>JASDDO010000004.1:82108162-83370661 GCA_030015575.1 Agapanthus africanus | reverse complement strand
GGTCCGTTCTTCTATGAGTATCGCATGGCGGGCCTAGGGGGTTGGTAAAAGTCAGACCCCCAAAAGCGGTACAAGTCGTGTCGGAGTGTAGCCCAGAATACCCCGAGATACTACTGGAATACCTACCAGTAAATCTCCTGCCTCGGCCGAGGGCTTTGTGTAATGGCTCTCCTAGACACAGCGCGACTTCACCTCCAATACCGGGAGAGACAAACCCCTGCAGATCCGCTCACTGCCTCCATGTGGCTCGGGACTGTACCCAACTAAAACCTGTTTGCACGACTCCTTTGAGCCGTGGTAGGGTAGTAATCAAAGTATAGTGGGAACTTACACGAGACAAATGACGATCTCAGGTCGATGAACTAACCTGTACACATGTCACCAGGGATCTGCTATCTGACGTCTGGTATAATCCCAACTAGCAGGTTCCTGGCGAGTCCTGTCCGGTGTACTCATAACCCAATGAACACCTGTATACATCTTAGGTGATCCAACTGACACCAGTGGCTTGTGAGACCGGCTACCGCCCCTCGTCGGGGTCTCGACTGTATACACTAGTCTACTAATGGAGTATCGATGCCCAGTCTCGAAACTCCCACGACTAGGGACCTTTTAAGGATGTGCTTATAGACCCCAGCTCCCACGTATATGATCGCCATCATACTGCTGGCCGTCAAGAAAGAATCCTAAGGGCTCTATCAACGTGTAATAGCGACTCGTAAGGTCACCTAAAGCAGTACACGATGATAAAGATAAATCAGATAGCATACCATCATCTTGAGTAAGACTGTCCTACCGGGACAGGTCCTCCCCTCAATCATTGCAATCACGTGCCTGTGATCCAATAATTGACTCTGAGGGCACTATCTCCAACAATCTCCCACTTGCACTCAAGGCTAATTATTGCGATGTCGCATACTCACAGACCGTGTGATACCGAACACCCAACTCCTCTACTAGTCAGTCTCACAAAGCTCGTTTGCGAAACTATTGCGTTCGAGGAATAGCCTCAGTGAGTGGATCCGCTCTGATGTTTCTTTCTATGTCTCTCTATATCTCAAGTTCGAGGAGAAAACCATCTCCCGAAATGAGCAATACCTGTCTTAGAATATGTCTGGATATCTGATGGGACCTAGCTCATAAATGAACTCCAAATCCAAACTTCTTAGACTGTATCGTCAACTGAACATAATTAGTATCCTGGGCCATGCCTTCCCTCAGTATCCACATGGACCACCTGTCCAAATTACTGCCCCTCGTCAGAGGGAAAACTATAACTCTGACAGTCACTCTGTCAGCCATGTCACCTTGGAAGCCTGGAATGATAACCGTCTCCCAAAAGAGGCTGCTGTTATCATATCCCTAGAACATCAACTTATGTTCTAAAACTGCTTCCGATTGTTTCTCCAGGATTGGATCAATATCAACTTATTTCACCTACTGCAAGAACAACATCTGGTGTGGTACTTGACATCTCATGATTGACTCAATTGCCTAAGCAAGTGATCTGCAATTCATGCACATCCCTCTCCCCTTTAGTCTGTAAGACACCTTTAGAGAGGGTGACTCCATCACCTGCAGGTATACTACCATGCTAGGAGTCGTCCATTCTAAATACTCATAGAATGTTGTCAAAGTACCCTGATTAGGAAACCACCCAAATCTAGATCTAAAACCATAGATCTAGTAACCAGAATGTCTGATATAATATCCAAGTCCAATGTGGAGAAACCACTGTGTGACAACCAAAGTATAACCGATCGTAGTATAGGTTTATCACTTCCTACTCTGTGTATGTCATCCAAATACCAGGACATCACACTCTACTACCGTCTTAACAGATCCATCCCCTATTCTGATGAAGTCAAACCTATGACTGTCACATCAGAAATAGATGATCTATCTCCGTTGTATCTGCTTTAGTCTATAAATAGACATAAGCCACTTGTCCACCATGCTTCTGCTGCTACCACTGACTACGACAACCCTCTGCCAGAGTTATATACACGTACACTTCTGAAGCCAGTTCAGAACGACGCTATACTCATCCTCCTGCCGGGTCTCATAGTCTGGAACAACAGTAGTGTCAAGTCTGGGTAAACAAGAACCTCCCTGCCACCGTCCTTGAGCATACCGAAGTACTTCTCGGTTGCCTTAGGTTACCCACTTTATCTGCGGAGTGGCCAATGGAATGTCAAACCAGGTTGAATCTTTAGGTTCCTATCAAATTTTCAGTAATCATTTGCGGTTCTGGAATCACTTCCAGTTCTACCATACTCCCACTGCTGTTTTCAGAAAAAAAAATTCCATTTTTATTAAAACCGTGGCGAGTCTTGAACAATATCACTATTGATCTTCCAGATGGTAGAAAGTCAACCCTCGTCATAGCCTGGGTCAACCCACAAACAGCCATTACAGAAACGTGCCTTGAGTTATCCAGAGTCTGTTTTTAAGCATAAGCTGGACGACTCCCCGTAGCTTAACAATGTTAAGATATGAACTATTCTATATCCAATATAGAAACAGAGGCACTGATTTAATTGGAACCAGATTCAAATCATGCAGCTGTCTCCAGTGCATGTCAAGTAAATGGAGAGAGGCCGATCAACGTTACTCAACTTAGGAATACTTCCAATTATGAGTAACCTGAAAGAGAAGCTAGTTCTAATCATTACTATCAATTGAATACCATTCACAAGTATCTACATCTTCGATCACCTTGAAGAATCCCGATACTTGCAATACCTGGTTCTCTACTTTACTCATATACCAATAACTTCTCAAAACTCAGACCCTGTGTTTCTACGAAACACCTGTCTAAGTGTTGGAGATAGTGTCCTCAGAGTCAATTATTGGATCACAGGCACGTGATTGCAATGATTGAGGGAGGACCTATCCCGGTAGGACAGTCTTACTCGAGATGATAGTATGCTATCTGGTTTATCTTTATCATCGTGTACTGCTTTAGGTGACATGACATGTCGCTATTACACGTTGATAGAGCCCCTAGGATTCTTGCTTGACTACCAGCAGTATGATGGCGAGCATATACGTGGGAGCTGGTAGTCTATAAGCACATCCTTAAAAGGTCCATAGTCGTAGGAGTTTCGAGACAGGGCATCGATACTCCATTAGTAGACTAGTGTATACAGTCGAGACCCCGACGAGGGGCGGTGGCCGGTCTCATAAGCCACTGGTGTCAGTTGGTTCACCTAAGATGTATACTGGTGCTCATTGGATTATGAGTACACCGGACAGGACTCGCCGGGAACATGCTAGTTGGTCTTATACCAGATGTCAGATAGCAGTTCCCTGGTGACATGTGTACAGCTTAGTTCATCGACCTGAGATCGTCATTTGTCTCGTGTGAGTTCCCACTGTGCTTTGATTACTACCCTACCACGGCTCAAAGGAGTCGTGCAAACAGGTTTTAGTTGGGTACAGTCCCGAGCCACATGGAGGCAGTGAGCGGATCTGCAGGGGTTCGTCTCTCCCGGTATTGGGGGTGAGGTCGCGCTGTGTCTAGGAGAGCCATTACACAAAGCCCTCGGCCGAGGCAGGAGATTTACTGGTAGGTATTCCAGTAGTATCTCAGGGTGTTCTGGGCTACACTCCGACACGACTTGTACCGCTTTTGGGGGTCTGACTTTTACCAACCCCCTAGGCCCGCCATGCGATACTCATAGACGAACGGACCGGACTGTACGGATATTGTCACTGACAGGCTCAGTAGGGTGTCAGGATGAGTTCGCTCATCGACGTCCCTTTTGGTCAATAGCTGGTGGCCCGTCACGTATTGGCTTATACCTCTGACGTGCTAGTGGTTAAATCCACAGCCATAGTATTGACGAGTCTTTAGAGTCCACCACACTTACAGTTACTCAAGTTTCGGGCGAAACGCTGTAGAGGCCGTATGGAGATATGGCAGGGTCCGATCAGATACGTGCGGTATTGCACGGATCAGGATCGGACAGTTTGTACTAGTGGCCGTATGGTTATATGGCAGGGTTCGGTCAGATACGTACGGTATTGCACGGATCAGGATCGGACGGATACTACTAGCCGGCTTTGGTTTAAGCCGGATCCTAGTTTGGTACAGTGTAGATTTTGTCTCATTGCATTTGTATCCGGTCGGAATACAGATGCGGGTGTGTATGCACAGTATTGGGGTTTTCCTGTAATTTATTACGGGACCAGTTTTCTGAGGTTGCCAGTTTGCATTCCGTTCCGGCCGGTTTTCCTTTGTTCTTTCCCGGCCGGACCTTTTGATGGAGGGTGTTATTTGCAAGTTTGCAAATAACATTTGTGGAGGGGGTTTCTTGCTTATTGGTGGCATCATGATAGTTTTTCATGATGAGATGCTTTCTTAGTCTTTTCCTTTGCTTTATGGTGATGAGAAAGGATTAGGATTGATTTGTTTTGTGATGTGAGCTTTGCTTTTGATATGGTCACCATTCTCTTTCTCCTACACTCACCTCCCTTCATGATATGTATTCTTTGCTCCACCATTCTCATGGAATAAGGAAAATTTTTGATTCCGCATTTTGGCTTCGGTAAAACGGCCGGGGCGCTGCCGTGGCGCAACATGGTATCAGAGCCAGGCCATTAACCTTGTCTAGCTTGCTCTAGTATGTTTAAAGACCCGATCGAACAAAAATCCCAAAAACCGTATTTTTCTTCACATCATTTCTGTCGAAATTTTTTGGACTCTAAAAATTTTTCAGGTGATTGCAGAATGATGTACAGAGAATCCTAAGAACACTGCAAAAATTTGGTCGCTTGATCATTCCGTACGACCGCGGAACCGCGGCAATGACCCCTCTTTTGCCGCGGTTCCGCCGCAGTATGTTTGCTTCATTTGGCCAATTTTTTGTGGTGGGCTTTTGGGCTGAAAATAAGGGTTTTGGTATATTTTGTTTGGGCCCAGATTTTCTGCGAGTACTACAGTAATCCTTTGGGGCCCACTTGGTATATTTTATTCGATCGGATATTTTAAACTTGCTAGTTCACAGTATTTACATTATATCTGCGACCGTGAATGTCACTTGATCGGTAAATCTCGTCTAACTGCTATAGCCCGGTTAGAAGGATTTGCAAACGTGACTTTCACGTTGATGTTCTAGGTTTATGCTGTGTTGTTGCGGATCGGTCGTGGGGGATAGCCTGGATGCAATGCTAGTACAGTTTTGTTTTATATGTACATTTGATATTGCGGGGCGAGCGTCCGACATGTGGACTGCCGTCACTGCCCGTTTGTATTATTCTTTTGGGGCACGACCTGGTTGCGGTCGATGTACCCGTTGTATGTATATTTTTACTTTCTGTACTAGGATTACCCCACGGAGGGGTGCACGGATAGCCGGGTTCTAGAGGGCAACGGGCCCGCATCTCATGGCATTGTGACGGAGGGGGCTTCACTCTAGGATTGGCGGGCTATTCGCCGCACTCGTAGGGGGTACAGGTTGACCCGGGAGGGGTGCCCAAGTTACCGGATTCCATGAAGTGCTAGGTGGTCCATTCACGGTGCTGAAGGGGGCTGCCTCGCTTTAGGTTTTGGCGGGTGACTTGCCGCGCCCGTAGGGGTCTAGGTTTTCATTGCACAGGCTATCCACACGACCAGGGGAACGTCGGGTTTCAGCAGCGGCTCTGTGAAACCCGGGGCTTCCAGATATCTGTATTGTTCTGAGATGCTGTATATTTCTGTGATGTTGCTTTTTATCACGCCTTGAGCGAATATAATATATTGGTATATATATTAGTAGATGTTGTATATGTTTTTCATCCGCGCTAGTCCAGTTCCCGCTCTGTCGTTAGTTAAGTAACCTAACGGGTGATGACGGGACCCAGTGGCGAATGCGGATGGCATATACGTACATCATTATTTTCGTTCTTTGTGGTGTGATTAATTGATGGGACTGCGTTGATTCGGATCAACGCAAGTTATAAACAAACCTATTCTGATGTTGTTGGAACAAATTTTCAAAAAGCTGTTGTTGCAAGGGCGTTCTCTTTTGTTTTGCATAGTGGTATTCAGTTGGAATACCCTGCTCCTCAGTCGACGAGGCAAGGGCCGAGATCCCTTCACCGGGAGTGACCCCTTGGACAAAATTTTGCGTCAGGGCAATAACTTCACTATAGCCGATTACTTTTGCTTTGCATCGTGGTATTCAGTTGGAATATCCTGCACCTCATTCTACGGGGAAAGAGCCGAGATCCCTTCACCGGAAGTGACCTCTTTAGTAAAGGTTTTCGTCACTATATTTTCTAAAAGCTATGCAGTTCCTTCAACGATATCAAGTTCATTACGTTAAAGGTTTTTCGCCAAAAACTAGACGTAGCCCTCCGTCATTTCTTACAAGTATTACTTAGTATTCGTGCTGCGTTTGTTGACTCCGTCAAGGCGTAGTGTACGGTAGCTAAGTGGTGCTTGTTTGTTGCATAAATGGGATTGGTTAGGACAGTCGTGCGGCCTTGTTGACTCCGTCAAGGGCACGTACGGGTGGGTTTAATGCAATCCAGATAATGACAGGTTGAACTTGACTAGGACTCTTTGATTTGTTGACTCCGTCAAGGTCACTTGGGTCCTAGGGGTAAAAATCCACATCGGGAGTTTCAAAAGAACTGAAACTTGCCAGGCATGCGCATACCTTCTGGAGTGTGGTGACTTGAGTGGATTTCGTCAAGTTATCATGCGATGATAGTTGGATCCCGATTCCCACTGATGAGTTGGTTTACTCCTCGGGTGATCCCGGCTAATTCTTCTTTCAGGTTTGGAGAAGAATTTGACGTTACAGTGGGAGGTTTCCTGATTAGATAAAGTGATAACCATTCTGATCTAGGTTAGAGTGCACGCTGAGTGTTTCTTTTCTCTCTCTCTTTGGCAGCGACCATTGACCCGACCCTAAGACTATGACTCAGTGACCAAGACCGAACCTTCTTAACACTGGCTTTTGGATTGTCTGAGTCGCTAACCTCATTGCCATTCCTACTTTTACCCTCTTCTCCAGGACACCCCGTATTACTACGAACGTCCACTTCCATTGGACGAAACCATCGTATGGTTATATACGAACTCGAAGGACTTCGAGGATGGTTTCTGGTTCTGGAGAAAACGGATAGGACTATTCGGTTGTCTTTTCTTTTCACCTTCTTTCAGGTTGCGAGTACTCCTTGGTTTAGGAGTAGTACACCTATTACGCAAATTGGATAGTCTTCTTCCAAACCATAGGCTGGTGCCGACCGGTAGGGAATGAAGAAAACCAGTTAGCCTAAACGGTGTACAGAAGGTATTAAGTTAAGACAAAGCAAGGGATTAGTAGGAGGGCAAAGTAAATTGCGACTGATATTCATGACCAAACCAAGTATTTCTTCGCCAATCCTAAATCACCTTTGTATTTCTCCAGGACACTCCGTATCACTATGAAGATCCACAGTTTATTGGATACTCCATCGTATGGTTATATACGAACTCGAAAGGAACTTATTCCAGTTCGGGGATGGATTTTGGTTCAGGAGAAATAGGATTAAGGTTTATTCGGTTGTCTTTTATCTTCACCTTCTCTCGCATTGCGAGTGCTCCTAGGATTAGGACAGTACACCCTTTATGCTTATTGGATAGTCTTCTTCCAAACCATAGGCTGGTGCCGAACGGTAGGGAAGGAAGAAAACCATTTGGCCTAAAGGGGTGTACAGAAGGTAATGACTAAAGACATATAAAGGGATTTGGAGAGATGGCAAAGAGATATACGGTTACAGTTGTGAATCTGGATAATGGAACAGGCATTACTAGGAATACCAGGATACCCCATCGAAACATTTCAATGTTTCAGTTTCACTGTGTACTGTTAAAGGAAAAACTGATTTCCCGATTAGACACTTACTCCAGGGTATGTATTTACCAGGCATGATTCTCACATCTGTATGGTTTTACAGATGATGAGTGGGAGTAAGTTATTGGGAATTGGGTGATCATCCTCATTATATCGGGATTCGTTGTAATCGGTGATATTTGAGGAAATCACCTGGGCTGTTTGCCGGTCGGCAAATATTTGGTTTTGAATATCCGCTGTTATGCACCAATTTCAAATCGATATATCTGTACGTCTATTTTCATAGAGTGAGATATACTTTTTGAAATTATGTCAGTGACATTTACCTATATCAGTGGATGGTTAGGTAAGGAGCATTAAACAACGGTGTAATTCTTCTTAACCATAAGTACAGTTTTCAACCTACCACACGCAGTGAATGAGTTATCAGACTCAAGGGACTTATACAGGGTATTGTATGTTGTCCAGGGTCCATCAGGACAGAGGGGTTGGTCCTCGTACTATATTCAGTTTACTTATGACTTCTCTAGTTTTTAGACAGGTGTTTCGTGGAAACACAGGGTCTGAATTTTGAGAAGTTATAGGTATTTGAATAAAGTAGAGAACCAGGTATTGCAAGTATCGGGATTCTTCAAGGTGATCGAAGATGTAGATACTTGTATATGGTATTCAGTTGATAGTAATGATTAAGAGAACTTGCTTCTCTTTCAGGTTACTCATAATTGGAAGTATTCCTAAGTTGAGTAACGCTGATCGGCCTTTTTCCATTTAGTTGACATGCACTGGAGACAGCTGCATGATTTGAATCTGGTTCCAATTAAATCAGTGCCTCTGTTTCTATATTGGATATAGAACAGTTCATATCTTGACATTGTTAAGGTACGGGGAGTTGTCCGTCTTATGCTTAAAACCAGACTCTGGATAACTCCAGGCACGTTTCTGTAATGGCTGTTTGTGGGTTGACCCAGGCTATGACGAGGGTTGACTTTCTACCATCTGGAAGATCAATAGTGATATTGTTTTAGACTCGCCACAGTTTTTTTAAAAATGGATTTTTTCAGAAAACAGTAGTGGGAGTATGGTAGAACTGGAAGTGATTTCAGAACCGCAAACAATTACTGAAGATTTGATAAGAACCTAAAGATTCAATCTGGTCTGACATTCCATTAGCCACTCCGCAGATATGGTGGGTAACCTCAGGCACTCGAGAGGTACTTCGGTATGCTCAAGGACGGTGGCAGGGAGGTTCTTGTTTACCCAGACTTACCATTGCTGTTGTTCCAGACTGTGAGACCCAGCAGGAGGATGAGTATAGCTTCGTTCTAAACTAGCTTTAGAAGTGTACGTCTATATGACTCTGCCAGAGGGTTGTCGTAGTCAGTGGGAGCAGCGGAAGCATTGGTGGACAGGTGGCTTATGTCTATTTATAGACTAAAGCAGATACAGCGGAGATAGATCATCTATTTCTGATGTGACAGTTATAGGTTTGACTTCATCAGAATAGGGGATGGATCTGTTGAGAAGGTAGTAGGGTGTGATGTCATGGTATTTGGATGACATACACAGAGTAGGAAGTGATATTCCTATACTACGATCGGTTATACTTTGGTTGTCACACAGTAGTTTCTCCACACAGGACTTGGATATTATATCAGACATTCTGGATACTAGATCTATGGTTTTAGATCTGGATTTGGGTAGTTTCCTAATCTGGGTACCTTGACAGCATTCTATGAGTATTTAGAATGGACGACTCCTGGCACGGTAGTGTACCTGCAGGTGATGGAGTCACCCTCTCTAAAGGTGTCTTACAGACTAAAGGGGAGAGAGATACACATGATTGACAGATCACTTTCTTAGGCAATTGAGTCAATCATAAGATGTCAAGTACCACACCAGATGTTGTTCTTGCAGTAGATGCAATAAGTTGATATTGATCCAATCCTGGAGAAACAGTCGGAAGCAGTTTTAGAACATAAGTTGATGTTCTAGGGACATGATAACGGGAGCCTCCTTTAAGAGACGGTTATCATTCCAGGCTTCCAAAGTGACCTGGATGGCAGAGTGGCTGTCAGAGTTATAGTTTTCCCTCTGACGAGGGGCGGTATATTGGACATGTGGTCCAGGTGGATACTGAGGGAAGGCATGGCGCAGGATACTGATTAGGTTCAGTTGACGATACAGTCTAAGAAGTCTGGATTTGGAGTTCTTTTATGAACTAGGTCCCATCAGACATCCAGACGTTCCAAGACAGGTATTGCTCATTTCGGGAGATGGCTTTCTCCGCGAACTTGAGATATAGAGAGACATGTAGGGTGTTTTTCGTCACCCCAGTGAGATGGGAATACGCGAGCGCTTGTCAGGCGTACTACAGATTCCCCCTGCCTAGGGTAGGCCGGGGTTTAATGATTGTGGGGATCCGAATCTCCGGCAGCCGTGGACTAAGCTGCCGTTAATTACCCATCGCCTTTGGGGTGAGGGAACCTCCGATTAACGGGTTAAACTGGTCATGCGAACTCAATGTACAGTGTGCGTGTGTTTTGAAAGGGGGTTTTGGATATATCGGGAGCCACGCAGAGTTTTTACGGGGGTCCCGCTACCCGGATAGCGGGCTGGGGGTCAAGGGGGCTAGCAGCCCCCTTGCGGGGTTCGGGGCAGCGCCCCGGCCCGAAAATTTATTTGAGGGGGAGAATGTGGCGGAGTATGTATATGTGTGAATTTGTATACATATGTATGTGTATATGTATGGACATAAAAAGAGAGGGAAAAGGCATCCAAGGGATGCGTGGGGGCCACGTATCGGCACGCGGGCGCCTTGCGCACTTGCGCAGGTGCGCAAGCGCGTGCGCCACGTGTCGGCGCGCGGGCGCCTTGCGCACTTGCGCAGGTGCGCAAGCGCGCGCCACGTGTCGGCGCGCGGGCGCCTTGCGTACTTGCGCAAGCGCGCAGGTGCGCAAGCGCGCGCGCCACGTGTCGGCACGCTGGCGCCTTGCGCACTTGCGCTGCACGCCGGAGAGGCACAAGAGGCTTTTAGCCTGAAAAAAATTCTCAGAAGAGAAATCAGAAAGGAGTTGGACTCCTGAATGTGTTTTTCTTCTTTTTTTGAGGGTTTAGTGAAAGATGTTCTTCTTCTTCCTCCTCTGTTAGCTGGATCTTGATGTTCAAGAGAAGTGGGATTTCAAAATCTTTTCTTTTTGAGATCTGATGGAAGATCTGAGTTCCTCTTGATGGGTTTTGTGGTGAAAAACTAATTTGTTTTATAAAAATGAGAGTAGAACTCTTGATTTAATTCAAAAGAAAGAAGAAGGTTTTGGAACCTTGAAGAAGGAAGAAAGAGCTCAGCTCTGAAACTTTTTTGGAGAGAGAAAAAAAGTTGTTGGGATATTTCATTATCCTTGCCTTTATAGGCCATACATTTTACACATAGCCCCTTGGGCTTCACAAAATGTCATTTTGCCTATCCCATGGCTCATGTGCCATTTCTTTTTGCACATAAGCCATGGGCTTTACAAAAATTTGGCCTTATGCCCATTTTCTTACATTTATCCCTAAAATAAAATAAAAGAAAATGCAACAAGATTATTTATTACAAAAATTTTATCTTGGCGTGGAGGAGGCCAGCCGCTTCATGTTCGGGCTCGACTCGGGCATGGGCCCACTAGGTCTGGGCTTGGGCCCACTTGGCTTGGGGTTGACTTTGATTTTGACTTGGTCAACTGGGGTGTAAATTTTTACCCCAACAAATTGCCCCCCATCAATAAATGCACACCACATATGTGGGTCGTGTGCATGAAATTGATGGATCTTCTTTCACGTGGAGGCGACTTGATTTGGTTCCCGCTTTTTGGGAAGCTGGCACTGCCCTTTTTACGACATGGACGGTCGTTGTTTGACATGTCTCCAGGACGGAGTGTCCGTGATAGACGTTTTCCCTGGCCCGGAGTTATCTGGTCCCCGCTTTGTAGGAATCCTGCGCTGCCCTTTTTGCGACTTGGACGGTCGGTGTTGCCATTTGAGCGACGTAGACGGTCGTTGCTGCCATTTTAGCGACGTGGACGGTCGTTTCTGCCATTTTAGCGACTTGGACGGTCGGTTATGCCCTTTTAGCGACGTGGACGGTCGGTGCTGCCCTTTTAGCGACGTGGACGGTCGGTGCTGCCCTTTTAGCGACGTGGACGGTCGTTGCTGCCATTTTAGCGACTTGGACGGTCGGTTCTGCCCTTTTTGCGACATGGACGGTCGGTGCTGCCCTTTTAGCGACGTGGACGGTCGGTGCTGCCCTTTTAGCGACGTGGATGGTCGTTGCTGCCATTTTAGCGACGTGGACGGTCGTTGCTGCCATTTTAGCGACTTGGACGGTCGGTTCTGCCCTTTTTGCGACATGGACGGTCGGTGCTGCCCTTTTTGCGACGTGGACGGTCGGTTCTGCCATTTTAGCGACGTGGACGGTCGATTCTGCCCTTTTTGCGACTTGGACGGTCGGTGCTGCCATTTTTGCGACTTGGACGGTCGATGCTGCCCTTTTAGCGACGTGGACGGTCGGTGCTGCCCTTTTTACGACTTGGACGGTCGATACTGCCCTTTTTGCGACTTGGACGGTCGATTCTGCCCTTTTTGCGACTTGGACGGTCGATGCTTGATTTGACTTGCTCTACTTCTTGCAGTGTCAGGGGTAGACTTGACTTGCTCCGCTTCTTGCGGTGTCGAGATTGGATTCTGACTTGCTCCGCTTTCTGTGGCGTCGGAGTGGAAGTTGACTTGTTGATTTTGATTTGGGTTGACATCAGCATCGCTATACTGGAATATGGTACCAGGAGCGAATCATCATCTGTCATGGAGAGGATTTTGGGATTTTGGTTTTTGTTTGGCATCTGTATTGCTGCACTGGAATAATGCCAGGAGCAACTCATCATTTGCCCCGAGAGGATGTGGAAGAAATTGGGATTGTTTTACGCCCGTGGATTGTATACGGTTTTGCAGGATGTATGATCCAGACCGTAGGGCCGGAAAAATTTTGGGACTTTGTCGGCGTCTGCATCGCCGCACTGGAATATGGTACCAGGAGCGACTCATCATTCGCCGTTGGGGTATGGGATTTAGAATTTGGTTAGCGTCTGTATCGCTGCACTGGAATATGGTACCAGGAGCGACTCATCATTTGCCATTTGGGGATTGGGGAGCGATGGCTTAGGAGACAGGTTTAGATCCCTATCGCCTAAGGCTTTTCAATTTTATGGGCCGTGAGGGTCCCATAAAAGCATTTTCTCCCTACGAGTCGTAAGGATCCCGCAAGTGTATTTTCTCCTTAAGAGTCGTGAGGACTCCTAAGTGTGTTTTTCCTTTATGAGTCGTAAGGATCCCACAAAGGTTTGTTCTCCTCATGTATCGTGAGGACACATGAGTGGGTCTTCTCAATGGAGCATAATTCCAAAGGCGGAGACCAGCCGCGTAACTGGTAATTGTGGTGGGGCATGGGTATGACGAGAATTATTTGAGCCCGTGGATTGTATACGGTAGTCAACTTGGGGACCAACCGTAGGGCTGGGAGAATTTTGAGAAATTGGATTTTGGTTGGCGTCTGCATCGCTGCACTGGAATGTGGTACCAGGAGTGACTCATCATTCGCCGTTTGGGGACTTGGAATTTGGATCTTGTCCGGCATCAGCATTGCTGCACTGGAATAATGCCAGGAGCAACTCATCATTTGCCTTGGGAGGACTTAGGATTTGGGTTTTTGGTCGGCATCAGCACCGCTAACACTGAAGCGAAATGCCAGGAGCGAATCATCATTTGCCGTTGCCCGTTGGGGAACGATGGCTTAGGAGACAGGTTTGGGTCCCTATCACCTAAGGCTTTTCAATTTTATGGGCCGTGAGGGTCCCATAAAAGCATTTTCTCCCTACGAGTCGTAAGGATCCCGCAGGTGTATTTTCTCCTTAGGGATCGTGAGGATTCCTAAGTGTGTTGCTCCTTTGTGAGTCATAAGGATCTCACGCAGGGGTTTTCTCCTCACAAGGTCGAGAGGACTTTGCGAGTGTATTTCATCTCTTTTCACGAGTTTGCGCCCCTTTCGGGTTTTCACAGACTCGCCGGTAGTCCTGCTGTTTTTACTCACGGAGCCCTTTCGGGTTTTCATCCGTGCCCGTTTTGCTTGTGGACATACCGTTTATATTTTTTATTTCTTTTATTATTTTTTTCTTTTTTTTTGCCGCTGGTGGGACTTTAAAAGTAGTCTCACCGGCAGGATTTGGGAGAAATAGGGGTCATTTACGCCCGTGGATTGTATACGGTTTTACAGGATGTCTGATCCAGACCGTAGGGCTGATGTGCTCAATTCGCCTGCGACTTGGAGCATTCATGTGTAGTATTTCTTGAGATATCGGCCATTGATGGGTGGCATGGGCCTTTCTCCCTCGGCACTTATTAGTTGGTAGGATCCTCCGTCGAACACTTTCTCGATGACGTATGGTCCTTCCCAGTTCGGCTCGAATTTTCCCTTGGCATGTCGATTGGGGATGATCGGTCTTTTGAGGACCAGCACCAATTCACCTTTCTTGAAAGCGCGGAGACGGGTTATCTTGTCATAGGCCCGTGACATTTGGGCTCGGTATAGCTCCAGATTTTGCTGCACCGCGAGCCTCTTTTCTTCGAGGGCATCGAGTTCTTCAAGTCGAAGGAGCACGTTTTCCTCTTCTGTCAACTCATGCTGAACGGCCATTCTTAAGCTTGGAACTTCGACTTCGAGGGGGAGGACCGCCTCCACTCCGAAGAGCAATGAGTATGGAGTGGACTGAGTTGGAGTACGGTGCGTGGTACGATATGCCCACAATGCCTCGTGAAGCTTGAGATTCCAGTCTCTCTTGTTGGCTGAAGCATTTTTCCTCAGGAGCTTGCATAGAGTCTTATTGAAGGCTTCGGCTAGCCCATTGGCTCTTGGATTATAGATGGAGGAATATCTCCAGTCTATCTTGTGCTGAGTAGCGAACCTTGAGACATTGAAGCTCTTGAAAGAAGGCCCGTTGTCAGAAATGATTCTTCTTGGTGTACCGAAGCGGTATAGAATATTATGCTGGAAGAATGTCAGAATATCCTTTGTCTTAACTTCTTTTAGCGGGACAGCTTCAGCCCATCTGGAGAAGTAGTCTGTCGCGGCCAGTATGAACCGGTGGCCTTTAGATGACGGAGGATCAATTGGGCCAACAATGTCGGTGCCCCAGACTTCGAAGGGCCATGACGCCACCGTAGGATGCAATGGATTGGGATGCTTGTGAATAAAATCACCGTGAATTTGGCAGATATAACATTTCTTTGCATGCTCTCCACAATCCCGTATCATGGTGGGCCAGTAATACCCAAGCCGTTTGATTTGAAGTCGCATCTTGGGGCCAGATTGATGAGCACCGCAAACGCCCGAGTGGACATCTTTCATGACCTTTTGGGCTTCGGCCAATGACAGACACCTGAGCCAGAGTTGGTCATATGACCTGCGGTATAACGTGTCATTTACAAACACGTATCGGAGGGCTCTTTTCTTCAGCTGAATCCTCGCAGATTTTTCTTCGGGCAGCTTGTCGTATCGGAGGTACTCTATGAAGGGTTCTCTCCAATCGGGCTCATCTTGGATGATCGAAGCTTCTTCGGCGGGACTGCTCTTCTGTTCCGCGCTTTCCTCTTCTCGTAGAGAGACTGGGGGTAGAATTTGCCGGCTCCTGACTGTGATCAGAATTTCGTCCATGTCAGGATCAGCCAGCTCCTTGGCCAAGCGAGCGAGTACATCAACCTTTCCGTTCAACGCTCTAGGGACTCTCGTTAGTTCAATATGAGTGAACCTTTTCATGAGTTCCACCACTCGACCTCTGTACCGAGCTAACTCGGGTTTGTATATCTTATAGTTGCCGCTTACTTGGTTGACGACGAGCTGGGAGTCACCGTAAACTCGTAGCCGACGGATTTCCATTTCTATGGCGAGCTCCAAACCAGCTATCCGAGCTTCATACTCAGCTTCATTGTTTGTCCGAGGCTCGGTGAGAGCAAAAGAACGCCGTAGGGTTCCCATTGATGGTGTGATGAACACCAATCCTATCCCTGCTTTTATCTCCGGGACGCTTGATTTACTGGAGGTTCTTATCGATGAGGCCCCATCGAAGTAGAGCTCCCAACATGGCTCGTCATTCTCGAGGTGCAGCACTTGTTCGTCGGGTAACTCACAATTTAGCGGCGACCCTTCTGGTATGGGATGAGCAGCGAGAAAGTCTGCAAGAGCTTGCCCTTTTACTGCTTTCTGAGGAGTGTAAACTATGTCAAACTCAAGTAGCATGACAGCCCATCTTGCCATTCTGCCAGCTAGGCTTGCTTTGGTCATCAAGTGTTTGAGCGGGTCGACCTTGGAGATCAGCATAACCCGATGAGCGAGCAAATAGTGCCTCAGCTTCTTCACAGCAAATATTAGCGCCAGGCATTGCTTTTCGATTGGGGAGTAGTTGTGTTCCGCCCCGACTAGAGTTCGACTGAGGTAGTAGAGGGCATTTTCTTTTCCTTCCTCGTTATTCTGGGCAAGGAGCGCACCGAGTGACTCGTCCAGCACGGCAGTGTAGAGAATCAGCGGTTTATTTGGAATGGGAGCGGCCAGCACTGGAGGGTGCAACAAGTATTGTTTAATGCTTTCGAACGCTGCTTGACATTCGGCATCCCAGATAAAAGGAGCTCCTTTCTTCATGAGCTTTGAGAAGGGCCTACATCTCCCCGATAAATTTGAGATAAACCTCCGTATATAAGCAAGCTTGCCTTGAAAAGATCTTAGCTGCGTCAGACTCTTCGGAGGGGGCATCTCCATGATGGCCTTTATCTTTGATGGGTCAACTTCGATCCCTCGATGTCGGACTATGAAGCCCAGGAATTTTCCCGATGACACGCCAAAAGCGCACTTCAGAGGATTCATCTTCAGATCGTATTCCCTCAGTCTGGTGAGAACGGTCCTGAGATCTTGGATATGATCGGCCTTGGCTTTAGTCTTGACGACCAGATCATCAACATAGCATTCGACGACTTTATGGATTAGGTCATCAAAGATATTAGTCATCGCCCTTTGATATGTAGCACCTGCGTTCTTCAGTCCGAATGGCATTACCTTGTAGCAATATATTCCAATCGGGGTTCGAAATGCTGTGTGCTTCTCATCCTCAGGCGACATCTTGATCTGATTGTATCCAGACGAGCCGTCCATAAAGGCGAACAGTTCGTAATTTGAGGTGTCATCGACCATCATTTCCATGACCGGTAGCGGAAAGTCGTCTTTAGGACATGCCTTGTTGAGGTCCCTGAAATCGACACAAACTCGGATCTGCCCATTTTTCTTCTTCACTGGGACTATGCATGCGATCCAGTCTGCATATTTCTCTTCCCTGATGAAGCCGGCCTCGATGAGTTTCTTGGTTTCCTCGATGACCTTTTCTTCCAACTCCCTTCTCATTCTTCGAGGAGCTTGTTTGAATGGCTTAGCATCAGGAGATATAGCCAGCTTATGCACGGCTACCTCAGGGGAAAGGCCAGGCATTTCTTTGTATGTCCACGCGAAGCAGTCGACGAACTCACGCAGCAGGGCAATTATCTGCTCTTTCATTTCCTCCGACAAGAGTGAGCTGATGTAGGTCGGCCTTGGATTATCGGGCGTTCCTAAGTCAATCTCGGTTAGCTCATCAAAGGTTGCTTGTCCGCCATCTTCGAGCTCTTGAGGAGCTTCTTCTGGCTCGGCTATCTCGTCATCATCATTTGATCTTTCGCTGGTCTCACCAACATGGATCATGTAGAACGCTTTGGAATCAGGTTGAATGTAGCCTATGCCCCGTCTATCTGGAATCCGTCCATCGATGAGTGCTCGGACCTGGGGCGGATACCATAGCCCTTCGTAAAACTTTGCTTCGGACTCCGTTTGATATAACCGGCATCCGCACTTCTTAAAGTATTCCCGCATCTCGGGCGCATAGTATCTGGGATTGAGGACGGCTCTTATGCCTCTCTCATAGGGAAGGCACGCGACAGAAAGGTCGTCCGGGTGCACAACGGGGTTTGACCCATAAAACAAGATGCCCTTCTGTCCACTTTTCCTCCCGGGAACGTATAAAGTTTTCAGCTGGTCCACGGTGGAGATTGATAATGCATCGAGCTCTTTGCACATTTGCTCTGGTACCCTTGTAACGGCTAGGGACCCTTCTGCAACTTCGAAGGTCTCTCGTAGTTTCGCTTGTTGCGTGGGGGTCCAATCTGCACCGCTGTTGCACGACAGGTCCTCCTCCTCTGACTCTTCAGTGTCACTGCCAAGATGAGGGCGGACTTTGCTGCTAGATGGGCCTTCAGTAACAGATTCGTCCGTATCGCTGCCGAAATGAGGGCGAGTTTTGCGGAAGGACGGGCTTCCAGCGTCGGACTCATCAGAGTCGCTGCCGAAATGCGGGCGCACTTGGGTATTTTTGCTTTTGAAAGTGATAGCCGGCTCAGATTTGCTTTTGAGTCTTGGGGCCGTTCTATCCTCAGTCAGTTGTGGCTTAGCATTTTGGTGGTTCGTAAAGTACCGAGAATCTTCATATCGGACTTCATGCACACCGAACGGCTGGATGTCTCCGTCAATGCGTCTTTCTTCGCCATTTTTAGTGTACTTCATGCATTGATGGAGAGTTGACGGAATGATGCCGTAATCATGGATCCACGGCCGCCCCAAAAGAATCTTATAAGACGTGTCGGCGTCGATCACGTATATCTTAGCTTCAGTTTGCAGATCCCCAAATTTGATTGGCAAAGCTATAGACCCCAGAACTTGCTGGCAATTTTGGTTGAAGCCTTGAATGACAATCCTTTCCCGTGATATGTGTCGGACGTCCATTGACAAACTCTTCAGAGTTCGCAAGTTCATGATGTTCACTGAGGACCCCGGATCAATCAATATGCGATTAATTCGATCTCCGTCGCTGTACCCGGTCACGTAAAGCGGCCGATTATGCTCAGACGTTCCCAGTAGCAAGTCTTCATCCTTAAATATGACTGCGGCGGCATGCAAAGTGTGCTGGGCTTCTTTCATGTTAATTTCCGCAAAGTGAGCCTGATACCGCTCGGGGTTTTGCAGAGCGTGGATGAGAACATCTCTAAGCTCCTTAGATAGGACCAAGGCGTCGTAGATGCTCAGGAGAGACGGAAGCTTTCGGAGATGCGCCAAGACATTATAGTCCACCGAGGAAGGACTTATGTTTTCATCAGCCGGTTCTCTGCCATCTTCTCCATTAGCGACTTGTTTTTCCTTCCCTTTTGGGGCGTTGCCCTGATTTTGCGGTAGAGCCCTGCCGCTTCTGAGCTGGATTTGATTGGCCTTTGTGGTGAGCTCCTCGTCCTCTTCCGGAAAACAGAGATCATCCTCAGAGTCGCTGCCGAGATGGATGGCGTAGCAGGTCACTACTGGAATTTCTTCATTGGAGTCTTCTTCTAACTCCTCCAGAATTTCAGCCGCTTGTACAGGGAAGAACTCCTTCAATTGAATCGATGTTCTTTCCTTTTGCTCATATTCTTCGAGGGAATCGATATACTTTTGAATGGTCGATCTCCCTGCAGACTCTTTTTCGCGCCGAGCTGCACTTTTCTTCTTCTTGAGCTTCTTGGATTTTGAGCCTGATGGAGCCGCATTGGCAGCTGGACTGGTAGGCTTCTTCTGTCCTCCCCATTCCATCCTGGGTTCTTTCCGAAGTAGCTTTATCATCTTCTTCGTCTTATTAGATATGTGCGTACTCCACGGAGGCCGCGATGAGTCAGTTTCGTTTGTCAGGGCAGCGGGTTCGGCTGTCTGCTCCCAGAAGGCTTCAGCTTCCGTCTGTATAAAGTTGGCGGTTGCAACTTGATTGTTCACCAACACGCTTTTGGACTGCTCGATCTCTCCAGCCTTGTACTGCTTCTCGACCCAATCCTTGAAGATATAGCAATCCTCGATCGCATGGCTCACTACTCGGTGGTACGGGCAATACAGGGGATTGTCGGTCATTTTTGCTTCTTGGGGTCTTTTCGACTCCGGCAGTTGTAGGCCATTGTTCAAGGCATCTTTAAATATCTTGCGGACCTTGTCCCTTCTGAAAGAGTAAACCTTGTTCTTTTTCTCCTCTAGGGAAGGCCCATCTCCTCCCAGCAATGGCTTTCGAGACCGGTTGGTTTTGGATTCGCCCGCCCTTCGCTTTTCTTCATTGTCGGAGGCATTGAAGACATTGGTACTGCTGGAACTCCCGCTTCTACGGTTGTCGTCCCGCTTGCTTTTCCAGGTTTTGTCTCTCTGAGAGTCCGGCGGGGACTCTTGCTTCGAGCATTCCAGCATTTGGACTTTCTTGGTTAGCTCCTGAAATGTCTTGAGGCCCGCTGTACACAAGAATGGGACCATCCAATTGCTGAGGTTCCCAATGAGAAGGCTGACGGACTGGTCCTGCTCCAGTGGCGGTTCGCACTTGACTGTGAGATTACGCCATCGGGCGATAAAGTCGGTGTTGCTTTCATTCTTCCCCGGCTTGGTCCTCACAAGGTCGGCAATGGAGATTTTATCACTGACGCTCATGAACCTTTGCCGGAACAGAGACTCCATTTGGGCGAAGGTAATGACGGACCCGTCTGGTATGCTCGCGTACCAGTCGAAGGCGACGCCGGTCAGGCTGTTGACAAACTGACGAAGAAGGAGCGCGTCATTGCCCCCTGTATTTCCGCACGATGCTTTGAAGTGGGTACGTGCTGGTTTGCATTCCCCGTTCCATCAAATCTTCCGAACTTAGGAATGACTTAGCCGCTTGGGAACTCAATCAGATCGTACTGCGCGGGATATGGCCGCCCACTACTGCCGATTTCTTTCTGAGCTTCAGCTTCGGCCACCAATGTTTTAACCTTGCTGGTGACCAAATCCATTGTCCGATCCTGTGTTAGCGGGATGGTGCTATCTGGGGCCAAGGCGTCCCCAGAAGCGGAATGTAGCCGGCTTTCATTTGGCTCGACCAGTCTTGGTCCCAAAGGAACAGGCATTGGCTGCCTCGGATTGTCATCACCCGGCTGATTAGTAGCGTCTTGTGCTTGATTGGGAGGTGCTCGAGCAATTTGAGCCGTAAGCTGCATCACCACGTTCGTTAAGTCGTCAATCTTCGAATAGAGCTTGGCCATCTCTTTATCTTTGCTCCTGAGCTGTTTTCGAAGCTCTTGAAGCAACTCTTGCTCCGCAGTCCTAGGGCGGAAAGTCGGCTCTTCCTCGCTGTCCGAGCTTGACTCTGCATGGACCGAGGGGTCTATTTGCCTATCATCCTCATCGAGAGGGTTTTCTTCATCCAGCAGGGGCGGCTGTTCTTGGGCGGCGGCAACCACATTCAGGCTAGATTGGGCTTGGGATGTGGTGGCCCCGTCCTTGCTTTTGCTGCGAAGGTTGTCGCTGGGGCGCCCGCCCGCCATATAGACCGTATGGATGATATATCCGGCCGTCTCTCTATCATTGGCAGCTGATTTCACGGCTCGCTGTCTTGACCCCCTTGTTTCGGTAGATGGTAGTCGATTAAAGGCGGCTGGCCTAAC
Source organism: Agapanthus africanus (assembly GCA_030015575.1). Taxonomy (NCBI): domain Eukaryota; kingdom Viridiplantae; phylum Streptophyta; class Magnoliopsida; order Asparagales; family Amaryllidaceae; genus Agapanthus; species Agapanthus africanus. The sequence continues at coordinate 83,349,263 of JASDDO010000004.1, read as the reverse complement.
CGGGTTCTTAAATGGTGCTGGCGCTTCTTTCCTGGGTTTGCCCCGCTGCTTTCGTGCGGCACAGAGCGCCTGGTAGACCCTTGAAGATATAGTGTCGTACTTTTTCTGTTGGGGCCGGGACACGTCTCTTTGTGGCACTGTTCGGACCGCTGTCTTCTTGATTCTGGCGGTCATGGCGTTTTTCTGAACCCACTTTAGAGGCTCGAAGGAATTGCTGATTCTTACGCCCGACTCAGCCGTCGTCGCGGGGCAACCCTGCACTTGGAACTTCACACGATTCCATTTGGCCGAAGCCTTGGCCCTCTTGTTGGCTCGATACCTGAGCCGCTTCTGCCTTAACTTTTCTGTTCTAAGCACCTTGCAGACTTCGGCTTTTTGGGAAGACGCCGCATACCGGTTGATGGAGGGCCTTGGAGATACGCCCGATTGTGCATTTGTTGGAGTCATCGCCTGAGCTCGTCCGCAACTTTTAATGTTGCCCTTCACATCGGAAGTCTTGCCCCCAGCTAGAGCGCCAGGGACTCGTTCAGACACCATCTTAAGTTTCGGTTGTGGTGCCTTGGCGATCACGACATTCGGCCTCTTACCCCTTGAGACCGGCTTGGCCACCTGTTCCGCTGGGATCTCTGCCAAATGAGCGCTTCCGGCAGGGTAGATGATGACAGAGCCAAACTGGCGGGGCGGTTCCTCCCATTGTCGACTGAGGCTTGCGGGGAGAACCACACGAGCGTTGATCTTGACCACGTACGGAATCGGGGTCGCTTTGGAAGTTGAATTCGTCTGGGAAGACATTGTCGTCGAAGGTTGATTGCTGCACGGAAAAAAAAACATCATTTCAGTATAAGCAATCGATATGTATATTGATTGAGTTCGCATGAACGTTTAACCCGAAATATGGGAGGAGAGATTGGTCCCACCGGGCATGCCAGAACCTGTAGGGTGTTTTTCGTCACCCCAGTGAGATGGGAATACGCGAGCGCTTATCAGGCGTACTACAGATTCCCCCTGCCTAGGGTAGGCCGGGGTTTAATGATTGTGGGGATCCGAATCTCCGGCAGCCGCGGACTAAGCTGCCGTTAATTACCCATCGCCTTTGGGGCGAGGGAACCTCCGATTAACGGGTTAAACTGGTCATGCGAACTCAATGTACAGTGTGCGTGTGTTTTGAAAGGGGGTTTTGGATATATCGGGAGCCACGCAGAGTTTTTACGGGGGTCCCGCTACCCGGATAGCGGGCTGGGGGTCAAGGGGGCTAGCAGCCCCCTTGCGGGGTTCGGGGCAGCGCCCCGGCCCGAAAATTTTTTTGAGGGGGAGAATGTGGCGGAGTATGTATATGTGTGAATTTGTATACATATGTATGTGTATATGTATGTACATAAAAAGAGAGGGAAAAGGCATCCAAGGGATGCGTGGGGGCCACGTGTTGGCACGAGGGCGCCTTGCGCACTTGCGCAGGCGCGCGCGCCACGTGTGGGCACGCGGGCGCCTTGCGCACTTGCTCAAGCGCGCAGGTGCGCAAGCGCGCACGCCACGTGTCGGCACGCAGGCGCCTTGCGCACTTGCGCTGCGCGCCGGAGAGGCACAAGAGGCTTTTAGCCTGAAAAAAATTCTCAGAAGAGAAATCAGAAAGGAGTTGGACTCCTGAATGTGTTTTTCTTCTTTTTTTGAGGGTTTAGTGAAAGATGTTCTTCTTCTTCCTCCTCTGTTAGCTGGATCTTGAAGATCAAGAGATGTGGGATTTCAAAATCTTTTCTTTTTGAGATCTGATGGAAGATCTGAGTTCCCCTTGATGGGTTTTGTGGTGAAAAACTAATTTGTTTTATAAAAATGAGAGTAGAACTCTTGATTTAATTCAAAAGAAAGAAGAAGGTTTTGGAACCTTGAAGAAGGAAGAAAGAGCTCAGCTCTGAAACATTTTTGGAGAGAGAAAAAAAGTTTTTGGGATATTTCATTATCCTTGCCTTTATAGGCCATACATTTTACACATAGCCCCTTGGGCTTCACAAAATGGCATTTTGCCTATCCCATGGCTCATGTGCCATTTCTTTTTGCACATAAGCCATGGGCTTTACAAAAATTTGGCCTTATGCCCATTTTCTTACATTTATCCCTAAAATAAAATAAAAGAAAATGCAACAAGATTATTTATTACAAAAATTTTATCTTGGCGTGGAGGAGGCCGGCCGCTTCATGTTCGGGCTCGACTCGGGCATGGGCCCACTAGGTCTGGGCTTGGGCCCACTTGGCTTGGGGTTGACTTTGATTTTGACTTGGTCAACCGGGGTGTAAATTTTTACCCCAACAAGACATAGAAAGAAACTTCACTGCGGATCCACTCACTGAGGCTATTCCTCGAACGCAATAGTTTCGCAAACGGGTTTTGTGAGACTGACTAGTAGAGGAGTTGGGTGTTCGGTATCACACGGGCTGTGAGTATGCGACATCGCAATAATTAGCCTTGAGTGCAAGTGGGAGATTGTTGGAGATAGTGACCTCAGAGTCAATTATTGGATCACAAGCACGTGATTGCAATGATTGAGGGAGGACCTATCCCGGTAGGACAGTCTTACTCGAGATGATAGTATGCTATCTGGTTTATCTTTATCATCGTGTACTGCTTTAGGTAACCTGACTTGTCGCTATTACACGTTGATAGAGCCCCTAGGATTCTTTCTTGACTACCAGCAGTATGATGGCGATCATATACGTGGGAGCTGGTAGTCTATAAGCACATCCTTAAAAGGTCCCTAGTCGTAGGAGTTTCGAGACAGGGCATCGATACTCCATTAGTAGACTAGTGTATACAGTTGAGACCCTGACGAGGGGCGGTGGCCGGTCTCATAAGCCACTGGTGTCAGTTGGTTCACCTAAGATGTATACTGGTGCTCATTGGATTATGAGTACACCGGACAGGACTCGCCGGGAACATGCTAGTTGGTCTTATACCAGATGTCAGATAGCAGTTCCCTGGTGACATGTGTACAGCTTAGTTCATCGACCTGAGATCGTCATTTGTCTCGTGTGAGTTCCCACTGTGCTTTGATTACTACCCTACCAGGGCTCAAAGGAGTCGTGCAAACAGGTTTTAGTTGGGTACAGTCCCGAGCCACATGGAGGCAGTGAGCGGATCTGCAGGGGTTCGTCTCTCCCGGTATTGGGGGTGAGGTCGCGCTGTGTCTAGGAGAGCCATTACACAAAGCCCTCGGCCGAGGCAGGAGATTTACTGGTAGGTATTCCAGTAGTATCTCAGGGTGTTCTGGGCTACACTCCGACACGACTTGTACCGCTTTTGGGGGTCTGACTTTTACCAACCCCCTAGGCCCGCCATGCGATACTCATAGACGAACGGACCGGACTGTACGGATATTGTCACTGACAGGCTCAGTAGGGTGTCAGGATGAGTTCGCTCATCGACGTCCCTTTTGGTCAATAGCTGGTGGCCCGTCACGTATTGGCTTATACCTCTGACGTGCTAGTGGTTAAATCCACAGCCATAGTATTGACGAGTCTTTAGAGTCCACCACACTTACAGTTACTCAAGTTTCGGGCGAAACGCTGTAGAGGCCGTATGGAGATATGGCAGGGTCCGATCAGATACGTGCGGTATTGCACGGATCAGGATCGGACAGTTTGTACTAGTGGCCGTATGGTTATATGGCAGGATTCGGTCAGATACGTACGGTATTGCACGGATCAGGATCGGACGGATACTACTAGCCGGCTTTGGTTTAAGCCGGATCCTAGTTTGGTACAGTGTAGATTTTGTCTCATTGCATTTGTATCCGGTCGGAATACAGATGCGGGTGTGTATGCACAGTATTGGGGTTTTCCTGTAATTTATTACGGGACCAGTTTTCTGAGGTTGCCAGTTTGCATTCCGTTCCGGCCGGTTTTCCTTTGTTCTTTCCCGGCCGGACCTTTTGATGGAGGGTGTTATTTGCAAGTTTGCAAATAACATTTGTGGAGGGGGTTTCTTGCTTATTGGTGGCATCATGATAGTTTTTCATGATGAGATGCTTTCTTAGTCTTTTCCTTTGCTTTATGGTGATGAGAAAGGATTAGGATTGAATTGTTTTGTGATGTGAGCTTTGCTTTTGATATGGTCACCATTCTCTTTCTCCTACACTCACCTACCTTCTTGATATGTATTCTTTGCTCCACCATTCTCATGGAATAAGGAAAATTTTTGATTCTGCATTTTGGCCTCGGTAAGACGGCCGGGGCGCTGCCGTGGCGCAACACTAAGAACTAGAGAAGTCACAAGGAAACAGAATATAGTACGAGGACCAACCCCTCCGTCCTAATGGACACTGGACAATATACAATACTCTGTATAAGTCCCTTGAGTCTAATAACTCATTCACTGTGTGTCGTAGGTTGAAAACTGTACTCATGGTTAAGAAGAATTACACCGCTGTTCAATGCTCCTTACCTAACCATCCACTGGTACAGGTAAATGTCATAGACATAATTTCAAAAAGGTATATCTCACTATATAAAAATAGACGTACAGATATATCAATTTGAAAATGGTGCATAACAGCGGATATTCAAAACCAAATATTTGCCGTCCGGCAAACAACCCAGGCGACTTCCTCAAATATCATCAATTACAACGAATCCCGATATAATGAGGATGATCACCTAATTCCCAATAACTTACTCCCACTCATCATCTGTAAAACCATACAGATGTAAGAATCATACCTGGTAAATACATACCCTGGAGCAAGTGTCTAATTGGAAAATCAGTTTTCTATTAACAGTACACAGTGAAACTGAAACATCGAAATGTTTCGATGGGGTAACCCGGTATTCCTAGCAATGCCTCTTCCATTATCCAGATTCACAACTGTAACCGTGTATTTCTTTGCCATCTCTCCAAATCCCTTTATATGTCTTTAGTCATTACCTTCTGTACACCCTTTAGGCCAAATGGTTTTCTTCCTTCCCTACCGTTCGGCACCAGCCTATGGTTTGGAAGAAGACTATCCAATAAGCATAATGGGTGTACTGTCCTAATCCTAGGAGCACTCGCAATGCGAGAGAAGGTGAAGATAAAAGACAACTGAATAAACCTTATTTCTATTTCTCCTGAACCAGGATCCATCCCCGAACTGGAACAAGTTCCTTTCGAGTTATATAACCATACGATGGATTATCCAATAAACTTGGGATCTTCGTAGTGATACGGAGTGTCCTGGAGAAATACAAAGGTGATTTAGGATTGGCTAAGAAATACTTGGTTTGGTCGTGAATAGCAGTCGCAATTTACTTTTCCCTCTTACTAATCCCTTTTCTTGTCTTAACTTAATACCTTCTGTACACCATTTAGGCTAATTGGTTTTCATCATTCCCTACCGTTCGGCACTAGCCTAAGGTTTGGAAGAAGACTATCCAATTTGCGTAATAGGTGTACTACTCCTAAACCAAGGAGTACTCGCAACCTGAGAGAAGGTAAAAGGAAAAGACAACTGAATAGTCCTATTCGTTTTCTCCAGAACCGGAAACCATCCTCGAATTCCTTCGAGTTCGTATATAACCATACGATGGTTTTGTCCAATGGAAGTGGACGTTCGTAGTAATACGGGGTGTCCTGGAGAAAAGGGTAAAAGTAGGAGTGGCAAAAAGGTCTGCAACCCTGACAATCCAATAGCCAGTCTTATAAGAAGGTTCAGTCAACTTGGTCACTGAGTCATAGTCTAGGGACGGGTCAATGGTCGCTGCCAAAGAGAGAGAGAAAAGAAACACTCAGCGTGCACTCTAACCTAGATCATAATGGTTATCACTTTATCTAATCAGGAAACCTCCCACTGTAACGTCAAATTCTTCCCCAAACCTGAAAGAAGAATTAGTCGGGATCACCCGAGAAGTAAACCAACTCATCAGTGGGAATCGGGATCCAACTATCATCGCATGATAACGTGACGGAATCCACTCACGTCACCACAGTCCAGAAGGTATGCGCATGCCTGGCAAGTTTCAGTTTCTTTAGAAACTCCCGATGTGATTTTTACCCCTAGGACCCAAGTGACCTTGATTGAGCCAACATATCAAAGGATCCTAGTCAAGTTCAACCCGTCATTATCTTAATTGCATTAGACCCACCCGCACGAGTCCTTGACTGAGCCAAAATGACCGTACGACTGTCCTAACCAATCACATATCCATAAGACAGAAAAGCATTACAGAGCTATCGCACACTACGCCTCGGCTGAGCACGACATACGTAGCACGAATACTAAGCAATACTAATCTGAAATGACGGAGGGCTACGGCTGGTTTTTGGCGAAAAATCTTTAACGTAATGAACTTGATATCGTTGAAGGAACCGGATAACTTTTTATAAAAATATAGTGACGAAAACCTTTGCTAAAGAGGTCACTCCCGGTGAAGGGATCTCGGCTCTTTCCCCGTAGAATGAGGTGTAGGATATTCCAACTGAATACCACGATGCAAAGCAAAAGGCAATCGGCTATAGTGAAGTTATTACCCTGACGCAAACTTCTGTCCAAGGGGTCACTCCCGGTGAAGGGATCTCGGCCATTGCCTCGTCGACTGAGGAGCAGGATATTCCAACTGAATACCACGATGCAAAACAAAAGAGAACGTCCTTGCAATAATTGCTTTTTGAAAAATGTTCCAACAACATCAGAATAGGTTTGTTTATCTTGCATTGATCCGAATCAACGCAGTCCCATCAATTGATCACACCACAAAAGAACGAAAATAATGATGTACGTATATGCCATCCGCATTCGCCACTGGGTCTCGTCATCACCCGTTAGGTTACTTAACTAACGACAGAGCGGGGACTGGACTAGCGCGGATACAAAACATATACAACATCTACTAGTATATATATCAATATATAATATTCGCTCAAGGCGTGATAAAATGCAACATCACAGAAATATACAGCATCACAGAACAATACAGATATCTGGGATCCCCGGGTTTCATAGAGCCGCTACTGAAACCCGACGTTCCCCTGGTCGTGTGGATAGCCTGTGCAATGAAATCCTAGACCCCTACGGGCGCGGCAAGTTACCCGCCAAAACCTGAAGCGAGGCAGCCCCCTTCAGCAACGTGAATGGACCACCCAGCACTTCACGGAATCCGGTAACTTAGGCACCCCTCCTTGGGTCAACCTATACCCCCTACGAGTGCGGCGAATAGCCCGTCAATTCTAGAGTAAAGCCCCCTCCATCTCAATGCCATGAGATGCGGGCTAGTTGCCCTCTAGAACCCGGCTATCCGTGTACCACACCTTGGGGTAATCCTAGTACAGAAAGTAAAATATACATACAACGGGTACATCGACCTCGACCCGGTCGTGCCCCAAAAGAATAATACAAACAGGCAGTGAAGGCAGTCCACATGTCAGACGCTCGCCCCGCAACATCAAATGTACATATAAAAAACAAAACTGTACTACCACTGCAACCAGGATATCCCCACGACCGATCCGCAACAACACAGCATAATCACAGAACATCAACGTGAATGTCACATTCGCAAATCCGTCTAACCGGGCTATAGAAGTTAGACAGAATTTACCGATCAAGTAACATTCACGGTCGCAGATATAATGTAAATACCGTGAACTAATGTGTTTGAAACATTCGATCGATCAAATATTACCAAGTGGGCCCCAAAGCATTACTGTAGCACATAAAAAAATTCTGGGCCCAAACAAAGTATACCAAAATCCCTATTTTCAGCCCAGAAGCCCACTGCAAAAAATTGGTGAAGTGAAGCCAACATCCTGCGGCGGAACCGCGGCCAAATAGAGGTTATGGCCGCGGTTCCGCGGTCTTATGGAGGGATCAAGTTACCAAAATTTTACAGTGTTCTCAGAATTCCATGTACATCATTCTGCAACAACCTGAAAAATTTTTGGAGCTAAAATTTTTTCGACAGAAACTGATGCACGTGAAAACGCGGTTTTTGGAATTTTGTTCGATCGAACTTGTAAACATGTTAGAGCAAAGCTAGACTAGGTTAATGGCATGGCACTGATACCATGTTGCGCCACGGCAGCGCCCCGGCCTTTTACTCGAGGCCAAAATGCGGAATCAAAATTTTTTCTTTACTTGGAACCGGCGCTACCGCTGACAATAAACCCGGATCGTAACCGTCAACCTAATCCTAGCAATCAAGAGAATGGGTAGAGAGTTATACCAGGCTATCCGTGTCCTTCGGTCTTCGTCTCCACTCCAATCTCCCGCGGAATCTCCGTCCGTCACCTCCTCGTCGGAAAGGGCACCACGTAGCCGAATACTTTTACGGGCTCCCACCTCTGGACTGAGGCAACTCGGGCGCGAAGTTGGCTAGCCGACGCGTCCAAGATTTGCTGTAGATATAGTGTAGAAACTTGTCTCTTTGGGGTTTAGTTGCCATGGAGGATGGAGGTGGAGAATCAAAAGGAGCAATGAGAAATGGAGCTTGGGAACTTTGATACAAAATGAGATGAACACTTTTCTCCACATCAAAAATGAACTCCCATCTCCCTTTTCTAATGTGGCCGGCCCCTATCTCCAAGGTGGAGGAAAAAAGGAATCTTAAGCAAGTGGAGAATGTGAATAACTAAACAATAGAAGAAAAGCCATGATGATAAGAAAATGGTCACACCATTTCAAACTCACATCCATTCACCAAACATCATAATAAATGGAATAGAATAGACTAGAAAAGAATCTCATCATGAGGAAGCCACATAATGCAATAAAACCCTCCACAAATAAGTTATTTACAAACTGCAAATAACCCCCTCCACCGAAAAGTCCGTCCGCGAAAGAACAAAGGAAAACCGGCCGGAACGGAATGCAAACTGGAAACTTCAGAAAACTAATCCATTAATAAATTACAGGAAAACCCCACTACTGCATATACATGCCCGCATTTGTATTCCCACTGAACACAAATGCAAAGAGACAAAATCTACACTATCTAATACTAGGATCCGGCTTAAGCCAAAGCCGGCTAGTAAAATCCGTCCGATCACGATCCGTGCAATACCGCACGTATCTGATCGAACCCTGCCATATCTCCATACGGCCTCTACAGCGTTTCGCCCGAAACTTGAGTAACTGTGTGTGTGGTGGACTCTAAAGACTCGTCAATACTATGGCTGTGGATTTAACCACTAGCACGTCAGAGGTATTAGCCATATGTGACGGGCCACCAGCTATTGACTAAAAGGGACGTCGATGAGCGAACTCATCCTGGCGCCCTACTGAGCCAGTCAGTGACAATATCCGTACAGTCCGGTCCGTTCTTCTATGAGTATCGCATGGCGGGCCTAGGGGGTTGGTAAAAGTCAGACCCCCAAAAGCGGTACAAGTCGTGTCGGAGTGTATCCCAAAACACCCTGAGATACTACTGGAATACCTACCAGTAAATCTCCTGCCTCGGCCGAGGGCTTTGTGTAATGGCTCTCCTAGACACAGCGCGACCTCACCCCCAATACCGGGAGAGACGAACCCCTGCAGATCCGCTCACTGCCTCCATGTGGCTCGGGACTGTACCCAACTAAAACCTGTTTGCACGACTCCTTTGAGCCGTGGTTGGGTAGTAATCAAAGTACAGTGGGAACTCACATGAGACAAATGACGATCTCAGGTCGATGAACTAACCTGTACACATGTCACCAGGGAACTGCTATCTGACGTCTGGTATAATCCCAACTAGCAGGTTCCCGGCGAGTCCTGTCTGGTGTACTCATAACCAATTGAGCACCTGTATACATCTTAGGTGAACCAACTGACACCAGTGGCTTGTGAGACCGGCCACCGCCCCTCGTCGGGGTCTCGACTGTATACACTAGTCTACTAATGGAGTATCGATGCCCAGTCTCGAAACTCCCACGACTAGGAACCTTTTAAGGATGTGCTTATAGGCCCCAGCTCCCACGTATATGATCGCCATCATACTGCTGGCCGTCAAGAAAGAATCCTAAGGGCTCTATCAACATATAATAGCGACTCTTAAGGTCACCTAAAGCAGTACACGATGATAAAGATAAATCAGATAGCATACCATCATCTTGAGTAAGACCGTCTTACTGGGACAGGTCCTCCCCTCAATCATTGCAATCACGTGCCTGTGATCCAATAATTGACTCTGAGGGCACTATCTCCAACACGGATAACCGCCAGGTCCAACCAATCACCGGTAGGTACTCTCCCGCCTCCTGGCTCAATCGGCAAAATCCTTCAATCATCTTGCCGAGGGGAACCATACCGGGTCCTCCATGTACCCGCAATCGGCTCATCCACTCCTCGAATCGGGTTTCACATGTCGCTCTTAGCACCGAGAAAACACATGGTGGGCGCACTGAAATATCATATCAAGGGTAACCGGGTTTTTAAAGCAATGACATATTCTCTTTTGAAATACCCACGGTTCCCAAAATCCAGAAATATCATGGAAACAACTCTCAATGTGTATAATCAGAAACCATGATGTATGTGACATGTAAAAGAAATGTAAGCACATCAATCTGTCATGCAAGAATCATATCCTGAATGCAACAGTACTACAGTGTAGTGACATGGCAATTATCGATGATGAAGTGTGTGAGCCGGCAAACAGTGTACGTGGAACATACGCATCATCGATAATGGTGCTGGTGTCCTAACAGCATGACTGTAACATATCAATGAACACAAGCAATGCAATGTAAATAGCATGAATATGCGGAATCGAATAATCAGCGCAACAGTAAAGAACCTGCCTCAATAAATATATCATGCAGCCTTACCTTTTGAAAAAGGACGAATCAGGGTTTTTGGTAAAATAAGGGCTGCGGTGTTTTAAATAAGATGTGTCGTTTGAAAATATCCGTAGATTCCCTTTTTGCCTATCTTTAAAATATCCCCGATTCGTTAGTTTTGAAATAGGTATGACTCGGGTCAGTCTAACGTCTACTATGCGAACTACGGACCAACAATCAAGTCAATCGGGAGGGGTATGAAAACCACCTAAATCTGAGTCAATATACATTATCTCATCACATAACAGGTATCACTACCATCATATCACATCTCAAATACGAACTCTGTCATATCGCCGAATCTCACGGCCTCAAATCAAATCTCATCGACTCATCTCAATCTCACGTATCATCCTCAAATCCCGTATATGAACACATAGTCCTATACCCATATGTAGATATACACACCTCCATATGCGCATAGATAAATGAAAGAATGTATGCAAGTATATGTGTACGTGTATGTGTGAGTGCAACCACTACTCTAGGGTTCGCACTATACAAAACCAATACATCCTTATCATTAATAATTCCATTATTACCATCAATAATCCTAACAACACATAATAAATATATGTGTGTATACGTATTCGTATACATCACCACGGACTGCGGGGGTGCTATACGCCATCCACCCGACTTCTCCTCATAGATATAAATCTACTCACCTTGCTTCTTGTGTGCTGATTGAATTATTTTCTGACGTGTATATGTAAAAAGTATCGACAATCAAAAAATTATATTGACCGCAATCAAACTACGGTGTCAATTGTAGTGTTATGAATGAGTGCGGATCGTCCACAGGGATTGCACGATTCGTTTGTATTATGATATGCTTGAATTGAAAAGTTAAGCTAAGATAAACGAAAACATGATTCAAGAGTTTTGATTTTCAAGTGTCACTATTCTATTCGAGAATCAAGAAAAAGATAAACAGTCAAGAATCGGTGTATCGATGATATTTCCAGTCAACAGTCAAGAATCTAAAAGAGGCTCATAGGAATCGATCGGATCGATAGACGCGATGTAATCTAAAGATATCGTGTTCTTGTCCTTCGAAGGATTGATACTAGATCGATGACCATCGACAAGAGTTAGGGTTTTCTCGTGAAACTAGAGTTTCATCTTATCCCTTGTTCTGTTGTCGATATCATTCACATTCAAGCCTCTAGCAAATTCAAGAAACGATCCTAACTCCCCAATTTCGACCGATGTCATTCAAGAAAGCATCGTAACGAAATGGGTTGTCGGTTCTTGAACTTGCTAAGGTTTACAAAACATCGTAGGAATCAAGAATCGATTAAAGCTATGTTACATCATCATTCTATTGACCGTCTCGACTCCTCGACGAGCGGAGTTTTATTCACACATCACCACACAGAAAATATTCACGAATTGTAAAGATGTCATGATGCAGAATTTAAAGAAAACAAGATAAAAGAATATCACCTTTATTTATCTCAACAATTTTGATTACATTTGCTTCAAGAACTACAAGAAGAAGAATCTAGATTGTTGATCGGGCGTCGCTCGGCTTCATGAGTCGTGGATCGGCTCGGATCGCTTGCTCCGTTGAAGATCGGCTCCGCTCCTAAAGGTTGTCGGGCTTCTTGCTTAATGGGTACTCGGGATCTTGACTTTTGGTAGGAATTAGGGTTAGGGTTTCACACAAGCCTTGTCACTAGACTTGTGGAAGAAGAAAATGAAGAGAGAGATAGATTGGGGATAGATTCACTAATTGGATGAATAATTCCCAAGGTTGAAAAATGTTTGGATCCTTTTTACAATGAGCCTAGGGTCTTATTTATAGAACATCCAAACCCTAGGTTTAAGTTTGAAATGGTAGTTCCCTCCCAAAGTTTGTTGAGTAGTTTCTAGAAAGAGTTTGTTAGGAGCTAGCTTAGGGTTTAAGCTAGGGTTTAGGGGGAAAGTTCTAGAATGATAGGCTAGTTTAATGTGGATCAAAGTGTTTGCTGATCTGGTAGAAGTCCCTGGAGTCTTCTGGAAGCTGAGATGTCTTTCTGAGCAGTGGGCCCTGGTATAAGCATTGTGGTGCCAAAATTACTTGATGACGTCACCAGGATGCCGCGGATCCGCGGCACAAGCAAGCCATTGCCGCGGATCCGCGGCTCTTTGATGGGCTTGGGCTGTGTGCTTTCATGTGTTGTCTTGGACTGCTATTTAGGGCTTTGTCTGATCTGCTGAATTATGATTGCTCCTTTGGATTGATACCAGATCTGAAAGTAGTGAGTTGACGTATCTTTTGAGCGGTGTAATGTTCGAGCAAGCTTTCCTTTTCCTGCACAGACTTCGAAACACGGGTTGCGACATATAGAAATATTGCGATGCCATGTAATGCAGTCAATTTCCCTAGAAATGCCAGTTTTAAGGTCTAATACATGTAATCTGATAATCTGTGATAGATTTGCTAATATGTAGAATATGAATGCCAAACACTCCTATATGAATGCAATTGATGAGGAAATTGCCGGTTAAAATATACAATATTTTCGACTAATCAAATTCCCCAAACTTAATTTCGATCGTCTCGAGCGAATGTTTTATTAAAAAGAGAAGGAGAAAATAAAGAAAGAGAAAAACTAACTAGCACACTTTTCTAGGCAACACGATTGCACTGAGCATGTGCAACAAGCCTTTAAACCTCTAGGTGTCCCTAGTAGGAGGAGTGTTGTCTCCTGAGGGTTTTCAGCGGATTGCACCCACAAAATCCAATAATAAAAGGAAGATCATGAATATTACATTTAAAGAAAAGAATTGTAAAAGAAAGACTTTGAAAATTAGGGTTTCCAACTAAGCTAGCTTTTCGGTTGTCATGAGCCCTATCTTAATGGTCATGAAAAGATGTTAGAAATCACGTCCTCCCTCAATAAAACATCGTCTTATTTTTCATTCCTATCTTTCTTCCAAACATCGATCATATCACCCTGCGTGTGTGTAAAGACATCCCTACACCCGGAGAATTCAATTCAAGCTATCATACTCTTACCCATCAGCATCAGTACTTTTTGATAAACGAGATTGCTCACACACTTTCATGCGACCATTAATACTTCTTGAGGTACTAACCGACCGATTACTCATGTGCTTTCTAACTTGGTGTATTTTCCTCGTCTTGCACCACCTCAGGCATAGCAGTGACTCCCAGACCAGTTGGCCTTAGGGCAGTAGGTGAAGAAGCACCCTTGCTATATATATTTTTTTTATTATTGCCCTTGGTGATAACAAAACCAGTGTCTATTTTTCTCACCATTTTCTTCAAATTTTTTTTTTATATACATCGCCTTTAAGACAAGAGCATTTCAAGGTATCCTCTACTATCCCAGGCTTTAAGACGTGTGTAAGTGCGAATAGCAGGGTAGCAACGTTCAAAATGTTTGGCTTCCAGAATAGAAACTATTTTTCAGACTTATTTTTATCCTCAGATTAGTGACGTCCTTTATCTTACTAACCCTTGGGACAACGACTCATAACTACTTATTACTAGTTCGTATAAGAAAACTTCTAATTTTCTTAGTTTTCTTAAATTTTTCTAATCTCATGGATGTAAATGTTCACTATCTAAACTTTCATTATCTTATTTCTATACAAAAAAGTGTAAATATTAAAATTATTTTTATACTTGAAATTTTTTAAATTTTTATGGATTTTGAAATTTTTTCAATTTTTATAAAAGAAATGTTTTGTGCTTATGCAGATGATATGCAAATGATGCGAAAATAAGCACAAACCTCCCCCAAACTTGTTTTCAACAGTGTCCTCACTGTTGCCGACAGTTAAATCTGGAAAAACCTGTAAGCTTGGGAGGAATTTATTAGTGGGGGAAAAATATTTAAGTGAAGATCCTCCCCGAAACTTATTTATGGCTCATCATTTTGTAAAAATTCTTTTTAGGAGCCAGAAAAACATACCCCCCCAAACTTGAATTATGCAATGTTAAGTTTTGAAAATCACAAGTGGGGGTCAAAAAATCAGTGGTCGATGCCAAGCTTTGCAAAGACCGAATGTTAACACCAACCATTCAAAATTTTTATCAATGCAGTGCTCGGGTTGGTGGAAGAAAAAGTGGGGAAAAGGTAAGTGGTGGAAGAGAGTGTGTGAGTGTCTCGTATTGGAGAGACGATGCATTGAGTGTGATGGATTACTCGCATTCTTTTTACATTTCAGAAGAAGGGGTGGAGGTTCAATTTCATTGATTTGGACATGATTCGTCTCAACACCTGTGCTTTTTAGAAACGCGAGTTCATCAGCGAAGATCTTCTCAAAAGTTTCATCAATACCCCGAAGAATAATGTCATCAAAAAGTGCGGGGTGATCTTCAGACTCTAAAAGCAGTTCATAATCAGTGTTAGTTGTTGACCCGGACATCTTGGTGGAAGAGTCCGTATGTGTATGATACATAGTTGGGTCAAACAATAACGTATGAAAAGAGTCAAGATCAGTATCAGGAGGATCATTAAATTCGCTGCTGTCGACATCCATTAAGTCGACAGAACAGACCTGAGCAGTAGGTTCGGAGGGTACACTTCCTAACTTGTAAATGTTCATCTCAATTGTCCTGTTCCCGAAGGATAAGGTCATAGAACCGTTACGACAATTGATGATAGCATTGGAAGTGGCCAAAAAGGGGCGACCTAAAATCACCGGAATTTGATTTCGTGAGTTCGCTACAGGCTGTGTATCAATTACAATAAAGTCTACAGGGAAGATAAATTCCCCGATTTTTATCAACACATCCTCTAGTTCACCCCTAGGTCTGGTGATTGATCGGTCAGCCATCTGGAGAGTGCAAGGAGATGGTTTTAACTCTCCGATCCCTAACTGTTCATAAACTGAGAAAGGAAGCAGGTTAACACTTGCCCCAAGATCTAGTAGAGCACGGTTAATGTGTTTCTCCCCAATAGAAATGGAAATCGTAGGATAACCAGGATCCTTACGTTTTCTCGGTAATTGCTGGGGGAAAGCCGTTTCTACTGTTTTTGCCATGAATATCTTCTTGAGCATTTGTTTCTTCCTCTTTCTAGTGCAAAAGTCTTTAAGAACCTTCGCGTATGCGGGGACTTGTTGGATAGCATCTAGAAGAGGGATATTGATGTTAACCTGTTTAAACATCTCAGTGATCTTCTCCATATGTGGACTTGGTGTGTTAGCCCTTAACCGATTAGGATAAGGTGCTTTAGCAATAAGCGCTGGGTCCATCATAGGAGAAGGAAGTGTGTGTGGAACCGATCCAAAAATGGAAGTGGGAATCGTCCGTGGAGGGGTAAAAGAGGTGGGCTGTAATGGCGAGCCTTTTGGGAAATGGAGAATAGGCTCGGAAGAAGGTGGTAGGGTAGAAGAACTGGTGTCAGAAGTGTGTGTGTGTGGAAAGGTCTCAGCCGGGGTGTTGATATGATTTTCAGTATCATCAACTTCTTCCCCAACATGATTGTCAAGCACTCTTCCAGATCTCAACGTGGTGATTGTATTCACATGATGTGAATAACCAGGATTGGGTAAGGGTTGAGCTGGAAGTTTCCCTTTCTCTCTTGCACTCATTTTGGCTTTTAATCGTGCAATTTCTTCTTCCATCGATTTAATACTCTCGTTTTGGGACGCAGAGTTTTTCTCAATTTTATCGACAGAAGATTTCATTTCAGCCGAAACTTGCATGATATTTGTTAAGATCAAATTCATGTATTGTGTAAAAGAAAAGGATTCATCAGTTCCGGTCAACTGTAAAGGACTAGACAGTGCAGGTGTGTTGACCTGATTTTTAAAATTATGTGCTTGAAAGGGGTGCTGACTTAATTGAAGTTGTGGCTGCTGTTGTGGTGGAGGGACCCTTTGAAAATTGTTTTGGTTTGGAACCGTGTTTTGTGATTGTGATTGGTTCCAAGCAAAATTAGGGTGATTCCTCCAACCCTGATTATATGTGGAAGAAAAAGGATCGTTCCTAGGTCTTTGAAATGCGGCATTGGTATGCTCACGACCTTGAAACAGACATTCTTCCGTCAAGTGAGACGGATCAGAACAGCAGCCACATACAGTTTTGGAAAGTGACATTTGATTCAGGGAGGCTGCTGCAAATTTGTGTTACATAGCGTCGAGCTTCTTTTGCATTGCTGCCATTTCAGCTCGAACACCTATGGACACATCTATTTGGTGTACGCCACCCCTATTCAATGGTTGGGTTCCACTCTCCCACTGTAGTGATTTTTCAGCGAACTCTTCTAAATACTTCCAAGCTTCCCCATCATCCTTGGTCATGAAGGTACCTTGACACATGTTTTCAAGGCTCTGTTTAGTGTTAGGGTTACTGCCCTCATATATGACTCGGCAAAGCTCCCATCTCGGGATGCCGTGATGAGGACATTGAACCAATAGATTCTTGAAACGTTCAAAGTATTTTGAGAATGGTTCAGTAGGGAGCTGGGCAAATTGGTTCAGTTCGCTACGGATTCGAGCTGTCTTTTGGATTGGGTAAAATTTCTTAAGGAATGCAGCGACGAATTCTTCCCAATTCGTAATAGAGTGTGCGGTAGTGTTATATAGCCACTTCTCGGCTATATCGCACAAGGTAAATGGAAGAAGTTGTAGACGCATCGCATCCACTAAAAGTTGAGACGTACCCATCATTGCGCATACGTTTTCAAATTTGGTAATGAAAACGTAAGCGTCCTCAGTCTCGAGTCCGTGGTATTTAGGTAAAAGATTGATATACTGGGGCTTAATCTCAAAGTTATCCCCATTGGCTGGTGGTGTGGATAAGCAGGTCGAAAGAGGACCTCTATGTGGATAGCATCTTTCCTGGAGAGAAATGTGGGGAGGATTCTGCGCACCAACGGACGGTGGCAGATTAGGGTTAAAGAAGTTTGATGGATTTGGATCCATCGTTGTGGGTGTGGTAGTAGGTAAAGGAAAGGTAAATGGAGAATTATCGACTTCGGAGTCGATAAAAGGTACGCGGACTAAACGGGCACTAGAATCCCATGTCCAGCCTATCTTGTACTAAAAAGGGTTAATACAAGTGGCAGCGTTGGCTTATAATTAGGGGTAAAATGAATGCGGTGTTTGCTTTTGAAAAAGGGACGGAGTTTTGAAAAAATGATGCAACACAACAAATGCAGCAACACAACCCTAGAATCTAATGGTCACCTAGGTCCGGCTCTAGACCGCTCCTAACTGCCAAAAGAAAAGTCGCGGGATAGAATCCTCCACTGCCTCTTTGTCCCCCTGTAGCCGGATAAGTGCCAGGTAAGTGGGAAGGTACTCCACTACGTAAGTAGTGGGCCTAATTAATAACCACTAGCCTTAGACACACTCGCCTTAGGCACCACAGGAAAACGCGGATAAGAAATGAATTACCCACGGCCTTCTCTTGTCCTAAATGAGCGCGACAGTCCTTAGAGTCATCTCTAGATTTCTTTTAGTTAATGTGGGTCAATGCGGATGCAAGTTTGGTGGTTTTCGGGGCCTAGGAAGGGTAATGAAATTCCCACCTAATTTGGATTTGGCCGTGCCCCTTAAATTCCGTATTTATAATGCAAAACAACCAAGAAAAACAAAATCACGCACAATTTTAATTTTGCTTTTGCGGCGCAGCGATTATTTGCAAAGAATCCTGCAGAAAAGATTAGTTGGAGCTAAAAGAGGAGAGGGGAGAGATACAGAAATCACCTGCAGGCAAAATTTTCCAGAGAACCCCCAACCTAGCCGCGGAACCGCCGCAAATCGTGGGTTCTGGCCGCTCTTCCGCGGTCTTATGTGCAGATCACTGCACCAATTTTTTTTCAGAAGGCTTCTGCGGCCTTTCTCTACTCTCTGGTATATACCAAATAATTTTTCCACAGCACAGAATGCTCCAGATCACCTTGCAATCAATTCACAACACACGTATAAGAGTTTGTACGAATTTTGATTTCAAGAAGTAAAGTGGAATAATTCTTTCAATTCAAACTATAAAATGTAAACGAATTAGCGCGTAATCCCCGGCAACGGCGCCATTTTGATTGAATTATTTTCTGACGTGTATATGTAAAAAGTATCGACAATCAAAAAATTATATTGACCGCAATCAAACTACGGTGTCAATTGTAGTGTTATGAATGAGTGCGGATCGTCCACAGGGATTGCACGATTCGTTTGTATTATGATATATTTGAATTGAAAAGTTAAGCTAAGATAAACGAAAACATGATTCAAGAGTTTTGATTTTCAAGTGTCACTATTCTATTCGAGAATCAAGAAAAAGATAAACAGTCAAGAATCGGTGTATCGATGATATTTCCAGTCAACAGTCAAGAATCTAAAAGAGGCTCATAGGAATCGATCGGATCGATAGACGCGATGTAATCTAAAGATATCGTGTTCTTGTCCTTCGAAGGATTGATACTAGATCGATGATCATCGACAAGAGTTAGGGTTTTCTCGTGAAACTAGAGTTTCATCTTATCCCTTGTTCTGTTGTCGATATCATTCACATTCTAGCCTCTAGCAAATTCAAGAAACGATCCTAACTCCCCAATTTCGACCGATGTCATTCAAGAAAGCATCGTAACGAAATCGGTTGTCGGTTCTTGAACTTGCTAAGGTTTACAAAACATCGTAGGAATCAAGAATCGATTAAAGCTATGTTACATCATCATTCTATTGACCGTCTCGACTCCTCGACGAGCGGAGTTTTATTCACACATCACTACACAGAAAATATTCACGAATTGTAAAGATGTCATGATGCAGAATTTAAAGAAAACAAGATAAAAGAATATCACCTTTATTTATCTCAACAATTTTGATTACATTTGCTTCAAGAACTACAAGAAGAAGAATCTAGAT
This sequence comes from Agapanthus africanus, assembly GCA_030015575.1. Taxonomy (NCBI): domain Eukaryota; kingdom Viridiplantae; phylum Streptophyta; class Magnoliopsida; order Asparagales; family Amaryllidaceae; genus Agapanthus; species Agapanthus africanus. Next base: position 83,329,651 of record JASDDO010000004.1, on the reverse strand, counting down.
TGTTGATCGGGGGTCGCTTGGCTTCATGAGTCGTGGATCGGCTCGGATCGCTTGCTCCGTTGAAGATCGGCTCCGCTCCTAAAGGTTGTCGGGCTTCTTGCTTAATGGGTACTCGGGATCTTGACTTTTGGTAGGAATTAGGGTTAGGGTTTCACACAAGCCTTGTCACTAGACTTGTGGAAGAAGAAGATGAAGAGAGAGATAGATTGGGGATAGATTCACTAATTGGATGAATAATTCCCAAGGTTGAAAAATGTTTGGATCCTTTTTACAATGAGCCTAGGGTCTTATTTATAGAACATCCAAACCCTAGGTTTAAGTTTGAAATGGTAGTTCCCTCCCAAAGTTTGTTGAGTAGTTTCTAGAAAGAGTTTGTTAGGAGCTAGCTTAGGGTTTAAGCTAGGGTTTAGGGGGAAAGTTCTAGAATGATAGGCTAGTTTAATGTGGATCAAAGTGTTTGCTGATCTGGTAGAAGTCCCTGGAGTCTTCTGGAAGCTGAGATGTCTTTCTGAGCAGTGGGCCCTGGTATAAGCATTGCGGTGCCAAAATTACTTGATGACGTCACCAGGATGCCGCGGATCCGCGGCACAAGCAAGCCATTGCCGCGGATCCGCGGCTCTTTGATGGGCTTGGGCTGTGTGCTTTCATGTATTGTCTTGGACTGCTATTTAGGGCTTTGTCTGATCTGCTGAATTGTGATTGCTCCTTTGGATTGATACCAGATCTGAAAGTAGTGAGTTGACGTATCTTTTGAGCGGTGTAATGTTCGAGCAAGCTTTCCTTTTCCTGCACAGACTTCGAAACACGGGTTGCGACATATAGAAATATTGCGATGCCATGTAATGCAGTCAATTTCCCTAGAAATGCCAGTTTTAAGGTCTAATACATGTAATCTGATAATCTGTGATAGATTTGCTAATATGTAGAATATGAATGCCAAACACTCCTATATGAATGCAATTGATGAGGAAATTGCCGGTTAAAATATACAATATTTTCGACTAATCAAATACCCCCAAACTTAATTTTGATCGTCTCGAGCGAATGTTTTATTAAAAAGAGAAGGAGAAAATAAAGAAAGAGAAAAACTAACTAGCACACTTTCGTAGGCAACACGATTGCACTGAGAATGTGCAACAAGCCTTTAAACCTCTAGGTGTCCCTAGTAGGAGGAGTGTTGTCTCCTGAGGGTTTTCAGCGGATTGCACCCACAAAATCCAATAATAAAAGGAAGATCATGAATATTACATTTAAAGAAAAGAATTGTAAAAGAAAGACTTTGAAAATTAGGGTTTCCAACTAAGCTAGCTTTTCGGTTGTCATGAGCCCTATCTTAATGGTCATGAAAAGATGTTAGAAATCACGTCCTCCCTCAATAAAACATCGTCTTATTTTTCATTCCTATCTTTCTTCCAAACATCGATCATATCACCCTGCGTGTGTGTAAAGACATCCCTACACCCGGAGAATTCAATTCAAGCTATCATACTCTTACCCATCAGCCTCAGTACTTTTTGATAAACGAGATTGCTCACACACTTTCATGCGACCGTTAATACTTCTTGAGGTACTAACCGACCGATTACTCATGTGCTTACTAACTTGGTGTATTTTCCTCGTCCTGCACCACCTCAGGCATAGCAGTGACTCCCAGACCAGTTGGCCTTAGGGCACTCGGTGAAGAAGCACCCTTGCTATATATTTTTTTTTATTATTGCCCTTGGTGATAACAAAACCAGTGTCTATTTTTCTCACCATTTTCTTCAAATTTTTTTTTTATATACATCGCCTTTAAGACAAGAGCATTTCAAGGTATCCCCTACTATCCCAGGCTTTAAGACGTGTGTAAGTGCGAATAGCAGGGTAGCAACGTTCAAAATGTTTGGCTTCCAGAATAGAAACTATTTTTCAGACTTATTTTTATCCTCAGATTAGTGACGTCCTTTATCTTACTAACCCTTGGGACAACGGCTCATAACTACTTATTACTAGTTCGTATAAGAAAACTTCTAATTTTCTTAGTTTTCTTAAATTTTTCTAATCTCATGGATGTAAATGTTCACTATCTAAACTTTCATTATCTTATTTATATACAAAAAAGTGTAAATATTAAAATTATTTTTATACTTGAAAATTTTTAAATTTTTATGGGTTTAGAAATTTTTTCAATTTTTATAAAAGAAATGTTTTGTGCTTATGCAGATGATATGTAAATGATGCGAAAATAAGCACAAACCTCCCCCAAACTTGTTTTCAACAGTGTCCTCACTGTTGCCGACAGTTAAATCTGGAAAAACCTGTAAGTTTGGGAGGAATTTATTAGTGGGGGCAAAATATTTAAGTGAAGATCCTCCCCGAAACTTATTTATGGCTCATCATTTTGTAAAAATTCTTTTTAGGAGCCAGAAAAACATACCCCCCCAAACTTGAATTATGCAATGTTAAGTTTTGAAAATCACAAGTGGGGGTCAAAAAATCAGTGGTCGATGCCAAGCTTTGCAAAGACCGAATGTTAACACCAACCATTCAAAAATTTTATCAATGCAGTGCTCGGGTTGGTGGAAGAAAAAGTGGGGAAAAGGTAAGTGGTGGAAGAGAGTGTGTGAGTGTCTCGTATTGGAGAGACGATGCATTGAGTGTGATGGATTACTCGCATTCTTTTTACATTTCAGAAGAAGGGGTGGAGGTTCAATTTCATTGATTTGGACATGATTCGTCTCAACACCTGTGCTTTTTAGAAATGCGAGTTCATCAGCGAAGATCTCCTCAAAAGTTTCATCAATACCCCGAAGAATAATGTCATCACAAAGTTCGGGGTGATCTTCAGACTCTAAAAGCAGTTCATAATCAGTGTTAGTTGTTGACCCGGACATCTTGGTGGAAGAGTCCGTATGTGTATGATACATAGTTGGGTCAAACAATAACGTATGAAAAGAGTCAAGATCAGTATCAGGAGGATCATTAAATTCGCTGCTGTCGACATCCATTAAGTCGACAGAACAGACCTGAGCAGTAGGTTCGGAGGGTACACTTCCTAACTTGTAAATGTTCATCTCAATTGTCCTGTTCCCGAAGGATAAGGTCATAGAACCGTTACGACAATTGATGATAGCATTGGAAGTGGCCAAAAATGGGCGACCTAAAATCACCGGAATTTGATTTCGTGAGTTCGCTACAGGCTGTGTATCAGTTACAATAAAGTCTACAGGGAAGATAAATTCCCCTATTTTTATCAACACATCTTCTAGTTCACCCCTAGGTCTGGTGATTGATCGGTCAGCCATCTGGAGAGTGCAAGGAAATGGTTTTAACTCTCCGATCCCTAACTGTTCATAAACTGAGAAAGGAAGCAGGTTAACACTTGCCCCAAGATCTAGTAGAGCACGGTTAATGTGTTTCTCCCCAATAGAAATGGAAATCGTAGGATAACCAGGATCCTTACGTTTTCTCGGTAATTGCTGGGGGAAAGCCGTTTCTACTGTTTTTGCCATGAATATCTTCTTGGGCATTTGTTTCTTCCTCTTTCTAGTGCAAAAGTCTTTAAGAACCTTCGCGTATGCGGGGACTTGTTGGATAGCATCTAAAAGAGGGATATTGATGTTAACCTGTTTAAACATCTCAGTGATCTTCTCCATATGTGGACTTGGTGTGTTAGCCCTTAACCGATTAGGATAAGGTGCTTTAGCAATAAGCGCTGGAGAAAATTCTTGAGTTGCCCCTAGTGGCCAAAATCCTTGCTTCCTTAGTCCAATGTGTAGATCTTGAGCTCGTGCACACTTTTAATGAAATGAGAGTAGTGTTTTGGTGTTGTTTTCATGGTGTTTGAGGGTTCTTGAAGAGGGGGAGAAAGAGGGGGAGTTGCAGCAGCAGAAGAGGGAGAGGAGAGGGAGAAAAAATGAAGAAGAAATGAAAGGGAGACTAAGTCAAAAGACCCCTCACCTCACTCTCTCTCTGTCCCACCTACAACCCCTCTATTCTAAATTCAAATTTCCATTTCTTTTCTTTCCAAAACCTTCTCATTCAAATAGTAGACACAAAGTAAAAGCCATGGTAAGAATAATGTAACACAAGTCCAAAATGATATGTGCATGTTTTGCACAAAAATGCAAAAAATCCGATTAGCGATTTTTAATCGCGATTAGCACTAAATTAGTGTCAAACAAATCATAAAAACTTTAAAATGGCATAATTCCATAAAATACCCAATTTTAGAATTTTCCATAATTTTTCCCTATTTATTTGTATTTAATTATACCGGAATATTAAAATATTCATTAAAATAATATTAAATTATAAATATTCCCAAAAATCATATTTTATTATTTTGAAACGTTACAATCTACCCCCCCTAAAGAAATTCGGTCCCCGAATTTAAATTTAAACCCCCAAATACTAAAATATTCTAATACAAATTTCCAAGTCATCGGGCTTCGAAATCATCAATACATAAAACATCATAGCGCAATGCATACACATGAGTACTGAGCAGATAACTTAAAAGCAAAACTCCGTCATGCATCCCGCAATCATCGGAGTCATGGTATAGACACAATGTCAAATCCAATACAAAACCAATATGATGTAGATCAGAACTATACATGTAGACATCCAGTCTATACATGTGAATAGCTGATGTAAATGCATGCTAAATCTTTTTAAATCGCCGTGCGCTGCACGTAACACTGCACAGTGGCGGACGTTTTTCATAAGAAAATAACCATATATGTATATATCCTTTTTTTTAATAGGTACGTTCCGCCGTTTTGAAAACAATTTAGAGGGGTTTCCTTGTTTTTAAAACGTTTCGTGTCATATCGGACACGTAGGTATATATGTGGAGACTATAGCTCGCTTTTTGGAAATCCCTTCGATAACTATCAATGTATGCAAAATATATCCAGGTACTGTCCTCTGACTAGTCCTGCTCAGTACAAAACGAATATCAAATATCATAAAAATGTACTGCTCCAAAAGGAATAAATCACAAAATGCATATAACACCACCCTGTGCGTCTGGTGCGCACGGAAATCAAAATCCATATATGTTCCATACAGGTGCACAAAACAACATCTAGGTGCAACGGGTGTGCACGAAGTATCTGTCATAGGCAACGTGTGTGCCTGACAGCCAAAACAGGTGCATCTGACATGCACGAAGAATCTTGATTTAGTGCATCTGGTGTGCACCAAAATCGTATCTCAAAACATGCGTCCAGCATGCGCGAAAATCCAAATCGGTGCCTCCATCGTGCACGAATGAAAGTCTAAACCCTGCGTACTCAACATGCATGGAATCACGAAATCCAATGGCAATCGCCGAACATGCGTAAGTCCAGTCAAAAGTACGGAGTGCGAGAATCAACATCAATATATCAGAATCAAAATCGACATATCGCATGACATTAAATCGAAGTCAGGTGCAACCGTAGTGCACAAAATATAAATCCGGTGCAACAAAGGCACGAAATATAAATCTGATGCGATAAACGCAAGAAACATAAAACTGGTGCGACAAACGCACGAAGTATAGAATTGGTGCATCCCATGCACAAATATCAAGCAATAACTCAAATGCGTAAGCAGCAACACCAAGTGTACCCAGGTATAAAGAAAATCATAAACGTGCGCAACTGCGTGCACAAAACACATATCAATGCACTACAAGCACATATAAGCTATACCGAGTGCAAAGTCAAATCGTGTGCGTAACATATGCACAACATCAAATCAACCGTATGAAATCCATGAAGTCATAAGCAGGTGCAGCCAAGGCACGAAATGATATACAATGCGGCTTAATCAAAATCAGGTGTACCACGATGAACAATCTCACAACTGCATGCATCAGCGTGCACAAATAAAATTAAAACGCTAAAAGTACATGAAAACTATGCTGGAAGAGTAAATCAAATCACCGGCATGAAATAGGCATGGAATCACAATCAATACCTCAAGAGTAATAACTATGCGCAAGGTATAAATACCCAGTAGGTGCAACCATGGTGCAAGAAAACAAATACCATGAAACTCAGTTATCAAGACTAAATCATGCGAAAAGATCGCCCAAAATACCGAAATCCAAAGTGACGGATACGTGATAGTCAAATCACAAAATCACAAATCATAAATACCGCCGTCGGTATATCCTCCTTCGAAGTCGAGAAGGTGCCGGTACATCCAATGCTAGCGGCGCAAGATATCTACTTGCCTCTTGCTCGCGGCTGGCGTCCTTTGCCTCTGGTTCCTTATCTTCCCTGTGGATTACCAATCTCGTAATCCATCGGCTCATCGGCCCGGTCAGGTGTGCTAACAGGAACGATTCCGTTCTGGCACTTTTCTAGTCATCTCTCGGTCAATCCTCACGACCGCTCGTAAAGCAGCACATCTCCGGTGCCGACCACGGGTCCTCTGAATGCACATCACACATCTGCTCCTGGTGCAAATCTTATTGCAGCAGTGTACTGGAAGGAATCCTGCTCAAGGTCTCTTCTGATCTCGCCTAAGCCAAACTGTACGGAGGCTAGTACTCTGGCGTAATCTTTCCTCGCTCTCTGGACATCTGCGTTCTTAGTACAACATCTACTCGAAAGCTGGTCGCATCCCTGCGCCTCTGTATGCATATCCGACCTTTAATCTTATCGGGGTGTAATAACAGCTCGTCTGCATCTCGCACGAACTTCTTGTCCCGCTTGTTTGTATTATCGTCCATTTCGACGCCGCGTCTCTATCTGCGCACTACAATGCCCTCGGCTACGGTCCATCCGAAGTCCCTCACACGGACTCGAAATCATGAACTCGGTATCTTCATCACTCAGTAGAAGATATCTAGCCGAACACGTCCTCAGCGTGCATATCGCATCTCTGACGTCAGCGGAGTGGAACGTCATCTCGTTGAAATCTCATGCGAACTCTTTACTCCACTCTGCTTCAATATCGACTGATCCGGACTCATCTCATCGTGGCTACACAGACTGCGCTCCAACGGCTATGCTCGTATCCGGAGTCTCCCAAGCAGTGTCCCATCACATGATGTCCGAATGATGTCGAATCGTCCGATCGACTCGTCAGAACCTCATAATCCCCCAAGAGCTCAACACCTTGGGTACAGTTTAATAGTATCGAGTACATACCACAGCATCGGTGGTCCAGCCGTAGAAGGGCAAACCCAAGCCTCACTAATGGCGCCGCGGAACTGCCGCAAACCCTAAGGTTCAAAGGCTTTCACACGGTCATTATGTCGAGTTAGGGTTTCATTCTTCTAGAGGGTCCATATAATCGCTTGCATGTCTTTCCGAATACTTTAAACTTGGAAAATAGGTTCCTGACATTCGATCGTCTCAATCGACGCTCAACGAATCTGCGTGAAGTCGTCTCTAACTAGAATCAATCTACCCGATGACCTCGCATCGGGGTAAGCGAACGAACCACATGTCCTAGTCATTCATCCTCGGTGACTAGCGACTCACCATCATATCTCTAAGTATAAGCTCATGCTGCAGTAGCTCCAATCATCTGGGCGATATCTCATCATTCGCAGCAGCAACTGGCTCATTCGTCCGTACAGTGAGCAGCGCCTCAATCATCATGAATAAGTGATATATCAATGGTCATCACATCCTGGCTGGCCTCTATCAGTGGCTCAATCCTCTGGTACCGATCAGCACATCCGGGAAATCCCGTAAAAGCGATCTGTCCAACGCTCATGGCGCGAAAACACAATAAGACGACGCCTCAATATGCAATCGTATGTCTTTGAAATCACGCCCTGGTCAGTCTTTGTCCACGACAAGCTCATGCTGACGCAACTCGAGCCGTAGCTCACTCTGCCTGTGCAATCGTGGCAGAAAAACCACAACCAAACTCGATAAGGATAGATCATAGGAAGGAATATAATACTGTGTAAGGAAATGTACATCCTAAGGTTTCTTAAGCGGAGTGGCGTGTCGTAAGTATACCGCGGAACATACGTACGGTACGTCCCTCTACTCAAGCTACCTAATCCATCAACCAAGGGTCATCCCATGCGACGAAAGTTCGGGTATAATACCCCCTTGACTAAGTCTAAGTTCCGTAAGGTCAAGCCTAAGTTCCGTATATAGATAACGACCTAGGCTCTACATAGTCAAACTTAGACTCGAACCAAGGTCAACCTAGCACTCTGATACCAACTTTATCACGACCCGAAGAGCACGTGACTGGCCCTTGAACCATATGAAGTATATAGGACCCCATCTGATCCAAGTAAGCCAAAAGCCCAGAAATCTAAAACCATTTAAAGAGTAAATAAGGAAAAATGGTTTAAGAAGTAAAGAAATCATGTTTCGAAAATCAAAGTTTGTAAATAACTAAGCCGAATATACATTTTAAAAATGTGTAACCTTTCCTGAAAATTTCGGCAGAATTTCTTTTGTAAAAACTGGCCCCGAACGGGGTACAACAAGAGTAATATATGTGAAATAATAAAAGGCATCCCCAAGCGGGAGCTAGCTCTTCGTCAAACGACGGTCACAACCACGCAAGCAATAATAATATACAACACCAAAGGGCGAGGATCAAAACCCAAAAAAAGAAACTCAAAACAGCCAGAAAACCATAATACTACAAGCGCGACTCTAAGGTCGAAATAATACATCACTGTCTCTAAGTCTGAAACAATAAATAAGTTTTGGTTGATGGAATTTCTAGATACAAATGAATAGTACAGGTACAATGGCGGTTCTGATACAAAAGAACCCACCTACCCAAGCAAGTCACCCATATGGAAGCGGTGTGCCAGAAATGCCGCTATAGAATCTGTACGGCAAAAACCTGCAAGAACTGTGGCACAACGGGGGTGAGTTTCCAACTCGTGAATAGAAAATATCTACATGCAGAGATTGAATGTATGACCCATCCTAGGTCAATACGATCAGATATATATATAAATCTCAATATGAACAAGTCTGAAGCATGCTAAACTGGCAATGTAATCTCTATACATGAGTGTAGTGCCAAGTGCTCGTGCCAGTGCCTCATGTAATAGCATATCATAAATGTAAGGTATAATCAATGAAATCAATCTGCATGTACGTGGATCCCGTCCACTCGTCACCCAATGACAATAACCATCATGCATGTAAATATCATCAGCATATGCATGGAAATATGACGATATAACCCGCCTGTGTCCCTCGCGACACGTCAAAATCATGGAACCGGAGTGCCCAACATTGACACTCGAAAACATCATGAAAACTATGCCCAGCATCGGCACGTAAATCCTCATATATCGGGCTCCATCTGAGGAATCGGCCCTCGGCCCCAGCAGGACGCCCATATCCATCTATCGACTCTGGTCGGTATCCTCCGGATAACCGCCAGGTCCAACCAATCACCGGTAGGTACTCTCCCGCCTCCAGGCTCAATCGGCAAAATCCTTCGATCATCTTGCCGAGGGGAACCATACCGGGTCCACCATGTACCCGCAATCGACTCATCCACTCCTCGAATCTGGTTTCACATGTCGCTCTCAGCACCGAGAAAAAACATGGTGGACGCACTGAAATATCATATCAAGGGTAACCAGGTTTTTAAAGCAATGACATATTCTCTTTTGAAATACCTACGGTTCCCAAAATCCAGAAATATCATGGAAACAACTCTCAATGCGTATAATCAGAAAGCATGATGTATGTAACGTGTAAAAGAAATGTAAGCACATCAATCTGTCATGCAAGAATCATATCCTGAATGCAACAGTACTACAGTGTAGTGACATGGAAATTATCGATGATGAAGTGTGTGAGCCGGAAAATAGTGTACGTGGAACATAAGCATCATCGATAATGGTGCTGGTGTCCTAGCAGCATGACTGTAATATATCAATGAACACAAGCAATGCAATGTAAATAGCATGAATATGCGGAATCGAATAATCAGTGCAACAGTAAAGAACCTGCCTCAATAAATATATCATGCAGCCTTACCTTTTGAAAAAGGACGAATCAGGGTTTTTGGTAAAATAAGGGCTACGGTGTTTTAAGAAAGATGTGTCGTTTGAAAATATCCGTAGAGTCCCTTTTTGCCTATCTTTAAAATATCCCCGATTCGTTAGTTTTGAAATAGGTATGACTCGGGTCAGTCTAACGTCTACTATGCGAACTACGGACCCAACAATCAAGTCAATCGGGAGGGGTATGAAAACCATATAAATCTGAGTCAATATATACATTATCTCATCACATAACAGGTATCACTACTATCATATCACATCTCAAATATGAACTCTGTCATATCGCCGAATCTCACGGCCTCAAATCAAATCTCATCGACTCATCTCAATCCCACGTATCATCCTCAAATCCCGTATATGAACACATAGTCCCATACCCATGTGTAGATATACACACCTCCATATGCGCATAGATAAATGAAAGAATGTATGCAATTATATGTGTACGTGTATGTGTGTGTGCAACCACTACTCTAGGGTTCGCACTATACAAAACCAATACATCCTTATCATTAATAATTCCATTATTACCATCAATAATCCTAACAATACATAATAAATATATGTGTGTATACGCATTCGTATACATCACCACGGACTGCGGGGGTGCTATACGCCATCCACCCGACTTCTCCCCGTAGATATAAATCTACTCACCTTGCTTCTTGTGTGCCGGTGCCGATGTCGCCATCTTCATCTTCTTTTCCTCAACATCACGTAGGGTACCTACAAGTATATCACAACGCTAAAGCACATGAAAATCACATCGAAAACCAAAATAGCACACGCTACCCGCATAGGTAAAAACATATCGTCTCGCATGTAAACACGATCAATATCCACTTGTCGTTGACGTCCAAACGCCACCCGACATAAACGAATCACCAAATACCAAAATCCATGCTAAAACAAGTCGTAATTCATGCGCCAACATAGGAAAATCAATCCAGATTTTATCCTAGATGGAAACAGACAAAACTAGACATACCCAGGGTCAAGTTTATAGGGCAAAAGGCTACAGAACAAAAACGAAGGGGTTCCAACCTGCTCTGGCCGCAATTTGCGGCCTGAGGGATTAAATCTGCGGCCCAAGAAATGAATTAGGGGCTAGGGCTTGGTGTGGTGGTTCCAGGATGTCTGCACATCTCACTGTCAACTCAATTTTGTTTTAGGGGTCTCGGGGTGATAGCAGATTCCTAAATACACTCCCAGATTTACTGTTTTCCCCGATATCGATTCACTAAATCCGTATTCTGGGTTAAAGCTTCAGGTTAGGGTCCAATATGACATCACACCAAGATTCTAAGGTCACAACAAGTCTTAGTTTCACTTCACAACTCAATTTTTCCTCAAACCCTAACTAGGTTTTCTTCAAGTCCACAAACACTCACCATATCGGTTCAAAACTTGCATGGGGGTATAAGTAATGCTAAAACTAAACTAATGATCCAGAAATTACCTTATTTGGCAACTCAAGAAAATTCTTGAGTTGCCCCTAGTGGCCAAAATCCTTGCTTCCTTAGTCCAATGTGTAGATCTTGAGCTCGTGCACACTTTTAATGAAATGAGAGTAGTGTTTTGGTGTTGTTTTCATGGTGTTTGAGGGTTCTTGAAGAGGGGGAGAAAGAGGGGGAGCTGTAGCAGCAGAAGAGGGAGAGGAGAGGGAGAAGAAATGAAGAAGAAATGAAAGGGAGACTAAGTCAAAAGACCCCTCACCTCACTCTCTCTCTCCTACCTACTACCCCACTATTCTAAATTCAAATTTCCATTTCTTTTCTTTCCAAAACCTTCTCATTCAAGTAGTAGACACAAAGTAAAAGCCATGGTAAGAATAATGTAACACAAGTCCAAAATGATATGTGCATGTTTTGCACAAAAAAGCCAAAAATCCGATTAGCGATTTTTAATCGCGATTAGCACTAAATTAGTGTCAAACAAATCATAAAAACTTTAAAATAGCATAATTCCATAAAATACCCTATTTTAGAATTTTCCATAATTTTCCCCATTTATTTGTATTTAATTATACCGGAATATTAAAATATTCATTAAAATAATATTAAATTATAAAAATTCCCAAAAATCATATTTTATTATTTTGAAACGTTACATAAGCCCATGTAACTGATTACATATATGAGATCTTGAACCGGTATCTAATACCCAGGATGTAGAGCAAATGGAGAAACAATTCTCTGTAACGAACACACCAGAAGAAAATGCATCAACATGTATTTTCTTCATACGGGTGGCATGAGAATCCTGGTATTCCCCTATATCCAGTTCAGTCTTATAACTCTTATAAGAAAGAACGGAACCAACGTTCCCCAGCACAGTATAACATGCGGGTTCGGTCAATACATTCATATTATTATCTTGATTAAGGCATGATATGGTCGCTACCTGGAGAGAGAGAGAGAAGAAAACACTTTAGCGTATGCTCTTGCAAGATCAGATTGGTTATCATTTTATCTAATCAGGATGGCTCCCACTGTTTTTATCAAATCTTTCTTCAAACCCTAAAAGGAAAGACTAGCCGGGATTAATTACACCCTACAATTTCGCCAATCTTTCAGCCAGGCCAGTGTCGGTACTTTGAGGGAGGTTCCCCGCTTTCGCACGGACCTAATTAAAGTAAACCTCATTTTCCCAGAGGCATAACCCCGTTGACACCTTTCTAGACACCTACTTGATCGGCTAATTGTCCAGTGTAAAAACTCTCCTGGGAGTAACAATTACTCACAGTGGGTATCGGGATCCAACTATCTCATAGAAGATATGCAATCTCATTGCCAATTTCAGCACTTGAAATTCCCGATAATATTTTGCCCCTAATCCCTATGACCTTGACAAAGGCCAACAAATCATAGGATGCTAGTCAAGTTCAACCCGTCATTTCTTGATTGAATCAAACCCACCCGCACGACCCTTGACAAAGGCCAACAAGGTCGTACGACTACTCCAAAACAATCTGCATCATATGCATAAGCAGATAAGCACCATTTAGCTACCACACACTACGCCTTGACAAAGGCCAACAAACGCAGCACGAATACTAAATAGTTCTTATCTGAAATGACGGAGGGCTACGACAGGTTTTTCTGAAAACCTATTGCGTAATGAACTTGATATCGTCGTAGAATCGAGTGAATTTTGAAATGGAGTGATTTTGAGGCTTTTATTAGTTTTGCTAAAGAGGTCACTCCCGGTGAAGGGATCTCGGCTTTTTCCTTATGGAATAAGGTGCAGGATATATCATATACATCACTATGCAAAGCAAAACTCCAAAAGCAATCAAAAGCAAACCGAGTGTTGTAGCATCTGCCAGTTTTGCTAAAGAGGTCACTCTCGGTGAGGGGATCTCGGCTCTTTCCTTATCAAATAAGGTGCGGGATATATCATATATATCGCTATGCAAAGAAAAACTGTAGCTACCCTTTTTTATTAAAACTTGATTCTACAACATCTTTTAGGTTTCTTTTCTTTCATTAATCACATTAATGAAGTCCCATCATTTAAGTCACCTAAACATCACAGATAAATACGACGTACACTTATGCCATCCGCATTCGCCTCGATATCCCCTCATGCATCGTTAGGTTAGGTAACTAACGGCAGAGCAGGGCAGGGCTAGCGCGGGTGTAAAACATAAGTAACACCTATATAATATATTATATATACTATATATATTATTTATCACAGGACATCAAATGATCACATCACAGATATCGCAGCAGAAGAAATATATGAAACATTGGATATACTAGGACGTCCGTGTTTTATTTTGAGCCTCTATAAAACACGGATTCCACGGTCGCGATGAATAGCCAAACCCACACCCCTAGACCCCTACGAGAGTGACAAGCAACCCTACCAATTCTAGAGTTAGGAGACCCGGACTCGACTCCTCGAGTTGGTCTCCCACTGGACTCCAGAACCCGGTTACTTGTGCTCTCCTCTTTGGGTCTATCCTAGTGTGGAAAAGTAGATAATATACAAAAGGTGACATCAACCTCATCCTGGAAGTGCCCCAATAAAAGAATATTACATACATTTATTTTACATGAATGAAAATAAAAACTCTCATCTCACATAAAACCCCCGGCTATTCAAAACGCGACGATCCAATATAACATATCCAGCAACACATAACATCACATGTCATCAACGTAAGTAAATATGTGCATCCCAATTGTCGTTGACATATAGCAACGAAACCGGCGATATCACATATTACACTTACGGTCACAGAAAAGAAAGTGTAAAACTACAACATTTGGAATCCACAATCTCTTTAGACATCGTAATTCCGAAATATCACATATTTCGCATTTCATGCCTAACTGTATGAATTCCACATATTGTATCACATTCCAGATAAATAGACAGTATTAAACTTTCTGATCGAATAATCAAATACCCAAGATTTCCACATTAGCTCAACACTTGAGCGGAGTTCAAAAATTTCAGAAAACGTCACAGTAGCAACGGTCCAGCCGTAGAAGGGTCAAGCCAACGCCTCACATGTGGCACGCCGTACTTCCCCAAACCTTAAGGTTCAAAGGGCAGTTCAAGACGGTCACATAATCGAGTTAAGGTTTGTTGTCTTCTAGAGGGTCCATCGCGTCACATGCACGTTTTTCCGAAAGATTTAAACCCGAGAAAAATTCAACACTTGAATGTTTTTCGTGCCGGGAAAAATTGAGTTAATGATATCCGTTCGAGCATTTTAATACTTTCTAAATTATCCGGAATAACAAAACAAAATTAAATTCTCCGATCGAATCGACGATTACAAAATAAACCCCAAAATACTGAACACTCGAGTCAGATTAAAAATACCCAGAAAACATAAATCACAGAATTGGAAATTACTGTGGAAAACTGACAGCATGATTCTCCTATACTGCCGCGGATCCGCGGCCTAAGAGGGGTACGGCCGTGGTTCCGCGGCGGTTGATACTGTTCATCGTCTCGTTTTTCACAGTAATTCATATAAAACCCTGCTGAATTTTTTAGGCATTTTTAATTCCAAAAAATCACAGATTTTGAAAAAAGTCCAGAGAGGGGGTCAAATTTGCGTATTCGGGTTCGTTCAGAGTTTTAACTTTGTTAACACATCGCCTAATGCTCTAGCTAGGCTCTGATACCACTGTAGGGTTACTAGGCACACTAACAAGGCTCTACAAGGCATCGACCATGCCAAAATTTGATTTTTATGTGCCGAACAACCCTAAGCTAGATCGTTTACTAGAGATTAAGCGAAGAAAATAGCAAGTAAACAACTTTACTCTAAAGGGATACGAAATACAACCTTTTTAGATCGGTCCTTCACTTCTTTAGCTCCTTGATGAAGTCCCTTCGCTGCGATCGTGGTTCTCCCGGACCCTTGCATGGCTTCACAAGGCGAAAGGTGCGACCTTGCTTGAAGTCTCCGAAGCCGAAGATGATCTACGTCGAGGGAATTCCGACTCAAGCTACTACTTCACTAATTTGAGAATTAGTGAAGCAAACACCCTATACTAAAGTGCTAATCTAGTAGAGGATGGAGAAATAGGAAGTGGGTTCTCTTTGGATTTTTATTTCTCACAAAGTTTCACTCTTTTTTCAAAACCCTAGCAAGCTTTTTCTCTTGCTCAATGAAGAAGAAGATGAACAAAAGAAAAGAATGAGGATAATGATCAAGTTAGTGTGCTAACCATGGCGAGTGAGTATCATATACTAACTCATGTAGAGACATTACCATAGCTAAGTGTGATGGTTAGGTTAAAAGGAATCTAAGGTAAAGACAAAGCTAGTAGACTTTGTCAAAGCAAAGTAAGCTTCTACAAGCTTCATGCTCATTCCAAAACTCTACTAATTTTGTAATTATCTTAAATAATCATAACCCACCATAATACATAGAATGGTGTATGTCTTACACATCCAAGTCAAGTGTATCATCAACCATGATACATAAATATAACACATTTTAATATATATCATATATATAGTAAAGATGTGTACATATGAGAAAAAACCCTAAGTGAACATGTGTTAGTTAATGTAAACTAGTATATCAAATATACAATAAATTATTAAATCAACACTTGACTTAATAATCCGGTCATATCACATATAACCGACTAACATTCAATGTATCGACTTATCGAATCAACACTTGATTCTATAACCCGGTTATATCATATATAACCGACTGATACATAAAGTCGCGAGAATATAATACGGTATCACATACACGCATTATTCTCGGTCCTGCACATATCACATACGTGCTCCTATTTTGTTTTGCCTGAGCCAGTAAAACCTCTATGTAGGACTCTAAAGACTCGTCAATACGCCGGCAGTAGGTGATGATCACATCACGTGTCCACAAGCCGTCAGCGGTACTAGCTGGACGTAACGGCTACCCGGGTATTAAGCGATCAGAAGATCAGCAAGCAAGCCCGCTCCAACTCCTGTAAAAGCCTGCCGGTAACACTTCCCGTACAGTCCGGTCTCCTCGTCTGATATGTCGCATATCAAGTCTAGGGGTGGTAAACGTCAGACCCCAAAAACCGATAAGTCGTGCCGATGTGAGGCTCATAACAGGTCGAGAAACTACTGGTAACACTTACCAGTAAATCTCTATATCAGCCCTGGCCAGGGACTTCCTTGTTACGGCTAATCGAGCACAGCGCAACATCAACCCCCAATACCGGGAGAGACGAAACCCCTCCTATCGCTCATTGCCTCCATGTGACTCGGGACTGTACCCAAAAACCACCGTTTTGCACGCCCTCATGGACGTGGTAAGGTGGAAATCAAAGTACAGTGGGAATCACACAAGACTCTATGACGATCTCGGGTCTACAGACTAACCTGCACAAGTGTCACCAGAGAACTGCTATCTGACGTGAGGTATAATACCATCTGGGAGTTCTCTGCGAGTCCGTCCAGTGTACCCAGTCTCCACTGAGAACCCGTATACCATCTCTGATGTCAAACACCAATGGATATGGGATCATCCATCGCCCATCTCATGGGACGAGAAGCGTATACGCTAGTCTACACTGGTATATCGATGCCCCGTCTCGATATACCCACGGCTAGGGACCTTGAAGGATGTGCTTATTGGACTACCATGTCCCCACTAGTATGATCCGCATCATAGTCCAGGTAGTCAAGTACACATCCTAAGGGCTTTACCAACATGTAACGATAAAACAGTATAAAGAGACAAGTATACATGTTAAAGTAAAGTGCAACCAGATAGCATACTATCATATCGAGCAAGAAAGTCCTCTCTATATATGTCCAAGCATCCAATATAATATACATCATCTGTACAATACTGGCCTCTAGGGCATACATACAACTAACAAAAGGGATGCTGTGTATACAGACGGTGAGCCTGGTAGAAGGACTACTACCTACCGGTGACAGTATTTAGGCTCGGCGGATATCCGGAGGATACCGACCGGAGTCGAGAGATGATATGGGCCGATCCGGACTGACGGAGCCCGTGGACCGATCCGGACTGACTGAGCCAGATATATATGAGGATTTACGTGTCGATACTGGGCACAATTTTCATGATGTTTTCGAGTGTCGATGCTAGACACTCCAGTTCCATGATTTTGATGTGTCGCGAGGGACACACGTTGATTTATATCCTCATATTTTAATGCATATGCTTTTATGATATTTACATGCATGATTTTGTTGTGTCATTGGTTGACACGTGGATGAGATCCACATGCTCACATAGTTGGAATATATGGTTGGACGGGATCCACATGCATACAGACCTTGATTATATTATTGGATGATATCAGCATACCTATAGACTTGATCGCATTGTTGGCACATTTGATGACCCGGTTGATGGATATAGTGCCTTCAGAGTCAATTATTGGATCACAGGTATGTGATTGCAATGATTGCGGAGGACCTATACCGGTAGGACAGTCTTACTCGAGATGATAGAATGCTATATGGTTTGCCTTTATCAGTCGTGTACAGGTTCAGGTGACTGATCACTGTTACACTTTGATAGAGCCCTTAGGATCTTGCTTTACTTCCAACAGTATGATGGCGATCATATACGTGAGAGTTGGGTGGTTTATAAGCATATCCTTTATTGTGGTCCCTAGTCATGGGAGTTTCGAGACAGGGCATCGATACTCCGGAGTAGACTAGTGTATACAGTCGAGACCCCGACGAGGAGAGGTGGCCGGTCTCACAAGCCACTGGTGTCAGTTGGATCACCTAAGATGTATACATGTGCTCATTGGGTTATGAGTACACCGGACAGGACTCGTCGGGAACCTGCTAGTTGGTATTATACATATCGTCAGATAGCAGTTCCCTGGTGACATGTGTACATGTTAGTTCATCGACCTGAGGTCGTCATTTGTCTCATGTGAGTTCCCACTGTGCTTTGATTTCTACCCTACCACGGCTCAAAGGAGTCGTGCAAACAGGTAGTTTTTGGGTACAGTCCCGAGCCACATGGAGGCACGTGAGCGGATCGGCAGGGGATTCGTCTCTCCCGGTATTGGGGGTGAGATCGTGCTGTGTCTAGGAGAGCCATTACACAAAGCCCACGGCCGTGGCAGGAGATTTACTGGTAGGTACTCCAGTAGTATTTCAGGGTGTTTTTAGGCTACACTCCGACACGACTTATACTGCTATTGGGGGTCTGACGTTACTAGCCCCCTAGGCAGATATGCGATACTCATAGACGAACGGACCGGACTGTATATACATTGTCACTGTTAGGCTCAGTAGGGTTTACGGAAGAGTTCGCTCATCGGCCTCCCTTGATGTCAGTCCATGGCAGCTGTTACGCAGATGGCTTGTGGTTAAACCCACTGCCAGGGTACTGACGAGTCATTAGAGTCCCCCACAGACAGTTTCCCAAGTTCGGGCGAAACATTGTAGAGGCCGTATGGTTTTATGGCAGGGTTCGGAAAATACACGTGCGTTTACGCACGTGTCGTATTTCGGGTAGATAATACTGGTGGGCTTTGCTTTAAGCCGGATCCGAGTATTATGCTGTGTAGATATAATATCTTTCTCTCGGTTGCATTTGTATTCGGTTGTAATACATATGCGGGTATGTTTATACTGATACGGGGTAATCCAGAAATTCGTTTCAGGATCGCTTTTGGAAGTTGCCAGTTTCCAGTTTTCTATCGGCTGTATTTAACATTTGGTTAAATACGGATTTATCTATTCTTGAGATGAGTGTGGAATTTTCTAGAGGCTTCTATATGGTGGTGACTAGGTTCATGCATCTTTGTGACTCATTAGTGCATTTAATGATGTTTGATGACTAGGGTTAATGATTCATCACTTGCATTAATGGTGTTCATACAAGGTTTTATGATAAGCTTCATTGTTGTGGTCACCCCCCTTGCTCCTACACTCACCCCCTCCTCTATATATGGCCGGCCACCCCTTGGTGGAGGATTATGGTTGTTGTTTTAAAAAGATGATAGTTTGTGGTGTATGGAAATTTCATAGCTTCTTTCATTCCATCACCCGATTCGAGTGGCAACTTCATTAACCGATCGTCCACGGCTTTGGACGAAGTGAGACAAAGTATTCTACTCATTCTCTACATCAATCTTGGTCGTCTCTTTTAGCAAACTTGACGACCGAGTTGCCTCGAGTCAGAGACGAGAGCCCGTTTAAAGATCCGTTGACGTGGTGCCACCTGGACGAGGAGATTGGAGATCAACGAGAACGGAGCAGCCGCAACAGAGCGTGGGATGATGGTTAAAGAACGAAGGACTCGGATCGTTCGGTATAACCTTTCTACCCTCTTGACAGTTTGTTAGTTTAGCAATAATGGCAGATCCGGGTTATAGTATACGATAGGGCCAGTTAAAAAGTTTTTGTTCCGCATTTGGCGTCTGTTGACGGCCGGGGCTTACCGTAGACTTACAGTGGTATCAGAGCCTCACCATTTTGCTTTACTAACTTATGCTAAAGCGTTTAAAAATCGATCGGACCGAATATCAAAAACTACAAATTCCTAATTCTGAGTTTCTGTCGATTTTTAAATGGTTCTAAAAATAATTTTACACATCACAGAAAATTCAGCAGGCTTTTCTAAGCACGTGGTAGAAATTTGGTCACGTGACACTTCAAGTCCGCCGCGGAATCGCGGTGAATCCTACGGTTTGACCGCGCATCCGCGGCCAATCTGTGGAATCATTGACCCAAATTTGTACAGTGGCTTCTTTTGGGTAAATTGTGGTTTTTGGTATATATCTTTTGGGCCCAGATTTTGTTACTGTACAACAGATGTACGTGGGGCCCACTTCATGATATTTAGTCGATCGAAATTTAAACATGTTAGTTTACAGTATTTACATTATATCTCCGACCGTGAATGTCATTTTATCGGTAAACCGCGTCTGATTGCTATAGTTCTTTTAGACGGGTTTGCGAACGTGACATTCGCGTTGATGTTCTGTGCTCTGTGATGTTGTGGATTTGTCGTGGTGGATAGCAGTGTGCAATGGTAGTGCAGTTTGGATTTATTTGTACATTTGATATTGCGGGGCGAGCGTCCAACATGTGGACTGCCGTCACTGCCTGTTGTATAATATTCTTTTGGGGCACGACCGGGTTGAGGTCGATGTACCCGTTGTACATATTTTTCATTTCTGTACTAGGTTTTACCCCGCGACGGAGTGCACAGATAGCCGGGTTCTGGAGGGCAAAGGGTACGCATCTCATGGCTTTGAGAGGCAGAGGGGCCTCACTCTGGAATTGGCAGACTATTCGCCGCACTCGTAGGGGGTACAGGCTGGCCCAAGGAGGGGTGCTCAAGCTACCGGATTCCGTGAAGTGCAGGGTGGTCCATTCACTTTGCTGTAGGGGGCTGCCTCGCTTTTGGAGGGTAACTTGCCGCACCCGTAGGGTCTAGGTTTCATTGCACGGGCTATCTACACGACTAGGGGAACGTCGGGTTTTAGCAGCGGCTCTGTGAAACCCGGGGATCCCAGATTATCTGTATTGTTCTGTGATGCTTATTACTTTTCTGTAATGTTGCATACTATCACGCCTGGAGCGATTATTGTATATTGGTTTATATACTATTAGATGTTGTATATGTTTTGCACCCGCGCTAGTTCAGTCCCCGCTCCGTCGTTAGTTAAGTAACCTAACGGGTGATGACGGGACCCAGTGACGAATGCGGATGGCATATACGTACATTTTATTTTCGTTCTTTTCTGGTGTGATTGATTGATGGGACTGCGTTGATTTTGATCAATGCAAAGGAAAACAAACCTGTTTGGATGTTGTTGGAACAAATTTAAAAGGTGTTATTACAAAGACGTTTCCTTTTTGTTTTGCATAGTGATATTCGGTTGGAATATCCTGCACCTCATTCGACGGGGTAAGGGCCGATATCCCTTCACCGGGACTGACCCCTTGGGCAGAAGTTTGCGTCAGGGTAATAACTTCACTATAGTCGATTACAAGTTGCTTTGCATCGCGGTATTCAGTGGAATATCCTGCACCTCATTCCATGAGGAAAGAGCCGAGATCCCTTCACCGGGAGTGACCTCTTTAGCAAAGGTTTTTGCCAC
This sequence comes from Agapanthus africanus, assembly GCA_030015575.1. NCBI lineage: Eukaryota > Viridiplantae > Streptophyta > Magnoliopsida > Asparagales > Amaryllidaceae > Agapanthus > Agapanthus africanus. Next base: position 83,308,069 of record JASDDO010000004.1, on the reverse strand, counting down.
TATATTTTTATAAAAAGCTATCAGGTTCCTTCAACGAGATCAAGTTCATCACGTTAAAGGATTTTCGCCAAAAACCAGCCGTAGCCCTCCGTCATTTCTTATGGATGGTCAGTAGTATTCAAGCTATGTTTGTTGGCTTTCGTCAAGGCATAGTGTTTGGTAGTTGCTGGGGTATTCATTTGTTGCATAGATAGATGAGTTGGTTTGGGAAAGTCGTATTACCTTGTTGGCTTTCGTCAAGGGTATGTACGGGTGGGTTCGAATTAACAAGATAATGACGGGCAGAACTTGACATGGGACTTATGATTTGTTGGCTTTCGTCAAGGTCATAAGAACATGGGGTAAAAATCATATCGGGAGTTTCTAAAGAAACTGAAACTTGCAAAGTATGCGCATACCTTCTGGAGTGTGATAACGTGAGTGGATTCCGTTACGTTATCATGCGGTAAGAGTTGGATCCTGATTCCCACTAATGAGTTGGTTTACTCTTCGGGTGATCCCGATTGATTCTTCTTTCAGGTTTGGAGGAGAATTTGACAGGACAGTGGGAGGTTTCCGGATTAGATAAAGTGATAACCATTCAGATCTAGGTTAGAGTGCACGCACAGTGTTTCTTTTCTCTCTCTCTTTGGCAGCAACCTTTGACCGACCCTAGAATATGACTCAGTGACCAAGTTGACCGAACCTTCTTAAAATACTGGCTTTTGGATTGTCCGAGTTGCATAAGTCATTGCCGCTCCTTCTTTTACCCTTTGCATTTCTCAGAACACCCCGTATTACTACGGACATCCACTTCCATTGGATAGATCCATCGTATGGTTATATACGAACTCGAAGGGACTTCTTCGAGGATGGATCCAGGTTCAGGAGAAATAGAATTGGTTTATTCAGTTGTCTTTTATTATCACCTTCTCTCAGGTTGCGAGGGCTCCTTGGTTTAGGAGAGTACACCTATTACGCTTATTGGATAGTCTTGTTCCAAACCATAGGCAGGTGCCGAAAGGTAGGGAATGAAGAAAACCAATTAGCCTAAGTAGGGTGTGCAGAAGGTAATATGTAAAGACAAATAAAGGGATTAGAAAGAGGGCAAAGTAAATTGCGACTGATATCATTCACGACCAAACCGCGTACTTCATCGCTACTCCTATTTCACCTTTAAAAGAATAAGGTATTATTCAGTTGTCTTTTATCATCACCTTCTCTCAAGATGTGAGTACTCCTTGGTTTAGGAGGGTACACCTATTATGCTTACTGGATAGTCTTCTTCCAAACCATAGGCTGGTGCCGAATGGTAGGGAAGGAAGAAAACCATTTAGCCTAACAATGGTGTACAGAAGGTAACGACTAAAGACAAATAAAGGGATATGGAGAGATGACAAAGAAATATACGGTTAAAGTCATGAACTAGATTATGGAAGAGGCATTACTATAAATACCAGGATACCCCTACGAAACATTTTCATGTTTCAGTGCATTGTTAAAACAAAACTGTTTTCCCGATTAGATACTTACTCCAGGGTATGTATTTACCAGGTATGATTCTCATATCTGTATGGTTTTACAGATGATGAGTGGGAGTAAGTTATTGAGAATTAGGTAATTATCCTCATTATATCGGAATTCGTTGTAATTGGTGATATTTGAGGAAATCGTCTGGGTACAGTTTTCAACCTACGACGCACAGGTTTTGAGTTTTTCAACTCAGCGGACTTATACAGAGTATTGTATGTTGTCCAAGTATCCATCAGGACAAAGGGATATGTCATCGTACTATGTTCTGTTTACATATGATTTCTTTAGTTTTTAGACAAGTGTTTCATAGAAATACAAGGTCTAAGTTTTGAGAAGTTGTGGGTATAAGAATAAAGTAGAGAACCAGGTGTCACAAGTATCGGGAGTCTTCAAAGAGATCGAAAATGTAGATTCTTGTGATTGGTATTCAGATAATAGTAATGGTTTTGAGAAACTTGTTTCTCTTTCAGGTTACTCATAATTGGATGGATTCCTAAGTTGAGTAATGCTGATTTGCCTCTTTCCATTAAGTTGATATGCACTGGAGACAGTTGCATGATTTGAATCTGGTTCCAATTAAATAAGTGCCAAAGTTTCTATATTGGATATAGAATGGTTCATATCTTAACGATGTTAAGGTACGGGGAGTTGTATGGCTTATGCTTAAAACCAGACTCTGGACAAACTCAGGGCACGTTTCTGTAATGGCTGTTTGTGGGTTGACCCTGGCTATGACAAGGGTTGATTTTCTACCATTTGGAAGATCAATAGTGATATTGTTCTTGACTCACCACAGTTTTAGTAAAATGAATTTTTTCAGAAAACAGTAGTGGGAGTATGGTAGAACTGGAAGTTATTCCAGAACCGCGAACGATTACGGAAAATTTAATAGGACCTATATATTCAATCAGGTTTGACATTCCATTAGCCACTCTGCAGATATGGTGGGTAACCTCAGACGCCCGAGAGGTACTCCGGTAGCCTCAAGGACGGTGATAGGGAGGTTCTTGCTTACCCAGACTTGACAATACTGTTGTTCCAGACTATGAAACCCGGCAGGAGGTTAAGTATAGCGTCGTTCTAAACTAGCTTTAGAAGTGCACGTATATATTATTCTGCCAGAGGGTTGTCGCAGTTAGTGGGAGCAGCGGAAGCATAGTGGGCAAGTAGCTTATGTCTATTTATAGACTAGAGCAGATATAGCGGAGATAGATCATCTAATTTTGATGTGATAGTCATAGGTTTGACTTCATCAGAATAAGGGATGGATCTGTTAAGAAGGTAGTAGGGTGTGATGTCATGGTATTTGGATGACATACACAGAGTAGGAAGTAAAATTCCTATACTACGATCAGTTGTACTGTGGTCGTCACATAGTTGTTTCTCCAGACAGGATATGGATATAATATCAGACATTCTGGTTCCTAGATCTATGGTTTTAGATCTGGATTTGGGTAGTTTCCTAATGTAGGTACTTTGATAGTATTCTAATGGTTTTTAGAATAGATGACTCCTGGCTTGGTGCTGTACCTGCAGGTGATGGAGTCACCCTCTCTAAAGGTGTCTTACAGACTAAAGGGGAGAGGGATGTGCATGATTGGCAGATCACTTGCTTAAGCAATTGAGTCAATCATGAGATGTCAAGTACCACACCAAATGTTGTTTTTGCAAGAGATGCAATAAGTTTGTATTAATCCAATCCTGGAGAAATATAAGGAAGCAGTTTTAGAACATAAGTACATGTTCTACGGATTTGATGAAGGCAGCCTTCTTCGGGAGACGGTTATCATTCCAGGCTTCAAAGGTGACTTGGATGACAAAGTGATTGTCAGAGTTATAGTTTTCCCTCTGATGAAGGGGGCAATATTATGGACAGGTGGTCCAAGAGGATACTGTGGGAGGCATGGTGCTAGATACTGATTAGGTTCAGTTATCGATACAGTCTAAGAAGTTTGGATTTGGAGTTTATTTATGAACTAGGTCCCATCAGATATCCAGACATATTCTAAGACATGTATTACTCAATTCGGGAGATGGCTTTCTCCGCGAACTTGAGATTTAGAGAGATATAGAAAGAAACATCTAGGCGGATCCACTCACTGAGGCTATTTCTCGAACACAATAGTTTTACAAACGGGCTTTGTGAAACTGATTAGTAGAGGAGTTGGATGTTCGGTTTCACAAGGGCTGTGAGTAGTCGACATCGCAATAATTAGCCTTAAGTGCAAGTGGGAGATTGTTGGATATAGTGCCCTCAGAGTCAATTATTGGATCACAGGTACGTGATTGCAATGATTGCGGATGACCTATACCGGTAGGACAGTCTTACTCGAGATGATAGAATGCTATCTGGTTTGCCTTTATCAGTCATGTACAGGTTCAGGTGACTGATCACTGTTACACTTTGATAGAGCCCTTAGGATCTTGCTTTACTACCAACAGTATGCTAGCGATCATATACGTGAGAGTTGGGTGGTTTATAAGCATATCCTTTATTGTGGTCCCTAGTTGTGGGAGTTTCGAGATAGGGCATCGATACTCCGGAGTAGACTAGTGTATACAGTCGAGACCCCGACGAGGGGCGGTGGCCGGTCTCACAAGCCACAGGTGTCAGTTGGATCACCTAAGATGTATACAGGTGCTCATTGGGTTATGAGTACACCGGACAGGACTCGTCGGGAACCTGCTAGTTGGTATTATACATATCGTCAGATAGCAGTTCCCTGGTGACATGTGTACAGGTTAGTTCATCGATCTGAGGTCGTCATTTGTCTCGTGTGAGTTCCCACTGTGCTTTGATTTCTACCCTACCACGGCTCAAAGGAGTCGTGCAAACATGCAGTTTTTGGGTACAGTCCCGAGCCACATGGAGGCACGTGAGCAGATCGGCAGGGGATTCGTCTCTCCCGGTATTGGGGGTGAGATCGTGCTGTGTCTTGGAGAGCCATTACACAAAGCCCACGGCCGTGGCAGGAGATTTACTGGTAGGTACTCCAGTAATATCTCAGGGTGTTTTTTAGGCTACACTCCGACACGACTTATAGTGCTATTGGGGGTCTGACGTTACTAGCCCCCTAGGCAGATATGCGATACTCATAGAAGAATGGACCGGACTGTATATACATTGTCACTGTTAGGCTCAGTAGGGTTTCCGGATGAGTTCGCTCATCGGCCTCCCTTGAGGTCAGTCCATGGCAGCCGTTACGCATAGCTAGTGCCGCTGACGGCTTGTGGTTAAACCCACTGCCAGGGTACTGACGAGTCATTAGAGTCCCCCACAGACAGTTTCCCAAGTTTGGGCGAAACGTTGTAGAGGCCGTATGGTCTTATGGCAGGGTTCGGAAAATGCACGTGCGTTTACGCACGTGTCATAATTCGGACAGATAATACTGGTGGGCTTTGGTTTAAGCCGGATCCGAGTATTATGCTGTGTAGATATAATATCTTTATCTCAGTTGCATTTGTATTCGGTTGTAATACAAATGCGGGTATGTTTATACTGATACGGGGTAATCCTGAAATTCGTTTCAGGATCGCTTTTGGAAGTTGCCAGTTTCCTGTTTCATGTTTTCTATCGGCCGTATTTAACATTTGGTTAAATACGGACTTATCTTTTCTTGAGATGAGTGTGGAATTTTCTAGAGGCTTCTAGATGGTGGTGACTAGGTTCTTGTATCTTTGTGACTCATTAGTGCATTTAATGATGTTTGATGACTAGGGTTAATGATTCATCACTTGCATTAATGGTGTTCATACAAGGTGTTATGATAAGCTTCATTGTTGTGGTCACCCCCTCTTTCTCCTACACTCACCCCCTCCTCTATATATGGCCGGCCACCCCTTGGTGGAGGATTATGGTTGTTGTTTTAAAAAGATGATAGTTTGTGGTGTATGGAAATTTCATAGCTTCTTTCATTCCATCACCCGATTCGAGTGGCAACTTCATTAAACGATCGTCCACGGCTTTGGACGAAGTGAGACAAAGTATTCTACTCATTCTCTATATCAATCTTGGTCGTCTCTTTTAGCAAACTTGACGACCGAGTTGCCTCGAGTCAGAGACGGGTGCCCGTTTAAAGATCCGTTGACATGGTGCCACCTGGACGAGGAGATTGGAGATCGACGAGAACGGAGCAGCCGCAACAGAGCGTGGGATGATGGTTAAAGAACGAAGGACTCGGATCGTTCGGTATAACCTTTCTACCCTCTTGACAGTTTGTTAGTTTAGCAATAATTGCAGATCCGGGTTATAGTATACGATAGGGCCAGTTAAAAAGTTTTTGTTCCGCATTTAGCGTCTGTTGACGGCCGGGGCGCTACCGTAGACTTACACCGGTCACCCTAGATATCATAGTATTACCTTTATAATATAGTTGACCTAGGAGTCGTTGTTTATTCGATTTCTACTTGTAGATGTTTTTCTACTCACGAGTTGGCAACTCACCCCCGTTGTGCCACAGTTTCTTGCAGGTTTTGTCGTACAGGTTTCATTGCGGCTTTCTGGCGCACTGCTTCCATTATGGGTGTTTGCTTTGGTAGGTGGGTTCACTCGCGTCGTGACCAATCTTGTATATTATTTTCATTATTGTATCTAGAAACTCCATCAACCAGACATGTATATTTATTTCAGACTTAGAGACCGGAGTTGTATATTATTTCGACCGTAGAGTCGCGCTTGTATTATTATGGGTTTTCTTGTTGTTTTAAGTTTCCTTTGAGTTTTGATCCTCGCCCTTCGGCGTTGTATATTATATTGCTTGCGTGGTTGTGACCGTCGATTGATGAAGAGCTAGCTCCCGCTTGGGGATGCCTTTTATCATTTCGTATACTATTCATGTTGTACCCCGTTCAGGGCCAGTATTTACAAAGGAAACTCTGCCGAAATTTTCAGAAAAGACTTGATATTTTAAAAACGCATAATTCGGCTTATGCTGTTTAAAAACACTTTCGTTAGAACGAAATTTTTTTCCATCCTTTATAATTTAAAAATTGTTTTAGATTTCTGGGATTTTGGCTTATTTGAATTAGATGGAGTCCTATAGACTTTATATGATTCAAGTGCCAGTCACGGGCTTTTTCGGGTCGTGACACTCACCTCAGAGCCCCCCTGCAAATTGGCCTCCTCGGCCTCTCAGCTAGCCCCCGAGCTGCCACAGGACCAAGATATCTCGGACCTCCCGCTCGTTCCCGAGCTCTCCCGCCGAGGCCATTTTCCTCGGTCCCTCCGACCGACCAACTCCACCGCTCGCAGGCGTAACCACCGCTACGCAAATCTCGCCATGCGCGGATTCCCCACCGGCAACATCCTACGTTCCATGCCATCACGATCCCCAGTAACGGACGATCCGCTTATTACGCGGGCGTGACGTCGGGAGCGTAACTGCCGGCGAGATTCTCGCACCTGCTACTGCGTGCTGCCGCCGATATATAAACCCCCATCACAGAGGGGTCAAGTAAGCTTTTTTTCACCCCACTTAGCCGTTACTCTGCTCGGATCTTGTGCTAACTTGATCGTCCGAGGGTCCTCGGTGGTACCAAACCACCCGGGACTTCCTTGCTGGTACTAAGTGCAAACTCCTCAAACCACAAATCTCCTCAAAACCCATTGTGACCCACACGCAACAGGAGATCACCTCCAAAATCCACCGGGAGATCGACGGAAGACAACATCTGACGGAGACCCGAAAAGGACCTCCATCATCATGAATTCAAATCTTCAAGAAAACCAAGTAAAAAATTGATTTTGATTTATTTCCTAATTCATGTTACTAATTGAGTAAGATAAATAGCTTTCATATTTAAATAAAATAAAGATAGGAGAGATTCTATTTAAATTGATAAGGAAAGTGTTGTGTAGTAACACTTGTTGTATGTATGTCCTTAAGACCATTATTGTGTGTGCCCCCCCTCTCTCTCTATATATATATATAGTGGATGCTTGGGCATATGTATGTACATGACAATCTTGCTCGATATGATAGTATGCTATTTGGTTTGTTTTTATCTTAACATGTGTATGTTTTACTTGTAATTACATATCGCTAATACATGATGATAAAGCCTGTAGGATTATTACTTGACTACGAGAGTTATGATGGAGACCATAGATGTGGGGGCTAGGTAGTCTATAAGCACATCTTAAATGTCCTTGGTCATGGGAGTATCGAGACTGGGTATCGATATTCCAAAGTAGACTGGTGTATACGTTTCTAGACCCCAACGAGAGGCGATGGTTGGTCTCACAGCCATTGGTGTCTGACATGTAAGATCGTATACATGTGGTCACTGGGGTGAGTACACTGGACGGACCGGCCGAGAACTTCTAAATGGTATTATACTTATCGTCAGGTAGCAGTTCTTAGGTGACATGAGTACAGATTAGTCTTTAGACCTGAGATCGTCATTTGTCTCGTGTGAGTTCCCATTGTACTTAGATTACTACCTGATCATGGCTCTATTGAGGCGTGCAAACATGTTTTAGTTGGGTACAGTCCTGAGCCGCATAGAGGCAGTGAGCGATTGTTAGGGATTCGTCTCTTCCGGTATAGGGAGTCAATATCGCACTGTGTTCGGTTGGCCAGCACCATAAGATTTTGGCCAAGACAGATGAGATATACTGATGGTTAGATCAGTAGTTTCTCGGATCGGTCCTGAGACACATCGGCATGAATTATCGGGTTATTAGGGTATGAAGTTTACCACCCGTAGACCCGGTATGGGATACACTTGTTGGATACGTATGCACAAGAGCCCTGTATTGTATAGGATACTAGAGATATTTATGTATATGACAATCTTGCTCAGTTATATAATATACTGTAACATTTCAGAAAAATAAAATATTATTTTTGGAATTTAAATAAATAAAGTAATTAATTTTATAAATATATATATATATAGATATATATATATATATATATATATATATATATATATATATATATATATATATATATATATGGAGATTGGTTTTAAATGATATGGTAAAATTATATACCGATAGTTTGGAAAATAATTGAGAATCAATATGAATTATTGATTTTGAGGGTATTTAGTTGATTTAGACATTTTAAGAATTGTAATACAATTGTTTATATATAATTTTAATACTAAACTTGATTAATATTTACTAATAATGCATTGATCCGGTTTATATGCATGACATGCACCATAGCATGTTACAAACACTTGTTGCATTTGAGAACTATGTTTCATTTGTATTGTATGGTTTTGATTTGGTATTAAAAAAAAAGAAAAGAAAAGATAATGGATTTTTTCTAAATGGACAAAGGGACATGAGAAGTATGGGCATGAGTGAGAGAGAGAGAGGGGGGGAGAGGGGTTCTTTGACCATGGCTCAATCTTTGTAGTTCTTCACTTCCCTCCTCATTTCCTCACCTCTATTCTCCATCTCCATCTCCCTCATCCTCCACGTCTTACTACCACCCTCAAAACCACCCCAAATCCACTCCAAAACTTATACTTCCTTCACAAAAAATATTCCCCTCATCACTACAATGACCATGGATATATCTAGTTTGGGTTTTGAAGACTTTGTGCAACTCAAGAAAATTCTTGAGTTGCCAAATGAGGTATAATCCTACACCATTGGTTTAGAATCTTGTTTTCTTCATATTTTATTGTAGTTTAGAGTAAAACTTGTGTATATTAGTGAGGTTAGAATTTTCCAAGATGAAGGATTAGGGGATATTATGAAGTGTAAATGTGTATTTGAGATTTAGTAGTGATTATAAACCCCTGTAGTGATAGAAATTCTGGACAAACCAGAGACTTAACCCCAAAAACATGAACTTTGAATTGGCCGATATTGGAAATTATGGAAGTTGTGATGATATTTAGGGATCTGCTATGACCCGGGGGACCTGAAAATTTTATAGCAATTACAGTGAGTCGTGCAGGTGACCTAGAAGATACCCTAGAGACCGGAGCCCCAAACTGTTTATCTTGGCCGCAAATTTAACCCATAAGGACGCAATTTGCGTCCTGGGTATGGTGAAACTGATTCGCGCTGCGTTCATTGCTCCATTATCTTGTAATTAGACCTATCCTATATTCTAAATGTCCCAATTTGACCTGAGGAAAAATCTGGAGGTGTTTTCTTGAGTTGCTGATTTCGTTTTACGACTTTTAATGACTTTGGTTGTGGTATTTGTGTTTTATTTTGGTCAATTGACGTTCGTAAGTCGATGTCGAGAGTTGTTTGGTTGTTTTTGCATGCGTGGACCATAGGTTCTAGCCTATGTGTGTTTCGTGTACCATATCGGTATTTCTTGTATTTGAGTCTTGTTTTACGATGCGATGTGCTTGGAAACTTTAGGTACCTTCGCGTGGACTTCGGGTTGACAAAGAAAAGCAAGGCGTCATCGATTTCAGCAAGCGATGATCGAAGGTGAGTAGATGTATATCTACGGGGGAAGTCTGGTGGATGGCGTATAGCACCCCCGCAACTGTAGCTTAGGGTTGTTAGATAATTTATATTATATGTTGACGTGAGTTTTGGAAACTTACCAAGTAGAATTCTAGGAGACTATAGGATGGATTAAGAGTAGTTGTAGGAAGATTCACCCTTAGTCTTATTTATCTTAGTCGCGAACTTTAGGTTATGTGTAGTCATACTCACGCACTGTTAGTTATATGTATGCCCTAGAGGCCATTACTGTACATATGATGTATATTGTAGTGGATGCTTGGACATATATAGGGAGGACTTTCTTGCTCGACATGATAGTACGCTATCTGATTGCTCTTTATCTTAACATGTACTCTGATTGTCTCTATGTTACATGTTGATAAAGCCCTTAGGATGAGTATTTGACTACCAGGACTATGATGCGGATCATACTAGTGGGGACAGAGTAGTCGCCAAGTACATCCTTCAAATGTTCCTAGTCGTGGGAGTACCGAGACAGGGCATCGATACTCCAGAGTAGACTAGCGTATGCGCTTCTTGACCCATATGATGGGCGATGGATGATCCTATATCCATCGGTGTTTGACATCAAGGATGGTGTACAGGTGCTCAGTGGAGATTGGGTACACTGGACGGACTCCCCGAGAACTCCCAGATGGTATTATACCTCACGTCAGATGGCAGCTCTCTGGTGACACTGGTACAGGTTAGTCTGTAGACCTGAGATCGTCATAGAGTCTTGTGTGATTCCCCATGTGCTTTAATTTCCATCATACCACGTCCAAGAGGGCGTGCAAAAAGGTGGCTTTTGGGTACAGTCCTGAATCACATGGAGGCAATGAGCGATAGGAGGGGATTCGTCTCTCCCGGTATAGGGAGTTGATGTTGTGCTGTGTTCGATTGGCTATAACTGGAAATTCCTGGCCATGGTTGCTGAGATTTACTGGTAAGTGTTATCAGTAGCTTCTCGAACTGTTATAGTGTAACATTTCAAAATAATAAAATATTATTTATGAGAAATTTATAATTTAATATTATTTTATTGAATATTTTAATAATTAGGTATAATTAAATACAAATAAATGGGTGGAAATTTTGGAAAATTATGGAAAATTCTAAAATAGGTTATTTTATGGAATTATGCCATTTTAAAGTTTCTATGATTAGTTATATGCTAATTTAGTACTAATCGCGATTAAAAATCACTAATCGGTTTTTAGCACTTTGTGTAAAACATGCACATATCATTTTTTGTTACACTTGTGTATTTTTCCACCATATTTCTTTTGGGGTTACTATTCTAGTGAGAAGGATTTAGGGAAAGAAAAGAAATGAAAAAGGAAAAGGATTATATTATGGGAGTAGGTATGGGTGAGAGAAAAGAGAGGGGCTAGCTTTGACTTCGCCATTTCCCTTCACTTCTTCAACTCACTCCCTCTCTCCCTCTTCCCATTCAGCTGCTGCTGCCCCTCATCTCCCTCCCCTATTCAAGCCCCAAATCATCATGAATACATCACCAAAACCCTACCCCCATTTCATTAAAAGTGTGTACAAGCTCAAGATCTATACGTTGGACCAAGAAAGCGAGGATTTTGACCACTAGGGGCAACTTAAGAAAATTCTTGAGTTGCCAAATGAGGTAATTACTAAATCCTTAGCTTAGTTTTAGCATTACTTATACCCCCATGTTGTGATAGAACCGATATTGTGTGTTTTGTGGATTTAAGGAAAATCTAGTTAGGATTTGAGGGAATTGTGAGTTGTGGTGAGCAATTGAGCTCAGTAGAGGTTATATCAACACCCTAGTGCATGATTTGAGACCCAAACCTGAGACTTAAGGCCCGGAATACGGATTTAGAAACCGATATCGGAAAGTTTGTGGAATCTGTGAAGGTTATTTGGGATCTGCTATCAACCCGAGACTCTGAAAATTATTTTGAGTGGACAGTGAAGTGTGCAGGCACCCAAGAAGCTACCACCAAGAACCTAACCCCTAACTCATTTTCTCGGTCTCAGATTTATCCCGTTTGGCCGCAATTTGCGGCCAGACCTGCCCCATTTTTTGTCGTTTTGGTTCTGTAGCCCCTACATGTATAGATTAGACCCCTGGTATGTGTAGATTTGTCTAGTTTGACCTAGGGTGATATCTGGAGCCTATTTCCTTAGTTGCTGTTTTGGATTCGTGTTTCCATATTCCGTATTTTTAGTTTTGAAATTGTGTATTGTGTTTTACCTCGACTATTTGGCGTTTATACGACGATATCGAGGATTGATTGATGGTTTTGAAGGCGTGCCCATAGGTTCTAACCTATAGGCCCCTTATCGTATCGTTTTAGGTTTCGTGTGCCGTTTTAGCTTTGATTTGGTTTTAATACGCATTACGATACTTTGACGTGTAGGTACCCCATGAAGACTTCGGGACGACAAGCAATGCACGTGGTGACGTCGACAAATGAAGACGCAATGTGAGTAGATTATATCTACAGGGGGAAGTCGGGTGGATGGCGTATAGCACCCCCGCAGTCCGTAGTTGATATACTATATATTATATTTGATAGTTATAGTGTGTCACGGATATGGTGTTAGGTGAATTATGGATAGCTTAGGGTTAGAAGTAAACTAGTATTGTTCATAGTCGCGAACCCTAGAATAGGTTTACACCCACACGCGCACCCTTACATATTCACTATACTTACACTGTGTTGATGATGATATTGGATGACATTGGAGACGAGTCGATGATTTTGGGCATCGTGCCGTGAGATCGGTGATGTGATTTGATTTGTACTTGCGATACGTCATGTGATCTTAGTAGGCCGTTGGGCATGTGTTTTACCCCCGCTTTCATACTTATATAGATGATATTGATTTGTACTAGACTTATACCTATACCCCAGATTTGTGATATGATGATAATAAGACCTGATATTTGATGAGAGGAATGTGATACTGACCCGTACCCAGCTATTGGGAAGCCGTACGACGATTTACCGTACGAGCTTTATATTGATGATAGATCCGCACTCATGACTTGAGGATGTCATATGATATACTGTATCGTACGCGATACTATTGAGGCGGGATCACCGACTATTATATCTATATCGACTCAGATTTAGGTGGTTTCCATTCCCCTCCCGATTGACTTGATACATAGATATGTAGTTTGCATAGTAGATGTTAGACTAGACCCGAGTCATACCTATTTCAAAACTACGAATCAGGAATATCTTAAGGACAAGTAAATGGATTCTACAGTATTTTCAAAAGACGTATCTTTCTTAAAAACTCCGCAGCCCTTATTTTTAGTAAAAATCCAGATTCGTCTTATTTCAAATGGCATAACTGCATGACATATACATATGGGTGTAGATTCCTTATTGTTGCGTTGATTATTCGATTTCCGCATATTCATGCTATTCACATTGCTTTGCATATGTTTATTGCTATATTACTATCATGTTGATAGGGCACCAGCACCATTATCGATGATGTGTATTTTCCACGTACACTTGCTTGCCGGCTCACACACTTCATCATCGATAATTGCCATGTCACTACACAGTAGTATTATTGCATCAGGATATGACCTTGTATGTGCATATTATTATTTCCATGTTGCATGATATACTGTTATACTTGCATTCCATTTATATGTCACATACATCATGCTTTATGATTATGCGCATTGAGATATGTTGTTTCCATGTTAATTCTGGATTTGGGGAACCGTGGATATTTCAAAAGAGAATAGTTAATTATTTAAAAACCCTGTTTCCCTTGATATGATATTTCGTTGCGTCCCCTATGTGTTTTCTCGGTGCTAGAGTGATATATGTGAACCTGAATCGAGGAGTTGGATGAGGCCGATTATAGGTACATGGTGGACCCGGTATGGTACCCCGGGACGAGAACGGTTTCGCTGTGTAATAGACGGTGAGCCTGGCAGTGGGATCACTACCTACCGGTGATTGGTTGGACCTGGCAGTTATCTGGAGGACACTGACCAGAGTCGATAGATGGAAATGGGCGTACTGCCAGGGCCGAGGGCCGATTCCGCAGACAGAGCCCATGGGCTGATCCGGACTGACGGAGCCCGATAGATGAGGATTTATGTGTCGATGCTAGGCAAAGGTTTCATGATGATCTCCATGATTTTGATTATATCCTCATATTTGCAAGCATGATGCTTATTGACATTGGGTGACAAGTGGACGGGATCCACATATATACAGACATTGATTACATACAGACTTCGACTACATTGATCATACTTCATTTGTATATATAACGGGGTATGTGGGCGCTGTTATATATACCCTTATACCAATATTAGTGGAATGGGACGCTAATATACGTGTATTGATATCCATTTGACACTTCATCATGTTTACTTCATGCAGACATACCTTACATTATGACATGTTATTAACTGAGGCACTGGCACGAGTACTTGGCACTACCTACATGATTAGATGTTACATTGCCACATTTTCATGCTTCAGACTTACTCTTGAGGGTTATATTATATACTGATCGTACTGACCTAGGATTATGTCTTGCATTCGATTTCTGCTTGTAGATATTTTCTATTCACGAGTTGGCAACTCACCCCCGTTGTGCCACAGTTCTTGCAGGGTTTTGCCGTACAGGTTCCGTAGCGGCATTTCTGGCACACTGCTTCTATGTTGGGGACTTGCTTGGATAGGTGGGTTCTTTTGTATCAGGACCACCCTTGTTGATGTATTATTCTTTTGTATCTAGAAATTCCATCAACCAAAACTCGTATATTGTTTAGACTCAAACACTAGTGATGTATTATTTCGACCTTAGAGTCGCGCTTAGTAGTGTTACGGTTTTCATGCTTATTTGAGTTTCCTTTGAGTTTTGATCCTCGCCATTCGGCGTTGTATATCATATTGCTTGCGTGGTTGTGACAAAGTTGGATTTCTGGGTTCTCTTTATTTATTCCTTATATGGTTTTAGATTTCTGGGCTTGGCTTACTTGGATCAGATGGAGTCCTATAAACTTCATATGGTTCAAGGGCTAGTCACGTGCTATTTCGGGTCGTGGCAAAGTTGGTATCAGAGCGCTAGGTTTACCTTGGTTCGAGTCTAAGTTTGACTATGTGGAGCCTAGGGCGTCTATATATATACGGAACTTAGGCTTGACCTTACGGAACTTGGACTTAGTCGAGGGGGTATTAGACCCGAACTTTCGTCGCGTAGGATGACCCTTGGTTTATGGAATAGGTGACTAAAGTAGAGTGACGTACCGTGGGTATGTTCCGCGGCATACTTACGATACACTACTCCGCTTAAGGAACCTTAGGATGTACATATTTTCGAGATCAGTGATTCTCTTCATATCCATGATTATTCATCCATTTGAGATCCTCGATTCTATTAGTTCCATGATCATACTTTCATTGATGCTGTTCCTTCTTATGATCATGTATCCACTCTGGATCTGTTGTTTTCTTTCTTGCCATTGATATGCTCTCTTCGATACTCGATTGAGGTTCCTGTCGCCATTGTTTGAGCACAGTTTGGGCTGCTGCTAGGGTTACGATCAGGGCGAGCTCGTCTGTTACGAGGGACGACTGTTGTGTTTTCTGGTGACATGAGAACATCTCGAGTTAGTATTGGTGATTGTGAACTCTAGCGGAGGCGAGTGCTTGGTTTTGCACCTGATGATCGGGCCATTGTTAGAACTGCCAGTTGAGAGAGGACTGTTGATTTGCAGCATACCTCAGAGATTATGATGTTGCCTACCATGCAGAAAGATGGACCAGCTGTTGCCGAGATTCATAGGATGTCGCTCCCGGAGCTTACGAGCTGAGATCGCCGGAGCTTCCAGGCGGATATGAGACAGATGATAGCTAGTCTACCCGATTTGAGAGACGAAGGTGATTCGTTCGATTTATGCGCCGGAGCAGGCCCAGTGGAGTTGAAGAATTCCAGTGTGGAGAGTCTTACTCAGATCTAGAGCAGACCGATTTAGAGATGACCGCCAATGTATCGCCTTTCCTGGAGGATTGAGGCGCTGTTCAGCGTACAGGCGAAGGAGCCAGTTGTTGCTGCGAACAACGAGATATTGCCCCAGATGTTGGAGCTATTGCGGTACGAGTTGTACTATGAGATGATAGAAGGTCGCTAGTTATCGAGGACGAATGACTAGGACATGTGGATTGTTCGCCTATCCCGATGCGAGGACATCAGATAGAATGATTCCAGCTAGAGGCGACTTCGTGCAGGTTCGTTGAGAGTCGATGGAGACGATCGAATGTCAGGAGCCATTTTCCAAGTTTAAAGTATTCGAAAAGACATGCAGGCAATTCTATGGACCCTCTAGAAGAATAAAACCCTAACTCGACTTAATGACCGTGTGAAAGCTTTTGAACCTTAGGGTTTACGGCAGTTCCGCGGCGCCATTAGTGAGACTTGGGTTTGCCCTTCTACGGCTCGACCACCGACGCTGTGACATGTACTCGATACTATTAAACTGTACCCAAGATGTTGAGATCTTGGGGGATTATGAGGTTTTGACGAATCGATCGAATGGTTCGACTTCCTTCGGATGCTAGGTGGTGAGATGCTTTTCTTGGAAGACTCCAGATACGAGGATAGCCGTTGGAGCGCAGTCCATGCAGCCACGATGAGACGAGTCCGAATTAGTCGACATTGAAGCAGAGTGAAGTAAGGAGTTCGCAAGAGATTTCGACGAGATGACGTTCCCACTCCGCTGACATCAGAGATGCGATATGCACGCAGAGGCCTTGTGTATGGATATATCTTCTAGAAAGAGGCGCGAAGAGTATGAAGCCGTTCCGGAACAAGAATTAGCTTCAGCAATGGACTATGACTTCCGAGCAATTCGGCAGGAATGAGATTTGGGAGAGACCTCGACAGGACCTTTCTGGAATACGATACGAGAAGACCTAGACCCAGGAGTGGTCATATTGTGCACACCCAGCAGGCCAGAATTCGGCATCGTCGACGAGGTAGTTGACCAGGTTCGGATATAGGACCTCACCCAGATGCGTTGTGAATTGATTGAGGATGAAGGAGTATTGAGTATTCCTCCGATGGTTGGGACGCGTTTCCGAGGACCTGTTTGGCCACACATCTTCTACCGAATGATGAAGCTACAGAGTACGCGATTTCGAGTCCATGCGAGAGACTTCGGATTGACCGTGGCCGTGAACAGTGCAGTGCGTAGATAGCATGGCGTGACGTCATAGTGGACGGCGATAGAGACAAGTGGAACCAGAGGTTCGTGCGAGACGCTGACGAGCTGTCATTACTTCCCGTCGAGACTAGAGACCTGATATACTTACAGAGGCGTTGGGATGCGACCAATTTCCGAGAAAATGCTGTGCTGAGGACGCAGATGTCCATCGAGCGAGAAAAGAGATATGCAAAAGTACCAACCTCCGTACAGATCGGCATAGGCAAGATCGGAAGAGACCTTGAGCGGGATTCCTTCCAGGACACTGTTGCAATGATATTTGCACCCAGGATCAGATGTGTCACGGGCATTCAGAGAGCCAGAGGCCGACGCACATGCTGCTTTACGAGTGGTCGTGAGGATTGACCGAGAGATGACCAGAACGGAATCGTCCCCGTTAGCACACCTGACAGGGAGATGAGCTGATCGATTGTGAGATTGGTAATCCACAGAGAAGATAAGGACTCAGAGACAGAGGACGCCAGACCGTGAGCAAGAGGCAAGTAGATATCTTGCGCTGCTAGCATTGGATGCACCGACACCTTCTCGACTTTGAAGGAGGGACTGCCGACGACGGTATTTACGATTTATGATTTTGTGATTCGATTATCACGTATCCGACAACTTGGATTTTTGCTGAAATGTTTTAATAGTTGGGGGTTTAAATTTAAATTCGGGGACCGAATTTATTTAAGGGGGGTAGATTGTAACATTTCAAAATAATAAAATATTATTTTTAGGAAATTTATAATTTAATATTATTTTATTGAATATTTTAATAATTAGGTATATTTAAATACAAATAAATGGGGGAAAATTTTGGAAAATTATGGAAAATTCTAAAATAGGTGATTTTATGGAATTATGCCATTTTAAAGTTTTTATAATTAGTTATATGCTAATTTAGTACTAATCGCGATTAAAAATCACTAATCGGTTTTTAGCACTTTTGTGTAAAACATGCACATATCATTTTTTGTTACACTTGTGCATTTTTCCACCATATTTTTTTTGGGGTTACTATTCTAGTGAGAAGGATTTAGGGAAAGAAAAGAAATGAAGGAAAAGGATTATATTATGGGAGCAGGTATGGGTGAGAGAGAAAAGAGAGGGGCTAGCTTTGACTTAGCCATTTCCCTTCACTTCCTCAACTCACTCCCTCTCTCCCTCTTCCCCTTCAGCTGCTGCTTCCCCTCATCTTCCTCCCCTCTTCAAGCCCTAAATCATCATGAATAAATCACCAAAACCCTACCCCCATTTCATTAAAAGTGTGTACAAGCTCAAGATCTATACGTTGGATCAAGAAAGCGAGGATTTTGACCACTAGGGGCAACTCAAGAAAATTCTTGAGTTTCCAAATGAGGTAATTACTGAACCCTTAGCTTAGTTTTAGCATTACTTATACCCCCATGTTGTGATAGAACCGATATTGTGTGTTTTGTGAATTTAAGGAAAACCTAGTTAGGATTTGAGGGAATTGTGAGTTGTGGTGAGCAATTGAGCTCAGTAGAGGTTATATCAACACCCTAGTGCATGATTTGAGACCCAAACCTGAGACTTAAGGCCCAGAATACGGATTTAGAAACCGATATCGGAAAGTTTGTGGAATCTATGAAGGTTATTTGGGATCTGCAATCAACCCGAGACTCTGAAAATTATTTTGAGTGGACAGTAAAGTGTGCAGGCACCCAAGAAGCTACCACCAAGACCCTAGCCCCTAACTCATTTTCCCGGCCGCAGATTTATCCCGTTTGGCCGCAATCTGCGGCCAAACCTGCCCCATTTTGTGTCGTTTTGGTTCTGTAGCCCCTACATGTATAGATTAGACCCCTGGTATGTGTAGATTTGTCTATTTTGACCTAGGCTGAAATCTGGAGCCTATTTCCTTAGTTGCTGTTTTGGATTCGTGTTTCCGTATTCCGTATTTTTAGTTCTGAAATTGTGTATTGTGTTTTACCTCGACTATTTGCCGTTTATACGACGATATCGAGGATTGATTGATGGTTTTGAAGGCGTGCCCATAGGTTCTAACCTATAGGCCCCTTATCGTATCGTTTTGGGTTTCGTGTGCCGTTTTAGCTTTGATTTGGTTTTAATACGCATTACGATACTTTGACGTGTAGGTACCCCAAGAAGACTTCGGGACGACAAGCAATGCGCGTGGTTACGTCGAAAAATGAAGACGCAATGTGAGTAGATTATATCTACAGGGGGAAGTCGGGTGGATGCCGTATAGCACCCCCGCAGTCCGTAGTTGATATACTATATATTATATTTGATAGTTATAATGTGTCACGGATATGGTGTTAGGTGTATTATGGATAGCTTAAGGTTTGAAGTAAACTAGTATAGTTCATAGTCGCGAACCCTAGAATAGGTTTACACCCACACACGCACCCTTGCATATTCACTATACTTACACTGTGTTGATGATGATATTGGATGACATTGGAGACGAGTCGATGATTTTGGGCATCGTGCCATGAGATCGGTGATGTGATGTGATTTGTACTTGCGATACGACATGTGATCTTAGCGGGCCGTTGGGCATGCGTTTTACCCCCGCTTTCATACTTATATAGATGATATTGATTTGTACTAGACTTAGACCTGTACCCCAGATTATGTGATATGATGATAATGATACCTGATATTTGATGAGAGGAATGTGATACTGACCCGTACCCAGCAATTGGGATGCCGTACGACGATTTACCGTACGAGCTTTATATTGATGATAGATCCGCACTCATGACTTGAGGATGTCATATGATATACTGTATCGTACGCGATACTATTGAGTCAGGATCACCGACTATTATATCTATATCGACTCAGATTTAGGTGGTTTCCATACCCCTCCTGATTGAATTGATACTTAGATCTGTAGTTTGCATAGTAGATGTTAGACTAGACCCGAGTTATACCTATTTCAAAACTACGAATCGGGAATTTCTTAAGGACAAGTAAAGGGATTCTACGGTATTTTCAAAAGACGTATCTTTCTTAAAAACACTGTAGCCCTTATTTTTAGTAAAAATCCTGATTCGTCTTATTTTAAATGGCATAACTGCATGACATATACATATGGGTGTAGATTCCTTATTGTTGCGTTGATTATTCGATTTCCGCATATTCATGCTATTCACATTGCTTTGCATATGTTTATTGCTATATTACTATCATGTTGCTACGGCACCGGCACCATTATCGATGATGTGTATGTTCCACGTACACTTGCTTGTCGGCTCACACACTTTATCATCGATAATTGCCATGTCACTACACAGTAGTATTATTGCATCAGGATATGACCTTGTATGTGCATATTATTATTTCCATGTTGCATGATATACTGTTATACTTGCATTCCATTTATATGTCACATGCATCATGCTTTATGATTATGCGCATTGAGATATGTTGTTTCCATGTTAATTCTGGATTTGGGGAACCGTGGATATTTCAAAAGAGAATAGTTAATTATTTAAAAACCCGGTTTTCCTTGATATGATATTTCGTTGCGTCCACCATGTGTTTTCTCGGTGCTAGAGTGATATATGTGAACCCGAATCGAGGAGTTGGATGAGGCCGATTACGGGTACATGGTGGACCCGGTATGGTACCCCGGGGCGAGAACGGTTTCGCTGTGTAGTAGACGGTGAGCCTGGCAGTAGGACCACTACCTACCGGTGATTGGTTAGACCTGGTAGTTATCCGGAGGATACTAGCCAGAGTCGATAGATGAATATAGGCATACTGCCAGGGCCGAGGGCCGATTCCGCAGACAGAGCCCATGGGCTGATCCGGACTGACGGAGCCCGATAGATGAGGATTTATGTGTCGATGCTAGGCAAAGGTTTCATGATGATCTCCATGATTTTGATTATATCCTCATATTTGCAAGCATGATGCTTATTGACATTGGGTGACAGGTGGACGGGATCCACATATATACAGACATTGATTACATACAGACTTCGACTACATTGATCATACTTCATTTGTATATATAACGGGGTATGTGGGCGCTGTTATATATACCCTTACACCAATATTAGTGGAATGAGACACTAATATACGTGTATTGATATCCATTTGACACTTCATCATGTTTACTTCATGCAGACATACCTTACATTATGACATGTTATTATCTGAGGCACTGGCATGAGTACTTGGCACTACCTACATGATTAGATGTTACATTGCCACATTTTCATGCTTCAGACTTACTCTTGAGGGTTATATTATATACTGATCATATTGACCTAGGATTATGTCTTGAATTCGATTTTTGCTTGTAGATATTTTCTATTCACGAGTTGGCAACTCACCCCCGTTGTGCCACAGTTCTTGCAGGGTTTTGCCGTACAGGTTCCGTAGCGGCATTTCTGGCACACTGCTTCTATGTGGGGGACTTGCTTGGGTAGGTGGGTTCTTTTGTATCAGGACCACCCTTGTTGATGTGTTATTCTTTTGTATCTAGAAATTCCATCAACCAAAACTTGTATATTGTTCAGACTCAGACACTAGTGATGTATTATTTCGACCTTAGAATCGCGCTTAGTAGTGTTACGGTTTTCATGCTTATTTGAGTTTCCTTTGAGTTATGTTCCTCGCCATTCGGCGTTGTATATCATATTGCTTGCGTGGTTGTGACAAAGTTGGATTTCTGGGTTCTCTTTATTTACTCCTTATATGGTTTTAGATTTTTGGGCTTGGCTTACTTGGATCAGATGGAGTCCTATAGACTTCATATGGTTCAAGGGCCAGTCACGTGCTCTTTCGGGTCGTGACAAGACCTCATATCGACACGACTTATCAAGCTACTGGGATCTGACGTTTACCGCCCCTAGGCGAGATATGCGACATATCAGACGAAGTGACTGGACTGTACGGGAGTGTTACTGATTGGATTCGCAGGAGAATGTACAGGCTTTCTTGTTGATCTTCTGATCGCTCAATACCTGGGTGGCTGTTATGTTTAGCTGACCGCTTGCAGCTTGTGGGTGTTTGATATGATCATCACGTACTGCCGGCGTATTGACGATTCTTAAGAGTCCTACACAGAGGTTTCTTGGCTCAGGCAAAACGGAGTAGGAGAACATATATGATATGTGCGGGACCGAGAACAATACGTGTATGTGATACCGTATTAGATTCTCACGATATGAGATATCGGCCGGGTATATGGGATATAGCCGGGTCATCGGATCAAGTGTTGATTCGATGAACTGATACAGAATATATTAGTCGGTTATTTATGAAATAGCCGGATTATCGGATCAAGTGTTGATTCGATAATTAATGTATAATTATATATTTGATATATTAAATTACATTAACTAATATAAGCTTACTAAAAGATTCTTTTTCTCACTCGAGTAATACATTGATATATATGAGATATATGTTAATTGTATTATTTTATTTTGTTACAATAAATATTGTGTATGAGATATATAATATTGTAACATGTTAGGGTTATTAATGCAACATGTTTAGTGGAGATTAAACATGGTTAGGGTTTGATTTGGGTTAAGCTTTTCTAGAAGTTTCTAGAAGCTTTGCCTTTTGTTTATGCAAAGATATTTTGTAAAGATATTTGTTAACCCAACTCAATCCTTGACCATGGTTCATTCTCTACATGGGTTAAGTTATCATACTTAACCCATGGTTGCATTTCTAACCTCACCACAATTCATTATTCATCACAAAGTAATTCATCTTCTTCTTCCTTCACTTTTTCAATGGAAAAGCTTTCTAGCTTTTTCATTAGTGATGATTTTGAGTGAGATTAAGAAAATAAATGAGAGCTAAAATCATACTTCATCATCCTAATCTATCCTAGCCATTTAGATTTGGGTGTTCACTTCATTTGTGAGTGAGAGCTTGTGTTAAAGAAACTTCAAGGTAGATCATCTTAGTTATCGAAGATCGGAAGCAAGTTTCCATCATTCTCTTCGTGGAGCCTCTCTAGAGTCCGGGTACATGATGATCGCAGTGAAGGGACCTCAACACGGAGCTTATGAAGCGAAGGACCGGACTACAAATGTTGTAATCCCAAATTCTTAGATGTTAAAGTGTTTAACATACTTTGTTTCACCTAATTCTAGTTTAAAGATCTTGGTTAGGTTGTTCGGCATGTCTAAATTTTAAATCGGGCATGGTTGATGCCTTGTAGAACCTTGTGAGTGTGCCTAGTAACCCTACATTGGTATCAGAGCCAAGCTAGAGTTTTAGGCGAAATATAGACGAAGTTTAAGGTCCGATCGAACTCCGAATACCCGTAAAACCCTAGTTTCTGGAAATTTTTTCAAAAGTTGACATTTTTCATATTAAAAATGCTCAGAAAAATAAGTAGGGAATTCTAAGGATAACTGTAGGAAACGAGACCGTAATTCCCTCATACCGCCGAGGAACCGAGGCAAGACCATGTCTTGCGCGGCGGTTCCGCGGCCGTTCATGGGTATTAGGATTTTGTTTTTCTACAGCAATATCTGTAGGTGTCTCTACAAGCTTCTGGGAATTTTTAATTCTTACTCAAGTGTTGAGTTTTCTGGAGATCCTTTGTATTCGTTGATTCGATCGGAAAGTTTAACTTCGTTTATGTTTTTCCGGGTAATTTAAGAACGTGTTAAAATGTTCGAACGGATATCAATAACTCACTTTTTCCCCTGCCGGAAAATTTCCAAGCGTTGGATTTTTCCGTAGTTTAAGAACGTTCTAAGTCGTGCAAGTAACGCGGTGGACCCTCTAGAAGAACACAAACCTTAACTCGATTATGTGACCGTCTTGAACTGCCTCTAAACCTTAGGGTTTGTGGCAGTACGGCGTTGCCACATGTGAGGCGATGACTTGACCCTTCAACGGCTGGACCATTGGTATTGTGGCATGTGATGGATGTTTTAAAACTAATTTCAAGTGTTGAGAACTATTAGGGAAATCTTGGGTGTTTGTTTATTCGATCGGAAAGTTTAACATTGTCTATTTATCTGGAATGTGATACAATATTTGGAATCCACAAATAGTTATGAGATAACTAATTTGAATGTTATAAATCTAGCAGTTTAGTCTCAGATGATCGGTTGCCACGGGATTTTGATGCGATCAAAAGTCCGTCGCAATTACGTAGCGTACGCGGATACTCGCCGGGTAAACTTAATAGACAGCCACACCCCATAGCCCCGACCAAGTGACTGTAGGAGAACCCCGTCGCCAAAAGCATCCGTCCGGGTGCTCGCGGCAGCGGTGTTCCGCCTTAGTGCACTTCGTCGACGGCATCTAGGGGTGCGGCCGTCTACTAAAGTTTGCGATGAGCATTCGATCAGGATATCGGGAATCATATTGAATCGACCGACTAGATATTGAAAAGCATTTTCGATAATGAGACTAAAATGCGGGGTTTGTAATTGTTAGGCATGAGATGTCTATGGAATTCATTTGGTTAGGCATGCGATGTCTAAGAAGGTTGTGGATTCCAACTGTTGTAGTTTTACACTTTCTTTTCTGCGACCGTAAGTGTAATATGTGGTGTATCGCCGGTTTCGTTGCTATACATCAACGACAATTGGGATACGCATATTTACTTACGTTGATGATATGTGATATTATGTGTTGCTGTGATATGTTATATTGGATCGTTATGTTTGAATAGCCGGGGGGTTTATGTGAGATGAGAGTTTTTCTTTTTCATTCATGTAAAATTCATTTGTATGTAATATTCTTTTATTGGGGCACTTCTGGGCTGAGGATGATGTCACCATTGTATATTATTTACTTTTCCACATTAGGTAGGCCCAAGGCGGGGAGCATAAGTAACCGGGTTCTAGGGTCCAGTGGGAGACCATCTTGAGAAGTTGAGACCGGGTCTCCTAACTCTAGAACAGGCAGGGTTACTTGCCGCTCTCGTAGGGGTCTAGGGATGTGGGTTTGTCTATTCATCGCGACCGTGGAATCCGTATTTTATACAGGCTCGTATTAAAACACGGACGTCCTAGTATATCCAATATTTCATATATGTTCTTCTGCTGCAATGTTCTGTGATTAGATCATATTACCGCATGAGACGAATGTTTATATTATATATATAAGATATATGTTATATTGTTGATTTCGTTTCATATCTGATGCTTGTGAAGTATAATAAAATGGGACTTCATTAATGAGATTAATGAAATTAAAAGAAACCTAAAGATGTTGTAGAAACTTGTCTCAAAAACAGGTAGCTCTAGTTTTTGCTTTGCATAGCGGTGTTCCTTGTAGAACATCCAGCACCTTATTCGATAAGGAAAGAGCTGAGATCCCTTCACCGGGAGTGACCTCTTTAGCGAAACTAGCAGATGCTACACACTCGGTTTGACTTTTGATTGCTTCTATAGTTTTTGCTTTGCATAGTGGTATTTGTGAAATATGCTGCACCTTATTCGATAAGGAAAGAGCCGACGATCCCTTCACCGGGAGTGACCTCTTTAGCAAAACTAGAAAAGGCCTCAAAAACATTCCATTCAAAATCACTCGATTCTTGGACGATATCAAGTTCATTACGAAAAGGGTTTTCTTAAAAAACTTTGGAAGAGATCTCGAAAAAAAGTAACCCTCCATCATTTTAGGAAGTAGAGTACTTAATATTCATGCTGTGTTTGTTGACCTTAGTTAAGGCACAGTGTACGGTAGCTAAGTGATGTCTTCCTATATAGCATATGATGCGATTAGTTAGGACAATCATGTGACTCTGTTGATCTTAGTTAAGGGTCATGTGGGTGGGTCTAATTAATTAAGAAATGACGGGTAGAACTTGACTAGTGCTTATGATTTGTTGACTATAGTTAAGGTCATAAGACACTAGGGGTAAAATATTATTGGGAATTTCAAGTGTTGAAATTTGCAATGAGATTGCATACCTTCTATGAGATAGTTGGATCCCGATACCCGCTGCTAGTAAGAGTTACTCCTGGGAGAGTTTTTACACATTACAATTAGCCGATCAAGTAGGTGTATAGAAAGGTGTCAACGGGGTTACGCCCCTGGGAAAATGAGGTTTATTTTAATTAGGTCCGTGCGAAAGCACGGGGAACCTCCCTCAAAGTACCGACACTGGTCTGGTTGAAAGATTGGCGAACTTGTAGGGTGTAATTAATCCCGGCTAGTCTTTTCTTTTAGGGTTTGAAGGAAGATTTGACTAAAACAGTGGGAGCTATCCTGATTAGATAAATTGATAACCAATCTAATCTTGTAAAAGCTCATGCTGAGTGTTTTCTTCTCTCTCTCTCTCCTGGTTACGACTATATCACGCCTTAATCAAGATAATAATACAGATGTATTGACCGAACCCGCTTGTTATACTGAGCTGGGGAACGTTGGTCCCGCTCCAACATATAAATGTTATAAGACAGAGCAGGAAATAGAGGATTACCAGAATTCCCATGCCGCCCAAACGAAGAAAGTGCATGCTGATGCATCTTCTTCGGGTGTGTTCATTACAGAGAACTGTTTCTCAGTATCCTTTACGTCCTGGGTATGCGATACCGGATCAGGATCCCGCATATGTAATCTGTTACATGGGCTACAGATAGGTAGAGAACTGAGAACGGGTGATAAGTTTCATGAGATAGAAACGGTGCAAGTGTTGCAGCCAAGTCTGTTGGTAGTTATCACCTGTATTAACAAATACATTGATTCTGAACGAATGTTATTAGATACCGAACCTGATGTACAACATCATATCAGTCTCTTTATTAGTAAAGAAGGATATAATTTTATAATGTTGGATAATGTTTTGAACATTTCCTATATCAAGAGTTGATCGGTTTAGGCACGTTATCTAAAAGCATAGACGTTCTAAATCAAACCACAGTTCTTAGTGTACAGAACACACACAAGAGGAAGAGTTCAGAAATGAACGAATCCTTCTTGAGGTATTGTAGACTAGGTTATATCAATGTGACCCGACTAGCTGAAGTTACATAAAGATGCATATTTTAATTAGTTTGAATTTACATCTTGTGAAACTTGCCGGTCATGTCACAAAGATAAGATGACCACAACTCCGTTTATTGGAAAAAGAGAAAGAGTTACTGAACTCTTGGGATTGATACATGCTGATGTATGAAAGTCCCATGTCTACACATGCCAGGACCGGTTCTTTGTACTTCATTACATTCACTGATGATCTCTCAAGATTCAGACATATGTTCCTGATGAAACAAAAGTCCGAAGATTTTGAGATATTCACAGAATATAAGTTAGAAGTAGAGAACAAAAAACGGGTATAAGTATTATGTCCTTTGATGTGATCAGGGAGGAGAATACTTGAGCACGAGATTCCTGGACTATTCTGAAGGAGAATGAGATTCTCTCTCAGTATTACTCCTTCGCATACACCACAGTACGTCGGTGTATCAGGGGGGAGCAAACACACCCTATTAGATATGGTGAGCTCTATGTTGAGTACTACTGAGTTTACTATTTCCTTTTGGGAGTTATGCACTTGAGAAGCTGCATACCTGTTGAATAGGGTTCCAATCAAATCAGATGCCTACCACTTCATATGTGATATGGAATGGGAAGAGCCCATATCTTAAGTAAGTTAAGATTTGGGGTTGTCCAGCCTATGTCTAAAAGTATAATCCGGACAAGCTCGAGGCAAAATCAGTTATGTGAAAGTTTGTTGGATATCCCAAGCAATCGCAAGGGAATATCTTCTACCAAACCGAGGAACAAAAGATGTTTTGTTTCTCAGCATGCCACCTTTGTGAAAGGGAATTTCTTGTGAAGAAATTAGTGGTCATGAGATAGAACTGGAAGAAGTTCCAGCGATACAAACGGCAGATGATGATTTGGTAGAACCAAAGGATTCAATAGTTTCCAACGAACCTCAGCCTCTCCGCCGATCTAGTTGGGTTCCTCACCCACTTGAGAGATACTTCGGTTTCTCTATGACAGTGGGAGCGAGGATAGCATCATGAGATGATGACCCAACTAGTTTCGAACAGGCCATCAGGGGTGGGACACTGTAAGAATGGTTGGATGCTTAGTGATCTGAGATGGAATCCTTATACACCAACAAAGTATGGACTTTGGTTGCTTCATCTGAAGGGTTAAATCCCCATCAGGAGAAAATATATCTTGAGAAGATTACTTGGTGTACATGGAAAAGTTGAGACTTTCAAAGCTATGCTTAAGTCCGTCCAGATCCTACTTTCCACTGATACATACCATGACTACGATATCTGGTGGTTGGGTGTCGTGACTGCTTTTCTAAATGATGTTTTGGAAGAGAGCGTCTATAAGTACACAGCCAGAGGGCTTCGTAGACAGTAGGAGCAGCGGAAACGTGTGCAAGATATTTTTATGTAATAAAGCAGGCATCACGGAGTTGGAACGTCTGTTTTGATGTGGTAGTCAAAGAGTTTGACTTCATCAAAATGGTAGATGAACCTTGTATATACAAAAAGGTAGTAGGGAGTATGGTGATTATCCTCGTAGGGTACGTGAATGACATACTCATGATAGGGAAGAGTTTCCTTTGCTACGCTCGGTCAATCTCTGCTTATCACAATGATTCTCAATAAGGATCAAAGTGATACCTCCTAAATCCTGGGTTTGGATCTATGGGATAGATCTAATTGGATATTAGGATTATCACTAGTTGTAGTGAGATGGTATCCATCGATCCTGGGGACAATCACTGGAAAGGTTCTAGGGTGATAAGAACGACTGAATGTCCGTCGCAGGCATTGTCTTTACTCTCAGTGGAGGGACGGTATGTTGGAAGAGTTCCAAGCTAGATACCGTGACTTACTAGACGATTAAAGGAAAGATACATCTTTACCAAGGATGCTACCAAAGAGGCAGTCTGGATATATATAAGTTCATGAGATGAACTTCGTTCCTACCATTGTGTGACAATGGAGTTGTGGCTTTTGCCAAGGAACCCCCCGTCCCATCAGAAATCCAGATATAATTCTTAAGCAGTATCACCTGATCATGAAGATGGTTGATCTCCAGGAAGATCGAGGTTAGGAGAGTAGACGCAGAGGACAACAGCACGGATCCACTCCCAAAGGCCTTTTTCCCAGTAGAGACTTTTATGGGATGGTTGAGTATGAGATACTTCAACCACAGCTGATTGTTGGGTATGCGATACCACAACAGATGGCCCTAGTGCAAGTGGGAGATTGTTAGTTATATGTATGCCCTAGAGGCCATTACTGTACATACGATGTATATTGTAGTGGATGCTTGGACATATATAGGGAGGAATTTCTTGCTCCACATGATAGTACGCTATCTGGTTGCTCTTTATCTTAACATGTACTCTGATTGTCTCTATGTTACATGTTGATAAAGCCCTTAGGATGAGTACCTGACTACCAGGACTATGATGCGGATCATACTAGTGGGGACAAAGTAGTCACCAAGTACATCCTTCAAATGTTCCTAGTCGTGGCAGTACCGAGACAGGGCATCGATACTCCACAGTAGTCTAGCGTATGCGCTTTTTGACCTATATGATGGGCGATGGATGATCCCATATCCATCGGTGTTTGACATCAAGGATGGTGTATGAGTGCTCATATAACATTTCAAAAATATAAAATATTATTTTTTGGAATTTTTATAATTTAATATTAATTTTTAATGAATATTTTAATATTTCGGTATAATTAAATACCGATAAATGGGGAAAATTTTGGAAAAATTTTGGAAAATTCTAAAATAGGGTATTTTATGGAATTATGTCATTTTAAAGTTTTTATGATTAGTTTGACACTAATTTAGTGCTAATAGCGATTAAAAATCGCTAATTGGATTTTTAGTATTTTTGTGCAAAAATGTGCACATATCATTTTTCCGCACTTGTTACATTTTCTTACATGTTGTGGGTATATGGTTGCTTAGGGTTGACCATTGAGTGATAAGGAAAAAGAAAAGAAAAGAAAAAGGAAGGAATGATGAGAGAGAGAGTGGGTTACTTTTGACTTGTTTGACTCTTCCCCCATCATTTTCCTCTCCTCATTCTCTCTCCTCTCCTTCCCCTTGCTGCTGCTACAGCTTCTCCTTCTTCTTCCTCCTCCCTCTTCAACCTAGATCCACCATGAATACAACCACAAAACCCTATTCCCATTTCACAAATATGGTTCCCATGCTCACTAGCTAAACATTGAACCTAGAAGGAATGGATTTGGAGGACTTTGAGCAACTCAAGAATTTTCTTGAGTTGACAAAAGAGGTAATTTCTACACCCTTAGAGTAGCATGTTGTTTCATTATGCATCTATACCAGTTTCATGTCGATATTGTGTGTTTTGATGGACTTTGGAAAATTCAAGTTAGGGTTTAGGGTTTGATTTGAAATCAAAGGTGAATCGAGGTGTAATTAGAGACTATAACCCCTGGTGTGATGCTATATTGGACCAAACCAGAGAATTTACACCAGAACTTCATTAACTGGCGCTATCGTATACTTTAACCCGGATCTGCCATTTTTGCTAAACTAACAAACTGTAAAGAGTGTAGAAAGGTTATACCGAATGATCCGAGTCCTTCATTCTTTAACCATCATCCCACGCTCCGTTGCGGCTTCTCCGATCTCGTCGATCTCCGATCTGCTCGTCCAAATGGCACCACGTCAACGATTCTTTAAACGGGCTCCCGCCTCTGACTCGAGGCAACTCGGTCGTCAAGTTTGCTAAAAGAGATGACCAAGATTGATATAGAGAATGAGTAGATGACTTTGTCTCACTTCGTCCAAAACCGTGGACGATCGGTTAATGAAGTTGCTACTCGAATTGGGTGATGTAATGAAATGAGCTGTGAAATTCCATACACCCCAAAATCTATCATATCTTTTCAAATGAAACATCAAGTAAGTCAGAGAGAGAGGAGGGGGCCGGCCAAATATAGGGAGAAGGAGGGTGAGTGTAGGAGAGGGGGGGTGACCACAAGAACAAATATCATGTGTGAACATAATTAATGAAAAAGATGAATCACTAACCGAGTCACCTTGCATTAATTGAACCATTAAATTCAACCAATGAAAACACAACCCCATTTAACCTAGTCACCATTTCTAGAACCTTCTAGAAGCATGACTCACCCTCATCCAAGAAAAGATAAATCCGTCTTCAACCAAATGTTAAAAGACGGCTGATAGAAAACTGGAAACTGGCAACTTCCAAAAGTGATCCCGAAACGAATTTCAGGATAACCCCGTAACTGTATAAATATACCCGCATTTGTATTACGACCGAATACAAATGCAACTGTGACAAAGATATTATATCTACTCAATACAATATTCGGATCCGGCTTAAACTAAAGCCGACCAGTATCATCTGCCCGAAAAATAACACGTACGTAAACGCACGTGCATTTTCCGAACCCTGCCATAAAACCATACGGCCTCTACAACGTTTCGCCCGAACTTGGGAAACTGTCTGTGGGGGACTCTAATGACTCGTCAGTACCCTGGCAGTGGGTTTAACCACAAACCGTCAGCGGCACTAGCAATGCGTAACGGCTGCCCATGGACTGACCTTAAGGGTGGCCGATGAGCGAACTCATCCGGAAACCCTACTGAGCCTAACAGTGATAATGTATATACAGTCCGGTCCGTTCTTCTATGAGTATCGCATATCTGCCTAGGGGGCTAGTAACGTCAGACCCCCAATAGCAGTATAAGTCGTGTCGGAGTGTAGCCCAATAACACCCTGAGATACTACCGGAGTACCTACCAGTAAATCTCCTGCCATGGCCATGGACTTTGTGTAATGGCTCTCCTAGACACAGCACGACCTCGCCCCCAATACCGGGAGAGACGAATCCCCTGCTAATCCGCTTGCGTGCCTCCATATGGCTCGGGACTGTACCCAAAAACTACCTGTTTGCACGACTCCTTTGAGCCGTGGTAGGGTAGAAATCAAAGCACAGTGGGAACTCACACGAGACAAATGACGACCTCAGGTCGATGAACTAACCTGTACACATGTCACCAAGGAACTGCTATCTGACGATATGTATAATACCAACTAGCAGATTCCCGGCGAGTCATGTCCGGTGTACTCATAACCCAATTAGCACCTGTATACATCTTAGGTGATCCAACTGACACCAGTGGCTTGTGAGACCGGCCACCGCCCCTCGTCGGGGTCTCGACTGTACACACTAGTCTACTCCGGAGTATCGATGCCCTGTCTCGAAACTCCCACGACTAGGGACCACAATTAAGGATATGCATATAAACCACCCAACTCTCACGTATATGATCGCCATCATACTGTTGGTAGTAAAGCAAGATCCTAAGGGCTCTATCAAAGTGTAACATGTAATCAGTCACCTGAACATGTACACGACTGATAAAGGCAAACCATATAGCATACTATCATCTCGAGTAAGACTATCCTACCGGTATAGGTCCTCCGCAATCATTGCAATCATGTACCTGCGATCCAATAATTGACTCTGAGGGCACTATCTCCAACAATCTCCCACTTGCACTCAAGGCTAATTATTGCGATGTCGACTACTCACAGCCCGTGTGAAACCGAACATCCAACTCCTCTACTAATCAGTTTCACAAAGCCCGTTTGTAAAACTATTGTGTTCGAGAAATAGCCTCAGTGAGTGGATCCGCCTAGATGTTTCTTTCTATATCTCTCTAAATCTTAAGTTCGCGGAGAAAGCCATCTCCCGAAACGAGTAATACCTGTCCTAGAATATGTCTGGATATCTGATGGGACCTAGTTCATAAATGAACTCCAAATCTAAACTTCTTAGACTGTATCGATCACTGAACCTAATCAGTATCCGGCACCATGCCACCCACAGTATCCTCTTGGACCACCTGTCCATAATACTGTCCCTCGTCAGAGGGAAAACTATAACTCTGATAATCACTCTGTCAACCATGTCACCATTGAAGCCTGGAATGATAATCGTCTCCCGAAGGAGGCTGCCGTCATCAAATCCGTAGAACATGCACTTATGTTCTAAAACTGCTTCCTTATGTTTCTCCAGGATTGGATTAATACAAACTTATTGCATACAGTGCAAAAACAACATTTGGTGTGGTACTTGACATCTCATGATTGACTTAATTGCCTAAGCAAGTGATCTGCCAATCATGCACATCCCTCTGCCTTTTAGTCTGTAAGACACCTTTAGAGAGGGTGACTCCATCACCTGCAGGTACACCACCATGCTAGGAGTCATCTATTCTAAATACCATTAGAATACTGTCAAAGTACCCACATTGGGAAACTACCCAAAACCAGATCTAAAACCATAGATCTAGAAACCAGATTGTCAAATATTATATCCATATCCTGTCTGGAGAAACAACTGTGTGACGACCACAGTACAACCGATCGTAGTATAGGAATTTTACTTCCTACTCTGTGCATGTCATCCAGATACCATGACATCACACCCTACTACCTTCTTAACAGATCCATCCCCTATTCTGATTGAAGTCAAACCCATGACTGTCATATCAAAATTAGATGATCTATCTCCGCTATAACTGCTCAAGTCTATAAATAGATATAAGCATCTTGCCCACTATACTTCCACTGCTCCCACTGACTACGACAACCCTCCTACCGGGTCTCATAGCCTAGAACAACAGTAGTGTCAAGTCTGGGTAGATAAGAACCTCCCTGTCACCGTCCTTGAGGCTACCGAAGTACCTATCGGGTATCTGAGGTTACCCACCATATCTGCGGAGTGGCTATTGGAATGTCAAACCTGATTGAATATATAGGTCCTATTAAATTTTCCGTAATCGTTTGCGGTTCTGGAATCACTTCCAGTTCTACCATACTCCCACTAATGTTTTCTGAAAAAATCCATTTTCCTAAAACTGTGGCGAGTCAAGAACAATATCACTATTGATCTTCCAAATGGTAGAATATCAACCCTCGTCATAGCCAGGTTCAACCCACAAACAGCCATTACAGAAACGTGCCCTGAGTTATCCAGAGTCTGGTTTTAAGCATAAGCTGGACAACTCCCCGTACCTTAACATCTTTTTAAGGTATGAACCATTCTATATCCAATATAGAAACTTTGGCACTTATTTAATTGCAACCAGATTCAAATCATGCAACTGTCTCCAGTGCATATCACCTTAATGGAAAGAGGCTAATCAGCATTACTCAACTTAGGAATCCATCAATTATGAGTAACCTGAAAGAGAAACAAGTTTCTCAAAACCATTACTATCATCTGAATACCAATCACAAGAATCTACATCTTCGATCTCTTTGAAGAATCCCGATACTTGTGATACCTGGTTCTCTACTTTATTCCTATACCCACAACTTCTCAAAACTTAGACCTTGTATTTCTACGAAACACTTGTCTAAATACTAGAGAAGTCATAAGTAAACAGAACATAGTACAAGGACCTACCCCTTTGTCCTGATGGACACTTGGACAACATACAATACTCTGTATAAGTCCGCTGAGTTAAACAACTCAAAACTTGTGCGTCGTAGGTTGAAAACTGTACCCTGGCGATTTCCTCAAATATCACCAATTACAACGAATTCCGATATAATGAGGATGATCACCTAATTCCCAATAACTTACTCCCACTTATCATCTGTAAAACCATACAGATATGAGAATGAAACCTGGTAAATACATAACCTTGGAGTAAGTATCTTATCGGGAAAACAGTTTTCTTTTAACAATGCACTGAAACATGAAAATTTTTCGTAGGGGTATCCTGGTATTCATAGAAATGCCTCTTCCATAATCCAATTCATGACTTCAACCGTATATCTCTTTGCCATCTCTCCAAATCCCTTTATTTGTCTTTAGTCGTTACCTCCTGCACACCATCGTTAGGCTAAATGGTTTTCTTCCTTCCCTACCGTTCGGCACCAGCCTATGGTTTGGAAGAAGAAGATCCAGTAAGCATAATAGGTGTACTTTTCTAAACCAAGGAGTACTCATATCTTGAGAGAAGGTGATGATAAAAGACAACTGAATAATACCTTATTCCTTTAAAGGTGAAATAGGAGTGGCGATGAAGTACGCGGTTTTGGTCGTGAATGATATCAGTCGCAATTTACTTTGCCCTCTTTCTAATCCCTTTATTTTGTCTTTACATATTACCTTCTGCACACCCTACTTAGGCTAATTGATTTTCTTCATTCCCTACCTTTCGGCACCTGCCTATGGTTTGGAATAAGACTATCCAATAAGCGTAATAGGTGTACTCTCCTAAACCAAGGAGCCCTCGCAACCTGAGAGAAGGTGATAATAAAAGACAACTGAATAAACCAATTCTATTTCTCCTGAACCTGGATCCATCCTCAAAGAAGTCCCTTCGAGTTCGTATATAACCATACGATGGATCTATCCAATGGAAGTGGATGTCCGTAGTAATACGGGTGTTCTGAGAAATACAAAGGGTAAAAGAAGGAGTGGCAATGACATAGACAATCCAAAAGCCAGTATTTTAAGAAGGTTCGGTCAACTTGGTCACTGAGTCATAGTCTATGGTAGGTCAAAGGTCGCTGCCAAAGAGAGAGAGAAAAGAAACACTCTGCGTGCACTATAACCTAGATCAGAATGGTTATCACTTTATCTAATCCGGAAACCTCCCACTGTCCTGTCAAATTCTCCTCCAAACCAGAAGGAAGAATCGATCGGGATCACCCGAAGAGTAAACCAACTCATCAGTGGGAATCGGGATCCAACTCTCATCGCATGATAACGTGATGGAATGCATCCACGTTACTCATACTCCAGAAGGTATGCGCATACTTGGCAAGTTTCAGTTTCTTTAGAAACTCCCGATATGATTTTTGCCCTATGCTCTTATAACCTTGGCTTTGGTCAAAATGTCATAAGTCACATGCCAAGTTCTACCCGTCACTATCTTGTCAATTTGAACCCACCCGCACATGCCCCTGGCTTTGGCCAAATAGCAGAACGACTGTCCCAAACCAACTCATCTATCTATGCAACAAATGAATACCCAGCAGCTACCAAACACTATGCCTTAATTTTGGCTAAAATGCATAGCTTGAATTTAACTAAATACCCAAAAGAAGTGACGGAGGGCTACGACTGGTTTTTGGCGAAAAACCTTTAACGTAGTGAACTTGATATCGCTGAAGGAACCTGATAGCTTTTTAAAATATAGTGGCGAAAACCTTTTGCTAAAGAGGTCACTCCTGGTAAAGGGATCTCGGCTCTTTCCTCGTGGAATGGGGTGCAGGATATTCCACTGAATACCGCGATGCAAAGCAACTTGTAATCGACTATAGTGAAGTTATTACCCTGACGCAAACTTTTGCCCAAGGGGCCAGTCCCGGTGAAGGGATATCGGCCCTTGCCCCGTCGAATGAGGTGCAGGATATTCCACTGAATACCGCTATGCAAAACAAAAGGAAACGTCATTGTAATAACACTTTTTAAATTGTTCCAACAACTGCAAACAGGTTTATTTTACTTTGCATTGATCAGAATCAACGCAGTCCCATCAATCAATCACACCAGAAAAGAACGAAAATAAAATGTACGTATATGCCATCCGCATTCGTCACTGGGTCCCGTCATCACCCGTTAGGTTACTTAACTAACGACAGAGCGGGGACTGGACTAGCGCGGGTGTAAAACATATACAACATCTAATAGTATATAAACCAATATACAATAATCGCTCCAGGCGTGATAATATGCAATATTACAGAAAAGTAATAAGCATCACAGAACAATACAGATAATCTGGGATCCCGGGGTTTCACAGAGCCGCTGCTGAAACCTGAGTTCTCCTGTCGTGTGGATAGCCTGTGCAATAAAACCTAGACCCCTACGGGTGCGGCAAGTTACCTGCCAAAACCTGAAGCGAGGCAGCCCCCTACAGCATAGTGAATGGACCACCCAGCACTTCACGGAATCCGGTAATCTTGGGCACCCCTCCTTGGGTCAACCTGTACCCCCTACGAGTGCGGCGAATAGTCTGCCAATTCTAGATGGGCCCCTCTGCCTCTCAAAGCCATGAGATGCGGACCCGTTGCCCCTCCAGAAACCGGCTATCCGTGCACTCCGTCGCGGGGAAAAACCTAGTACAGTAATGAAAAATAGTACAACAGGTACATCGACCGCAACCTGGTCGTGCCCCAAAAGAATATTATACAACAGGCAGTGACGGCAGTCCACAAGTTGGACGCTCGCCCTACAATATCAAATGTACAAATAAACTCAAATTTTACTACCATTGCACACTGCTATCCACCACGACAAATCCGCAACATCACAGCACAACACAGAACATCAACGCGAATGTCACATTCGCAAACCTGTCTAAAAGAACTATAGCAATCAGACGCGGTTTACCGATCAAATGACATTCCAGGTCGGAGATATAATGTAAGCACTGCAAACTAACATGTTTAAATTTCGATCGACTAAATATCATGAAGTGGGCCCCAACGAACATCTGTTGAACAGTAACAAAATCTGGGCCCAAAAGATATGTACCAAAAACCCCAATTTCCAAAGATGAATACACTCTGTAAGTTTGGGGGCATGATCACTCAGAACGGCCGCGGATGCGCGGCCAAACCATGGGTTTGGCCGCGATTCCGCGGCAGTCTTGTCGATTCATGTGCCCAAATTTGTACGGTGTTCTTATAAAACCCTGCACAGTTTTCTGAGATATGTAGAATAATTTTAGGACATCATTTAAAATCTACAGAAACTGTGAAATTGAAAAAATGCGGTTTTTGATTTCCGGTTCGATCGATATTTTAAACGCGTTAGCACAAGTTAGTATAGCAAAATGGTGAGGCTCTGATACCACTGTAAGTCTACGGTAGTGCCCCGACCGTCTACAGACGCCAATTGCGGAACAAAAACTTTTTAACTGGCGCTATCGTATACTTTAACCCGGATTTGCCATTATTGCTAAACTAACAAATTGTAAAGAGTGTAGAAAGGTTATACCGAACGATCCGAGTCCTTCGTTCTTTAACCATCATCCCACGCTCCGTTGCGGCTTCTCCGATCTCGTCGATCTCAGATCTGCTCGTCCAAATGGCACCACGTCAACGATTCTTTAAACGGGCTCCCGCCTCTGACTCGAGGCAACTCGGTCGTCACGTTTGCTAAAAGAGACGACCAAGATTGATGTAGAGAATGAGTAGATGACTTTGTCTCACTTCGTCCAAAACCGTGGACGATCAGTTAATGAAGTTGCCACTCGAATCGGGTGATCGAATGAAATGAGCTGTGAAATTCCATACACCCCAAAATCTATCATATCTTTTCAAATGAAACATCAAGTAAGTCAGAGAGAGAGGAGGGGGCCGGCCATATATAGGGAGGAGGAGGGTGAGTGTAGGAGAGGGGCGGTGACCACAAGAACAAATATCATGTGTGAACATAATTAATGAAAAAGATGAATCACTAACCTAGTCACCTTGCATTAATTGAACCATTAAATGCAACCAATGAAAACACAACACCATTTAACCTAGTCACCATTTCTAGAACCTTCTAGAAGCATGACTCACCCTCATCCAAGAAAAGATAAATCCTTCTTTAACCGAATGTTAAAAGATGGCTGATAGAAAACTGGAAACTGGCAACTTCCAAAAGTGACCCCGAAACGAATTTCAGGATAACCCCGTAACTGTATAAATATACCCGCATTTGTATTACGACCGAATACAAATGCAACTGAGACAAAGATATTATATCTACTCAATACAATACTCGGATCCGGCTTAAACCAAAGCCGACCAGTATCATCTGCCCGAAAAATAACACGTGCGTAAAAGCACGTGCATTTTCCGAACCCTGCCATAAAACCATACGGCCTCTACAACGTTTCGCCCGAACTTGGAAAACTGTCTGTGGGGGACTCTAATGACTCGTCAGTACCCTGGCAGTGGGTTTAACCACAAACCGTCAGCGGCACTAGCAATGCGTAACGGCTGCCCATGGACTGACCTTAAGGGAGGCCGATGAGCGAACTCATCCGGAAACCCTATTGAGCCTAACAGTGACAATGTATAAACAGTCCGGTCCGTTCGTCTATGAGTATCGCATATCTGCCTAGGGGGCTAGTAACGTCAGACCCCCAATAGCAGTATAAGTCGTGTCGGAGTGTAGCCCAATAACACCCTGAGATACTACTGGAGTACCTACCAGTAAATCTCCTGCCATGGCCATGGACTTTGTGTAATGGCTCTCCTAGACACAGCACGACCTCGCCTCCAATACCGGGAGAGACGAATCCCTTGCCAATCCGCTCACGTGCCTCCATATGGCTCGGGACTGTACCCAAAAACTACCTGTTTGCCCGACTCCTTTGAGCCGTGGTAGGGTAGAAATCAAAGCACAGTGGGAACTCACACGAGACAAATGATGACCTCAGGTCGATGAACTAACCTGTACACATGTCACCAGGGAACTGCTATCTGACGATATGTATAATACCAACTAGCAGATTCCCGGCGAGTCCTGTCCGGTGTACTCATAACCCAATGAGCACCTGTATACATCTTAGGTGATCCAACTGACACCAGTGGCTTGTGAGACTGGCCACCGCCCCTCGTCGGGGTCTCGACTGTACACACTAGTCTACTCCGGAGTATCGATGCCCTGTCTCGAAACTCCCACGACTAGGGACCACAATTAAGGATATGCATATAAACCACCCAACTCTCACGTATATGATCGCCATCATACTGTTGGTAGTAAAGCAAGATCCTAAGGGCTCTATCAAAGTGTAACATGTAATCAGTCACCTGAACATGTACACGACTGATAAAGGCAAACCAGATAGCATACTATCATCTCGAGTAAGACTGTCCTACCGGTATAGGTCCTCCGCAATCATTGCAATCACGTACCTGCGATTCAATAATTGACTCTGAGGGCACTATCTCCAACACACGTAACGTCTATAGGCGTAACGCGGCTAAGTAAGCCGAAACCCAGAAATCAAAACCATTAAAAGTAGTGAGTGTTAAAACATTTGATGAAAACATTTGTTAAAACATTTAGGAAACCTTGAGTAATTTAGTAAAAATCTTTAAAGTTTAAGTTGTTTTATTAAAAATTTTCGGCAGCATCTCCTTTGTAAAAACTAGCCCCGAGTTGGGTACGAGACAAGGTATAAGTGAAAATGACATATAATAAGAACAAAGCATCCCAAAACGGGAGCAATCACGGCCAACGGCGGAACAATCACCACAAATATAATATACGACGCTGTAGCGAAGAAATGAGCAGTAAAAGTGAAAACAAATATCATGAAAGATAAAGTTGCATAAATAAAGTCGGCTCACAACGAGCTCAACACCAGAGTACAAAATAATATACATCGTCCTCACAACTGTCTCTATGTCAATACATGAAAGTAGATGGAGAATACTAGATACAACAATGTACAACTGAAAAGTAAACAGATACCGCACAAAACCCACCTGATAGCAAAATCACTAGCACGCCAAAGCAGTGGTATTTGTGTCAAAAGATGTGGTAAACAGCCAACCGCGACTACTCCCAAGGGCAACTTGCAAGCACTGTTGCACAACGGGGGTGAGTTGCCAACTCGTGAATAGTAGATAACATATGAAGGTAATCGCGAGTATGATGAACTGGATGCTCAAGACATGCAGCAAATGCGATATAATAACATCCCTAAGTTATGAGCAGGGTGTGCAATAGTCGTGCAT
Source organism: Agapanthus africanus (assembly GCA_030015575.1). NCBI lineage: Eukaryota > Viridiplantae > Streptophyta > Magnoliopsida > Asparagales > Amaryllidaceae > Agapanthus > Agapanthus africanus. Next base: position 83,267,185 of record JASDDO010000004.1, on the reverse strand, counting down.
GTCATATGTACTCTATCAGGTACTACAGCTACAGGATGAGATGTGTAGTGCTAAATGATGAGCATGGGAATAAATAATATCTACATGGAATGTCACGTGGAAAAATACTGGTGTCCATCAATACACCCAAATCCCAATAAAACTCAGGCGCCGTCATCCTCATCGGCCCTCAAATCCTATAAATCTCATAGAATCGCGAGTGCCCAACATCGGCACTCTAAATATCAAGAAATACTCGTGTCCAACATCGACACGCAAATCCCCATATATCGGGCATCCGTCAGTCCGGGTCAGCCCACGGGCTCCGTTTGCGTTATCGGCCCTCGGGCCCGGCAGTACGAGTCATCCCGTATCCATCTATCGACTCTGGTCAGTATCCTCCGGATAACCGCCAGGTCCAACCAATCACCGGTAGGTAGTAGTCCCTCTACCAGGCTCACCGCCTACTGTACAGCGATCCGCTCTTGCCCCGGGGTACCATACCGGGTCCACCATGTACCCGCAATCGGTGCCTACCACTCCTCGAATCGGGTATTCTCACACAAGCTCTCTGGAACCGAGAAAACTCATGGTGGACGCACTGAAATATCATATCAAGGAAAACCGGGTTTTTAAATAGTGCACATTTTCTTTAAAATAATACTCCGGTTCCCAAATCCAGAAATCATATGCATCAAATCAAATGCGTAAATCCATGCCATGTGTCATATGACACTAAGAGTAAAGAAGGGGAAAACCGCTCTTTTAAAAGATCCCGTTTTGAAAATATCACATGCGGTCCCTTAGTTTTTAAATCATGTCAGTATCATCCATGTATGTAACATATGTATATGTGTATAGGTATGGATGTGTGAAAGGATAAGTATGCTATGTGAATGTAGCAATGTACATGTGCACTAATGTGGACATAGGATGTATATGTGCCCACGTATGGATATGTGATGTATCAATGAAGGTATGCACAAAAGTGCGTATACAGTGTGCATGGTATGAATATAACATATGCTAATATGCGGCAAATCATGACAACATCAATATATCGGAATCAATATGATATGTGATTTATAGCAATCCTATAATGTGAGTGTCATGGCAATCACTAACGGTGTGAGTGTAGCATATAAATCGTGCTCGTGCAACTTGAACCGTTAGTGACAGTGCAGTGTTCTATACTACCAGTTCTATATGTAACAAGGGAGCATGCTACTAGTATATCTATATGAACACACATGACTAAATATCCTATTACGCCCTGACGCTTAACGCCATACGGGCGATTTCCCCGTAGATGTTAAATCTACTCACCTGGTCTCGTGCTAAGTGTAGCCGACCACCTGCTTCCCCTTCTTTGCGTCGTCCGACGTACCCGCCTGCGAACCTAGAAATCACACAAGGAATACACATAAGCTAAAATCCTGCAAAAACGCGATATCGAAATCAAACGAGAAACTCCCGTCGCGAGCTAAACGCGTGCGTGCATACGTAACGTGTGTGCATATGACAAAACCCAACGCGACACGCTGTAGCACACAGCGACACGCTGTGACACACAGCTTACCAACTCGACTCATATCGTACATGTCGTGCAAGTCCCGCTACGCAAAATTGGGTAAAACTGGTCCAGATTTCTAAACTATGATCCTAGCAGAATTTATACCCTAAAAATTAAACCTCACTTGACCCTAGGTGCAAGGAGAAGGAGGAGAAGAAGTAGAGGGAAGGAGCTGCCTGAAGCTGCTGCTGAAGCTGTTGCTGTTGCTCACCGCTGCTGCTGCTGTGCTGTGCTGCTGCTTCTGCGCTGTGCTGCTGTTGTGCTGTGCTGCTGCTGTGCTTTGCTGTGCTGCTGCTGTGCTGCTGCTGTGCTGTGGTGTGCTGCTGCTGTGCTGTGCTGCTACTGCTGCTGCTGTGCTGTGCTGCTGTGCTCTGCTGCTGCTGTGCTGTGCTGCTGCTGTGTTGTGTTGCTGCTGCTGTGCTGTTGCTGCTGGGTTTGCTGCTGCTGCTTGGAGCTGGTGCTGCTTGTGCTGCTGTTGCTGCTGCTATGGCTGCTTGTTGCTGCCGCTGCTTGTGCTTCTTCTGCTGCTATGGCTGCTTGTTGCTACCGCTGCTGCTGATGCTGGAGCTGCTGTGGCTGCTGCTATTGCTGCTGCTTCTGCAGTTGCTGCTGCTGGTGTGTGTGAGGGAGTGTGAGAGTGAGAGAGGGAAGTGAGAAAGAGTTAGCACAACACAAGAAAAATAGAACAAAGGTCAACACCCTCTCTCTCCCATTTAATGCAAGCATGGGCTCATGCCATGATGCCCATCATGCACACTCTTTCTCTCACCAAGTCAAACCCAAAGCAATAATTCATTTTCCATTTAAAAAAATACCCTTAAATAAAATCCATTTAACTTAATAGGAAAGGGTTAGTCTACCATGGTTGCTAAACATGGTTTAACCCTAGTTTACATGCACAAGTGTGTGCAAGTCTAGGAAAATTCTGAAAAAATATTTATAATTCTTGACAAAATATTTGAAAACTAATTTGGTAAACTTTTTATTAAAAAAATCATTTATTAACATATAATTAGCCTTTAAACACATTCTAAAATGTTACAATCTTCCCCCCTTAAAGAAATTCGTCCCCGAATTTAAAATATAAGCTACACATACCTTCAAAGAGATGAGGGAACTTCTTCCGCATCTCGCCCTCGGCCTCCCAAGTGATCTCTTCACCATTCGGGCTGCGCCAAAGCACCTTCACTGATGGCAAGGCCTTCGATCTAAGTTTCTTCACCTGCTTGTCCAATATCACGACTGGCTACTCGGTGAACGAAAGATCGCGCTCGAGCTGAACGGTCTGATGCTGAATCAGGTGCGAAGGGTCATGTAGGTATCTGTGAAGCATCGGCACGTGGAATACGGGGTGAACGTCTAGGAAGTCGGGTGGAAGAGTCAAACGGTATGCTACTACGCCCACACGCTCGAGGATCTCGAAAGGACCTATGAATCTGGGGCTAAGTTTCCCCTTCCGTCCAAACCTCATCACTCCCTTCATTCGAGAGACCCTCAGAAAAACGTGATCGCCAACTGCGAACTCTAATCTGCGGCGGCGTCTATTAGCATACAATTTCTGCCTGCTCTGAGCTATCCACATCCAGTCTTGAATCAGTTGTATCTTCTCGGTCGTCTCCTGTACGATCTGTGGCCCCAAAATACTGCTCTCACTGAGCTCTTTCCAACAGACGGGCGATCTACATCTCCTCCTATACAAAGCCTCGAAAGGTGCCATCTGAATAGTATCCTGGAAACTATTGTTGTAGGAGAACTCTATCAAGGGTAAATGATGATCCCAGCTACCACCAAAGTCTAAAACGCACGCTCGGAGCATGTTCTCAAGAGTCTGAATAGTCCGCTCTGACTGGCCGTCGGTCTGCGAATGAAATGCTGTGCTGAAACTCAAGCGGGTGTCCAAATCCTCCTGAAGCCTCTGCCATAGTCAGCTGGTAAACTGGGTGCCTCTATCGGACACGATACACGTCGGGACTCCATGCAGTCGTACTATCTCATCGATATAAATCTGGGCATACTAAGCAAATCCGAAAGTCGTCTTTACTGGCAGGAAGTGAGCCGCTTTCGTCAAACGATCCACGATCACCCAAATGGAGTCATACCCCCGCCTAGTCCTGGGTATACCCACAATGAAATCCATCGATATCTGCTCCCATTTCCACTCCGGAATGGGTAATGGCTGTAGCTCTCCCGCCGGCCTCTGGTGCTTGGCCTTGACTTGCTGACAAGTCAGGCATCTCGACACGAAATCTGCGATGTCCCTCTTCATCCCGTACCACCAGTAAACATTTCTTATATCGTGGTACGTCTTGGTAGAACCGGGATGGACGTTGTACACCGATCGATGTGCCTCCTCAAGAATCTCACGCCGCAGTCCCTCAGCATCTGGTATGCACAGTCTAGTCCCTAATCGTAGTATCCCCTGATCATCGATCACGAACTTGGAAAATCTGCCATGTCCAATCTGTGCCATGATTTCTGAACATCGGTCATCACTGTGCTGTGCTTCATGTATACGGTCAAGTAACTGTAGGCATGCACGAACATGCGCAAGCTGTCCCCCGATCGGCGTGAACTCGAAATGCACTCGGCTGTCACATAATATCTGCCAATCTGCCAACGACTGTCTCTGCACTGCGCTCAAATAAGATAGACTGCCCCCGGCCTCCTGCTCAACGCATCTGCTACTACATTAGCCTTGCCCGGGTGATACAAGATCGCGCAATCGTAGTCCTTCACTAGTTCCATCCAACGGCGCTGTCGGAGATTGAGGTCCCGTTGCTGAAATATATACTTTAAGCTCTTGTGATCAGTGAATATCTGGCACGACTCGCCATGGAGGTAATATCGCCAGATCTTAAGTGCAATGACCACTGTGGCCATCTTCAAATCGTGAGTAGGGTAGTTCTGTTTATGTCTCTTCAACTGCCGCGAAGCATACGCGATCACCCTGTCATGCTGCATCAATACGTACCCTAGCCCCACTCGTGAAGCGTCACAATAGACTGCAAATCCTCCTGATCCTGAAGGCAATGATAACACTGGCACCGTAGTCAAACAAGTCCATAGCTGCTGGAAACTGTGCTCGCACTCCTCCGTCCAATCGAAAGGAACTCCCTTCCGGGTCAATCCAGTCAAGGGTGCAGCAATGCGGGAGAAATCCTGTACAAATCGCCTGTAGTAGCCGGCCAATCCTAGAAAACTGCGTATCTCAGTAACGGATGTAGGCCTGGGCCAACTCTGAATGGTCTCGATCTTCCTCGGGTCTACACATATAACATCCCGTGTAATCATGTGACCCAAGAAGTCTACACTGTCCAGCCAGAACGCGCACTTGGAGAATTTTGCATAAAGCTGGTGCTCCCTCAAAGTCTGCAGTGTGATCCGCAGGTGCTGCTCGTGCTCCTCTCTGCTCCGGGAATACACCAATATATCGTTAATGAATACGATGATGAACAAGTCAAGGCATGGCCTAAATACACGGTTCATCAAGTCCATGAACGCTGCTGGGGCATTGGTGAGTCCGAATGACATCACCAAAAACTCATAATGGCCGTAACGCGTGCGGAAAGCCGTCCTCGGAATATCCTCCTGTCGAACCCGCAGCTGACGGTAGCCTGATCTCAAATCGATCCTCGAAAAGTATCCTTCACCCTGAAGCTGGTCGAACAAGTCGTCGATGCATGGCAACGGATATCTGTTCCGCACGGTCACCCGGTTCAGTTGGCGGTAGTCGATACACAGACGCAAACTTCCGTCCTTCTTCTTAACAAACAGGACTAGAGCACCCCAAGGAGAGACACTAGGTCGAATAAGTCCATTATCTAGCAAATCCTGCAACTGACTCTTTAACTCACAAAGCTCCGCCGGGGCCATCCGATAAGGCGGTATAGAAATAGGCCCCGTTCCGGGAATCAAATCAATACAGAAGGAAATGTCGCGCTCAGGCGGTAGCCCAAGAAGCTCGTCCGGGAACACATCAGGGAACTCATATACAATCGGAACCTGGTCCAACGGAACATCCGTAGCTCTAGTATCACAAACATAGGCTAGGAATCCCTGACATCCCTTCCTCAAAAGCTGTCCAGCGCGAAGAGAAGAAATCAACTTGTGAGGGGCGGCACCACGGTCCCCCTGCACAACAAAAGCCGATTCACCGGGAAAAAAAAATCTAACTGTCTTCTCGCGGCAGTCCACAGACGCATAGCACGTGGCTAACCAATCCATACCCAAAAGAACGTCGAAGTCCAACATCTCAAGAAGGATCAAGTCGACAGGCAGCTCTCTCTCGCTAATACGGACAACGCAGGATCGGAACACGTGCCTAGCAACAAACGACTCTCCCACGGGAGTGGTCACAACAAGCGGCTGATCAAGTAGATCGGACTCTCTACCCAAACTTGGCACGAAGTGTGTGGATATGTACGAGTGCGTGGATCCGGGATCGAACAATACGTGTGCATCAGCAGAACATACTGATAAGGTACCTGAGACCACCGCATTGGACGCCTGCGCGTCCTGATGCGTCAACGCGAAAACCCGTGCCTGTCCTCCACCTGTGACTGGCTGTACTCTGTCGGCAGCTGGCTGTCCTTTGCCTTGGCCACCTCGTCCTCTAGGAACAAACCCTCCACGACCATGGCCTCTGTGTGTGTGGGTCTGACGCGGAGCAATTGTGGGTACAATAGGCAACGCCCTATGGGGTGGGGAAGGTGGAAGTGTGACATGCGGTACTGCTGGCTCCCTCCTGTGTGTCTCAGTACAATCTCTGACACGGTGATGGAGACTACCACATCCAAAGCATCCATGGGACGACTGCTGACCCTCCTGGGGATAAGAGCTAAACATCTGACCTCGCCCCGAGTCTCTGCCACCTGTACGACGTCTATCACGGCGTCTGAATGGATGTCTCTGTGCTGTTGTATCAGTACGAACGCTCTTCGGCCCTGGAACTACCGAAGTCTCTGCAAGGCGCTCCTCAACTAATAGGGCTGCGTCTACAGCTGCTGCATATGTCTCGTAATGCTGTGCGCTGATCGCAAGGAACAGTGGTGTAAGCAATCCTCGGACAAATCACTTGACTCGCAGTTCCTCAGTAGCCACTAGGTACAGAGCATAAACTGATAGCTCGGTGATGGGTGGAGCTACCTCTAGTCGCTGCGCTCGAAGCGTCTCAACTAGCGATCCTATCATCTGGCGCATCTCCTTCATGCTGGATCCCACCGTCTGGCGCATCTCCTGCATACCAGCCCCTAGCGTGGCGATCTGATATGTCATACGAGGAACAGTCTGCTCGGGTACAATGGGTGCACTGTCCGGATCAGTCCTCGTCTCAGACGAGCCAACACGAATCTCGGCCCTCGCGGCTGCTCTCTGCGCCCTCGTAGTCTTTGGCAGCATAGTGGCTGAAAAGGAAAGTAGGATTCGATAAGGATACGGAATCGAATCACAAGAATATATATATTCAAGAAGGAATTTCAATCAATAAGTCCTAAGGTCTCTTAGGCGGAGTACCGTATCGTGAGTATGCCATGGAACATACGCACGCTACACCACTCTGCTGCAGCTACCTACTCCATCATACCAGGGTCATCCTACACTCCGAAGGTAAAACCTACGCTCTGATACCAGCTTTGTCATGAACCAAAGTTCGGACCGTGACCGGCACTTAACCACGTAACGTCTATAGGCGTAACGCGGCTAAGTAAGCCGAAACCCAGAAATCAAAACCATTAAAAGTAGTGAGTGTTAAAACATTTGATGAAAACATTTGTTAAAACATTTAGGAAACCTTGAGTAATTTAGTAAAAATCTTTAAAGTTTAAGTTTTTTTTGTAGGGTTCCTAGGCACACTAAGGAGGTTCCACAACTGATCAACCATGGCAAAATCAAATTTTCCATATGCCTAACAACCCTAATGATAGATCGTTAACTAGAGGCAAAGGCGAAACATGCAAGTAAACAACTTTATTGCTAAATGAATGGAAATACAACCTTTGTAGATCCGGTCCTCCACTTCCTTGGCTCCGTGATGACGCCCCTCCTCTACAACCATCGAAATCCTAAACTCTCGCGGTGGTTTCATCAGAGAAAAGATCGGGCTAGGTCGTTGACTTCGATGCCGAAGATGATCTACGTCGAGGCGACTCTAACTAGAGCTCCATCTTCACCAAGTCATGAAACTTGTGAAGAAAACACCCTATACTACATGGCAAGTGGTAGAGGATGAAGAAATAGGAAGTGGGTTCACTTTGGATTTTGATTTCTCACTTGATTTCATCACTTGACATTTTTCTAGAAAACTTTTCTTTTCTTCACTTGAAGAAGAAGATGAAGAAGAAGAAAAAGAATAATGAATTAATTCCAAAAAGAAAAATGAAGTGATGGTTATCATGATGCAACCATGGATGAGTGTAGAGAATAAACTAGGGTTTAGTTAAATGGTTAGGTTAAGGATAAAAACAAACTGGCTAAGACTTTGTCAAAACTATCATGAAGCTTCTAGTGTAAAACAAAGAAAGCCTCCCATTTTGTTTTTGCCAAAAGGAATAAATAAATAAATAAATAAAAATACCAAACCCTAACCATTAACTTAATCATAGTTTAAAGCAAACACATACCCAAGTTTGCATGTATCATCAAACATGATACAAGCAAGTGCACAAAAATATATCATATATACAATGTGCACAATCTAATGAGAAAATAATCTTAAGCGAACCAATACTAGTTAATGTAAAGTAATATATCAAATATATAATTATACATTAAATCATTAAATCAACACTTGATTTAACGATCCGGTCATATCCCATATGACCGACTAATATCCAATGTATCGACTTATCGAATCAATCCTTGATTCGATAACTAGGTTATAACGCATATAACCAATCGATACATTCATCGCGAGAATAGAATACGGTATCACATACACGCATTATTCTCGGTCCCGCACATATCTCATATGCGCTCCTATTTCGTTTTGCTTGAGCCAGGAAACCTCTGTGTAGGACTCTAAAGACTTGTCAATACGCCGGCAGCAGGTGATGATCATATCAAACACCCACAAGCCGCAAGCGGTCTGCTAAACGTAACGGCCACCCGGGTATTGAGCGATCATAAGATCAACGAGCAAGCCCGCTCACACTCCCGTGAATCCAACCAGTAACACTTACCGTACAGTCTGGTCTGATCATCTGATATGTCGCATATCTCGCCTAGGGGTGGTAAACGTCAGACCCCAGTAGCTCAATAAGACGTGTCGATATGAGGTCTATAACAGTTCGAGAAACTACTGGTAACACTTACCAGTAAATCTCAGCAACCCTGGCCAGGGATTTCCTGTTATAGCCATTCGAACACAGCGCAACATCAACTCCCTATACCCGGAGAGACGAATCCCCTCCTATCGCTCATTGCCTCCATGTGATTCGGGACTGTACCCAAAAACCACCGTTTTGCACGCCCTCTTGGACGTGGTAAGGTGGAAATTAAAGCACAGTGGGAATCACACAAGACTCTATGACGATCTCGGGTCTACAGACTAACCTATACCAGTGTCACCAGAGAACTGCCATCTGACGTAAGGTATAATACCATCTGGGAGTTCTCGGTGAGTCCGTCCAGTGTACCCAGTCTCTACTGAGCACCCGTACATCATCTCTGATGCCAAACACCAATGGATATGGGATCATCCATCGCCCATCTTTATGGGTCGAGAAGGTATACGCTAGTCTACTCTTGTATATTGATGCCCTGTCTCGATACACCCACGACTAGGGACTTTAAAGGATGTACTTATGGACTACCACGTCCCCACTAGTATGATCCGCATCATAGTCCATGTTGTCAAGTACACATCCTAAGGGCTTTACCAACATGTAACAGAGAGACAATCAGTGTACATGTTAAGGTAAAGAGTAACCAGATAGCATACTATCATATCGAGCAAGAAAGCCCTCCCTATATATGTCCAAGCATCTACTACAATATACATCCTATGTATAGTAATGGCCTCTAGGGCATACATATAACTAACAATCTCCCACTTGCACTAAGGCCATCTGTAGCAGTGGTTGTAGTATCTCAAACTCAACCATCCCATAAAAGTCTCTCTCTAGGAAAAGGCCTTTGTGAGTGTATCCGCCGTGTTGTCCTATGAGTCTTCTCTCCTAACCTCGATCCCCTGGAGATCAACTCCATTGTCATACAATGGTAGGAACGAAGTTCATCTCATGAACTAATATACACCCAGACTGCCTCTTTGGTATCATCTTAAGTAGCGATGTATCCAGCCTTTATCGCTTAGTATGCCACGGTATCTAGCTTGGAACTCTTCCAACATACGTCCCTTTACTGAGGGTAAAGACAATGCCTGTGACTGACATTCAGTCGTACTTATCACCCTGGTCGATGACGAAAACCTTTAACAAGTCTAGTTTGAAAGTCTCAACTTTTCCATCTACACCAAGTAATCTTCTCAAGATATACTTGCTCCTGATGGGGATTTCTGTAGGGTTGCTAGGCACGTGCACAAGGGTCTACGAGGCATCAACCATGCCCGATTAAAAATTTAGCCGTGCCGAACAACCCGAATACGGAACTTTAAACTAGAGATTAGGCGAAAACAAGCATGCTAAACACTTTAACACTAATTGAGAGGGATTACAACCTTTGTAGATCCGGTCCTTCACTTCATATGCTCCGTGTTGTGGTCCCTTCGCTGCGATCATCGGGATCCGGACTCTCGAGATGTTCCACGAAGAGAAAGACGCAACCTTTGCTTCCGATCTTCGATACTAAGATGATCTACCTTGAAGTTTCTTTAACAGAAGCTAACACTCATGAAATGATGTGAACACCCTCATCTAAATGGTAAGGGAAGATGAGGATGATGAAGTAGGATTTTTGCTCTCTTTATTTATATTTTTCTCACAATTATTCATCACTTGGAAAAAATCAAGAAAGCTTTTTTCCATGAAAGAATGAAGGAAGAAGATGAACAATATTAGAAATCATTTTGTGATGAATAGGAAAAGAAAAATATGATGAATAATGAAACCATGGTTGACTAAACCCATGTAGAGAATTAACTAGGGTTAGGGTTTGGGTTGGGTTAAAGCATGAGTCACTTACAAATATCGTTCACAAAACAAAACCAAAACCTTCTAGAAACATCTAGAAAGCTTAACCCTAATCCAAACCCTAATCATGTTTAAACTCCACTAAACAAGTTGCATTAGTTATCATATCATGTTACAATATTATATATCACATATATAGTATTTATCGTAACAAAATAAAATAATACAATTAACATATATCGCATATATATCAATGTATTACCCGAGTGAGAAAAAGAATCTTTTAGTGAGCTAATATTAGTTAATGTAATCTAATATATCATATATATTATTATACATTAAATTATCGAATCAACACTTGATTCGACAATTCGGCTATATCGCATATAACCGACTAATATTTATCCGTACCGATTCATCGAAACAACACTTGATCCGATGACCCGGCTGATATCAAATATCGCGAGAATACAATACGATATCACATACTGCATTATCCTCGGTCCCGCACATATCACATATGTGCCCCTACTCCGTTTTGCCTGAGCCAAGAAACCTCTGTGTAGGACTCTAAAGAATCGTCAATACGCCGGCAGCAGGTGATGATCATATCAAACACCCACAAGCTGCAAGCGGTCAGCTAAACGTAACAGCTACCCAGGTATTGAGCGCTCAGAAGATCAACAAGCAAGCCTGTAACTTCTCCTGTGAATCCAATCAGTAACACTCCCGTACAGTCCGGTCTCGTCGTCTGATATGTTGCATATCTCGCCTAGGGGTGGTAAACGTCAGACCCCAGTAGCTCGATAAGTCGTGTCGATATGAGGTCTATAACAGTTCGAGAAACTGCTGATAACACTTACCAGTAAATCTCAGCAACCCTGACCACGGATTTCCGGTTATAGCCAATCGAACACAGCACAACATCAACTCCCTATACCGGGAGAGACGAATCCCCTCCTATCGCTCATTGCCTCCATGTGATTCGGGACTGTACCCAAAAGCCACCTTTTTGCACGCCCTCTTGGACGTGGTATGATGAAAATCAAAGCACAGTGGGAATCACACAAGACTCTATGACGATCTTGGGTCAACAGACTACTCTGTACCAGTGTCACCGGAGAACTGCCATCTGACGTATGGTATAATACCATCTGGGAGTTCTCGGCGAGTCCGTCCAGTGTACCCAGTCTCTACTGAGCACCCGTACACCATCCTTGATGTCAAACACCGATGGATATGGGATCATCCATCGCCCATCATATGGGTCAAGATGCGTATACGCTAGTATACTCTGGTGCATCGATGCCCTGTCTCGATACACCCTCGACTAGGAACAGTTATAGGATGTACTCGTCGACTACCGTGGCCCCACTAGTATGATCTCATCATAGTCCCAGTAGTCGAGTACATATCCTAAGGGCTTTATCAACATGTAACATAGAGACAATCTGAGTACATGTTAAGATAAAGTACAACCAGATAGCATACTATCATGTCGAGCAAGAAAGTCCTCCCTATATATGTCCAAGCATCCACTACAATATACATCGTATGTACAGTAATGGCCTCTAGGGCATACATATAACTAACAATCTCCCACTTGCACTAGGGCCATCTGTTATGGTATCGCATACCCAACAATTAGCTGCGGTTGAAGTATCTCATACTCAACCATCCCGTAAAAGTCTCTACTGGGAAAAAGGCCTTTGTGAGTGGATCCGCGCTGTTGTCCTCTGTGTCTACTCTCCTAACCTCGATCTCCCTGGAGATCAACCATCTCCATGATCAGGTGATACTGCCTAAGAATTATATCTGGATTTCTGATGGGACGGTAGTTCCTTGGCTAAAGCCACAACTCCATTGTCACACAATGGTAGGAACGAAGTTCATCTTATGAACTTATATATATCCAGACTGCCTCTTTGGTAGCATCCTTGGTAACGATGTATCTTGCCTTTAATCGTCTAGTATGTCACGGTATCTAGCTTGGAACTTTTCCAACATACTGTCCCTCCACCGAGGGTAAAGACAATGCCTGCAACTAGTGAGTGTCCTAACATCCAATTAGATCTATCTCATAGATCCAAAACCCAGGATTTAGGAGGTATCATTTTGATCCTATATGGAGAATCCTTGTGATAAGCGGAGATTAACCGAGCGTAGCATAGGAAACTCCTTCTCTATCAAGAGTATGTCATCCACGTACTCTACGAGGATCACCACCATACTCTCTACTACCTTTTTGTATATACAAGGTTCATCTACCATTTTGATGAAGTCAAACTCTTTGACTACCACATCAAAACAGATGTTCCAACTCCGCGATGCCTGTTTTATCATATAAAACATCTTGCACACGTTTCCGCTGCTCCCACTGTCTACGAAGCCCTCTGGCTGTGTACTTATAGACGCTCTTTTCTAAAATATCATTTAGAAAAGCAGTCATGACACCCAACCGCCAGATATCGTAGTCATTGTATGTAGCCGTGGCAAGTAGGATCTGGATGGACTTAAGCATAGCTTTGAAAGTCTCAACTTTTCCATGTACACCAAGTAATTTTCTCAAGATATACTTGCTCCTGATGGGGATTTAACCCTTCAGATAAAGCAACTAAAGTCCATACTTTGTTGGTGTATAAGGATTCCATCTCAGATCACTAAGCATCCAGCCATTCTTACAGAGTCTCACTCCTGATGGCCAGCTCGAAACTAGTTGGGTCATCATCTCATGATGCAATCCTCGCTCCCACTGTCATAGAGAAACCGAAGTATCTCTCAGGTGGGTGAGGAACCCTACTAGATCGACGGAGAGGCTGAGGTTCGTTGGAAATTATTGAATTCTTTGGTTCTACCAAATCATCAGCTGCTGTTTGTATAGCTGGAACCTTTCCAGTTCTACATAACAGACCTTGGCTCGAGCTTGTCCGGATTTTGCTTTTAGACGTAGTCTGGACAACCCCAAATCTTAACAAGCTTAAGATATGGGCTCTTCCCTTTCCATATCATATATGAAGTGGTAGGCAACTGATTTGATTCGAACCCTATTCAATGGGTATGCAACTTCTCAAGTGCATAACTCCCTAAAGGAAATAGGAAACTTAGTAGTACTCATCATAGAGCACACCATATCACATAGGGTGCTATTGCTCCGCCCCGATACACCGACGTGCTGTGGTGTATACGGAGGAGTAATGCTGAGAGAGAATCTCATTCTCCTTTAGAATAGTCCAGAAATTCTGTGCTCAAGTATTCTCCTCCTTGATCACATCAAAGGACATAATACTTTTACCCGTATTTTGGTTCTCTACTTCTAATTTATATTCTGTGAATATCTGAAAAGGTTCGGACTTGTGTTTCAGCAGGAACATATGTCTGAATCTTGAGAGATCATCAAAGAATGGAATGAAGTACAAAGAACCGGTCCTGGCATATGTAGACAGGGGACTTTCATACATCAACATGTATCAATCCCAAGAGTTCACTAACTCTTTCTCTGTTTCCAATAAATAGAGCTATGGTCATCTTATCTTTGTGACATGACCGGCAAGTTTCACAAGATGTAAATTCAAACTAATTTAAATATGCATCTATATGTAACTTAGCTAGTCGGGTCGCATTGATATGACCTAGTCTACAATACCTCAAGAAGGATTCGTTCATTTCTGAACTCTTCCTCTTGTATGTGTTCCGTATACTAAGAACTGTAGTTTGATTTAGAACATCAATGCTTTTAGATAACGTGCCTGAACCGATCAACTCTTGATATAGGAAATGTTCAAAACATTATCCAACAATACAAAATTATATCACTTCTTTACTAATAAAGAAACTGATATGATGTTGTATATCAGGTTCGGTATCTAATAACATTCGTTCAGAATCAATGTATTCAGGTAATACAGGGTGATAGTGACCAACAGACTTGGCTGCAACACTTGCACCGTTTTCTGTCTCATGAAACTTATCACCCGTTCTCAGTTCTCTACCTATCTGTAGCCCATGTAACAGATTACATATGCGGGATCCTGATCCGGTATCTCAAACCCAGGACGTAAAGGATATTGAGAAACAGTTCTATGTAATGAACACACCCGAAGAAGATGCATCAGTATGCACTTTCTTCGTTTGGGCGGCACGGGAATTCTGGTTATCCCCTATTTCCTGCTCTGTCTTATAACAATTATAAGTTGGAGCGGGACCAACGTTCCCCAGCTCAGTATAACAAGCGGGTTCGGTCAATATATCCGTATTATTATCTTGATTAAGGCGTGATATGGTCGCTACCTGGAGAGAGAGAGAAGAAAACACTCAGCGTATGCTCTTGCAAGATTAGATTGGTTATCTAATATATCTAATCAGGATGTCTCCCACTGTTTTAATCAAATCTTCCTTCAAACCCTAAAAGGAAAGACTAGCCTGGATTAATTACACGCTACAAGTTCGCCAATCTTTCAGCCAGGCCAGTGTCGGTACTTTGAGGGAGGTCCCCCGTGCTTTCGCACGAACCTAATTAAAGTAAACCTCGTTTTCCCAGAGGCGTAACCCCGTTAACACCTTTCTAGACACCTACTTGATCGGCTAATTGTAATGTGTAAAACTCTCCCTGGAGTAACTCTTACTCGCAGCGGGTATCGGGATCCAACTATCTCATAGAAGGTATGCAATCTCATTACAAATTTCAACACTTGAAATTCCCAATAATATTTTACCCCTAGCGTGCTATGACCTTGACGCATGCCAAACAACCCATAGTCGGCTAGTCAAGTTCAACCCGTACATTTCATGATTGAATTAAACCCACCCGCACGACCCTTGACGCATGCCAAACAACGCCGTACGAATACCCTAATCCAATCGCATCGTATGCTGGCAGATAAGCACTAGTTAGCTACCGTACACTACGCCTTGACGCATGCCAAACTACCGCAGCACGAATACTAACTAGTACTTATCTGAAATGACGGAGGGCTACGACAGGTTTTTAAGAAAACCCTTTGCGTAATGAACTTGATATCGTTGTAGAATCGAGTGATTTTAAATGGAGTGTTTTTGAGGCTTTTCTAGTTTTGCTAAAGGGGTCACTCCCGGTGAAGGGATCGTCGGCCCTTTCCTCATCGAATAAGGTGCAGGATATATCATATATACCACTGTGCAAAGCAAGAACTATAGAAGCAATCAAAAGACAAACCGAGTTTGCAGCATCTGCCAGTTGTTGCTAAAGGAGTCACTCCCGGTGAAGGGATCTCGGTCCTTTCCTTATCGAATAAGGTGCTGGATGTTCTACAAGGAACACCGCTATGCAAAGCAAGAACTAGAGCTACCAGTTTTTAAAACAAGTTTCTACAACATCTTAGGTTTCTTTTATTTCATCAATCTCATTAATGAAGTCCCATTTTAATATGCTTCAAAAGCATCTCATTTGAAACGAAATCTGCTTCTCGAAACCTTGATTTGCAATCCAATATATAATATAAACATTCATCTCAGGCAGTAATATGATCTCATCCCAGAACATTGCAGCAGAAGAAACATATATGAAATATTGGATATACTAGGACGTCCGTGTTTTAATACGAGCCTGTATAAAACACGGATTCCACGGTCGCGATGAATAGCCAAACCCACATCCCTAGACCCCTACAAGAGCGGCAAGTAACACTGCCAATTCTAGGGTTAGGAGACCCGGTCTCGACTCCTCGAGATGGTCTCCCACTGGACCCTAGAACCCGGTTACTTGTGCTCCCCTCCTTGGGTCTACCTAATGCGGAAAAGTAAATAATATACAACGGTGACATCTTCCGCTACCTGGAAGTGCCCCAATAAAAGAATATTACATACAAATGAATTTTACATGAATGAAAAAGAAAAACTCTCATCTCACATAAAACCCCCGGCTATTCAAAAAGCGACTATCCAATAGAACATATCACAGCAACACATAATATCTCATATCATCAACGTAAGCAAGTATGCGTATCCCGATTGTCGTTGATGTATAGCAACGAAGCCGGCGATACACCACATACTACGCTTACGGTCACAGAAAAGAAAGTGTAAAACTACAACAGTTGGAATCCGCAACCTCCTTAGACATCGCATGCCAAACCAAATGAATTTCTTATACATCACATGTCTAACAATTATAAACCCCGCATTTTAGTCTCATTATCGAAAACTCTTTTCAATATCAAGTCGGGCAATTCAACAAGATTCCCGACGTCCTGATCGAATGCTCGTCGCAAACTTTAGTAGACGGCCGCACCCCCAGATGCCGTCGACGAAATGCACTAAGGCGGAACACCGCTGCCGCGAGCATCCGAACGGATGCTATCGGCGACGGGGTTCTCCTACAGTCACTAGGTCGGGGCTAAGAGGTGTAGCTGTCTATTAAGTTTACCCGGCGAGTATCCGCGTACGCTACGTGATTGCGACGGACTTTTGATCACATCAAAATTCCGTGGCAACTGATCATTTGAGACTAAACTGCTATGTTTATAATATTCAAATCAGTTATCTCATAACTACCTATGGATTCCAAATATTGTATCACATTCTAGATAAATAGACAAAGTTAAACTTTCCGATCGAATCATCAAACACCCAAGATTTCCCCAATTCTCCTACACTTGAAATCAGTTTAAAAACATCCATCACATGCCACAGTACCAATGGTCCAGCCGTAGAAGGGTCAAGCCAACGCCTCACATGTGGCACGCCGTACTGCCCCAAACCCTAAGGTTCAAAAGGCAGTTCAAGACGGTCACATAATCGAGTTAAGGTTTGTTGTCTTCTAGAGGGTCCACCGCGTTACTTGCATGACTTAGAACATTCTTAAACACGAGAAAAAATCCAACTTTTGAAAAATTTTCCGACAGGGGAAAAAGTGAGTTATTGATATCCGTTCGAACTTTTTAACAGTTTCTAAAAGTTATCCGGACAAAACACATAGACAAAATTAGACAATCCGATCGAATAATTGAATCCCCAAAACAACCCCAGAAAAACTCAACTGTTGAGTAAAAATAAAAATTTCCAGAAGACTCAGCACTTCAAGAGAAGAATTACTGTGCAAGCCACGTGGTGTAACTCAGCAAAGTGGCCGCGGAACCGCCGCGAAACCCAGGGTTGCGCCGCGGTTCCGCGCTTCGTTTGTCGAGTTAGCATCACGTGCTTCACAGTAACTCATAGAATTCCCTGCTGAATTTTTTGGCAATTTTTAATTCACAAAAATCCAAATTTTCAGAAAATTTCCAGAGAAGGGGTTATATCGGGTTTTCCGGGTTCGATCGGACTTTAAACTTCGTCTAGACTTCGCCTAAAGCTCTAGCTTGGCTCTGATACTACTGTAGGGTTGCTAGGCATGCGCACAAGGGTCTACGAGGCATCAACCATGCCCGATTAAAAATTTAGCCGTGCCGAACAACCCGAATACGGAACTTTAAACTAGAGATTAGGCGAAAACAAGCATGCTAAACACTTTAACACTAAGTGAGAGGGATTACAACCTTTGTAGATCCGGTCCTTCACTTCATATGCTCCGTGTTGTGGTCCCTTCGCTGCGATCATCGGGATCCGGACTCTTGAGAGGTTCCACGAAGAGAAAGACGCAACCTTTGCTTCCGATCTTCGATACTAAGATGATCTACCTTGAATTTTCTTTAACAGAAGCTAACATTCATGAAATGATGTGAACACCCTCATCTAAATGACAAGGGAAGATGAGGATGATGAAGTAGGATTTTTGCTCTCTTTATTTATATTTTTCTCACAATTATTCATCACTTGGAAAAAATCAAGAAAGCTTTTTTCCATGAAAGAATGAAGGAAGAAGATGAACAATATTAGAAATCATTTTGTGATGAATAGGAAAAGAAAAATATGATGAATAATGCAACCATGGTTGACTAAACCCATGTAGAGAATTAACTAGGGTTAGGGTTTGGGTTGGGTTAAAGCATGAGTCACTTACAAATATCTTTCACAAAACAAAACCAAAACCAAAACCTTCTAGAAACATCTAGAAAGCTTAACCCTAATCCAAACCCTAATCATGTTTAAACTCCACTAAACAAGTTGCATTAGTTATCATATCATGTTACAATATTATATATCACATATATAATATTTATCATAACAAAATAAAATAATACAATTAACATATATCGCATATATATCAATGTATTACCCGAGTGAGAAAAAGAATCTTTTAGTGAGCTAATATTAGTTAATGTAATTTAATATATCATATATATTATTATACATTAAATTATCGAATCAACACTTGATCCGACAATTCGGCTATATCGCATATAACCGACTAATATTTATCCGTACCGATTCATCGAAACAACACTTGATCCGATGACCCGGCTGATATCAAATATCGCGAGAATACAATACGATATCACATACCGCATTATCCTTGGTCACGCACATATCACATATGTGCCCCTACTCCGTTTTGCCTGAGCCAAGAAACCTCTGTGTAGGACTCTAAAGAATCGTCAATACGCCGGCAGTAGGTGATGATCATATCAAACACCCACAAGCTGCAAGCGGTCAGCTAAACGTAACAGCTACCCAGGTATTGAGCGCTCAGAAGATCAACAAGCAAGCCTGTAACTTCTCCTGTGAATCCAATCAGTAACACTCCCGTACAGTCCGGTCTCGTCGTCTGATATGTTGCATATCTCGCCTAGGGGTGGTAAACGTCAGACCCCAGTAGCTCGATAAGTCGTGTCGATATGAGGTCTATAACAGTTCGAGAAACTACTGATAACACTTACCAGTAAATCTCAGCAACCCTGGCCAGGGATTTCCGGTTATAGCCAATCGAACATAGCACAACATCAACTCCCTATACCGGGAGAGACGAATCCCCTCCTATCGCTCATTGCCTCCATGTGATTCGGGACTGTACCCAAAAGCCACCTTTTTGCACGCCCTCTTGGACGTGGTATGATGGAAATCAAAGCACAGTGGGAATCACACAAGACTCTATGACGATCTTGGGTCAACAGACTACTCTGTACCAGTGTCACCGGAGAACTGCCATCTGACGTATGGTATAATACCATCTGGGAGTTCTCGGCGAGTCCGTTCAGTGTACCCAGTCTCTACTGAGCACCCGTACACCATCCTTGATGTCAAACACCGATGGATATGGGATCATCCATCGCCTATCATATAGGTCAAGATGCGTATACGCTAGTCTACTCTGGTGCATCGATGCCCTGTCTCGATACACCCTCGACTAGGACCAGTTATAGGATGTACTCGTCGACTACCGTGGCCCCACCAGTATGATCTCATCATAGTCCCAGTAGTCGAGTACATATCCTAAGGGCTTTATCAACATGTAACATAGAGACAATCTGAGTACATGTTAAGATAAAGTACAACCAGATAGCATACTATCATGTCGAGCAAGAAAGTCCTCCCTATATATGTCCAAGCATCCACTACAATATACATCGTATGTACAGTAATGGCCTCTAGGGCATACATATAACTAACAATTTAACCCTTCAGATATTGCAGCCAAAGTCCATACTTTGCTGGTGTACATGGATTCCATCTCAGATCGCTAAGCATCCAGCCATTCTTACAGAGTCCCTACTCTTAATGGCCAGCTCGAAACTAGTTAGGTCATCATCCCATGATGCAATCCTCGCTCCCACTGTCATAGAGAAACCAAAGTATCTCTCAGGCGGATGAGGAACTCTACCAGATCGGCGGAGAGGCTGAGGTTCGTCGGGGACCATTGAATCCTTTGGTTCTGTCAAATCATCAGATGCAGTTTGTATAGCCGGAACCTTTCCAGTTCTACATAACTGACCTTGCCTCGAGCTTGTCCGGATTTTGCTTTTAGACATAGGCCGGACAACCCTAAATCTTAACTGTCTTAAGAGATGGGCTCTTCCCTTTCCATATCTCATATGAAATGGTAGGCAACTGATTTGATCGGAACCCTATTCAATAGGTATGCAACTTTATAAGTGCATAACCCTAAAAGGAAATAGGTAACTCAGTAATACTCATCATATAGCACACTATATCTCATAGGGTGCTATTGCTATGCCCCGATATACCGTTGTGCTATGGTGTATAGGGAGGAGTAATGCTGAGAGAGAATCTCATTCTCCTTTTGAATAGTCCAGGATTTCCGTGCTCAAGTATTTTCCTCCTCGATCACATCAAAGGACATAATACCTATACCCGTATTTTTGGTTCTCTACTTCTAACTTATATTCTGTGAATATCTCAAAAGGTTCGGACTTATGTTTCAACAGGAACATATGACTGAATCTTGAGAGATTATCAAAGAATGTAATGAAGTATAAAGAGCCGGTCTTGGCATGTGTAGACAGGGGACCTTACATACATCAACATGTATCAATCCCAAGAGTTCACTAACTCTTTCTCTGTTTCCATTAAACAGAGCTATGGTCATCTAATCTTTGTGACATGACTGGCAAGTTTCACAAGATGTAAATTCAAACTGATTTAAATATGCATCTAAATGTAACTTGAGCCAGTCGGGTCGCAATGATATGACCTAGTCTACAATGCCTTAAGAAGGATCCGTTCATTTCTGAACTCTTCCTCTTGTGTGTGTTCCGTATACTAAGAACTGTAGTTTGATTGAGAACATCAATGCTTTTAGATAACGTGCCTGAACCGATCAACTTTTCATATAGGAAATGTTCAAAACATTATCCATACAATACAAAATTTTATCATTTCTTTACTGATAAAGAGACTGATATGATTTTGTATATCAGGTTTGGTATCTAATAACATTCGTTCAGAATCAATGTATTTGGAATACAGCGTGACAGTGACCAACAGACTTGGCTGCAACACTTGCACCGTTTTCTGTCTCATGAAACTAATCACCCGTTCTCAGTTCTCTACCTTTCTGTAGCCCTATGTAACAGATTACATATGCGGGATCCTGATCCGGTATCACATACCCAGGACGTAAAGGATACTGAGAAACAGTTCTTTGTAATGAACACACCCAAAGAAGATGCATCATCATGCACTTTCTTCGTTTGGGCGGCACGGGAAATCTGGTATTCCCTAATTTTCTGCTCTGTCTTATAACAATTATAAGTTGGAGCGGGACCAACGTTCCCCAGCTCAGTATAACAAGAGGGTTCGGTCAATGTATCCGTATTATTATTTTGATTAAGGCGTGACATGGTCGCTACCTGGAGAGAGAGAGAAGAAAACACTTAGCGTATGCTCTTGCAAGATCAGATTGGTTATTATTTTATCTAATCGGGATGGCTCCCACTGTTTTTATCAAATCTTCCTTCAAACCCTAAAAGGAAAGACTAGCCGGGATTAATTACACGCTACAAGTTCGCCAATCTTTCAGCCAGGCCAGTGTCGGTACTTTTAGGGAGGTTCCCCGTGCTTTCGCACGGACCTAATTAAAGTAAACCTCGTTTTCCCAGAGGTGTAACCCCGTTGACACCTTTCTAGACACCTACTTGATCGGCTAATTGTAATGTGTAAAACTCTCCCAGGAGTAACAATTACTCGCAGTGGGTATCGGGATCCAACTATCATATAGAAGGTATGCAATCTCATTGCAAATTTCAACACTTGAAATTCCCGATAATTTTGCCCCTAACCTCCCATGACCTTGACAAAGGCCAACAAACCATAGGATGCTAGTCAAGTTCAACCCGTCATTTCCTGATGGAATTAAACCCACCCGCACGACCCTTGACAAAGGCCAACAAGGTCGCACGACTACCCTAACCCAATCTGCATCATATGGATAAGCAGATAAACACCAGTCAGCTACCGCACACTACGCCTTGACAAAGGCCAACAAACGCAACACGAATACTAACTACTACTTATCTGAAATGACGGAGGGCTACGACAGGTTTTTCTGAAAACGTATTGCGTAATGAACTTGATATCGTTGTAGAATCAAATGATTTTAAAATGGAGTGTTTTTGAGGCTTTTCTAGTTTTGCTAAAGGGGTCACTCCCGGTGAAGGGATCGTCGGCCCTTTCCTCGTCGAATGAGATGCGGGATATATCATATATATCACTGTGCAAAACAAAAACTATAGAAGCAATCAAAAGACAAACCGAGGGTTGTAGCATCTGCCAGTTATTGCTAAAGGAGTCACTCCCGGTGAAGGGATCTCGGTCCTTTCCTTATCGAATAAGGTGCAGGATGTTCTACAAGGAATACCGCGATGCAAAGCAAGAACTGTAGCTACCTGTTTTTGAAAATTCGATTCCACAACATCTTTTAGGTTTGTTTTCTTTCATTAATCACATTAATGAAGTCCCATCATTTAAGTCACCTAAACATCACAGATAAATACGACGTACACTTATGCCATCCGCATTCGCCTCGATGTCCCCTCGTGTACCGTTAGGTTAGGTAACTAACGGCAGAGCGGGGCAGGGCTAGCGCGGGTGTAAAACATAAGTAACGCCTATATAATATATCATATATACTATATACAGTATTTATCACAGAAAATCAAATGATCACATCACAGATATCGCAGCAGAAGAATCATATGAAATATTGGATATACTAGGACGTCCGTGTTTTTAATACGAGCTAGTATAAAACACGGATTCCACGGTCGCGATGAATAGCCAAACCCACACCCCTAGACCCCTACGAGAGCGGCAAGCAACCCTAACAATTCTAGAGTTAGGAGACCCGGACTCGACTCCTCGAGTTAGTCTCCCACTGGACTCTAGAACTCTGTTACTTGTGTCCTCCTCCTTGGGTCTATCCTAGTGCGGAAAAGTAAATAATATACAAATGGTGACATCTTTCGCAACCTGTAAGTGCCCCAATAAAAGAATATTACATACATGTTTTTACATGAATGAAAATGAAAAACTCTCATCTTACATAAAACCCCCGGCTATTCAAACACGACGATCCAATATAACATATCCAGCAACACATAACAACACATGTCATCAACGTAAGTAAATATGCGTATCCCAATTGTCGTTGACATATAGCAACGAAACCGGCGATATCACATATTACACTTACGGTCTCAGAAAAAAAGTGTAAAACTACAACAGTTGGAATCCGCAAACTCTTTAGACATCGCATGCCTAACCAAATGAATTCCTTAGACATCGCATGCCTAACAATTATAAACCCCGCATTTTAGTCTCATTATCGAAAACACTTTTCAATATCAAGTCGGGAAATTCAACAGGATTCCAGACATTTTGATCGAATGCTCGTCGCAAACTTTAGTAGACGGCCGCACCCCCGATACCGTCGACGAAGTGCACCAAGGCGGAACACCGCTACCGCGAGCACTTGAACGGATGCTTTCGGCGACGAGGTTTTCCTACAGTCACTTGGTCGGGGGTAAGGGGTGTAGCTGTCTATTAAGTTTATCCGGCGAGTATCCGCGTACGCTACGTGATTGCGATGGAATTTTGATCACATCAAAATTCCGTGGCAACCTATCAAGTGAGACTAAAGTGCTATATTTATAACATTCAATTCATTTATCTCATAACTCCTTGTGGATTCCAAATATTGTATCACATTCCAGATAAATAGAAAATGTTAAACTTTCCGATCGAACAATCAAACACCCAAGTTTTCCCGAAATAGCTCAACTCTTGAAATAAGTTCAAAAACATTCACTTCATGCCTCAGTACCAACGGTCCAGCCATAGAAGGGTCAAGCCAACGCCTCACATGTGGCACGCCGTACTGCCCCAAACCCTAAGGTTCAAAGGGCAGTTCAAGACGGTCACATAATCGAGTTAAGGTTTGTTGTCTTCTAGAGGGACCATCGCGTTACTTGCACTACTTAGAACATCATTAAACTACGGAAAAATCCAACAATTGGAAATTTCCTGGCAGGGGAAAAAGTGGGTATTTATATCCGGTCGAACTTTTTAACATATTCTAAAATTACCCGGAAAAACACATAGACGAAATTAGACTACCCGATTGAAACACCGAGTCCCCAATACAACCCAGAAAACTCAACTCTTGAGTATAATTTAAAACATCCCAGAAAACACAGAAACTCCAGAAATAAATTACTGTGCAAAACTTGACAAAAGAAGCAACTGTATGGCCGCGGAACCGCCGCACAAGCTATGCTCGTGCCGCGGTTCCGCGGCGCTTTGATTGATTTAAGCGCTCGTTTTGCACAGTAACTCCTAGAAAGCCCTGCTGATTTTTCTGCATATTTTTAATTCACAAAAATCCAAAATTCCAGAAAATGTCTAGAGAGTGGTTTGACTTTGGGTTTCGGGGTTCGTTCGGATTTCTAACATCGTCTACACTTCCCCTAAGGCTCTAGCTAGGCTCTGATACCACTGTAGGGTTCCTAGGCACACTAAGGAGGTTCCACAACTGATCAACCATGAAAAAATCAAATTTTCCATGTGCCTAACAACCCTAATGATAGATCGTTAACTAGAGGCAAAGGCGAAACATGCAAGTAAACAACTTTATTGCTAAATGAATGGAAATACAACCTTTGTAGATCCGGTCCTCCACTTCCTTGGCTCCGTGATGACGTCCCTCCGCTGCAACCATCGGAATTCTAGACTCTCGCGGTAGTTTCATCGGAGAAAAGATCGGGCTAGGTCGTTGACTTCGATGCCGAAGATGATCTACGTCGAGGCGACTCTAACTCGAGCTCCATCTTCACCAAGTCATGAAACTTGTGAAGAAAACACCCTATACTACATGGCAAGTGGTAGAGGATGAAGAAATAGGAAGTGGGTTCACTTTGGATTTTGATTTCTCACTTGATTTCATCACTTGACATTTTTCTAGAAAACTTTTCTTTTCTTCACTTGAAGAAGAAGATGAAGAAGAAGAAAAAGAATAATGAATTAATTCCAAAAAGAAAAATGAAGTGATGGTTATCATGATGCAACCATGGGTGAGTGTAGAGAATAAACTAGGGTTTAGTTAAATGGTTAGGTTAAGGATAAAAACAAAATGGCTAAGACTTTGTCAAAACTATCATGAAGCTTCTAGTGTAAAACAAAGAAAGCCTCCCATTTTGTTTTTGCCAAAAGGAATAAATAAATAAATAAAACAAATAAACCAAACCCTAACCATTAACTTAATCATAGTTTAAAGCAAACACATACCCAAGTTTGCATGTATCATCAAACATGATACAAGCAAGTGCACAAAAATATATCATATATACAATGTGCACAATCTAGTGAGAAAATAATATTAAGCGAACAATTACTAGTTAATGTAAAGTAATATATCAAATATATAATTATACATTAAATCATTAAATCAACACTTGATTTAACGATCCGGTCATATTGCATATGACCGACTAATATCCAATGTATCGACTTATCGAATCAATCCTTGATTCAATAACTAGGTTATAACGCATATAACCAATCGATACATTCATCACGAGAATAGAATACGGTATCACATACACGCATTATTCTCGGTCCCGCACATATCTCATATGCGCTCCTATTTCGTTTTGCTTGAGCCAGGAAACCTCTGTGTAGGACTCTAAAGACTCGTCAATACGTCGGCAGCAGGTGATGATCATATCAAACACCCACAAGCCGCAAGCGGTCTGCAAAACGTAACGGCCACCCGGGTATTGAGCGATCAGAAGATCAACGAGCAAGCCCGCTCACACTCCTGTGAATCCAACCAGTAACACTTACCGTACAGTCCGGTCTGATCGTCTGATATGTCGCATATCTCGCCTAGGGGTGGTAAACGTCAGACCCCAGTAGCTCGATAAGTCGTGTCGATATGAGGTCTATAACAGTTCGAGAAACTAATGGTAACACTTACCAGTAAATCTCAGCAACCCTGGCCAGGGATTTCCGGTTATAACCAATCGAACACAGCGCAACATCAACTCCCTATACCGGGAGAGACGAATCCCCTCCTATCGCACATTGCCTCCATGTGATTCGGGACTGTACCCAAAAACCACCGTTTTGCACGCCCTCTTGGACGTGGTAAGGTGGAAATCAAAGCTGTAAGTGCACGGCGGCGCCCCGGCCGTCAATCTGATGGCCAAATGTGGAAGCGGTGATAAACTTTAAATTTTACTTGAACTGGCAAACCGCCGCGCACTAATACCCGGATCGAACCATTAATTAGTCCTAGCTAACTACAAGAAGGGGAAGAGAGATATACCGACAGATCCGAGTCCTCCGGTCTTCTCGTCGTCGTCCCGATCTCCTGCGGAATGTCCCGTCTCCTCCTCGTCGCCGGAAGTGCACCACATCGCCTACTTCTTTTACGGGCTCCCACCTCAATGCCGAGGCAACTCGGGCACGAAGCTGGCTAGTCGACGTGCCCAAGGTTTGCTGTAGAATGTCTAGTGAAGAAGTCTCATTTTGGGGTTTGTGGAATTGCCTTTTGTGGAGGAATTGAACTTGGGGCTTTTTGGATTGAACTTGTAGGATTTTGCAACATGAAATGAGCCAAACATCCCCACCAAAAATTTGGGACAGCCCCCACAATGCTTGGGCCGGCCATGAGAGGTGAGGGAAGGGAAAGAATGAGAGAGCCCTCCAAAAAAGGAGAGAGTGGGAAGGCTATATTGCAAAAAGGAAATCATGAAAGAATATGGTCACAATCACACCCACTCTCAACTACTCCAACAACCTCATCATCAACAACCATGATGACAAACTATAACCAACACTCCACTACAACTATCACCTCACAAAGTCAAGCAATGATAGAAGAAGAAGTCAAGGTCAAAGAATGGTGCACCATCATGATACAAGAATATGCAAAGACCCCCTCCACAAAAGCTTATTTGCAACAATGCAAATAAGCCCTCCTCCACCAATCTTCGGCCAATGAACGATACAAAGGAAATTGGCCGAAACGGAAAGCAAACTGGCAACTCCAGAAAACTGGTCCTGTAATAAATTACAGGAAAACCCCGATACTGTGCATACACACCCGCATTTGTATTCCGACCGAAATACAAATGCAATGAGACAAAATCTACACTGTACTATACTAGGATCCGGCTTAAACCAAAGCCGGCTAGTAATATCCGTTCGATCCTGATCCGTGCAATACTGCACGTATCTGATTGAACCCTGCCATATATCCATACGGCCTGTAGTACAAACTGTCCGATCCTGATCCGTGCAATACCGCACGTATCTGATCGGACCTTGCCATATCTCCATACAGCCTCTACAACCTTTCGCCCGAAAGCTGAGTAACTGAATGTGGGGGACTCTAAAGACTCGTCAACACCTTGGTTGTGGATTTAACCACTAGCACGTCAGAGGTATAAGCCAATACGTAACGGGCTACCAGGTATTGACTAAAAGGGACGTCTGTGAGCGAACTCTGCCTGACAACCCTACTGAGCCTGTCAGTGACAATATCCGTACAGTCCGGTCCGTTCGTCTATGAGTATCGCATGGCGGGCCTAGGGGGTTGGTAAAAGTCAGACCCCCAAAAGCGGTACAAGTCGTGTCGGAGTGTAGCCCAGAACACCCTGAGATACTACTGGAATACCTACCAGTAAATCTCCTTGCCTCGGCCGAGGGCTTCGTGTAATGGCTCTCCTAGACACAGCACGACCTCACCCCCAATACCGGGAGAGACGAACCCCTGAATATACGCTCACTGCCTCCATGTGGCTCGGGACTGTACCCAACTAAAACCTGTTTGCACGACTCCTTTGAGCCGTGGTAGGGTAGTAATCAAAGTACAGTGGGAACTCACACGAGACAAATGACGATCCCCACGTCGATGAACTAACCTGTACACATGTCACCAGGGAACTGCCATCTGACGTCTGGTATATGACCAACTGGCATGTTCCCGGCGAGTCCTGTCCGGTGTACTCATAACCCAATGAGCACCTGTATACATCTTAGGTGATCCAACTGACACCAGTGGCTTGTGAGACCGGCCACCGCCCCTCGTCGGGGTCTCGACTGTATACACTAGTCTACTCTGGAGTATCGATGCCCTGTCTCGAAACTCACACGACTAGGGACCATTTAAGGATATGCTTATAGACCCCAGCTCCCACTTATATGATCGCCCTCATATTGCTGGTGGTCAAGCAAGAATCCTAGGGGCTCTATCAACGTGTAATAGCGACTTGTCAGGTCACCTAAAGCAGTACACGATGATAAAGGTAAACCAGATAGCATACTATCATCTCGAGTAAGACTGTCCTACCGGGATAGGTCCTCCATCAATCATTGCAATTACGTACCTGTGACCTAATAATTGACTCTGAGGGCACTATCTCCAACAATCTCCCACTTGCACTCAAGGCTAATTATTGCGATGTCGCATACTCATAGCCCGTATGATACCGAACACCCAACTCCTCTACTAGTCAGTCTCACAAAGCTCGTTTGCGAAACTATTGCGTTCGAGGAATAGCCTTAGTGAGTGGATCCGCTTTGTTGTCTCTTTCCATGTCTCTATATATCTCAATTTCGCGGAGAAAGCCATCTCCCGAAATGAGCAATACCTGTCTCAGAATGTGTCTGGATGTCTGATGGGACATAGCTCATAAATGAACTCCAAATCCAAACTTCTTAGACTGTATCGTCAACTGAACTTAATCAGTATCCTGCGCCATGCCACCCTCATTATTGCCTTGGACCACCTGTCCAAAATACTGCCCCTCATCAGAAGGAAAACTATAACTCTGACAACCTCCTTGTCGTCCATGTCACCTTGGAAGCCTGGAATGATAACTGTTTCCCGAATGAGGCTGTCGTTATCATATCCCTAGAACATCCACTTATGTTCTAAAACTGCTTCCGACCGTTTCTCCAGGATTGGATTAATGTCAGCTTATTGCATCTAGTGCAAGAACAACATCTGGTGTGGTACTTGACATCTCACGATTGACTCAATTGCCTAAGCAAGTGATCTGTCAATCATGCACATCCCTCTCCCCTTTAGTCTGTAAGACACCTTTAGAGAGGGTGACTCCATTACCTGCAGGTATACTACCGTGACAGGAGTCGTCCATTCTAAATACTCTTAGAATGCTGTCTAAGTACCCTTAATTGGGAAACCACCCAAATCTAGATCTAAAACCATAGATCCAGTAACCAGTATGTCAGATATAAAATCCATTTCCTTTGTGGAGAAAACACTGTGTGACGACCAAAACATAACCGATTGTAGTATAGGAGTTTCTTTTCCTATTCTGCGTATGTCATCCAAATACCAGGATATCACACCCTACTACCTTCTCAACAGATTCATCCCCTATTCTGATGAAGTCAAACCCATGACTGTCACGTCCGAAATGGATGATCTATCTCCGCTACATCTGCTCTAGTCTATAAATAGACATAAGCTACCTGTCCACCAATGCTTCCGCTGCTCCCACTGACCACGACAACCCTTTGGCAGAGTCATATAGACGTACACTTCTAAAACTAGTTTAGAACGACGCTATACTCATCCTCCCGCCGGGTCTCGCAGCCTGGAACAACAGCAATGGTAATTGTGGGTAAACAAGAACTTCCCTGTCACCGTCCTTGAGGCTACCGGAGTATCTCTCGGGTGCCTGAAGTTGCCCACCAAATTTGTGGAGTGGCCAATGGAATGTCAATCCAGATTGAATCTATAGGTTCCTATCAAATCTTCTGTAATCGTTTGTGGTTCTGGAATCACTTCCAGTTCTACCATACTCCCACTACTGTTTTTCTGAAAAAATCCATTTTTAATAAAACTGTGGCGAGTCTAGAACAATATCGCTATTGATCTTCTAGATGGTAGAAAGTCAACCCTCGTCATAGCCTGGGTCAACCCACAAACAGCTATTACAGAAACGTGCCTTGAGTTATCCAGAGTCTGGTTTTAATCATAAGCCGGACAACTCCCCGTACCTTAACAACGTTAAGATATGAACTGTTCTATATCCAATATAGAACCAGAGGCACTGATTTAATTGAACCAGATTCAAATCATGCAGCTGTCTCCAGTGCATGTCAACTAAATGGAAAGAGGCTGATCAGCGTTACTCAACTTAGGAATGCTTCCAATTATGAATAAACTGAAAGAGAAGCAAAATCTCTTAATCATTACTATCAACTGAATACCATACACAAGTATCTACATCTTCTATCACTTTGAAGAATCCCGATACTTGCAATATCTGGTTCTCTACTTTATTCAAATACCTATAACTTCTCAAAATTCGGACCCTGTGTTTCCAAGAAACACCTGTCTAACAACTAGAGAAGTCATAAGTAAACCGAATATAGTACGAGGACCAACCCCTCTGTCCTGATGGATCCTGGACAACGTACAATACTCTGTACAAGTCCCTTGAGTCTGATAACTCATTCACTGTGTGTCGTAGGTTGAAAACTGTACTTATGGTTAAGAAGAATTACACTGCTGTTTAATGCTCCTTACCTAACCATCCACCGATATAGGTAAATGTCGTAGACATAATTTCAGAAAGGTATATCTCACTCTATGAAAATAGACGTACAGATATATCAATTTGAAATTGGTGCATAAAAGCGGATATTCAAAACCAAATATTTGTCGTCCGGCAAACAACCCAGGTGACTTCCTCAAATATCACTGATTACAACGAATCCCGATATAATGAGGATGATCACCCAATTCCCAATAACTTACTCCCACTCATCATCTGTAAAACCATACAGATGTGAGAATCATACCTGGTAAATACATACCCTGGAGCAAATGTCTAATTGGGAAATCAGTTTTCTTTTAACATTGCACAGTGAAACTAAAACATTGAAATGTTCCGATGGGGTATCCTGGTATTCCTAGTAATGCCTCTTCCAGATTCACGACTGTAACCGTATAATTCTTTGCCACCTCCCCAAATCCCTTTATATGTCTTTAGTCTTTACCTTCTGCACACCCCTTAGGCCAAATGGTTTTCTTCCTTCCCTACCGTTCGGCACCAGCCTATGGTTTGGAAGAAGACTATCCAATAAGCATAATGGGTGTACTGTCCTAATCCTAGGAACACTCGCAATGAGAGAGAAGGTGAAGATAAAAGACAACCGAATAAACCTTATTCCTATTTCTCCTGAACCAGAATCCATCCCCGAACTGGAACAAGTTCCTTTCGAGTTCGTATATAACCATACGATGGAGTATCCAATAAACTGTGGATCTTCGTAATGATACGGAGTGTCCTGGAGAAATACAAAGGTGATTTAGGATTGGCGAAGAGATACTTGGTTTGGTCGTGAATAGCAGTCGCAATTTACTTTGCCCTCTTACTAACCCCTTGCTTTGTCTTAACTTAATACCTTCTGCACACCATCGTTATGCTAATTGGTTTTCTTCATTCCCTACCGGTCGGCACCTGCCTATGGTTTGGAAGAAGACTATCCAATTTGCGTAATAAGTGTACTATCTCCTAAACCAAGGAGTACTCGCAATCTGAGAGAAGGTAAAAGGAAAAGACAACTGAATAGTCCTATCCGTTTCCTCCAGAACCTGAAACCATCCTCGAATAAATTCCTTCGAGTTCGTATCTAACCATACGATGGTTTTGTCCAATGGAAGTGGACGTTCGTAGTAATACGGGGTGTCCTGGAGAAAAGGGTAAAAGTAGGAGTGGCAAAGAGGTCTGCAACTCTGACAATCCAAAAGCCAGTGTTAAGAAGGTTTGGTTAATTTGGTCACTGAGTCATAGTCTTAGGGTCGGGTCAATGGTCGCTGCCAAAGAGAGAGAGAAAAGAAACACTCAGCATGCACTCTAACCTAGATCAGAACGGTTACCAATTTATCTAATCTGGAAACCTCCCACTGTACCTCAAATTCTCCTCCAAACCTGAAAGAAGAATTAGTCGGGGTCACCCGAGGAGTAAACTAACTCATCAGTGGGAATCGGGATCCAACTATCATCGCATGATAACGTGACGGAATCCGCTCACATCATCACACTCCAGATGGTATGCGCATATCTGGCAAGTTTCAGTTCTTTTGAAACTCCCGATGTGATTTCTGCCCCATGCTCTTATGACCTTGACTTTGGCCAATATATCATAAGTCACATGTCAAGTTCTACTCGTCATTCTCCAGGTTAATTTGAACCCACCCGTACATACCCTTGACTTTGGCTAAAATGGCCGTACGACTGTCCCAAACCAACGCATCTATCTATGCTGCATATGAATGCCCCAATAGCTACCAATCACTGTGCCTTGACTTTGGCCAACATACACAGCTTGAATACTATTGACCACCCATATGAAACGACGGAGGGCTACGAATGGTTTCTGGCGAAAACCTTCAACGTAAAGAACTTGATATCTTTGAAGGAACTGATAGCTTTTAAAAATATAGTGACGAAAACCTTTGCTAAAGAGGTCACTCCCAGTGAAGGGATCTCGGCTCTTTCCCCGTAGAATGAGGTGCAGGATATTCCAACTGAATACCACGATGCAAAGCAAAAGTAAACGGCTATAGTGAAGTTATTGCCCTGACGCAAACTTCTGTCCAAGGGGTCACTCCCGGTGAAGGGATCTCGGCCCTTGCCTCGTCGACTGAGGAGCAGGATATTCCATCTGAATACCACTGTGCAAAACAAAAGAGAACGCCTTTGCAATAACAGCTTTTGAAAAAGTGTTCCAACAACATCAGAATAGGTTTGTTTAACTTGCATTGATCCGAATCAACGCAGTCCCATCAATTGATCACACCAATAAAGAACGAAAATATACTGATGTACGTATATGCCATCCGCATTCGCCACTGGGTCCCGTCATTACCCGTTAGGTTAGTTAACTAACGACAGAGCGGGGACTGGACTAGCGCGGATGCAAAACATATACAACATCTACTAATATATATACCAATATATTATATTCGCTCAAGGCGTGAAAGAAATGCAACATCACAGAAAATGAACAGCATCACAGAATCAATACAGATATCTGGGATCCCCGGGTTTCACAGAGCCACTACTGAAACCCGACGTTCCCCTGGTCGTGTGGATAGCCTGTGCAATGAAATCCTAGACCCCCTACGGGCACGGCAAGTTACCCGCCAAAACCTGAAGCGAGGTAGCCCCCTTCAGCACCGTGAATGGACCACCCAGCACTTCACGGAATCCGGTAACTTGGGCACCCCTCCTGGGTCAACCTGTACCCCCTACGAGTGCGGCGAATAGCCCGCCAATCCTAGAGTGAAGCCCCCTCCGTCTCAATGCCATGAGATGCGGGCTTGTTGCCCTCTAGAACCCGGCTATCCGTGCACCCCTCCGCGGGGTAATCCTAGCACAAAAAGTAAAATATACATACAACGGGTACATCGACCGCAACCTGGCCGTGCCGCAAAATAATAATACAAACAGGCAGTGACGGCAGTCCACATGTCGGACGCTAGCCCCGCAATATCAAATGTACATAATACAACCACAACTGTACTAGCATTGCATCCAGGCTATCCACACCGACCGATCCGCAACATCACAGCAAAAACAGAACATCAACGTGAAAGTCACGTTCGCAAATCCGTCTAACCGGGCTATAGCAGTTAGACAGGATTTACCGATCGAGTGACATTCACGGTCGCAGATATAATGTAAATACTGTGAAATAATGTGTTTAAAATATCCGATCAATCAAATTTTAACAAGTGGGCCCCCAAGCATTACTGTAGCAGATCAGGAAATTCTGGGCCCAATGTTAATATTCCAAAACCCCAATTTTAACCCCAGAAAGATACTGTAGAAATTTGGTGCAGGGAACCCAACAGTGTGCGGCGGAACCGCGGCCCAAAGGGGGGTTTGGCTGCAGTTCCGCGCTTCCACTGTGGACTCACCCTGTCGAATTTCTACAGTAGCCTTATGACTTCCAGCACATCACCATTTTACAACCTGAAAAATTTTTCGACACCAAAAATTTTCAACAGAAAACTGATGTGAACTAAAAATGCGGTTTTGGGATTTTGGTCGATCGAAAATGCAAAACACATTAAACCAAGCTAGACTAAGTTAATGGCGAGGCTCTGATACCACAGTAAGTGCACGGCGGCGCCCCGGCCGTCAATCTAACGGCCAAATGCGGAAGCGGTGATAAACTTTAAATTTTACTTGAACTGGCAAACCGCCGCGCACTAATACTCGGATCGAACCATTAATTAGTCCTAGCTAACTACAAGAAGGGGAAGAGAGATATACCGACAGATCCGAGTCCTCCGGTCTTCTCGTCGTCGTCCCGATCTCCTGCGGAATGTCCCGTCTCCTCCTCGTCGCCGGAAGTGCACCACATCGCCTACTTCTTTTACGGGCTCCCACCTCAATGCCGAGGCAACTCGGGCACGAAGCTGGCTAGTCGACGTGCCCAAGGTTTGCTGTAGAATGTCTAGTGAAGAAGTCTCATTTTGGGGTTTGTGGAATTGCCTTTTGTGGAGGAATTGAACTTGGGGCTTTTTGGATTGAACTTATGGGATTTTTGCAACATGAAATGAGCCAAACATCCCCACCAAAAATTTGGGACAGCCCCCACAATGCTTGGGCCGGCCATGAGAGGTGAGGGAAGGGAAAGAATGAGAGAGCCCTCCAAAAAAGGAGAGAGTGGGAAGGCTATATTGCAAAAAGGAAATCATGAAAGAATATGGTCACAATCACACCCACTCTCAACTACTCCAACAACCTCATCATCAACAACCATGATGACAAACTATAACCAACACTCCACTACAACTATCACCTCACAAAGTCAAGCAATGATAGAAGAAGAAGTCAAGGTCAAAGAATGGTGCACCATCATGATACAAGAATATGCAAAGACCCCCTCCACAAAAGCTTATTTGCAACAATGCAAATAAACCTTCCTCCACCAATCTTCGGCCAATGAATGATACAAAGGAAATTGGCCGAAACGGAAAGCAAACTGGCAACTCCAAAAAACTGGTCCTGTAATAAATTACAGGAAAACCCCGATACTGTGCATACACACCCGCATTTGTATTCCGACCGAAATACAAATGCAATGAGACAAAATCTACACTGTACTATACTAGGATCCGGCTTAAACCAAAGCTGGCTAGTAATATCCGTTCGATCCTGATCCGTACAATACCGCACGTATCTGATCGAACCCTGCCATATATCCATACGTCCTGTAGTACAAACTGTCCGATCCTGATCCGTGCAATACCGCACGTATCTGATCGGACCTTGCCATATCTCCATACGGCCTCTACAACCTTTCGCCCGAAAGCTGAGTAACTGAATGTGGGGGACTCTAAAGACTCGTCAACACCTTGGTTGTGGATTTAACCACTAGCACGTCAGAGGTATAAGCCAATACGTAACGGGCTACCAGGTATTGACTAAAAGGGACGTCTGTGAGCGAACTCAGCCTGACAACCCTACTGAGCCTGTCAGTGACAATATCCGTACAGTCCGGTCTGTTCGTCTATGAGTATCGCATGGCGGGCCTAGGGGGTTGGTAAAAGTCAGACCCCCAAAAGCGGTACAAGTCGTGTCGGAGTGTAGCCCAGAACACCCTGAGATAATACTGGAATACCTATCAGTAAATCTCCTTGCCTCGGCCGAGGGCTTCGTGTAATGGCTCTCCTAGACACAGCACGACCTCACCCCCAATACCGGGAGAGACGAACCCCTGAAGATACGCTCACTGCCTCCATGTGGCTCGGGACTGTACCCAACTAAAACCTGTTTGCACGACTCCTTTGAGCCGTGGTAGGGTAGTAATCAAAGTACAGTGGGAACTCACACGAGACAAATGACGATCCCCAGGTCGATGAACTAACCTGTACACATGTCACCAGGGAACTGCCATCTGACGTCTGGTATATGACCAACTGGCATGTTCCCGGCGAGTCCTGTCCGGTGTACTCATAACCCAATGAGCACCTGTATACATCTTAGGTGATCCAACTGATACCAGTGGCTTGTGAGACTGGCCACTACCCCTCGTCGGGGTCTCGACTGTATACACTAGTCTACTCTTGAGTATCGATGCCCTGTCTCGAAACTCACACGACTAGGGACCATTTAAGGACATGCTTATAGACCCCAGCTCCCACTTATATGATCGCCCTCATACTGCTGGTGGTCAAGAAAGAATCCTAGGGGCTCTATCAACGTGTAATAGCGACTTGTCAGGTCACCTAAAGCAGTACACGATGATAAAGGTAAACCAGATAGCATACTATCATCTCGAGTAAAACTGTCCTACCGGGATAGGTCCTCCATCAATCATTGCAATCACGTACCTGTGACCTAATAATTGACTCTGAGGGCACTATCTCCAACAAAAGCACAGTGGGAATCACACAAGACTCTATGTCGATCTTGGGTCTACAGACTAACCTGTACCAGTGTCACCAGAGAACTGCCATCTGACGTAAGGTATAATACCATCTGGGAGTTCTCGGCGAGTCCGTCCAGTGTACCCAGTCTCTACTGAGCACCCGTACATCATCTCTGATGTCAAACACCAATGGATATGGGATCATCCATCACCCATCTGTATGGGTCGAGAAGGTATACGCTAGTCTACTCTGGTATATCGATGCCCTGTCTCGATACACCCACGACTAGGGACTTTGAAGGATGTACTTATGGACTACCACGTCCCCACTAGTATGATCCGCATCATAGTCCAGGTAGTCAAGTACACATCCTAAGGGCTTTACCAACATTTAACAGAGAGTCAGTCAGTGTACACGTTAAGGTAAAGAGTAACCAGATAGCATACTATCATATCGAGCAAGAAAGTCCTCCCTATATATGTCCAAGCATCCACTACAATATACATCCTATGTATAGTAATGGCCTCTAGGGCATTCATATATCTAACAGTTTTATTAAAAATTTTCGGCAACATCTCCTTTGTAAAAACTAGCCCCGAGTCGGGTACGAGACAAGGTATATGTGAAAATGACATATAATAAGAACAAAGCATCCCAAAACGGGAGCAATCACGCTCAACGGTGGAACAATCACCACAAATATAATATACGACACCGTAGCGAAGAAATGAGCAGTAAAAGTGGAAACAAATATCATGAAAGATAAAGTTGCATAAATAAAGTCGGCCCACAACGAGCTCGACACCAGAGTACAAAATAATATGCATCGTCCTCATAACTGTCTCTAAGTCAATACATGAAGGTAGATGGAGAATACTAGATACAACAATGTACAACTGAAAAGTAAACAGATACCGCACAAAACCCACCTGATAGCAAAATGGCTAGCACGCCAAAGCAGTGGTATCTGTGTCAAAAGATGTGGTAAACAGCCAACCGCGACTACTCCCAAGGGCAACCTGCAAGCACTGTGGCACAACGGGGGTGAGTTGCCAACTCATGAATAGTAAATAACATATAAAGCTAATCGCGAGTATGCACGTACTGCGATACTCTAACCTATGCCAACAGATAACATCTATATGATGAACTGGATGCTCAAGACATGCAACAAATGCGATATAATAACATCCCTAAGTTATGAGCAGGGTGTGCAATAATCGTGCATGTCATATGTACTCTATCAGGTACTACAGGTACAGGATGAGATGGGTAGTGCTTAATGCTGAGCATGGGAATAAATAATGTCTACACAGAATGTCACGTGGAAAAATACTGGTGTCCATCAATACACCTAAATACCAATAAAACTCAGGCGCCGTCATCCTCATCGGCCCTCAAATCCTGTAAATCTCATAGAATCGCGAGTGCCCAACATCGGCACTCTAAATATCAAGAAATACTCGTGTCCAGCATCGACACGCAAATCCCCATATATCGGGCATCCATCAGTCCGGGTCAGCCCACGGGCTCCGTCTGCGGTATCGGCCCTTGGCCCCGGCAGTACGAGTCGTCCCGTATCTATCTATCGACTCTGGTCAGTATCCTACGGATAACCGCCAGGTCCAACCAATCACCGGTAGGTAGTAGTCCCTCTTCCAGGCTCACCGTCTACTGCACAGCGATCCGCTCTTGCCCCGGGGTACCATACCGGGTCTACCATGTACCCGCAATCGGTGCCTACCACTCGTCGAATCGAGTATACTCACACAAGCTCTCTGGAACCGAGAAAACTCATGGTGGATGCACTGAAATATCATATCAAGGAAAACCGGGTTTTTAAACAGTGCGCATTTTCTTTAAAATAATAGTCCGGTTCCCAAATCCAGAAATCATTTGCATCAAATCAAATGCGTAAATCCATGCCATGTGTCGTATAACACTAAGAGTAAAGAAGGGGAAAACCGCTCTTTTAAAAGATCCCGTTTTGAAAATATCACATGCGGTCCCTTAGTTTTTAAATCATATCAGTTTAATCCATGTATGTAACATATGTATATAATGTATAGGTATGGATGTGCGAAAGGATAAGTACGCTATGTGAATGTAGCAATGTACATGTGTACTAATGTGGACATAGGATGTATATGTGCCCACGTATGGATATGTGATGTATCAATGAAGGTATGCATAAAAAGTGCGTATACAGTGTGCATGGTATGAATATAACATATGCTAATATGCGGCAAATCATGACAACATCAATATATCGGAATCAATATGATATGTGATTTATTGCAATCCTATAATGTGAGTGTCATGGCAATCACTAACGGTGTGAGTGTAGCATATAAATCGTGCTCGTGCAATTTGAACCGTTAGTGACAGTGCAGTGTTCTATACTACCAGTTCTATATGTAACAAGGGAGCATGCTACTAGTATATCTATATGAACACACATGACTAAATATCCTATTACGCCCTGACGCTTAACGCCATACGGGCGATTTCCCCGTAGATGTTAAATCTACTCACCTGGTCTCGTGCTAAGTGTAGCCGACTACCTGCGTCCCTTTGTTTGCGTCGTCCGACGTACCCGCCTGCGAACCTAGAAATCACACAAGGAATACACATAAGCTAAAATCCTGCAAAAACGCGATATCGAAATCAAACGAGAAACTCCCGTCGCGAACTAAACGCGTGCGTGCATACGTAACGTGTGTGCATACGCCAAAACCCAACGCGACACGCTGTGGCACACAGCGACACGCTTCGACACACAGCAAACCAACTCGACTCGTATCGTACGTGTTGCACAAGTCCCGCTACGCAAAATTGGGTAAAACTGGTCCAGATTTCTATACTATGATCCTAGCACAATTTATAGCCTAAAAATTATACCTCACTTGACCCTAGGTGCAATGAGAAGGAGGAGAAAAAGTAGAGGGAATGAGCTTCCTGAAGCTACTGCTGCGCTGTGCTGCTGCTCACTGCTGCGCTGTGCTGTTGCTGCTGCGCTGTGCTGCTGCTGTGCTGTACTGCTGCTGCTGTGCTGTGCTGCTGCTGGGTTGTGCTGCTGCTGCTGTGCTGTGCTGCTGCTGGGCTGGGGTGCTGCTGCTGTGCTGTGCTGCTGTTGTGCTGCTTCTGTGCTGTGCTGCTGCTGCTGCTGTGCTGTGCTGCTGCTGCTGTGCTGCTGCTGTGCTATGCTGCTGCTGTGCTGTTCTGCTGCTGCTGTGCTGTGCTGCTGTTGTGCTGTGCTGCTGCTTGGTTTGCTGCTGCTGCTTGGAGCTGCTGCTGCTTATGCTGCTGCTGTTGCTTGGAGCTGCTGCTGCTGCTATGGCTGCTTGTTGCTGCTGCTGCTTGGAGCTGCTGCTGATACTGTTGCTGCTGAAGCTGCTGGTGTAGCTGCTGTGGCTGCTGCTATGGCTGCTGCTTCTGCAGTTGCTGCTGCTGGTGTGTGTGAGGGAGTGTGAGAGTGAGAGAGAGAAGTGAGAAAGAGTTAGCACAATACAAGAAATGAGAGAACAAAGCTCAACACCCTCTCTCTCCCATTTAATGCAAGCATGGGCTCATGCCATGATGCCCATCATGCACCCTCTCTCTCTCACCAAGTCAAACCCAAAGCAATAATTCATTTTCCATTTAAAAAAAAATACCCTTAATTAAGATCAATTTAACTTAATAACAAAGGGTTAGTCTACCATGGTTGCTAAACATGGTTTAACCCTAATTTAACCCTAGTTTACAAGCACAAGTGTGTGCAAGTCTAAGGAAAATTCAGAAAAATATTTATAATTCTTGATAAAATATTTGAAAACAAATTTGGTAAACTTTTATTAAAAAATCATTTATTAACATATAATTAGCCTCTAAACACATTCTAAAGTGTTACAACTAGGAACCCCACACAAAACCCTAGCCCCCACCTCCTTGTTCAGGCCGTAGATAAATCCCATCTGGTCGCAATTTGCGGCCAGAGCAGGGGGATTTGGTCTCGTTTTTGCTCCATAGCCCTAACTCCAGTAAACTTGACCCCTGGCATATGCAATTTTGTCTGATTCCATTTAGGGTAAAATCTGGGTTAGTTTTCATGTGTTGGCGCATGGTTTACGACTTGTTTTAGCATGGATTTTGGTATTTGGTTATTCGTTTCTGTCGGATGGCGTTTGAACGTCAAGGGAAAAGGGTTATTGATTGTGTTTGCATGTGAGACTATAGGTTTTTACCTATGGGCGTAACGTATGCCTTTTTGGTTTTCCGATGTGATTTTCATGTGCTTTAGCGTTTGTGATATCCTTGCAGGTGCCCCACGTGGCGACGAAGTGTTGAAGATAAAGATGGCGACATCGGCATCGGCACACGAGAAGCAAGGTGAGTAGATTTATATCTACGGGGAGAAGTTGGGTGGATGGCGTATAGCACCCCCGCACTTCGTGGCGATGTGTATACGAATACGTATGCACATATATTGATTGTATATTGTTTGAGATTATTGATGATAAAGATGGATTCTAGGTGTGATTGGATTGGTTTAGTGATGTGAAACCCTAGAGTAGAGGTTGCACCACACCTACATACACACACCCATACTTGCATACATTCCTCTTTCTTATGTGCGTATAGGAGATTATATATTTATGTGTTCACATGGGTATGAGACTATGTGATCATATACTGGATTTGAGGATAGTATTTAGGATTTGAGGTGAGTCGATGAGATGAGATTTGAGACTGTTAGATCGATGATATGGCAGGATTCGTACTTGAGATACGTCCTAATGTTTTAGCGGATCTTTGGACGATGATACCATGTGAATGGTGATATAAATAAAATGGTCGACTTGTAATCGTGATATGAGATATGATATGCTAGGAGGCTGATGATAGGCCGTATTGGGCGATGTATACCTCCTTCATGATGATATGTGCTGATGATATCAATTTGTACGAGACTGCCGTTCAGTAGTTAGATCATGATCATATTGATGATATTAGTATTGTACTAGACGTAGGTCAGTACCTGGATTATGATCTTGGATAAAGAGGATATCAGATGAATAATGTGATGAAGGTGATAGTGACCCGTATCCAGATTTAGGATGCCATACGACAGATTTACGTACGAGCTATATATTGATGTTTGATCCGCACTCTTGACTTGGGAATATCTGATTATAGATATGGTATCGGATTTGATATTATCGAGGCGGGATCGCCGACTAATATATATATATATATATATATATATATCGACTCAGATGTTAGGCGTTTTTCTCACCTTCAGTTTGCCTATTAGCTCAGCCCTATAGTTTAGTTTAGTTGTTAGACTAGATTCATATTAAATGCAGATTAGCTATTGTTGTGTCTAGTATTCAGCTTCCGCTCATTATTGTTGTTCGCTCCGCATCGCATACTTATATGGTGATTTCATATTGTATTGTTGATATCATGCTGTTAGGACACCAGTACCATTACCGATGATGCGTATGTTCCATGTACACTTACTTGCCGACTCACACACATCTTCATCGGTAATTGTCATGTCACTACACAGTAGTATTATTGCATCAGGATATGACCCTTGCACGTGCATACTATTATTCCATGTTGCATGATATACTGTTATACTTGCATTTCATTTATATGTCACATACATCATGCTTTTTGATTATGCGCATTGAGATATATTGTTTCTATGATATTTCTGGATTTGGGAACCGTGGGTATTTCTAAGAGATTATGTAATGGTTTTAAAAACCCGGTTACCCTTGATATGATATTTCAGCATCCACCATGAGTTTTATCGGTTCTGATATATATATATACCCTATGCGAGGAGGCGTCGAGGCTGTATGAGGGTACATGGTAGGGCCCGGTAAGGTACCCCAGGGCAAGAAGCGCGTGGTGATGACGATGTGAGCCTGGCAGAGGAGCACTACCTACCGGTGATTTTACTCGATGCGTCAGATATCCGGAGGATACCGTCGTGGTCTTGAGATTGATGGTAGGGGCCGGTCTGGATTGACGGCGCCCTAGATAGTGAGATTGATACAGAGATATTGAGATATTGAGATTGAGACTATGTTTTGTGCCGATGCTAGGCATAGGTTTCACGTTGTTTTTCCATGATTTTGATTATATCCTCATATTTACATGCATGATGCTTATTGTCATTGGGTGACACGTGGACGGGATCCATATATATACAGACATTGATCACATACAGACTCTGATTACATTGATCATACTTCATATGTATATATAACAGGGGATGAGGACGCTGTTATATATACCCTTACACCAATATTAGTGGAATGAGACGCTAATATATGAGTATTGATATCAATTTAAATACTTCATCATACTTTTCATGCACGCATACTTCATCCATTTGATATATTGCTACTTGAGGCACTGACACGAGCACTTGGTATTACCGTTGTTTAGAGGTATACCCTAGCCATTGTTATTAGGTTGCAGGTTATATATTTGAGGATATATTATGTTCATATGACCTAGGTTTGCGTTGTTCATGCGATTTCTGTTCGTAGATGTATTCTATTCACGAGTTGGCAACTCACCCCCGTTGTGCCCCAGTTTCTTGCAGGTTTTGCCGTACAGGTTTCATTACGGCTTGCTGGCACTATTTCCATTCCGGGTGATTTGCTAGTAGGTGGGTTTATTATATCGTACCCATCATTATATCATGTATATTATTATTCTGTTGTATCTAGAAGTTCCATCAACCAAACATGTATTTATTTGAGAGAGAGACCAGGGATGTTTATTCTTTCGACCTTAGAGTCGCGTGTTGTATTTATTTGGATTTCTTGCTATTTTGAGTTCCCTTTTCTGTTTTGATTCTCGCCTTTCGGCGGTGTATATTATATTGCTTGCGTGGTTGTGACCGTCGATTGATGAAGTGCCAGCTCCCGCTTGGGGATGGCTTTATTCATTATATATGCTTTATCAGTTTTGTACCCGTTTGGGGTCAGTTTTTACAAAGGAAATTCTGCTGAAATTTTTAGAAAAGACTTGTGATTTTAAAATGCATATTTCGGCTTGTGTTGTAAACTATTTGATTTGAAAATGGTTTTTCCTCCACTCTACCACTTTTCTTGGTTTGGATTTATGGGTTTTCGGCTTACTTAGATTCCGTACGCCTCGAGACGTTTCGTAATTTAAGTGCCGGTCA
This sequence comes from Agapanthus africanus, assembly GCA_030015575.1. NCBI lineage: Eukaryota > Viridiplantae > Streptophyta > Magnoliopsida > Asparagales > Amaryllidaceae > Agapanthus > Agapanthus africanus. The sequence continues at coordinate 83,223,059 of JASDDO010000004.1, read as the reverse complement.
TGTTCCGTACTTTCGGGTCGTGACAAAGTTGGTATCAGAGCGTTAGGTTTTACCTTCAGAGCTTAGGATGACCCTTGGTTGATGGAATAGGTGACTAAAGTAGAGTGACGTACCGTGGGTATGTTCCGCGGTATACTTACGATACGCTACTCCGCTTAAGAAGCCTTAGGATGTACATTTCTTTGTTCAGTATTATATTCCTTCCTATGATCTAGCCTCATCGGTACCAGTTATGGTTTGCTGCCACGATTACGGGCAGGAAGAGCTACGACTAGAGTTGTGGTCAGCACGAGCTCGTTACGAACGAGGACTGACCAGGGCGTGATCCCGGCGACACATGATTGCAGAGATGTGTCTTTTTATTGTGTTTTCACGCCACGAGCATTGGATGGATCGCTGCATGAGATTACTCGGATGTGCTGATCAGTACCAGAGGATCGAGCCACTGATAGAGGCCAGCCAGATTTTGATGACCGTTGAAGTATTGCTTATTTATGATGATTGAGGAACGGTTCAGTGTACAGACGAGTGAGCCAGTTGCTGCTGCGAACGACGAGATATCGCACCAGATGTTGGAGCTATTGTGGTACAAGTTGTACTAAGAGATGATAGAAGGTCGCTAGTCACCCGAGGATGAATGACTAGGACATGTGGTTCGTTCGCCTACCCCGAAGCGAGGTCATCAGATAGATTGATTCCAGCCAGAGACGACTTCACGCGGAGACGTTGAGAGTCGATAGAGACGATCGAATGTCAGAAACCTATTATTCCAAGTTTAAGGTATTCAGAAAGACATGCAGGCAATTCTATGGACCCTCTAGAAGAATGAAACCCTAACTCGACATAATGACCGTGTGAAAGCCTTTGAACCTTAGGGTTTGCGGCAGTTCTGCGGCGCCATTAGTGAGGCTTGGGTTTGCCCTTCTACGGCTGGTTCACCGATGCTGTGGTATGTACTCGATACTATTAAACTGTACCAAAGATGTTGAGCTCTTGTGGGATTATGAGGTTTTGACAAATCTATCGGATGGTTCGACTTTATTCGGATGCTAGGTGGTGAGATGCATTTCTTGGGAGACTCCAGATACGAGGATAGCCGTTGGAGCTCAGTCCATGCAGCCACGAAGAGATGAGTCTGAACCAGTCGACATTAGAGAAAAGTGGAGTAAGAGGTTCGTACAATATATGGATAAGATGACGTTCCACTCCGCTGACATCAGAGATGCGATACACATGCCAAGGCATTGTGCTTGGATATACCTTCCAGAAGGAGTCGCGATGAGTATGCAGCCGTTCCGGAACAAGAAGCAGATATAGTAAAGGACGATGACTTCCGGACAGTTAGGCAGAGACGAGATTTGGGAGAGACCTCGATAGGACTTTTCTGGAATAAATTACGAGAAGACTTGGACCCAGGAGTGGTCATGTTATGCACACCGGCAGGCCAGAGTTCAAGATCGTCGACGAGACATGCTATGAGTGACCACGACAGTTGGCCAGAGATTCTTGGAGGATGTGCTTGAGCGGGTCTATTCCGCCATATTTGATTTCGGTATTTTGGGCGATCTATTCGCATGATTGATTTTGATGATTGAGTTTCATGATATTTGTTTTCATGCACCATGGTTGCACCTACTGAGTACTTACGATTTTTGCACAGTTGTTGCACTTGTTGTTGTTTCGTGCCTTGGTTTGTCATGTTTATGATTTTATGGGTTTCATACAGTTGAGTTGATTGTGTGCGTATGTACGCACACGATTTGGTTTTTGCACTCGGTATGGTTCACATATGCTTGCAGTGCAGTGATACGCATTTTGTGCACTACAGTTGCACTAGACTTCAATTTCGATTGTGATGTTCGATATTTGTTTTATGCACCTTGTGCACCTGATTGGATTTTGCGCATGTTCGGCGCTTGGTATTGAATTTCATGATTTCGTGCATAATAGATGCACCTGCCTTGGGTTTTCACGCATGTTATGAGATGCGATTTTGGTGCACATCAGATGCACTAAATCGAGATTCTTCGTGCATGTCAGATGCACCTGTTTTTGCTGTCAGGCACACACGTTGGCTATGACAGATGTTTCGTGCACACCCGATGCACTTAGATATTGTTTCTGTGCGCATGTATGACACATATTTGGATTTGATTTCCGTGCGCACCAGACGCACGTAGTATTCATATGCATATTTTGGGATTAGTTCTTATGGAGCAGTACGTTTTTATGATATTTGCTATGTGTTTTCGTACTGAGCAGGACTAGTCAGAGGACAGTACCTGAATATATTTTGCATACATTGGTAGTTATGGAAGGGATTTCCAAAAAGCGAGCTATAGTCTCAGTATTTACCTATGTGTCTGATATGACACGAAACATTTAAAACAATGAAACCCTTCTAAATTGTTTCCAAAACGGCGGAACGTACACATTAAACAAAAGATATATACGTATATGGTTATTTCTTATGATAGACGTCCGCCACTGTGCAGTGTTATGTGCATTGCACAGCGACTTTAAAGGATTTAGCATGCATTTCCTTTAGATATTTACATGTATAGATTTGATATTTACATGTATAGTTCCGAGTTATATCATATTGGTTTTGCTTTGGATTTGGAATTCGTGTCTTTACCATGACTCCGATGATTGCGGGACGCTTGACGGAGTTTCGATTTTGAGTTATCTGCTCATTACTCATGCGCATGCATTGCGCTTTGATGCGTTTTATGTATTGATGATTTCAAAGCCCCGACGACTTGGACATTTTATTGAAATGTTTTAGAATTTGGGGGTTTAAATTTAAATTTGGTGACCGAATTTCTTTAAGGGGGGAAGATTGTAACATTTCAAAAAAATAAAATATTATTTTTGGGAATTTTTATAATTTAATATTAATTTTTAATGAATATTTTAATATTTCGGTATAATTAAATACCGATAAATGGGGAAAATTATGGAAAAATTATGGAAAATTCTAAAATAGGATATTTTATGGAATTATGCTATTTTTAAGTTTTTATGATTAGTTTGACGCTAATTTAGTGCTAATAGAGATTAAAAATCGCTAATTGGATTTTTAGCATTTTTGTGCAAAAATGTGCACATATCATTTTTCCGCACTTGTTATATTTTCTTACATGTTGTGGGTGTATGGTTGCTTAGGGTTGACCATTGAGTGAGAAGGAAAAAGAAAAGAAAAAGGTAAGTATGATGAGAGAGAGAGAGTGGGTTACTTTTCACTTATTTGACTCTTCCCCCATCATTTTCCTCTCCTCATTCTCTCTCCTCTCCTTCCCCTTGTTGCTGCTACAGCTTCTCCCTCTTCTTCCTCCTCCCTCTTCAACCTAGATCCACCATGAATACAACCTCAAAACCCTATTCCCATTTCACAAATATTGTTCCCATGCTTACTAGCTACACATTGAACCTAGAAGGAATGGATTTGGAGGACTTTGAGCAACTCAAGAATTTTCTTGAGTTGCCAAATGAGGTAATTTCTACACCCTTAGAGTAGCATGTCATTTCATTTTGCATCTATACTAGTTTCATGTCGATATTGTGTGTTTTGATGGACTTTGGAAAATTCAAGTTAGGGTTTAGGGTTTGATTTGAAATCAAAGGTGAATCGAGGTGTAATTAGAGACTATACCCCCTGGTGTGATGCTATATTGGACCAAACCATAGAATTTAAACCAGAATACGGATTTAGTGAATCGATATCAGGGAAAACTGTAAATCTGTCACTGTTTTTGGAAATCTGCTTTAACCCGAGCCACCTGAAAATGATTTTGGATTGACAGGGGCTTATGCAGGCAGCTAGGAACCCCCATACAAAACCCTAGCCCCCACCTCTCAGGCCACAGATAAATCCCATCTGGCCGCAATTTGCGGCCAGAGCAGGGGGGTTTGGTCTCATTTTTGCTCCATAGCCCTAACTCCAGTAAACTTGACCCCTGGAATATGCAATTTTGTCTGATTCCATTTAGGGTAAAATATGGGTTACTTTTCATGTGTTGGCACATGGTTTATGACTTGTTTTAGCATTGATTTTGGTATTTGGTGATTCGTTTTTGTTGGGTGGCGTTTGAACGTCAACGGCAAAGGGTTATTGATCGTGTTTGCATGCGAGACTATAGGTTTTTACCTATGGGCGTAACGTATGCCGTTTTGGTTTTCCGATGTGATTTTCATGTGCTTTAGCGTTTGTGATATCCTTGTAGGTACCCCACGTGGAGACGAGGCATTGAAGATAAAGATGGCGACATCGGCATCGGCACACGAGAAGCAAGGTGAGTAGATTTATATCTACGGGGAGAAGTCGGGTGGATGGCGTATAGCACCCCCGCACTTCGTGGTGATGTGTATACGGATACGTATGCACATATATTGATTGTATATTGTTTGAGATTATTGATGATAAAGATGGATTCTAGGTGTGATTGGATTGGTTTAGTGATGCGAAACCCTAGAGTAGAGGTTGCACCACACCTACATACACACACCCATACTTGCATACATTCCTCTTTCATATGTGCATATAGGAGATTATATATTTATGTGTTCACATGGGTATGGGACTATGTGATCATATACTGGATTTGAGGATAGTATTTGGGATTTGAGGTGAGTCGATGAGATGTGATTTGAGACCGTTAGATCGATGATATGGCAGGATTCGTACTTGAGATACGTCCTGATGTTTTAGCGGATCTTTGGACGATGATACCATGTGAATGGTGATATAAATAAAATGGTCGACATGTGATCGTGATATGAGATATGATATGCTAGGAGGAGGGTGATAGGCCGTATTGGGCGATCTATACCTCCTTCATGATGATATGTGCTGATGATATCGATTTGTATGAGACTGTCGATCAGTAGTCAGATCATGATCATATTGATGATATTAGTATTGTACTAGACGTAGGTCGGTACCCGGATTATGATCTTGGATAAAGAGGGTATCAGATTAATAATGTGATGAAGGTGATAGTGACCCGTACCTAGATTTGGGATGCCGTACGACGGATTTACGTACGAGCTATATATTGATGTTTGATCCGCACTCTTGACTTGAGAATATCTGATTATAGATATGGTATTGGATGAGATATTATTAAGGCGGGATCGCCGAATAATATATATATATATATATATATATATATATATATATATATATATGTATGTATCGACTCAGATGTTAGGCGGTTTCCTCACCTTCAGTTAGCCTGTTAGCTCAGCCCTATAGTTTAGTGTAGTTGTTAGACTAGATTCATATTAAATGCAGATTAGCTATTGTTGTGTCTAGTATTCAGCTCCCGCTCATTATTGATGTTCTCTCTGCATCGTAGACTTATATGGTGATTTCATATTGTATTGTTGATATCATGCTGTTAGGACACCAGCACCACTACCGATGATGCGTATGTTCCACGTACACTTACTTGCCGACTCACACACATATTCATCGGTAATTGCCATGTCAGTACACAGTAGTATTATTGCATCAGGATATGACCCTTGTATGTGCATACTATTATTCCATGTTGCATGATATACTGTTATACTAGCATTTCATTTATATGTCACATACATCATGCTTTCTGATTATGCGCATTGAGATATGTTGTTTCTATGATATTTCTGGATTTGGGAACCGTGGGTATTTCAAAGAGATTATGTAAAGGTTTTAAAAACCCGGTTACCCTTAATATGATATTTCAGCATCCACCATGAGTTTTATCGGTTCTGATATTTATATACCCTATGCAAGGAGGCGTCGAGGCCCTATGAGGGTACATGGTGGGGCCCGGTAAGGTACCCCGGGGCAAGAAGCGCGTGGTGATGACGATGTGAGCCTGGCAGTGGAGCACTACCTACCGGTGATTTTACCTGACGCTTCGGATATCCGGAGGATACCGTCGTGGTCTTGAGATTGATGGTAGGGGCCGGTCTGGATTGACGGGGCCCTAGATAGTGAGATTGATACAGAGACATTGAGATATTGAGATTGAGAATAAGTTTTGTGCCGATGCTAGGCACAGGTTTCACGATGTTTTTCCATGATTTTGATTATATCCTCATATTTACATGCATGATGCTTATTGTCATTGGGTGACACGTGGACGGGATCCACTTATATACAGACATTGATCACTTACAGACACTGATTACATTGATCATACTTCATATGTATATATAACAGGGGATGAGGACGCTATTATATATGCCCTTACACCAATATTAGTGGAATGAGACGCTAATATATGTGTATTGATATCAATTTAAATACTTCATCATACTTTTCATGCACGCATACTTCATCCATTTGATATATTGCTACCTGAGGCACTGACACGAGCACTTGGTATTACCGTTGTTTAGAGGTATACCCTAGCCATTGTTATTAGGTTGCAGGTTATATATTTGAGGATATATTATGATCATATGACCTAGGTTTGCGTTGTTCATGCGATTTCTGTTCGTAGATGTATTCTATTCACGAGTTGGCAACTCACCCACGTTGTGCCCCAGTTTCTTGCAGGTTTTGCCGTACAGGTTTCATTACGGCTTGCTGGCACTATTTCCATTCCGGGTGATTTTCTAGTAGGTGGGTTTATTGTATCGTACCCATCATTATACCTTGTATATTATTATTCTGTTGTCTCTAGAAGTTCCACCAACCAAACATGTATTTATTTGTGAGAGAGACCAGGGATGTTTATTCTTTCCACCTTAAAGTCGCGCGTTGTATTTATATGGATTTCATGCTGTTTTGAGTTCCCTTTTCTGTTGTGATCCTCGCCTTTCGGCGTTGTATATTAAATTGCTTGTGTGGGTGTGACCGTCGATTGACGAAGAGCTAGCTCCCGCTTGGGGATGCCTTTATTCATTATATATGCTTATCAGGTTTTGTACCCGTTTGGGGTCAGTTTTTACAAAGGAAACTCTGCCGAAATTTTTAGAAAAGACTTGTGATTTTAAAATGCATATTTCGGCTTGTGTTGCAAACTATTTGATTTGAAAATGGTTTTTCCTCCACTCTACCACTTTTCTTGGTTTGGATTTCTGGGTTTTCGGCTTACTTAGATTACGTACGCCTCGATACGTTTCGTAATTTAAGTGCCGGTCATGTTCCGTACTTTCGGGTCGTGACAGCTCAGTGGAGACTGGGTATACTTGACGGACTTGCCGAGAACTCCCAGATCGTATTATACCTCACGTCAGATGGCAGTTCTATGGTAACACTGGTACAGGTTAGTCTGTAGACCCGAGATCGTCATAGAGTCTTGTGTGATTCCCACTGTGCTTTGATTTCCATCATACCACGTCCAAGAGGGCGTGCAAAAAGTGTCTTTTGGGTACAGTCCCGAATCATATGGATGCAATGAGCGATAGGAGGGGATTCGTCACTCCCGGTATAGGGAGTTGATGTTGTGCTGTGTTCGATTGGCTATAACTGGAAATCCCTGGCCAGGGTTGCTGAGATTTACTGGTAAGTGTTATCAGTAGTTTCTCGAACTGTTATAGACCTCATATCGACACGACTTATCAAGCTACTAGGGTCTGACGTTTACTACTCCTAGGCGAGATATGCGACATATCAGACGAAGAGACCGGACTGTACGGGAGTGTTATTGATTGGATTCGCAGGAGAATGTACAGGCTTGCTTGTTGATCTTCTGATCGCTCAATACCTGGGTGGCTGTTACGTTTAGCTGACCGCTTGCAGCTTGTGGGTGTTTGATATGATCATCACCTACTGCCGGCGTATTGACGATTCTTTAGAGTCCTACACAGAGGTTTCTTAGCTAAGGCAAAACGGAGTAGGAGCACATATATGATATGTGCGGAACCGAGAACAATACGTTTATGTGATACCGTATTTGATTCTCACGATATGAGATATCGGCCGGGTATATGGGATATAGCCTGGTCATCGGATCAAGTGTTGATTCGATGAACTGAAACAGAATATATTAGTCAGTTATTTGTGAAATAGCCGGATTATCGGATCAAGTGTTGATTCGATAATTTAATGTATAATTATATATTTGATATATTAAATTACATTAACTAATATAAGCTCACTAAAAGATTCTTTTTCTCACTCGGGTAATACATTAATATATATGCGATATATGTTAATTGTATTATTTTATTTTGTTACAATAAATATTGTATATGTGATATATAATATTGTAACATGTTAGGGTTATTAATGCAACATGTTTAGTGGAGATTAAACATGGTTAGGGTTTGATTTGGGTTAAGCTTTTCTAAATTTCTAGAAGCTTTGCTTTTTGTTTTTGCAAAGATATTTTGTAAAGATATTTGTTATGATATTTGTTAACCCAACTAAACCCTTGACCATGGTTCATTCTCTACAAGGGTTAAGTTATCATACTTAACCCATGGTTGCATTTCTAACTGTTAGTTATATGTATGCCCTAGATGCCATTACTGTACATTGGATGTATATTGTAGTGGATGCTGGGACATATATAGGTAGGACTTTCTTGCTCGACATGATAGTACGCCATCTGGTTGCTCTTTATCTTAACGTGTATACTTTCTGTCTCTCTGTTACATGTTGATAAAGCCCTTAGGATGTGTACTCGACTTCCAGGACTGTGATGCGGATCATACTAGTGGGGCCTGGATAGTCCATGAGTACATCCTTCAATGTTCCTAGTCGAGGGAATATCGAGGCGGGGCATCGATATTCCAGAGTAGACTAGTGTATATCTTCTCGACCCATGCGATGGGCGATGGATGATCCCATATCCATTGGTGTTTGACATCGAAGATGGTATGCGGGTGCTCAGTGGAGACTGGGTACACTGAACGGACTCGCCGAGAACTCCCAGATGGTATTATACCTCACGTCAGATGGCAGTTCTCTGGTGACACTGGTACAGCTTGGTCTGTTGACCCGAGATCGTCATAGAGTCTTGTGTGTCTCCCACTGTGCTTTGATTTCCACCCTACCACGGCTCTACTGAGGCATGCAAACAGGTGGTTTTTTGGTACAGTCCCGATTCACATGGAGGTATCAGAGCTACTAGGCATTGGATGTCGACCTATGAGGGGTTCTCACTGTGTGACAGTGTGGCGAAGCATAGGCTCTTACCCCCAGGGTGTCCCGAGACCGGAAGGTGTTCCGACGGGTTGTAGTCCTCACGAGGGGGCATGCGTAAAAAGAAGCGGCTGAGGGACCCGTTGGTGCCACGGCAGTGGTATCAGAGCCTTGCTAGAGCCTTAGGCGATGCGTAGACGGAGTTAGAAATCCGATCGAACCGAAACCGTAACCCTAATATTGCTCTCTGTACATTTTTGAAAATCGTGGATTTTTGAGAATTAAAAATATGCAGAAAACTCAGTAGAAGATTCTATGAATTACTGTATAAAACGGGGCCCCTGAATCCATCAAAGCGCGGCGGAACCGCGGCCTTAGCATGCTAATGCGGCGGTTCCGCAGCCCTTTTGTCTCCTCTTGCAATAAATTTTGCACAGTAATTCCTAGTTTGCAGTGCTGGTTTTCCTGGGAATTTTTAATATTTTTTCAAGAGTTGAATTTTCTTGGTTGTATTGGGGACTCGGTGTATCGATCGGATTGTCTAATTTTGTCAGTGTGTTTTTCCGGGTATTTTTAGAATATGTTAAAAAGTTCGACCGGATATAAATACCCACTTTTTCCCCTGCCGGGAAATTTCCAATTGTTGGATTTTTCCGTAGTTTAACGACGTTCTAAGTAGTGCAAGTAACGCGATGGTCCCTCTAGAAGACAACAAACCTTAACTCGATTATGTGACCATCTTGAACCGCCCTTTGAACCTTCGGGTTTGGGGCAGTACGGCGTGCCACATGTGAGGCGTTGGCTTGACCCTTCTACGGCTGGACCGTTGGTACTACGGCACGAACTGAATGCTGTTGGACTTATTTCATGTGTTGAGCTGTATCGGGAAAACTTGGGTGTTCGATTGTTCGATCGAAAAGTTTAGCGTTTTCTATTTATCCGGAATGTGATACAATAATTGAAATTCACAAGTAGTTATGAGATAACGGAATGAATGTTATAAACATAGCAGTTTAGTCTCACTTGATCGGTTGCCACGGAGTTTTGATGTGATCAAAAGTCCGTTGCAATCACGTAGCGTACGCGGATACTCGCCGGGTAAACTTAATAGACAGCCTCACTCCATAGCCCCGACCAAGTGACTGTAGGAGAACCCCGTCGCCGAAAGCATCCGTTCGGGTGCTCGCGGCAGCGGTGTTCCGCCTTGGTGCACTTTGTCGACGGCGTCGGAGGTGCGGCCGCCTACTAAAGTTTGCGACGAGCATTCGATCAGGATGTCGGGAATCTTGTTGAATTGCCCGACTTGATATTGAAAAGAGTTTTCGATAATGAGACTAAAATGCGGGGTTTATAATTGTTAGGCATGCGATGTCTAAGGAATTCATTTGATTAGGCATGCGATGTCTAAAGAGATTGCGGATTCCAACTGTTGTAGTTTTACACTTTATTTTCTGTGACCGTAAGTGTAATATGTGATATCCCCGGTTTCGTTGCTATATGTCAACGACAATTGGGATACGCATGTTTGCTTACGTTGATGACATGTGATGTTATGTGTTGCTGGATATGTTATATTGGATCGTCGTGTTTGAATAGCCGGGGTTTTTTTTTTATGTGAGATGAGTGTTTTCATTTTCATTCATGTAAAAAACTTGTATGTAATATTCTTTTATTGGGGCACTTCCAGGTTGCGGAAGATGTCACCCATTGTATATTATTTACTTTTCCGCATTAGGATAGACCCAAGGAGGGGAGCACAAGTAACCGGGTTCTGGGGTCCAGAGGGAGACCATCTCGAGGAGTCGAGTCCGGGTCTCCTAACCCTAGAATTGGTAGGGTTGCTTGCCGCTCTCATAGAGGTCTAGGGGTGTGGGATTGGCTATTCATCAAGACCGTGGAATCCGTGTTTTATACTGGCTCGTATTGAAAACACGGACGTCCTAGTATATCCAATATTTCATATGTATTTTCTGCTGCGTTATCTGTGATGTGATCATGTGATGTTCTGTGATAGATATAATATATAGTATATATGATATATTATATAGACGTTACTTATGTTTTACACCCGCGCTAGCCCTGCCCCGCTCTGCCGTTAGTTACCTAACCTAACGGTGCATGAGGGGACATCGAGGCGAATGCGGATGGCATAAGTGTACGTCATATTTATCTGTGATGTTTAGGTAATTTAAATGATGGGATATTCATTAATGAGATTAATGAAAGAAAAGTAATTCAACTTGTGGCCCGGGGCCAAAGCCCTTCAAGAGAGAAATGGGCTATTGGAATCGAATTTCAAAATAAAAACAGGTACCTACAGTTCTTGCTTTGCATCGCGGTGTTCCTTGTAGAACATCCTGCACCTTATTCGATAGGGAAAGGACCGAGATCCCTTCACCGGGAGTGACTCCTTTAGCAATAACTGGCAGATGCTACATCACTCGGTTTTTCTTTTGATAGCTTTTATAGTTTCCGCTTTGCACAGTGATATATATGATATATCCCGCACCACATTCGACGAGGAAAGGGCCGACGATCCCTTCTCCGGGAGTGACCCCTTTAGCAAAACTAGAAAAGCCTCAAAAACATTCCATTTAAAAACCATTTGATTCCGCAACGAGATCAAGTTCAAAGCGTTAAAGGTTTTCATAAAAACCATTCGCAACCCTCCGTCATTTTAGGAAGTAGAGTACTTAGTATTCGTGCTGTGTTTGTTGACCATAGTCAAGGCACAGTGTACGGTAGCTAAGTGATGTCTTCCTACACCGCATATGATGCGATTAGTTAGGACAGTCGCGTGACTTTGTTGACCTTAGTTAAGGGTCATGTGGGTGGGTCTAATTAATCACGAAATGACGGGTAGAACTTGACTAGTACTTATGATTTGTTGACCATAGTTAAGGTCATAGGTGCTAGGGGTAAAAACCTTTATCAGGAGTTTCAAGTGTTGAAATTTGCAATGAGATTGCATACCTTCTATATGATAGTTGGATCCCGATACCCACTGCGAGTAATTGTTACTCCTGGGAGAGTTTTGCACTTTGCAATTAGCCGATCAAGTAGGTGTCTAGAAAGGTGTCAACGGGGTTATGCCTCTGGGAAAACGAGGTTTACTGTAATTAGGTCCGTGCGAAAGCACGGGGAACCTCCCTCAAAGTACCGACACTGGCCTGGCTGAAAGATCGGCGAACTTGTAGAGTGTAATTAATCCCAGCTAGTCTTTCCTTTTAAGAGTTGAAGGAAGATTTGATAAAAACAGTGGGAGCCATCCTGATTAGATAAAATAATAACCAATCTAATCTTGCAAGAGCGCACGCAGAGTGTTTTCTTCTCTCTCTCTCCAGGTAGCGACCATATCACGCCTTAATCAAGATAATAATATGGATGTATTGACCGAACCTGCTTGTTATACTGAGCTGGGGAACATTGGTCCCGCTCCAACTTATAATTGTTATAAGACCGAGCAGGAAATAGGGGAATACCAGGATTCCCATGCCGCCCAAACGAAGAAAGTGCATGAGATGCATCTCCTTCGGGTGTGTTCATTATAAAGAACTGTTTCTCAGTATCCTCTGCATCCTGGGTATATGATACCGGATCAGGATCCCAGATATGTAATCTGTTACATAGGGCTACAAAAGGGTAGAAAAACTGAGAACGGGTGATAAGTTTCATGAGACAGAAAACGGGGCAAGTGTTGCAGCCAAGTCTGTTGGTCACTGTCACCCTGCATTACTAATACATTGATTCTGAACAAATGCTATTAGATACCGAACCTGATATACAAAATCATATCAGTCTCTTTATAAGTAAAGAATTGATAAAATTTTGTATTGATGGATAATGTTTTGAACATTTCCTATATCAAAAGTTGATCGGTTCAGGCACGTTATCTAAAAGCATTGACGTTCTAAATCAAACTACAGTTCCTCGTATACAGAACACACACAAGAGGAAGAGTTCAGAAATGAACGAATCATTCTTGAGGCATTGTAGACTAGGTCATATCAATGCGACCCGACTGGCTGAAGTTACATTTTAGATGCATATTTAAATCAGTTTGAATTTACATCTTGTGAAACTTGCCAGTCATGTCACAAAGATAAGATGACCATAGCTCTGTTTATTGGAAACAGGGAAAGAGTTTGTAAAACTCTTGGGACTGATACATGATGATGTATGTGAGGTCTCCTGTCTACACATACCAGGACTGGTTCTTTATACTTCATTATGTTCTCTGATAATCTCTCAAGATTCAGACATATATTCCTGTTGAAACATAAGTCCGAACCTTTTGAGATATTCTCAGAATATAAGCTAGAAGTAGAGAACCAATACGGGTATAAGTATTATGTCCTATGATAAGATCAGGGAGGAGAATAATTGTGCATGGCATTCCTGGACCATTCTAAAGGAGAATGAGATTCTCTCTCCGTATTACTCCTCTGAATACACCACAGCACAACGGTGCATCAGGGCGGAGCAATCACACAATATTAGATATGGTGTGCTCTATGATGAGTACTACTGAGTTTCCTATTTCCTTTTGGGAGATATGCGCTTGAGAAGCTGCGTACCTGTTGAATTAGGTTCGAATCAGATCACTGCCTACCATTCCATATGAGATATGGTATGGGAAGAGCCTATCTCTTAAGTAAGTTAAGATTTGGGATTGTCCGGCCTATGTCAAATGCAAAATCCGGACAAGCTCGAGGCAAGGTCAGTTATGTAGAACTGGAAAGGTTCCATCTATACAATCAAAAGCTGATGATTTGGTAGAACCAAAGCATTCAATAGAATCCAACGAACATCAGCCTCTCCGCCGATCTAGTAGGGTTCCTCATCCTCTTGAGAGATACCTCGGTTTCTCGATGACAGTGGGAGCGAGGATTGCATCATGAGATGATGACCCAACCAGTTTCGAGCAGGCCATCGAGAGTAAGGACTCTGTAAGAATGGCTGGATGCTTAGCAATCTGAGATGGAATCCATATACACCAACAAAGTATGGACTTTGGTTGCGATATCTGAAGGGTTAAATCCACATCAGGAGCAAGTATATCTTGAGAAGATTACTTGGTATAGATGGAAAAGTTGAGACTTTCAAAGCTAGACTTGTTAAAGGTTTTCGTCATCGACCAGGCACGGATAATGATGAAACCTTTTCCAGGGAATATGCTTAAATCCATCCAGATCCTACTTGCCACGGCTACATACCATGACTACGATATCTGGTGGTTGGGTGCCATGACTACTTTTCTAAATAATGATTTAGAAGAGAACGTCTATAAGAACACAGCCAGAGGGCTTCGTAAACAGTGGGAGCAGCGGAAACGTGTGCAAGTTGCTTTACATAATGAAGCAGGCATCGCGGAGTTGGAACGTCTGTTTTGATGTGATAGTCAAAGTGTTTGACTTCCTCAAAATGGTAGACGAACCTTGTATATACAAAAGGGTAGTAGAGAGTAAGGTGGTCATCTTCGTATTGTACGTAGACAACATACTCTTGATAGGAAAAGAGTTTCCTATACTACGATCGGTCAATCTCCTATTATCACAAGGATTCTCTAAATAGGATCAAAGTGATACCTCCTAAATCCTGGGTTTTCATCTATGAGATAGATGTAATTGGATGCTAGGATTCTCACTAGATGTAGTGAGATAGTATCAATCGATCCTGGGGAGAATCACTGGAAGAGTTCCAGGGTAATACATACAACTGAATGTCAGTCACAGGCACTGTCTTTACCCTCAGTAAAGGGACGGTATGTTGGAAGAGTTCCAAGCTAGATACCGTGGCAAACTAGACGATAAAGGCTGGTAACATCGCTATTGAAGATACTATCAAAGAGGAAGTTTGGGTGTATATTGGTTCATAAGATGAACTAGGTTCCTTCCATTGTATGACAATGGAAGTGTGGCTTCGGCCCTGGAACCCTGGTCCCATCAGTGACCTAGACAAATTCTAAGGCAGCATCACCTGATCATGGAGATAGTTGATCTCCAGGGTGATCGAGGTTAGAAGAGTAGACTCAGAGGACAACACGGCGGATCCACTCACGAAGGATTTTTCCCAAAGAGAGACTTTTAAGGGATGGTTGAGTATTAGATACTACAACTACTGCTACAGATGGCCCTAGTGCAAGTGGGAGATTGTTAGTTATATGTATGCCCTAGAGGCCATTACTGTACATTGGATGTATATTGTAGTGGATGCTGGGACATATATAGGTAGGACTTTCTTGCTCGACATGATAGTACGCTATCTGGTTGCTCTTTATCTTAACGTGTATACTTTCTGTCTCTCTGTTACATGTTGATAAAGCCCTTAGGATGTGTACTCGGCTTCCAGGACTGTGATGCAGATCATACTAGTGGGGCCTGGATAGTCCATGAGTACATCCTTCAATGTTCCTAGTCGAGGGAATATCGAGACGGGGCATCGATATTCCAGAGTAGACTAGCGTATATCTTCTCTACCCATGCGATGGGCGATGGATGATCCCATATCCATTGGTGTTTGACATCGAAGATGGTATGCGGGTGCTCAGTGGAGACTGGGTACACTGAACGGACTCGCCGAGAACTCCCAGATGGTATTATACCTCACGTCAGATGGCAGTTCTCTGGTGACACTGGTACAGCTTAGTCTGTTGACCCAAGATCGTTATATAGTCTTGTGTGTCTCCCACTGTGCTTTGATTTCCACCCTACCACGGCTCTACTGAGTCGTGCAAACAGGTGGTTTTTGGGTACAGTCCCGATTCACATGGAGGCAATGAGCGATAGGAGGGGATTCGACTCTCCCGGTATTGGGGGTTGATGTTGCGCAATGCACGACTGGCCATAACAGGAAATCCCTGGCCAGGGTTGCTGTGATATACTGGTAAGAGTTATCAGTAGTTTCACGAAAGTTATGGACCCTACGTCGGCATGACTTATCAAGCTATTGGGGTCTGACGTTTACCACCCCTAGGCGAGATATGCGACATATCAGACGAACAGACCGGACTGTACGGTAAGTGTTACTGGTTGGATTCACAGGAGTGTGAGCGGGCTTGCTCGTCGATCTTCTGATCGCTCAATACCCGGGTGGCCGTTACGTTTAGCAGACTGCTTGCGGCTTGTGGGTGTTTGATATGATCATCATCTGCTGCCGGCGTATTGACGAGTCTTTAGAGTCCTACACAGAGGTTTCCTGGCTCAAGCGAAACGAAATAGGAGCACATATGGGATATGTGCGGGACCGAGAATAATGCGTGTATGTGATACCGTATTTCATTCTCGCGATGTATGTGTCGAATGGTTGTATGCGATATAACCTAGTTATCGAATCAAGGATTGATTCGATAAGCCGATACATAGGATACTAGCCGGTTATATGCGACATGACTGGATCATTGAATCAAGTGTTGATTTAATGATTTAATGCATAATTATATATTTGATATATTACTTTGCATTAACTAGTATTGGTTCACTTTAAATGGATTTACTCACTTGAATTGCACATTGTATATGTGATATATTTTTTTGTGCACATGATTGTATCATGTTTGATGATACATTCTAGCTTGGGTTTGTGTAAAGGATTAAACCATGGTTGGTTAGTGGTTAGGGTTTCATTTCTTTTACTTATTCTTTTATCTAATTATTTATTTATTTATTTTAGAAAAGAAGAAAAGAGAATGGTGGCTTGTTTTGTTTGCTTGTTGAAGCTTCTTGAAGCTTTGAACAAGTCCACCATTCTTGTCTCTTCTCTAACCCTAACCACTCATCTAACCTTAGTCAAATCTCTACACTAAACCATGGTTGAGACATGATAAGTATTCTTTTTTATTTTCTTTTTGAAATACTTATCATATATTTCTTTCTTCTTCTTCTTCATGAGCAAGAAAGAAAAGCTTTCTACATCAATGGCAACTAGCCAAAATGAGTGAGAAATCCAATTCTAAAGTGAACCCACTTCCTATTTCTTCATCCTCTACCTCTTGCCAAGTAGTATAGGGTGTTTTCTTCATAAGTTTCATGACTTGGTGAAGTCGGAGTTTGATCTTGTGATGCCTCGACGTAGATCATCTTCGGCATCGAAGCCGACGATCAAGCCCGCCCATTTCTTCGATGAAGCCGATGCTTGAGTTCGTGATCCGACTTGGACAGCGGAGGGACATCGTCGCGGAGCTTAGTAAGTGGTGGACAGGATCTACAAAGGTTGTAGTCACTTTCCCTTAGCATGTAATTCGATTACATGCTTGCATCGCCTATATATCTAGTTAACGATCCGTATTAGGGTTTGTAGGCACTTGTAAAATTTGAATTAGCCATGTTTGATGCCTTGTGAGACTTCATTAGTGTGCCTGGGAACCCTGCACTAACCTCACCACAATTCATTATTCATCACAAAGTAATTCATCTTCTTCTTCCTTCACTATTTCAATGGAAAAGCTTTCTAGCTTTTTCATTAGTGATGATTTTGAGTGAGATTAAGAAAATAAATGAGAGCTTAAATCCTACTTCATCATCCTAATCTATCCTAGCCATTTAGATTAGGGTGTTCACTTCATTTGTGAGTGAGAGCTTGTGTTAAAGAAACTTCAAGGTAGATCATCTTAGCTATCGATGATCGGAAGCAAGTTTGCATCATTCTCTTCGTGGTGCCTCTCTAGAGTCCGGGTACATGATGATTGTAGCGAAGGGACCTCAACACGGAGCTTATGATGCTAAGGACCGGACTATAAAGGTTGTAATCCCAAACTCTTAGATGTTAAATTGTTTAACATGCTTTGTTTCACCTAATCTCTAGTTTAAAGATCTTGGTTATGGTTGTTCGGAACGTCTAAATTTTAAATCGGGCATGGTTGATGCCTTGTAGAAACTTGTGAGTGTGCCTAGTAACCCTACACGCACACACATACACACTTGATAGATGTGTGTATATGTGTGTGTTTGATTATATATATATATAATATACACGTGAGATGAGGATAGTATATGTTTTATGGATATGAGTCGACATGATCGGGCATGATGCCGTTAGATTTTGATATGTGATTGAGTCGAGACACTGTATATGATATGCCATATTAAAGGATCGTTGGACGATATATATATATATATATATATATATATATATATATATATATATATATATATATATATATATATATATATGCAAACATGCGATAACTTGTGACTGGATGAAAGATAGATTGTACGAGACCTTAGATCCATACCCCTGATGATGATATTGTACGACGATTGATACCGTACGAATTATATGATATACATATGATATTTGACCCGTACCCTCGATTTTGAGGATGCCGTACGATAGATATTACCGTAAAAGGTATTTATGATGATTGATCCACACTCTTGATTCGAGGATGCCGTACGACGGACTATATCGTAGGAGATGTATATATGATGATTGATTCGCACTTTTGATTCGAGAATGCCGTACGATGGACTATACCGTACGGGATGTATATATGAAGATTGATCCGCACTCTTTACTCGAGGATGCCGTATGATAGATATTACCGTACGTGATAATATGAGGCTGGATCGCCGACTATTAGATATATTGACCCGGTTCTTAGTTTAGTCATTTAGTCGCTTTTAATGTTTACTTTCTGCTATGATCATACTACTCTTATTGCATTGTAGATATTTATACATGTGCTTTCATTAGCTGTTAAGATCTCGTCTTCTAGGACACCTGCACCATTACCGATGATGCGTATGTTGCACGTACACTTACTGGCCGGCTCACACACATCATCATCGGTAATTGCCATGTCACGTACACATTAGAAAACGTCATTTCATCGTTTAACCTGATAACTTTTAGTTAAGTAGTGTTGTTAGCATTCATGATATTATATGTTAGTTTAGATATTGCATTCATATATATATATATATATATATATATATATATATATATATACTTTCTGCTTATGCACTGTGCTGGGGCTTTATGCTGATATTCATTGTTTTCTTATTGACTCATGATTATGAGATTTCAGTATTTCATGAGATTTCTGGATTTGGGAAACTGCATAAAAATTTGAAAACTTATGCACTTTTCAAAAGAAGAAATGCGGTTTTCTCTTGATATGATATTTCATGTCCACCATGATGTTTTCTCGATTCTAAGCTTGTTTTCGAGACCCGATTCGAGGAGTGGAGGAACCGGCTGCGGGTACATGGTGGACCTGGTAAGGTGCCCCAGGGTGAGAGTGATTTTGTGGGGATGACGATGAGCCTGGCACGGTAGCACTACCTACCGGTGATATTTTGGCGCGGCAGATATCTGGAGGATACCGACCGTAGTCGTGCGATCAGATGATATGGGCCGATCCAGACTGACGGAGCCCATGGGCCGATCTGGACTGACGGAGCCCGAGATTTGAGGATTTATGTGTCGCTGTTGGACACGGACTTTATGATGTTTTCAAGTGTCGGTCCTGGGTACTCAGGTTTTATCATGATTGGTGTGTCGTTGCTGGACACACGTTGGATGATGCATTCTTACGTGATACACATGATATGTTATTACTCATGACACGGACACTTGTACTTTGATATCATACTAACGTTACATTGTTACCCTTGTTGTATTATTAGTATATAATTGTATGACCCAGGAGATCGTCATACATGCGATTTCTACTCGGTGATGTCTTCTACTCATGAGTTGGCAACTCACCCCCGTTGTGCCACAGTTTCTTGCAGGTTTGGCCGTACAGGTTCCATTGCGGCTTGGTGGCATATCATTGTCTTCCGGGTGATTGCTTGGTAGGTGGTTTCACTTGCATCGTGACCACCATTTTATATGTATATTACATTTCAGTTGTATTTGCTATTTAGTTCAGTTGTATCTAGTTAAAATCTCTATCAACCAGACTTGTATATTTAGTAGACTTAGAAATCCACAGTTTTTATATTCTTTCGGCCTTAGAGTCGCGCTTATGTATATGTTATTGTTTTCTGGTTTTCTTGTTGATGCCTGTTTTCCTTATTTTCTTTCTGAGTATTGATCCTCGCCTTCAGCGTTGTATATTTGTATTACTTGCATGGTTGTTTCCGCCAATTGGCGAAGAGCTAGCCCCTGCTTGGGGATGCATATTATTATTGTTTGTATTCGTTTTCGGGTTAAAAATTACAAAGGAGGTGCTGCTCAAATTTTCAATGACAAAAGGTTTTCAAGTTGATACAAATATAGTGTTTCATATATTACGACTTATCTATATATATAAGAGTAAACTTGATTTCAGTGTACCTTATTTCAAAACTACACCTCTACTATTTTCTTCCCTAGAAAGGTTTAGATTTCTGGGCTTTTGGCTTACTTGAATTAGGTGGGGTCTTATAGACTTCACATGATTCAAGTGCCAGTCACGTGCTTTTTCTGGGCCGCGATAAAGTTGGTATCAGAGCATTTGGTTTAACCTTGGTTCGAGTCTAGGTTTAACTATGCGGAGTCTAGGGCATATATTTCTATTCGGAACCTAGGCTTGACCTTATGGAACTTAGACTTAGCCGAGGGGGTATTAGACATGAACTTTCTTCGTATAGGTTGACCTTGGTTGATGGAGTAGGTGACTTAAGAAGAGTGTCGTACCGTGTGTATGTTCCGCGGCATACTTACGATACACTACCCCGCTTAAGAAGTCTTAGGATGTACATTTCTTTGGCACCATATATCTATTTGTTCCTATGATCTATCTTCATCGATATCGGATTATAGTTTTCGTTACCATGGCTACACGAGCAGAGAGAGCTGTGGCTAGAGAGGCAGTCAGAGAGAGCTCGTCACGAACGAGGACTGACTAGGATGTTTTCCGTTGACACGAGCGTTTTGATGTGTTGATTTTACTAAGATTTCTCGTTGACGTGGATGATCAGATCTGTACCAGATGATCGGGCCATTGCTAGAAACCAGTCAGTTTGCGACGACTATTAAAGTATCGTCTACATTAGATGATCGGGCCACTACAAGAGGCAGCCAGAATGTAAGGACTGTTGATGTACCGTCTACTCCAGAGGATTGAGGCATTATCTACCGTGCGGACAGATGAGCCAGCTGTTGCTGAAATTGATAGGATTTTGCCCCAGACTTCAGAAGCTAATGCAGCAGGAGTTTACACGCGGAGTTGTAATAGAAGATCGCTAGTCACCCTTGGATAAGACTACGACCTTTTGTTTGTTTGGATACTTCGATGCGAGGTCATCAAATGACTAACTTCAGCTAGAAGAGGCCCTCACACAGACGTGCTGTGAGTCGATCAAGAAAAGACGTGTTCGTTGGATGCTCCGATGTAAGATCAGTAAGTTGACCAGCTTCGTATAGAAGGACCTCACCCAGATGCGTTGTGAGTCGATCGAAAATGGACGAGTGAAAGCGTATTCCTTCGATAACTTGGACAAGTTCCCAAGGACATAATTAGCCAGATGCCATCTACAGGATATTGGAGATGCCGAGTTCGTAGCTTCAAAAGAGACTCCATATATGAGTACAGTCGATTGTAGCGCACTCCACATGGCTACGAAGAGATGATTCCGAATGGGTCCCTACTGAAGGGGAGCGGAGTAAGAGGTTCGTACGAGATCTTGACGAGATGGCGTTCCTCTCCGTTGATATCAGAGACTTGATACCCATGCAGAGGCGTTGGATACGGCCATATATTTAGAGGAAAGTCATGATGAGTATGCAGCTATTTCGGAGCAAGAAACGGATTGAGTAAAAAGTGCCAACTTCAGAGCAGTCCTGCAGAGATGAGAATTAGGGAAAGAGATCCTGATAGGATCTTTCGGGAATACTACACGAGAAGACTTGGACTCAGGATCGGTGGTATCACGCATATTCAGTAGGCCAAAGGTTGCCATCATTGACGTGATACGTTATGAGTGACTATGTCAATTGGTCAGGAGATCTTCAGAGAAGCGCTAAAGCGGGACTGTTTCCGTCATTCCTCTGAATAAGCTTTCGAACCGAGGAGTCTTATAACTGATAATCTGTAGAAAGAAATAAGGATCTAAGAGCAGAGGGCGCTAGACCGTGGGCAAGAGGCAAGTAGATATTCTTGCTCTGCCAGCCTTGGATGCATCAGCACCTTTCGATACAAAAGGAAGGGCACATCGACTACAGTTATTTATGATCTGCGTCTTGATGATTCGGATAACGTGTTTTCGTCGTTTTGATTTTGATATTTGACGATTTGTTTTACGATTGATATTTTCTATGTGCACCACAGTTGCACATGATTCGTATTTCTATGTATCAGTTGTGCTAATTTTTGTTTTGTGCATATTCATTGCACCCGATTTCGATTTTATGCCGTCCGAGATATTTGATTTGATTTCGTGCATATAGTTTGCATATGATTTGACTTATGCTTTCGGTGTAGTTTATACGAGCTTTTAGTACTTGATATTGGTTTTTGTGCACGCAATTACACACGTTTATGAGTGCTTATACCACAGTATACTTGGTTTTGATTGATGTATGTCATATACCATTGAATTTGATTCTTATACTCGATATTCGTTTTCGTGCACCTTGTGCACTGGATTAAGATTCTTGCGCATAGATGGCGCACTTAATGTGATTTTGTGCACACCAGATACACTAAATAGAGATTCTTCGTGCATATCAGATACACCCGATATTGTTGTCAGGCACACCCGTTGCACTTGACAGATATTTTCGTGCACATCCGTTGCACTTGGGTTTTGTTTCCGTGCAAATTAGTAGCACCTGTCTTGATTTTGATTTCCGTGTGCACCAGACGCACGTGGCATTTTTATTGAGATTGATTTCATTTCTAGCATCATGTTTTTACGATATGTACTATACGGTTTAGTAACCGAGAAGGACTGGTCTGAGGACAGTACCTGAGTATTTTACATGCATCGATAATTACGGAAGGGATTATTTAAAGAGCTATAGTCTTAATATTTTCCTACGTGTCCTTGACGACATAAAACTTTACAAAGAAAACCCTTCTCGAAACATTTCCAAAAAGGCGGGACGTGTATGTTAAACAAAGGATATATATATATATATATATATATATAGCTATTTTCCTTTTAATGAACGTCCACTACTTATGCCGTTATACGTGCATCGCATGGCAATTTGAAAAAGGTTTTGCATGCATTTCTTTTTGGATGTTTTGACGATTTTACAACGATGCGTACTATATACATGTTATAGTTTTGATTATATCATGTTGGTTTTCGTATTGGATTTTGACATTGTACTTTTGCCATAACTCCGATGATTAGATGCTTGACGGAGTTTTGATTTTGAGTTTGACACTCGTTTTTCATGCGCCTGCATTGCGCCACGATATGTTTTGTGTATTCATGATACTCGGAGCCCCATTGATTTGATTTATTGTCTGAAATGTTTTAAGTATTTGGAGGGTTTAAATTTAAATTCGGGGACCGAATTTATTTAAGGGGGGAAGATTGTAACATTTCAGAAAACTAAAATATTATTTTTGGAATTTAAATAAATAAAGTAATTAATTTTATAAAAATTATAAAATATATATATATATATATATATATATATATATATATATATATATATATATGGAGATTGGTTTTAAATGATATGGTAAAATTATATACCGATAGTTTGGAAAATAATTCGGAATCAATATGAATTATTGATTTTGAGGGTATTTAGTTTATTTAGACATTTTAAGAATTGCTATACAATTGTTTATATATAATTTTAATACTAAACTTGATTAATATTTATTAATTATGCATTAATCTGGTTTATGTACATGACATGCACCATAGAATATTACAAACACTTGTTGCATTTGTGAACTATGTTTCATTTGTATTGTATGGTTTTGATTTTGTATTAAAAAAATAAAAGAAAAGAAAATGGAATTTTTCTAAATGGACAAAGTGACATGAGAGGTATGGGCATGAGTGAGAGAGAGAGAGAGGGAGAGGGGTTCTTTGCCATAGCTCATTCTTTGTAGTTCTTCACTTCCCTCTTCATTTCCTCACCTCTATTCTCCATCTCCATCTCCCTCATCCTCCACCTCCTACTACCAACCTCAAAACCACCCCAAATCCACTCCAAAACTTATACTTCCTTCATAAAAAATATTCCCCTCAAAACTACAAAGTCCATGGATAGATCAAGTTTGGGTTTTGAAGACTTTGTGCAACTCAAGAAAATTCTTGAGTTGCCAAATGAGGTATAATCCTACACCATTAGTTTAGAATCTTGTTTTCCTCATATCTTATTGTGGTTTAGAGTAAAACTTGTGTAGATTAGTGAGGTTAGAATTTTCCAAGATGAGGGATTAGGGGATATTATGAAGTGTAAAGGTGTATTTGAGGTTTAGTAGTAATCTTAAACCCCTGTAGTGATATAAATTCTGGACAAACCAGAGACTTAGCCCCAAAAACATGAACTTTGAATTGGCCGATATTGGAAATTATGGAAGTTGTGATGATATTTAGGGATCTGCTATGACCCGGGGGACCTGAAAATTTTATAGCGATTATAGTGAGTCGTGCAGGTAACCTAGAAGATACCCTGGAGACCCGAGCCCCAAACCTTTTATCTTGGCCACATATTTAACCCATAAGGCTGCAATTTGCATCCTGGGTATGGTGAAACTGATTCGTGCTGGGTTCATACCTCCATTATCTTGTAATGAGACCTATCCTATATGCTAAATGTCCCAATTTGACCTGAGGAAAAATCTGAAGGTGTTTTCTTGAGTTGCTGATTTCGTTTTACGACTTTTAATGACTTTGGCTTTGGTATTTATGTTTTATCTTGGTCGATTGACGTTTTTACGTCGATGTCGAGAGTTGTTTGGTTGTTTTTGCATGCGTGGGTCATAGGTTCTAACCTATGTGTGTTTCGTGTGCCGTATCCGTATTTCTTGTATTTGAGTCTTGTTTTACGATGCGATGTGCTTGGAAACTGTAGGTACCTTCGTGTGGACTTTAGGATAACAAAGAAAATCAAGGCATCATCGATTTCAGCAAGCGATGATCGAAGGTGAATATATGTATATCTACGGGGGAAGTCGGGTGGATGGAGTATAGCACCCCCGCAACCGTAGCTTAGGGTTGTTAGATAATTTATATTATATATCGACGTGAGTTTTGGATACTTAGCAATAGAATTCTAGGAGACTATAGGATAGATTAAGCGTAGTTGTAGGAAGATGCACCCTTAGTCTTATTTATCTTAGTCGTGAACCTTTAGGTTATGTGTAGTCATACACACGCACACACATACACACTTGATAGATGTGTGTATATGTGTATATATGTGTGTGTGTGTGTGTGTGTGTGTGTGTGTGTGTGTGTTTGATTATACACACACACATACACATACACGTGAGATGAGGATAGTATATGTTTTATGGATATGAGTCGACATGATCGGACATGATACCGTTAGATTTTGACATGTGATTGAGTCGAGACACCGTATATGATATGCCATATTAAACGATCGTTGGGCGATATATATATATATATAGATATGCAAACATGCGATAACTTGTGACTAGATGAAAGATAGGTTGCACGAGACCTTAGATCCATACCCCTGACGATGATATTGTACGACGATTGATACCGTATGAATTATATGATATACATATGATATTTGACCCGTAGCCTCGATTTTGAGGATGCCGTACGATGGATATTACCGTACGAGGTATATATGATGATTGATCCGCACTTTTGATTCGAGGATGCCGTACGACGGACTATACCGTACAAGATGTATATATGATGATTGATCCGCACTCTTGATTCAAGGATGCCGTACGACAGACTATACCGTACGAGATGTATATATGATGATTGATCCGCACTCTTTACTCGAGGATGCCGTACGATAGATATTACCGTACGTGATAATATGAGGCTGGACCGCCGACTATTAGATATATCGACTCGGTTCATAGTTTAGTCCTTTAGTCGCTTTTAATGTTTACTTTCTGCTATGATCATACTACTCTTATTGCATTCTAGATATTTATAAATGTGCTTTCATTAGCTGTTAAGATCTCGTCTGCTAGGACACCTGCACCATTACTGATGATGCGTATGTTGCACGTACACTTACTGGCCGGCTCACACACACCATCATCGGTAATTGCCATGTCACGTACACATTAGAAAATGTTATTTCATTGTTTAACTTGATAACTTGTAGTTAAGTATTGTTGTTAGCATTCATGATATTATATGTTAGTTTAGATATTGCATTCATATATATATATACATTCTGCTTATGCACTATGCTGGGGCTTTATGCCGATATTCATTGTTTTCTTATTGACTCATGATTATGAGATTTTGGTATTTCTTGAGATTTCTGGATTTGGGAAACTATATGCAAATTTGAAAACTTATGCTCTTTTCAAAAGAAGAAATGCGGTTTTCCCTTGATGTGATATTTCGTGTCCACCATGATCTTTTCTCGGTTCTGAGCTTATTTTCGAGACCCGATTCGAGGAGTCGAGGAATCGTCTGAAAGTCGACCCTAGCACCACAAGGAGGTTTTCGTAGCATCAAGCATGCCAAATTTTAAATTCTAACTTACTACCTAATAAAAATTTATAATTTGGGATGCTTGATGCTACTAAAACCTCTTGGCGGTGCTAGGGTCGACTTTCATGATATCAGAGCCAAGCTAGAACATTAAGGTAGACTATCATATCTTGTAGCGACGTTAGAAAACTTCCGTTTCTGTCGCGCAAAAACTGCCGATAAAAACAGTTTTCAAAATGATGTTTTGAGTTGTTTGCACACCCCGCGGGCTCACGGTTTGAACCGAGAAGCTGCGGGATGGAGTGTGCGCACCCCAAGGACACCCCGGTAGGGACCAGAGGCTGGACCCACACCCCAAGCCAACCATAAGGTGGCCTTGGGGGTGGGTGATCCGAGAGCACCCCAACTGGGTGCTCTCGGGTCTGCCTTCCCCTAGGGGCCACTTCGAGAAGGCCCCCAGGGGTGGGTACCCCCTGAGGCCCCCATTCGATAGTTAATTTTAGGATCTTCGCCTCCGCGAAGATTCGGGTAGGTTTTGAGTTCGTTTCGACTCCCGGATTGGCTTAAAACGATCGGTTTTAGAACTTTAGCTCACTGGATTTTTCATGTCTTGGAAAAATTGGTTTAGTTTGCTAATTGCGTGCGGAATTCTAATGTCGTGGTTACTTTACAAGCTTTGTGATGTGTGGTACAATTATTAGAATCTGGATTAATTATTTTTATGAAAACTAGTTAGTATATTGTAAACCTAGCTGTTAAGTCTCAATTGATCGATTGCCACGAAGTTTTGATTCAGATCAAAACTCCGTCGCAATTGCGTATTGTACGAGATCACTAAGTCGGGAATCTTGTTGAATTATCCGACAACCAATTGAAAAGAGTTTTCAATTTGAGACTAAAATGCAAGTTTTATAAGTTAGGCATGAAATCCGGAATATGAGATATTCCGGGTTTATGCTGTCTAAGGATATTACGGATTCTAATTATTGTAGTTTTCTGTTTTCTTTTCTGTGACCGTAAGCGTAATATGTGGGGTATCCCAATCTCGTTGCTATATATCAACAAGTTTTAGGGATACGCATATTTTCTTACGTTGATGATATGTGATATCATGTGTTGCTGTTGATATGATTTATTGGATCGTCGTGAAAGAATAGCCGGAGGGTTCTATGTGAGAAGAGAGTTTTTATTTTCATTCATGTAAAATCTGTAT
Organism: Agapanthus africanus; assembly: GCA_030015575.1. Lineage (NCBI taxonomy): Eukaryota > Viridiplantae > Streptophyta > Magnoliopsida > Asparagales > Amaryllidaceae > Agapanthus > Agapanthus africanus. The sequence goes on along the minus strand of JASDDO010000004.1, from coordinate 83,195,194 downwards.
GTAATATTCTTTTATTAGGGCACTTCTGGATTGAGGATGATGTCACCATTGTTGTATATTATTTACTTTTCCGTATTTGGATAGACCCAAGGCGGGGAGCACAAGTAACCGGGTTCTAGAGTCCAGTAGGAGACCATCTCAAGGAGTTAAGACCGGGTCTCCTAACTCTAGAATTGGTAGGGTTACTTACCGCTCTCATAGGGGTCTATAGGATGTGGGTTTGGCTATTCATCAGGACCGTTGAATCCGTGTTTTACATTACTGGCTAAATTTAAAACACAGACATCCTAGAATATCCAATATTTCATATATTACTTCTGCTGCTTGATTCTGTGATGTTGATCATATAACTGCGTGAGACGAATGTAATATTATATATATGATATATAATAAACGTTGCTTATGTTTTGTACCTACGCTAGTCCAGCCCCCGCTCTGCCGGTAGTTAAGTAACCTAACGGTGTATGATGGGGCCCCGTGGCGAATGCGGATGGCATAAGCGTACGTTCTATTTTCGTTTCATTTTTCTGTAATGTTTAGGAAACATTAAATGACGGGACTTCATTAATGAGATTAATGAAAAGAAAGAAACCAAAAGATGTTGTAGAATCAAATTTTCAAAAAGGGTAGCTCTAATTTTTGCTTTGCATAGTGGTATTCCTTGATGAATATCCAGCACCTCAATCGATGAGGAAAAAGCCGAGATCCCTTCACCGGGAGTGACCTCTTTAGTGAAACTAGCAAATGCTACAACTCACTTGGTTTTGTTTTTGATTGCTTCTCTAGTTCTTGCTTTGCATGGTGGTATTCATGAATATCCAGCACCTCATTCGACGAGGAAGAGCCGAGATCCCTTCACCGGGAGTGACCTCTTTAGCGAAACTAGCAAAATCCTAAAAACACTCCTTTTCAAAATCACTAGATTCTACAACGATATCAAGTTCGTTACGCTCATGGTTTTCTTAAAAATCTGCATAGCCCTCTGTCATTTTAGATAAGTACTATTTAGTATTTGTGCTACGTTTGTTGGTCTTCGTCAAGGCGTAGTGTGCGGTAGCCGATTAATGCTTATCTGCCCGCATGTGATGTGATTGGATTAGGGTAGTCGTACGACTTTGTTAGCCTTCGTCAAGGATCGTGCGGGTGGGTTTAATTCAATCAAGAAATGAACGGGTTGAAATTTACTGGCGGCCTATGGTTTGTTGGCCTTCGTCAAGGTCATAGGAAGCTAGGGGTAAAAACATTATTGGGAATTTCACATATTGAAATTTGCAATGAGATTGCATAGCTTCTATATGATAGTTGGATCACGATACGCACTACGGGTAAGAGTTACTCCTGGGAGAGTTTTGCACTTTACAATTAGCTAATCAAGTAGGTGTCTAGAAATGTGTCAACGGGGTTATGCCTCTAGGGAAACGAGGTTTATTTTAATTAGGTCCGTGCGATAGCATGGGGAACCTCCCTCGGAGTACTGATACCTGCCTGGCCGAACGATTGGCGAAACTGTAGGATGTAATTAATCCCGGCTAATCTTACCTTTTAAGGTTTGAAGGAAGATTTAATAAAAACAGTGGGAGTCATCCTGATTAGATAAGATAATAACCAATCTAATCTTGCAAAGAGCGCACGCTAACGCGTTTCCTTCTTTCTCTCTCACCAGGAAGCAACCAATGTCACGCCTTAATCAAGATAATAACATTGATGTATTGACCGAACCCGCTTATTATACTGAGCTGGGGAATGTTGGTTCCTTAGGAATAGGGGAATATCAGGATTCCCGCACCACCCGTGTGAAAAAACAACATGTTTATGCATCTTCTTCGGGTGTGTTTGTTACCGAGAACTGTTTCTCAGTTTGTTCTACGTCCTGGGTATTGGATACCAGATCAGGATCCCACGTATGTAATTTGTTACATGGGCTAAAGAAAGGTAGAGAATTGGGGAAGGGTGATAAATCCCTAACAGTAGGGAATGGTGCAATTGTTGCTGCCAAGGCAGTTGGCAATTATCACCTTGTATTACCAACTGGTAATACATTGATTCTGAACGACTGTTACTACGTACCAAAGATGATGTGCAACATTATATCGGTTTCTTTGCTAGCTAAAAAAGGATGTAATCTCATATTAGAGGATAATGTTATGAACATATTCCAGAATCAAGTGTTGATTGGATCTGGTACGTTATGTAACGGTATATACGTTCTTAATCAAAGTACAGTTCTTAACGTACAGAATACAAACAAGAGGAAAAGTTCAGAAATAAACGAAGCCTTCTTGTGGCACTGTAGACTAGGTAATATTAATGCGACAAGACTGGCTAAGTTACATAAAGATGGATATTTGAATCCGTTCGAGTTTTCATCTTATGAAACTTGCAAGTCATATCTCAAAGGCAAGATGACCAAAACTCCGTTTACTGGACACAGAGAAAGAGCTACTGAACTCTTGGGACTGATACATAGTGATGATGCGGTCCTATATCTACACATGCCAGGAATGGTTTTTGGTACTTTATTACATTCACCGATGATCTCTAAAAGTTCGGACATGTGTTCTTGTTGAAACACAATTCTGAAGCTTTTGAGAAATTCAAGGAATATAAGTGCGAAGTTGAAAACCAGACGGGCAAAAGTATCAAAATCCTACGATCTGATCGGGGAGGTGAATACTTGAGCGGGGAATTCCGAGACTATTTAAAAGAGAATGGGATTCTCTCTCAGTTTACTCCTCCGTATACACCATAGCACAACGGTTTATCGGAGCGGAGAAATCGCACCCTATTAGATATTGTGCGCTCTATGATGAGTAATGCTGAGTTACCCATTTCCTTTTGGGGATATGCGCTTGAGAAAGCCACACACCTATTGAATATGGACCCTACCAAATCTGTACCTACTACTCCATATGAGATATAGAAAGGGAAGAGAGCATGTTTTAATATTGTTAAGATATGGGGTTTTCCAGCTTATATGAAAACACAAAAACCGGACAAGCTCGAGGCAAGGTCAGTATTGTGCAAATTTTTAGGATATCCCAAGAATTCGCGAGGGTATATCTTCTACCACTCAGAGGAACAAAAGGTGTTTGTTTCTCTACATGCCACCTTTTTAGAAAAGGAATTTCTTGTGAAAGAAATTAGTGGCAGTGAGGTAGAACTGGAAGAAGTTCCAGCAGTACAAACCACAGCTGACGATTTGGTAGAACCAGAGGATCCAATAGTGCCCAACGAACCCCAGCCACTCCGCAGATCTAGTAGGGTTCCTCATCCACCTGAGAGATACTACGGTTTTCTCGTAAACGGTTGGAGCGAGGATTACATCATCGAAGATGATGACCCGACTAGTTTCGAGCAGGCCATCACGAGTGGGGACTCTGTGAAATGGCTGGATGCTATGCGGTCCGAGATAGAATCCATGTACACCAACAAAGTATGGACTTTGGATGTTGCTCCTGAAGGGGTAAAACCCATTGGGAGCAAGTGGATCTTCAAAAAGAAGATTGGTGTAGATGGAAAGGTTGAGACTTTCAAAGCTAGACTTGTTGCAAAAGGTTTTCATCAACGACCTGGCATCGACTATGATGAAACCTTTTCTTCTATCGCTATGCTTAAGTCCATCAGGATCCTACTCGCCATTGCTGCATACCATGACTATGAAATCTGGCAGATGGACGTCAAGAGCGCTTTTCTAAATGGTGATTTAGAAGAGAGCGTGTACATGACACAGCCAGAGGGCTTCATAGACAGTGGGAGCAGCGAAAAGATGTGCAAGCTGCTTAAATCCATCTACGGATTAAAGCAGGCGTCGCGGAGTTGGAACATCTGTTTTGACGAAGCTATCAAAGAGTTTGACTTCATCAAAAATGTAGATGAACCTTGTATATATAAGAAGGCTGTAGAGAGTAAGATGGTCTTCCTCGTATTGTACGTGGATGACATACTCTTGATAGGAAACGATGTTCCTATGTTACACTTGGTCAAGCACTTATTATCACACAAGTTCTCTATGAATGATCTTGGTGATGCCTCCTCCATCCTAGGGATAAAGATCTATAGAGATAGATCTAAACGGATTTTGGGATTGTCCCAATCCAGGTACATTGACACCATACTAAAGAGGTTTGGTATGGAAGATTCCAAGTGAGGTAATTTACCCGCTTGTTCAGGAATCACTCTCTCCAAAGAGATGTCTCCCAAGACTGATTTGGAGAGGGCTCGCATGTAGGGTTACTAGGCACTCTCACAAGGTTCTACAAGGAATCAACCTTGCCTGATTTAAAATTTAGACGTGCCGAACAACCCTAACCAAGATCTTTAAACTAGAGATTAGGCGAAACAAAGCATGTTAAACACTTTAACATCTAAGAGTTTGGGATTACAACCTTTGTAGTCCGACCATTCTCTTCATAAGCTCCGTGTTGAGGTCCATTCACTGCAATCATCATGTACTCAGACTCTAGAGAGGCTCCACGAAGAGAATGATGCAAACTTGCTTCCGATCTTCGATAACTAAGATGATCTACCTTGAAGTTTCTTAACACAAGCTCTCACTCACAAATGAAGTGAACACCCTAATCAAAATGGCTAGGATAGATTAGGATGATGAAGTAGAAATTTAGCTCTCATTTATTTTCTTTAACTCACTCATTTTCATCACTTCATAAAAAGCTAGAAAGCTTTTCATGAAAGAAGGAAGAAGAAGAAATCCATTTCTTTTGTGATAAATAATGAAACTCTAGTCTATGATTAGAATTGCAACCATGTCTTAAGTATGAAGACTTAACCCATGTAGAGATTTAACTAGGGTAAAAGGGTTGGGTTGGATTAAGGAAATATCTATGCAAAATATCCAAATCAAAGTCAAAGCTTCAAGAAGCTTCTTGAAAGCTTCATGAAGACTTAACCCTAATCCAAACCCTAACCTCAATTAAACTCCACAAAACATGTTGCATTTATAACCATAACATGTTACAATATTATATATCACTTATACAATATTTATTGTAACAAAATAAAATAATACAATTAACATATATCGCATATATATCAATGTATTACCCGAGTGAGAAAAAGAATATTTTTGTGAGCTTATATTAGTTAATGTAATTTAATATATCACATTTAAAATTATACAATAAATTATCGAATCAACACTTGATCCGACAATCCGGCTAATTCATAAATAACCGACTAATATAATCTGTATCAGTTCATCGAATCAACACTTGATCCGATGACCCGGCTATATCATATATACCCGGCCGATATCTCATATCACGAGAATCTAATACGGTATCACATACACGTATTGTTCTCGGTCCCGTACATATCATATATCTGCTCCTACTCTGTTTTGCCTGAGCCAAGAAACCTCTGTGTAAGACTCTAAAGAATCGTCAATACGCCGGCAGTAGGTGATGATCATATCAAACACCCACAAGCTGCAAGCGGTCAGCTAAACGTAACAGCCACCCAGGTATTGAGCAATCAGAAGATCAACAAGAAAGCCTGTACATTCTCCTGCGAATCCAATCAGTAACACTCCCGTACAGTCCGGTCTCTTCGTCTGATATGTCGCATATCTCGCCTAGGGGTGGGAAACATCAGACCCCGGTAGCTTTATAAGTCGTGTCGATATGAAGTCTATAACAGTTCGAGAAACTACCGATAACACTTACCAGTAAATCTCAGCAACCCTGGCCAGGGATTTCCAGTTATAGCCAATCGATAACAGCACAACATCAACTCCCTATACCGGGAGAGACGAATCCCCTCCTGTCGCTCATTGCCTCCATGTGATTCGGGACTGTACCCAAAAGCCACCTTTTTGCACGCCCTCTTGGACGTGGTATGATGGAAATCAAAGCACAGTGGGAATCACACAAGATTCTATGACGATCTCGGGTCTACAGACTAACCTGTATTAGTGTCACTAGAGAACTGCCATCTGACGTGAGGTATAATACCATCTGGGAGTTCTCGGCGAGTCCATCCAGTGTACCCAGTCTCTACTGAGCACCCATACACCATCCTTGATGTCAAACACTGATGGATATGGAATCATCCATCGCCCATCATATGGGTCAAAATGCGTATACGCTAGTCTACTCTGGAGTATCGATGCCCTGTCTCGGTACTCCTACGACTAGGAACTTTTGAAGGATGTACTTGGAGACTACGCTGTCCTCACTAGTATGATCTGCATCATAGTCCTGGTAGTCAAGTACTCATCCTAAGGGCATTATCAACATGTAACATAGAGACAATCAGTGTACATATTAAGATAAAGAGCAAACAGATAGCGTACTATCATGTCGAGCAAGAAAGTCCTCCCTATATATGTCCAAGCATCCATTACAATATACATCATATGTATAGTAATGGCCTCTAGGGTATACATATAACTAACCATCTCCCACTTGCACTAGGGCCATCCGTTGTGGTATCACATACCCAACAATTAGCTGTGGTTGAAGTATCTTATACTCAACCATCCCTTAAAAGTCTCTACTGGGAAAAAGGCCTTTGTGAGTGGATCCGCGCTGTTGTCCTCTATGTCTACTCTCCTAACCTCGATCTCCCTGAAGATCAACCATCTCCATGATCAGGTGATACTGCCTAAGAATTATATCTGGATTTTTGATGGGACGGGGGGTTCTTGTCAAAAGCCACAACTCCATTGTCACACAATGGTAGGAACGAAGTTCATCTCATGAACTTATATATATCCAGACTGCCTCTTTGGTAGCATCCTTGCTAACGACGTATCTTGCCTTTAATCTTCTATTAAGTCACGGTATCTAGCTTGGAACTCTTCCAACATACCATCCCTCCACTGAGGGTAAAGACAATGCCTGCGACCGACATTCAGTCATCCTTATCACCCTGGAACCTTTCTAGTTATTCTCCCCAGGATTGATTGATTCCATCTCACTACAACTAGTGAGAATCCTAACATCTAATTAGATCTATCCCATAGATCCACAACCTAGGATTTAGGAGGTATCACCTTGATCCTATATGGAGAATCTTTGTGATAAGAGGAGATTGACCGAGCATAGCATAGGAAACTCCTTTCCAATCAAGAATATGTCATCCACGTACTCTACGAGGATCACCACCATACTCTCTACTAACTTTTTGTATATACAGGGTTCATCTACCATTTTGATGAAGTCAAACTCTTTGACTACCACATCAAAACAGACGTTCCAACTCCGCGATGCCTGCTTTATCACATAAAACATCATGATCACGTTTCTGCTTCTCCTACTGTCTACGAAGCCCTCTGGCTGTGTACTTATAGACGCTCTCTTCCAATCATTATTTAGAAAAGCAGTCATGACACCCAACCGCCAGATATCGTAGTCATGGTATGGAGCCGTGGCAAGTAGGATCTGGATGGACTTAAGCATAGCTTTGAAAGTCTCAACTTTTCCATGTAGACCAAGTAATCTTCTCAAGATATATTTGCTCCTGATGGGGATTTAACCTTTCAGATAAAGCAACCAAAGTCCATACTTTGTTGGTTTATAAGGATTCCATCTCAGATCGCTAAGCATCCAGCCATTCTTACAGAGTCCCACTCCTGATGGCCAACTCAAAACTAGTTGGGTCATCATCTCATGATGCAATCCTTGCTCCCACTTTCATAGAAAAACCGAAGTATCTCTCAGGTGGGTGAGGAACCCTACTAGATCGGCGGAGAGGCTGAGATTCGTTGGAAACTATTGAATCCTTTGGTTCTACCAAATCATCAGCTGCAGTTTGTATAGCTGGAACTCTTTCCAGTTCTACCTCATGACCACCAATTTCTTCACAAGAAATTCCCTTTCACAAAGGTGGCATGCTGAGAAACAAAACATCTTTTGTTCCTCGGTTTGGTAGAAGATATTCCTTTGCGAATGCTTGGGATATCCAACAAACTTCTACAGAACCGACTTTGCCTCGAGCTTGTCCGGATTATGCTTTTAGACATAGGCTGGACAACCCAAAATCTTAACATTCTTAAGATATGTGCTCTTCCCATTCCATATCACATATGAAGTGGTAGGCAACTGATTTGATTGGAACCCTATTCAATAGGTATGCAACTTCTCAAGTGCATAACTCCCAAAAGGAAATAGGAAACTCAGTAGTACTCATCATAGAGCGCACCATATCTAATAGGGTGTGATTGCTCCGCCCCGATACACCTACATGCTGTGGTGTATACGGAGGAGTAATGTTGAGAGAGAATCTTATTCTCCTTTAGAATAGTCCAGGAATTCCGTGCTCAAGTATTCTCCTCCCTGATCTCATCAAAGGACATAATACTTATACTCATTTTGGTTCTCTACTTCTAACTTATATTCTGTGAATATTTCAAAAGCTTCGTACTTGTGTTTCAACAGGAACATATGTCTGAATCTTGAGAGATCATCAGAGAATGTATTGAAGTACAAATAACCGGTCTTGGCATGTATAGACAGGGGGCATTACATACATCATCATGTATCAATCCCAAGAGTTCACTTACTCTTTCTCTGTTTCCAATAAACAGAGCTATGGTCATCTTATCTTTGTGACATGACCGGCAAGTTTCACAAGATGTAAATTCAAACTCATTTAAATATGCATCTAAATGTAACTTAACTAGTCGGGTCACATTGAAATGACCTAGTCTATAATGCCTCATGAAGGATTCGTTCATTTCTGAACTCTTCCTCTTGTATGTGTTCTGTATACTAAGAACTGTAGTTTGATTTAGAACGTCAATGCTTTTAGATAACGTGTCTGAACCGATCAACTCTTGATATAGGAAATGTTCACATTATCCAACAATACAAAATTATATCATTCTTTACTAATAAAGAGACTGATATGATGTTGTATATCAGGTTCGGTATCTAATAATATTCGTTCAGAATCAATGTATTTGCTAATACAGGGTGATAATTACCAACAGACTTGGCTGCAACACTTGCAACGTTTCTATCTCATGAAACTTATCACCCGTTCTCAGTCCTCTACCTATCTGTAGCCCATGTAACAAATTACATATGTGGGATCCTGATCCGGTATCACATACCCAGGACGGAAAGGATACTGAGAAACAGTTCTCTGTAATGAACACACCCGAATAAGATGCATCAGCATGCACTTTCTTCGTTTGGGCGGCACGGAAATTCTGGTAATCCCCTATTTCCTGCACTATCTTATAAAAATTATAAGTTGGAGCGGGACCAACGTTCCTTAGCGCAGTATAACAAGCGGGTTCGGTCAATATATCCATATTTTTATCTGGATTAAGGCGTGACATGGTCGCTACCTGGAGAGAGAGAGAAGAAAACACTCAGCGTGCGCTTTTACAAGATTAGATTGGTTATCAATTTATCTAATCAGGATGTCTTCCACTGTTTTAGTCAAATTTTCCTTCTAACCCTAAAAGGAAAGACTAGCGGGGATTAATTATACCCTACAATTTCGCCAATCTTTCAGCCAGGCCAGTGCCGGTACTTTGAGGGAGGTTCCCCATGCTTTCGCACAGACCTAATTAAAATAAACCTCATTTTCCCTGGGGCGTAACCCCGTTAACACCTTTCTAGACACCTACTTGATCGGCTAATTGTAATGTGTAAAACTCTCCCAGGAGTAACTCTTACTCACTGCGGGTATCGGGATCCAACTATCTCATAGAAGGTATGCAATCTCATTGCAAATTTCAACACTTGAAATTCCCAATAATATTTTACCCCTAGCAACTTATGACCTAGGCTAAGGTCAACAAATCATAAGTGCTAGCCAAGTTCAACCCGTCATTTCCTGATTGAATTAAACCCACCCGCACGACCCTTGGCTAAGGTCAACAAAGTCGCACGACTACCCTAACTCAATTGCATCATATGCTTATACAGATAAGCACTAATCAGCTACCGCACACTACGCCTTGGCTAAGGTCAACAAACGTAGCACGAATAGTAAGTAGTAATTATCTGAAATGACGGAGGGCTACGACAGGTTTTTAAGAAAACCCCTTGCGTAATGAACTTGATATCGTTGTAGAATCGAGTGATTTTAGAAAAGGAGTGTTTTTGAGGCTTTTCTAGTTTCGCTAAAGAGGTCACTCCCGGTGAAGGGATCTCGGCTCTTTCCTTATCGAATAAGGTGCTGGATATTTCGCAAATACCACTATGCAAAGCAAAAACTATAGAAGCAATCAAAAGACAAACCGCAGTTTGTAGCATCTACTAGTTTCGCTAAAGAGGTCACTCCCGGTGAAGGGATCTCGGCTCTTTCCTTATCGAATAAGGTGCTGGATGTTCTACAAGGAGCACTGCTATGCAAAGCAAGAACTGGAGCTACCTGTTTTTAAACAAGTTTCTACAACATCTTTAGGTTTCTTTTATTTCATTAGCCTCATTAATGAAATCCCTTTTTATTATTCTTCACAAGCATCACATTTGAAACGAAATCTGCAATATAACATATATCTCATATATATAATATAAACATTCGTCTCAGGCAGTAATATGATCTCATCACAGAACATTGCAGCAGAAGAACATATATGAAATATTGGATATACTAGGACGTTCGTGTTTTGATACGAGCCTGCATAAAACACGGATTCCATGGTCGCAATGAATAGCCAAACCCACATCCTTAGACCCCTACGAGAGCAGCAAGCAACACTGCCAATTCTAGGGTTAGGAGATCCGGTCTCGACTCCTCGAGATGGTCTCCCACTGGACCCTAGAACCCGGTTACTTGTGCTCCCCGCCTTGGGTCTACCTAATGCGAAAAAGTAAATAATATACAATGGTGACATCATCCTCATCCCAGAAGTGCCCCAATAAAAGAATATTACATACAATGAATTTTACATGAATGAAAATGAAAAACTCTCATCTCACATAAACCCCCGGCTATTCAGAACGCGACGATCCAATATAATATATCACAGCAACACATAATATCACATATCATCAACGTAAGTAAATATGCGTATCCTAATTGTCGTTGATGTATAGCAACGAAACCGGCGATACACCACATATTACACTTACGATCGCAGAAAAGAAAGTGTAAAACTACAACAGTTGGAATCCGCAACCTCCTTAGACATCGCATGCCTAACCAAATGAATTCCTTAGACATCGCATGGCTAACAATTATAAACCCCGCATTTTAGTCTCATTATCGAAAACACTTTTCAATATCAAGTCGGGCAATTCAACAAGATTCCCGACATCCTGATCGAATGCTCGTTGCAAACTTTAGTAGACGGCCGCACCCCTGATGCCGTCGACGAAGTGCACTAAGGTGGAACACCGCTGCCGCGAGCACCCGAACGGATGCTTTTGGCGACGGGGTTCTCCTACAGTTACTTGGTCGGGGCTATGGGGTGTGGTTGTCTATTAAGTTTACCCGGCGAGTATCCGCGTACGCTACGTGATTGCGACGGACTTTTGATCGCATTAAAATCCCGTGGCAACCGATCAACTGAGACTGAACTGCTAGATTTATAACATTTAAATTAGTTATCTCATAACTACTTGTGGATTCCAAATATTGTATCACATTCCAGATAAATAGACAATGTTAAACTTTCCAATCGAATAAACAAACACCTAAGATTTCCCTAATAGTTCTCAACACTTGAAATTAGTTTAAAAACATCCATCACATGCCACAGTACCAATGGTCCAGCCGTAGAAGGGTCAAGCCAACGCCTCACATGTAGCAACGCCGTACCACCACAAACCCTAAGTTTTAGAGGCAGTTCAGACGGTCACATAATCGAGTTAAGGTTTGTTGTCTTCTAGAGGGTGCACCGCGTTACTTACACGACTTAGAACGTTCTTAAACTACGGAAAAATCCAACTCTTGGAAATTTTCCGGCAGAGGAAAAAGTGAGTTATTGATATCCGTTCGAACTTTTTAACACGTTCTAAAATTATCCGGACAAACTAAACGAAGTTATACTTTGCCCTCATATCTTGTAAATCTCATGGAACCTGAGTGCCCAACATCGGCACTCGAAAACATCATGAAAACTTGTGTCCAACATCGACACACAAATCCACATATATAAGGCTCCGTCAGTCCGAATCGGCCCATATCCATCTCAAGACACCGGTCGGTATCCTCCGAATAACCTCCAGGTCAAACCAATCACCGGTAGGTAGTAGTCCTTCTGCCAGGCTCATCGTCTACTGCACAACATCCCTTTCTTGCCCCGGGGTACTATACCGGGTGCACCATGAACCCGCAAACGGATCATCCAGCTCCTCGAATCGGGTTTCTATCACAAGTCTCAGAACCGAGAAAACTCATGGTAGACTCACTGAAATATCATATCAAGAGAAACCGGTTTTTCAAAACAATGCATACATTCTTGAAATAATACCACGGTTCTCAAATCCATAAATCATATGAAATCCGTATCTCAATGCGTAAATCCATGACATATGATATATGAAACATAAAACAGTATTATGAACATATCAAGGGAAAACCTCTCTTTTAAATGAATCCAGTTTTTAAATATATCATGCGGTTCCCAATTCCTCCAAAGTCAAATGCAACAGCATATAATGGTGTACATGTTGCTATGAATGCACAATGCATTTCATAAGCGCAATAGAACAAGAATCAATGTATCAATATCCATAACAATACAATACCGCATATGTGTATAGGTTGTGCGTGTCATGGCAATTACCGACGGTGTTGGTGCAGCATACAATTTAGTGCTCGTGCAACATGAACAGTTAGTAATGGTGCAGTGTCCACTAGGTACTAAGTGAAAGGCACAATAAGTAATGGTATATAATGATGCTCATTCACAATCAACATAGATGAATATAAACATGCGGCTATAATATCATATCAAGTCCTGACGCATAACGCCTTACGGGCGATTTCCCCGTAGATGTTAAATCTACTCACCGGTGATCTCGAGCTAAGTAAATCAGACCACCTGCTTTCCTTTCTTCGTGGCGTCCGAAGTCCCTGCACTCGCCCCTAAATCAAACAAAACATAGAAAGTGCAACTCAGAAATCAACCAATAATACATATAAACTACGTTTAAATCGACATACCGACTCCAACAACCTCTCAAGTGTTCGCTTAATGGCTAACGAGTGTAGCGACAATCTAAAACAACCTTAAGTGCAGCAAGCTACAAAAATGACGCGAAACGTGTCAGATATCGTAACACGCGTAGTCGAAACACTAAAAACTAGCAATTTGATCCTAGATTTCATATACTATCAATATACAAAAATCTAGCAGTACCAAACACCCTAAAACAACTGCAGACAGCTACCCTAAAAATCATAACACCCTAGTCCCCTGTACGGCCGAGCTCGCCGGAATTTACACCAATGTCGCCGGTTGAACAGTGTCAGGTAGGGTTCGTGTTTCAAGTGTACACTCAGGTTCTCTAGTAAAACACTACTACACTGCTAGATTTTCCAGTAAAAGTTCGTGGTCACAGCAGATCACAAACATCCTAAAATGATCCTAAAAATACGATATTACACCCAAACTTTATCTTTATCGTTCTATACAGCGACTACTAAGCTACACAACAATAAAAGAACCTAATTAACAGTTTATAGGTCAATACCTATCCACACTTGCTCAAAATCCTAGCTTTCCATGATCCAAGTGATCTTAGTGGCTTAATCTTGACTTGTGAAGGGTTTTAGTGTGTTGTAGTGGAGATTTTGTTTGGGTTTGTGAGGGTTGGGTTTGGGTTTCAGTTGAGGGATGAGGGAGAGGAAATGAGATGAGGAAAATAATTGAGAATGAAGAGAGAATGAGAGAATGTGAGTGAGAGTGAGGCTGTATGAGTGAGTGGGGGATGAAGGAATGAGGGTTTGAGTTTAGTGTTTGCCATGCCTTCCTCTTCTCTCTCCTCATTTAATACAAGTCATGCTTGCCCATGCTCATCATGCCCTCTCTCTCTCTCTATTTCTCTCTCAAGTCAAACCAAAAATTCAAACCTCCTTTTATTTTAAAAAATAAATAATTAACTAATTACATAATACTTAATGGAATAGGGTTAATATGCCGTGGCTACTTAAGCATTGGTTTAACACTAATTAACCCTAGTTTAACATGCACAAGTGTGTGCAAGCTCAAAATAAATAATAATAAAATATCAATTAATTTTTATAAAATATGAGAAAACTATTTTGGTAAACGTTTTACTAAAAATCCGCATTATCGCTTAATTTACACTAATCGCATTCTAAGGTGTTACAATCTTCCCCCCTTAAAGAAATTCGTCCCCGAATTTAAAAATCTTACTATGCGTACCTTCAAAGAGATGAGAGAATTTCTTCCGCATCTCGCTCTCGGCCTCCCAAGCGACCTCTTCACTATTCGGGCCATTCCAAAGAACCTTCACAAATGGCAAGACCTTTGACCACCGTTTCTTCACCTGCCGATCCAATATGACTACCGGCTGCTCGGTGAATGAAAGATCGCGCTCTAGCTGAACGGTCTGGTGCTGAATCATATGAGAAGGGTCATAAAGGTACTTTCAAAGCATCGATACATGGAATACGGGGTGAACATCCGGAAAACTGGTTGGAAGTGCTGAACGATAGGCAACGGTACCAACTCGCTCAAGGATCTCAAAAGGACCTACAAATCCGGGACTAAGCTTTCCTTTCTTCCCAAATCTCATCACGCCTTTCATTGGAGAAATACGTAGGAATACATGATCCCCCACTGCGAACTCGAGCCTGCGACGACGACGGTCGGCATAAGACTTCTATCTGCACCGGGCTGCTCTCATCCTATCCTGAATCAACTGGATCTTCTCCATAATCTCTTGAACTAGCCGGGTCCCAAAATCCTGCTCTCGCTGAGTTCGGTCCAACAGACTGGCGATCGATACTTTCTACCATACAAAGCCTCAAAAGGTGACATCTAAGTCGTCTCCTGATAACTGTTATTGTAGGAGAACTCTATCAACGACAAGTGACGATCCCAACTGCCACCAAAATCTAGCACACATGCACGAAGCATATCCTCCAGAGTCTGTATTGTCCGCTCTGACTGACCATCGGTCTACGGATGGAAAGCAGTGCTAAAACTCAAACGGGTACCCAAAGCTTCCTGAAGCTTCTTCCAAAGACGGCTAGTAAACTGGGTGCTCCTATCGGATACAATGCATGTGGGAATGTCGTGCAAACGCACAATCTCATCAATGTACAACTGAGCATACCGAGCATAACCGAAAGTGGTCTTCACTCGAAAGAAGTGAGCCGCTTTCGTTAACCGGTCAACAATCACCCAAATGGAGTCATACCCTCCACTGGACCTGGGTAGACCCACAACAAAATCCATGGAGATCTGTTCCCATTATCACTACGGAATGGGTAAAGGATGCAACTCTCCTGCCGGTCTCTGATGCTTAGCCTTGACTTACTGGCAAGTCAGGCACCTTGAAAAGAAATCCGAAACATCACACTTCATCCCTGCCGACCAGTAGATATCTCTCAAGTCACGATACATCTTGGTGGATCCTGGGTGAACACTAAAAGATGACTGATGTTCCTGTTTTAGGATCTTGCGCCTCAACCTATTGGTATCAGGTACGCATAAACGAGTCCCAAAACACAGCACACCCTGGTCATCAATCAAGAACTCCGAATCTCTACCCTGTCGAACATGCTCAAGAATCTCAGACAAACGGGCATCGGCGGGCTGTGCCTCACGAATACGATCAAGTAGAAGTGGACGGGCGCGGACATGAGCAAGCTGTCCTCCAGTGGAAGTGAACTCAAACTGTACTCTACTGTCACACAAGATCTGCCAATCTGCAGAAGACTGTCTCTGAACTGCGCTCAACTGAGACAAGCTACCCACGGGCCTACGACTCAAAGCATCGGCTACCACATTCGCCTTGGCCGGGTGATAAAGGATCTCACAATCATAATCCTTCACAAGCTCCATCCAACGTCGCTTTCTAAAATTTAGATCCCGCTGCTGGAAAATTTACTTTAAGTTCTGGTGGTCCGTGAAAATCTGACACGACTCCCTGTACATGTAATGTCTCCAAATCTTAACCGCAAAGACCACCGCGGCCATCTCAAGATCATGAGTGGGATGATTCTGCTCATGCTTCTTCAACTGCCGGGAAGCATAAGCGATAACTCTATCATGCTGCATCAATACACAACCGAGCCCCACTCGAGAAGTATCACAGTAAACGACAAAACCGCCCGATCCAGGAGGCAAAGATAAAACTGGTGCAGTCGTCTACCGGGTCTTCAACTGCTGAAATCTCAGCTCGCATGCCTCGGTCTAAAGAAAAGAAACTCCCTTCCTGGTCAGTTCGGTCAGCGGTGCAGCGATACTCGATAATTCCTGCGCGAAATGGCTGTAATAACCGGCTAAGCCCAAAATGTTGCGGACCTCTGTCACCGATACAGGTCTGGGCCTAAGCTGTACGGCCTCGATCTGCCTCGGGTCCACATGAATACCGTCTCCCATAACCACATGACCTAGGAAGTCAACACTATCAAGCCAGAAGGCACACTTCGAGAATTCAGCAAACAGCTGGAGCTCTCTCAATGTCTACAAAGCAATCCTCAAGTGTTGCTCATGCTCCACACGACCCTTGGAATAAACCAGAATGTCATCAATAAACACAATAATAAACTGGTCGAGGAATGGCTTGAAAATCCGGTTCATCAAATCCATGAACACCGCTGGGGCATTGGTGAGACCGAACGACATCACCAAAAACTCATAATGCCCGTAGTGCTTACGAAAAGCGGTCTTCGGAATGTTGCCATTCCGAACCCGCAACTGAGGTTAACCTGATCTCAAATCAATCTTAGAAAAATGTCCTGCACCCTGGAGATGATCAAACAATTCATCAATCCGAGGTAAAGGATACCTATTCCGCACCGTCACTCGGTTCAATTGACGATAATCAATGCACAACCTCAAACTGCCGTCCTTCTTCTTGACGAACAAAACATGAGCTCCCTAAGGAGAAACACTGGGACGTGCAAGTCCCATATCATATAACCATTGCAGCTGATCCTTAAGCTCCATAAGCTCCGCCGGGGCCATCAGGTAAGGCGGTATAGAAATAGCCCCGATGCCGGGGATCAGATCAATACTAAACTCAATCTCACGCTCTGCCGGCAATCCAGGTAACTCATCGGGAAAAACGTCGGGAAACTCTCTCACGATAGGAACCTAGTCCAACGAATCTACTGTGGCTCTAGTATCTCGTATGAAAGCCAAGAATCCCCGACATCCCCTCCTCAAAAGCCTACTAGAGCAAAAGGCTGAAATCAATCTATGAGGGGCGGAACTACGATCCCCTGCACAACAAGAACCGACTCACCGGGAAAACAAAACCTGATTGTCTTCTCATGGTAGTCCACAGACACATTGCAAGTAGCTAACCAGTCCATGTCCAGGAGAACGTTGAAGTCCAACATCTCAAGAAGGATCAAGTCGACGGATGAATCTCTATCTCCAATATGGACGACACATCACCGAAACACGTGTCGCGCAACAAACGACTCGCCAGCAGGAGTGGTCACAATAAGCGGCTGATCTAGCAAACATGACTCTTGGACCAACCTCGGCACAAATTGTGTAGAATCATACGAGTGCATAGATCCCGGATCAAACAATATATGCGCATCGAAGGAACATACAGAAAAAACCCTGAAACCACTGCATTGGACGCCTGCGCATCCAGATGAGTCGAAGCAAATACTCGTACCTGCCCTCTTCCTGCAACTGGCTGTCCTCCGCCTCTGTCACCCCGTCCTCTCTGAACAAAATCTCCACGACCATGACCTCTCTGAGCATAAGTCTGACGTGGAGCTACAACAGGCGCAAGAGGCAACACTTTCTGAGGTGGAGAAGGTGGTAAGGTAACATGAGATACAGCTGCCTCGTCCTCACCTGGATCAGTACAATCTCGAACACGTTGATAAAAGCTCCCGCAACGGAAACATCCAGACGATGACTGTTGACCCTCCTGGGGATAAGAGCTAAACAACTGGCCTCGTCCCAAGCCTCTGCTACTCCCACGACCTGAACGAAATCTGTCGCGGCATATAAACATCTGTCTCCAGGCTGATACACCAGTATGGACCCTCTTCGGTACCGGAACGACCGAAGTCTCGGAAAGACGCTCCTTAACAAGTAGGATTGCGTCCTCTGCTGCTGCATACGTGTCACAATGCCGGGCGCTGATAGCGAGGAACAACTGGGTAAGCATGCCTCGAACAAATCTCTTGATCCACATCTCCTCAGTGTCATACACAGATAGCTGGGTAAACTGCACATCGTACTCTTCCACCGTCATACCCGGAGTTTGGCGTAACGAATCAAAACTGCGAGATCGAGCATCCCCGATGCTCTGCAGAAGAAAACGGGCAAGAGACATCGTCACGAACTCAGCCCAGGTCATAGGAGAAAGACCTGAAGCTCTTCCCCTCTCTAAAGACTCGCACCACTTCTGGACAAGACCTTCCAGACGAAAACTCGCGAACTCTCGCATCGGAGCATCTCAGCGAACGACATATCCTGGCCATCCGATCGATAAATGACTGCGGATCCTCAGCTGCATCAGTGCCAGTGAAAACCGGAGGCTTCAGCCACATGAGCTCAGATAATGATACGGTAATCACCTCCGTAGCTGCAGGTACAACTGTCTAAACCGTAGGTACCATCGCAATCACCATAACAGGTGGGAAAACCTTATGTCACTGCGCTCGACTGGCCTCAATTAATGATCCCATCATCTGGCACAAATCCTGCATACCGGCCTCTAGCCTAGTAATACGATCAAGCGAAGATGGATCAATCTGCTCCTGAACAATGGGTATACCGCCATGGTCAGTCCTCATCTCAGAAGAGCCAACTCTGACCTCGGCTCTCGTGGACGCTCTATGCGCCCTAGTAGTCTTCAGCGGCATAATGGATGTAAATGAAAATAGGATTCGATAAGAAAAAGGAAATCGAATCGCAAGGATGTATATAATCACGGGAGGAATTTCAACCAACAAGTCCTAAGGTCACTTAGGCGGAGTACCGTGTCGTAAGTATGCTGCGGAACATACACACGCTATGTCACTCTGCTTAAGCTACCTACTCCATCATACTAAGGTCATCCTACACTCCGAAAGGTAAAACCTAGATCTCTGATACAAACTTTTTAACGACCCAAAATTTGGCACATGACCGACACTTAAACCACGTAACGTCAACATGCGTAATGCAATTTAAGTAAGCCGAAAACCCAGAAATCTAAACCATCAAAAGTAGTAAGTGATAAAAACATTATTAAAAACATTTGGAAATCTCAAGTAAAAATCTTTAACTTATGTTTATTTTCTTATAAATTTCGGCAGTACCTCCTTTTTAAAAAGTAGCCCCGAAACGGGTACAAACATAAGATATAAGTAAAGCAACATAGGATATAAATAAAGCATCCCTAAACGGGAGAAAATCACGCCCAAAGGCGGAAACAACCACCACAAGCATATATACGATGTCGTAGCGAAGAAATAGACAATATAAGTGAAAACAACATAAAGAGATAACACTACATAATAAAAGTCGGCTCACACGAGCTCGACACCTAGAATCACAAAATATACAATATCGTCCTCACAACTCGTCTCTAAGTCAATACATAAAGGTGGTAGATGGAGAATACTAGATACAATAAGATGTACAATAGATAAAGTTGGATAACCGCAAACCTACCTATACAAAACGGCCTCACAGCCAACCATAGCGGTATCCGCAAAAATAGAGATAATAAGCAGCCCTGCCGCGACTACTCTGAGGGTCAACCTGCAAAACACTGTGGCACAACGGGGGTGAGTTGCGAACTAGTGAATAGTAAGTAACATCGTACAGATAATCGCAGGTATGCACGAACAACGACAATCTATCCCATGCAATCTGATATAGTCAATATGGTAATATGGATATGCAACAATCATGAAAGGTACTCTATTAGGTACTACAAATACATGAAGCAATGCATATCAAATGAATGCTGAGAATGGGATAAAACATATCATCATCAATGAATCATCATCGTGGAAAAACCGGTGTCCATCAACGACACCCCAAATCCCAATACCTCAGGCGCCGTCACTCTGATCGGCCCTCATATCCTGTAAATGTCATGGAACCTGAGTTCCCATCATCGGCACTCAAAAACAACATGAAAACCCGTGTCCAACATCGATACGCAAATCCACATGTATCGGGCTCCGTCAGTCCGGATCGGCCCATGGGCTCCGTCAGTTCGGATTGGCCCATATCCATTTCAAGACTCCGGTCGGTATCCTCTGGATAACCGCTAGGTCAAACCAATCACCGTTAGGTAGTAGTCCCTCTGCCAGGCTCATCGTCTACTACACAACATCCCTTTCTTGCACCGGGGTAGCATACCGGATCCACCATGAACCCTCATGTTGGATATAGTGCCCTTAGAGTCAATTATTGAATCGCAGGCACGTGATTGCAATGATTGAGGGATGACCTATACCGGTAGGACAGTCTTACTCGAAAGATTTTTATACTATCTGGTTTGTCTTTATCATCGTGTACAGTCACTATTACACGTTGATAGAAAATAGTATACTACCTGGTTTATCTTTATCATCGTATACTGCTTTAGGTGATGGTACAGATCACTATTGCACGTTGATAGAGCCCCTAGGATTCATGCTTGACGACCAACAGTATGATGGCGATCAAATACGTGGGAGCTGGGGTCTATAAGCACATCCTTAATGTGGTCCCTAATCGTGGGAGTTTCGAGACTGGGCATCGATACTCCATTAGTAGACTAGTGTATACAGTCGAGACCCCGACGAGGGGTGGTGGCCGGTCTCACAAGCCATTGGTGTCAGTTGGTTCACCTAAGATGTATACAGGTGCTCATTGGGTTATGAGTACACCGGACAGGACTCACCGGTAACATTCTAGTTGGTATTATACCTGACGTCAGATAGCAGTTTCCTGGTGACATGTGTACAGGTTAGTTCATCGACTTGAGATCGTCATTTGTCTCGTTTGAGTTCCCACTATACTTTGATTACTACCCTACCACGGCTCAAAGGAGTCGTGCAAGCAGGTTTTAGTTGGGTACAGTCCCGAACCACATGGAGGCAAGTAAGCGTATCGGCAGGGGTTTCGTCTCTCCCAGTATTGGGGGTGAGATCGCGCTGTGTCTAGGAGAGCCATTACACGAATCCCTCGGCCGAGGCAGGAGATTTACTAGTAGGTATTCCAGTAGTATCTCAGGGTGTTTTGGGCTACTCCGACATGACTTGTACCGCTTTTGGGGGTCTGACTTTTACCAGCCCCCTAGGCCCGACATGCGATACTCATAGACGAACGGACCGGACTGTACGGATATTGTCACTGCCAGGCTCAGTAGGGTGTCAGGATGAGTTCTCTCATCGACCTCCCTTTTGGTCAATACCTGGTTGCCCGTTATGTACAGCTAGTACCACTGACGTGCTAGTGGTTAAAACCACAGCCAAAGTATTGTCGAGTCTTTAGAGTCCCCCACAGACAGTTTCTCAAGTTTCGGGCGAAACGTTGTAGAGGCCGTATGATATATGGCAGGGTTCGATCATATACGTGCGGTATTTCATGGATCATGATCGGACGGATCATACTAGTGGGCTTTAGTTTAAGCCGGATCCTAGTATTAGATTTCTTGGATTGCTTTAGTCTCATCGCATTCGCATTCAGTCGGAATGCGGACGCAGGTATGTATATACAGGTGAGGGGTATCCTTATGATCCGTCACGAGTTTACTTTAGATGTTACCTTATCTTTTTGTTGTTGCAAACATTTGGATTAATGTTTGCATATGGAAATTACGAGCTAGAAATCATGATTAAGTGCATTTAATGTGGCATGTGCAAGGGTTATGACTCATGGTCTCTTTTTATGTGCATATGTCACATTATTGTTTGATTTGGTGTTGATTTGATGAGAAGAGAGAGAGAGAGAGGGGCTGCCATGAGGAGGTGAGCTCTCATATTATTCTTCTCACTCTCTCTGATTTTTATCACACACATTACAAAAGAAAAGAGAGAAGAAACTCCTTCTTCTTCCTCTTTCTTCCTCTAGCTCATTATCTCCATCAATGGCTTCATCTCTAACCTCCATCCAAATCAATGGATGCAAGAGACAAAGCGATCACAAACATTCTCTACAACACCTTGGACACGTTGGCTAGCACACTTCATGCCCGAGTTGCTTTGGATGAAGCGGGAGCCCGTAAAAAGAATTGATGATGTGGTGCCCTTTCCGACGAGGAGATCGAGACCGTAGATGCCGCGAGGAGCTTGGGATGGTGGCCAAAGGCCGAAGGACATGGATTGATCGGTATAGCTTTCTAACCCTCTCTCTAGATCGCTAGTTGTAGGTTAATGGTTCGATCCGCGTTTTAAGCATACGACAGCGCCAGTTTTCAGGTTATGAAAAATTTCCGTTTCCGCATTTTGGCCTCGGAAAGACGGCCGGGGCGCTACCGTAGTCTTACATGGTATCAGAGCCAGGCCATTAACCTTTACTAGCTTGCTCTAACGTATTTAGAACATCGATCGAACAAAAATTCCGAAACGGCGATTTCAAAATGTGTAGTTTCTGTCGAAATTTTTTGTTGTCAAAATATTATTTGATGTATTGCAGAAATATGTGCAGGCGTTTCTAAGAAAACTGAGAAATTTTGGTTCACTGTGGGCACTGTAGCGCCGCGGAACCGCGGCTGTAACCCCGTTTTGGCCGCGGTTTCTCCGCCTCACAGTAGCCTTAGTGCACCAAACTTTCAGAAGTTCTCTCTGACTTGGAATTGTGGCTTCTGGTATTTTTATTTTGGGCCCAGAATTGTTTGAGTACTGGGAATTGTGCTTGGGGCCCACTTCGGGAAATTTTGTCGATCGAAAATTTAAATATGTTAGTTCACAATATTTACATTATATCTGCGACCGTGAATGCCATTTGATCGGTAAATCCTGTCTAATTGCTATAGACCTTTTAGACGGATTTGCGAACGTGACATTCACGTTGATGTTCTGTGTTGTGCTGTGATATTGCGGATTTGTCGTGGTGGATAGCCTGGATGCAATGGTAGTACAGTTTGGATGTATTTGTACATTTGATATTACGGGGCGAGCATCCGACATGTGGACTGTCGTCACTGCCTGTTTGTATATTATTCTTTTGGGGCACGACCGGGCTGAGATCGATGTACCCGTTGTATGTATATTTTTCTTTCTGTACTAGGATTACCTCGCAGTGGGGTGCACGGATAGCCGGGTTCTAGTGGGCAACGGGCCTGCATCTCATGGCTTTGAGACGGAGGGGGCTTCACTCTAGAATTGGCGGGCTATTCGCCGCACTCGTAGGGGGTACAGGTTGACCTAAGAAGGGGTGCTCAAGTTTCCGGATTCCGTGAAGTGCTGGGTGGTCCATTCATGTTGTTGAAGGGGGATGCCTCGCTTCAGGTTTTGGCGGGTAACATGCCGCGCCCGTAGGGGTCTAGGATTTCATTGCACAGGCTATCCACACGACCAGGGGAATGTCGGGTTTTAGTAGCGGCTCTATGAAACCCGGAGATCCCAGACTATCTGTATTGTTCTGTGATGCTTATTACATTTCTGTGATGTTGCATTTTATCATGCCATGAGCGAATATTATATATTGATATATATACTAGTAGATGTTGTATATGTTTTACACCCGCGCTAGTCCAGTCCCCGCTCTGTCGTTAGTTAAGTAACCTAACGGGTGATAACGGGACCCAGTGGCGAATGCGGATGGCATATACGTACATCATATTTTCGTTCTTTTGTGGTGTGATTAATTGATGGGACTGCATTGATTCGGATCAATGCAAGCTAAACAAACCTATTCTGATATTGTTGGAACATTTTTCAAAAAGCTATTATTACAAAGACGTTCTCTTTTGTTTTGCACAGTGGTATTCAGTTATGAATATCCAGCACCTCAGTCGACGAGGCAAGGGCCGGGATCCCTTCACCGAGAGTGACCCCTTGGACAGAAGTTTGTGTCAGGGTAATAACTTCCCTATATCCGATTGCCTTTTTTCTTTGCATCGTGGTATTCAGTTGGAATATCCTGCACCTCATTCTACGGGGAAAGAGCCGAGATCCCTTCACCGGGAGTGACCTCTTTAGCAAAGGTTTTCGCCACTCTATTTATAAAAAGATATCTGGTTCCTTCAATGATATCAAGTTCATTACGTTAAAAGGTTTTTCGCCAAAAACATGTCGTAGCCCTCCGACATTTCAGATTAGTTTTTCTTAGTATTCGCGCTACGTTTGTTGTTGCTATTTGCGACTGCTATTCACGACCAAACCAAGTATTTTATCACCACTCCTACATCACCTTTGTATTTCTCCAGAACATTCCGTATCACTACGAAGACCCACAGTTTGTTGGATACTCCATCGTAAGGTTATATACGAACTCGAAAGGACTTGTTCCACTTCGGGGATGGATTCTGGTTCAGGAGAAATAGAAATAAGGTTTATTAAGTTGTCTTTTATCTTCACCTTCTCTCAGGTTACGAGTACTCCTAGGACTAGGTGAGTACACCTATTATGCTTATTGGATAGTCTTCTTCCAAAGCATAAGCTGGTGCCGAACGGTAGGGAAGGAAGAAAACCATTTGGCCTAAAGGGGTGTACAGAAGGTAATGACTAATAATATATAAAGGGATTTGGAGAGATGGCAAAGAAATATACAGTTATAGTTGTGAATCTGATAATGGAAGAGGCATTACTAAGAATACCCGGATACCCCTCCGAAACATTTACGTGTTTCAGTTTCACTGTGTATTGTTAAAAGAAAACTGATTTCCCAATTAGCCCTTGCTCCAGGGTATGTATTTACCAGGTTTGATTCTCACATCTGTATAGTTTTACAGATGATGAGTGAGAGTAAGTTATTGGGAATTGGGTAATCATCCTCATTATATCGGTATTCGTTGTAATTGGTGATATTTGAGGAAATCGCTTGGGTTGTTTGCCGGACGGCAAATGTTTGGTTTTGAATATCCATTGTTATGCACCAATTTCAAATTGATATATATGTACGTTTATTTTTATAAAGTGAGATATAACTTTTTGAAATTATGTCCATGACATTTACCTATATCAGTGGATGGTTAGGTAAGAAGCATTAAACAGCGGTGTAATTCTTCTTAACCATAAGTACAGTTTTCAACCTACGACACATAAGGAATGGGTTATTAGACTCAGGGGACTTATACAGAGTATTGTATATTGTCCAGTGTCCATGAGGACAGAGGGGTTGGTACTCTTACTATATTCTGTTTACTTGTGACTTCTCTAGTTCTTAGACATGTGTTTCGTATAAATACAAGATCCAAGTTTTGAGAAGTTATAGGTATATGAATAAAGTAGAGAACCAGGTATTGCAAGTATCAGGATTCTTCAAGGTGATCAAAGATGTAGATACTTGTGAATGGTATTTAGTTGATAGTAATGGTTTTGAGAAACTTGTTTCTCTTTTAGGTTACTCATATCTGGATGCATTCCTAAGTTGAGTAACGCTGATCGGCCTCCTTCCATTTAGTTGATATGCACTGGAGACAGCTGCATGATTTGAATCTGCTTCCAATTAAATCAGTGCCTCTGTTTCTATATTGGATATAGAACGGTTCATATCTTAACGATGTTAAGGTACAGGGAGTTGTCCGGCTTATGCTTAAAACCAAACTCTGGATAACTCAAGGCACGTTTCTATAATGGCTGTTTGTGGGTTGACTCGGTCTATGACGTGGGTTGATTTTCTACCATCTGGAAGATCAATAGTGATATTGTTCTTGACTCGCCACAGTTTTAATAAAAATGGATTTTTTTAGAAAACAGTAGTGGGAGTATGGTAGAACTGGAAGTGATTCTAGAACCGCAAACGATTACTGAAAATTTAATAAGAACCTAAAGATTCAATCTGGTTTGACATTCCATTGGCCACTCCGCAGATATGGTGGGTTGCCTCAGGCACTCGAGAGGTACTTCGGTATGCTCAAAGACGGTGACAGGGAGGTTCTTGTTTACCCAGACTTGACACTACTGTTGTTCCAGGCTATGAGACCCGGCAGGAGGATGAGTATAGCGTCGTTCTGAACTGGTTTTAGAAGTGTACGTGTATATGACTCTGCCAGAGGGTTGTCATAGTCAATGGGAGCAGCGGAAGCATAGTGGACAAGAGGCTTATGTCTATTTATAGACTAAAGCAGATATAGCGGAGATAGATCATCTATTTCTGATGTAACAGTCATAGGTTTGACTTCATCAGAATAGGGGATGGATCTGTTAAGAAGGTAGTAGGGTGTGATGTCCTGGTATTTGGATGACATACACAGAGTAGGAAGTGAAATTCCTATATTATAATTGGTTATACTTTGGTTGTCATACAGTGGTTTCTCCACATAGGACATGGATTTCATATCAGACATTCTGGTTACTGGATCTATGGTTTTAGATCTAGATTTGGGTAGTTTCCCAATCAAGGTACTTAGACAGCATTTTAAAGGTGCTTTAGAATGGACGACTCCTGGCATGGTGGTGTACCTGCAGGTGATGGAGTCACCCTCTCTAAAAAAGTCTTATAGACTAAAGGGGAGAGGGATGTGCATGATTGGCAGATCACTTGCTTAGGCAATTGAGTCAATCATAAGATATCAAGTACCACACCAGATGTTGTTTTTGCACGAGTTGCAATAAATTGAAATTAAGCCAATCCTGGAGAAACGATCGGAAGCAGTTTTAGAACATAAGTGGATGTTCTAGGGATATGATAACAACGTCCTCCTTCGGGAGACAGTTATCATTCCAGGCTTTCAAGGTGACCTGGATGACAGAGTGGCTGTCAGAGTTATAGTTTTCCCCTCTGACGAGGGGAAGTATTTTGGACAGATGGTCCAAGCGGATACCGAGGGAGGTATGGCGCAGGATACTGATTAAGTTCAGTTGACGATACAGTCTAAGAAGTTCCGATTTGGAGTTCATTTATGAACTAGGTCCCATCAGATATCCAGACATATTCTAAGACAGGTATTGCTCATTTTCGGGAGATGGCTTTCTCCGCGAACTTGAGATAAAGAGAGACATAGAAAGAAACATCAGGGCGGACCTACTCACAGAGGCTATTCCTCGAACGCAATAGTTTCGCAAACAGGCTTTGTTAGACTGTTTAATAGAGGAGTTGGGTGTTCTGTATCACACGGGCTGTGAGTACGCAACATCGCAATAACTAGCTTTGAGTGCACGTGGGAGATTGTTGGATATAGTGACCTCAGAGTCAATTATTGAATCGTAGGCACGGGATTGCAATGATTGAGGAATGACCTATACCGGTAGGACAGTCTTACTCGAAAGCTTTGTATACTATCTGGTTTGTCTTTGACATCGTGTACAGTTCAATATTACACGTTGATAGAAAATAGTATATTACCTGGTTTATCTTTATCATCGTGTACTACTTTAGGTGATGGTACAGATCACTATTGCACGTTGATAGAGCCCTTAGGATTCATGCTTGACGACCAGCAGTATGATGGCGATCATATACGTGGGAGCTGGGGTTTATAATCACATCCTTAAAGTGGTCCCTAGTCGTGGGAGTTTCGAGACTGGGCATCGATACTCCATTAGTAGACTAGTGTATACAGTCGAGACCTCGACGAGGGGCGGTGGCCGGTCTCACAAGCCATTGGTGTCAGTTGGTTCACCTAAGATGTATACAGGTGCTCATTGGGTTATGAGTACACCGGACAGGACTCGCCGGGAATATACTAGTTGGTATTATACTTGACGTCAGATAGCAGTTCCTTGGTGACATGTGTATAGGTTAGTTCATCGACCTGAGATCGTCATTTGTCTCGTGTGAGTTCCCACTGTACTTTGATTACTACCCTACCACGGCTCAAAGGAGTCGTGCAAACAGGTTTTAGTTGGGTACAGTCCAGAGCCACATGGAGGCAAGTGAGCGTATCGGCAGGGGTTTCGTCTCTCCCGGTATTGGGGGTGAGATCGCGCTGTGTTTAGGAGAGCCATTACACGAAGCCCTCGGCCGAGGCAGGAGATTTACTGGTAGGTATTCCAGTAGTATCTCAGGGTGTTCTGGGCTACATTCCGACACGACTTGTACCGCTTTTGGGGGTCTGACTTTTACCAGCCCCCTAGGCTCGACATGCGATACTCATGGACGAACGGACCGGACTATACGGATATTGTCACTGACAGGCTCAGTAGGGTGTCAGGATGAGTTCGCTCATCGACCTCCCTTTTGGTCAATACCCGGTTGCCCGTTACGTACAGCTAGTACCACTGACGTGCTTGTGGTTAAATCCACAGCCAAAGTATTGACGAGTCTTTAGAGTCCACCACAGACAGTTTCTCAAGTTTCGGGCGAAACGTTGTAGAGGCCGTATGATATATGGCAGGGTTCGATCTATACGTGCGGTATTGCACGGATCATGATCGGACGGATCATACTAGAGGGCTTTGGTTTAAGCCGGACCCTAGTATTAGATTTGCTGGATTGCTTTAGTCTCATCGCATTCGCATTCAGTCTGTATGCGGATGCAGGTATGTATATACAGGTGTGGGGTATCCTTCTGATCCGTCACGAGTTTACTTTAGATGTTGACGTATCTTTTTATTGAATGTTTGCATATGGAAATTATGAGCTAGAAATCATGATTAAGTGCATTTAATGTGGCATGTGCAAGGGTTATGACTCATGGTCTCTTTTTATGTGCATATGTTACATTATTGTTTGATTTGGTGTTGATTTTATGAGAAGAGAGGGAGAGGGGCTGCCATGAGGAGGTAAGCTCTCATATTATTCTTCTCACTCTCTCTGATTTTTATCACACACATCAAAAAAGAAAAGAGAGAAGAAACTCCTTCTTCTTCCTCTTTCTTCCTCTAGCTCATTATCTCCATCAATGGCTTCATCTCTAACCTCCATCCAAATCAATGGATGCAAGAGACAAAGTGATCACAAACATTCTCTACAACACCTTGGACACGTCGGCTAGCACACTTCGTGCCCGAGTTGCTTCGGATGAAGCGGGAGCCCGTAAAAAGAATCGATGATGTGGTGCCCTTTCCGACGAGGAGATCGAGACCGGAGATGCCACGAGGAGCTTGGGATGGTGGCCAAAGACCGAAGGACACGGATCGATTGGTATAGCTTTCCAACCCTCTCTCTAGATCGCTATTTGTAGGTTAATGGTTCGATCCGGGTTTTAAGCATACGATAGCGCCATTTTCAAGTTAAGAAAAATTTTCGTTTCCGCATTTTGGCCTCGGAAAGACGGGCGGGGCGCTACCGTAGTCTTACACCTCAAACAGATCATCCAGCTCCTTGAATCGGGTTTCTATCACAAGTCTCAGAACCGAGAAAACCCACGGTGGACGCACTGAAATATCATATCAAGACAAGCCGGGTTTTCAAAACAATGCATACTTTCTTGAAATGTTACCACGGTTCTCAAATCCATAAATCACATAAAATTTATATCTCAATGCGTAAATCCATGACATATGATATATGCAAGATAAAACAGTAATATGAGCATATCAAGGGAAAACCGCTCTTTTAAATGAATCCAGTTTTTAAATATATCATGT
Source organism: Agapanthus africanus (assembly GCA_030015575.1). NCBI lineage: Eukaryota > Viridiplantae > Streptophyta > Magnoliopsida > Asparagales > Amaryllidaceae > Agapanthus > Agapanthus africanus. Next base: position 83,165,479 of record JASDDO010000004.1, on the reverse strand, counting down.
GGTTCCCAATTGCTCCAAAGTAAAATGCAACATCATATAAGGGTGTACATGTAGCTATGCATGCACGTTGCATTTCATAAGAGCAATTGAACAAGAATCAATGTATCAATATCCATAACAATACAATACCGCATATGTGTATGGGTTGTGCGTGTCATGGCAATTACCGACGGTGTGGGTGTAGCATACAATTTAGTGCTTGTGCAACATGAAACGTCAGTAATGGTATAATGTCCATTAGGTACTAAGTCAAGGCACAACAAGTAATGGTATGTAATGATGCTCATGCACAATCAACATATATGAATATAAACATGCGGCAATAATATCATATCAAGCCCTGACGCATAACGCCATACGGGCGATTTCCCCGTAGATTTTAAATCTACTCACCGGTGATCTTGAGCTAAGTAAATCAGACCACCCGCTTTCCTTTCTTCGTGGCGTCCGAAGTCCCCGTACTCGCCCCTAAATCACACAAAACATAGCAAGTGCGACTCAGAAATCGACCAATAATACGTACAAACTACGTTTAAATCGACGCACCGACTCCAACAACCTCTCAAGTGTTCACTTAGTGGATAACGAGTGTAGCGAAAATCTAAAACAACCGTAAGTGCAGCAAGCTACACAAACGACGCGAACCGTGTCGGATATCGTAACGCGCGTAGTCGAAACACAAAAAACTAGCAATTTGATCCCAGATTTCACATACTGTCAATATACAAAAATCTAGCAGTACCAAACACCCTAAAACAACTGCAGACAGCTACCCTAAAAATCACAACACCCCAGTCCCCTGTACGGCCGAGCTCGCCGGAATATTCCCCAATGTCGCCGGTTGAACAGTGTCAGGTGGGGTTCGTGTTTCAGGTGTACACTCAGGGTCTCTAGTAAAACACTACTACACTGCTAGATTTTCCTGTAAAAGTTCGTGTTCACAGCAGATCACAGACATTCTAAAATGACCCGAAAATACGATATTACACCAAAACTTTATCTTTATCGTTCTAAACAGCGACTACTAAGCTACACAACAATAAAAGAACCTAATTAACAGTTTAGAGGTCAATACCTATCCACACTTGCTCAAAATCCAAGCTTTCCATGCTCCAAGTGATCTTAGTAGCTTAATCTTGAGTTGTGAAGGGTTTTAGTGAGTCGTAGTGGAGATTTTGTTTGGGTTTGTGAGGGTTGGGTTAGGGTTTCAGTTGAGGGATGAGGGAGAGGAAATGAGATGAGGAGAATAATTGAGAATGAAGAGAGAATGTGAGTGTGAGTGAGGGTGTATGAGTGAGTGAGGGATGAAGGAATGAAGTGTGAGTTTAGTGTATGGCATGCCTCCCTCTTCTCTCACTCCTCAGTTATTGCAAGCCATGCTTGCCCATGCTCATCATGCTCCCCCTCTCTCTTCCTCTCTCTAGTCAACGCAAAAATTCAAACCTCCTTTTATTTTAAAAACTAAATAATTAACTAATTACATAATACTAAATGGAATGGGGTTATCATGCTACTTAAGCATTGGTTTAACACAAATTAACCCTAGGTTCACATGCACAAGTGTGTGCAAGCCCAAAATGAATAATAATAAAATATTAATTAATTTTTATAAAATATGAGAAAACTATTTTGGTAAACTTCTTACTAAAAATCTGCATTATCGCTTAATTAACACTTATCGCATTCTAAGGTGTTACAGTGCAGTATAAGAACATCATTTCTTATCAAGAGTATGTCATCCACGTACAATACGAAGAAGACAACCATACTCTCTGCCACCTTCTTGTATATACAAGGTTCATCTACGTTTTTTATGAAGTCAAACTCTTTGACTGCCACATAAAAACAGATGTTCCAACTCCACAATGCCTGCTTCAACCCGTAGATGGATTTAAGCTACTTGCACACCTTTCCGCTGCTCCCACTTTCCACGAAGCGCTATGGCTGAGTCATGTACACGCAGTCTTCTAAATCACCATTTAGAAAGGCGGTCTTAACATCCATTTGCCAGATTTCGAAGTCATGGTATGCAGCGATGGCAAGTAGGATCCGGATGGACTTAAGCATAGCCACTGGAGAAAAGGTTTCATCATAATCCACATCTGTTCGTTGATGAAAACCTTTTGCAATAAGTCTAGCTTTGAAAGTGTTAACTTTTCCATCTATACCAAGTTTCTTCTTAAAGATCCATTTGCTCCCAATGGGTTTTACCCTTTCAGGAGAAACTTCCAAAGTCTATACTTTGTTGGTGTACATGGATTCCATCTCAGATCGCATTGCATCCAGCTACTTCACAGAGTCCCCACTCGTGATGGCCTGCTCGAAGCTAGTTGGGTCATCATCTTCCATGATGCAATCCTCGCTCCCACCATCAATGAGAAACCCGTAGTATCTCTCAGGTGGATGAGGAACCTTACTATATCGGCGGAGAGGCTGAGGTTCAATGGGTACTACTGAATCCTTTGGTTCCAATAAATCATCAGTTGCAGTTTGTGCTGCTAGAACTTCTTCCAGCTCTACCTCTTCGGGACTAATTTCTTTTTAAAAAATTCCTGTTCTAAAAAGGTGGCATATTGAGAAACAAACACCTTTTGTTCCTCAGCGTGGTAGAAAATATATCCTTTTGAATTCTTTGGATATCCCACAAACTTGCAAAGAACTGATCGTGCCTCGAGTTTGTACGGATTTTTCCTCTTGTCATAGGCCGAACAACCCCATATCTTAACTCGTTTAAGATACGGTCTCTTCTAACTCCATATCTCATATGGTGTGGCAGGTACTGATTTAGATGGAACTTGATTCAATAGGTATACTGCTGTCTCAAGCGCATAACCCCAAAAGGAAATAGGCAACTCAGCGGTGCTCATCATCGAGCGCACCATATCCAATAGGGTGTTGTTCCTCCATTCCGATACACCGTTGTGCTGTGGTGTATACGGAGGAGTAAGCCGAGAAAGAATCCCATTCTCTTTAGATATCCCAGGAACTCATTGCACAAGTATTCTCCTCCTCGATACGATCGAAGGATTTTAATACTTTTACCCGTCTGGTTCTCAACTTCATGCTTATATTCTTTGAATTTCTCAAAAGCTTCACACCTGTGTTTCAACAGGAACACATGTCTGTATCTTGAGAGATCGTCAGTGAATGTAATGAAGTATGAAGAACCATTCTAGGCATGTGTAGACATGGGACCGCATACATCACTATGTTTCAGTTCCAAGTGTTCCGTAACTCTTTCTCCGTGTCCAGTAAACGAAGTTTTGGTCATCTTTCCTTTGTGACATGAATGGCAAGTTTCATAAGATGATAATTCGAACGGATTCAAATATCCATCCTTATGTAACTTAGCTAGTCGTGTCGCATTGATATGGCCTAGTCTACAATTCCACAATAAGAATTCGTTCATTTCTGAACTCTTTCTCTTCTGTGTGTTTTGTACGTTAAGAACTGTGGTTTGATTTAGAATGTATATGCCATTACTCAGTGAGCCTGGTCCAATCAACTTTTAATTCAGGAAGATGTTCATAACATTATCCTGTACTAGAAAATTATATCCTTCTTTACTTAATAAAGAAACTGATATACGATTGCATATCAAGGTTAGTATGTAATAGCATTCATTCAGAATCAATGTATTACCATTTGGTAATACAAGGTGATATTCGCCAACTGCTTTGGCTGCAACATTTTCACCATTCCCTATTAGTATGGAATGATCACCTACTCCCAGTTCTCTACCTTTCCTTAGCCCATGTAACATATTACATATATGGGATCCCAATCCAATATCTAATACCCAGGACGTAGAGTGTACTGAGAAACAATTCTGGGTAACTAACACACCCGAAGAAGATGCATCAACATGCTCATTCTTCGTTTGGGTGGCGTGGAAATCAGGATATATTCATATTTCCTGCTCAGACTTATAACAATTATAAGTTGGAGCGGAACCAACGTTCCCCTGCTCAGTATAACAAGCGGGTTCGGTCAATACATCCATATTATTATCTTGATTAAGGCATGATGTTCATCTCAGAAAACTGCATTTTAATACCACTCATTCATTATCTATTTTTTGTATAGATCGGTACTATTAACCGGTGTTTGCTCAGCAAATATAGATTACAGGTATCCGTGACACAATACTGGAAATACACTCAAAATCACGGATATAACGTTTGTGAGCCGACACTGCAACCGGAACTGGAAACCGACCGATATTCAAAGAGTTTTTGCAAATAAACAAGTGTACACACATTTTGGTCCAACACATTGCAAGTGTGCACACAACTCTTTGGCATGGACCATGGTGGGGCTGGCCATGGCACACAAAAATGATGGCTTGTGCAATTGGGGGGGGGACAAAAGTGTTAAATACTAAAAAAGAGTGATGTGATATAAAGCTACATATTTCCCTCCAAATCCCTGAGTGCAGACCAAGTTCATGTAGAGAAATCTAGTAGCACCAGTGGACTTGTTGAGAGAACACAAAACCACCACATCAACACGAGCCTAGATGCTCGAAATTGGGCTGGCCACATACCCACTAAAATCGAGCTCGCCGGCCCCTAGCCCCAGTGATCCCCATTTTTCTGTGGTCCATCCCTTGCTGCCACGTCGACTTATTTTTATTGCTTGTTTATTCTTATTTTGTGCCTATATAAGGAAGATGAGAGATCAAGGGAGAAGGTTCCTAGATTGTCTCATTCATTACACTAAAGCCACTTTTGTTTTCTTTCTGTTCTTCTATATATCTAGTCCCCCTTGAGTTCTTTGCTTTCTATTGATCTTGCAACCTCTTCATTGAGCTTGCTAGTTTAAGTTTTGGTTATTGAACTCAAAGGTTGTATCTTCATTTGAAATCAATAAAGCTTTCTTTTTGCCTTCATTTTTCCTTGGGTTCTTAGCCTTCTCTTGATCTTGCAACCTCTTCATTGAGCTTGCAAGTTTAAGTTTAGGCTATTGAACACATGGTTTGTAATGTGTTCTATTGTTCCTAGTATCTTTATTTCTTGCTTTACTTTCTTTCAATTTATTTCCATGCCATTTACTTACATGATCATTTTATTACCTTGCATTTACTTTCTAGCAATGCTCTTTTCTTTACTTTGTTTATCTTTTCTTTGCTCTTTTTGTTTGTTGTTGAGATGGTTGTGAATATGGTGATGTTAGGAAAAAGAAACGATATCGTAAGTTAAGATTTCCCTTCTTATTTCCTTTTCCCGATCTTTCCCATTAAACTCCGTCCAAATCTTACGCAAGCGTTCCTTTAGGCACCCTACCCTACCAAGGTATCAGTGATTCCTAACCGTGACCGGTTGCGTTCGGATTGGCCGGAGGCGAAAGAAAGCGACAAGAACGGACGAACAAGGGTCAATAAGCCGGATTTCACAAATACCGTGCTTAAGCACCTAAATCCACATTGTTGCTGATTGCTCTAGCTTTAGTGGTCGAACTCGGCTCAAAGGAGTGAGTACGGATTGTTGGGGTCGAAAATTGCACCCCTGTTGACCAAGTCAAAGTCAAGGTCAGCCCCAAGCCAGATGGGCCCAAGCCCAGGTCAAGCGGGCACATGCCCAAGTCGAGCCCGTGGCCAGCCTACCCATGCCAAAATAAATAAATAATTTTGTTGTATTTCTTTTATTTTATTTTATGAATAAATGTAACAAAATGGGCATAAAGCCAAATTTTTGTAAGCCCATGGCTTATGTGCAAAAAAGAAATGGCACATGAGCCATAAGATAGGCAAAATGCCATTTTGAAAAGCCCAACGGGCTATATGTAAATATGTAAGCCTATATAAGGCAACATGATGAAAATATCTAAGAGACAATTTTCATTCCCCCAAAAACTAGGGTTCTTTGTGCTTCCTGCTCTTTCTCCAAGGTTCTAAACCTTCTCATTTCTTTTGAATTAAATCAAGAGTTTTACTCTTTCTTTTCCAAAACTAAATAGTTTTTTACCACAAAACCCACAAAGGGGAACTCAGATCTGCCATCAGATCTCTGAAAGGAGAGATTTTTTATCTTGATCTTCAAGATCCCGTCGACAGAGGAAGAAGGAGACCCATCTCCTAAAAATCCCACCGTGGGAAGATCCAGAGCTCAAAGGAGAAGCCCGTTTCAGCATCTCCAAGAACATCCTAGGAGTTTAACTCCTCATATATATATATATATATATATATATATATATATATATATATATATATATAGACGCACACACACACACACACACACACATATATATATATATATACACTCACAGAATAATAAGTGCTCCTTTCTGGGAGTACAACTCCCATTGTAGGGACCAAGTCCCTTTTGCTGCTCGGGCGCCCACGTGTTGACATGTGGTGCGCTAGCGCCCAAAGCGCTAACGCCGGAGCACCCACATGTTGACACGTGGTGCTCTTGCGCTCAGAGCGTTAGCGCCCAAAGCGCTAGCGCCCGAGCGCCCAAAGCGCTAGCGCCCGAGTGCCCACATGCTGACACGTGGTGTCCTAGTGCTCAAAACGCTAGCGCTCTTGTGCTCCGAGCGCTAGCGTCCGAGCGCCCACATGCTGACACGTGGTTCGTTAGCGCTCAAAGCGCTAGCGCTCAAAGCGCTAGCATTCTTGCACTCAGAGAGCTAGTGCCCAAAGCGCTAGCGCCCGAACGCCCACGTGCTGACACGTGGTGCGCTAGCGCTTAAAGCGTTAGCGCTCTTGCGATCAGAGCGCTAGAGCCCAAAGCGCGAGCGCCCGAGCGCCCACCTGCTGACACGTGGTGCACTAGCGCTCTTGCGCTCAAAGCGCGGGCGTTGGCCCCACGCATCCTTTGGATGCCTTTCCCCCTTATATATATATACACACACTCACATATACGCACACAGACATACTCCACGACACTGTCCTCCGTTAGAAAACTCCGTGGGGTCCCCGTAAAAACTCTGCGGCCCCCAATATATCTAATACCCCTTCAAAACACAACACTGCACGTTGAGTTCGCATGACCAGTTTAACTCGTCAATCGGAGGTTCCCTCGCTTCAAAGGCGTGGGGTAATTAACGGCAGCTTAGTCAGCGGCTGCCGGAGATTCGGATCCCCACATTAATTAAACCCCGGCCTACCCTAGGCAGGGGAATCTGTAATGCGCCTGACAAGCGCGCGCGTATTCCCATCTCTATAGGGTGACGAAAAACACCCTACAGATTCTGGCACGCCCGGTGGGACATTTCTCTCCTCCCATATTTCGGGTTAAACGTTCATGCGAACTCAATCAATATACATGTCGGCTGCCTGTACTGAAATCATGCTTCTTTGTGCAGGTTAACAAGTTTCAAATTGCAATCTCCGGTCGTAGCAAAAATGTCTCCAAGGATAAGCTCAGCTCTCGACACAGCTCCCATCACCTACACGATGAAGATAGACGCCAGGACGGTCCTCCCGGCCAGTCTCGGGCGACAATGGGAAGAGCTGCCGCTACCATTCGGCTTTATCCTGTTCGTGTCAGCTAACGCCATCCCAGCTCCTCAGGCCCCGGTGGTAGACAAACCGCTCTTGAAAGGAAAGAGGCCAAATGTGGTGGTCTCGAAGGCGCCCCAACTCAAACGCAAGTCGGTGTTTGAACGACTCTCCTTGGCTCCAGCTGGGGGCAAGGCCATCAACACCAACAAAGCAACATGGCGTCTCGAGCGAGCTCCGACGATGCCCCTGACAACTGCTCAATTGGGTATCTTCTCTAAGCTCCCCATCCTCAGCCTATGGAGGCTTCCCGGAGAGCAGAAGCATGCCAAGCGATCAAGGCAGAGAAGCTAAGGCAGAAGCGGCTCAGATATAGAGCCAACAAAAGGGCTAGGGATCCTGCTAGGCTGAACCTCATGAGGTTCGAAGAACAGGGTTACCCTGCCAAAGATGAGGAATTGGCTGGATATGTGGTCCACACTGTCTACATGGTGGGCACGCGCAGCAAGAGCAAGGAAGGAGCCACCACATCCCAAATCCAATCTGGTGTGAATACGACTGCCACACTCCAAGACCAGCCTCCTCTGGAAGGTAATGAAGACCCTCTCGATGAGGATGATAGGCAGAAAGACCCTTCGGTCTATGATGAGTCGGGCTCGGAAAGCGAAGATGAGCCAACTTGCCATCCTAAAACCACAAAGCAACAACTTCTCCAGGAGCTCCGAAAACAGCTCAGAAGCAAAGACAAGGAGATGGCCAAGCTCTACTCAAAGATCGACGACTTGACAAATGTTGTCTTATGGCTTACGGCCCAACTTGCCACTCAGCCGCCCAATCAGGCTCAGGGCTCTCATGAACAGGGAAACGGTGTCGCGAAACAGCCGACGCCCGTTGCCACAAATCCAAAAGTGGGCGGACCGCATGAAAATCAGTTGCATCCTATTTCGGGAAATGTCTTGGCTACCGATGACAGTAGCCCGCTAACTCAAGATCAAATCGTGGATTTGGTTACCAGCAAAGTCAAAACCTTGGTAGCCGAAGACGAAGCGCAAAAAGATATCACCAGTAGTGGGAGACCATATCCTGCTCAGTATGATCTAGTAGAATTTCCTAGCGGCTATGTCATCCCTAAATTCAGAAGATTTGATGGGACGGGAAATGCGAATATGCACATCGCCCACTTCAAAGCCTCATGCAGGAATACTGGGGGTAACGATTGTAGGGTTCACTTCGACGGCAACAAGGTTTCTGGAGGCATCGTTCATGCCATTTTAACAAATTTGCCGTTAAAGGTAACTTTAAACTAGAATCGTTAGCTAGGATATAATACGGAAACAAAGTAAACCATTTACTATATAAGTGAATACGAAATACAACCTTTGTAGATCGGTCCTTCACTTCAAAAGCTCCTTGTTGTAGTTCCTTCGCTGCGGTCATGGTCCTCCTGGACTCTTGCATGGCTTCACGAGGCAAAAGGAGCGTCCTTGCTTGAAGTCATCGAGGCCGAAGATGATCTACGTCGAGGTAATACGAACTCAAGCTTCTTCTTCACTAATTAGAGAATTAGTGAAGCAAACACCCTAAACTAAAGTGCTAGTCTAGTAGAGGATGACGAAATAGGAAGTGGGTACACCTTAGAATTATTTATCTCACTTTTCTTTCTCACTTAATCAAAAGCTAGAGAGCTCTTGAGCTCATGGAAGAAGACGAAAAAATAATGAGATGAGGATAATGATCAAGTGAGAGAGCTAACCATGGTGAGTGAGTATTATATACTAACCCATGTAGAGTCATAACCATGGCTAAGTGTGATGGTTAGGTTATTAAATATCTAAGGTAAAAACAAAGTGAGTGGACTTTGCCAAAGCAAACCCTAGCTTCTACAAGCTTCATGCTTGTGACAAAACCTCCACTTATTTTGTAATTACCTTAAATAATAAAACCTAATATCATAATTAGAATGGTGTAAGTCTTACACAACGATAAAAGTTGTATCAACAACCATGATACAATAAACAAATTACAAATTAATATATATCACATATATATTAAGTTGTGCACAAGTGGGAAAAATAAATGCTTAAGTAAACCAAAGTTACTTAATGTAAATTAGTATATCACATATACAATTATACACTAAATTATTAAATCAACACTTGACTTAATAATCCGGCTATATCATATATAACCGACTAACATCCATTGTATCGATTTATCTAATCAACACTTGATTCGAAAACCCGGCTATATCACATATAACCGAGCGATACTGGAATCGTGAGAATAAAATACGGTATCTCATACACGGATTATTCTTAGTCCCGCACATATCACATATGTGCTCCTATTTCGTTTTGCCTGAGCCAGTAAAACCTCTATGTAGGACTCTAAAGACTCGTCAATACGCCGGCAGTAGGTGATGAACACATCAAGCACCCACAAGCCATCAGCGGTACTAGCTGGACGTAACGGCTACCCGAGTATTGAGGATCAGAAGATCAGCAAGCAAGCCCGCTCCAACTCCTGCAAAAGCCTGACGATAAAACTTGCCGTACAGTCCGGTCTCCTCGTCTGATATGTCGCATATCAAGTCTAGGGGTGGTAAACGTCAGACCTCAATAACTGATAAGTCATGCCGATATGAGGCTCATAACTGGTCGAGAAACTACTGGTAACACTTACCAGTAAATCTCTAAAACAGCCCTGGCCAGGGACTTCCCTGTTATGGCCAATAGAGCACAGCGCAACATCAACCCCCAAAACTGGGAGAGACGAAACCCCTCCTATCGCTCATTGTCTACATGTGACTCGGGACTGTACCTAAAAACCACCATTTTGCATGCCCTTTTGGACGTGGTAAGGTGGAAATCAAAGCACAGTGGGAATCACACAAGACTCTATGATGATCTCGGGTCTACAGACTAACCTGTACAAGTGTCACCTGAGAACTGCCATCTGACGTGAGGTATAATACCATCTGGAAGTTCTCGGCGAGTTTGTATAGTGTACCCAGTCTCCACTGAGCACACGTATACGTATACCATCTCTGATGTCAAACACCAATGGATATGGGATCATCCATTGCCCATCTCATTGGTCGAGAAGCGATACGCTAGTCTACTCTGGTATATCGATGCCCGGTCTCGATACACCTGCGACTAGGGACATTAAAGGATGAACTTATGGACTACCATGGCCCCACTAGTATGATCTGCATCATAGTCCCGGTAGTCAAGTACACATCCTAAGGGCTTTACCAACATGTAACCATAAGACAATATCAAGAGACAAGTATACATGTTAAGATAAAGAGCAACCAGATAGCATACTGTCATATCGAGTAAGAAAGTCCTCTCTAAATATGTCCAAGCCTCCAATAAAATATACATCATATGTACAATACCGGCCTCTAGGGCATACATACAACTAACAATCTCCCACTTGCACTAGGGTCAGCTGCTGTAGTATCGCATACCGAGCATCCCGAAGAGTCTCTCAAACTGTATCTGGGGAATGTCCTTCGTGAGTGGATCCGCTTTGTTGTTCTTCATGTCAACCCTCCTGACCTCGATCTCCCGGCGATCAACTATCTCCCGGATCTGGTGATACCGCCTCAGAATATGCCTGGATCGCTGATGGGACCTAGGATCCTTGGACAAAGCCACCGCTCCATTGTTATCGCAATACAATGGTTTTGGATCCTTAATGGATGGAACCACTCCAAGTTCAGTAATGAACTTCTTGATCGAGACAGCCTCTTTAGCAGCATCGTTGGCAGCGATGTATTCAGCCTTCATCGTCGAGTCTGCCACGGTTTCCTGTTTGGAACTCTTCCATCATACCGCCCCTCCATAGAGGGTAAAGAAATATCTCGAGTGCGACTTAGAGTCGTCCTTATCACTCTGGAAGCTTGAATCGGTAAAGGACTCCATTTGGAGTTCTCCGTTATCATACACCAAGAGCATCTCTTTAGTCCATCGTAAGTACTTGAGAATGCTCTTCACAGCTGTCCAGTGACTCTCTCCAGGATCAACTTGATACATGCTAACTACACTTAGTGAGTATGCTACATCGGGTCTGGTACACAGCATCGCGTACATGATAGAGCCTACTGCCGAAGCATAGGGTATCCCTTGCATGCGAGCTCTGTCCAAATCAGTCTTGGGAGACATCTCTTTGGAGAGAGTTAGCCCTGAGATTGTGGGTAAAAACCCATGCTTGGACTCTTCCATACTAAACCTCTTTAGTATGGTGTCAATGTACCTGGATTGGGACAATCCCAGTATCCGTTTAGATCTATCTCTATAGATCTTAATCCCCAAGATGTAGGAGGCATCCCCTAGATCTTTCAATGAGAATCTTTGTGATAAGAATAGCTTGACCGATTGCAACATAGGAATGTCATTTCCTATCAAGAGTATGTCGTCCAAGTACAATACGAGGAAGACAACCTTACTCTCTGCCACCATCTTGTAGGTACAGGGTTCATCTACGTTTTTGACGAAATCAAACTCTTTGATAACGACGTCAAAGCAGATGTTCCAACTCCGCGATGCTTGCTTTAACCCATAGATGGATTTAAGCAGCTTGCACACCTTTCCGCTGCTCTCACTGTCTACGAAGCCCTCTGGCTGAGTCTTGTACATGCACTCTTCCAAATCACCATTAAGAAAGGCGGTCTTAACATCCATTTGCCCGATTTCGTAGTCATGATATGCAGCGATGGCAAGCATGATCCGGATGGATTTAAGCATAGCCACTGGAGAAAAGGTTTCGTCATAATCGACACCTGGTCGCTAACGAAAACCCTTTGTAACAAGTCTAGCTTTGAAAGTCTCCACTTTCCCATCTACACCAAGTTTTTTCTTGAAGATCCACTTGCTCCCAATGGGTTTTACCCCTTCAGGAGCAACTTCCAAAGTGCATACTTTGTTGGTGTACATGGATTCCATCTCGGACCGCATTGCATCCAGCATTTCACTGAGTCCCCACTCGTGATGGCCTGCTCGAAGATAGTTGGGTCATCATCCTCCATGATGCAATCCTCGCTCCCACCATCCATGAGAAAACCGTATTATCTCTCAGGTGGGTGAGGAACCCTACTAGATCGGTGGAGTGGCTGGGGTTCATCGGGAACTACCGAATCCTCTGGTTCCACCAGATCTTCTGTTGCAGCTTTTGTAGCTGGAACCTCTTCCAGTTCTACATCATGACCACTAATCTCTTTTGCAAGAAATTCCTTTTCTAAAAAGGTGGCATGCCGAGAAACAAACACCCTTTGTTCCTCAATGTGGTAGAAGATATACCCTTGTGAATTCTTAGGATATCCTACAAATTTGCATAGATCAGACCGTGCCTCGAGTTTTTCCGGATTTTGTCGTTTGACATAGGCTGGACAACCCCACATCTTAACATAATTAAGACATGGTCTCTTCCCTTTCCATATCTCATATGGAGTGGTAGGCACATATTTGGTGGGGGACATATTCAATAGATGTATGGTTGTCTCTAGCGCATACCCCCAGAAGGAAATAGGTAACTCAGGTGTGCTCATCATAGAGCGCACCATATCGAATAGGGTGCGGTTCTTCCGTCCCGATACACCATTGTGCTGTGGTGTATATGGAGGAATCAGCTGAGAGAGAATCCCATTCTCTTTTAGGAAGTCCAGGAATTCATTACTAAAGTATTCACCCCCTCGATCAGATCGAAGGATTTTAATACTTTTCCCGGTTTGGTTCTCGACTTCTTGTTTATATTCTCTAAATTTCTTAAAAGCTTCAGACTTATGTTTTATCAAGAACACATGTCCGTATCTTGAGAGATCGTCAGTGAATGTAATGAAGTATGAAGAACTATCCCTGGCATGTGTAGACATGGGACCGCATACATCGCTATGTATCAGTCCCAAGAGTTCAATAACTCTTTCTCCGTGTCCCGTAAATGGAGTTTTGGTCATCTTGCCTTTGAGACATGACTGACAAGTGTCATAAGATGAAAATTCAAACGGTTTCAAATATCCATCCTTATGCAACTTAGCTAGCCGTGTCGCATTTATATGACCAAGTCTACAATGCCACAAGAAGGATTCGTTCATTTCTGAACTCTTCCTCTTGTGTTTGTTTGTTATGCTCAGAACTGTTGATTGATTTAGAACATAAATGCCATTGCACAACGTGCCTGATCCAACCAACTTTTGGTTCAGGAAAATATTCTTAACATTATCCTGTAATACAAAATTATATCCCTCTTTACTCAATAAAGAAACCGATATAATTTTGCATATCAGGTTCGGCATGTAATAGCATTCGTTCAGAATCAATGTATTACCAGTTGGTAATACAAGGTGATATTCCCCGACGGTTTTAGCTGCAACAATTGCACCATTTCCAACCCTTATGTCTTTATCACCTTCTCCAAGTTCTCTACCTTTCCTAAGCCCATGTAACTGATTACATATATGAGATCCTGACCCGGTATCTAATACCCAGGACGTAGAGCAAATGGAGAAACAGTTCTCTGTAACGAACACACCCGAAGAAAATGCATCAACATGTACTTTCTTCATTCGGGTGGCACGGGAATCCTGGTATTCCCCTATATCCTGTTCAGTCCTATAACTCTTATAAGAAAGAACGGAACCAACGTTCCCCAGCACAGTATAACATGTGGGTTCGGTCAATACATCCATATTATTATCTTGATTAAGGCATGATATGGTCGCTACCTGGAGAGAGAGAGAAGAAAACACTTTAGCGTATGCTCTTGCAAGACCAGATTGGTTATTATTTTATCTAATCAGGATGGCTCCCACTATTTTTATCAAATCTTCTTTCGAACCCTAAAATAAAAGACTAGACGAGATTAATTACACCCTACAATTTCGCTAATCTTTCAGCCAGGCCAGTGTCGGTACTTTGAGAGAGGTTCCCCGTGCTTTCGCACGGACCTAATTAAAATAAACCTCATTTTCCTAGAGGCGTAACCCCGTTGACGCCTTTCTAAACACCTACTTGATCGGCGAATTGTCCTGTGTAAAACTCTCCCAGGAGTAACAATTACTCGCAATGTGTATCGGGATCCAACTATCTCATAGAAGGTATGCAACCTCATTGCAAATTTCAACACTTGAAATTCTCGATAATATTTTGCCCCTAACGTGCTATGACCTTGACGAATGGCAACAAACCATAGCCCGCTAGTCAAGTTCAACCCGTATATTTCTTGACTGAATTAAACCCACCCGCACGACCCTTGAAGAAAGCAAACAAAGCCGTACGACTACCCTAATCCAATCGCATCATATGCAGCAGATAAGCAGCATATAGCTACCGCACACTACACCTTGACGAAAGCCAACAAATGCATCATGAATACTATATACAACTTATCTGAAATGACGGAGGGCTACGAAAGGTTTTTCTGAAAACCTATTGAGTAATGAACTTCATATCGTTGTAGAATCGAGTGAATTTTGAAATGGAGTGATTTTGAGGCTTTCATTAGTTTTGCTAAAGAGGTCACTCCCGGTGAAGGGATCTCGGCTCTTTCCTTATGGAATAAGGTGCAGGATATATCATATATATCGTTATGCAAAGCAAAAACTCCAAAAGCAATCAAAAGACAAACCGAGTGTTGTAGCATCTGCCAGTTTTGCTAAAGAGGCCACTCCCGGTGAAGGGATCTCGGCTATTTCCTCATCGAATAAGGTGCATGATATATTATATATATCGCTATGTAAAGCAAAAACTGTAGCTACCCTTTTTAAAAAATTTGATTCTAAAACACCTTTTAGGTTTTTTTATTTCATTAATCATAGTAATGAAGTCCCATCATTTAAGTCACCTAAACATCACAGATAAATACGACGTACACTTATGCCATCCGCATTCGCCTCGATGTCCCCTCGTGCACCGTTAGGTTAGGTAACTAACGACAGAAGGGGTAGGGCTAGCACGGGAGTAAAACATAAGTAACGTCTATATAATATATCATATATACTATATACAGTATCTATCTCAACATATCAAATGATCACATCACAGATATCGCAGCAGAAGAAACATATGAAATGTTGGATATACTAGGAGGTCCGGGTTTTATTTTGAGCCTCCATAAAACACGGATTCCACGGTCGTGATGAATAGCCAAACCCACATCCCTAAACCCCTACGAGAGCGGCAAGCAACCCTACCAATTCTAGAGTTAGGAGACCCGGACTCGACTCCTCGAGTTGGTCTCCCACTGGACCCTAGAACCCGGTTACTTGTGCTCTCCTCTTCAGGTCTATCCTAATGCGGAAAAGTAAATAATATACATTAATGGTGACATCAACCTCAACCCGGAAGTGCCCCAATAAAAGAATATTACATACATTTAATTTTACATGAATGAAAATAAAAACTCTCATCTCACATAAAACCCCCGGCTATTCAAAACGCGACGATCCAATATAACATATCCAGCAGTACATAACATCACATGTCATCATAGTACAGAAAAACTAGACGACGTTAAACATTCCAATCAAATCATCGAACACCCAAGATTACGCAGAGAAAAACTCAACTCTTGAGCGTAGTTTAAAGTAATTCAGCACACGCCATAGCACCAATGAACCAGCCGTAGAAGGGTCAAACCAATGCCTCACATATGAAACGCTAAACCACCACAAACCCTAGGGTTCAAGTGGCGGTTTTGACGGCCACATAATCGAGTTAAGGTTTACGTTCTTCTAGTGGGTCCCAAGAATAACCTTCCTGATCTTTGAAAGCTTTTCAAGTACGGGAAAAATCCAACACTTGGAAATTCTCCCGGCAAGGGTTAAAATGGGTATTTGACATCCGATTGAACTTTTTAACGTCTAAAGATACCCGAAAACGGTTAAAATTACAACTACGAAACACTCTGATTTGTCATTACAGTAAATTACCATCACATGACAATTTAGCAAGAATAAACAACACCTGAAGCACAAAAACCAAAGAAACAGAACACTGGAAAAAATTGGAGGGGGAGGCTCGGATTGGGCCGGTGAGGGGGGGGGGGGTAGCCGGCCCAAACAGCTCAGTTTGGTTCCAGATTTCTTCAGTGATCATTGTATCATACATACATCATTCTTTACATGTTTAAAAAATTTATTAGGCTCATTTAAAATCGACAGAAAATGGCATTTTGGGTTTCAAGTTTCGGAGGTCGTTTTGTATTCGTAATCTAACATTATCCGTATAATTTCCTAGCTACGCTCTGATACCACTGTAGGGTTCACTTCGACGGCAACAAGGTTTTGGGAGGTATCGTTCATGCCATTTTAAAAAATTTGCCGTTAAAGGTAACTCTAAACTAGAATCGTTGGCTAGGATATAATACGGAAACATAGTAAACCATTTACTATCTAAGTGAATACGAAATACAACCTTTGTAGATCGGTCCTTCACTTCGAAAGCTACTTGTTGTAGTCCCTTCGCTGCGATCATGGTCCTCCCGGGCTCTTGCATGGCTTCACGAAGAAAAAAGAGCGTCCTTGCTTGAAGTCTTCGAGGCCGAAGATGATCTACGTCGAGGGAATACGAACTCAAGCTTCTTCTTCACTAATTAGAGAATTAGTGAAGTAAACACCATAAACTAAAGTGCTAGTATAGTAGAGGATAAGGAAATTGGAAGTGGGTACACCTTAGAATTATTTATCACTTTTCTTTCTCACTTAATCAAAACCTAGAGAGCTCTTGAGCTCATGGAAGAAGATGAACAAATAATGAGATGCGGATAATGATCAAGTGAGAGAGCTAACCATGGTGAGTGAGTATCATATACTAACCCACGTAGAGCCATAACCATGGCTAAGTGTGATGGTTAGGTTACTTAATATCTAAGGTAAAAACAAAGTGAGTGGACTTTGTCAAAGCAAACCCTAGCTTCTACAAGCTTCATGCTTGTGACAAAACCTCCACTTATTTTGTAATTACCTTAAATAATAAAACCTAATATCACAATTAGAATGGTGTAAGTCTTACAAAGCCATGAAAGATGTATCAACAACCATGATACAATAAACAAATCACAAATTAAAATATATATCACATATATATTAAGTTGTGCACAAGTGAGAAAAACAAATGCTTAAGTGAACCAAAGTTAGTTAATGTAAATTTGTATATCACATATACAATTATACACTAAACTATTAAATCAACACTTGACTTACTAATCCGGCTATATCATATATAACAGACTAATATCCAATGTATCGACTTATCGAATCAACACTTGATTCGACAACCCGGCCATATTACATATAACCGAGCGATACTGGAATCGTGAGAATAGAATGCAGTATCTCATACACGCATTATTCTCAGTCCCGCACATATCACATATGTGCTCCTATTTCGTTTTTCCTGAGCTAGTAAAACCTCTATGTAGGACTCTAAAGACTCGTCAATACGCCGGAAGTAGGTGATGATCACATCAAGCACCCATAAGCCGTCAGCGGTACTAGCTGGACGTAACGGCTGCCCGGGTATTGAGCGATCAGAAGATCAACAAGCAAGCCCGCTCCAACTCCTGCAAAACCTGACGATAACACTTGCCGTACAGCCCGGTCTCCTCGTCTAATATGTCGCATATCAAGTCTAGGGGTGGTAAACATCAGACCCCAATAACTGATAAGTCATCCCGATATGAGCCTCATAACTGGTCGTGAAACTACTGGTAACACTTACCAGTAAATCTCTAAAACAGCCCTGGCCAGGGAATTCCCTGTTATGGCCAATCGAGCACAGCGCAACATCAACCCCCAATACTGGGAGAGACGAAACTCCTCCTATCGCTCATTACCTCCATGTGACTCGGGACGGTACCCAAAAACCACCATTTTGCACGCCCTCTTAGACGTGGTAAGGTGGAAATCAAAGCACAGTGGGAATCACACAAGACTCTATGACGATCTCGGGTCTACAGACTAACCTGTACAAGTGTCATCTGAGAACTGCCATCTAACGTGAGGTATAATACCATCTGGGAGTTCTCGGCGAGTCCGTCCAGTGTACCCAGTCTCCCTTGAGCACCCGTATACCATCTATAATGTCAAACACCAATAGATATGGGATCATCCATCGCCCATCTCATGGGTCGAGAAGCGATACGCTAGTCTACTCTGGTATATCGATGTCCCGTCTCAATACATCTGCGACTAGGGACATTAAAGGATGAACTTATGGACTACCATGGCCCCACTTGTATGATCTGCATCATAGTCCTGGTAGTCAAGTACACATCCTAAGGGCTTTACCAACATGTAACCATAAGACAGTATCAAGAGACAAGTATACATGTTAAGATAAAGAGCAACCAGATAGCATACTATCATATCGAGCAAGAAAGTCCTCTCTATATATGTCCAAGCATCCAATATAATATACATCATATGCACAATACTGGCCTCTAGGGCATACATACAACTAACAACGATGCACTTCTCCTCCGCCAGTTCGTTAATAGCTTGACCGATGTTGCTTTCGACTGGTACGCGAGCATACCGGATGGCTCCGTTACTACTTTCGTCCAAATAGAATCTTTGTTTTGACAAAGGTTCATGAGCGTCAGCGATAAGATCACAATTGCCGAGCTCGTAAGGACCAAGCCCAAGAACAACCAAAGCAACACAGATTTTATAACCCGATGGCACAATCTCTCCGTCAAATGTGAACCGTCGATGGAGCAGGACCAATATGTCAGTCTCCTTATCGGAAATCTCAGCAATTGGATGGCCCTGTTTCTATGCACCACGGGTATCAAAACATTCCAAGAGCTGACCTGGAAAGTTCAGATGCTGGAGCGCTCAAAGTAGGAGTCCTCCTTGGATTCATAAAATAAAAATAGGTCCTGGAGAAACCGAAAGGACGATAATCGCAAAGGATGAAATTTCGACGATTCTGAATCTTTCAATGCCTCGGCTAACCAAAATAAGCAAGGGATGAGAGTGCTTAATGCCAACCAGCCTCGGAAGCCAGTGTTCGGATCGGGAGGAGAGTCTCCACTCAAAGAGAAGCTAGATAAGGTTTATTCCTTCAGAAGGGACAAAATCCATAAAATATTCAAAGACGCCCTGAAGAACGGTCTACAACTGCCAGAGTCAAAAAGCCCGCAGGAAGAGAATATGACCGACGACCCCAAATACTGCCCCTATCACAGAGTGATAGGTCATGCCATTGAGGACTGCTTCGTCTTCAAAGATTGGGTCGAAAAGCAATACAAGGCAGGAGAGATAGAACCGTCTAAAGGCGTGTTAACAAATAGTCCAGCTGCGACCGCCAATTTCATACAAACGGAGACCGAAGTTCTTCGTGAAACTGATTCTCTCAGACATCTGCCTTTCTCTAAGAACAGTCGACCACCAAGTCATTAAACTGGGAATAATCGACCACCACGTCATTAAACTGGGAACAATTGACCACCATGTCATTAAACTGGGAATAATAGACCACCACGTCATTAAACTGGGAACAATTGACCACCATGTCATTAGACTGGGAATACACTAAGTCATTAAACTGGGAACAATTGACCACCATGTCATTAAACTGGGCATAATCAACCTCTAAGTCGTTGAACTGGGAATGTTAAAAAATGTAAATAAACAAAAAGTGTGTAAATAAAAGAAAAATAAAGAAAAGCCGAAATGATGGGGCAACTCGCAATAAAAATCAGCGAGTAAAATAAAGATGAAAATAAAGCCAAAATGATGGGGCAACCGCGAATAAAAGCCGAAATGATAGGGCAATCACGATCTTCACGATTTGAAAAGCTGAAATGATAGAGCAATCGCGGTAAAACAAAGACGAAAAAAACAACAAAACAAAACAACGGCGAATAATGAGTCGCTCCTGGTACCATATTCCAGTGCAGCGATCCAGACGCCAACTAAAATCCAAATTCTCAAAATTCTCCCGGCCCTATGGGTGGTCCCCCTAATTGACTACCGTATACAATCCACGAGCTCAAATAATTCTCATCACACTCATGCCACACCGTAATCACCAGTTACGTGGCCGGTCTCTGCCCTTGGAATTACGGTCCATTGGGAAGACCCACTCATATGTCTTCACGATGCATGAGGAGAACAAACCTTCGTGGGATCTTTACGACTCACAAAGGAAAAACACACTTAGGGGTCCTCACGACTCCTAAGGAGAAAATGCACCTACGGGATCCTTACGACTCGTAGGGAGAAAATGCTTTTATGGGACTCTAACGGCCCATAAAATTGAAAAGCCTTAGGTGATAGGGATCTAAACCTGTCTCTTAAGCCATCGCTGCCTAATCCCCAAGTGGAAAATGATGAGTCGCTCCTGGTACCATATTCCAGTGCAGCGATGCAGACGCCTGAAAAATTCCAAACCCCATACACCAACGGCGAAGGATGAGTCGCTCTTGGTACCATATTCCAGTGCGGCGATGCAGACGCCAACAAAGTCCCGAAATTTTTCCGGCCCTACGGTCTGGATCACACATCCTGCAAAACCATATACAATCCACGGGCGTAAAACAATCCCAATCTCTCTCAAGTCCTACCGGCAGGGCCACATTCAAAGTCCCACCGGTGATGAAAAAAAGGGAAAAAAGGTATGTCCACAAGCAAAATGGCCACGGATGAAAACCCGAAAGGGCTCCGTGAGTAAAAACAGCAGGACTGCCGGCGAGTTAGTGAAAACCCGAAAGGGCACAAACTCGTGAAAAAGAGATGAAATGCACACGCAAAGTCCACTCGACTTTGTGAGGAGAAAATTCCCGCGTGAGATCCTTACGACTCACAAAGGAGCAACACCCTTGGGGGTCCTCACGACTCCTAAGGAGAAAATACAATTACGGGATCCTTACAACCCGTAGGGGGAAATGCTTTGTGAGACCCTTATGGCTCACGAAATTGAAAAGTCTTAGGTGATAGGGACGTAAAACCTGTCTCCTAAGCCATCGCTTCCTGATAAGCAAGCGCAAATGAAGATTCGCTCCCGGTACCATATTCCGGTGTAGCGATACTGATGCCAAGAAAAAACCAATTCCCATATCCTCTCGGGGCAAAGGATGAGTTGCTCCTGGCATTATTCCAGCGCAGCAATGCTGATGCCAAACCAAAACAAAATCCCTAATTCCTCTCATGGCAAATGATGATCCGCTTCTGGTACCATATTCCAATATGGCGATGCTAATGCCAACCCAAATCAAACCAACAATCTCTGCGGAGGAATCATTCTTCGTCCCAGAATATACCCCGTGTCGAAATCATGCTTCGCCTCGGTGTATCTGCCTTCCCTGTCGGAATTATGCTTCGACTCGGAATCAAACAACAACACTCCGGGCCGGGGAAAAGTCGACCAGCGACACTCCGTGCCGGGGACAAGTCGAACAGCGACACTCCGTGCCGGGGACAAGTGGAACATCAGCGACACTCCGTGCCGGGGAAAAGTCGAACAGCGACACTCCGTGCCGGGGATAAGTCGAACATCAGCGACACTCCGTGCCAGGGACAGGTCGAACAACGACACTTCGTGCCGGGGACAGGTCGAACAGCGACACTCCGTGCCGGGGACAGGTCGATCAGCGACACTCCGTGCCGGGGACAGGTTGAACAAACAGCGACACTCCATGCCGGGGACAAGTCGAACATCAGCGACACTCCGTGCTTGGGAAAAGTCGACCAGCGACACTCCGTGCCGGGGACAAGTCGATTAGCGACACTCCATGCCGGGGACAAGTCGAACAACAAGCGACACTCCGTGCCGGGGAAAAGTCCATCAGCGACACTCCGTGCCGGGGACAAGTCGAACAACAAGCGACACTCCGCGCCAGGGACAAGTCGACCAGCGACACTCCGTGCCGGGGACAAGTCGAACAACCAGCGACACTCCGTGCCGGGGATAAGTCGAACATTAGCGACACTACGTGCCGGGGACAAGTCGAACATCAGCGACACTCCGGGACGGGGAAAAGTCGACCAGCGATACTCCATGCCGGGGACAAGTTGACTGGCCGACACTCCGCATTGGGGAAACGTCCAACAACGACACTCCGTAATGGGTAAACGTCAAGCAGACACTCCTTCTCCAGGACACGTCAACCAGCAGACACTCCGTCTCGGGGACACGTCAGCCAGCAGACACTCCATCTCGGGGACACGTCAACCAGCCGACACTCCGTCTCGGGGAAACGTCCAACGCAAACACTTTGTAACGGGGAAACGTCAAGCAGACACTCCATCTCGGGGATACGTCAACCAGCCGATACTCCACCCCGGGGAAACGTCAAGCAGACACTCCGTGCCGGGGGCACATCGACAACAGACACTCCATAACGGGAAAACGTCAAGCAGACACTCCATCTCGGGGATACGTCAACCAGCTTATACTCCATCTTAGGTAAACGTCAAGCAGACACTCCGTGTCGGGGGCACGTTAACTACAGACACTCCGCCTCGGGGAAACGTCGACCAGCGACACTCCGTGCCGGGGGAACATCTACCAAATCACTCCGGGCCAGGGAAATGTCTATCACGGACACTCCGTCTCGGAGACGCGTCAAGCGTCGACCGTCCATGTCGTAAAAAGGGCAGTGGGAACCAAAGCAAGTCGCCTACAGGCGAAAGAAGATCCATCAATTTCATGCACACGACCCACATATGTGGTGTGCATTTATTGATGGGGGCACTTTGTTGGGGTCGAAAATTGCACCCCGGTTGACCAAGTCAAGGTCAGCCCCAAGCCAGGTGGGCCCAAGCCCTGGTCAAGCGGGCCCATGCCCAAGTCGAGCCCGCAGCCAGCCAACCCATGCCAAAATAAATAAATAATTTTGTTGTATTTCTTTTATTTTATTTTATGAATAAATGTAACAAAATGGGAATAAAGCCAAATTTTTGTAAGCCCATGGCTTATGTGCAAAAAAGAAATGGCACATGAGCCATGGGATAGGCAAAATGCCATTTTGAAAAGCCAAAGGGACTATATGTAAATATATAAGCCTATATAAGGCAACATGATGAAAATATCTAAGAGACAATTTTCATTTCCCCAAAAACTAAGGTTCTTTGTGCCTCCTGCTCCTCCAAGGTTCTAAACCTTCTCATTTCTTTTGAATTAAATCAAGAGTTCTACTCTTTCTTTTCCAAAACTAAATAGTTTTTTACCACAAAACCCACAAAGGGGGACTCAGATCTGCCATCAGATTTTAGAAAGGAGAGATTTTTAAAATCTCACATCTCTTGATCTTCAAGATCCCGCCGAGAGAGGAAGAAGGAGACCCATCTCCTAAAAATCCCACCGTGGGAAGATCTAGAGCTCAAGGGAGAAGCCCGTTTCAGCATCTCCAAGAACATACTAGGAGTTTAACTCCTCATACACACACACACACACACATATATACACACACACACACACACACACACAGAATAATAAGTGCTCCATTCTGGGAGTACAACTCCCATTGCAGGGACCAAGTCCCTTTTGCTGCTCGAGCGCCCACGTGTTGACACGTGGTGCACTAGCGCTCGAAGCGCTGGCGCTCCTGCGCTCAGAGCGCTAGCGCTAGCGCTAGCGCCCGAGCGCCTACATGTTGACACGTGGCGCTCTTGCGCTCAGAGCGCTAGCGGCCAAAGCGCTAGCGTCCGAGCACCCACGTGCTGACATGTGGTGCGCTAGCGCTCTTGCGCTCAGAGCGCTAGCGCCCAAATCGCTAGGGCCCGAACACCCACGTGCTGACATGTGGTGCGCTAGCGCTCAAAGCGCTAGCGCTCTTGCGCTAGCGCCCAAAGCGCTAGCACCCGAGCTCCCACGTGCTGACACGTGGTGCGCGAGCGCTCTTGCGCTCAAAGCGATGGCGCTGGCCCCACGCATCCTTTGGATGCCTTTCCCCCTTATATATATATATATGTATGTATATATATATATATATATATATATACATATATACATATATACACACACACATACTCTACGACACTGTCCTCCATTAGAAAAAATTTCGCATGAGTTCGTAAAAACTTTGCGGGGCCCCCGATATATTCAAAACACAACACTGCATGTTGAGTTCGTATGACCAGTTTAATCAGTCAATCGGAGGTTCCCTCGCTTCAAAGGCGAGGAGTAATAAACGAAAGCTTAGTCCGCGGCTGCCGGATATTCGGATCCCCACAATCAGTAAACCCCGTCCTACCCTAGACAGGGGGAGGCTGTAATGCGCCTGACAAGCGCGCGTATTCGCATCTCATTGGGGTGACGAAAATCACCTTACACGGATTTCCTTGACTTACACTATCCTATCTAATCCTAACAAACGTTTACTTTGCATATACACACATAGGTTAGATACGAACATTTCCTCCTCACGCATTAACTCGTGAAAACAAGAACTTGAAACGCTCCGTCTCCCTGCGGACGACCTGTACTCATCACGTCTAGCTCCAAAGCGATACCGTCCAGATTGCGGTTAAACTTTAGAACCTTAAAACTCGACACGCCAAAAGCGTATCAATCACCTGACATGGTCGCTATCTTGAGAGAGATAGAAGAATACACTTAGCGTATGCTCTTGCAAGATTATATTGGTTTATTATCTTATCTAATCAGGATGGCTCCCACTGTTTTTGTCAAATCTTCCTTCAAACCTTAAAAGGTAAGACTAGCCGGAATTAATTACACCTTACAAGTTCTCCAAACTTCGGCCAAGCCATTGTTGGTACTTTGAGGGAGGTTCCCCGTGCTATCGCACGGACCTAATTAAAATAAACCCCGTTTTCCCAGGGCGTAACCCCGTTAACACCATTCTAGACACCTACTTGATCGGCTAATTGTCATGTGTAAAACTCTCCCAGGAGTAACTCTTACTCGCAGTGGGTATCAGGATCCAACTATCTCATAGAAGGTATGCAATCTCATTGCAAATTTCAACACTTGAAATTCCCGATCATATTCTGCCCCTAACAACTTATGACCTTAACATAGTCAAAAAATCATAAGCGCTAGCCAAGTTCAACCCGTCATTTCCTGATTGAATTAAACCCATCCTCACGACCCTTAACATAGTCAACAAAGTCGTACAACTACCCTATTCCAATCGCATCTCATGCTTTAGCAGATAAGCACTAATTAGCTACCGCACACTACGTCTCAACATAGTCAACACACGTAGCACGAATACTAAGTAATACTTATCTGAAATGGCGGAGGGCTACGATAGGTTTTTAAAAAAACCCTTCTGCGTAATGAACTTGATATCGTTGTAGAAATAAGTGATTTTTGAAAAGGAGTGTTTTTGAGGATTTTTACTAGTCTTGCTAAAGAGGTCACTCCTGGTGAAGGAATCTCGGCTCTTTCCTTATCGAATAAGATGCAGGATATTTTACAAATACTGCTATGCAAAGCAAGAACTAAAAGAAGCAATCAAAAGACAAAACCGAGTGGGTTGCAGCATCTGCTAGTTTCGCTAAATAGGTCACTCCTGGTGAAGGGATCTCAGCTCTTTCCTCATCGAATGAGGTGCTGGATATTCTACAAGGAATACCGGTATGCAAAGCAAAAACTTGAGCTACCCTTTTTGAAAATATGATTCTACAACATCTTTTTTGGTTTCTTTCTTTTTCGTTAATCTCATTAATGAAATCCCATCATTTATGCTTCCTAAGCATCACAGAAAAAACGAAAATACAACGTACGCTTATGCCATCCACATTCGTCACAGTGTCTCGTTATGCACCGTTAGGTTACTTAACTAACGACATAGCGGGGCGGGACTAGTGCGGGTGCAAAATATAAGCAACGTTTATTATATATCATATATACAATAATAAAGCATTCGTCTCAGACATATAAAGTGATCACATCACAGAATAGCCAAACCGACATCCTTAGACCCCTACGAGAGCGGCAAGTAACCTTACCAATTCTAGAGTTAGGAGACCCGGACTCGACTCCTCGAGATAGTCTCTCCCTGGACTCTGGAACCCGGTTACTTGTGCTCCCCACCTTAGGTCTATCCTAATGCGGAAAAGTAAATAATATACAAAAATGGTGACATCATCCTCAACCCGGAAGTGCCCCAATAAAAGAATATTACATACATTTAATTTTACATGAATGAAAATAAAAGCTCTCATCTCACATAAAACCCCCGGCTATTCAAAACAAGACGATCCAATATAACATATCACAGCAACACATAACATCATATGTCATCAACGTAAGTAAATATGCGTATCACAATTGTCGTTGACAAATAGAAACGAAAACGGCTATACACCACATATTACACTTACGGTCGCAGAAAAGAAAATGCCAAACTACAACATTTGGAATCCACAGTCACGTTAGATATAATAAACCCGAAATATCACATACTTCGGATTTCATGCCTAACTATATGAATTCCAAATATTGTATCACATTCGAGAAAAGGCGAGACGGCGTTAAACATTCCGATCGAATCAACAAACACCCAAAATTTTTCAAAAAGCTCAACACTTGAGCGCAATTTAAAAATACTTAGAACATGCCACAGTGCCTATGGACCAACCGTAGAAGGGTTAACCCTTACCTCACCTATGGCGCCGCGGAACTACCGCAAACCCTAGGGTTTGGAGGCGGTTCTTACGGTCATAGAATCGAGTTAGGGTTTCGTTCTTCTAGAGGGTCCATCGCATTACTTGCATGATTTTTGAATGTTCTTTAACTTAAAAAAATCCAACGCTTGGAAAATTTCCAGCGAGGGTTAAAGTGGGTATTTGATATCCGTTCGAACTTTTTAACGCCTTCTAAATTACCCAAAATAATGTTAGAATTACGAATACGAAACACTCCGAATTGCCTTTATAGAAAATTAACATCTCATGCAATTTTAGGAAAAACAAGCAACACCAGAAACACCAAAACCCAGAGACCAGAACACATGACAAAAACGAACCCCAGAAGCTTCAAATGGGCCGGGCGGCTCGGAAATTGTGGCCATGTTACCGGGTCAAATCCGGCCAAATCTGTTCGTTTTTGTCCAGTGTTCATGTTACATCTCATATAACATTCTGCAGTTGCTTAAAATTTTTTTCGAAGACTTAAAAATTTGACAGAAAATGGGTTTTATTTTCTAGTGTTTCGGAGTTGTTTCGGTTTTGTAATTCTACAAATATCGTCTAAATCTCTAGCTTGGCTCTTAAACCACTTTAAGAATGCCTAGCACGACAACAAGGGTTCGGGAGGCATCGTCCATACCATTTTCAAAATTTTGCCATGCTTAACAATCCTAACCCTAGAATCTTAACTAGAGATTTAAAAAAGACAACATGTAAACTACTTTACATCTAAGTGAATATGGAATACAACATTTGTAGACCGGTCCTCCACTTCAATAACTCCGAGTGGTAGTCCCTTCACTCCAAGTAGTGACCTTACGGACTCTAGAATGGCTCCACAGGATGAAAGGAACGATCTTGCACGAAGTCTTTGAGACCGAAGATGATCTACGTCGAGGAGACACTAACCCAAGCTACTTCTTTACTAATGATGGATTAGTGAAGCTAACACCCTAAACTAAATGGCTAATCTAGTAGAGAATGATGAAGTAGGTTTTTTTCTCACTTTAGAATTAATTTTCTCACTCTTTTTCTTCTCCTCACAAAAACCTAGAGAGCTAAGCTCTTGATGAAGAAGAAGAAGCAAATAATGGATAAGAGAGTGAATGACAACCATGGGTGAGAAATATCTCATATAACTCATGTAGATAATGGTTAGGTTAATAAATATCTAAAGTATAACAAAATTAGTGGACTAAGTCAATTCATCTATAAGCTTCCACAAGCTTCATGCCATGTGAGTAATTTCCAACTAATTTGGATTTACTTTAAATATGTAAGTCTACGGTAGCGCCCCGGCCGTCTGTCCGAGGCCAAAATGCGGAAACGAAAACTTTTTCAAAACTAGAAACCGGCTCTAAAGTATACTTAAAACCCGTGTCGAACCATTAACCTACAACTAGTGACTAGAGAAAGGGTTGGAAAGCTATACCGATCGATCCGTGTCCTTCGGTCTTTAGCCACCATCCCAAGCTCTTAGCGGTATCTCCTGTCTCGATCTCCTCGTCGGAAAGGGCACCACATCTTCGAGTCTTTTTACGGGCTCCCACTTCATCCGAAGCAACTCGGGCACGAAGTTCGCTAGCCGGCGTGTCCAAGGCGAAGTAGAGAATGTTTGTGACAACTTTGTCTCTTGCATCCATTATGTGGATGGAGGTTGAAGGTGATGCCATCCATGGAAATGGTGAGCTAGAGGAAGAAGAAGAAGAAGATGTTCTTTTTCTTTTGTTGTGTTGATATGAAGAAATGAGAGCTAGCAAAATGATACAAGAGCTAACCTCTCTCATATGGCAGCCCCTTCTCTTTCTACCTCTCATTTCAACACTCAAATCACACAATTAACATGACATGTTCACACAAAAAGAGACCATGAGTCACCAAAATGAACATGTCACATTAGTTGCACCTCATCATGATTTCTAGCTCATAATTTCCATATGCAAACATTAATCCAAATGTTTGCAACAATAAAAAGATACGGCAACATCTAAAGTAAACTCGTGACGGATCACAAGGATACTCCTCACCTGTATATACATACCTGCATCCGCATTCCGACCGAATGCGAATACGATGAGACTAAAGTAATCCAACAAATCTAATACTAGGATCCGACTTAAACCAAAGCCCACTAGTATGGTCCTCTCGATCATCATCCGTGCACTACTGCACGTATATGATCGATCCCTGCTATATATCATACGGCCTCTACAACGTTTCTCCCGAAACTTGAGAAACTGTCTGTGGGGGACTCTAAAGACTCATCAATACTCTGGCTATGGATTTAACCACTAGCATGTCAGTAGTACTAGTCGTACGTAACGGGCTACCAGGTATTGACCAAAAGGGAGGTCGATGAGCGAACTCATCCTGACACCCTACTGAGCCTGTCAGTGACAATATCCATACAGTCCGGTCCGTTCGTCTATGAGCATCGCATGGAGGGCCTAGGGGGTTGGTAAAAGTCAGACCCTAAAAGCGGTACAAATCGTGTCGGAGTGTAGCCCAGAACACCCTGAGATACTACTGGAATACCTATCAGTAAATCTCCTGCCTTGGCCAAGGACTTCGTTTAAAGGCTCTCCTAGACACAGCGCGATCTCACCTCCAATACCGTGAGAGACGAAACCCCTGCCGATCCGCTCACTGCCTCCATGTGGCTCGGGACTGTACCTAACTAAAACCAGTTTGCACGACTCCTTTGAGCCGTGGTAGGGTAGTATTCAAAGTACAGTGGGAACTCACACGAGACAAATGACGATCTCAGGTCGATTAACTAACCTGTACACATGTCACCAGGGAACTGCTATCTGATGTCAGGTATAATACCAACTAGCATGTTCCCGGCGAGTCATGTCCGGTGTACTCATAACCCAATGAGCACTTGTATACATCTTAGGTGAACCAACCGACACCAATGGCTTGTGAGACCGGCCACCGCCCCTCGTCGGGGTCTCGACTGTATACACTAGTCTACTAATAGAGTATCGATGCCCAGTCTCGAAACTCCCACGACTACGGACCATTTTAAGGATGTGCTTATAGACCCCAGCTCCCACGTATATGATCGCCATCATACTGCTGGCCGTCAAGCATGAATCCTAAGGGCTTTATCAGTGTGTAATAGTGACCTGTAATGTCACTTAAAGCTGTACACGATGATAAAGATAAACCAGATAGCATACTATCATCTTTAGTAAGACTGTCCTACCGGCATAGGTCCTCCCTCAATCATTGCAATCACGTGCCTGTGATCCAATAATTGACTTTGAGGGCACTATATCCAACAATCTCCCACTTGCACTCAAGGCTAATTATTGCGATGTCGTATACTCACAGCCCGTGTGATACCGAACACCCAACTCCTCTATTAATCAGTTTCATAAAACTCGTTTGCGAAAATATTGCGTTCGAGGAATAACCTGGGTGAGTGGATCCGCCCTGATGTTTCATTCTATGTCTCTCTTTATCTCAAGTCCGCGGAGAAAGCTATCTCCCGAAATGATCTATACCTGTCTTAGAATATGTTTGGATGTCAGATGGGACCTAGTTCATAAATGAACTCCAAATCCAAACTTCTTAGACTGTATCGTCCACTGAACTTAATCAGTATCCTACGCCATGCCTCCCTCAGTATCCTCTTGGACCTCCTGTCCAAACAACTGCCCCCGTCAGAGGAAAAACTATAACTCTGACAGTCACTCTGTCATCCAGGTCACCTTGGAAGCCTAGAATGATAACTGTCTCCTAAAGGAGGCTGCTGTTATCATTTCCCTAGAACATCCACTTGTGTTCTAAAACTGCTTCCGAACGTTTCTCCAGGGTTGGATTAATATCAACTTTTGCATCTAGTGCAAAAACAACATCTGGTGTGGTACTTGACATCTCATGATTGACTCAATTGCCTAAGCAAGTGATCTGCCAATCATGCACATCCCTCTCCCCTTTAGTCTGTAAGACACCTTTAGAGAGGGTGACTCCATCACTTGCAGGTACACCACCATGCCAAGAGCCATCCATTCTAAATACTTTCAGAATGCTATCTAAGTACCCTTATTGGGAAACTACCCAAATCTAAATCTAAAACCATAGATCTAGTAACCAGAATATCTCATATAATATCCATATCCTATGTAGAGAAAACACTGTGTGACAACCAAAGTATAACCGATCGTAGTATAGGAATATCACTTCCTACTATGTGTATGTCATCCATATACCAGGACATCACACCCTACTACTTTCTTAACAGATCCATCCCCTATTCTGATGAAGTCAAACATATGACTGTCACATCAGAAATAGATGATCTATCTCCGCTATATCTGCTTTAGTCTATAAATAGACATAAGCTTCTTGTCCACTATGCTTCTGCTGCTCCCACTGACTACGACAACCCTCTGGCAGAGTCATATACACGTACACTTCTAAAGCTAGTTTAGAACGACGCTATACTCCTCCTCCTGCCGGGTCTCACAGTCTGGAACAACAACAATGGCAAGTCTGGGTAAACAAGAACCTCCCTGTCACCGTCCTTGAGGCTACTGGAGTACCTCTCGGGTGCCTGAGGTTACCCACCATATCTGCGGAGTGGCCAATGGAATGTTAATCCAGATTGAATCTTTAGGTCTTATTAAACTTTCAGTAATCGTTTGCGGTTCTCGAATCACTTCCAGTTCTACCATACTCCCACTACTGTTTTCTGAAAAAATCCATTTTTATTAAAACTGTGGGGAGTCAAGAACAATATCACTATTGATCTTCCAGATGGTAGAAAGTCAACCCTCGTCATAGCCTGGGTCAACCCACAAACAACCATTACAGAAACGTGCCTTGAGTTATCCAGAGTCTGGTTTTAAGCATAAGCCGGACAACTCCCCGTACCTTAACATCGTTAAGATATGAACCGTTCTATATCCAATAAAGAAACAGAGGCACTGATTTAATTGGAACCAGATTCAAATCATGCAGCTGTCTCCAGTGCATGTCAACTAAATGGAGAGAGGCCCATCAGCGTTACTCAACTTAGGAATGCATCCAGATATGAGTAACCTGAAAGTGAAACAAGTTTCTCAGAACAATTACTATCAACTAAATACCGAATACAAGTATCTACATCTTCGATCACGTTGAAGAATCCTGATACTTGCAATACCTGGTTCTCTACTTTATTCATATACCTATAACTTCTCAAAACTTGGACCTTGTATTCCTACGAAACACATGTCTAAGAACTAGAGAAGTCACTAGTAAACAGAATATAGTACGAATACCAACCCCTCTGTTCTCATGGACACTGGACAACATACAGTACTCTGTATAAGTCCCCTGAGTCTAATAACTCATTCCCTGTGTATCGTAGGTTGAAAACTGTAGTTATGGTTAAGAAGAATTATACCGCTGTTTAATGCTCCTTACTTAACCATCCACTGATATAGGTAAATGTCATGGACATAATTTCAAAAAGTTATATCTCACTTTATAAAAATAAACGTATGGATATATCAATTTGAAATTGGTGCATAACAACGGATATTCAAAACCAAATATTTGCCGTCCGGCAAAACAACCCAGGAGATTTCCTCAAATATCACCAATTACAACGAATCCCGATATAATGAGGATAATCACCCAATTCCCAATAACTTACTCCCACTCATCATCTGTAAAACCATACAGATGTGAGAATCAAATCTGGTAAATACATACCCTGGAGCAAGGGCTAATTGGGAAATCAGTTTTCCTTTAACAATACACAGTGAAACTGAAACATGTAAATGTTTCGAAAGGGTATCCGGGTATTCCTAGTAATGCCTCTTCCATTATCCAGATTCATGACTGTAACCGTATATTTCTTTTCCATCTCTCCAAATCCCTTTATATGTCTTTAGTCGTTACCTTCAGCACACCATCGTTAGGCTAAATGGTTTTCTTTCTTCCCTACCGTTCGGCACCAGCCTATGGTCTGGAAGAAGACTATACAATAAGCGTAATAGGTGTACTGTCCTAATCCTAGGAGCACTCGCAACCCGAGAGAAGGTAAAGATAAAAGAGAACTGAATAAAACCTTATTCTTATTTCTCCTGAACCAGAATCCATCCCCGAACTGGAACAAGTCCCTTCGAGTTCGTATATAACCATACGACGGAGTATCCAAATAACCGTGGATCTTCGTAGTGATACGGGGTGTCCTGGAGAAATACAAAGGTGAAATAGGTGTGGCGATGAAATACTTGGTTTGGTCGTGAATAGCAGTCGCAGTTTACTTTACCCTCTTACTAATCCCTTTATTTGTCTTTACTTAATACCTTCTGTACACCTCGGTTAGGCTAATTGGTTTTCTTCATTCCCCACCGTTCGACACCTGCCTATGGTTTGGAAGAAGACTATCCAATTAGCATAATAGGTGTACCGTCCTAATCCAAGGAGCACTCGCAACCTGAGAGAAGGTAAAAGGAAAAGGCAACTAAATAGTCTTATTCATTTTCTCCAGAACCGGAAACCATCCTCGAATAAGATCCTTCGAGTTCGTATATAACCATACGATGGTTTTATCCAATGGAAGTGGATGTTCGTAGTAATACGGGGTGTTCTGGAGAAAAGGGTAAAGGTAGGAGTGGCAATAAGGTATGCAACTTTGACAATCCAAATGCCAGTGTTTTAAGAAAGTTCGGTTAAGTTGGTCACTGAGTCATAGTCAAGGGTCGGGCCATGGTCGCTGCCAAAGAGAGAGAGAAAAGAAACACTCTGCGTGCACTCTAACCTAGATCAGAATGTTTATCACTTTATCTAATCAGGAAACCTCCCACTATAACCTCAAATTCTCTTCCAAACCTAAAAGAAGAATTAGTCGGGATCACTCGAGGAGTAAACCAACTCATCAGTGGGAATTGAGATCCAACTATCATAGCATGATAACATGATGGAATCCACTCACGTTATCACACTCTAGAAGGTATGCGCATATCTGGCAAGTTTCAGTTTCTTTAGAAACTCCCGATGTGATTTTTTATGCTCTTATGACCATGACGAAGGTCAACAAATCATAAGTCACATGTCAAGTTCTACCCGTCATTGTCCAGGTTAATTTGAACCCACCCGTCTAAGCCCTTGACGAAGGCCAACAAGGCTATACGACTGTCCCAAACCAACGCATCTATCTATGCAACAGAAAGGTAACAAGCAGCTACCATTCACTATGCCATGACGAAGGTCAACAAACATAGCATGAATACGAAGTGCTACCCGTCTGAAATGACGGAGGGCTACGAATGGTTTTTTGGCGAAAAACCATTAACGTAATGAACTTAATATTGTTGAAGGAACTGGATAGCTTTTTATAAAAATATAGTGGTGAAAACCTTTGCTAAAGAGGTCACTCCCAGTGAAGGGATCTCGGCTCTTTCCCCGTAGAATGAGGTGCAGGATATTCCAACTGAATACCACGATGCAAAGCAAAAGGGCAATCGTCTATAGTGAAGTTATTACCCTGACGCAAACTTCTGTCCAAAGGGTCACTCCCGGTGAAGGGATCTCGGCCCTTGCCTCGTCGACTGAGGTGCTGGATATTCATAACCGAATACCACTGTGCAAAACAAAAGAGAACGTCCTTGCAATAACAGCTTTTTTTTTGAAAAATATTCCAACAACATCAAACAGGTTTGTTTAGCTTGCATTGATCCGAATCAATGCAGTCCCATCAATTAATCACAGCACAAAAGAACGAAAATATGATGTACGTATATGCCATCCGCATTCGCCACTGGATCCCGTCATCACCTGTTAGGTTACTTAACTAACGACAGAGCGGGGACTGGACAAGCGCGGGTGTAAAACATATACAACATCTACTAGTATATATATCAATATATAATAATCGCTCAAGGCGTGATAAAAATGCAACATCACAGAAACGTAATAAGCATCACAGAATAATACAGATAATCTGGAAGCCCCGGGTTTCATAGAGCCGCAACTGAAACCCGACGTTCCCCTGGTCGTGTGGATAGCCTGTGCAATGAAATCCTAGACCCCTACGGGAGCGGCAAGTGACCCGCCAAAACCTGAAGTGAGGCAGCCCCCTTCAGCAAAGTGATTGGACTACCCATCACTTCACGGAATCCGGTAACTTGTGCACCCCTCCTTGGGTCAACCTATACTCCCTACGAGTGCGGCGAACAACCCGCCAATTCTAGAGTAAAGCTCCATCTGTCTGAAAGCCATGAGATGTGGGCTCATTGCCCTCTAGAACCCGGCTATCCGTGCACCCCACCACAGGGGAATCCTAGTACAGAAAGTAAAATATATATACAACGGGTACATCGACCTCAGCCCGGACGTGCACCAAAAAAATATATACAAACAGGCAGTGACGGCAGTCCACATGTCGGACGCTCGCCCCGCAATATCAAATGTACAAATATAACCAAACTGTACTACCATTGCATCCAGTCTATCCACCACGACAAATCCGCAACATCACAGCACAACACAGAACATCAACGTGAATGTCACGTTCGCAAATCCGCCTAAAAGGGCTATAGCAATTAGACAGGATTTACCGATCAAATGACATTCACGGTCGCAGATATAATGTAAATACTGTGAACTAACATGTTTAAAATTTTCGATCGACAAAATTTCCCGAAGTGGGCCCCAAGCATAATTCCCAGTACTCAAACAAATCTGGGCCCAAACAAAAAATACCAGAAACCCCAATTCCAAGTCAGAGACCACCTGAAGAAAGTTGGTGAGATGAAGCCCCAGAATGGCGGTGGAACCGCGGCCAAAAGGAGGGTAAGGCCGCGGTTCCGCGGCGTTCCTGTTGGATCGTCTTAACAAATTTCTACAGTGCTCCTAAAAAACCCTGCCTAATTTTCTGACATACCCAAAAAAAATTTTAGAGCACAAAAAAATTCGACAGAAACTTGATGACTTGGAATGGCGGTTTTGGAAATTTTGTCCGATTGAAGTTCTAAAGACGCTAGAGCAAGCTAGTAAAGGTTAATAGCATGGCTACGATACCATGTAAGTCTACGGTAGCGCCCCGGCCGTCTGTCCGAGGCCAAAATGCGGAAACGAAAACTTTTTCAAAACTAGAAACCGGCGCTATGGTATGCTTAAAACCCGGATCGAACCATTAACCTACAACTAGCAATTAGAGAAAGGGTTGGAAAGCTTTACTGATCGATCCGTGTCCTTCGGTCTTTAGCCACCATCCCAAGCTCCTCGCGGCATCTCCAGTCTCGATCTCCTCGTCGGAAAGGGCACCACATCTTCGAGTCTTTTTACGGGCTCCC
This sequence comes from Agapanthus africanus, assembly GCA_030015575.1. Classification (NCBI taxonomy): domain Eukaryota; kingdom Viridiplantae; phylum Streptophyta; class Magnoliopsida; order Asparagales; family Amaryllidaceae; genus Agapanthus; species Agapanthus africanus. The sequence continues at coordinate 83,129,130 of JASDDO010000004.1, read as the reverse complement.
GCTTCATCCGAAGCAACTCGGGCACGAAGTTCGCTAGCCGACATGTCCAAGACGAAGTAGAGAATGTTTGTGACAACTTTGTATCTTGCATCCATTATATGGATGGAGGTTGAAGGTGATGCCATCCATGGAAATGGTGAGCTAGAGGAAGAAGAAGAAGAAGAGGTTCTTTTTCTTTTGTTGTATTGATATGAAGAAATGAGAGCTAGCATAATGATACAAGAGCTAACCTCTCTCATATGGCAGCCCCTTCTCTTTCTACCTCTCATTTCAACACTCAAATCACACAATTAACATGACATGTTCACACAAAAAGAGCCCATGAGTTACCAAAATGAACATGTCACATTAATTGCACCTCATCATGATTTCTAGCTCATAATTTCCATATCCAAACATTAATCCAAATGTTTGCAACAATAAAAAGATATGGAAACATCTAAAGTAATCTCATGACGGATCACAAGGATACCCCTCACCTGTATATACATACCTGCATCCGCATTCCGACCAATGCGAATGCGATGAGACTAAAGTAATCCAACAAATCTAATACTAGGATCCGGCTTAAACCAAAGCCCACTAGTATGGTCCTCCCGATCATGATCCGTGCACTACTGTACGTATATGATCGAACCCTGCCCTATATCATATGGCCTCTACAACGTTTCGCCCGAAACTTGAGAAACTGTCTGTGGGGGACTCTAAAGACTCGTCAATACTTTGGCTGTGGATTTAACCACTAGCATGTCAGTGGTACTAGCCGTACGTAACGGGCTACCAGGTACTGACTAAAAGGGAGGTCGATGAGAGAACTCATCCTGACACCCTACTGAGCCTGTCAGTGATAATATCCGTACAGTCCGGTCCGTTCGTCTATGAGCATCGTATGGCGGGCCTAGGGGGTTGGTAAAAGTCAGACCCCTAAAAGCGGTACAAGTCATGTCGGAGTGTAGCCCAGAACACCCTGAGATACTACTGGAATACCTACCAGTAAATCTCCACCCTTGGCCAAGGACTTCGTGTAATGGCTCTCCTAGACACAGCGTGATCTTACCCCTAATACCGGGAGAGACGAAACCCCCTGTCGATCCGCTCACTGCCTCCATATGGCTCGGGACTGTACCCAACTAAAACCTGTTTGTACGACTCCTTTGAGCCGTAGTAGGGTAGTAATCAAAGTACAGTGGGAACTCACACGAGACAAATGACGATCTCAGGTCAATGAACTAACCTATACACATGTCACCAAGGAACTGCTATCTGACGTCAGGTGTAATACCAACTAGCATATTCCCGGCGAGTCCTGTCCAGTGTACTCATAACCCAATGAGCACCTGTATACATCTTAGGTAAATCAACTGACACCAATGGCTTGTGAGACTGGCCACCGCCCCTCGTCGGGGTATCGACTGTATACACTAGTCTACTAATGGAGTATCGATGCCCAGTCTCGAAACTCCCACGACTAGGGACCACTTTAAGGATGTGCTTATAGACCCCAGCTCCCACGTATATGATCGCCATCATACTGCTGGCCGTCAAGCAAGAATCCTAAGGGCTCTATCCTTGTGTAATAGTGACCTGTAATGTCACCTAAAGCTGTAGACGATGATAAAGATAAACCAGATAGTATACTATCATCGTGAGTAAGACTGTCCTACCGGCATAGGTCCTCCCTTAATCATTGCAATCACGTGCCTGTGATCCAATAATTGACTTTGAAGGCACTATATCCAACAAAATAAATAAACCCTACATTATTATTAGCATGGTGTAAGTCTCATACACCCATGTTGCATGTGGCATCAAGCATTACACAATAAGTAATACAATTAATATATATCACATGTATATTAAATGCATAAGTGAGAAAAAATGTTTAAGTGAGCTAATATTAGTTAATGTAAATTAATACATCAAAAATATAATTATACATTAAATCATTAAATCAACACTTGATTTAACAATCCAGTTATATCTCATATGACCGAATAATATTATTTGTATCAACTTATAGAATCAACACTAGATTCGATAAGCCGGTTATATCTCATATAACAGACCGATACAGTATCGACTTATCGAATCAACTTTTGATTCAATAACCCGGCTATATCTCAGACCCCAGTAACCGATAAGTCGTGTCGATATGAGGCACATAACGGGTTGAGAAACTACTGATAACAGTTATCAGTAAATCTCCGTATTAACCCTGGCCAGGGACTTCTTGTTATGTCCAATTGAGCACAGCGCAACATCAACCCCAATACCGGGAGTGACAAATCCCCTCCTATCGCTCATTGCCTCCATATAATTTGTAGGGTTGCAAGGCACGCTCACAAGGGTCTACGAGGCATCAACCATGCCCGATTAAAATTTTAGCCGTGCCGAACAACCCAAAGCCGGATCTTTAAACTAGGGCTTAGGCGAAAACAAGCATGTTAAACTCTTTAACACTAAGTGAGAGGGATTACAATCTTTGTAGATCTGGTCCTTCACTTCAATAGCTCCGTGTAGATGTACCCTTCGCTTCGATCGTCATCTCCGGACTCAAGAGAAGCTCCACAAGAAGAACGAACGTGCTTGCTTAGATGCCTTCGAGGCCGAAGATGATCTACGTCGGGGAGACACTAACCCAAGCTATTCCTTCATTAGGTCATGAACTTTGTGAAGAGAACACACTCTACTACATGGCAAGTGGTAGAGGATGAAGAATTAGGAAGTGGGCTCACTTTAGAATTGATTTTCTCACACTTTTTCTCATGGCACCATTGGAGCTATTAAGCTTTTCATGGAGCTTGATGAAGAAGAAGAAGAAGAAAGAATAATATCATCATATGAATTATTATCCTCTCAATAATGTTACCATGGGTGAGTTAAGCTATCATGCTTAACTCATGTAGCGAATTAACCAAAGCATGAGGTTAAGGGTTGGGTTAACTAAATATCCTTAAGAATGACAAAAGAGTTGACTTTGTCAATGTTTCCACAAGCTTCATGAAAGCTTGAGTACTTTGACAAAGTCTTTCTCTTTTGTTATTCTTAAGATATAAACAAAACCCTAATCTTTACCCTAATCTTGGTATAAGTCTCATACACCCATCTTTTATGTATCATCAAGCATGACACAATCATATGTACACAAATATATATCACATATACACTTATGCACAATCAAGTGAGAAAATAAATCTTAGGTGAGCTAATACTAGTTAATGTAATGTAATATATCAAATATATAATTATACATTAAATTATTAAATCAACTCTTGATTTAATAATCCGGCTATAACCGACTAATATCAATAGTAACAACTTATCGAATCAACACTTGATCCGATAACCCGGCTATATCGCATACAACCGATCAATGTCACAAATCACGAGAATAGAATACGGTATCTCATATCGTATCAATCTCGGTCCCGCACATATCACATATGTGCTCCTACTCCATTTCTCTCGAGCCAGGAAACCCCTGTGTAGGATTCTAAAGACTCGTCAATACGCCGGCAGTAGGTGATGATCATATCAAACACCCACAAGCCGCAAGCGGTCTGCTAAACGTAATGGACGCCCAGGTATTGAGCGATCAGAATATCAACAAGCAAGCCTGTACATTCTCTTGTGAATCCAATCAGTAACACTCCCGTACAGTCCGGTCTCGTCGTCTGATATGTCACATATCTCGCCTAGGGTTAGTAAACGTCAGACCCCAGTAGCTCGATAAGTCGTGTCGATATGAGGTCTATAACAGTTCGAGAAACTACTGATAACACTTACAAGTAAATCTCAGCAACCCTGGCCAGGGATTTCCGGTTATAGCCAATCGAACACAGCACAACATCAACTCCCTATACCGGGAGAGACGAATCCCCTCCTATCGCTCATTGCCTCCATGTGATTCGGGACTGTACCCAAAATCCACCTTTTTGCATGCCCTCTTGGATGTGGTATGATGGAAATCAAAGCACAGTGGGAATCACATAAGACTCTATGACGATCTCGGGTCAACAGACTACTCTGTACCAGTGTCACCGGAGAACTGCCATCTAGCGTGAGGTATAATACCATCTGGGAGTTCTCGGCGAGTCCGTCCAGTGTACCCAGTCTCCACTGAGCACCCGTACACCATCCTTGATGGCAAACATCGATGGATATAGGATCATCCATCTCCCATCATATGGGTCAAGATGCGTGTACGCTAGTCTACTCTGGTGCATCGATGCCCTGTCTCGATACACCCACGACTAGGAACTGTTATAGGATGTACTCGTCGACTACCGTGGCCCCACTAGTATGATCTCATCATAGTCCCAGTAGTTGAGTACATATCCTAAGGGCTTTATCAACATGTAACATAGAGACATTCAGAGTACATGTTAAGATAAAGTATAACCAGATATCATACTATCATGTCGAGCAAGAAAGTCCACCCTATATATGTCCCCACATCCACTACAATATACATCGTATGCACAGTAATGGCCTCTAGGGCATACATATAACTAACAACTCCCACTTGCACTAGGGCCATCTGTTGTGGTATCACATGCCCAACAATTAGCTGCGGTTGAAGTATCTCATACTCAACCATCCCATAAAAGTTTCTACTGGGAAAAAGGCTTTTGTGAGTGGATCCGCGCTGTTGTTCTCTGTGTCTAATCTCCTAATCTCGATCTCCCTGAAGATCAGCTATCTCCATGATCAGGTGATACTGCCTTAGAAATATATCTGGATTTCAGATGGGACGGTAGTTCCTTGGCTAAAGCCACAACTCCATTGTCATACAATAGTAGGAACGAAGTTCATCTCATGAACTTATATATCCAGACTGCCTTTTTGGTAGCATCCTTGGTAATGATGTATCTTGCCTTTAATCGTCTAGTAAGTCACGGTATCTAGCTTGGAACTCTTCCAACATACCGTCCCTTCACTGAGGGTAAAGACAATGCCTGCGACTGACATTCAGTCGTCCTTATCACCCTGAAACCTTTCCAGTGATTCTCCCCAGGATCAATTGATACCATCTTACTGCAACTAGTGAGTATCCTAACATCCAATTAGAACTATCTCATAGATCCAAAACCCAGGATTTAGGAGGTATCATTTTGATCCTATATGGAGAATCCTTATGATAAGCGGAGATTGACCAAGCGTAGCATAGGAAATTCCTTCCCTATCAAGAGTAGGTCATCCACGTACTCTACGAGGATCACCACCATACTCCCTACTACCTTTTTGTATATACAAGGTTCATTTACCATTTTGATGAATTCAAACTCTTTGACTACCACATCAAAACAGATGTTCCAACTCCGCGATGCCTGCTTTATCATATAAAACATCTTGCACATGTTTCCGCTGCTCCTACTGTCTACGAAGCTCTATAGCTGTGTACTTATAGACGTTCTCTTCTAAAACATCATTTAGAAAAGCAGTCATGACACCCAACCACCAGATATCGTAGTCATGGTATGTAGCCGTGGCAAGTAGGACCTGGATGGACTTAAGCATAGCTTTGAAAGTCTCAACTTTTCCATGTACACAAGTAATCTTCTCAAGATATACTTGCTCCTGATGGGGTTTAACCCTTCAGATAAAGCAACCAAAGTCCATACTTTGTTGGTGTATAAGGATTCCATCACAGATCACTAAGCATCTAGCCATTCTTACTGAGTCTCACTCCTGATGGCCGGCTCGGAACTAGTTGGGTCATCATCTCATGATGCAATCCTCGCTCCCACTGTCATAGAGAAACCGAAGTATCTCTCAGGTGGGTGAGGAACCCTACTAGATCGGCGGAGAGGCCAAGGTTCGTTGGAAACTATTGAATCTTTTGGTTCTACCAAATCATCAGCTGCAGTTTGTATAGCTGGAACCTTTCCAGTTCTACATAACAGACCTTGCCTCGAGCTTGTCCGGATTTTGCTTTTAGACATAGTCCGGACAACCCCAAATCTTAACAAACTTAAGATATGGGCTCTTCCCTTTCCATATCACATATGAAGTGGTAGGAAACTGATTTGATTTGAACCCTATTCAATAGGTAAGCAGCTTCTCAAGCGCATAATACCCAAAAGGAAATAGGAAACTCAGTAGTACTCATCATAGAGCACACCATATCACATAGGGTGCTATTGCTCCGCCCCGATACACCGACGTGCTGTTGTTTATGTTAGTGTATATGTCCTAGAGGCCATTACTGTATCATACTAGTATGTATATTATTTGATGGAAGCTTGGGATATTCACAGTTGTATATACAATCTTGCTCGAAACGGTAGTATGCTACTTGGTTTGTCTCTGCTTTAATATGTGCATGTGTTTCTTCTAGCATATCGCTTATATACATATTAGTAGAGCCCTTAGGATCTTTGCTTGATTACCAGCGTTGTGATGGCGCTCACACTCGTGGGGGCTGGGTAATCCATAAGCACATCCTTATACAGGTCCCTAGTCGTTGGACTATCGAGACAAGGCATCGATACTTCGGAGTAGACTAGCGTATGCGCTTCTCATCCCAGCATGGGAGACGGTCTATCCTACAGCCGTCAGTACGTCGTACTTGAGATAGTATGTGGGTGCTCGTTAGGTTACGAGTACACTGGACAGGACTCGTCGGGAACTGTTGGTTGGTATTATACCTATCGTCAGTTATCAGTTACCAGGTGACATGAGTACAGCTTAGTCCGCTGACTTGACACTGTCACTTCGCCTCGAGTGTGTTCCCACTGCACTTTGATTACTACCCTACCACGACTCAAAGGATTCGTGCAAACAGGTAGTTTTTGGGTGCAGTCCCGAAGCACTTGGAGGCAGTGACGGTTAGACAAGATTCGTATCTCCCGGTATTGGGGGTTGACATCGCGCTGTGTCCAGGAGAGCCATTACACAAGTAGTCCCTGGCCAGGGCAAGCGAGATATACTGGTAGGTTTCCAGTGTTATCTCAGGGTGTTCTGGGCTACACTCCGACACGACTTGTACCGCTATTAGGGAACTGACGTTCGCCGCCCTCTTAGGCCCGCCATGCGATGTATCAGACGAACAGACCGGACTGTACGGAGACTGTCACATATAGGCTCAGTAGGAGTTCAGATGGGTTCACCTCGTCAGTCTTCTTATCGGCATCTACCTGGGGACCGTTACGTACAGCTAGTGCCGCTTGCGGTCTGTGGTTAAACCCGCTGCCAGCGTAGTGTCGAGTCTTTAGAGTCCCACACAGAGAGCTATTCGCCTTTAGGCAAAATGAGTAGAGGTCGCATGGTTTTGCGACAGGGTTCATTCACATCCGCGCGCTTGTGCACGTTTGCTGTCCGGACAGCTTATACTAGCGGGCTTTGGTTTAAGCCGGATCCTAGTATATGATTTGGGATTGGTTTTATCTCTTTGTATTCCTGTTCCTCGGATCACGAATACGGGTGCGTATGCACAGTTGATTGAGACAGAGGGAGAGGACTTTGATTAGGGTTAATGACCATTGTCATTTTGTTAACCCTAATACTTATGTGTGTATTATGATTAATTGATATTAGTTAAATATAATTGTGCATGGTTAGGGTTGTTGACCTTTTGACCAATCTTGACTTGTTGACCTAGGTTGACACTTTGACCATCATCATTCCATATAAAAGATGCTCTTTGATCCTTGCAATTTGCATTAAATATGAAATGATAATGGTCATGTCTTGATTAAGCCATGACAATTATCTTGCTAATTATCAATTTACTTAATTCACACATATATGTGAGAATGGTTCTATTATTCTCTCATTCTATCATTTTGATTCTCTCTCCTCCTCTTCCTCTCTCTCAAGCTCTCCCCTCTCATGTGTTGAGAAACACTTGAGCTAGAGAAAAACCTCTCCTTGATAATCTCTACTCTCATCTAAGGTTCTAGGATTAGCACTTCTAGCATCTTAGTTACTTCTAGCTTGAAGTTGAAGCCAAAGGTTGAGGCTCTCGGGTGAAAGGTTTGCCTAGCACCCTATGTAGAGTTTTGAAGCATCACATGTCTCAAAGTTCGGATTTTGATGGTGCTAAACTAGCATGCAAAGGAATCGATCCTAGAAAATTAGGGTCACAAAACTTAAAGCTAATAAAATTAGGGTTTCGAGACTACAACCTTTGTAGCTCCCTTTTGCTGAACTCCTTGGTCTCTTGGGTGTTGGAAGAAGGTCCTCTTGAAGTCCTCTCACGTCCACGACGATCCACCCGGAGTTCCCCGTCCAAGCTCGCAACTTCGAGAATCGAAGAGAACACTCTAAACAAGATGGCTAAACTTGTTTAGAATGATGTTGTACTTAAGATTCTCACTTCAAAAACCTTTCTTTATGTGTATTTTACTCACTAGAAGAAACTAGAGAGCAAATATTGAAGGAGGAAGAAGATGGCTTTTTTTATTTTAACAAGAGTAGAATGATAACCATCAAAAGAAAAATGAAATATATCTTTATATATTTTATTTCTTCTCACTATGAACCATGGTTAAATGATGGAGACATTATTTAACTTGAGTTTTAGAACACAAAGAGAAGGATAACTTAAGGTTAGAGGTAGGTGAGAATGGTTAGGTTTAAAGAAGAATGTAGAAGCAAGCAAGAATCATCCTTATCTTTTCTATTTTGTTTTAAACAATAAATCAAATAATAATCCATATATTCAACCATGGTGTGAGTCTTATATTGCCATCTTATTCCATATATAAACAACCATGATAGATGGGTGTATGTATGTATGTATGTATGTATGCACATCCATATGTGCATGAAACTAGTAAGAAAGAAAGAAAGAAAAACATACATGCATGCACACATCCATCATCCAAGAAAAGGTTTTAAGTGAGAAAACTAATGGTTAAATGATAAATCAACACTTGATTTATCAATCCGGCCATATCACATATGACCCCACCAAAAGCAAGCCGCCCGATCAATGTACGGTATCATATATGCGCATTTTAATCGGGTCTATGTGCATATCGCATACGCGCACCACAACGTTTCGCCTGGACTAGGTAACTCCTGTGTGGGACTCTAAGACTCGTCAATACGCCGGCAGAGGGTGATGATCATATCAAGTACCCCCAAGCCGAAAGCGGTCAGCTAAACGTAACGGCCACCCGGGTATTGAGCGATCAGAAGAAAACAAGTGAACCTGCTACAACTCCCGTCGAGCCAACCGACAACACTACCGTACAGTCCGGTCTCTTCGTCAGATATGCTGCATATCGAGCCTAGGGATGGTCACGTCGACCCCAATAACTCAATAAGTCGCGGCGGTGAATGGTTTATAACAGATCGAGAAACTACTGATAACACTTATCAGCAAATCTCAGCAGCCCTGGCCAGGGACTTACTGATATAACCAGTCGGGCACAGCACAGCATCAACTCCTAATACCGGGAGAGATGAAACCCCTCCTATCGCTCATTGCCTTCGTGTGTCTCGAGACTGTACCCAACGGCCACCTGTTTGCACGACTCGGTAGAGCCGTGGTAGGGTGGCAATCAAAATACAGTGGGAGAACACACAAGACTCTATGACGATCTCGGGTCTACAGACTAACCTGTACCAGTGTCACCTGAGAACTGCTATCTGACGATAGATATAATTCCATATAGGAGTTCTGGGTGAGTCCGTCCAGTGTACCCAGTCACCACTGAGCACCCGTATATGATCTTGATGTCAAACATCGATGAATGTGGGAACATCCATCGCCCATTGTATGGGTCTAGTATCGTATACGATAGTCTACTCTGGTATATCAATGCCCCGTCTTGATATACCTGCGACTAGGGACTTTTCAGGATATGCTTATAGACTACAGATGTCCCACTAGTATGATCTCCATCATAATCAGAGTAGTCAAGCCGATATCCTCAGGGCTTTATCAGCATGTATGAATGAATAAAAGCATGATCAAAACAACATGTCAGATAAAGAAGAACCAGATAGAATACTATCATGTCGAGCAAGAATGCATACTGAATATATATTTACATGTATAGATACATCCACTATCATATAATGGCCTCTAGGGCATACATATATCCAACAATCTCCCACTTGCACTATGGCCAGTTATTGGCGTATCTCATACCCAACATCTCAAAAAATCGCTCATGCTGCGGCTGAGGGAGGGCCTTGGTGAATGGATCCGCGGCGTTATCCTTTGTGTCTACTCTCCTAATCTCGATCTCGCGGCGATCTACAATCTCCCGGATCAAATGAAAATGCCTTAGGATGTGTCTGGACCGCTGATGGGATCTGGGCTCCTTGGCTAACGCCATAGCCCCATTATTATCACAATACAAAGGTATTGGATCAATAATGGTTGGAACTACTCCTAGCTCCGAGACGAACTTCTTCATACAGACGGCTTCCTTGGCAGCATCATTTGCAGCAATGTACTCAGCTTCCATCGTAGAGTCTGCAACGGTATCTTGTTTGGAACTCTTCCAACTCACCGCCCCTCCATTGAGGGTAAATACAAACCCTGAGATAGATTTGATGTCATCCTTATCGCTCTGGAAGCTCGAATCGGTAAAGGCCTCCATTTGGAGATCTGTATTACCATACACCAAGAACAATTCTTTAGTCCTTCGTAAGTACTTAAGAATGTTCTTCACAGCTGTCCAGTGGTTCTCCCCTGGGTTGGATTGATACCTTCTTACAACACTAAATGCATAAGCTACATCTGGGCGTGTACATAACATCGCATACATTATAGATCCTACTGCCGAAGCATAGGGTATAATGCTCATGCGAGCTCTCTCTTCATCGGTCTTTGGACAAGAATCCTTGGAGAGAGTGACTCCATGGCAAGCAGGTAAGGCACCCCGCTTGGAGTCTTCCATACTAAACCTTTTTAGGATGGTGTTGATGTACCTGGTTTGGGACAATCCCAATAACTTTTTGGATCTATCCCTATAGATCCTTATGCCCAGGATGTATGTGGCATCACCCAAGTCCTTCATGGAGAACCTTAGTGATAAGAATGATTTGACCGACTGTAGCATAGGAATATCATTTCCTATCAGAAGAATGTCATCTACGTACAATACGAGGAATGTGACAGCTCTTCCTACAGCCTTCTTATAAACACAAGGTTCATCTGGATTTTTGATGAAATCAAACTCTTTGATAACATCATCGAAACAGATGTTCCAGCTTCGAGATGCCTGCTTTAACCCATATATGGATTTAAGCAGTCTACATGCTTTCCCGCTGCTCCCACTATCAATGAAGCCCTCTGGCTGATCCATATAAACGCATTCTTCTAACAATCCATTTAGAAATGCTGTTTTAACGTCCATCTGCCAGATTTCATAGTCGTAGTGAGCAGCAATAGCAAGTAGGATCCGAATGGATTTAAGCATGTCTACGGGCGAAAAAGTTTCGTCATAGTCCAAACCTGGTCTTTGACGAAAACCTTTTGCCACAAGTCTTGCCTTATAAGTCTCTACCTGCCCATCTGTAAGTCTACGGTAGCGCCCCGGCCGTCTACAGACGCCAAATGCGGAACAAAAACTTTTTAACAGGCGCTATCGTGTACTTTAACCCGGATCTGCCATTATTGCTAAACTAACAAACTGTAAAGAGTGTAGAAAGGTTATACCGAACGATCCGAGTCATTCGTTCTTTAACCATCATCCCACGCACCGTTGCGGCTGCTCCGATCTCGTCGATCTCCGATCTCCTCATCGAGGTAGCACCACGTCGACGATTCTTTAAACGGGCTCCCGCCTCTGACTCGAGGCAACTCGGTCGTCAAGTTTGCTAAAAGAGACGACCAAGAATGATGTAGAGAATGAGTAGATGACTTTGTCTCACTTCGTCCAAAGCCGTGGACGATCGGTTAATGAAGTTGCCGATGGAAATGAAATGGAACAAGAAATGAACTATGAAATTTCCATGCATCCAAAACTTTAGTCTTTTCTTTTTAGCAACCATAATTTTCTCAAGTGAGTGAGTGGAGGAGGAGAGAGAGGGCCGCCCACTTTAAAGGAGGGGGGTGAGTGTAGGAACCAAGTGGTGACCATAGCACAAAGCTTATCATGAAGAAAAGATCTTAACAAAAACAAAAAGCAATAAAGTAAACCATGACTCACTTAAACCTAGTCATCATGCAATTAAAGGTTCATGAACCTAGTCACCATCCTAGAAACTTCTATAACCTTCTAGAAGCATGACTCACCCTCATCCAAGAAAAGATAAATCCGTCTTTAACCGAATGTTAAAAGACGGCTGATAGAAAACTGGAAACTGGCAACTTCCAAAAGTGATCCTGAAACGACTTTCAGGATAACCCCGTAACTGTATAAATATACCCGTATTTGTATTACGACCGAATACAAATGCAACTGAGACAAAGATATTATACCTACTCAATATAATACTCGGATCCGGCTTAAACCAAAGCCGACCAGTATCATCTGCCCGAAAAATAACACGTGCGTAAACGCACGTGCATTTTCCGAACCCTGCCATAAAACCATACGGCCTCTACAACGTTTCGCCCGAACTTGGGAAACTGTCTGTGGGGGACTCTAATGACTCGTCAGTACCCTGGCAGTGGGTTTAACCACAAACCGTCAGCGGCACTAGCTATGCGTAACGGCTGCCTATGGACTGACCTCAGGGAGGACGATGAGCGAACTCATCCAGAAACCCTACTGAGCCTAACAGTGACAATGTATATACAGTCCGGTCCGTTCGTCTATGAGTATCGCATATCTGCCTAGGGGGCTAGTAACGTCAGACCCCCAATAGCAGTATAAGCGTGTCGGAGTGTAGCCCAATAACACCCTGAGATACTACTGGAGTACCCACCAGTAAATCTCCTACCACGGCCGTGGGCTTTGTGTAATGGCTCTCCTAGACACAGCACGATCTCGCCCCCAATACCGGGAGAGACGAATCCCCTGCCGATCCGCTCACGTGCCTCCATCTGGCTCGGGACTGTACCCAAAAACTACCTGTTTGCACGACTCCTTTGAGCCGTGGTAGGGTAGAAATCAAAACACAGTGGGAACTCATACGAGATAAATGACGACCTCAGGTCGATGAACTAACCTGTACACATGTCACCAGGGAACTGCTATCTGACGATAGATATAGTACTAACTAGCAGATTCCCGGCGAGTCCTGTCCGGTGTACTCATAACCCAATGAGCACCTGTATACATCTTAGGTGATCCAACTGACACCAGTGGCTTGTGAGACCGGCCACCGCCCCTCGTCGGGGTCTCGACTGTACACACTAGTCTACTCTGGAGTATCGATGCTCTGTCTCGAAACTCCCACGACTAGGGACCACAATTAAGGATATGCATATAAACTACCTAACTCTCACGTATATGATCGCTATCATACTGTTGGTAGTAAAGCAAGATCCTAAGGGCTCTATCAAAGTGTAACATGTAATCAGTCACCTGAACATGTACACGACTGATAAAGGAAAACCAGATAGCATACTATCATCTCGAGTGAGACTGTCCTACCGGTATAGGTCCTCCGCAATCATTGCAATCACGTACCTGCGATCCAATAATTGACTATGAGGGCTCTATCTCCAACAATCTCCCACTTGCACTCAAGACTAATTATTGCAATGTCGACTACTCACAGCCCGTGTGAAACCGAACATCCAACTCCTCTACTAATCAGTTTCACAAAGCCCGTTTGTAAAACTATTGTGTTCGAGAAATAGCCTCAGTGAGTGGATCCGCCTAGATGTTTCTTTCTATATCTCTCTTAATCTCAAATTCACGGAGAAAGCCATCTCCTGAATCGAGTAATACCTGTCTTAGAATATGTCTGGATATCTGATGGGACCTAGTTCATAAATGAACTCCAAATCCAAACTTCTTAGACTGTATCGATCACTGAACCTAATCAGTATCCTGCATCATGCCACCCACAGTATCCTCTTGAACCTCCTGTCCATAATACTGTCCCTCGTCAGAGGGAAAAACTATAACTCTGACAATCACTCTGTCAACCATATCACCTTTGAAGCCTGGAATGATAATCGTCTCCCGAAGGAGGCTGCCGTCATCAAATCCGTAGAACATGCACCTATGTTCTAAAACTGCTTCCTTATGTTTCTCCAGGATTGAATTAATATAAACTCATCGCATCTAGCGCAAAAACAACATCTGGTGTGGTACTTGACATCTCACGATTGACTCAATTGCCTAAGCAAGTGATCTGTCAATCATGCACATCCCTCTCCCCTTTAGTCTATACGACACCTTTAGAGAGGGTGACTCCATCATCTGCAGGTACACCACCATGCTAGGAGTCATCTATTCTAAAAACCATTAGAATACTGTCAAAGTACCTACATTGGGAAACTACCCAAATCCAGATCTAAAACCATAGATCTAGAAACCAGAATGTCAAATATTATATCCATATCCTGTCTGGAGAAACAACTGTGTGACGACCACAGTACAACCGATCATAGTATTGGAATTTTACTTCCTACTCTGTGTATGTCATCAAATACCATGACATCACACCCTACTACCTTCTTAACAGATCCATCCCTTATTCTGATTGAAGTCAAAACCCATGACTGTCACATCAAAAATAGATGATCTATCTCCGCTATAACTGCTCTAGTCTATAAATAGACATAAGCTACTTGCCCACCATGCTTCCGCTGCTCCCACTGACTACGACAACCCTCCTACCGGGTCTCATAACCTGGAACAACAGTAGTGTCAAGTCTGGGTAGATAAGAACCTCCCTGTCACCGTCTTTGAGGCTACCGGAGTACCTCTCGGGGGTCTGAGGTTACCCACCAAATCTGCGGAGTGGCTAATGGAATTTCAAACTTGATTGAATATATAGGTCCTATTAAATTTTTCGTAATCGTTCGCGGTTCTGGAATCACTTCCAGTTCTACCATACTCCCACTACTGTTTTCTGAAAAAGATTCATTTTACTAAAACTGTGCCGAGTCAAGAACAATATCACTATTGATCTTCCAAATGGTAGAATATCAACCCTCGTCATAACCAGGGTCAACCCACAAACAGCCATTACAGAAACGTGCCCCGAGTTATCCAGAGTCTGGTTTTAAGCATAAGCTGGACAACTCCCCGTACCTTAACATCTTTTAAGGTACGATCTATTCTATATCCAATACAGAAACTTTGGCACTTATTTAATTGGAACCAGATTCAAATCATGCAGCTGTCTCCAGTGCATATCATCTTAATGGAAAGAGGCTAATCAGCATTACTCAACTTAGGAATCCATCCAATTATGAGTAACCTGAAAGAGAAACACGTTTCTCAAAACCATCACTATCATCTGAATACCAATCACAAGAATCTACATCTTCGATCTCTTTGAAGAATCTCGATACTTGTGACACCTGGTTCTCTACTTTATTCTTATACCCACAACTTCTCAAAACTTAGACCTTGTATTTCTACAAAACACTCGTCTAAATACTAGAGAAGTTATAAGTAAACAGAACATAGTACGAGGACCTACCCCTTTGTCCTGATGGACACTGGACAACATACAATACTCTGTATAAGTCCGCTGAGTTAAACAACTCAAAACCTGTGCGTCGTAGGTTGAAAACTGTACCCTGGCGATTTCCTCAAATATCACCAATTTCAACGAATTCCGATATAATGAGGATGATCACCTAATTCCGAATAACTTACTCCCACTCATCATCTGTAAAACCATACAGATATGAGAATGAAACCTGGTAAATACATACCCTTGGAGTAAGTTTCTAATCGGGAAAACAGGTTTTCTTTAACAATGCACTGAAACATGAAAATGTTTCGTAGGGGTATCCTGGTATTCATAGTAATGCCTCTTCCATAATCCAATTCATGACTTCAACCGTATATTTTATTGCCGTCTCTCCAAATCCCTTTATTTGTCTTTAGTCGTTACCTTCTGTACACCATCGTTAGGCTAAATGGTTTTCTTCCTTCCCTACCGTTCGGCACCAGCCTATGGTTTGGAAGAAGACTATCCAGTAAGCATAATAGGTGTACCCTCCTAAACCAAGGAGTACTCGTATCTTGAGAGAAGGTGATGATAAAAGACAACTGAATAATACCTTATTCATTTAAAGGTGAAATAGGAGTGGCGATGAAGTACGCGGTTTTGGTCGTGAATGATATCAGTCGCAATTTACTTTGCCCTCTTTCTAATCCCTTTATTTTGTCTTTACATATTACCTTCTGCACACCCTACTTAGGCTAATTGGTTTTCTTCATTCCCTACCTTTCGGCACCTGCCTATGGTTTGGAATAAGACTATCCAATAAGCGTAATAGGTGTACTCTCCTAAACCAAGGAGCTCTCGCAACCTGAGAGAAGGTGATAATAAAAGACAACTGAATAAACCAATTCTATTTCTCCTGAACCTGGATCCATCCTCGAAGAAGTCCCTTCGAGTTCGTATATAACCATACGATGGATCTATCCAATGGAAGTGGATATCCGCAGTAATACGGGTGTTCTGAGAAATTCAAAGGGTAAAAGAAGGAGTGGCAATGACTTATGCAACATAGACAATCCAAAAGCCAGTATTTTAAGAAGGTTCGGTCAACCTGGTCACTGAGTCATAGTCTAGGGTCGGTCAAAGGTCGCTGCCAAAGAGAGAGAGAAAAGAAACACTCTGCGTGCACTCTAACCTAGATCAGAATGGTCATCACTTTATCTAATCCGGAAACCTCCCACTGTCCTGTCAAATTCTCCTCCAAACCTAAAGAAGAATCAATCGGGATCACCCGAAGAGTAAACCAACTCATCAGTGGGAATCAGGATCCAACTCTCATCGCATGATAACGTGATGGAATGCATCCACGTTACTCATACTCCAGAAGGTATGCGCATACTTGGCAAGTTTCAGTTTCTTTAGAAACTCCTGATATGATTTTTGCCCCATGCTCTTATAACCTTGACTTTGGTCAAAATGTCATAAGTCACATGCCAAGTTCTACCCGTCATTATCTTGTCAATTTGAACCCACCCGCACATGCCCCTGACTTTGGCCAATCGGCAGAACGACTGTCCCAAACTAACTCATCTATCTATGCAACAAATGAATACCCAGCAGCTACCAAACACTATGCCTTAACTTTGGCTAAAATGCATAGCTTGAATACTACTGAATACCCAAAAGAAGTGACAGAGGGCTACGGCTGGTTTTTGGCGAAAAACCTTTAACGTAGTGAACTTGATATCGCTGAACGAACCTAATAGCTTTTTAAAATATAGTGGCGAAAACCTTTTGCTAAAGAGGTCACTCCCGGAAAAGGGATCTCGGCTCTTTCCTCGTGGAATGAGGTGCAGGATATTCCACTGAATACCGCTATGCAAAGCAACATGTAATCGACTATAGCGAAGTTATTACCCTGACGCAAACTTCTGCCCAAGGGGTCAGTCCTGGTGAAGGGATATCGGCCCTTGCCCCGTCGAATGAGGTGCAGGATATTCCACTGAATACCGCTATGCATAACAAAAGAAAACGTCTTTGCAATAACACTTTTTAAATTTGTTCCAACAACTGTAAACAGGTTTGTTTTCCTTTGCATTGATCAGAATCAACGCAGTCCCATCAATAATCACACCAGAAAAGAACGAAAATAAAATGTACGTATATGCCATCCGCATTCGTCACTGGGTCCCGTCATTACCCGTTAGGTTACTTAACTAACGACAGAGCGGGGACTGGACTAGCGCGGGTGTAAAACATATACAACATCTAATAGTATATAAACCAATATACAATAATCGCTCCAGGCGTGATAGTATGCAACATTACAGAAAAGTAATAAGCATCACAGAACAATACAGATATCTGGGATCCCCGAGTTTCACAGAGCCGCTGCTGAAACTCGACGTTCCCCTTTCCTGTGGATATCCTGTGCAATGAAACCTAGACCCCTACGGGTGCGGCAAGTTACCCGCCAAAACCTGAAGCGAGGCAGCCCCCTACAGCATAGTGAATGGACCACCCTGCACTTCACGGAATCCGGTAAACTTGGGCACCCCTTCTAGGGTCAACCTGTACCCCCTACGAGTGCGGCGAATAGTCTGCCAATTCTAGAGTGGGACCCCTCTTCCTCTCAAAGCCATGAGATGCGGACCCGTTGCCCTCCAGAACCCGTCTATCCGTGCACTCCGTCGCGGGGCAAAACCTAGTACAGTAATGAAAAATAGTACAATAGGTACATCGACCGCAACCTGGTCGTGCCCCAAAAGAATATTATACAACAGGCAGTGACGGCAGTCCACAAGTTGGACGCTCGCCCCGCAATATCAAATGTACAAATAAACTCAAACTGTACTACCATTGCACACTGCTATCCACCACGACAAATCCGCAACATCACAGCATAACACAGAACATCAACGCGAATGTCACGTTCGCAAACCCGTCTAAAAGAACTATAGCAATCAGACGCGTTTACCGATCAAATGACATTCCCGGTCGGAGATATAATGTAAGCACTGTAAATTAACATGTTTAAATTTCGATCGACTAAATTTCCCGAAGTGGGCCCCACGCAAATCTGCTGCACAGTAACAAAATCTGGGCCCAAAAAATATATACCAAAAACCCCAATTCCCAACATAGAATACACTGTAGAAAATTGAGTGAGTGATCTCACTTTCCTGCGGCGGATCCGCGGCAAACCCTGGCTTGGGCCGCGGATCCGCGGCGTAACAGTGGAATCACTTCCTCGAATTTCTACAGTATTCCTAAAAAACCCGGCTTGATTTTCTGGTATGGTCAAAATTACATTTGGACCAGTTTGAAAATTAACAGAAACTTTAATACTAGAAATTGCGATTTTCGAAAAATCCGTTCGATCGATCTTTTAAACGCGTTAGCACAAGTTAGTATATCAAAATGGTGAGGCTCTGATACCACTGTAAGTCTACGGTAGCGCCCCGGCCGTCTACAGACGCCAAATGCGGAACAAAAACTTTTTAACTGGCGCTATCGTGTACTTTAACCCGGATCTGCCATTATTGCTAAACTAACAAACTGTAAAGAGTGTAGAAAGGTTATACCGAACGATCCGAGTCCTTCGTTCTTTAACCATCATCCCACACTCCGTTGCGGCTGCTCCGATCTCGTCGATCTCCGATCTCCTCGTCGAGGTAGCACTACGTCGACGATTCTTTAAACGGGCTCCCGCCTCTGACTCGAGGCGACTCGGTCGTCAAGTTTGCTAAAAGAGACGACCAAGAATGATGTAGAGAATGAGTAGATGACTTTGTCTCACTTCGTCCAAAGCCGTGGACGATCGGTTAATGAAGTTGCCGATGGAAATGAAATGGAACAAGAAATGAACTATGAAATTTCCATGCATCCAAAACTTTAGTCTTTTCTTTTTAGCAACCATAATTTTCTCAAGTGAGTGAGTGGATGAGGAGAGAGAGGGCCGGCCACTTTAAAGGAGGGGGGGTGAGTGTAGGAACCAAGTGGTGACCATAGCACAAAGCTTATCATGAAGAAAAGATCTTAACAAAAACAAAAAGCAATAAAGTAAACCATGACTCACTTAAACCTAGTCATCATGCAATTAAAGGTTCATGAACCTAGTCACCATCCTAGAAACTTCTAGAACCTTCTAGAAGCATGACTCACCCTCATCCAAGAAAAGATAAATCCGTCTTTAACCGAATGTTAAAAGACGGCTGATAGAAAACTGGAAACTGGCAACTTCCAAAAGTGATCCTGAAATGACTTTCAGGATAACCCCGTAACTGTATAAATATACCCGTATTTGTATTACGACCGAATACAAATGCAACTGAGACAAAGATATTATACCTACTCAATATAATACTCGGATCCGGCTTAAACCAAAGCCGACCAGTATCATCTGCCCGAAAAATAACACGTGCGTAAACGCACGTGCATTTTCCGAACCCTGCCATAAAACCATACGGCCTCTACAACCGTCACGACCCGCAGGGTACGGAACGTGACTGGCACTTAAGTTTACGAAACGTCTAAAGGCGTCCGTAAAATAAGTAAGCCAAAGCCCAGAAAACAAAACCAATTAAGCAAAAGAGTGAAGAAAACCCAAACATTTGAAAGCAAGCTTATCAAATAAGTCATATAAAACCCCTTTTAAAAACAATACTGATTTTTCCGAAAATTTTGGCAGAGTCTCCTTTGTAAATACTGGCCCCCAAAAATGGGTACAACAAGAATATATATACATGAATCCACAAAATAGGGCATCCCCAAGCGGGAGCTAGCTCTTCGCCATACGGCGGTCACAAATCCCACGCAATGTAAATGACAACAAGCATAATAAAGCATAAGGAAGCATGAAAAAGTAGCATGTCGGCTCAAGTGAGCTCGACCCCAAATACAGTATAAAATCCACAAACCTCACAGTCTCATCTCTAGGTCAATATACAATAATCTGGTAGAACAGTAGATGGAGTACACTAGATACAAAGAATATACAAGGTGGTACAAAAATGATAACATAACCCACCTATGAGCAAATCTCGAGCTCAGGCAAAAGAGGCAAAAGACAAGTGCGCCCGCCGCTACTGAACTGACGGAGCGGACCTGCAAAAGACTGTGGCACAACGGGGGTGAGTTGCCAATATAACATCAGTGTACTAATATGTATGCAACATGAATATCTATGGTCTCAATAGGTATATATAGGAAATATTTTATCTCTTTTTGTTTTTGAAATTCTTTTAGAATGCCAGCATAATGTCAATGAATCGATGAAAATCGGTGTCCAGCAACGACACCCAAAAGCTGTCTCAAATCTCATAAATCCAGGTCATAGTGTCTCTGGCCTCAGCCATCCGGCTGACCCATCTCAATATCAATATCTCATCCTCTCGCGGCCCCGGTCGGTATCCTCTGGATATCCGCCGTGCCCAATGAAGTCACCGGTAGGTAATCCGTCCCCTGCCAGGCTCATCGTCATCACCACGAGCTTCTTGCCCCGGGGTACCTTACCGGGCCCACCATGTACCCGAAACGGTTCATCCAACTCCTCGAAACGGGTCTCCAAAAACCACAGCAAACTCATGGTGGAAGACACTTACATCACTAGAAAACCGCAATTTACATGTTTTAAAAATATATAATAAGTTTAGAAATTTGCGGTTTTCCCCCGAAATCCAGCAATCTCATCAAATCCCAAGAAATCCTCATAAGTGCATATATCAATGATAATGAATGCGTATGATATCAATAATCAAGATGCGATGTGTGATTATTGTATTAAGCATGAACAATTAATATGATGAAGTACATGCACATGACTAGCAATACTACGGTTTCATTTTTAAGGAATTAAAGGCAATAGTACCAGTTTAAGTATCAATTAGTAAAAGGTTTCAATTTAAATGTTATCTAGTGTGGTGGCATGGCAATTACCAGCGTGTGTGTGTAAACATGAATAGTGCTCGTGCTGCATATAAAGACCTGGTAATGGTGCATGTGTCCTACAATTGAGTTTGCGTATATGGGTATAACCTATTGATCTAATTGCAGCAATTATCATGCCAGTATTATTATTCTAATGTCACAAGTGATTATCCAATTTACTATTTTCCAGTTTACTAAATCTATCGGGCGGCTTGCGCCATCCAACGATCGTCCCCCGTAGATGTTAAATCTACTCACCGGGATTCCTGGCTAGCTGTGTCCAATCACCGCCTTTCCCTTTCGCGCCGCGTCTGACGTCTCCGCGACCGAACCTGGAATTTACATCAATACCAAATATAAGGTTACATATCAAGAACGACGCAAAACCCCCAACGAAACTACTAAAGTTCGCTAGCTAGGTACAACGTGCACAAAGTGCGCGGAACACACGCGAAAATCGCAAAAACTGCCAAAAACGCCGATTTGGGTCACCCGGCAAAACTAAAACCCGACTACCCAAAAACCGCACTCACGCATCCTAAAAGTCGTAGGACAAGCCATTACAATCATCAAGATATCAAAAATAGTCCATCACATAACTTTTATAAAAATCTAGTAAGCATTTGCATTCCAATTTGATGCAAACATCGACAATTTAGCGACAAAGTCAACACCACCCAACACCAACATCCAAACTAACCAAATAGCTAGCCAATACACTAATTTTAAACCATCAACTATGCTTAAAAAACCTAATTTCCATAAACAAAACCTTCTCTTGATTTTTGTAATTAGCAAACATAAACCAAACTATATATGAAAAACCTTAATTTAACACTAGATTTTAGCCTAATAAGCAAGTTAACCACTTAGATTTAGGTTAGCAAAACACTAGATAGCAAATTAGGTTTAATCAATTAAATAATGTTTTCTAAAACTTAATCCACTCACTAATCATGTTTCACAAACCACTACTAAACATAAACCCTCTCTTGAAAATTTCAAAACAACAATTTCACCCTTCTAAAGTTAACTAATTTAGCAAAGTGAAAACTACATCAACAAGATAACTATATGGATTAGTTAATTAACCACTAGATTAACTATAAAACAATCTAATTAAGTATTATGGCTTTCAAACCCTAGTTAGATTTTTCAAGCAAAAACCTAAGAAAACTAGATTAAACTACACTAAATTAACACTAAACCATACAACATAAGAAACTTAAACAAAAGAATTCAATTAGCAAGGGATTATACCTCAATTTGGGATCTAGCAAGAATGGATTTTGCTTCAATTGATGGCCTCAAACACCAAGATCCAAGCAAGAATGGCTAAGGATAATGATAGCATAAGGATTTTGTTTGGATTTTTGAATTAAATCATGGATTTTGATGTATTTTCTTGAAGAAATGAAGGAAAATGAAAAGAAAAGAGAGGAGGAAGAGGGTGTGCAGGAATTTCGGCCAGAGGAGGAATGGGGGAGGGTGTGGGCAAGTGGGGAAAGTCATGGGTCAAGTTCCAAAGTCAAATGTATCATACTTTATCAATTATAATTAAAATAAAACCATAAACCATCAAAACAACTCAAGAAAGCAACCAAAGAAAATGAGGCCAGAAATTTCTGGTCTCACACAAGGTGGGGCTGTCCTAGGGCTGAGGAAAAAGAGAGAGGGGTTTTACAAAAGAAATTTTATGCAAAAAGGCCCCCTACAACTCAAAAATTGCAAGTTTTAGCCCAAAATTCAATAAATTCGTTTCAAATCATAAAAAATTTGTTAAAAATCAAAATAAATTACTAAAAATTCATGTTATCACTAGATTATAATTATCATAATTTTAGAGATTAAAATTAGCCCGGAAAAATTTGTATTTATCGCTTATTTAATGTATTTTCTTACCGGCTTAAAATAATATTAAAAAAATGAAAAATAGGGAAAAAATTTTAAATGACCAAAATTTCATAATTAACTCATTAGTCACTAAAAACAAGTAATTACCTATCCACTTAAGGTATAATTAGCCCTAAACTGCAAAATATCAAGAAAGACGGTTTTCGGAAAATTACCGAATTTTCACCGAATTTCAAGAAAACACCAAAACGACTTTTCAAGACGCTACAATCTTCCCCCCTTAAAGAAATTCGGTCCCCGAATTTAAAAATATAGCTACGCGTACCTTCAAAGAGATGGGGATATTTCTTCCTCATCTCGCCCTCGGTCTCCCAGGTAACCTCCTCGCTGCTCGGGCTACGCCAAAGGACCTTGACGGTTGGTATAATCTTCGACCTCAACTTCTTCACCTGCAAATCCAGGATGGCCACCGGCTGCTCTGCAAAAGAAAGGTCGCGCTCTAGCTGGACTGTCGGGTGCTGAATCGCATGCGAAGGGTCGTGAAGGTACTTGCGGAGCATCGAAACATGGAAGACGGGGCGAACATCGGGAAAGCTGGGAGGAAGAGCCAAACGATAAGCAACAGCGCCAACACGCTCGAGGATCTCGAAGGGACCTACGAATCTAGGGCTAAGCTTCCCCTTTCGCCCAAAACGCATCACGCCCTTCATCGGAGAGACCCTCAGAAAAACATGGTCGCCAACTGCGAACTCTAATCTGCGACGGCGCCTGTCAGCATACGATTTCTGCCTGCTCTGAGCCGCTCTCATCCGGTCTCGGAACAACTGTATCTTCGCTGTCGTCTCCTCAACAAGCTGCGGCCCCAAAATGCTGCTCTCGCTGAGCTCTGTCCAACAAACGGGCGATCTGCATCTCCTCCCATACAATGCCTCGAAAGGTGCCATCTGAATAGTATCCTGGAAGCTGTTGTTGTAGGAGAACTCCACTAGAGGTAAATGACGATCCCAGCTACCACCAAAGTCTAAAACGCACGCTCTGAGCATGTCCTCGAGAGTCTGAATGGTCCGCTCTGACTGTCCGTCGGTCTGCGGATGAAACGCTGTGCTGAAGCTCAAACGAGTGCCCAAAGCCTCCTGAAGTCTCTGCCAAAGTCGGCCGGTGAACTGAGTGCCTCGATCTGACACGATACAAGTCGGTACGCCATGTAGTCGCACGATCTCGTCAATATAGAGCTGAGCATACTGAGCGAAGCTGAAAGTCGTCTTCACTGGAAGGAAGTGAGCCGCTTTCGTCAATCTATCCACGATCACCCAGATGGAGTCATACCCTCGACTGGTCCTGGGTAGACCCACAACGAAATCCATCGAAATATGTTCCCATTTCCACTCTGGAATGGGTAACGGCTGTAGCTCTCCTGCGGGCCTCTGGTGCTCGGCCTTGACTTGCTGACAAGTCAGGCATCTCGAAACGAACTCCGCAACGTCCCTCTTCATCCCGTCCTACCAGTAGGTCTCTCTCATATCATGGTACATCTTGGTGGAACCGGGGTGGACACTATACACTGATCGGTGTGCCTCCTCAAGAATGTCGCGCCGCAATCCATCAGCATCTGGTACGCACAGTCTAGATCCATATCGTAAAATCCCCTGATCGTCAATCACGAACTCGGAAAATCTGCCCTGTCCCATCTGTGCCATGATCTCTGAGCAACGGTCGTCACTGCGCTGTGCCTCATATATACGGTCAAGCAACTGTGGGCGTGCACGAACATGCGCGAGCTGTCCCCCTGTCTGAGTGAACTCGAACTCAACTCGGCTATCGCATAACATCTGCCAATCTGCTGACGACTGCCTCTGCACTGCGCGCAAAAAGGATAGACTACCCCCGGGCCTCCTACTCAACGCATCTGCCACCACATTCGCCTTGCCGGGGTGATATAAGATCTCGCAGTCGTAGTCTTTCACCAACTCCATCCAACGACACTGTCTGAGGTTCAGGTCTCGCTGCTGAAATATGTACTTTAAGCTCTTGTGATCGGTAAATATCTGACATGACTCGCCGTAAAGGTAATGTCGCCAAATCTTTAGTGCAAAGACCACTGCAGCCATCTCCAAATCATGAGTGGGGTAGTTCTGTTCATGCTTCTTCAACTGCCGAGAAGCATAAGCGATCACCCGGCTATGCTGCATCAAAACGCATCCTAATCCCACTCGCGAAGCATCACAGTAGACAACAAACCCGCCTGATCCCGAAGGCAAAGATAATACCGGCGCCGTAGTCAAACAAGTCCGTAGCTGCTGAAAACTGCGCTCGCACTCCTCTGTCCAAACGAAAGGAACTCCCTTCCGGGTCAAACCGGTCAACGGTGCAGCTATACGGGAGAAGTCCTGAACAAAACGCCTGTAGTAGCCCGCCAAGCCTAGAAAACTACGGATCTCAGTAACCGATGTAGGTCGGGGCCACTGCTGAACAGCCTCAATCTTCTTCGGGTCCACACAAATGCCGTCTCTCGTAACCACGTGACCCAAGAATCCGACGCTGTCCAGCCAAAAGGCACACTTGGAGAACTTCGCGAACAGCTGGTGCTCCCTCAGAGTCTGTAACGTAATCCGTAAGTGCTGCTCGTGCTCCTCTCTGCTCCGGGAGTACACCAAGATATCGTCGATAAACACGATGATGAACAAGTCAAGATACGGCCTGAATGTACGGTTCATCAAATCCATGAATGCTGCTAGGGCGTTGGTGAGTCCAAACGACATCACCAAAAACTCGTAGTGGCCGTAGCGCGTGCGGAAAGCTGTCCTCGGTATATCCTCCTGTCGAACTCGCAGCTGATGGTATCCTGATCGCAAGTCGATCCTCGAAAAATACCCCGCACCCTGAAGCTGGTCGAACAAATCATCAATGCGCGGCAACGGATATCTGTTCCGAACGGTAACTTTGTTCAGCTGGCGGTAGTCGATACATAAGCGCAAACTTCCATCCTTCTTCTTGACAAACAGGACCGGAGCACCCCACGGAGAAACACTCGGTCGAATAAGCCCCTTATCCAACAAATCCTACAACTGATCCTTCAGCTCTCGAAGCTCTGCCGGGGCCATCCGATTAGGCGGTATAGAAATAGGCCCCGAACCGGGAATCAAATCAATGCAGAACTCAACATCGCGCTCAGGCGGTAGCCCAGGTAGCTCATCAGGGAAAACATCAGGGAACTCACAAACTACCGGGACCCGGTCTAACGGAACCTCTACAGCTCGAGTATCACAAACAAACGCTAAGAATCCCTGACATCCCTTCCGCAAGTGCTGACCAGCGCGAAGAGAAGAAATTAAGCTGGGAAGGGCGACACTGTGGTCTCCCTGAATAACCAGGACTGGCTCTCCCGGAAAGTTAAATCTGACTGCCTTCTCACGGCAGTCCACCGAAGCATAACAAGTGGCTAGCCAATCCATGCACAGAAGCACATCAAAGTCCAACATATCGAGGAGTATCAAATCAACTGATGAATCCCTCTCCCCGATACGAACGGAACACAAACGAAATACAAACCGAGCGACAAACGACTCGCCTACCGGAGTAACAACAACAAGCGGCTGATCTAACGACGACGACTCACGGCCCAACATCGGTGCAAAGTGTGTAGAGACGTACGAATGTGTGGAACCTGGGTCGAATAATACCCGTGCGTCGAAAGAAAAAACTGGCAAAGTACCTGTCACCACGGCATTGGATGCCTGCGCATCCTGCGGTGTCAAAGCAAATACTCGGGCCTGTCCTCCACCGATAGCGGGCTGACCTCGACCTCGGCCTCTGCCTCCTCGTCCTCTCTGAACCGGACCGCCACGTCCTCGGCCTCTGGGTGCACCTAACTGGCGTGGAGCATCGCCTGGGGTGGGAAGTAGGGCTCTCTGAGGAGGGGGTGGTGATGGTGGTAGGGTCACATGCGGAACTTTCGGTGCTCCCTGTCGTCTCGCCGGACAGTCTCTGACAAGATGGTGCAAACTCCCGCACCCAAAACATCCTGGCGACAGCTGCTGCCCCTGGGGATAAGAACCATATAACTGTCCCCGCCCAAATCCTCTGCCAGGCCTATCTCTCGGAAAGAATCTGGCGCGCTGCCTCTGAGACGGTACATCGGTGCGCATCCTCTTCGGCCCAGAAATGGCCGAAGTTCGTGATATGCGTGCCTCCATCCACAATGCCGTATCCATAGCCGCTGAATAAGTGTCGTAGTGCTGGGTGCCAATGGCAAGATATAGCTGGGCATCAAGTCCCTGTACGAACCTCTTCACCATCTTCTCCTCGGTATCCACCAAATACTGAGCATATCGGGATAACTGTGTAAACTGGATGTCATACTCAGACACTGTCATCCCAGGTGTCTTGACTAAGGCCTCGAAGCTACGAGCTCTGGCGTCACGAACGCTCTCTGGAAGGAAACGGGCTAGAAAGACCGCTGTAAACTCGGCCCAAGTCATAGGCGGTAGATCTGCAGCTCGACCTCTCAAGACTGACTCCCACCATGTCTGCGCGAGACCCTCTAGTCGGAAACTCGCAAGCTCTACCCATCGATCATCCGAACATCTCAGCGAACGGCAGATCCTGGCTAAACTGTCAAGGAACGTCTGTGGGTCCTCCGCTGCCTCGGTGCCGGTGAATACTGGAGGTCTCAGCCTCATGAAGTCCTGTAGTGAAACCGGAATGGCCACGGTGGTAGTAGTAGGAGCAGGTATCATGGTCGTCTGTGATGTAGTAGGTACGTCATCCGGCCTCGGTGTACGACTGGCTGCAACTAGGGATCCTACCATCTGACGCAGCTCCTGCATGCCTCCCATCATCTGTCGCAACTCCTCCATACTGGTCTCGAGCCTATCCATACGGCCTGGGGAAGGTGGATCGGTCTGTCCCTGCGGCGTAGGCATACCGCCCTGCTCAGTCCTAGTCTCGGACGAGCCAGCTCGAATCTCGTCTCTGGCGGCAGCCCTCTGTGCCCTCGTAGCCTTCGGCGGCATAATGGCTGTTACAGGAAAACGGATAGTAAGGACAGTGCAATAGGATCATAGGATACACGGAATTGAAGAAGGAAATTTCCAAGCAAGTATCCTAAAGTCACTTAGGCGGAGTACCGTATCGTAAGTATGCCGCGGACATACGCACGCTACGTTACCCTGCTTAAGTCACTTACTCCATCTACCAAGGGTCATCCTACACTCACAAAGGTAAACCTATCGCTCTGATACCAACTTTGTCACGACCCGCAGGGTACGGAACGTGACTGGCACTTAAGTTTACGAAACGTCTAAAGGCGTCCGTAAAATAAGTAAGCCAAAGCCCAGAAAACAAAACCAATTAAGCAAAAGAGTGAAGAAAACCCAAAAATTTGAAAGCAAGCTTATCAAATAAGTCATATAAAACCCCTTTTAAAAACAATACTGATTTTTCCGAAAATTTCGGCAGAGTCTCCTTTGTAAATACTGGCCCCCAAAAATGGGTACAACAAGAATATATATACATGAATCCACAAAATAGGGCATCCCCAAGCGGGAGCTAGCTCTTCGCCATACGGCGGTCACAAATCCCACGCAATGTAAATGACAACAAGCATAATAAAGCATAAGGAAGCATGAAAAAGTAGCATGTCGGCTCAAGTGAGCTCGACCCCAAATACAGTATAAAATCCACAAACCTCACAGTCTCATCTCTAGGTCAATATACAATAATCTGGTAGAACAGTAGATGGAGTACACTAGATACAAAGAATATACAAGGTGGTACAAAAATGATAACATAACCCACCTATGAGCAAATCTCGAGCTCAGGCAAAAGAGGCAAAAGACAAGTGCGCCCGCCGCTACTGAACTGACGGAGCGGACCTGCAAAAGACTGTGGCACAACGGGGGTGAGTTGCCAACTCGTGAGTAATAAATAACATCTACAAAGGCTATCGTATGCATGCACACAAGCATCCTAGCATCTATAATACGGGTATGACTGGATGCACTAGCAGGTGTGTATATAACATCAGTGTACTAATATGTATGCAACATGAATATCTGAGGTCTCAATAGGTATATATAGGAAATATTTTATCTCTTTTTGTTTTTGAAATTCTTTTAGAATGCCAGCATAATGTCAATGAATCGACGAAAATCGGTGTCCAGCAACGACACCCAAAAGCTGTCTCAAATCTCATAAATCCAGGTCATAGTGTCTCTGGCCTCAGCCATCCGGCTGACCCATCTCAATATCAATATCTCATCCTCTCGCGGCCCCGGTCGGTATCCTCTGGATATCCGCCGTGCCCAATGAAGTCACCGGTAGGTAATCCGTCCCCTGCCAGGCTCATCGTCATCACCACGAGCTTCTTGCCCCGGGGTACCTTACCGGGCCAACCATGTACCCGAAACGGTTCATCCAACTCCTCGAAACGGGTCTCCAAAAACCACAGCAAACTCATGGTGGACGACACTTACATCACTAGAAAACCGCAATTTACATGTTTTAAAAATATATAATAAGTTTAGAAATTTGCGGTTTTCCCCCGAAATCCAGCAATCTCATCAAATCCCAAGAAATCCCCATAAGTGCATATATCAATGATAATGAATGCGTATGATATCAATAATCAAGATGCGATGTGTGATTATTGTATTAAGCATGAACAATTAATATGATGAAGTACATGCACATGACTAGCAATACTACGGTTTCATTTTTAAGGAATTAAAGGCAATAGTACCAGTTTAAGTATCAATTAGTAAAAGGTTTCAATTTAAATGTTATCTAGTGTGGTGGCATGGCAATTACCAGGGTGTGTGTGTAAACATGAATAGTGCTCGTGCTGCATATAAAGACCTGGTAATGGTGCATGTGTCCTACAATTGAGTTTGCGTATATGGGTATAACCTATTGATCTAATTGCAGCAATTATCATGCCAGTATTATTATTCTAATGTCACAAGTGATTATCCAATTTACTATTTTCCAGTTTACTAAATCTATCGGGCGGCTTGCGCCATCCAACGATCGTCCCCCGTAGATGTTAAATCTACTCACCGGGATCCCTGGCTAGCTGTGTCCAATCACCGCCTTTCCCTTTCGCGCCGCGTCTGACGTCTCCGCGACCGAACCTGGAATTTACATCAATACCAAATATAAGGTTACATATCAAGAACGACGCAAAACCCCCAACGAAACTACTAAAGTTCGCTAGCTAGGTACAACGTGCACAAAGTGCGCGGAACACACGCGAAAATCGCAAAAACTGCCAAAAACGCCGATTTGGGTCACCCGGCAAAACTAAAACCCGACTACCCAAAAACCGCACTCACGCATCCTAAAAGTCGTAGGACAAGCCATTACAATCATCAAGATATCAAAAATAGTCCATCACATAACTTTTATAAAAATCTAGTAAGCATTTGCATTCCAATTTGATGCAAACATCGACAATTTAGCGACAAAGTCAACACCACCCAACACCAACATCCAAACTAACCAAATAGCTAGCCAATACACTAATTTTAAACCATCAACTATGCTTAAAAAACCTAATTTCCATAAACAAAACCTTCTCTTGATTTTTGTAATTAGCAAACATAAACCAAACTATATATGAAAAACCTTAATTTAACACTAGATTTTAGCCTAATAAGCAAGTTAACCACTTAGATTTAGGTTAGCAAAACACTAGATAGCAAATTAGGTTTAATCAATTAAATAATATTTTCTAAAACTTAATCCACTCACTAATCATGTTTCACAAACCACTACTAAACATAAACCCTCTCTTGAAAATTTCAAAACAACAATTTCACCCTTCTAAAGTTAACTAATTTAGCAAAGTGAAAACTACATCAACAAGATAACTATATGGATTAGTTAATTAACCACTAGATTAACTATAAAACAATCTAATTAAGTATTATGGCTTTCAAACCCTAGTTAGATTTTTCAAGCAAAAACCTAAGAAAACTAGATTAAACTACACTAAATTAACACTAAACCATACAACATAAGAAACTTAAACAAAAGAATTCAATTAGCAAGGGATTATACCTCAATTTGGGATCTAGCAAGAATGGATTTTGCTTCAATTGATGGCCTCAAACACCAAGATCCAAGCAAGAATGGCTAAGGATAATGATAGCATAAGGATTTTGTTTGGATTTTTGAATTAAATCATGGATTTTGATGTATTTTCTTGAAGAAATGAAGGAAAATGAAAAGAAAAGAGAGGAGGAAGAGGGTGTGCAGGAATTTCGGCCAGAGGAGGAATGGGGGAGGGTGTGGGCAAGTGGGGAAAGTCATGGGTCAAGTTCCAAAGTCAAATGTATCATACTTTATCAATTATAATTAAAATAAAACCATAAACCATCAAAACAACTCAAGAAAGCAACCAAAGAAAATGAGGCCAGAAATTTCTGGTCTCACACAAGGTGGGGCTGTCCTAGGGCTGAGGAAAAAGAGAGAGGGGTTTTACAAAAGAAATTTTATGCAAAAAGGCCCCCTACAACTCAAAAATTGCAAGTTTTAGCCCAAAATTCAATAAATTCGTTTCAAATCATAAAAAATTTGTTAAAAATCAAAATAAATTACTAAAAATTCATGTTATCACTAGATTATAATTATCATAATTTTAGAGATTAAAATTAGCCCGGAAAAATTTGTATTTATCGCTTATTTAATATATTTTCTTACCGGCTTAAAATATTATTAAAAAAATGAAAAATAGGGAAAAAATTTTAAATGACCAAAATTTCATAATTAACTCATTAGTCACTAAAAACAAGTAATTACCTATCCACTTAAGGTATAATTAGCTCTAAACTGCAAAATATCAAGAAAGACGGTTTTCGGAAAATTACCGAATTTTCACCGAATTTCAAGAAAACACCAAAACGACTTTTCAAGACGCTACAACAACGTTTCGCCCGAACTTGGGAAACTGTCTGTGGGGGACTCTAATGACTCGTCAGTACCCTGGCATCGAGTTTAACCACAAACCGTCAGCGGCACTAGCTATGCGTAATGGCTGCCCATGGACTGACCTCAAGGGAGGCCGATGAGCGAACTCATCCAGAAACCCTACTGAGCCTAACAGTGACAATGTATATACAGTCCGGTCCGTTCGTCTATGAGTATCGCATATCTGCCTAGGGGGCTAGTAACGTCAGACCCCCAATAGCAGTATAAGTCGTGTCGGAGTGTAGCCCAATAACACCCTGAGATACTACTGGAGTACCCACCAGTAAATCTCCTGCCACGGCCGTGGGCTTTGTGTAATGGCTCTCCTAGACACAGCACGATCTCGCCCCCAATACCGGGAGAGACGAATCCCCTGCCGATCCGCTCACGTGCCTCCATATGGCTCGGGACTGTACCCAAAAACTACCTGTTTGCACGACTCCTTTGAGTCGTGGTAGGGTAGAAATCAAAACACAGTGGGAACTCATACGAGACAAATGACGACCTCAGGTCGATGAACTAACCTATACACATGTCACCAGGGAACTGCTATCTGACGATAGATATAGTACTAACTAGCAGATTCCCGGCGAGTCCTGTCCGGTGTACTCATAACCCAATGAGCACCTGTATACATCTTAGGTGATCCAACTGACACCAGTGGCTTGTGAGACCGGCCACCGCCCCTCGTCGGGGTCTCGACTGTACACACTAGTCTACTCCAGAGTATCGATGCCCTATCTCGAAACTCCCACGACTAGGGACCACAATTAACGATATGCATATAAACTACCCAACTCTCACGTATATGATCGCCATCATACTGTTGGTAGTAAAGCAAGATCCTAAGGGCTCTATCAAAGTGTAACATGTAATCAGTCACCTGAACATGTACACGACTGATAAAGGCAAACCAGATAGCATACTATCA
This sequence comes from Agapanthus africanus, assembly GCA_030015575.1. NCBI lineage: Eukaryota > Viridiplantae > Streptophyta > Magnoliopsida > Asparagales > Amaryllidaceae > Agapanthus > Agapanthus africanus. The sequence continues at coordinate 83,095,961 of JASDDO010000004.1, read as the reverse complement.
TCTCGAGTGAGACTGTCCTACCGGTATAGGTCCTCCGCAATCATTGCAATCACGTACCTGCGATCCAATAATTGACTATGAGGGCACTATCTCCAACACCATCCACACCAATCTTTCTTTTAAAGATCCATTTGCATCCCACAGGTTTTACCCCAGGGGGTACAATGTCCAAAGTCCATACTTTGTTGGTGTACATAGACTCCATTTCGGATCTCATGGCATCCAGCCACTTCACAGAATCATTACTCGTGATAGCTTGCTGAAAACTGGTAGGATCATCATAATCCATGATGCAATCTTCTCCGTCACCATCAATGAGGAAACCGTAGTACCTCTCCGGTGGGCGAGAAGTCCTACCAGACCTTCGGAGTGGCCGAGGTTCCTCAGTTTCTATTGCAAAAGCCGGTTCAACCAAATCGTCATTAGTAGTTTGTGTTTCTAGAACCTCTTCTAGATCCACCACCTTGCCATCATCTTTATCTGTGAAAAACTCTTTTTCTAAGAATGTGGCATACTGAGAAACAAACACTTTTTGTTACTCTTTGTGGTAGAATAGATATCCATAAGAATTCTTTGGATATCCTACAAAGTTACACATGACTGACCGTGTCTCGAGTTTGTCCGGATTCTGCTTTTTAACATAGGCCGGGCAACCCCAAATCTTAATTCTCTTAAGAGATGGTCTCTTCCCATGCCATATCTCATATGGCGTAGTAGACACGGTTTTGGTTGGAACCTTGTTTAGTAGAAACGCTGCAGTCTCCAATGCATGCCCCCAAAACGAGACTGGTAACTCAACGTCACTCATCATGGACCGGACCATATCTAATAGGGTCCTATTCCGTCGTTCTGACACCCCGTTGTGCTGTGGTGTGTAAGGAGGAGTGAACTGAGAGAGAATCCCATTCTCTTTTAGGAAGTTTGCAAATTCTGTACTGAGATACTCACCACCTCGATCTGATCGAAGCATCTTGATACTCAAGCCGGTTTGTTTTTCTACTTCTTGTTTATATTCAATGAATTTCTCGAAAGCTTCGGACTTGTGCTTTAATAAAATTACATGACCGAATCTTGAGAAATCGTCGGTGAATGTAATGAAGTATGAAAAACCGCCTCTAGCCTGTGTAGACATTGGCCCACATACATCACTATGTATGAGGCCAAGGAGCTGAGTAGCTCTTTCTCCGTGTCCGGTAAACGGGGTTTTGGTCATTTTACCCTTGATACAAGACTGGCAAGTCGCATAAGATTTATATTCAAAAGAGTTTAAATATCCATCTTTATGTAACTTGTTTAGTCTTGTTTCGTTAATATGACCAAGTCTACAATGCCAAAGAAAAGCTTCATTTAATTCTGAAAGTTTTCTTTTATTAGTGTGTTGTATACTGAAAACTGTGTGTTGATTTAGGACATATATTCCGTTATTAAGCGTACCATACCCAACCAACATTTGATTCAGGTGAATGTTCATAACATTGTTCTGCAATACAAAATTATATCCTTCATTGTCCAACAAAGAAACGGATATTATATTACATAGCATACTTGGTACAAAATAACATGGATTCAAAATCAAAATACATCCAGATGGCAACCCCAAGTGATACTCTCCCACTGCGACTGTATCTACATTGGAACCATTTCCAACGCGGAGAGTATGGTCACCTGTCTTCAAAACATTGCTATTTCTCAGCCCCTGCATAGAATTGCAAATGTGAGAACCTGAACCGGTATCCAATACCCAGGAAGCAGAGTTTATTGAAAAACAGTTTTCTGTTACAAACGCACCTGAAGCAGAAGCATCACCATGCTTCTTCTTGAGACTTAAGTACTCCGTGCAGTTGCGCTTCCAATGTCCTGTCTTGTGGCAATGAAAACATTCGCCTTTCCCCGAGTCTCCAGCCTTGGACTTTTCCTTTCCCTTCACCTTTTTAACTCCACCCTTAGGATTAGTGGGCTTCTTCTTTTTCTTTCCCTTGGCCTTAGCTTTCGGGCGAGAAGAGGAAGACTGCCCAATAGTCATAACGGGAGTTTTTGCTGACTTCATAGTGCTCTCTGCACTCCTTAACATGTTAAGGAGTTCAGGGAGTTCCTTCTCCATGCCGTTCATATTGAAGTTCAATTGAGCAAAGGTGGAGGGTAGGGACTGCAGAATAATATCTATATATTGTTCATTGTCCATTGTCCATCCTAGGTCCTCAAGCTCTTCTATAAGAGCTATCATCTTCAGAACATGGACTCCTACTGGTGTGCCAGGGGCCATTCGCATCTGAAACAGTTTCTTTGATGCTTCGTATCGTAATACGCGGGATTGCTCTCCATACAACTCCTTTGTATGGAGAAATATAGTTTGAATGTCCATATTCTCGTGCTGCTTTTGATGTGTATTGTCCATCGATGCAAGCGCGAGGCATTTGGCCGTGGCACAGTCAGCGTCCCATGTCTTGCGGACTTCAACGTCCGCAACTGAGGATTTTGGACCTGGGACGGGCGGGGCTGAAGCCGTGAGGACATATGATACTTTATCATAAGTCAAGGCGATTTTCAGATTCCTCAGCCAGTCTTTATAGTTGGTCCCATTCAGTTTGTTTTTATCTAGTAGAAGCTTGAGTCCAGTCATGGGTATCTGCCATTAAGAGAGAGAAAAGAATACACTCAGCGAAAGCTCTTGCATAGATCAGATTGGTTATTATCTTGTCTAATTGATGTCTCCCACTGCATTATCAAGTTTTTCTTTCAAACCTTAAAAAGAAAACTAGCCAGGATTAATTACAGTCTACAACTTCGCTAACCGTTCAGCCAGGCCAGTGTCGGTACTTGAGGGAGGTTCCCCGTGCTTTCGCACGGACCTAATTAAAGTAAACCACGTTTTCCCAGAGGCGTAGCCCCATTAACACCTTTCTAGACACCTAATGAGTTAGCTAATTGTAAACTGCAAAACTCTCCTAGGAGCAACTATTGCCCACAGTGGGATCGGGATCCAACCATCACATGGAAGGTATGCAATCTCATTGCAAATTTCAACACTTGAAATTCCCGATGTAATTTTTTACCCCTAGTACTTATGACCTTAACTATGGTCAACAAATCATAAGTACCAGTCAAGTTCTACCCGTCATTTCTTGATCAATTAGACCCACCCATATGACCCTTAACTATGGTCAACAAAGTCGCATGAATGTCCTAATTAATCTGCATCATATGCAGTGTAGGAAGACATCACTTAGCTACCGTACACTACGCCTTAACTAAAGTCAACAAACGTAGCACGAATACTAAGTACTCTACTTCCTAAAATGACGGAGGGTTGCGGATGATTTTTAAGAAAATCTCTAACGCTTTGAACTTGATATCGTTGTAGAATCAAACGGTTTTCAAAAGGAGTGGCTTGTGCTCCGCAGTTTTGAAATATAGCTTTTTCATAAAGAGCCGAGTGGTTTTCAAATTTGATTCTACAATATCTTTTTAGGTTTATTTTCTTTACATTAATCATATTAATGTAATCCCATCATTTAAGTCCTTAAGCCAATCACAGAAAAGAAACGAAAATAACACGTACGCTTATGCCATCCGCATTCACCGCAATGTTCCGTTATGCACCGTTAGGTTACTTAACTAACGGCATACCAGGACGGGACTAGCGCGGGTGTAAAACATAAGCAACGTCTACTATATATCATATATATAATATTTCATTCGTCTCAGATATCACAGAACACAGGCAGCAGAAACATATATATAATGTGGGATATACTAGGACGTCCGTATTTAGTATTTAGCCAATAATAGAAAATACGGATTCCACAGTCGCGACGAATAGCCAAGCCCACACCCCTAGACCCCTATGAGAGCGGCAAGCGACCCTACCAATCCTGGAGTTTAGGAGACCCGGTCTCGACTCCTCGAGATGGCCTCCCACTGAACCCCAGAACCCGGTCACTTGTGCTCCCCACCTTGGGTCTATCCTAATACGGAAAAGTAAATAATATACAACACTGGTGACACAACCTCAACCCGGAAGTGCCCCAAATAAAAGAATATTACATTACATTTGAATTTACATGAATGAAAATATAAAACTCTCATCTCACATAAAACCCCCCGGCTATTCAATCGCGACAATCCTGCACATCATATCTCAGCAACACATAATATCACATATCATCAACGTAAGTGAGTATGCATACCCCAATTGTCGTTGACGTATAGCAACGAAACCGGCGATATCGAACATACTACACTTACGGTCACAGAAAAGAAAATGTAAAACTACAATATTTGGAATCCACATTCTCTTTAGACATCATAAATACGAAATATCACATATTTCGTATTTCATGCCTAAACTATATGAATTCCACATATTGTATCAAATTCCAGACAAACAGACAGTATTAAAGTTTTTGAACGAACGATCAAGTACTCAAGATTCACTAAAGCTCAACACTTGAGCAGGGTTCAAAAATCCGGAGTGTCGCACAGTAGTAGCGGTCCTGCCGTAGAAGGGTCAGGCCAACGCCTCACATGTGGCACGCCGTACTGCCCCAAACCCTAAGGTTCAAAGGGCAGTTCAAGACGGTCACATAATCGAGTTAAGGTTTGTTGTCTTCTAGAGGGTCCACTACAAAAAGACTTGCACATATCTCTAAAGTATTTAAACCCCGTTAATAGTAAGCAAATGATACTCGTTCAAACACTTCAATACTTTCTAATTTACCCGGATAAACAACGAAATGAAAATTCCGATCGAATCTACGCGCCCAAAACCATCTCCAGAAAATACAGTACTATATTCAGATTAAACATACCTAAAACACTGTACAAGCAGACATAAGAATTATAGTGTAATTTTCATGCAATGATACCACTGTACGGCCGTGGAGCCGCGGCCTAAGCAAGGAATTGCCGCGGTTCCGCGGCTATTTGAACTGTTCATGGCATCGAATTTCACCATATTTCTTAGGTTTCCCTGCTGTATTTTTTAAGTATTTTTAATTCTGAAAAAGGTCAGATTTTAAAATTTGTCCAGAGAGGGTCTAAAAAAGGCGTATTTTTGTCCGATCGGGATTTTTACTTCGTAAAAGCGTTGCCTAATGTTCTATGTCGGCTCTGATACCATTGAAAGGTTTTCCTAGCACCCTATGTAGAGTTTTGAAGCATCACATGTCTCAAAGTTCGGATTTTGATGGTACTAAACAAGCATGCAAAAGAATCGATCCTAGAAAATTACGGTTACAAAACTTAAAGCTAATAAAATTAGGGTTTCGAGACTACAACCTTTGTAGCTCCCTTTTGCTGAACTCCTTGGTCTCTTGGGTGTTGGAAGAAGGTTCTCTTGAAGTCCTCTCACGTTTACGACGATCCACCCGGAGTTCCCCGTCCAAGCTCCCAACTTCGAGAATCGAAGAGAACACTCTAAACAAGTTGGCTAAACTTCTGTAGAATGATGTTGTGCTTAAGATTCTCACTTCAAAAACCTTTCTTTATGTGTATTTTACTCACTAGAAGAAACTAGAGAGCAAATATTGAAGGAGGAAGAAGATGGCTTTTTTTATTTTAACAAGAGTAGAATGATAACCATCAAAAGAAAAATGAAATATATCTTTATATATTTTATTTCTTCTCACTATGAACCATGGTTAAATGATGGAGACATTATTTAACTTGAGTTTTAGAACACAAAGAGAAGGATAACTGAAGGTTAGAGGTAGGTGAGAATGGTTAGGTTTAAAGAAGAATGTAGAAGCAAGCAAGAATCATCCTTATCTTTTCTATTTTGTTTTAAACAATAAATCAAATAATAATCAATATATTCAACCATGGTGTGAGTCTTATATTGCCATCTTATTCCATATATAAACAACCATGATAGATGGGTGTATGTATGTATGTATGTATGCACATCCATATGTGCATGAAACTAGTAAGAAAGAAAGAAAGAAAAACATACATGCATGCACACATCCATCATCCAAGAAAAGGTTTTAAGTGAGAAAACTAATGGTTAAATGATAAATCAACACTTGATTTATCAATCCGGCCATATCACATATGACCCCACTAAAAGCAAGCCGCCCGATCAATGTACGGTATCATATATGCGCATTTTAATCGGGTCCATGTGCATATCGCATACGCGCACCACAACGTTTCGCCTGGACTAGGTAACTCCTGTGTGGGACTCTAAGACTCGTCAATACGCCGGCAGAGGGTGATGATCATATCAAGTACCCCCAAGCCGAAAGCGGTCAGCTAAACGTAACGGCCACCCGGGTATTGAGCGATCAGAAGAAAGCAAGTGAACCTGCTACAACTCCCGTCGAGCCAACCGGCAACACTACCGTACAGTCCGGTCTCTTCGTCAAATATGCTGCATATCGAGCCTAGGGATGGTCATGTCGACCCCAATAACTCAATAAGTCGTGCCGGTGAATGGTCTATAACAGATCGAGAAACTACTGATAACACTTATCAGCAAATCTCAGCAGCCCTGGCCAGGGACTTACTGATATAACCAGTCGGGCACAGCACAGCATCAACTCCCAATACCGGGAGAGACGAAAACCCTCCTATCACTCATTGCCTTCATGTGTCTCGGTACTGTACCCAACGGCCACCTGTTTGCACGACCCGGTAGAGCCGTGGTAGGGTGGCAATCAAAATACAGTGGGAGAACACACAAGTCTCTATGACGATCTCGGGTCTACAGACTAACCTGTACCAGTGTCACCTGAGAACTGCTATCCGACGATAGATATAATTCCATATAGGAGTTCTCGGTGAGTCCGTCCAGTGTACCCAGTCACCACTGAGCACCCGTATATGATCTTGATGTCAAACATCGATGAATGTGGGAACATCCATCGCCCATCGTATGGGTCTAGTATTGTATACGCTAGTCTACTCTGGTATATCAATGCCCCGTCTTGATATACCTGCGACTAGGGACTTTTCAGGATATGCTTATAGACTACAGATGTCCCACTAGTATGATCTCCATCATAATCAGAGTAGTCAAGCCGATATCCTCAGGGATTTATCAGCATGTATGAATGAATAAAAGCACGATCAAAACAACATGTCAGATAAAGAAGAACCAGATAGAATACTATATTGTTGAGCAAGAATGCATACTGAATATATATATACATGTATAGATACATCCACTATCATATAATGGCCTCTAGGGCACGCATATATCCATCATCGGGTGGATCCTTCTTCGACTAGAGAAGGCGACAAGGTGATCTCTTTCTTCCACTCCAAGGAGCAAGGAGAGAAGGACATAAAGCCCAAGGTATAACCTTTCTACCCTATAGCTAAATCTAGTTAGCTTTTAGTTAGTTTTTGTTTAGCAAAGATCCTCCTTAAGCTAGTCCATGTTGCCTAGCATGATAAAAATCCGATTTTTATTCCATTTTCTGCCTCCCCACAAGCACCGGGGTGGGCAACGTGGACTTACAGTGGTATCAGAGCCTAACTAAACATAAACTAGCTACGTAGTAAAGTCTACGGAAGTTCGATCAGAAAAATCGCAAAACCAAAACATCAAAACCCTAACTTTCTGTTGTTTTTTTTTCTGCTCTAAAAATAAAAAATCATATTTCAAAAATCGTCTCAGGGTTTTTTAAAGAAGCACACCAAAAACGATCCAGTGAATCGCTCAAAGCGCGGCGGTTCCGCGGCAAAAGCATGCCTATTGCCGCGGAACCGCGGCCGTTTTGACTCGGTTCTGGACCGAGTTTGGTGCAGTATTCTTCTGATGTGGTTTTGGGATTTTTAAGATGGTTTATTTTCGCCCAGATTTTCCAAAAAAGAAATTTGTATTTGGGGTGTCTATAAATCCGTATTTTTGATCGAACTTCACTACACTTTGACTAATGGGTTATATCTGTGATGTTTATATGTATTGAACGTCTGCTAATCGCTATACGTCGATTAGTGGGGGTTATACATATCTGTGATCTGTGTTTGTTGATGGTATGTGTATATGAATGCGTTGGATTGTCGCGGGTGAATAGCCGGGGTGGATGTGAGACGAGAGTTTTCTTTTCTTTCAATTCATGTAACATGTAAATTGATGTATTATTATTTGTATGGCCGCACAACTGGGTCGGGGTTGTAGCCGCCATTGTATAATTCTTTTTACTGTTTTTGCTCCTAGGATAGACCCATGGAGGGGGTGCACAAACTACCGGGTATCTCGAAGTGCCGAGTGGCCTACTCACGGGGTTGAGGGAGGTTGCTTCGCTTCGGGTACTTGGCGGGTTGTTTGCCGCACTCGTAGGGGTCTTGGGTGGGGTATTGGCTATTCACCGCGACCGTGTAATCCGCTTTTCATTGCAGGCTCGAACGGATTGCGGATTCCTAGTATATCCAATGTATTCATCTGTGATCTGTAATGTCTATCATTGCTATATATTTATATATGATAAATATTTAGGCGTTGCTTATGTTTTACAGCCGCGCTAGCCCAGCCCCCGCTCTGTCGTTAGTTAAGTAACCTAATGGGTGATGACGGGGCCCCGTGGCGAATGCGAATGGCATAAGCGTACGTCATATTTTGGTTGTTTTCTGCAATGGTAGGATTAAATGATGGGACGCATTAAAAGAACTAATGCAAGAAAATAAACCAAGTAAAAGTCGATTGGAACACTTTGAAAACCACTCGGTTCTTTTCAAAACTAAACTTTTAAACGTGGAGCTTGAACCACTCCTTTTAAAAGCTATCTCGTTCCATCGATTATATCAAGTTCACTAAGTTCACGGTTTCGCCAAAACCATTCGTAGCCCTCCATCATTTCAGTTAAATGTTCGATAGTATTCAAGCTATGTATTTTGACCTCACGCCAAAGCATAGTGATTGGTAGCTGCCGGATATTTATCTGTTGCATAGATAGAATGCGTTGGTTTGAGACAGTCGTACTGCCATTTTGGCCTACGTCAAGGGTAGGTACGGGTGGGTTCAAATTAACCGGGATAATGATGGGAAGAACTTGACATGTGACTTATGACATTTTGACCTCACGCCAAGGTCATAAGAGCATGGGGCAAAAATCCACTTCATAAGCACTGAAACTTGCTAGCGCTGCATACCATTTGGAGTGTGATAATTCTGGTAGGATTCCTTCGGTTTTATCACGCGATGATATTTGGATCCCGATCCTACTGTGAGTATATGCTACTCCTCGGGAAAACTCTTACTTAACGATCAATGCTATAAACCTAGTAGGTATCTAGAAAGGTGTTAGCGGGGCTACGCCCACAGGGAAAAGAGGTTACTTAATTAAGGAACTTCGCGAAAGCGTTGGAAAACCTCCCTCGAAGTACCGACACTGGCCTGGCTGAACGGTTAAGCAAGTATTGTACGGTGAGATTGATCCCGACTAATTCTTTCTTTATGGTTTGAGAAGGGATTCGAGAGACAGTGGGAGCCATCCTGTTTAGACAAATTAAAAACCACTCTAAACTTGCAAGAGCATCATGCTAAAGTATTTTTTTCTCTCTCCTAATTACAGCGACCATTCAACATGACCAGACTTAAGTTATTACTAGATAAAAACATACTGACAGGGCCAAACTACAAAGATTGGCTCAGGAATGTCAAGATGGCAATCACTTACGACAAGTTGGGGTATATCCTTACCACCAAAGCTCCCCCTGTCCCAGGTCCCACCTCCAGCATCGCGGATGTAGAAATCCGTAAGACATGGGAGATAGATTGCGCGAAGGCCAAATGCCTCGTACTTTCCTTGATGGACAACGAACATCAGAGGAGGCACGAGAATATGGACCTAGAGTCCATATTTCTTCATACAAAAGAACTGTATGGAGAGCAGTCTCGTATCGCAATATACGAAGTGTCGAAGAAGCTATTTTTGGCAAGATTGGCCATCGGATCATCGGTAGCGGAACACGTGCTTAAGATGATTGGCTACATAGAGGAGCTCGCGGACCTCGGGACTACGTTGGAGAATGAACTCTATACTGATTTGATTCTCCAGTCCCTTCCTTCCACTGAAGCCCAGTTTATCATAAACTTCAACATGCAAGGAAAGGAGGTTGAACTTTCCGAACTTCTGAACATGTTGAGGAGTGCTGAGGGCACCCTACAGAAGGGTAGGGAGACATCCACTTTGTTTGTAGGAGGATATTCCTCTTCTAGGTCCAGGGCGAAAGCCAAGGGTAAGAAGAAGAAAGCCCCCGCCAAACCAAGAGGCGGTGTCAGTGAAGTGGATACGAAGGGAAAAGGAAAGGCAACAAAGGTAGCGGGAAAGCTGGTGGGGAAGGAAGAATGCTTCTATTGTCACAAAAGTGGACACTGGAAACAGGATTGCAAGGCTTCGAAGGCCAGAACCCAGGATCTGAAGCGAGTTGCGGCTTCAGCTTCAGGTGTGTATGTTATTGAAAACTGTCTATCGATAAACTCTACATCCTGGGTATTGGATACCGGATCAGGATCTCATATCTGTAATTCTTTGCAGGCGTTGAGAAAGCGTATAGTTCTGAAGGCAGGTGATATGACCCTCAGAGTTGCAAAAGGAGCTAGCATGGATGCTGAGGCCATGGGGAACTATCACCTGGGATTGTCTGATGGACACTTTTTGGTTTTGCGTAGTTGTTATTTTTTACCAAATGCAATCTGTAATATCATTTTTGTATCTTTATTATCTAAAGAAGGTTATGAATTTTCATTTGTAAGTAATGTAGTGAACATTCACCTTAATCAAGTTTTGATTGGGTCAGGTACATTGAACAACGGTATATACGTATTAAACCAACCACAGATTTTCAATGTCCAGAATACACATAAAAGAAAGTCTCCAGAAATCAATAAAACTTTTTTATGGCATTGTAGACTGGGTCACATCAATGAGAGAAGGTTGACTAAGTTACATGCAGAAGGATATTTGGATCCGTTCGAATATCAATCGTATGCAACTTGTCAATCCTGTCTCAAAGGAAAGATGACAAAGACTCCGTTCACTGGACACGGAGTAAGAGCGAGCGAGCTCTTGGGACTCGTACACAGCGACGTGTGCGGTCCAATGTCTACACATGCACGAAGTGGTTATTCTTACATCATTACTTTTACGGATGATTTTTCAAGTTTCAGACATGTCTTCTTAATGAAGCATAAATCCGAAGCTTTTGAGAAATTCCAGGAATACAAGAATGAAGTAGAAAAACAAACAGACAATAAGATCTGATCGAGGAGGAGAATACTTGAGTGCCGAGTTCCTGGGTAACTTAAAAGAGAATGGAATTCTCTCTCAGCTTACTCCTCCATACACTCCGCAACATAACGGTGTATCGGAGAGACGGAACCGAACCCTATTGGATATGGTACGGTCCATGATGAGTAACGCTGAGTTACCGCGATCGTTCTGGGGATATGCGCTAGAATCGGCTGCATACCTTTTGAACCTAGTTCCCACTAAGACTGTGCCTACCACACTATATGAGTTATGGAGTGGGAAGAAACCCTATCTTCAATACCTAAAGATTTGGGGATGTCCAGCTTATGTCAAAAAGAAGCATACGGACAAACTAGAGGCACGCTCAGTACTGTGCAAGTTTGTGGGATACCCAAAGAACTCCAGGGGGTATCTTTTCTATTACGCAGAGGAACAAAAAGTCCTTGTTTCTCGTAATGCCCATTTTCTGGAACATCAGTTCTTAGAAAAAGAAATAAGTGGGAGCGCAATAGAACTGGAAGAAATTCCAGAACCATAAGCTATTACTGAAAGCTTAGTAGAACCAGAGGGTTCGAAAGATCAGGACATTCCCACGCCACTCCGCAAGAGTAGTAGGCAGTCTCATCCGCCCAAGAGATACTACGGTTTTCTCATTGACGGGGATATAGAGGATTGCATCATAGATTGTGATGAGCCTACTAGCTTCCAGCAAGCCATTCAGAGCGTCGACTCGGTAAAATGGCTGGATGCAATGCGGACCGAAATGGAGTCCATGTACACCAACAAAGTATGGACGTTGGACATTGCTCCAGATGGGGTAAAACCCGTAGGATGCAAGTGGATCTTCAAAAGGAAGATTAGTGTAGATGGACAGGTTGAGACCTATAAAGCTAGACTGGTTGCAAAGGGTTTTCGTCAGCGACCTGGTTTGGACTATGACGAAACCTTTTCTCCAGTAGCTATGCTGAAATCCATTCGGATCCTTCTTGCCATTGCTGCCTTCCACGATTATGAAATTTGGCAGATGGTCGTAAAGACCGCTTTTCTAAATGGACATTTAGAGGAGTGTGTCTATATGGACCAGCCAGAGGGTTTCATTCAGAGTGGGAGCAGCGGAAAGGTGTGCAAGTTGCTTAAGTCCATCTATGGACTAAAGTAGGCATCGCGGAGTTGGAACATCTATTTTGATGAGACGGTCAAGGAATTTGGCTTTATCAAAAATCCAGATGAACCATGCATCTATTGTAGATTTGTAACGAGAACTGTAGTATTCATTGTTTTATACGTGGATGACATTCTCTTAATAGGAAATGACATTCCTATGCTACAATCTGTCAAGCGGTTCTTGTCACACAGGTTCTCCATGAAAGACCTGGGTGATGACTCATACATTCTGGGGATCCGGATCTACCGTGACAGATCCAAGAGGATTTTAGGACTATCACGGTCCAGGTACATCGACACCATACTGAAAAGATTCAGTATGGAAGATTCCAAGCGCGGTAATCTACCGGCTTGTCACGGGATCACCCTCTCCAAAGAGATGTCTCCCAAGACTGATTTGGAGAGGGATCGCATGTCTATTATACCCTACGCTTCTGCTGTAGGCTCTATAATGTATGCGATGTTGTGTACCAGACCAGATGTAGCTTATGCACTGAGTGTGGTAAGCAGGTATCAGTCAAACCCTAGGGAGAAACATTGGATAGCGGTAAAGAACATTCTCAAGTACCTGAGAAGGACTAAGGAGATGTTCTTGGTGTATTTTTTAAAAGACCTCCAGATTGAGGCCTTTGCTTACTCCAGCTTCCAGAGTGACAAGGATGATTCCAAGTCCATGTCTGGTTTTGTCTTTACCCTCAATGGAGGGGCGGTGTGTTGGAAGAGCTCCAAACAGGATACCGTTGCTGACTCGACTATGGAAGCGGAATACATCGCTACATCTGATGCCGCAAAAGAAGCTATCTGGATGAGGAAGTTCTTGAAAGAACTTCAGGTGGTTCCGTCCATTGTTGACCCAATACCTCTGTATTGCGACAACAACGGGGCTATAGCTTTAGCGAAGGAACCCAGGTCCCATCAAAAATCCAGACACATCTTGAGGCGGTATCACCTGATCAGAGAGATCGTGGATCGCCAGGAGATCGAGGTTCGGAGGGTTGCTTCAGAAGATAACACTGCAGATCTATTCACGAAGGCCTTACCCCAGACTCAGTTCGAGCGGCTGATCGAGATGATAGGTCTTCGATACGCCAGTACATGGCCTTAGTGCAAGTGGGAGATTGTTAGTGTATATGCCTTAGAGGCCATTACTGTATCATACTAGTATGTATATTACTTGATGGAAGCTTGGGATATTCACAGTTGTATATACAATCTTGCTCGAAATGGTAGTATGCTACTTGGTTTGTCTCTGCTTTAATATCTGCATGTGTTTCTTTTAGCATATCGCTTATATACATATTAGTAGAGCCCTTAGGATCTTTGCTTGATTACCAGCGTTGTGATGGTGCTCACACTCGTGGGGGCTGGGTAATCCATAAGCACATCCTTATACAGGTCCCTAGTCGTTGGACTATCGAGACAGGGCATCGATACTCCGGAGTAGACTAGTGTATGCGCTTCTCATCCCAGCGTGGGAGACAGTCTGTCCCACAGCCGTCAGTACGTCGTACTTGAGATAGTATGCGGGTGCTCGTTAGGTTACGAGTACACTGGACAGGACTCGTCGGGAACTGTTGGTTGGTATTATACCTATCGTCAGTTATCAGTTCCCAGGTGATATGAGTACAGCTTAGTCCGCTGACTTGACACTGTCACTTCGCCTCGAGTGTGTTCCTACTGCACTTTGATTACTACCCTACCACGACTCAAAGGAGTCGTGCAAACAGGTAGTTTTTGGGTGCAGTCCCGAAGCACTTGGAGGCAGTGACGGTTAGACAGGATTCGTCTCTCCCGGTATTGGGGGTTGATATCGCGCTGTGTCCAGGAGAGCCATTACACAAGTAGTCCCTGGCCAGGGCAAGCGAGATATACTGGTAGGTTTCCAGTGTTATCTCAGGGTGTCCTGGGCTACACTCTGACACGACTTGTACCGCTATTAGGGGACTGACGTTCGCCGCCCCCTAGGCCCGCCATGCGATGTATCAGACGAACAGACCGGACTGTACGGAGACTGTCACATACAGGCTCAGTAGGAGTTCAGATGGGGTCACCTCGTCAGTCTTCTTATCGGCATCTACCTGGGGACCGTTACGTACAGCTAGTGCCGCTTGCGGTCTGTGGTTAAACCCACTGCCAGCGTAGTGTCGAGTCTTTAAAGTCCCACACAGAGAGCTATTCGCCTTTAGGCAAAATGAGTAGAGGTCGCATGGTTTTGCGACAGGGTTCGTTCACATCCGCGCACTTGTGCACGTTTGCTGTCCGGACAGCTTATACTAGCGGGCTTTGGTTTAAGCCGGATCCTAGTATATGATTTGGGATTGGTTTTATCTCTTTGTATTCCTGTTCCTCGGATCACGAATACGGGTGCGTATGCACAGTTGATTGAGACAGAGGGAGAGGACTTTGATTAGGGTTAATGACCATTGTCATTTTGTTAACCCTAATACTTATGTGTGTATTATGATTAATTGATATTAGTTAAATATAATTGTGCATGGTTAGGGTTGTGGACCTTTTGACCATTCTTGACTTGTTGACCTAGGTTGACACTTTGACCATCATCATTCTATATAAAAGATGCTCTTTGATCCTTGCAATTTGCATTAAATATGAAATGATAATGGTCATGTCTTGATTAAGCCATGACAATTATCTTGCTAATTATCAATTTACTTAATTCACACATATATGTGAGAATGGTTCTATTATTCTCTCATTCGATCATTTTGATTCTCTCTCCTCCTCTTCCTCTCTCTCAAGCTCTCCCCTCTCATGTGTTGAGAAACACATGAGCTTGAGAAAAACCTCTCCTTGATAATCTCTACTCTCATCTAAGGTTCTAGGATTAGCACTTCTAGCATCTTAGTTACTTCTAGCTTGAAGTTGAAGCCAAAGGTTGAGGCTCTCGGGAGGATCCTTCTTCGACTAGAGAAGGCGATAAGGTGATCTCTTTCTTCCACTCCAAGGAGCAAGGAGAGAAGGACATAAAGCCCAAGGTATAACCTTTCTAACCTATAGCTAAATCTAGTTAGCTTTTAGTTAGTTTTTGTTTAGCAAAGATCCTCCTTAAGCTAGTCCATGTTGCCTAGCATGATAAAAATCCAATTTTTATTCCGTTTTCCGCCTCCCCGCAAGCACCGGGGTGGGAAACGTGGACTTACAGTGTATACGGAGGAGTAATGCTGAGAGAGAATCTCATTCTCCTTTAGAATAGTCCAGGAATTCCGTGCTCAAGTATTCTCCTCCTTGATCTCATCAAAGGACATAATACTTATACACGTATTTTGGTTCTCTACTATTAACTTACATTCTGTGAATATCTCAAAAGGTTCGGACTTGTGTTTCAACAGGAACATATGTCTGAATCTTGAGAGATCATCAGAGAATGTAATGAAGTATAAAGAACCGGTCTTGGCATGTGTAGACAGGAGACTTTCATACATCAGCATGTATCAATCCCAAGAGTTCACTAACTCTTTCTCTGTTTCCAATAAACAGAGCTATGGTCATCTTATCTTTGTGACATGACCGGCAAGTTTCACAAGATGTAAATTCAAACAAATTTAAATATGCATCTTAATGTAACTTCAGCTAGTCGGGTCGCATTGATATGACATAATCTACAATGCCTCAAGAAGGATTCGTTCATTTCTGAACTCTTCCTCTCGTGTGTGTTTTGTATACTAAGAACTGTAGTTTGATTTAGAACGTCAATGCTTTTAGATAACGTGCCTGAACCGATCAACTCTTGATATAGGAAATGTTCAAAACATTATCCAACAATACATAATTATATCCTTTCTTTACTAATAAAGAGACTGATATGATGTTGTATATCCGGTTCGGTATCTAATAACATTTGTTCAAAATCAATGTATTCTGGTAATACAGGGTGATAGTGACCAACAGACTTGGCTGCAACACTTGCACCGTTTATATCTCATGAAACTTATCATCCGTTCTCAGTTCTCTACCTTTCTGTAGCCCATGTAACTGATTAAATATGCGGGATCCTGATCCGGTATCTCATACCCAGGACATAAAGGATACTGAGAAACAGTTCTCTGTAATGAACACACCCGAAGATGATGCATCAACATGCACTTTCTTCGTTTGGGCGACACGGGAAATCTGGTATTCTCCAATTTCCTGCTCTGTCTTATAACAATTATAAGTTGGAGCGGGACCAACGTTCCCCAGCTCAGTATAATAAGCGGGTTCGGTCAATACATCCATATTATTATCTTGATTAAGGCGTGATATGGTCGCTACCTGGTGAGAGAGAGAAGAAAACACTCAGCGTATGCTCTTGTAAGATTAGATTGGTTATTTAATATATCTTATCAGGATGTCTCCCGCTGTTTTAGTCAAATATTCCTTCAAACCCTAAAAGGAAAGAATAGCCGGGATTAATTACACTCTACAAGTTCGCCAATCTTTCAGCCAGGCCAGTGTCGGTACTTTGAGGGAGGTTCCCCGTGCTTTCGCACGGACCTAATTAAAGTAAACCTCATTTTCCCAGAGGCGTAACCCCGTTAACACCTTTCTAGACACCTACTTGATCGGCTAATTGTAATGTATAAAACTCTCCCAGGAGTAACTCTTACTCGCAGCGGGTATCGGGATCCAACTATCTCATAGAAGGTATGCAATCTCATTGCAAATTTCAACACTTGAAATTCCCGATAATATTTTGCCCCTAGCATCTTATGACCTTGGCTAAGGTCAACAAATCATAAGTGCAGCCAAGTTCTACCCGTCATTTCCCGATTGAATTAAATCCACCCGCACGACCCTTGGCTAAGGTCAACAAAGTCGCACGACTACCCTAACTCAATCGCATCATATGCTTATACAGATAAGCACTAATCAGCTACCGCACACTACCCCTTGGCTAAGGTCAACAAACGTAGTACGAATACTAACCAGTACTTATCTGAAATGACGGAGGGCTACGAAAGGTTTTTAAGAAAACCTTTTGTGTAATGAACTTGATATCGTCGTAGAATCGAGTGATTTTAAATGGAGTGTTTTTTAGGCTTTTCTAGTTTTGCTAAAAGGGTCACTCCCGGTGAAGGGATCGTCGGCTCTTTCCTCATCGAATAAGGTGCAGGATATATCATATATACCACTATGCAAAGCAAGAACTATAGAAGCAATCAAAAGACAAACCGAGTTTGTAGCATCTGCTAGTTTCTCTAAAGAGGTCACTCCCAGTGAAGGGATCTCAGCTCTTTCCTTATCGAATAAGGTGCTGGATGTTCTACAAGGAACACCGCTATGCAAAGCAAGAACTAGAGCTACCAGTTTTTAAACAAGTTTCTACAACATCTTTAGGTTTCTTTTATTTCATTAATCTCATTAATGAAGTCCCATTTTAATATGCTTCACAAGCATCACATTTGAAACGAAATCTGCAATATAACATATATCTCATATATATAATATAAACATTCGTCTCAGGCAGTAATATGATCTCATCACAGAACATTGCAGCAGAAGAACATATATGAAATATTGGATATACTAGGACGTCCGTGTTTTAGTACGAGCCTGTATAATACACGGATTCCACGGTCGTGATGAATAGCCAAACCCACATCCCAAGACCCCTATGAGAGCGGCAAGCAACACTGCCAATTCTAGGGTTAGGAGACCCGGTCTCGACTCCTCGAGATGGTCTCCCACTGGACCCCAGAACCCGGTTACTTGTGCTCCCCGTCTTGGGTCTACCTAATACGGAAAAGTAAATAATATACAATGGTGACATCATCCTCAGCCCGGAAGTGCCCTAATAAAAGAATATTACATACAAATGAATTTTACAAGAATGAAAAAGAAAAACTCTCATCTCACATAAAACCCCCGGCTATTCAAAACGCGACGATCCAATATAACATATCACAGCAACACATAATATCTCATATCATCAACGTAAGTAAGTATGCGTATCCCGATTGTCGTTGATGTATAGAAACGAAGCCGGCGATACACCGCATACTACGCTTACGGCCACAGAAAAGAAAGTGTAAAACAACAACAGTTGGAATCCACACCCTCCTTAGACATCACATGCCTAACCAAATGAATTCCTTAGACATCGCATGCCTAACCAAATGAATTCCTTATACATCGCATGCCTAACAATTATAAACCCCGCATTTTAGTCTCATTATCGAAAATCCTTTTCAATATCAAGTCGGGCAATTCAACAAGATTGCCGACATCCTGATCGAATGCTCGTCGCAAACTTTAGTAGACGGCCGCACCCTCGGACGCCGTCGATGAAGTGCACTAAAGCGGAACACCGCTGCCGCGAGCACTCGAACGGATGCTTTTGGCAACGGGGTTCTCCTACATTCACTTGGTCGGGGCTTTGGGGGTGGCTGTCTATTAAGTTTACCCGGCGAGTATCCGCGTACGCTACGTGATTGCGACGGACTTTTGATCACATCAAAATTCCGTGGCAACCGATCATTTGAGACTAAACTGCTAGATTTATAACATTCAAATTAGTTATCTCATAACTACATGTGGATTCCAAATATTGTATCACAGTCCAGATAAAAAGACAGTGTTAAACTTTCCGATCGAATAATCAAACACCCAAGATTTCCCCAATATATCTCAACACTTGAAATCAGTTTAAAAACATCCATCACATGCCACAGTACAAATGGTCCAGCCGTAGAAGGGTCAAGCCAACGCCTCACATGTGGCACGCCGTACTGCCACAAACCCTAAGTTTAGAGGCAGTTCAAGACGGTCACATAATCGAGTTAAGGTTTGTTGTCTTCTAGAGGGTCTACCGCGTTACTTGCACGACTTAGAAAGTTTCAAACTCGAGAAAAAAATCCAACTTTTGAAAAAATTTCCGACTAGGGAAAAAGTGAGTTATTGATATCCGTTAGAACTTTTTAACAGTTTCTAAAATTATCCGGACAAAACTAAACGAAGTTAAATTATCCGATCGAATCAACGAGTCCCCGATACAACCCTAGAAAACTCAACACTTGAGTGGAATTAAAAAATTCCCAGAAAAAAATGACAAGAAAGGACCTAAGAATAAATATGTGAAATATGAGGGACTAAGTCCAAATTTTGGCCGCGGAACCGCCGCCAAACCCTTGGTTTGGCCGCGGTTCCGCGGTCACTTGAGCGACTTAGTGGACCGTACTTCACAGTAATTCTTAGTTTTTCCTGCTTATTTTTCTGAGCATTTTTAATTCATAAAAAATCACATTTTTGAAAAATATCCAGAGAAGGGTTCGTGTCGGGGTTTGCGGGTTCGATCGCACTTTAGACTTCGCTCAGACTTCGCCTAAAACTCTAGCTTATCTCTGATACCACTGTAGGGTTGCTAGGCACGCTCACAAGGGTCTACGAGGCATCAACCATGCCCGATTAAAATTTTAGCCGTGCCGAACAACCCAAAGCCGGATCTTTAAACTAAGGTTTAGGCGAAAACAAGCATGTTAAACTCTTTAACACTAAGTGAGAGGGATTACAACCTTTGTAGATCCGGTCCTTCACTTCAATAGCTCCGTGTGGATGTCCCCTTTGCTGCGATCATGAACTCCAGACTCTAGAGAAGCTCCAAAAGAAGAACGAACGTGCTTGCTTCGATGACTTTGAGGCCGAAGATGATCTACGTCGGGGAGACACTAACTCAAGCTATTCCTTCACTAGGTCATGAACTTTGTAAAGAGAACACACTCTACTACATGGCAAGTGGTAGAGGATGAAGAAGTAGGAAGTGGGCTCACTTTAGAATTGATTTTCTCACACTTTTTCTCATGGCACCATTGGAGCTAGTAAGCTTTTCATGGAGCTTGATGAAGAAGAAGAAGAAGAGGAAGAAAGAATAATATCATCATATGAATTATTATCCTCTCAATAATGTAACCATGGGTGAGTTAAGCTATCATGCTTAACTCATGTAGAGAATTAACGAAAGCATGAGGTTAAGGGTTGGGTTAACTAAATATCCTTAAGAATGACAAAAGAGTTGACTTTGTCAATGTTTCCACAAGCTTCAAGAAAGCTTGAGAACTTTGAAAAAGTCTTTCTCTTTTGTTATTCTTAAGATATAAACAAAACCCTAATCTTTACCCTAAACTTGGTATAAAACCCTAATCTTTACCCTAAACTTGGTATAAGTCTCATACACCCATCTTTGATGTATCATCAAGCATGACACAATCATATGTACACAAATATATATCACATATACACTTATGTACAATCAAGTGAGAAAATAAATCTTAGGTGAGCTAATACAAGTTAATGTAATGTAATATATCAAATATATAATTATACATTAAATTATTAAATCAACTCTTGATTTAATAATCCGGCTATAACCGACTAATATCAATAGTAACAACTTATCGAATCAACACTTGATCCGATAACCCGGCTATATCGCATACAACCGATCAATGTCACAAATCGCGAGAATAGAATACGGTATCTCATATCGTATCAATCTCGGTCCCGCACATATCACATATGTGCTCCTACTCCATTTCGTTTGAGCCAGGAAACCCCTGTGTAAGACTCTAAAGACTCGTCAATACGCCGGCAGTAGGTGATGATCATATCAAACACCCACAAGCCGCAAGCGGTCTGCTAAACGTAACGGCCACCCGGGTATTGAGTGATCAGAATATCAACAAGCAGGCCTGTACATTCTCCTGTGAATCCAATCAGTAACACTCCCGTACAGTCCGGTCTCGTCGTCTGATATGTCGCATATCTCGCCTAGGGGCGGTAAACGTCAGACCACAGTAGCTCAATAAGTCGTGTCGATATGAGGTCTATAACAGTTCGAGAAACTACTGATAACACTTACCAGTAAATCTCAGCAACCCTGGCCAGGGATTTCCGGTTATAGCCAATCGAACACAGCACAACATCAACTCCCTATACCGGGAGAGACGAATCCCATCCTATCGCTCATTGCCTCCATGTGATTCGGGTCTGTACCCAAAATCCACCTTTTTGCACGCCCTCTTGGACGTAGTATGATGGAAATCAAAGCACAGTGGGAATCAAAAAAGACTCTATGAAGATCTCGGGTCAACAAACTACTCTGTACCAGTGTCACCGGAGAACTCCCATCTGACGTGAGGTATAATACCATCTGGGTGTTCTCGGCGAGTCCGTCCAGTGTACCCAGTCTCCACAGAGCACCCGTACACCATCCTTGATGTCAAACACCGATTTATATGGAATCATCCATCGCCTATCATATGGGTCAAGATGCGTATATGCTAGTCTACTCTGGTGCATCGATGCCCTGTCTCGATACACCCACGACTAGGAACAGTTATAGGATGTGCTCATCGACTACCGTGGCCCCACTAGTATGATCTCATCATAGTCCCAGTAGTTGAGTACATATCCTAAGGGCTTTATCAACATGTAACATAGAGACAATCAGAGTACATGTTAAGATAAATTATAACCAGATAGCATACTATCATGTCGAGCAAGAAAGTCCTCCGTATATATGTCCTAGCATCCACTACAATATACATCGTATGTACAGTAATGGCCTCTA
The DNA here is from genome assembly GCA_030015575.1 of Agapanthus africanus. Lineage (NCBI taxonomy): Eukaryota > Viridiplantae > Streptophyta > Magnoliopsida > Asparagales > Amaryllidaceae > Agapanthus > Agapanthus africanus. Next base: position 83,074,034 of record JASDDO010000004.1, on the reverse strand, counting down.
GGGCATACATATAACTAACATGATTCTGGGCTGTACCCAAATGCCACCGTTTTGCATGTTCTCTTGAACGTGGTAAGGTGGAAATCAAATCACAATGGGAATCACACAAGACTCTATGACGATCTCGGGTCTACAGACTAAACTGTATCAGTGTCACTAGAGAACTGCTATCTGACGATAGGTATAATACCAGCTAGGAGTTCTCGGCGAGTCCGTTCAGTGTACCCAGTCTCCACTGAGCACCCGTATACCATCTTTGATGTCAAACACCAATGGATGTGGGATCATCCATCGACCATCATATGGGTCAAGATGCGTATACGCTAGTCTACTATGGAATATCGATGCCCTGTCTCGATACACCCTCGACTAGGAACAATTATAGGGTGTACTTGTGGACTACCCTTGGCCCCACTAGTATGATCTCCATCATAGTCTTGGTAGTCAAGTACACATCCTAAGGGCTTTATCAACATGTGAGAGCAAGACCGTATCACAATACAAGTCAACATTTTAAGACAAAGAGCAACCAGATAGCATACTATCATGTCGAGCAAGAAAGTCCTCTCTATATATGTCACGACCAGAAATTGGCACGTGACGTCCCTAATACTACGCAACGCCTACAGGCGTAACGCAATAAAAGAAAGCCAAAACCCAGAAATCTAAAACATTAAAAGACAAGAAAAGATAAGAAACATTGTTTAAAAGTCTTTGAAATCACAACCCAAATTCTTTAAAAGTCTAACTTTATTTCCTTTAAAATTTTGGCAGCACCTCCTTTGTAAAAGCTAGCCCCAAAAATGGGTACAACATAAATATAAAGTAAAGCATCCCCAAACGGGAGCAAATACATGCCCAAAGGCGGAAAACAACCACCACAACAAATATACGACGCCGTAGCGAAGAAATAAAGACGATAGAAAGGAAACTGTATAAAAGACAACAAGTCACAAATAATATACAAGATCGTCCTCACCAAGTGTCTAAGTCAACAAGAAAATATTGTAGATGGAGAGTACAAGGATACAACGAATATACAATACAACAAACGAATAACCACAAAACCCACCTAAACAAACTGCACACTGTGAGTTGGTGCGGTATCCGTAGCAAAAGATGATAGAAGAATATCCTGCCTCGACTACTCTGCGGAACGCCCTGCAAAACAAACTGTGGCACAATGGGGGTGAGTTGCCAACTCGTGAATAGTAAATAACATATGCAGGTAATCGCAAGTATGCACGTACAGCGTGAATCTAACATGTGCAATTAATAGCAATAAAAAGTCATATGAATGCAATATTCATGAAAGTTACACTAACAGGTACAACTAATACATGAAGCAATGCATATAAATAAAGGTATGTAAATGCAACAGTCATGAAAGGTACTCTAACAGGTACTACTAATACATGAAATAGTGCATAAACAATAAATGTGGAGTATGGAATGAAATATGTCATTTCCACGGAATCCTGACATCGTGGTAGGATCACTATCCAACAAGACAACCAAATCCCAAATCCTCAAATCAGCCCCCAAATTGGCTCTCATATCATATAAGTCTCACAAATCTTGAATGTACAATATCGAATAAATCCCATATATCCTGAATGTCCAAATCAGCAATCTCATAAATGTCTTGTATCCAATATCAAATGAATCACCTATATCCCAAATCAAATTATCAGGTAAAAATCTAACATCCTAAATATATTTGCATGAATAAGTATGATGATGTATATAAATTAAAGTCAATACACATATATTAGCGTCCCATTCCACTAATATTAATGTAAGGGCATATATAACAGCAGCATAATCCCCTGTTATATATACAAAGGAGTAAAAAGAAATATCATGAAACCAATATATCAAGCATCGACACAGAAATGGTGATCTATCAGGTGCTGTCACCACGACTGTCCCCCTGATAGGTACGTATCACACGCTATCCGAAAAGCACGAGTGCCTAGCTCTGACCCTCGTCTTTCCATGTATATATACGTACATGACTCCCAACGGTATCCCCATGATTACCGCCGAGTCATTGGTAATGTCACCGGAAAGTATGGTTCCCCCACTAACTCATCTCCTCACTGAAATTCTTGCCCCGGGGTACCTCCGGGCCCCACCATGTACCCGAACACGGACCCCTCCGTTCCTCGAGTGGGGTATATATATATCCGAACCGATAAATCTCATGGTGGCTACTAAAATATCATATCAAGGGAAACCGAGTTTTTCAAATAATGCAGAATTTCATGAACTCCCACGGTCCCCAAATCCAGAAAACATCATGAAAAATCCATATCACAATGCGAAAATTCATGAATATAATATATGCAACATAAACGGAAATGTAAGCATATAAAGGAAAAGCCGCTAATTAACTGCAACAAGTTAATATAAATATCATGTGGTTATTAGTTTTCTCCAATTCTAAAATAACATCTGGTAAAGGTAAACATGCAGTTATAACCAGATGTATGTGAAAACATAAAGGTATAGCAAGATATATGTATCTACCTATAAGTAATGATGTAGTATACCCCCTGGGTATAAGTGAAATAGGTGTGCAAGGTATACAGGTAGGTATGTCATAAAGTGTGCATGTATTTATCACTAATGGTACATTACTCTATAGGTATATAGGTAACTAGCATGTAAGTATGTCAGAGCATATGTTTAAGCATGTAGGTATACAGGTATGTTATAAGTCAATGCGTAGAGAAATATGAATCAAAGTCTCAATATCCCTAACCAAGCAATATCATATCTATAAGTGGGTTGTGCGTGACATGACAATTATTGACGGTGTGTGTAGCATACAATTAGTGCTCGTGCAACATGAATCGTCAATAATATGTGCAGTGTCCTAAGGATACTAGTCCAAGCACAACAATATCTAAATAATAGGGTAAATGCGCAATTCTAAATATGACATAAATATGCGACAGAAATAACATTTCTAGCCCGGACGCATAACGCCATGTAGATGTTAAATGTACTTACCGACGCTCTAAGCTAGGTGAATCCTACAACCTATTTTCCCTTTGTAGCAATGTCCGTAGTCCCCGTCTGCGAACCTAAAATTTCACAAACACAAAACATAAGCAAAACATCCTACAATGACGAAAATACAACGAAACGCGATGAAAACGCCCGGAAAATTACATTGCGCGCTAAGCGCATCTATCGCGCACGACATCGGCCAAAAACACTAACTAGGGTCGCTAAACTACAAAACACCAAGTCTAGACCCCGATCGTCCCGACCGCGCAACACAACACAAACAATTACGAGGAATAAAATAGATATAACCTCGCAGCGACCAATCGAACCCACGTTAGAAAAACCCCGAAACCTTGTAAGTAACTTATCGCAATATTTCGCACTAGTTTCAAGCTAACGCATATCTAGTGATTACAAACACCTTATAATAGCTTAACTAAGCTATATAAATCATTTCTAATTTTTTAACACTTGCTAAATAAATTTTAGCAAAAACCTAGTAAGCAAAATTGCATAATTAAACAAAGTATTCATTAACAATAATTAACATTTTCTACTAGGCTAAGCTTTTCCTAATCATAAATTAACACTTCAATAAAACATTAAACACTTAAATCAAGTTTTAAGCTTAACTTGAATTTCTAAAACCATTTCTAGAATTTTAAAACATGAAATTTAAAGCTTAAATTAACATCTAATTAAGCTAACATAATGATTTAAACTTAACAATTAGAGATTAGAGTTAGGATTTTATACCTCCAAATGATTCAAAAACTTGCAACAAGAAAACCATGATTAGCCTCCAAAATCAAGACTTCATGAAGAACCAAGCATGGTTTAGGGTTAAGGAAATGAAGGAAAATGATTATATTTGAATTTTTGTTATTTTATTTGGATTTTTCATGATTTATTTGGCAAGAAATGTTGAAAATGGAGTGGGAAAAGAAAAGGGCAGCCAAGAACAAGATGTGGCCGACCATAAGGGTGTGGGGGTGTTTTTGTGAATTTTTGTGAAGAAAGTTCTAGTAAAAAACAATAAATGCTTCATTAAATGCATTTTGCCACCTTTCTTTCTTTTTCTTTTTCTTTAAAAAAATAATCCTTTGACCAAAAAAAAATCTAGATATTTGAAAAGAATGTTCTAAAATAATTGTAGTGATGTTTTCCAAGAATTTTCATTTAGAAGAAATTTCCCGATTTACGTGCATATTTTACCGGCTAAAATAATATTTTATTTGGGAAAAATTCTATCTTAACCAAAACCTTCCAAATACCCCCAAAGTTCATGCACAAGCTTTATTTTAGCTAAAAAAGGTGCCGGCAAGTTTCTACGGACGTTTGATCGAAATCGGGTTAAAACGGAAAATACCAACAATTTTGCCCTAAAACGGAAAAATTCGCAAAACGATTTCTGAAACGTTACAATATATATCCAAGCATCCACTATAATATACATCACATATATAATAATGGCCTCTAGGGCATACACATAACTAACATACCTATCGTCAGATGGAAGTTCTTAGGTGACATGTGTTGGAGATAGTGCCCTCATAGTCAATTATTGGATCGCAGGTACGTGATTGCAATGATTGCAGAGGACCTATACCGGTAGAACAGTCTTACTCGAGATGATAGTATGCTATCTGGTTTGCCTTTATCAGTCGTGTACATGTTCAGGTGACTGATTGCATGTTACACTTTGATAGAGCCCTTAGGATCTTGCTTTACTACCAACAGTATGATGGCGATCATATACGTGAGAGTTGGGTAGTTTATATGCATATCCTTAATTGTGGTCCCTAGTCGTGAGAGTTTCGAGACAGGGCATCGATACTCCGGAGTAGACTAGTGTGTACAGTCGAGACCCCGACGAGGGGCGGTGGCCGGTCTCACAAGCCACTGGTGTCAGTTGGATCACCTAAGATGTATACAGGTGCTCATTGGGTTATGAGTACACCGGACAGGACTCGCCGGGAATCTGCTAGTTAGTACTATACCTATCGTCAGATAGCAGTTCCCTGGTGACATGTGTACAGGTTAGTTCATCGACCTGAGGTCGTCATTTGTCTCGTGTGAGTTCCCACTGTGCTTTGATTTCTACCCTACCACGACTCAAAGGAGTCGTGCAAACAGGTAGCTTTTGGGTACAGTCCCGAGCCATATGGAGGCACGTGAGCGGATCGGCAGGGGTTTCGTCTCTCCCGGTATTGGGGCGAGATCGTGCTGTGTCTAGGAGAGCCATTACGCAAAGCCCTCGGCCGAGGCAGGAGATTTACTGGTAGGTATTCCAGTAGTATCTCAGGGCGTTCTGGGCTACACTCCGACACGACTTATACTGCTAATGGGGGTCTGACGTTACTAGCCCCCTAGGCGGATATGCGATACTCATTGACGAACGGACCGGACTGTATATACATTGTCACTGTTAGGCTCAGTAGGGTTTTCGAAGGAGTTCGCTCATCGGTCTCCCTTGAGTTCGCTCCTCGGCCACCCTTGATGTCAGTCCATGGGCAGCCGTTACGCATAGCTAGTGCCGCTGACGGTTTGTGGTTAAACCCACTGCCAGGGTGCTGACGAGTCATTAGAGTCCCCCACAGGCAGTTTCCCAAGTTCGGGCGAAATGTTGTAGAGGCCGTATGGTTTTATGGCAGGGTTCGGAAAATGCACGTGCGTTTACGCACGTGTCGATTTTCGGACAGATGATACTGGTCGGCTTTGGTTTAAGCCGGATCCGAGTATTATATTGAGTAGGTATAATATCTTTGTCTCAGTTGCATTTGTATTCGGTCGTAATACAAATGCGGGTATATTTATACAGTTTCGGGGTTGTCCTGAAATTCGTTTCAGGATCACTTTTGGAAGTTGCCAGTTTCCAGTTTTCTATCAGCCGTCTTTTAACATTTGGTTAAAGACGGGTTTATCTTTTCTTGAGATGAGTGTGGATTCTTCTAGAAGATTCTAGATGAGGTGACTAGGCTAATTGGTGTTGTGTTCTAATTGGTTGCATTTATTAGATGATGACTAGCCTAATGACTCATGCTTTGTGATTAATTCCTTTTGGATTGCTTAAGATATTTTGAAGTGAGAAGCTTTTAGCTTAAGGTCACCCCCCTCTCCTACGGTCACCTCCCTCTTGCTATATATGGCTTGCCCTCTCTCTCTCCTCATTCTGACTCTCACTTGTTGGTTTCATTTTAGAGAGAAAAGATTATGATAGGTTTTATCGGTGTATGGAATTTCACAGTCCATTTCATTCCATCACCCGATTTCCACGGCAACTTCATTAACCGATCGTCCACGGATTTGGACGAAGTGAGACAAAGTCATCTACTCATTCTCTACATCAATCTTGGTCGTCTCTTTTAGCAAACTTGACGATCGAGTTGCCTCGAGTCAGAGGCGGGAGCCCGTTTAAAGAACCGATCATGTGGTGCCACCTCGACGAGGATATCGGAGATCGACGAGATCGGAGCAGCCGCAACGGAGCGTGAGATGATGGTTGAAGAACGAAGGACTCGGATCGTTCGGTATAACTTTCCTACACTCTTTACAGTTTGTTAGTTTAGCAATAATGGCAGATCCGGGTTAAAGTATACGATAGCGCCAGTTTAAAAGTTTTTGTTCCGCATTTGGCGTCTGTAGACGGCCGGGGCGCTAACGTAGACTTACAGTGGTATCAGAGCCTAACCATTTTGCTATACTAACTTGTGCTAACGCGTTTAAAACATCGATCCGACCGGAAATCAAAAATCGCAAAAATCGCAATTTCTTATCCCGACAGTTTCTGTTAATTTTAAACGTTCTCAAAATTTATTTCTGGATGTCTTAAAAATCCGTGCAGGGAATTCTAAGAACCACGACAAAATTTGGGCACGTGAACTCACCAAACCGCCGCGGAAACGCGGTCAAACCCATGGTTTGACCGCGCTTCCGCGGCCATATGGTGAGCACGTGCTCCCAAATTTTTCCAGTGGCTTCTCTGTTTGATTTTGTGATTTTTGGTATATAAAGTTTTGGCCCAGGTTTTGTTACTGTTCACCAGTAAGCAGTGGGGCCCACTTTTTGATATTTGGTCTTTGGTCGATCGAAATTTAAACACGTTAGTTTACAGTGCTTACATTATATCTCCGACCGGGAATGTCATTTGATCGGTAAACAGCGTCTGATTGCTATAGTTCTTTTAGACGGGTTTGCGAACGTGACATTCGCGTTGATGTTCTGTGTTGTGCTGTGATGTTGCGGATTTGTCGTGGTGGATAGCAGTGTGCAATGGTAGTACAGTTTGTGTTTATTTGTACATTTGATATTGCGGGGCGAGCGTCCAACTTGTGGACTGCCGTCACTGCCTGTTGTATAATATTCTTTTTGGGGCACGACCAGGTTGCGGTCGATGTACCTATTGTACTATTTTTCATTACTGTACTAGGTTTTGCCCCGAGACGGAGTGCACGGATAGCCGGGTTTTGGGGGGCAACGGGTCCGCATCTCATGGCTTTGAGAGGCAGAGGGGTCCCACTTCAGAATTGGCAGACTATTCGCCGCACTCGTAGGGGGTACAGGTTGACCCAAGGAGGGGTGCCCAAGCTTACCGGATTCCGTGGAGTGCTGGGTGGTCCATTCACTATGCTGTAGGGGGATGCCTCGCTTCAGGTCTTGGCGGGTAACTTGCCGCACCCGTAGGGGTCTAGGTTTCATTGCACAGGCTATCCACACGACAGGGGAACGTCGAGTTTCAGCAGCGGCTCTGTGAAACTCGGGGATCCCAGATATCTGTATTGTTCTGTGATGCTTATTACTTTTCTGTAATGTTGCATATTATCACGCCTGGAGCGATTATGTATATTGGTTTATATACTATTAGATGTTGTATATGTTTTACACCCGCGCTAGTCCAGTCCCCGCTCTGTCGTTAGTTAAGTAACCTAACGGGTGATGACGGGACCCAGTGACGAATGCGGATGGCATATACGTACATTTTATTTTCGTTCTTTTCTGGTGTGATTGATTGATGGGACTGCGTTGATTCTGATCAATGCAAAGTAAAACAAACCTGTTTGAGTTGTTGGAACAATTTTAAAAAGTGTTGTTACAAAGACGTTTCCTTTTGTTATGCATAGCGGTATTCGGTGTGAATATCCAGCACCTCATTCGACGGGGCAAGGGCTGATATCCCTTCACCGGGAAAGACCCCTTGGACAGAAGTTTGCGTCAGAGTAATAACTTCACTATAGTCGATTACAAGTTGCTTTGCATAGCGGTATTCAGTGGAATATCCTGCACCTCATTCCATGAGGAAAGAGCCGAGATCCCTTTACCAGGAGTGACCTCTTTAGCAAAAGGTTTTCGCCACTATATTTTAAAAAAGCTATCAGGTTTCTTCAACGATATCAAGTTCACTACGCTAAAGGTTTTTCGCCAAAAACCAGCCGTAGCCCTCCGTCACTTCTTTTGGGTATTTAGTAGTATTCAAGCTATGCATTTTAGCCAAAGTTAAGGCATAGTGTTTGGTAGCTGCTGGGTATTCAATTGTTGCATAGATAGATGAGTTAGTTTGGGACAGTCGTTCTGCCGATTGGCCAAAGTCAGGGGCATGTGCGGGTGGGTTCAAATTGACAAGATAGTGATGGGTAGAACTTGGCATGTGACTTATGACACTTTGACCAAAGCCAAGGTTATAAGAGCATGGGGCAAAAATCTTATCAGGAGTTTCTAAAGAAACTGAAACTTGCCGAGTATGCGCATACCTTCTGGAGTATGAGTAACGTGGATGCATTCCATCACGTTATCATGCGATGAGAGTTGGATCCTGATTCCCACTGATGAGTTGGTTTACTCTTCGGGTGATCCCGATTGATTCTTCTTTAGGTTTGGAGGAGAATTTGACAGGACAGTGGGAGGTTTCCGGATTAGATAAAATGATGACCATTCTGATCTAGGTTAGAGTGCACGCAGAGTGTTTCTTTTCTCTCTCTCTCTTTGGCAGCGACCTTTGACCGACCCTAGACTATGACTCAGTGACCAGGTTGACCGAACCTTCTTAAAATACTGGCTTTTGGATTGTCTGAGTTGCATAAGTCATTGTCACTCCTTCTTTTACCCTTTGAATTTCTCAGAACACCCGTATTACTACGGATATCCACTTCCATTGGATAGAGCCATCGTATGGTTATATACGAACTCGAAGGGACTTCTTCGAGGATGGATCAAGGTTCAGGAGAAATAGAATTGGTTTATTCAGTTGTCTTTTATTATCACCTTCTCTCAGGTTGCGAGAGCTCCTTGGTTTAGGAGAGTACACCTATTATGCTTACTGGATAGTCTTCTTCCAAACCATAGGCTGGTGCCGAAAGGTATGGAATGAAGAAAACCAATTAGCCTAAGTAGGGTGTGCAGAAGGTAATATGTAAAGACAAAATAAAGGGATTAGAAAGAGGGCAAAGTAAATTGCGACTGATATCATTCACGACCAAAACCGCGTACTTCATCGCCGCTCCTATTTCACCTTTAAAAAGAATAAGGTATTATTCAGTTGTCTTTTATCGTCACCTTCTCTCGAGATGCGAGTACTCCTTACTTTAGGAGGGTACATCTATTATGCTTACTGGATAGTTTTCTTCCAAACCATAGGCTGGTGCCGAACGGTAGGGAAGAAAGAAAACCAGTTAGCCTAACGATGGTGTACAGAAGGTAACGACTAAAGACAAATAAAGGGATTTGGAGAGATGGCAATAAAATATACGGTTGAAGTCATGAATTGGATTATGGAAGAGGCATTGCTATGAATACCAGGATACCCCTACGAAACATTTTCATGTTTCAGTGCATTGTTAAAGAAAAACTGTTTTCCCGATTAGACACTTACTCCAAGGGTATGTATTTACCAGGTTTCATTCTCATATCTGTATGGTTTTACAGATGATGAGTGAGAGTAAGATATTGGGAATTAGGTGATCATCCTCATTATATCGGAATTCGTTGCAATTGGTGATATTTAAGGAAATCGCCAGGGTACAGTTTTCTACCTACGACGCACAGGTTTTGAGTTGTTTAACTCAGCGGACTTATACAGAGTATTGTATGTTGTCCAAGTGTCCATCAGGACAAAGGGGTAGGTCCTCGTACTATGTTCTGTTTACTTATAACTTCTCTAGTATTTAGACAAGTGTTTCGTTGAAATACAAGGTCTAAGTTTTGAGAAGTTATGGGTATAAGAATAAAGTAGAGAACCAGGTATCACAAGTATCGGGATTCTTCAAAGAGATCGAAGATGTAGATTCTTGTGAATGGTATTCAGATGATAGTGATGGTTTTGAGAAACGTATTTCTCTTTCAGGTTACTCATAATTGGATGGATTCCTAAGTTGAGTAATGCTGATTAGCCTCTTTCCATTAAGTTGATATGCACTGGAGACAGATGCATGGATTTGAATATGGTTCCAAATTAAATTAGTGCCAAAGTTTCTATATTGGATATAGAATAGTTCGTACCTTAAAAGAAATTAAGGTACGGGGAGTTGTCCAGCTTATGATTAAAACCAGACACTGGATAACTCAGGGCACGTTTCTGTAATGGCTGTTTGTGGGTTGACCCTGGCTATGACGAGGGTTGATATTCTACCATTTAGAAGATCAATAGTGATATTATTCTTGACTCGCCACAGTTTTAGTAAAAATGGATCTTTTTCAGAAAACAGTAGTGGGAGTATGGTAGAACTGGAAGTGATTCCAGAACCGCGAACGATTACGGAAAAATTTAATAGGACCTATACATTCAATCAGGTTTGACATTCCAATAGCCACTCCGCAGGTATGGTAGGTAACCTCAGACACCCGAGAGGTACTTCGGTAGCCTCAAGGACGGTGACAGGGAGGTTCTTATCTACCCAGACTTGACACTACTGTTGTTCCAGGATATGAGACCCGGTAGGAGGGTTGTCGTAGTCAGTGGGAGCAACGGAAGCATGGTGGGCAAGTAGCTTATGTCTATTTATAGACTTGAGCAGTTATAGCGGAGATAGATCATCTAATTTTGATGTGACAGTCATGGGTTTGACTTCAATCAGAATAGGGGATGTATCAGTTAAGAAGGTAGTAGGGTGTGATGTCATGGTATCTGGATGACATACACAGAGTGGGAAGTAAAATTCCTATACTACGATCGGTTGTACTGTGGTCTTCACACAGTTGTTTCTCCAGACAGGATATGGATATAATATTTGACATTCTGGTCTCTAGATCTATGGTTTTAGATCTGGATTTGGGTAGTTTCCCAATGTGGGTACTTTGACAATATTCTAATGGTTTTTGGAATAGTTGACTCCTAGCATGGTGGTGTACCTGCAGGTGATGGAGTCACCCTCTCTAAAGATGTCGTATAGACTAAAGGGGAGAGGGATGTGCATGATTGGCAGATCACTTGCTTAGGCAATTGAGTCAATCATGAGATGTCAAGTACCACACCAAATGTTAGTTTTGCACTAGATGCAATAAGTTTGTATTAATCCAATCCTGGAGAAACATAAGGAAGCAGTTTTAGAACATTAGTACATGTTCTATGGATTTGATAACGGCAGCCTCTTTCGGGAGACGGTTATCATTCCAGGCTTCAAAGGTGACATGGATGACAGAGTGATTGTCAGAGTTTTAGTTTTCCCTCTGACGAGGGACAGTATTATGGACAGGTGGTTCCAGAGGATACTGTGGGTGGCATGGTGCCGGATACTGATTAGGTTCAGTGATCCATACAGTCTAAGAAGTTTGGATATGGAGTTCATTTATGAACTAAGGTCCCATCAAATATCCAGACATGTTCTAAGACAGGTACTACTCAATTCGGGAGATGGCTTTCTCCGCGAACTTGAGATTAAGAGAGATACAGAAAGAAACTTCTAGGCGGATCCACTCACCGAGGCTATTTCTCGAACACAATAGTTTTACAAACGGGCTTTGTGAAACTGATTAGTAGAGGAGTTGGATGTTCGGTTTCACACGGGCTGTGAGTAGTCGACATCGCAATATTAGCCTTGAGTGCAAGTGGGAGATTGTTGGAGATAGTGCCCTCATAGTCAATTATTGGATCGCAGGTACGTGATTGCAATGATTGCAGAGGACCTATACCGGTAGAACAGTCTTACTCGAGATGATAGTATGCTATCTGGTTTGCCTTTATCAGTCGTGTACATGTTCAGGTGACTGATTGCATGTTACACTTTGATAGAGCCCTTAGGATCTTGCTTTACTACCAACAGTATGATGGCGATCATATACGTGAGAGTTGGGTAGTTTATATGCATATCCTTAATTGTGGTCCCTAGTCGTGAGAGTTTCGAGACAGGGCATCGATACTCCGGAGTAGACTAGTGTGTACAGTCGAGACCCTGACGAGGGGCGGTGGCCGGTCTCACAAGCCACTGGTGTCAGTTGGATCACCTAAGATGTATACAGGTGCTCATTGGGTTATGAGTACACCGGACAGGACTCGCCGGGAATCTGCTAGTTAGTACTATACCTATCGTCAGATAGCAGTTCCCTGGTGACATGTGTACAGGTTAGTTCATCGACCTGAGGTCGTCATTTGTCTCGTGTGAGTTCCCACTGTGCTTTGATTTCTACCCTACCACGACTCAAAGGAGTCGTGCAAACAGGTAGCTTTTGGGTACAGTCCCGAGCCATATGGAGGCACGTGAGCGGATCGGCAGGGGTTTCGTCTCTCCCGGTATTGGGGCGAGATCGTGCTGTGTCTAGGAGAGCCATTACGCAAAGCCCTCGGCCGAGGCAGGAGATTTACTGGTAGGTATTCCAGTAGTATCTCAGGGCGTTCTGGGCTACACTCCGACACGACTTATACTGCTAATGGGGGTCTGACGTTACTAGCCCCCTAGGCGGATATGCGATACTCATTGACGAACGGACCGGACTGTATATACATTGTCACTGTTAGGCTCAGTAGGGTTTTCGAAGGAGTTCGCTCATCGGTCTCCCTTGAGTTCGCTCCTCGGCCACCCTTGATGTCAGTCCATGGGCAGCCGTTACGCATAGCTAGTGCCGCTGACGGTTTGTGGTTAAACCCACTGCCAGGGTGCTGACGAGTCATTAGAGTCCCCCACAGGCAGTTTCCCAAGTTCGGGCGAAATGTTGTAGAGGCCGTATGGTTTTATGGCAGGGTTCGGAAAATGCACGTGCGTTTACGCACGTGTCGATTTTCGGACAGATGATACTGGTCGGCTTTGGTTTAAGCCGGATCCGAGTATTATATTGAGTAGGTATAATATCTTTGTCTCAGTTGCATTTGTATTCGGTCGTAATACAAATGCGGGTATATTTATACAGTTTCGGGGTTGTCCTGAAATTCGTTTCAGGATCACTTTTGGAAGTTGCCAGTTTCCAGTTTTCTATCAGCCGTCTTTTAACATTTGGTTAAAGACGGGTTTATCTTTTCTTGAGATGAGTGTGGATTCTTCTAGAAGATTCTAGATGAGGTGACTAGGCTAATTGGTGTTGTGTTCTAATTGGTTGCATTTATTAGATGATGACTAGCCTAATGACTCATGCTTTGTGATTAATTCCTTTTGGATTGCTTAAGATATTTTGAAGTGAGAAGCTTTTAGCTTAAGGTCACCCCCCTCTCCTACGGTCACCTCCCTCTTGCTATATATGGCTTGCCCTCTCTCTCTCCTCATTCTGACTCTCACTTGTTGGTTTCATTTTAGAGAGAAAAGATTATGATAGGTTTTATCGGTGTATGGAATTTCACAGTCCATTTCATTCCATCACCCGATTTCCACGGCAACTTCATTAACCGATCGTCCACGGATTTGGACGAAGTGAGACAAAGTCATCTACTCATTCTCTACATCAATCTTGGTCGTCTCTTTTAGCAAACTTGACGATCGAGTTGCCTCGAGTCAGAGGCGGGAGCCCGTTTAAAGAACCGATCATGTGGTACCACCTCGACGAGGATATCGGAGATCGACGAGATCGGAGCAGCCGCAACGGAGCGTGAGATGATGGTTGAAGAACGAAGGACTCGGATCGTTCGGTATAACTTTCCTACACTCTTTACAGTTTGTTAGTTTAGCAATAATGGCAGATCCGGGTTAAAGTATACGATAGCGCCAGTTTAAAAGTTTTTGTTCCGCATTTGGCGTCTGTAGACGGCCGGGGCGCTAACGTAGACTTACAACATGTGTACAGGTTAGCCTTCGGAGATGAAATCGTCATTTTTCCCGTGTGTGTTCCCACTGTACTTTGATCACTACCCTACCATGGCTCTACGGAGTCACGCAAACAAGTTTTGGTTGGGTACAGTCCCGAGCCACATGGAGGCAGTGAGTGATTCTTAGGGATTCGTCTCTCCCGACATAGGGAGTCGATATCACACTGTGTTTGATTGGTCAGGACCATAAGACCTTGGCTAAAACAGTTGGGATTTACTAATAGGTTGATTAGTAGTTTCCCAAAGTGTTCCTGAGCCGCATAAGCATGAATTATCGGGTTATTAGGGTCTGACGTTTACCGTCCCATAGACCCTATATGCGATACTCTCAGACGAAAAGACCGGACTGTACGGAGATTGTCACAGATTGGCTCAGTAGGGATCCAGATGAGTTTGCTCGTCGGCCTTCCTTTTTAACAGGTACCCGGGTAGCCGTTACATATAGCTAGTGCCGCTGACGTGCTTGTGGATATGGATTTATCTAGTAACTCACTGTCGGCGTACTGTCGATTCTTTAGAGTCCCACACAGAGGATTTCCCTAGTTCTGGAGAAATGATGTAGTAGCCGTATTGGATATGTGCAGGGTTTCGATTGATTGATGGTACTATGTACCTGGACTTTCGATCGGACAGTTTATAATACTAGCCGGTTAGGGTTTTGAGCCGGATTATTAAATCAGGTATTGATTTAATAATTTACATATATATATTTCGATATGTATATTCTAGTATTATATTCTTTGTGTTATTCTATCTCGTCGGGCATTCGTATTTTATACGAATGCGGGTATGTATATACAGTTGACTCTAATCCGTATTTTATATGGAAAAAATTCTAGAAGGTGGACACCTCATTTTGGCTTTTTTCATTTATTCTTAAAAGGAAATGATGTGTAAATTAGAGGAGAAGGAAGTATGGTGAGAACCATGCCTCAATAGTTAACAAATGAATTTTTAATTCATTTGTGGCAACTTTTGAAGCATGGTTGATACTTTTTTATTGTAAAAATCTTTTTACAAAACCAAAGTAAGTTTTTCTCTCACTAGAATGCTTCATTTTTTCTTGAGCTCACCATTTTCTCTTCTCCTCCCTTACTTCTCAGCTTCACCACCTTCAAGTTTAACCTCCTATCTACCTTCTCATGAGTTGATAATCAAGAGAGGAGTTGAGATAGAAACACACATTGAACTCCAGACTACATCCTAGATCACTTAGACTAGCAATGCAAGTTTTCTAGTTGCTCCATAGATACTTAGTTTGGATCTAGAGCCATTGACCACAACCCTCGGGTGGATCATCTTCGACAGAGGGTGATAGACGATCAAGCTCGATCATGGAGGCCACTAGGAGCTTATGAAGTGGAACGAAGACCGAAGGACGCGGATCTTTTGGTGAGAATCTCTATCATAGTAGATAGCTCCTCTAGTATAGCTAGTTTAGGTTTATGGTAGATCCGGTTATAGGGTTATTCTAGCGCCAGTTTTTAAACGTAGAAAATTTTTTGTTCCGCAAACGGCCAGGGTTGATGGCCAGGGCCCTATCGTAACCCATCATGGATACCGGATCAGGATCTTATATCTGTAATTCTTTGCAGGCTCTGAGAAACCGTAGAGTTATCAAGGCAGGTGATATGACTCTCAGGGTTGCTAACAGAATTAGCGTGGATGCTGTATTCGTAGGGGAATATCACCTAGGATTACCAAGTGGGTAGATTTTGGTTTTGCATAACTGTTTTTGTGTACCTAGTTTGACATGTGATATCATCTCTTTATCATTACAATCTAAAGAAGGTAATGATTTTATATTTGTAAGCGATGTCGTCCACATCCACCTTAATCGTGGTTTGATTGGGTCAGGTACACCAGATAACGGTATATACGTATTAAATCAAGCTCAGGTTTTTAATGTACAGAACACACATAAAAGAAAGTCTCCACAATTAAATCAAGCTTTCTTATAGCATTGTAGACTGGGTCACATCAATGAAACACGGTTGACGAAGTTACATAAAGAGGGATATTTGGATCTGCTTGAATATCTGTCTTATGCAACTTATCAATCATGTCTCATAGGAAAGATGACAAAGACTCCGTTCACTGGACACGGGATAAGAGCAAGCGAGCTCTTGGGACTCATACACAGCGACGTGTGTGGTCCAATGTCTACACATGCAAGAAGTGGTTATTCCTACTTCATTACTTTTATGAATGATTTCTCAAGGTATGGACATGTATTCTTGATGAACCATAAATCCGAGGCCTTTGAGAAATTCCTGGAATATAAGATTGAAGTAGAAAAACAAACACGCAAAAGTATTAAGACACTTAGATCTGATCGAAGTGGTGAATACTTAAGTGCTGAGTTCCTGGATTACTTAAAAGAGAATGGAATTCTCTCTCAGCTTTCTCCTCCATACACACCTTAACACAATGGTATATCGGAAAGACGAAATCGCACCCTATTGGATATGGTACATTCCATGATAAGTAACGCTGAGTTACCACGATCCTTTTGTGGTTATGCACTAGAATCAGCTGCATATCTTTTGAACAAGTTTCCTATTTAGTCTGTGCTTACCACACCATATGAAATGTGGAGTGGGAAGAAAACCTATCTTAAGTATCTAAAGATATCGGGATGTACAACTTTTATAAAAAAGCAACATGCATACAAGCTCGAGGCACGGTCAGTACTGTGTATGTTTGTGGCATACCCAAAGAATTCCAGGGGGTATCTTTTCTATTATGTGGAGGAACAAAAGGTCTTTATTTCTCGGCATGCCCACTTTTTGGAAACTCAATTTCTTTATAAAGAAATAAGTGGGAGCGCAATAGAACTGGAATAAATTCCAGAACCACAAGCTATTACTGAAAGCATGGAGGAACCGGTAGTTTCAAAGGAACCGAACATCCCTGTGCCACTCCGCAGGACTAGTAAGCAGTCTCATCCGCCCGAGAGATACTACGGTTTTCTCATAGACATGGATAGAGAGGATTGCATCATCGACGATGATGAGCCAACTAGTTTCCAGCAAGCCATTAGGAGCAGAGACTCGGTAAAATGGCTAGATATAATGCGAACTGAAATGGATTCAATGTACAGCAACAAATTTTGGACATTAGTGTAAGGCTACGCCAGCGCCCCGTCCATCAATCCGAGGCCAAACACGGAACAAAAACTTTTCAAAAACGGCGCTAACGTAACCCTAAAACCCGGATCGTGCCATTAACCCTATACTAGTTAACTGTAAAAGGAGTTTAGAGAGGTTATACCGATCGATCTGTATCCTTCGGTCTTCAACCTCAGTCCTAAACTCCTCGCGGCTTCATCGATCAAGTTCGGCCTCCGGTCTCCCTCATCGAGGACGATCCACATCGAAGATTAGTAATATGGGCTCCCACCTCAAAACCGAGGCAACTCGGGCATCCAGTTTGCCAGCCTAGATAACTAAGGTGAAGTAGAGATAGTGTGTGCATACTTTGTCTCAAAGCACCCAAGGATTTGGGTGGAGATGAATCAAGTTGCCATGAGGTGAATGTGAAGCATAGAATTTGGCTTGGAGGGAAAAAAAACTTGCTGGAAATTGGGCTCCGCAATGAATAATGTCCTCTGTGCTTTTCTCATTGTGTTGTTTTTTTTTTGTAGTGGTGAGTGTTAATTAATTAAGCAACACATGGGGGAAAAAATCTAAGCCAAAACAAAACCCTCACCAAAATATCTTAACCAAATATCCACAGCCACCTCACTCCTCACAAAAAAAATATCTTTTAACAAAACAAAGAACATTAATGCATGAACATGCCAAAGGACACCATACCCATTTAATGCCCACATGAAAAAAGCCCACGAATTTTCCAATGCCCATTTAATGCTCACGAAATATGCTCACTGGGAATTTCCAAAACAACAAAGAATATGGCCAAAATTCATAACTCACAAATTAATAAATTAAACATTAAACCAAATGTTTAAGTCGAGAAAACAAATTGGCAACTTCAAAAGTAATCTCGTAACGAATTACAAGATTACCCCTCATCCGTATATACATACCTGCATCCGTATTCTGACTGAATACGAATACAATGAGGCGAAAATATTCCAACAATCTAATACTAGGATCCGACTTAAACCAAAGCCCACTAGTATGATCCGTCCGATCATAATCCACGATCAGGTACACATATATGATCGAACCCTGCCATAAAACCATACAGCCTCTACAACGTTTCGCCCGAACTAGGGAAACCCTCTGTGTGAGACTCTAAAGACTCGTCAATACGCTAGCAGTGGGTTTAACTATAAGCACGTCAGTGGCACTAGCTGTATGTAACGGTTACCCAGGTATTGAGCGAAAGAGAGGCCGACGAGCGAACTCATCCTGAAACCCTACTAAGCCTGACAGTGACAATATCCGTACATTCCGGCCCGTTCGTCTATGAGTATCGCATATCGGGCCTAGGGGAATGGTAAACATCAGACCCCTAACAGTGGTATAAGTCGTGTCGGAGTGTATCCCAGAACACCCTGAGAAACTACTGGAATACCTACCAGTAAATCTCACTTGCCTTGGCCAAAGACTTTGTGTAATGGCTCTCCTAAACACAGTGCGATATCACCCCCAATACCGGCATAGACGAATCCCCTGCTGATCCGCTCACTGCCTCCATATGGCTCGGGACTGTACCCAACTAAAACCTGTTTGCACGACTCCTTTGAGCCGTGGTAGGGTAGTAATCAAAGCACAGTGGAAACTCACACGAGACAAATGACGATCTCAGGTCGATAGCCTAACCTGTACACATGTCACCAGGGAACTGCTATCTGACAATAGGTATAATACCAACTAGCTTGTTCCCGGCGAGTCTGTCCGGTGTACTCATAACCCAATGAGCACCTGTGTACATCTTAGGTGAACCAACTGACACCAATGGCTTTTGAGACCGGCCATCGCCCCTCATCGGGGTCTCGATCTGTATACACTAGTATACTCTTGGAGTATCGATGCCCAGTCTTGAAACTCCCACGACTAGGGACCTTTTAAGGATGTGCTTATAGACCCCAGCTCCCACGTATATGATCACCATCATACTGCTGGCAGTCAAGAAAGAATCCTATGGGCACTATCAACATGTAATAATAACCAGTAATGTCACCTGAAGCATGTATACGATGATAAAGACAAACCGGATAGCATACAATCATCTCGTGTAAGACTGTCCTGCCAGTATAGGTCCTACCTCAATGATTGCAATCACGTGCCTGCGATTTAATAATTGACTTTGAGTGCACTATAGCCAACAATCTCCCTCTTGCACTTAAGGCTAATTATTGCGATGTTGCATACTCACAGCCCGTGTGATACCGAACACTCAACTCCTGTACTAATCAGTCTCACAAAGCATGTTTGTGAAACTCTTGCGTTCGAGAAATAGCCTTAGTGAGTGGATCCGCTCTGATGTTTCTTTATGTGTCTCTCTTTATCTTAAGTTCGCGGAGAAACTATCTCCCGAAATGAGCAATACCTGTCTTAGAATATCCCTGGATATCTGATGGGACCCAGTTCACAAATGAACTCCAAATCCAGCAAACTTCTTAGACTGTATCGTCAACTGAATTTAATCAGTATCCGGCGCCATGCCTCCCTCAGTATCCGCTTGGACCACCTGTCCAAACTATTGCCCCTCTTGAAGAGGGAAGACTATAATTCTGACAGTCACTCTGTCATCCACATCATCTTGGAAGCCTGGAATGATAACCGTCTCCCGAAGGAGGCTGCCGTTATCAAATCCCTAGAACATCCACTTATGTTCTAAACTGCTTCAGAATATTCTCCAGGATTGGATTAATATAAATTTATTGCAGCTAGTGCAAAAACAACATCTGGTGTGGTACATGACATCTCATGATTGACTCAATTGCCTAAACAAAGTGATATGCCAATCATGCACATCCCTGTCCCCTTTAGTTTGTAAGACACCTGTAGAGAGGGTGACTCCATCACTTGCAGGTACACCACCATGCCAGGAGTCGTCCATTCTAAAACACCTTTAGAATGCTATCCAAGTACCCAGATTGGGACACTTCCCAAATCTAGATCTAAAACCATAGATCTAGTGTCCAGAATGCATAATATTATATCCATATCCTATGTGGAGAAACCACTATTTGACAACCACAGTATAACCGATCGTAGTATCGGAATTTTACTTCCTACAATGTGCATGCCATCCAAATACCAGGACATCACACCCTACTACCTTCTTAACAGATCCATCTCCTATTCTGATGAAGTCAAAACCTATGACTGTCAAATCAAAAATAGATGATCTATCTCCGCTATATCTGCTTTAGTCTATAAATATACATAAGCTACTTGTCGACTATGCTTCCGCTGCTCCCACTGACTACGACAACCCTCTGGCAGAGTTATATATACGTGCATTTCTAAAGCTAGTTTAGAACGATGCTATACTCATCCTCCTGCCGAGTCTCATAGTCTAGAACAGCAGTAATGGCAAGTCTGGGTAAACAAGAACCTCCCTGTCACCGTTCTTGAGGCTACCGGAGTACCTTTTCGGTGCCTGAGGTTACCCACCATATCTATGGAGTGGCTAATGGAATGTCAAACCCGATTGAATCTTTAGGTCCTATTAAATTTTCTGTAATCATTTGCGGTTCTGGAATCTCTTCCAGTTCTACCATAATCCCGCTACTGTTTTCTGAAAAAAGTCCATTTTACTAAAACTGTGGCGAGTCAAGAACAATATCGTTATTGATCTTCCAGATGGTAGAAAGTTAACCCTCGTCAAAGCCCGGGTTAACCCACAAACTGCCATTACAGAAACGTGCCTTGAGTTATCCAGAGTCTGGTTTTAAGCATAAACCGGACAACTCCATCTACCTTAACATCGTTAAGATATGAACCATTCTATATATAATATAGAAACAGAGGCACTGAATTAATTGGAACCAGATTCAAATCATGCAGCTGTCTCCAGTGCATGTCAACTAAATGAAGGGAGGCCGATCATCATTACTCAACTTAGGAGTGCATCCAGATATGAGTAACCTGAAAGAGAAGCAAGTTCTCAAAACCATTACTATCAACTGAATACCAAACATAAGTATCTACATCTTCGATCACCTTGAATAATCATGATACTTGCAACACGTGTTTCTCTACTTTACTCTTATACCTATAACTTTTCAAATCTTGGACTTTGTATTTCTACGAAACACGTGTCTAAAACTTGAGAAGTCATAAGTAAACAGAATATAGTACGAGGACCAACCCCTCTGTCCTAATGGACACTAGACAACATACAATACTTTGTATAAGTCCCATGAGTTTAATAACTCATACCCTGTGCGTCGTAGGTTGAAAACTGTACTTATGGTTAAGAAGAATTACACAGCTGTTTAATGCTCCTTACCTAACCATCAACTGATATAGGTAAATGTCATGGACAGAATTTCAAAAAGTTATATCTCACTTTATAAAATAAACGTACAGATATTTCAGTTTGAAATTGGTGCATAAAAACGGATATTCAAAACCAAATATTTGCCGTCCGGTAAAAACCCAGGTGATTTCCTCAAATATCACCAATTACAACGAATCCCGATATAATGAGGATGATCGTCTAATTCCCAATAACATACTCCCACTAATCATCTGTAAAACCATACATATATGAGAATCAAACCTGGTAAATACATACCGTGGAGCAAGGGCTAATTGGGAAATCAGTTTTCTATTAATAATACACAGTGAAACTGAAACTTGAATATGTTTCAAAGGGGTATCCGGGTATTCCTGGTAATGCCTCTTCCATTATCCAGATTCATGACTGTAACCGTATATACGCGGTTTGGCCGTGAATGATAGCAGTCGCAATTTACTTTGCCTTCTTTCTAATCCCTTTATTTTTCTTTACTTATTACCTTCTGTACACCACACTTAGGCTAATTGGTTTTCTTCATTCCCCACCTTTCGGCACCTGCCTATTGTTTGGAAGAAGACTATCCAATAAGCGTAATAGGTGTACCCTCTCCTAATCCGAGGAGCCCTCATAACCTGAGAGAAGGTAAAAGGAAAAGAAAAATGAATAGTCCTATTCATTTTTTCTGAACCGGAAACCATCCCCGAATCTGAAATAAGTTTCTTCGAGTTCATATGTAACTATACGATTGTCTTATCCAATAAAAAATAGGATCTGCGTAGTGATACGGAATGTTCCGGAGAAAAGCAAAGGGTAAAAGTAGGAGTGGCAATTGTAAGTCCACGTTGCCCACCCCGGTGCTTGCGGGGAGGCGAAAACATTATGAAAAATCGAATTTTTACAACACTAGGAAACATGGACTAACCAAAGGAGGGATCTTTGCTAAACAAAAACTAACTACAAAGATAAAAGAGTTAGCTACTCGGAAAAGGGGTTATACCTAGGTCTTGAAGTCCTTCTCTTCTTGCTCCTTGGAGTGAAAGAACGGGTTCTCCTTGTCGCCTTCTCTTGCCGAAGAAAGATCGACCAGAGGGCCTCTACCTTTAGCTCCAACCTCAAACTAGAAGTAACTAATGTGCTTGGTGTGCTAAACCTAGAACCTTAGAAAGAGTAGAGAGTATTTTTGAAGGTTTTATCTCAAGCTCAAATGGTTCTCAACTCATGAGAGGGGAGAGCTTTGAGAGAGAAGAAGAGGAGGAGAGAGAATGAGAATCATAGAATGAGAAGAATAAACCAACCTTCTCACATATATGTAAATTATGATAAATAAATAATTAGCTAAAGATAATTGTGATGGTTAATCATGAAATGAACATTATCATTTCACATTAAATACTTTTGCAAGGATCAAAGAGCATCTTTCATATGAAATGATGATGGTCAACTTGTCAACCTAGGTCAACAAGTCAAGCATAGTCAAATGGTCAACAACCCTAACCATACACAATTATAATTAACTAATATTAATAAATCATATTTCACACATAAACATTAGGGTTATGAAAATGACAATGGTCATCAACCCTAATGAAAGTCCTCTGCCTCTGCCTCATTCAACTGTGCATACACACCCGTATCCGTGTTCCGAGGAACACGAATACAAAGAGATAAAACCAATCCCAAATCATATACTAGGATCCGGTTTAAACCATAGCCCGCTAGTATAAGCTGTCCGGACACCAAACGTGCACAAGTGCGCGCATGTGAACGAACCCCGTCGCAAAACCATGCGACGTCTACTCAATTTGCCTAAAGGCGAATAACCCTCTGTGCGGGACTCTAAAGACTCGATACTACGCTGGCAGTGGGTTTAACCACAGTCCTTAAGCAGCACTAGCTGTATGTAACGATCCCCAGGTAGATGTCGATAAGAAGACTGACGAGGTAAACCCATCTGAACTCCTACTGAGCCTGAATGTGACAGTCTCCGTACAGTCCGGTCTGTCGTCTAAGAACATCGCATGGCGGGCCTAGGGGGCGGTAAACGTCAGTCCCCTGCTAGCGGTACAAGTCGTGTCGGAGTGTAGCCCAGAACACCGTGAGATAACACTGGAAACCTACCAGTCTATCTCGCTTGCCCTGGCCAGGGACTTTGTGTAATGGCTCTCCTAGACACAGCGCGATATCAACCCCTAATACCGGGAGAGACGAATCTTGTCTAACCGTCACTGCCTCCAAGTGCTTCGGGACTGCACCCAAAAACTACCTGTTTGCACGACTCCTTTGAGCCGTGGTCGGGTATTAATCAAAGTACAGTGGGAACAGACTCGAGGCGAAGTGACAGTGTCAAGTCAACGGACTAAGCTGTACTCATGTCACCTGGGAACTGATAACTGACGATAGGTATAATACCAACCAACAGTTCCCGACGAGTCCTGTCCAGTGTACTCGTAACCTAACGAGCACCCGCATACTATCTCAAGTACGAGATACTGACGGCTGTGGGACAGACCGTTTCCCAAGCTGGGATGAGAAGCGCACACGCTAGTCTACTCCGGAGTATCGATGCCCTGTCTCGATAGTCCTATGACTAGGGACCTGCATAAGGATGTGCTTGTGGATTACCCAGCCCCCACGAGTGTGACTGCCATCATGACGCTGGTAATCAAGCAAAGATCCTAAGGGCTCCACTAATGTGTAAAGGCGATATGCTAAAAGAAACACATGCACACATTAAAGCAGAAACAAACCAAGTAGCATACTACTATTTTGAGCAAGATTGTCAATACAAGGTGAATATCTCAAGCTTCCATCAAGTAATATACAAACTAGTATGATACAGTAATGGCCTCTAGGGCATATACACTAACAATCTCCCACTTGCACTAAGGCCATGTACTGGCGTATCGAAGACCTATCATCTCGATCAGCCGCTCGAACTGAGTCTGGGGTAAGGCCTTCGTGAATGGATCAGCAGTGTTATCTTCCGTAGCAACTCTCCGAACCTCGATCTCCTGGCGACCCACGATCTCCCTGATCAGGTGATACCGCCTCAAGATGTGCCTGGACTTCTGATGGGACCTGGGTTCCTGCGCTAAAGCTATAGCCCCGTTGTTGTCGCAATACAGAGGTACTGGATCAACAATGGACGGAACCACCTGAAATTCTACTAGGAACTTCCTTATCCAGACGGCTTCTTTTGCGGCATCTGCAGCAGTGATATATTCCTCTTCCATCGTCGAGTCAGCAACGGTTTCCTGTTTGGAACTCTTCCAACACACCGCCCCTCCTTAGAGGGTAAAGACATAACCCGGCATGGACTTGGAATCATCCTTGTCACTCTGGAAGCTGGAGTCAGCAAAGGCCTCGATCTGGAGGTCTTTTCCGCCATACACCAAGAACATCTCCTTAGTCCTTCTCAGGTACTTGAGAATGTTCTTTACCGCTATCCAGTGTTTCTCCCCAGGGTTTGACTGATACCGGCTTACCACACTCAGTGTATAAGCTACATCTGATCTGGTGCACAACATCGCATACATTATAGAGCCTACCGTAGAAGCGTAGGGTATAATAGACATGTGATCCCCTCCAAATCAGTCTTGGGAGACATCTCTTTGGAGAGGGTGATCCCGTGACAAGCCGGTAGATTACCGCGCTTGGAATCTTCCATACTGAATCTTTTCAGTATGGTGTCGATGTACCAGGACTGTGAGAGTCCTAATATCCTCTTCTATCTGTCACGATAGATCCGGATCCCCAAAATGTATGAGGCATCACCCAGGTCTTTCATAGAGAACCTGTGTGACAAGAACCCTTTGACAGATTGTAGCATAGGAATGTCATTTCCTATCAAGAGAATGTCATCCACGTATAAAACGAGGAATACTACAGTTCTTGCTACAAATCTACTATAGATGCATGGTTCATCTGGATTTTTGATAAAGCCAAATTCTTGGACCGTCTCATCAAAACAGATGTTCCAACTCCGCGATGCCTACTTTAGTCCATAGATGGAGTTAAGCAACTTGCACACCTTTCCGCTGCTCCCACTCTGAATGAAACCCTCTGCCTGGTCCATATAGACACACTCCTCTAAATTTCCATTTAGAAAAGCGGTCTTTACGTCCATCTACCAGATCTCATAATCGTGGAAGGAAGCAAGGCAATAAGGATCCGAATGGATTTCAGCATAGCCACTGGAGAAAAGGTTTCGTCATAGTCCAAGCCAGGTCTTCGACGGAAACCCTTTGCAACAAGTCTAGCTTTATAGGTCTCAACCTGTCCATCTACACCAATCTTCCTTTTGAAGATCCACTTGCATCCTACGGGTTTTACCCTATCTGGAGCAACGTCCAACGTCCATACTTTGTTGGTGTACATAGACTCCATCTCGGTCCGCATTGCATCCAGCCATTTTACCGAGTCAACGCTCTGAATGGCCTGCTGGAAGCTAGTCGGCTCATCACTATCAATGATGCAATCCTCTCTATCCCCGTCTATGAGAAAACCGTAGTATCTCTCGGGCGGATGAGACTGCCTACTACTTCTGTGGAGCGGCGTAGGAATGTCCTGATCTTTCGAACCCTCTGGTTCTACTAAGCTTTCAGTAATAGTTCATTGTTCTGGAATTTCTTCCAGTTCTACTGTGCTCCCACTTATCTGATTTTTCAAAAACTCAGTTTCCAAGAAGTGGGCATGACGAGAAACAAAAACCTTTTGTTCCTCTTCGCAATAGAAGAAATATCCCTAGGAGTTCTTTGGATATCCCACAAACTTGCACTGTACCGAGCGTGCCTCGAGCTTGTCCGCATGCTGCTTTTTGACAAAAGCTGGACATCCCCATGTCTTAATGTGATTAAGATAGGGTCTCTTACCACACCACATCTGATATGGTGTAGTAGGCACAATCTTAGTTGGAACTCGGTTCAAAAGGTATGCAGCTGATTCTAGTGCATATCCCCAGAATGATAGCGGTAACTCAGCATTACTCATCATGGACCGTACCATATCCAATAGGGTTCGGTTCCGTCTCTCCGATACACCGTTATGTTGCGGAGTGTATGGAGGAGTAAGCTGAGAGAAAATTCCATTCTCTTTTAAGTAATCCAGGAACTCGGCACTCAAGTATTCACCACTTCGATCAGATCTCAGTGTCTTGATACTTTTGCCTGTTTGTTTTTCTACTTCATTCTTATATTCCTGGAATTTTCCAAAGGCTTCGGATTTATGTTTCATTAAGAAGACATATCCGTACCTTGAAAACTCATCCGTAAAAGTAATGAAGTAAGAATAACCGCTTCATGCATGCGTAGACATTAGACCGCACACGTCGCTGTGTACGAGTCCTAAGAGCTCGCTCTAACTCCGTGTCCAGTGAACGGAGTCTTTGTCATCTTTCCATTGAGACAGGATTGACAAGTTGCATATGATTGATATTCGAACGGATCCAAATATCCTTCTGTATGTAACTTCATCAACCTTCTCTCATTGATGTGACCCAGTCTACAATGCCATAAGAAAGTCTGATTTGTTTCCGGAGACTTTCTTTTGTGTGTATTCTGGACATTGAAAATCTGTGGTTGATTTAATACGTATATACCATTGCTTAATGTACCTGACCCAATCAGAACTTCATTAAGGTGAATGTTTACAACATTACTTACAAACGCAAATTCATAACCTTCTTTAGATATTAAAGATACAGAAATGATATTACAAGTTGCATTGGGTACAAAAAAGCAATTACGTAAAACCAAAACATGTCCATCTGACATTCCCAGGTGATAGTCCTCCACGGCCTCAACATCCATGCTAGCTCCGTTTGCAACTTTGAGGGTCATGTCACCTGCCTTCAAAAACCTACGCTTTCTCAATGCCTACAAAGAATTACAGATATGAGATCCTGATCCGGTATCCAATACCCAGGACGTAGAGTTTATTGATAGACAGTTTTCAATAACATACACACCTGAAGCTGAAGCCGCAACTTGCTTCAGATCCTGTGTTCTGGCCTTCCAAGCCCTGTAATCTTTCTTCCAGTGTCCACTCTTGTGACAGTAAAAGCACTCTTCCTTATCCACAAGCTTCCCCGCTACCTTTGTTGCTTTTGCCTTTCCCTTCGTATCCACTTTACTAACACCACCCCTTGGTTTGGCGGGGGTTTTCTTCTTCTTTCCCTTGGCTTTCGTCCTGGACCTAGAAGAGGAAGATCCTCCTACAAACAAAGTGGATGTTTCCCTACTTTTCTGTTGGGTGCCCTCTGCACTCCTCAGCATGTTGAGGAGTTCTGAAAGTTCAAATTCCTTTTCCTGCAAGTTGAAGTTCAGGATGAACTGGGCGTAAGTGGAAGGAAGGGACTGGAGAATCAAGTCCGTATAGAGCTCATTCTCCAACGTGGTCCCAAGGTCCGCGAGCTTCTCTATGTAGCCAATCATCTTAAGCACGTGTTCCACTACCGATGATCCGACGGCCAATCTCGCCGAAAAAAGCTTCTTCGACACTTCGTATCTGGCGATACGGGATTGCTCTCCATACAGTTCTTTTGTATGGAGAAATATGGATTCGAGGTCCATATTCTCGTGCCTCCTCTGATGTTCATTGTCTATAGATGCAAGCACGAGGCACTTGGCCTTCGCGCAGTCGATTTCCCAGGTCTTACTGATTTCCCTATCCGCGACGCTGGTTTTGGGACCTGGGATAGGGGGAGCTTTGGTGGTAAGAAGATACCCCAACTTGTCATAAGTGATTGCCATTTTGACATTCCTGAGCCAAACTTTATAGTTCGGCCCTGTCAGTATGTTTTTATCTAGAAGTAACTAAAGTCGAGTCATGATATTTGGTCGCTGCAATTAGGAGAGAGTAGCATGATGCTCTTGCAAGTTTAGAGTGGTTTTTAATTTGTCTAAACAGGATGGCTCCCACTGTCTCTCGAATCCCTCCTCAAACCATAAAGGCAGAATTAGTCGGGATCAATCTCACCGTACAATTCTTGCTTAACCGTTCAGCCAGGCCAGTGTCGGTACTTCGAGGGAGGTTTTCCAACGCTTTTGCGAAGTTCCTTAATTAAGTAACCTCTTTTCCCTGTGGGCGTAGCCCCGCTAACACCTTTCTAGACACCTACTTGGTTTGTAGCATTGATCGTTAAGTGAGAAAGTTCCAGAGGAGTAGCATATACTCACAGTAGGATCGGGATCCAAATATCATCGCGTGACAAAACTGAAGGAATCTTACCAGAATCATCACACTCCAAATGGTATGCAGCGCTAGCAAGTTTCAGTTTCTTTTGAAACTCCCGATGTGGATTTTTGCCCCATGCTCTTATGACCTTGACTTTGGCCAACAAATCATAAGTCACATGTTAAGTTCTACCCGTCATTCTACAGGTTAATTTGAGCCCACCCGCACATACCCTTGATTTTGGCCAACAAGGTAGAACGACTGCCCCAAACCAACACATCTGTCTATGCTGCACATGAATACCCAATAGCTACCAATCACTATGCCTTGACTTTGGCCAACAAACATAGCTTGAATACTTATTGACCATTCATGTGAAACGACGGAGGGCTACGAATGGTTTTGGCGAAACCGTGAACGTAGTGAACTTGATATAATCGATGGAACGAGATAGCTTTCAAAAGGAGTGGCTCAAGCTCCGCATTTAAAATTTGGTTTTGAAAAGAACCGAGTGGTTTTGAAAGTGTTCCAACGGCTTTTACTTGGTTTATTTTTTCTTGCATTAATTTTAATGCGTCCCATCAATTAATCCTACCATTGCAGAAAACAGCGAAAATATGACGTACGCTTATTCCATCCGCATTCGCCACGGGGTCCCGTCATCACTCGTTAGGTTACTTAACTAACGACGGAGCGGGGGCTGGACTAGCGCGGATGCAAAACATAAGCAACGCCTAAATAGATATCATATAGATATATATAAACATTCGTCACATGCAATGATAGCCATTCCAGATCACAGATGAACACATTGGATATACTAGGAATCCGCATTTCGTACGAGCCTGTAACGAAGAGCGGATTACACGGTCGCGATGAATAGCCAAACCCCACCCTAGACCCCTATGGGTGTGGCAAACTACCCGACAAGTACCCGAAGCGAAGCAACCTCCCTCAACACCGTGAGTAGGCCACTCGGCACTTCGAGATACCCGGTAGTTTGTTCATCCCACCTTGGGTCTATCCTAGGAGAAAAAATAGTAAACGAAATTATACAATGACGGCTACAACCCCGACCCGGTTGTGCGGCCATACAAATAATATTACATCAATTTACATATTACAAGAATTGAAAGAATAAGAAAACTCTCATCTCACAACCCCCCGGCTATTCATCCACGACAATCCAATGAATTCATATACACAAACCATCAACATTACAGATCACAGATATGTATAACCCCCACTAATCGACGTATAGCGATTAGCAGACGTTCAATACATATATCACATCACAGATATAACCCATTAGCCAAAGTGTAAAGAAATTCGATCAAAATACGGATTTGTGACCACCGCAACAACTAACTTGTTCTCTGGAAAATCTGGGCAGAAACAAACCATCCTAAAAATCCCAAAACAGCAACAGAAGAACACTGCAGGAAAAACGACCCACGGCCGAGTCAACTCGGCCGCGGTTCCGCGGTGAGTTGGTCGACTCGCTGGTTCGTTTTTCTTGGGTGTTCTGTAAAAACCCTGAGCCGATTTTTAGTGTATGATTTATTATTTTTAGAGCAGAAATTAAAATCGGCAGAAACTAGGGTTTTAGAAAATGTGTTTTGCGATTTTTTCCGATCGAAGTTCTAGATACTTTGCTAACTAGTTAGTTTGTGTTCATCTAGGCTCTGATACCACTGTAAGTCCATGTTGCCCACCCCGGTGCTTGCGGGGAGGCGGAAACGTTATAAAAAATCGAATTTTTACAACACTAGGCAACATGGACTAACCAAAGGAGGGAACTTTGCTAAACAAAAACTAACTACCAAGCTAAAAGAGTTAGCTACTTGGAAAAAGGGTTATACCTAGGTCTTGAAGTCCTTCTCTTCTTGCTCCTTGGAGTGAAAGAACGGGTTCACCTTGTCGCCTTCTCTTGCCGAAGAAAGATCCACCCGATGGCCTCTACCTTTGGCTCCAACCTCAAACTAGAAGTAATTAAGGTGCTTGGTATGCTAAACCTAGAACCTTAGAAAGAGTAGAGAGTATTTTTGAAAGTTTTATCTCAAGCTCAAATGGTTCTCAACTCATGCGAGGGGAGAGCTTTGAGAGAGAGGAAGAGGAGGAGAGAGAATGAGAATCATAGAATTAGAAGAATAAATCAACCTTCTCACATATATGTGAATTATGATAAATAAATAATTACCTAAAGATAATTGTGATGGTTAATCATGAAATGACCATTATAATTTCACATTAAATACTTTTGCAAGGATCAAAGAGCATCTTTCATATGAAATGATGATGGTCAACTTGTCAACCTAGGTCAACAAGTCAAGCATAGTCAAATGGTCAACAACCCTAACCATACACAATTATAATTAACTAATATTAAAAAATCATATTTCACACATAAACATTAGGGTTAAGAAAATGACAATGGTCATCAACCCAAATGAAAGTCCTCTGCCTCAGTCAACTGTGCATACACACCCGTATCCGTGTTCTGAGAAACATGAATATAAAGAGATAAAACCAATCCCAAATCATATACTAGGATCCGGCTTAAACTAAAGCCCGCTAGTATAAGCTGTCCGGACACCAAATGTGCACAAGTGCGCGGATGTGAACGAACCCCGTTGCAAAACCATGCGACGTCTACTCATTTTGCCAAAAGGCGAATAACCCTCTGTGTGGGACTCTAAAGACTCGACACTACGCTGGCAGTGGGTTTAACCACAACCACAAGCGGCACTAGCTGTACGTAACGGTCCCCAGGTAGATGCCGATAAGAAGACTGATGAGGTAAACCCATCTAAACTCCTACTGAGCCTGAATGTGACAGTCTCCGTACAGTCTGGTCTGTTCTTCTAAGAACATCGCATGGCGGGCCTAGGGGAGCGGTAAACGTCAGTCCCCTACTTGCTGTACAAGTCGTATCAGGGTGTAGCCCAGAACACCTTGAGATAACACTGGAAACCTACCAGTCTATCTCGCTTGCCCTGGCCAGGGGCTTTGTGTAATGGCTTTCCTAGACACAGCGCGATATCAACCCTCCGGGAGAGACGAATCCTGTCTAACCGTCACTGCCTCCAAGTGCTTCGGGACTGCACCCAAAAACTACCTGTTTGCACGACTCCTTTGAGCCGTGGTAGGGTAGTAATCAAAGTACAGTGGGAACAGACTCGAGGCGAAGTGACAGTGTCAATTCAACGGAATAAGCTGTACTCATGTCACCTGGGAACTGATAACTGACGATAGGTATAATACCAACCAACAGTTCCCGACGAGTCCTGTCCAGTGTACTCGTAACCTAACGAGCACCCGCATACTATCTCAAGTACGACGTACTGACGGCTGTGGGACAGACCGTTTCCCAAGCTGGGATGAGAAGCGCACACGCTAGTCTACTCCGGAGTATCGATGCCCTGTCTCGATAGTCCTACGGCTAGGGACCTGCATAAGGATGTGCTTGTGGATTACCCAGCCCCCACGAGTGTGACTGCCATCACAACGCTGGTAATCAAGCAAAGATCCTAAGGGCTCCACTAATGTGTAAAGGCGATATGCTAAAAGAAACATATGCACACATTAAAGAAGAAACAAACCAAGTAGCATACTATTATTTTGAGCAAGATTGTCAATACAAGGTGAATATCCCAAGCTTCCATCAAGTAATATACAAACTAGTATGATACAGTAATGGCCTCTAGGTCATATACACTAACAGCAATGAAGTATGCGACTCAGACAATCCAAAAGCCAGTGTTTTAAGAAAGTTAGGTTAACTTGGTTACAGAGTTATAGTCTAGGGTCAGAATATGGTCGCTGCCAAAGAGAGAGAGAGAAAAGAAACACTCAGCGTGCATTCTAACCTAGATCAGAATGGTTATCTATTTATCTAATCAGGATGTCTCCCACTGTATCCTCAAATTCTCCTCCAAACCTGAAAGAAGAATTAGTCGGGATCATCTAAAATCACCCGAGGAGTAAACCAGCTCAACAGTGGGTATCGGGATCCAACTATCATCGCATGGTATCCTGATGGAATCCACTCACGTTATCACACTCCAGAAGGTATGCGCATGCCTGGCAAGTTTCCTGTATGTTTAAAACTCCCGATGTGATTTCTACCCCATGCCTTTATGACCTTGACTAAGGCCAACAAATCATAAGCCACATGTCAAGATCTACCCATCATTGTCTAGGTCAATTTGAATCCACCCATACTCGCCCTTGACTAAGGGCCAATAAGGCTGTACGACTGTCCTAAACAAACGCATCTATCTTTGCAACAGAAAAGTAACAAATAGCTTCCATAAACTATGCCTTGACTAAGGCCAACAAACATAGCATGAATACTAAGTGCTACCCGTCTGAAATGACGGAGGGCTACGAATGGTTTTTGGCGAAAAACCTTTAACATAATGAACTTGATATCGTTGAAGGAACCGGATAGCTTTTTACAAATATATAGTGGCAAAAACCTTTGCTAAAGAGGTCACTCCCGGTGAAGGGATCTCGGCTCTTTCCTCGTGGAATGAGGTGCAGGATATTCTCACTGAATACCGCGATGGAAAGCAAAAAATAATCGACTATAGTGAAGTTATTACCCTGACGCAAACCTCTGTCCAAGGGGTCACTCCCAATGAAGGGATCTCGGCCTTTTCCTCGTCGAATGAGGTGCTGGATATTCATAACTGAATATCACTGTGCAAAACAAAAGAGAACGTCCTTGTAATAACAGCTTTTTGAAAAATGTTCCAACAACATCAAAAATTGGTTTGATTTATCCTTGCATTGATAAGAATCAATGCAGTCCCATCAATTAATCATACCAGAAAAGAGCGAAAATATGATGTGAGTATATGCCACCCGCATTCGCCACTGGGTCCCTTCATCACCCGTTAGGTTACTTAACAAACGACAGAGCGATGACTGGGCTAGCGCGGGTGCAAAACATATACAACATCTACTAGTATATATAAATTTATATATAACATTCGTCCCAGGCATGATATAAAGCAACATCACAGAAACATCACAGAAACAACACAGAATGGTGGATAAGCTGGAGCCCCGGGTTTCACTTGAGCCACAAGTGAGACCCGATGTTCTCTGTCGTTTGTATAGCCTATGAAATGAAACCTAGACCCCTAAGAGCGCGGCAAGTTACCCGCCAAACCCAGAAGTGAGGCAGCCCCCTTCAACTACGTGAATGGGCCACCCAGCACTTCACGGAATCCGGTAACTTGGGCACCCCTCCTGGGTCAACCTATAACCCCTACGAGTGCGGCAAATAGCCCGCCAATTCTAGAGTAAGGACCCTTCCGTCCCAACGCCATGAGATGCGGACCAGTTGCCCTCTAGAACCCGGCTATTCATGCACTCCACCGCGGGGTAATCCTAGCACAGAAAATAAAATAATATACAAGGGTGACATCGAACTCAGCCCGGTCGTGCCCCAAAAGAATAATATACAAACTGGTAGTGACGGCAGTCCACATGTCGGACGCTCGCCCCGCAATATCAAATGTACAAATGAAATTAAATTGTACTAACATTGCACCATATCTATCCACCACGACAATCCAACCAACATCATAGCACAACACAGAACATCAACGTGAATGTTACGTTCGCAAACCCGTCTTAAAGACATATAGCAATTAGACGAGTTTACCGATCAAGTGACATTCACGGTCGCAGGTAGAAATGTATGTACAGTTAAACGCACACTTAAAATATCGATCGACTAAATTCCAAATTGGCCCTAATAACAAAACCAGCACATTACTGAAAACTAGGCCAAAACCAAGTATCACAATAAATCACAATTCCATGTTCTGAGCTACAGGAAAAAATTTATGGCCCATCACCACTAAATGGCCGCGGAACCGCTGCCAATGGGGGGTAAGAGCGGCGGTTCCGCGACGCTATGGAGGCTTCAGGATCCTGAATTTTTTCTGTACACATAAAATCGCCTGCACGGAATTTTAAGATGCCTGAAACAATTTTTTGACCACTTTTGAAAATCAACAGCAAACGCAAAAATGAAATCATGATTTTGGTAATTTCCGTCGATCGATCTTCCAAGCACGTTTAAACAAGCTAGTAAGGGGTTTAAAGGGTGGCTCTGATACTATGAAGGGTCCCGGCAGCGCACCGGCCATCGAAACGCGGCCAAAATGCGGAACAAAAATTTCTAAAACTGACGCTACCGTTACCCGATTTCCGGATCAACCTTAAACCCTAAACTAGCAAACTAACTAAGAGTTAGAATCGTTATACCGAGTTGATCCGTGTCCTTCAGTCTTCATTCCAAGCTCCTAGCGGCTCATTGATGTGGTTTAGTTGCCGGTCTTCCTTCGTCTCCGATGATCTACCCGAGGGAAACGGCGCAAGCTCCAATCTCGTCGAACGAGGTAACCAATGCTACAAAGTCGCTAGCGATGGAGAGTCGAGGTGTATGGAAGTGTCACTACATTTTTCTCTCTACCCTTAGTGCTCATGGAGCATCCATACAAGATGAAGAAGGAGGTGATGAAAAACTTGGCATGAGTAAAAATGGCTAAGTGTTTTTTTTAGCATGGGAGAGTGGGAGTGTAATGAATGTAATCATGTGCCAAATGAAATGAACCACACCAAAAATATGGCCGGCCCCCCTCTCTCATTCCCATCAACAAAAATATCATTTCCAAATTTGCATTAAACAAATGAGCAACCATGCTTTGACCCATGCCACTAACATGTCCATGACCATGCCTCCTTTTCCACCTCATTTAAAAAACAAATGAATTTCCATAAATGGAAATCATATAAATGAGGTGGAATCTTCTAGAAGCTATTCCGTATAAAATACGGAATACTTCCCGGTACATGTATCGAAATACATATACGCGTATTCATACCAAAATACGAATAGCCAAGTGAGAAAATGAATAGTGAACAATAATACTAGAATACATATATACTTATACATATATAAATTATTAAATCAAAATCCGATTTAATAATCCTGCTTAATCCTAAGCCGCTAGTATTATCAACCGTCCGATTAAAGTCTGCCCAGCAAGTGCACATATTTAATCGGACACCCGTATGTATCAACAGACAACATGTACACCATATCGCCTGAACCGTGAAAACCCTCTGTATGGGACTCTAAAGACTCGTCAATACGCTGGCACTGGGTTTAACCATAAGCACGTCAGCAGCACTAGCTGTACGTAACGGCTACCTAGTTATTGAGCGAAAGGGAGGCCGACGAGCAAACTCATCCTGAACCCCTACTGAGCCTGTCAGTGACAATATCCGTACAGTCCGATCTGTTCGTCTAAGAGTATCGCATATCGAGTCTAGAGGGTGGATAAAGTCAGACCCCTAACAACGCGATATTTAGTGTCGGCATGTAATCCATCACCACCTGAGATACTATCGATCCTGGATCGGTAATTCTCGTTCACCATGGCCATGGATTTCTGGTGATGGCCACCCGTACACAATGCGACATCAACCCCCAATACCGGGAGAGACAAATCCCCGACGATCCGATCACTGCCTCTATGTGGCTCGGGACTGTACCCAACTAAAACCTGTTTGCACGACTCCTTTAAGCCGTGGTAGGGTAGTAATCAAAGCACAGTGGGAACTCACACGAGACAAATGACGATCTCAGGTCGACAGACTAACCTGTACACATGTCACCTGGGAACTGCTATCTGAAAATAGGTACAATACCAACTAGCAGGTTCCCGGCGAGTCCGTCCAGTGTACTCATAATCCAATGAGCACCTGCATACTATCTTAGGTGAACAAACTAACACCAATAGCATATGATACCTGGCCACCGCCCCTCGTCGGGGTCTCGATCAGTATACACTAGTCTACACTAGAGTATCGATGCCCGGTCTTGATACTCCTATGGCTAGGGACATTTAAGGATGTGCTTATAGACCCCAGCTCCCACATATATGATCGCCATCATAATGCTGGCAGTCAAGCAAAAATCTTATGGGCTCTATCAACATGATGATAAAGATAAACCAGATAGCATACTATCATCTTGAGTAAGACTGTTTTATCGGTATAGGTCCTGCCTCAATCATCATAATCATCTGTCCGCGACTATGATAATTGCTTTGAGGGCACTATATCCAACAAAAATCAAGTCCCAGACCCACCAAAAACTGGCTAGGCCGGATTTTACATGCATGTGGCCGGTCCATTTGTGGAGTTAGGGGATCGGGTTTGGTGTGTGTTCTAGTGGTCAAACATGTAGTCTTCTGCAGTTGCTAAAAATTTTTTTAGAAGACTCGGAAAAATCGACAGAGAATGGAATACTAGTTGGTAATGATTTGGGTTTGTTTCGGTTTCGATATTTTAACATCGTCTAAACAACTAGTATACGGTTAATGGGTTGGCTCTGATACCATGTAAGGCTACGCCAGCGCCCCGGCCATCAACCCGAGGCCAAACGCGGAACAAAAACTTTTCAAACCCGGCGCTGACATAACCCTAAAACACGGATCGTGCCATTAACCCTATACAAGTTTACTGTAAAAGGAGTTTAGAGAGGTTATACCGATCGATCCATATCCTTCGTTCTTCAACCTCTGTCCTAAACTCCTCACGGCTTCCTCGATCAAGTTCGGTCTCCGGTCTCCCTCGTCGAGGACGGTCCACGTCGAGGATTAGTAATACGGGCTCTCGCCTGAAAACCGAGGCAACTCGGGCATCCAGTTTGCCAGCCTAGATACCCATGGTGAAGTAGAGATAGTGTGTGAGTACTTTGCCTCAAAGCACCCAAGGATTTGGGTGGAGATGAATCAAGTTGCCATGAGGTGAATGTGAAGCATAGAATTTGGTTTGGAGGGAAAAAGAAGCTTGCTGGAAATTGGGCTCGACCATGAATAATTTCCTCTGTGCTTTTCTCATTGTGTTGTTTTTTTTTGTAGTGGTGAGTGTTAATTAATTAAGCAACACATGGAGGAAAAAATCTCAGCCTAAACAAAACCCTCACCAAAATATCTTAACCAAATATCCACAGCCATCTCACTCCTCACAAAAAAAATATCTTTTAACAAAACAAAGAGCATTAATGCATGAACATGCCAAAGGACACCACACCATGACTTTAGGGTTCCTATGAACGACAGCAAGGTTTCGGGAGGTATCGTCTATGCCATTTTCAAAAATTTGCCGTTTTAAAGAACCCTAAACTAGAATCGATAACTAGATAATCATACGAAACAACATGTAAACTCCTTTACATCTAAGCGATAAGGGAATACAACCTTTGTAGACCGGTCCTTCACTTCAATAGCTCTCTGTAGTGGTCTCTTTGCTGCGATCATGGAACTCCCGGACTCTTGCATGGCTCCTCAAGGCGAAAGGAACGATCTTGCTTGAAGTCTGCGAGGCCGAAGATGATCTACGTCAAGGAGACACTAACTCAAGCTACAACTTCACTAATGAGGGATTAGTGAAGCTAACACCCTATACTAAAGTGCTAATCTAGTAGAGGATGATGAAATAGGAAGTGGGCTCACTTTAGTTTTATTTTTCTCACAATATTTTCTCTCTTTAGAAAACCCTAGCAAGCTTTTGGTTAAGGAAGAAGAAGATGAGATCAAGAGATGAGAATGAACTAATGAGGTGAGAGAAATAACCATGGGTGAGTTTGTATCATATAATAACTCATGTAGAGACATAACCATGGCTAAATTATAATGGTTAGGTTAATAAATAACTTAAGTAAAACAAAACTAGTGGACTAAGTCAATGCATCCATAAGCTTCATAAAGCTTCATGCATGTGAGCTCATTATCCACTAATTTTGGAATTACTTTAAATACTAAAACCCAACATTATAATTAGTATGGTGTAAGTCTCATACACCCATGTAGTGTGTATTAACAACCATGATACAAAATAAAACACAATTAATATATATCACATATATATTAAGTGTGCACATGTGAGAATAATAAATGCTTAAGTGAGCTAATATTAGTTAATGTAAATTAGTATATCAAATATACAATTATACACTAAATTATCAAATCAACACTTGATTTAATAATCCGGCTATATCACATATAACCGACTAATATTAAATGTACCGACTTATCGAATCAACACTTGATTCGATAACCCGGCTATATCACATATAACTGTCCGATACAAATATCGCGAGAATAGAATACGGTATCACATACTCGCATTATTCTCGGTACCGCACATATCACATATGTGCTCCTACTTCGTTTTTCCTGAGCCAGTAAAACCTCTCTGTAGGATTCTAAAGACTCGTCAATACGCCGGCAGTAGGTGATGATCACATCTAGAACCCACAAGCCGTCAGCGGTACTAGCTGGACGTAACGGCTATCTGGGTATTGAGCGATCAGAAGATCAGCAAACAAGCCCGCTCTAGCTCCTGTAAATCCTGTCATTAACACTACTGTACAGTTCGGTCCCCTCATCTGATATGTTGCATATCCAGTCTAGGGGTGGTAAACGTCAGACCCCAATAACCGATAAGTCATGCCGATATGAGGCTCATAACGGGTCGAGAAACTACTGATAACACTTACCAGTAAATCTCTAAATCAGCCCTGGCCAGGGACTTCCCTGTTATGGCCAATCGAGCACAGCGCAACATCAACCCCAAATACCGGGAGAGACGAAACTCCTCCTATCGCTCATTGCCTCCATATGACTCGGGACTATACCCAAAAAACCACCGTTTTGCACGTCCTCTTGAACGTGGTAAGGTGGAAATCAAAGTACAGTGGGAATCACACAAGACTTTATGACAATCTCGGGTCTACAGACTAACCTGTACCAGTGTCACCAGAGAACTGCCATCTAACGTGAGGTATAATACCATCTGGGAGTTCTCGGCGAGTCCGTCCAGTGTACCCAGTCTCCACTGAGCACCCATATACCATATCTAATGTCAAACACCTATGGATATGGGATTATCCTTCGCCTATCTCATGGGTCGAAAAGCGTATATGCTAGTCGACTCTGGTGTATCAATGCCCTGTCTCGATACACCCACCACTAGGAACATTAAAGGATGAACTTATGGACTATCATGGCCCCACTAGTATGATCTGCATCATAATCCTGGTAGTCAAGTACACATCCTAAAGGCTTTACCAACATGTAACCATAAGACAGTATAAGGAGACAAGTATACATGTTAAGATAAAGAGCAACCAGATAGCATACTATCATGTCGAGTAAGAAAGACCTTTCTATATATGTCCAAGCATCAACTATAATATACAACATATGTACAATAATGTCCTATAGGGAATACATTCAACTAACAATCTCCCACTTGCACTATGGCCAGCTGCTGTAGTATCGCATACCCAGCATCCCCGAAGAGTCTCTCGAACTGTATCTGGGGAATGTCCTTCATGAGTGGATCCGCAGTGTTGTTCTTCATGTCAACTCTCCTGACTGCGATAGAAATGATGCGGGAGCGCGATTCGCTGTGGCTCTACAGAAGGAGGTGGTTGTGGCTTATTCGCATCCATAGGAGGTAGAATCAGACCCGGGGGAGTTGAAGGGATGTTAGGATTAAATCCTGACATCGCAGAAGAAGAAACCGGTGATTGTGAAGGTGAGGATGTATGAACAGAATCCCGGTCAACGTCGGAGTTGGCCGGTAAGGGTAGGGTTGATAAAGGGGTGGAAGGAGTTTCGACTGCGGTGTCGATCGCGTTGTCCGTAGGGACTAACAAAACGTGGACTAAACGGGCACTAGGGTCCCTAGTCCAAGCGGACATATACTAAACGAGTTTAGTGTAGTCAAAGTGGA
Source organism: Agapanthus africanus (assembly GCA_030015575.1). NCBI lineage: Eukaryota > Viridiplantae > Streptophyta > Magnoliopsida > Asparagales > Amaryllidaceae > Agapanthus > Agapanthus africanus. The sequence goes on along the minus strand of JASDDO010000004.1, from coordinate 83,033,347 downwards.
GAAGGTGATGGTAATAAAACGTCGATGGAGAAATACGATGAGAGGTGGGTGAAAAAATGGGATTCTAGCGACAAAGGGCAAGTTTTTATAAAAGTTTTTGTTTTGTGTTTTTTTTAGAAATAGTTTTGCAGAAATATGTACGGACTTACGGCTTCAAACAATCACAGACAAAATATGCACAATCACACCTAGATCTAGGGTCACTTAGGTCAGCTAGACAGCTCCTAACTGTTCCAAAGGGCTAGAAATAGGACCTCAAACTGCCTCTTCACCGCCAATTGCGGCCAGGTAAGTGCCAAGTGAGTGGGAGGCTCTCCACTAAAAGTAGTGGCCCTAATTAAGTAACCACTCGCCTTAGACACACTTTCCTAGACACCGCAAAGTCAGGTTAGGATCAACGGCCGATGCCTACAACTAGTCCTCTGTCCTATTGAGCACGACGTCCTTAGGGCCGAGTCTAGTATTTTTTAATTAAATAATGGTCAATGCATATGCCTTATGTGATTTCTGGGGTCCTGGGAAGGGTGATGAAATCCCCACCCAATCTGGATTGGTCTCAAGCCCCTTAAATTCCGATTAAAAGTATGCAAAGCAGTAACAATCACTTGCAATCAAAAATTTTATTTTTTAGCGTGGCGGAAAGAATCCTGCACAAAAACAATTTATTGGAGAGGGGAAGAGAGTTTGCGCAAAGAATGCTGCAAAAAAAATAGTTCAGTGGAGTTCAGAGGAGTGGGGAAGAGGGTTGGAATACTCACAGGGATTTTTGGTTGCTGATGTCAGTAAATAGCAGCGGTTCCGCGGCCAAACAAGCCCTTATGCCGCGGTTCCGCGGCCAAACAAGCCCTTATGCCGCGGTTCCGCGGCTAGAAAGTGGAGTTGGACCTTCAGAGTTTTTTCCTGTGCTGGGTTTGGTGTCCTCTTCTTGTTCAGAGCCCCTGAATCTTGATTTGCTCACTGGGTTGCTCTAGAATTTTACAGTAGACCGTTGGTTCTGTCTTGATCCACCACGGTGTAGCCGCGAGTTATGGGTTTAACTTCCCACGTCTTTGGCATTGAACTCGACCTTCTTTCTATCCTGCACACTTGCACAAAAACTAATCAAAAAATAACAAGATGATTTTTACAATATATTTTTTTTGTTTTGTTTTTCGGTTATATTTATATTCACAAATTAACCCGAAATTACACAAAGAAATAAACTACCGTCTCCCTGGAAACGGCGCCATTTGATTGTTAGAGTTTTTACGTGCTTAGTTAATTACCGCAATCAAGACGGTTTCACTTGGTCGCTAGCCGGTTGAGTACGGGTCGTCCGCAGGGAGATGGGAATCTTTTTCTATGTGCTTTAACGAGTTAAGTCCAAATGTCCAGGTTTGTTTGAGATTAACAATGTGCTAAAATGTATGTAAAGAGAGCTTGTTAGGGTTAGGATTAGGTTAGTTTGAGATAGGGGTTGCTCACTTCTTTCGTTGCCACTCTTAATATCGGTGTTACGGTAATCGGCAACAAAGTGGATTAGCACGACTAGGAATGAACTTGCGAGTATAAGCTAGGCTTTCCAACGCTTAGTTTCTTCCTTTTGGTCGTTGTCCGTCCGTTCTTGGCTCTTAGCCTTAACCTCCGGTTAATTCAACCACAACCGGTCTCACTAAGGAATCACCGCTATCATGTAGGATAGGGTGCCGTAGGGAGCGGATTGTGGTTCAATTAACGAGAGTCCGAATTAAGATGTTGGGCAAGAAAAGAGTGAAAGAGATTTCCTTCTCTCAAACTTTCCTTATCCTACCCTAACAAGTGAGAAACTACTCACCCATTACAAAAAAAGGAAAATACAACAAAAGGAGGAAGATAGAATGAAAGAGGTTAGAAGATTACAACTAGCTATTTGAGACCTCAGTTTGGAAAGGATCAACCTTAAGCATCATTGTTGTTAAGGATAAAGAAAAAATAGAAGAAGAAAGAAACCAACAACAAATAACAACAACTAGATTAGCAAATGAAAATTAAAAGCAAATATAATTAACAAAATAAAAAGACAAGCATGATAAAGAAAAGAACTCTTTTATTCATCACTTCACCCATAAAAGCTCACTACAAGCTTTTAATGGAGAAAGATGAAAAGAGGAAGAAGAACTACAAAATCTATCCTAAAATCTCACACAAAAAAAACACCCTTCACTTGGTATTGTTCTGGGCTATTTATAAGCAGGAAGCTGAAACCCTAGGGAACATTCCGGCCCCACATGAAGTTACCAAAATTCCCCCAAAATAACTTTTGTTGCCGAGTTAACTCGGCCGCGGATCCGCGGCCGAGTCGCCATGTGGGTCGCGGATCCGCGGCCATTTAGTGGAGTTAGCTCATTAATTTTGGTGGGTTTTCCTGTGTTTCTGTTCTCTTCAGAGTGGTATACTTGGTTTCTCAAAATCGCTTCACATTTCTTCCAGATTTTCAGCAAATCAAAAGGTGATTTGATGTGGATCTTTTCCATGATTTTATTGAGCTCCGCGTAGAAATCTTGGATCTTATGTTGACATTATGCTTTGTGCATGAAAATGACGAATGATTTGCCATTTTTTCCTTTAAACTGGTGTGTGGCAACATATGGATAGAGAGCGGAGACCCGTATTTTATCTGTATTTGGCAGTAATCCGGAATTTGTCGCGTTTTTCCATGAATTTCACTGCTTAGAGCTGAGAACCCGTAACCTGCAATTATCTAGCAAACACGAATCAAGAGTACCTACCTATAAGCATTGTGATAAAAAATAGGCGGTATAAAAATGCAAAAATCTGATATGAACAAATACCCCCAAACTTATCATTTGCTCGTCTCGAACAAAGCCAGTTTATTCACAAAAAATTCCTAACCTCACTTTCGCAGGGAACGCGATTGCACTGAGCATATGCAACAAGCCGTTAAACCTCTAGGTGTCCCTAGTAGGAGGAGTGTTGTCTCTTGAGGGTTTTCAACGGATACTACCCACAAAATCCCGTCAAGCTAGTTTTGCGAAATAACTATGATTCAAAACCTAAGGTTTTGTTTTTTAAAAATAACAATTCTATTATCCTAATTCTAGACTATCGAACCTTTATTTTTCATACCTCGCTTCTTATTTAACTTAAGATTTTATATGTCTTTACGTGCAGTGCAAATAGTGTCGTTAAGTTTCAGAAGGATCGATCATGTCACAAAATAAAGCCCATATAAAAATTTAAAAAGGATCACATAAGTTTTATAAAGAGTTAAGTATTTTTCAAGTTTCGTTTTCCAGTAAGGTTTCAATTTCAGAATTTCTATCTTCGTTAACAGGAAACTAGGTCTTATTTTTCACTTCACCTTTTTCTTGTTTTCATTTCATACACACCTTTGTGAATGTGCAATAGTCTTTATCATAGAATAAAACCTTCATATCTCTGCTAGAAATATTTTTTTACAAAAACCTGTCTTTTGTCAAGATTATTCTCACACAAAGAACCGTTAGGAATTTTAACTCGGAGAGAACACTTGCTTGATATTGTTTTAATCTGGACTTTCTAGGCTTCTTAACGAACTTTGAGCCAATGCTCCTAAACCAGTTGGCTTTAGGGCATTAGGTGTAAAGACACCCCAGCGGACTTAATTACTCAAGTTACCTAGGCCCAAAAACAAAAGACAATTTAGCGTGAAAATCATGACGATTTAATGCGAACGGAGATATAACCGGCAGTTCAATTATTATTTTTTTGGATAAAAGACGTGTTTAGTGGGTTAGGTGTGTAATCATTCCAATCAAGTTCCAGATGGTTTTTTTTTCAGAATTAGTTCCAATTAAGGCATCAATAACATCCCTTCATATCCGCTTCACTTCATAAACTATTCTTGATATTACTTATTTCAGAACAAACCTATTTGATCCTCAGAAAATAATTTATCCATTTAAAAGTTTTCAGACATAATAGACTTGTCATCTAATTTTCAAAACTCACGACACGTGTAGTGTGATGTAAAGACGTATATCAGCTATAGTTAACTTCAAAGGAGAGTTATCTTTCAGGTTTTCAAAATCTAAAAATAAGATTTAGTTATTCTTATCTTATCAAACAAAACCGTCGAATTGTTGAATCCGAGTTCTCCCACTAGCTAACTTCACGAAAAAGTTTTTATGTTTTTAGAAAATTTTCTGATTTTTATGGATTTTAGTGTGCAGATGCAAAATATAAATATGAATGCAAAGGTTAAAAATGCGTACCGAGCGTACCCCCAAACTTAAACTTGACAGTGTCCTCACTATCATTGCATGAAAAAATTATTGAAGGGTCAAAATTGTCGGTTATATATACACATTTTATTTTAATTTAAATTTTTTTTTATTTTTTTAAAAGAAAATTGTTAAAAATGGATATGCACCGGACAAGAATATACACATATATATACAAAATGGTATATACATACACCAAAACTTATTTGAAACAGTGTCCACTGTTTTGGCTGGATAACCGAAGTTTGGTGGTAGGCAGAGGAAGATTATGCAGGGTAAACCGGCTCCTGTAAGACCAGGTGCTCCTCTGTTGGTTCGACGCTAAGGTACGGTTTCAGTCTGTGTCCGTTTACTTTGAAAAATGAACCGTCCTTTGGATTCTCCTAATCCACAGCGCCTTGCGGATACACATTCCGCACAAAAAATGGTCATTTCCAGCGAGATCTGAGCTTACCTGGATGGAAATGTAGCCGGGTGTCATAAAGCAGTACCTGTTGACCAGGTGCGAATGTTTTGCGCAAAAGGTGTTTATAGTGAAACACCTTCGTTCGGTTTTTAACGACAACCGCGTTTTCGTAAGCCTCATCCCGAAGCTCACTCAATTCGTTCAACTGCAGCATCCGATGGTTGCCCGCATCTTCGAGAGATAGATTCAGCTCCTTTATCGCCCAAAATGCGCGATGCTCTATTTCCCCTGGAATGTGGCAAGCCTTTCCGTAAACAAGCCGATAAGGAGACATGCCAAGATCGGTCTTATAAGCAGTTCGAAATGCCCAAAGAGCATCAGTGAGTTTTAAAGACCAATCCTTACGGTTCTTGGAAACCGTCTTCTCCAATATCTGCTTGATTTGCCGATTTGAAACTTCGGCTTGCCCACATGTTTGGGAGTGGTAGGGCGTAGATAGCTTATGATTAATGGAATATTTCCGCATCAAGGCCTCGATGGTCTTATTACAGAAATGAGTTCCATTGTCGTTAATGATCGCTCGGGGGTGCCCAAACCGGGAGAAAATGTTTTCTATATGAAATCTAACAACAACCTTATTGTCGTTAGTCCGGCTGGGCACAGCCTCGACCCACTTAGAGAAATAATCAACGGCGAGAAGAATGTACAAGTTCCCAAAAGAGCTGGGAAATGGCCCCATAAAATCAATCCCCCAAACATCGAAAATCTCCATAACTAAGATTGGTTGGAGCGGCATCTCGTTTCTCCTGGATATCCGGCCCAAGTGTTGGCACCGGGAGCAAGTCTTGCAATAGTCATGAGCGTCTTTGAAAAGTTGTGGCCAGTAGAAACTACACTGCAAGATCTTCTCGGATGTCTTTCTTGCGCCAAAATGCCCCCCACATGCTTGATCGTGGCAAAATGACAGCACACTCTTGAATTCATTGTCAGGGACACACCGATGAATAATCTGGTCGGGACAGTACTTGAACAGATAGGATTCGTCCCAGTAAAAGTGTTTTACTTGGGATAAGAATCGAAGTCTGTCCTGAATTGACCATTCTGTCGGTAATAATCCTGTGGCCAGATAGTTCACAATATCTGCGAACCAGGGTTCACAAGATACTGTCAAGAGTTGTTCATCCGGAAAAACGTCGTTGATCGGAATTTGAAGCGACGACGAAGAAGGAAGTCGTGAGAGATGGTCGGCGACTACGTTTTTACATCCTCTTTTGTCCTTGATGATAAGGTCAAACTCTTGAAGCAAGAGGATCCAACGTATCAGCCGAGATTTTGCATCCTTCTTCGCAAAAAGATAGCGTAGAGCAGAATGGTCCGTGTAGACGATGACTGGAGAGCCGATGAGGTAGGGCCTGAACTTTTTTAAAGAAAATACAACAGCCAAGAATTCCTTCTCGGTTGTTGTATAGTTCAGTTGGGCGTCGTTCAGGGTTCAGCTAGCATAATAGATTACGCGCGGCATCTTGTTGATGTGTTGTCCAAGGACAGCACCGATGGCAAATTTGGATGCATCGCACATAATCTCAATTGGGTACGTCCAGTCAGGAGAAGAAAGAACGGGAGCAGAAGTGAGTAAGCTTTTTAATGACTCGAACGCAGCCACACAACTCGAGTTGAAGTCGAATGTCGTGTCCTTGGCCAGCAAAAGAGTCAAGGGCCTAGCAATCTTGCTTAAGTCCTTGATGAACCGTCTATAGAAACCGGCATGGCCAAGGAAGTCTCGGATGTCTCTGACGCATCTGGGAGGAGAGAGATTGGAAATGACTTCAATCTTTGCTTTATCTACCTCAATGTCATTTTGCGAGATGATATGTCCTAAGACAATACCTTCGCGCACCATGAAGTGACACTTTTCCCAATTTAAAGTGAGGTTCTTGTCCTTACACCGGGTAAGGACAGCGTCGAGATGCAGAAAACACTCATCAAAGAAATCGCCGAAAATGGAGAAATCATCCATGAAGATCTCCAAGAATTTTTCCACCATGTCTGAGAAGATTCCCATCATACACCGCTGGAAGGTAGCGGGCGCATTGCATAACCCAAAGGGCATGCGACGATATGCAAACGTGCCGAAAGGACAGGTGAATGTGGTCTTGTCCTCGTTTTTTTCGGCAATGGGAATCTGATTATAGCCGGAGTAGCCAACCAGAAAGCATCAGTACTCGTGTCCAGCCAATCGTTCAAGCATTTGGTCAATGAAAGGTAGCGGAAAGTGGTCTTTCCGCGTTGCGGCTTTGAGTTTTCTATAATCGATGCACACTCACCATCCAGTCTGGGTGCGAGTAGGAATTAACTCGTTCGCCTCATTGGTTATGACCGTTATGCCCGAATTCTTGGGAAAAACAAGAATCGGGATAACCCACTGGCTATCAGAGATAGGGTAAATGATACCACTATCTAGACACTTTACGATCTCCTTTTTTATAGCCTCCTTCATGACTGGGTTGAGTCGCCTTTGTGGATCCCTGGCTGGTTTGGCATAATCCATCAGATGAATGTGATGTTCAACTATCAGGGGACTAATCCCTTTGATGTCCGCCATTGACCAGCCAAAGGCCTGCCTATTGCTGTGCAAGACCGTAAGAAGGGCTTTCTCTTGCTCTGGAGATAGAGAAGCCGAGATGATAACAGGAAGGGTCTCGTTCTCACCCAAGTAAGCGTACATATGGTGAGACGGAAATGGTTTGAGTTCGAGCGTTGGAGGTGAAACGATTGAAGGCAAGATTGGTGAAAAGGTCTCGAACTCAAAGGATTCCAGCATAGGTTCAAAACAAGTGTAAGCGACCGAGTTGGATGGTTCAGCTAACTCATCCGGAAATTCAAAGGATTCAAACTCGGGTGGTGACTGGCCAAGATCGTTCGAGAAGGTGAAACACTCATAGTCATTGTCGGGCGTAGAAGCAGCAGCAGGTTCGAAGAGGAACGCACTAGTGGCGTCAAGATTGTTGTGATCGAACAAAAACTCCTCGAATTCACTGTCCTCCAGGGTGATCTCCTGGATTGAAAAAACGTCCAGTATATGAGCATTAGGTTCGGAAGGCTGATTCCCCAACCTAAAAATGTTGAGTTCAATTGTCATGTTTCCAAAAGATAGGTTCATCGAACCATTTCGACAATTGATCACAGCATTTGAGGTTGCAAGGAATGGGCGACCGAGTATCACCGGAATTTGATTCCGGGGGTTAGCTACAGGCTGTGTGTCTAAAACAATGAAGTCAACAGGGAATATGAAGTCCTCAACCTTGATTAACACATCCTATAACTCACCCCTAGGATGGGTCATTGATCGGTCGGCCATTTAGAGAGTACAGTGTGTGGGTTTCAGCTCTCCTACACCTAGTTGCTCATATACTGAGTACGGAAGCAGGTTAACACTGGCACCAAGATCCAAAAGTGCGCGGTTGATGTTCTTATCTCCAATGGTAATAGAAATCGTAGGACAGCCAGGGTCCTTCCGTTTTTGAGGTTGTAACGTTTTGGAAATCGTTTTGTGAATTTTCCCGTTTTAGGGCAAAATTGTCGGTTTTTCCCGTTTTAACCCGATTTTGATCAAACGTCCGTATAAGCTTGCCGGCATTTTTTTATAGCTAAAATAAAGCTTGTGCGCGAACTTTAGTAGTATTTAGGAGGTTTTGGTTCAGATAGAATTTTTCCCAAATAAAATATTATTTTAAGCGGTATTTGGTGCACGTAAATCGGGAAATTTCTTTTCGTAAGAATAAATTTATTTTTTGTCACTAGAATATTTTGGAAACTTCTTTTTGAATATCTAGATATTTTTTTGAGAGCAAAAGGTTTTATTTTAAAAAGAAAAGAAAAAGTGTAAAGGTGGGAAAGTGCATTTATTACTCTTTTTCATAGCAATTTCTTCACAAAAAATTCACAAAAATACCCCCCTCACCCCCTTGGCCGGCCCTTCCCTTCCCCTTGCTGCCCTCCATCATTCCCACTCTTTTTCAACTCATTTTGCATCAAATAAATCATGAAAAATCCAAATAAAATCACAAAAATTCAAATATAATCATTTTCCTTCACTAATCCTTCACTAATCCTTCATGGATCTTCAATAAAGCTTGGTTTTTGATGCTAAGATGTTGGATTAAGATTCATTTTTGTGTTCTTGGGGAGGTATAATTCTTACCTTAATCCTTTTATATTTTCTTTAATCTTATTCTAGCTAATTTAGTTAGCTAATTATGTGTTTAGTTTAGTTTTTAAATTATGATTAATTCATTTATATTTGGTTTAAGAAATTCATGTTAGGCTTAATTTTTTTTAAGTGTTTAGCGTTCATTTGAAGTGTTAATTTGTGTTTTGGAGATGATTAACCTTGTAGGAAATGTTAATTTTTGCTAATGAACACTTTGTTTAATTTTGCAATTAGCTTACTAGGTTTTTGCTAAAACATAATTAGCGAGTGTTAAAAATATAGGAATGGTTTAGATAGATTAGTTAAGCTATTTTAAGGTGTTTGTAATCGCTAGATATGTATTAGCTTGAAACTAGTGCGAAATATTGCGATAGGTTGCTTACTAGATTTCGGGGTTTTTCCGACGTGGGTTCGTTTGGTCGTTGCGAGGTTATATCTATTGTATTCCTCGTAATTTTTGTGTTGTGTTGCGCGATCAGGACGATCGGGGTCTAGACTTAGTGTTTTTTAGTTTAGCGACCCCAATTAGGGTTTTTGGCCGATGTCGTGCGCGATAGATGCGCTAAGCGCGCAGTGTAATTTTCCGGGCGTTTTCATCGCGTTTCGATGTCTTTTCGTCATTTTAGGATTTTTGCTTATGTGATGTGTTTGTGAAATTTTAGGTTCGCAAGCGGGGACTTCGGACGCAACGACAAGGGAAAACAGGTGGTGGGCTTCACTTAGCCAGGAAAGTTGGTGAGTAGATTTAACATCTACAGGGGAATCGCCCGCATGGCGTTATGCGTCTGGGCTAGAGATGTTATTTCTGTCGCATATTCTATGTCATATTTAGAATTTGCGCATTTACCCTATTACTTAGATATTGTTGTGCTTGGACTAGTATCCTTAGGACACTGCACATATTATTGACGATTCATGTTGCACGAGCACTGATTGTATGCTACACACACCGTCAATAATTGCCATGTCACGCAAAACCCACTTATAGATATGATATTGCTTGGTTAGGGACATTGAGACTTTGATTCATATTTCTTTACGCATTGACTTATAGCATACCTGTATACTTACATGCTTACACATATGCTCTGACATACTTACATGCTAGTTACCTGTATACCTATAGAGTATTGTACCATTAGTGATAAGTAAATGCACACTTTATGACATAGCTACAGGTACACCTTACCCACCTATTTCACTTATACCCAAAGGGTATACTACATCATTACTTATAGGTAGATACATATATCTTGCTATACCTTTATGTTTTCACATACATCTGGTTATAGCTACATGTTACCTTTACCTAATGTTATTTTAGAATTGGAGAAAATTAGGAACCGCATGATATTTATATTAACTTGTTGCAGTTAATTAGCGGCTTTTCCTTTGTATGCTTACATTTCCTTTTATGTTGCATATATTATATTCATGGATTTTCGCATTGAGATATAGATTTTTCATGATGTTTTCTGGATTTGGGGACCATGGGAGTTCATGAAATTATGCATTATTTGAAAAACTCGGTTTTCCTTGATATGATATTTCAGTAGCCACCATGAGATTTATTAGTTCGGATATATATATATACCCCGCACAAGGAACGGAGGGGTCCGTGTGTGGGTACATGGTGGGGCCCGGAGGTACCCCGGGGCAAGAATCTCAGTGAGGAGATGAGTTAGTGGGGGGACCATACTTTCCGGTGACATTATCAATGACTCGGCGGTAATCATGGGGATACCGTTGGGAGTCATGTACGTATAGATACGTGGAAAGATGAGTGTCAGAGCTAGGCACTCGTGCTTTTCGGATAGCGTGTGATACGTACCTATCAGGGGGCAGTCGTGGCGACAGCACCTGATAGACCAGCATTTCTGTGTCGATGCTTGACACATTGGTTTCATGATATTTCTTTTTTACTCCTTTGTATATATAACAGAAGTTTAAGCCTCTGTTATATATGCCCTTACACCAATATTAGTGGAATGGGACGCTAATATATGTGTATTGACATTAAATTATATACATCATCATATTTATTCATGCAAATCTATTTTGGATGTTAGATTTTTACTTGATAATTTGATTTGGGATATAGGTGATTCATTTGATATTGGATACAAAATATTTATGAGATTGCTGATTTGTACATTCAGGATATAAAAGATTTATTCGATATTGTACATTCAGGATTTATGAGACTTATATGATATGAGAGCCAATTTGGGGGTTGATTTGAGGAATTAGGATTTGGATTTGTCTTGATGGATTGTGATCCTACCACGATCTCAGGATTCTGTGGAAATGATATATTTTATTCCATACTTCACATTTATTGTTTATGCACTGCTTCATGTATTAGTAGTACCTGTTAGAGTACCTTTCATGACTGTTGCATTTACATACCTTTATTTATATGCACTGCTTCATGTATTAGTAGTACCTGTTAGAGTACCTTTCATGACTGTTGCATTTACATACCTTTATTTATATGCATTGCTTCATGTATTAGTTGTAGGGTTCCTAGGCACACAAATGAGGTCTCACACGGCATCAACCATGCCAATTTCTAATTTTACAAGTGCCGAGAAACCCTAATACGGATCGTTAACTAGAATTTTAGGCGAAACATGTAACTAGTTAACAACTTAACTAAGTAGTGAACGAACATACAACCTTTGTAGATCCGGTTCTCCATCTCCATGGCTCTGCGATGAAGTCTCCTCGCTGCGATCATCGGATCCCGGGCTCTAGCGTCGGCTTCATCGGAGAAATGGGCGGGCTAGGTCGTCGACTTCGATGCCGAAGATGATCTACGTCGAGGCAACACAAGATCAAGCTCCTACTTCACCAAGTCATGAAACTTGTGAAGAAAACATCCTATACTACTTGGCAAGAGGTAGAGGATGAAGAAATAGGAGGTGGGTTCACTTTAGAATTGGATTTCTCACTCTTTTTCACAAGATGCCATTGTTGGTTGCAAGCTTCTTCATCTTGAAGAAGAAGAAGATAAGAATGTGATAAGTATTTTTCAAAATAGAAAATAAATGAATACTTATCATATAGCAACCATAGTTAGGTGTAGAGAGTAAACTAAGGTTAGTTAAATGGTTAGGGTTAGGAGATGAATACAAAATGGTTGCTTTAGTCAAAGATGCTTTGAAGCTTCAAGAAGCTTCAAGCAAAGAACAAAGAAAGCCACCATTTTCTCTTTATCATTTTCTTTTGCCAAAATAAACAAAATAAATAAATAAATGAATAAGTAAATAAACAAAACCCTAACCACTCATATAACCATGGTTTAATTCTTTACATACACCCAAACTATCATGCATCATCAAACATGATACAATCAAATGTACAAAAGTATATCACATATACAATGTGCACATCAAGTGAGAAAATGCATTTAAAGTGAACCAATACTAGTTAATACAAAGTAATATATCAAATATATAATTATGCATTAAATCATTAAATCAACACTTGATTTAATGATCCGGTCATATCTCATATAACCGACTAACATCCAATGTATCGGCTTATCGAATCAATCCTTGAATCGATAACTAGGTTATATCACATACAACCAATCGATACATTCATCGCGAGAATAGAATACGGTATCACATACACGCATTATTCTCGGTCCCGCACATATCTCATATGCGCTCCTATTTCGTTTCGCTTGATCCAGGAAACCTCTGTGTAGGACTCTAAAGACTCGTCAATACGCCGGCAGCAGGTGATGATCATATCAAACACCCACAAGCCGCAAGCGGTCTGCTAAACGTAACGGCCACCCGGGTATTGAGCGATCAGAAGATCGACGAGCAAGCCCGCTCACACTCCTGTGAATCCAACCAGTAACACTTACCGTACAGTCCGGTCTGTTCGTATGATATGTCGCATATCTCGCCTAGGGGTGGTAAACGTCAGACCCCAATAGCTTGATAAGTCGTATCGATATGAGGTCTATAACAGTTCGAGATACTACTGATAACACTTACCAGTAAATCTCAGCAACCCTGGCCAGGGATTTCCGGTTATAGCCAATCGAACACAGCGCAACATCAACTCCCTATACCGGGAGAGACGAATCCCCTCCTATCGCTCATTGCCTCCATGTGATTCGGGACTGTACCCAAAAACCACTGTTTTGCACGCCCTCTTGGACGTGGTAAGGTGGAAATCAAAGCACAGTGGGAACCACACAAGACTCTATGACGATCTCGGGTCTACAGACTAACCTGTACCAGTGTCACCAGAGAACAGCCATCTGATGTGAGGTATAATACCATCTGGGAGTTCTCGGCGAGTCCGTCCAGTGTACCCAGTCTCTACTGAGCACCCGTATATCATCTCCGATGTCAAACACCAATGGATAAGGGATCATCCATCGCCCATCTGTATGGGTCGAGAAGGTATACGCTAGTCTACTCTAGTATATCGATGCCCCGTCTCGATACACCCACGACTAGGGACCTTGAAGGATGTACTTATAGACTACCATGTCCCCACTAGTATGATCCGCATCATAGTTCAGGTAGTCAAGTACACATCCTAAGGGCTTTACCAACATGTAACAGAGAGACAAACAGTATACACGTTAAGGTAAACTGTAACCAGATAGCATACTATCATGTCGAGCAAGAAAGTCCTCCCTATATATGTCCCAGCATCCACTATAATATACATCCTATGTACAGTAATGGCCTCTAGGGCATACATATAACTAACATTAGTTGTACCTGCTAGTGTACCTTTCATGATTATTGCATTCATATGACTTTTTATTGCTATTAATTGCACATGTTAGATTCACGCTGTACGTGCATACTCGCGATTACCTGCATATGTTATTTACTATTCATGAGTTGGCAACTCACCCCCGTTGTGCCACAGTGTTTGCAGGTGTTCCTCAGGATAGTCAGAGGCAGGCTATTATCACACATCTTATTATCTTTTGCTACAGATACCGCATCAGCTCACAGTGTGCAGTTTGCTTAGGTGGGTTTGTGGTTATTCGTTGTATTGTATATTCGTTGTATCCCTATACTCTCCATATACTATTTTCATATTGACTTAGAGACTTGGTGAGGACGATGTTGTATATTTTGTTGTGACTTGTTGTCTTTTATACAGTTTCCTTTCTATCGTCTTCTATTTCTTCGCTACGGCGTCGTATATTTGTTATGGTGGTTGTTTTCCGCCTTTGGGCGTGGATTTGCTTCCGTTGGGGATGCTTTACTTTATATTTATGTTGTACCCATTTTTGGGGTTGGTTTTTATAAAGGAGGTGATGCCGAAATTTAAAGGAAATAAAGTTGGACTTTTAAAGAATTTGGGTTGTGATTTCAAAGACTTTTAAACAATGTTTCTTATCTTTTCTGGTATTTTAATGGTTTAGATTTCTGGGTTTGGGCTTTCTTTTACTGCGTTACGCCTGTAGACGTTGCGTAGTATTAGGGCCGTCACGTGCCAATTTCGGGTCGTGACAGAGGTAAAGATTGGGTAAGAGCATCACTCACAGCACTGGCTAAAAAAACTTTCTTGGGTACCTGAGATTTCCTCTTTTTCGTGCACAAGTCCTTTAAGATTTTTGCGTAGGAAGGGACTTGTTGGACAACATCTAAAAGGGGAATGTTGATGTTAACCTGCTTAAACAACTCCAGAATCTTCCCCATTTGTGAATTTTGTTTATTGGACCTCAACCGGTTTGGAAATGGAACGTTTTAAAAATTGGTTGTGTCCAATGCTTGTGGAGGAGATTGTGGAGTTGGAACGGATCCCAGAGCTGGAGTTTTCGTGGAGTGAGAAGTGGGTTCGTTTAGTGCAGAAGAAGAAGAAGAGCCTTTTGAAGAAGGGAGAAAAGGCTCAGAAGACGAAGAAGAAGAGGAAGAAGAAGCGGTCGGGGTGTCATCATCTATCTGTGTCCCGATGTTGTTATGCAGCATCCTTCCAGATCTCAATGTAGTCACGCCACTCACATTATGGTTCTGTTGTTCTAGAGCAACATGTACATTATGTGGGTGACCAGGATTTGGGAGTGGTTGGGACGGAAGCTTCCCTTTTTCTCGCTCGCTTAACGCCGCATTCAGCTGTGCAATCTGGGCTTCGATGGTCATGATGCTTTGCCCGTGTGCAGCAGTGTGTTGCACTAAAGAATGAATGGAAGACTGGATGTTGGCGGTTGATTGAGTCGATTGCTTTACAAATAACTCCAGACTCCGTTCTAGCGAGGAAACCTTATCGTTGTTTGACGGAACAAAGTTGTTTTGAGGAAAAGAATTGTTGGGTGCAAAATTGTTCATCTGATTTTGAAAAGGTTGGGGTTGGAAGGGCTGCTGAAATTGATGTTGAGTTTGTTGCCGAGCTTGTTGTTGTGGAGGAGGGGGCCTCTGGAAATTGTTGCCTTGGAATTGATGCTGGTTCTGATTCCAAGCGAAATTGGGGTGGTTCCTCCAGCCCGGATTGTAAGTGGAAGAGTATGGATCATTTCTTGGTCTTTGCTGAAATGCAGCATTGACCTGATCCTGCCCCTGAGCAGGTGGGTTGTAAGGACACTCTTCGGTCAAATGGGATGGATCAGAACAACAAGCGCAGATGGTACGAGGAGGAAGAGCGGGGGCAGGAGCAGGAGATGAAAATTTTCTCTCTATCGCTTCAAATTTTCGCGTTATTGCAGCCATTTCAACTTTCATTGCAATAGAGACATCGAGTTAGTGAATTCCTACTCTAGACTGACCAGTAGAAGTAGAGGAAGAAGAAGAAGTACTTGGTCTGGTGCTCTCCCATTGAAGCGTTTATTCCGCAAGGTCATCGAAGAATTGCCATGCTTCTTCGTCAGATTTGGATAGGAAGTGGCCTTGACAAATAGTTTCCAACAACTGCTTGGTTACTGGATTCAGGACCTCGTATAAAGTTTGGAAAAGTAGCCATCTCTCAATACCGTGAAGAGGGCACTGAACAAGAAGGTCTTTATCTCGGTCAAAGCACCTCCAAAAAGGTTCAGTAGGAAGCTGGGAAAATTGGTTGATTTCGTTACGGATCCTCACAGTTTTGTGATTTGGATAGAATTTCTTGAGAAACGCTTTCCCAAACTCGTCCCAACTGGTTTTGGAGTGGGAAGCAGTGCTATACAGCCACTTTTCAGCAAGATCACATAAAGTGAACGGAATGACCCGTAGCCGTATAGCATCATCTGACAGCTGGGTCGTTTTCATCATGGCACAAACATTCTGGAACTTGTTGATGAAGATATAGGAATCTTCAGATTCAAGCCCTTGAAATTTTGAAAGCATGTTAATGAAGTGGGGCTTAATTTCGAAATTATCCCCATTGGCCGGTGGAAGGGAAAGACAGGTAGGAAGTGCAGAGCGGGTGGGATAGAAATGATTCTGGATCGCGATTCGCTGTGGCGCTACAGCAGGAGGTGGTTGTGGGTTATTCGCATCCATAGGAGGTGGAATCAATCCCGGGGGAGTTAAAGGGATGTTAGGATTAAATCCTGACATCGCAGAAGAAGAAGTTGGTGATAGTGAGGATGTATGAACAGAATCCCGGTCAACGTCGGAGTTGGCCGGTATGGGTAGGGTTGATAAAGGGGTGGAAGGAGTTTCGACTGCAGTGTCGATCGCGTAGTCCGTAGGGACTAACGAAACGCGGACTAAACGGGCACTCAAGTCCCTAGTCCAAACGGACATACACTAAACGAGTTTAGTGTAGTCAAAGCGGAGAAGATGAGGGTAAGAAAATGTCAATGGAGAAATACGATGAGAGGTGGGTGAAAAAAATGGGATTCTAACGACAAAGGGCAAGTTTTTATAAAAGCTTTTGTTTTGTATTTTTTTTTGTTTTTTTAGAAAGAGTTTTGCAGAAATATGTACGGACTTACGGTTTCAAACAATCACAGACAAAATATGCACAATCACACCTAGATCTAGGGTGACCTAGATCAGCTAGACAGCTCCTAACTGTTCCAAAGGGCTAGAAATAAGGACCTCAAACTGCCTCTTCACCGCCAATTGCGGCCAGGTAAGTGCCAGGTGAGTGTGAGGCTCTCCACTACAAGTAGTGTAAGTAACCACTCGCCTTAGACACACTTGCCTAGACACCGCAAAGTCAGGTTAGGATCAACGGCCGATGCCTACAACTAGTCCTCTGTCCTATTGAGCGCGACGTCCTTAGGGCTGAGTCTAGTATTTTTTAATTAAATAATGGTTAATGCATATGCCTTATGTGATTTCTGGGGTCCTGGGAAGGGTGATGAAATCCCCACCCAATCTGGATTGGTCTCAAGCCCCTTAAAGTCCGATTAAAAGTATGCAAAGCAGTAACAATCACTTGCAATCAAAAAAATTTATTTTTTAGCGCGGCGCAAAGAATCCTGCACAAAAACAGTTTATTGGAAAGGGGAAGAGAGTTTGCGCAAAGAATGCTGCACAAAAAATAGTTCAGTGGAGTTCAGAGGAGTGGGGAAGAGGGTTGGAATACTCACAGGGATTTTTGGTTGCTGATGTCAGCAAATAGCCACGGTTCTGCGGCCAAACGAGCCCTTATGCCGCGGTTCCGCGGCTAGAAAGAGGAGTTGGACCTTCAGAGTTTTTTCCTGTGCTAGGTTTGGTGTCCTCTTCTTGTTCAGAGCGCCTGAATCTTGATTTGTTCGCTGGGTTGCTCCAGAATTTTACAGTAGACCGTTGGTTCCGTCTTGATCCACCGCGGTGTAGCCGCGAGTTATGGGTCGAACACACACGTCTTTGGCACTGAACTCGACCTTCTTTCTATCCTGCACACTTGCACGAAAACTAATCAAAAAATAACAAGATGATTTTTATAATATATTTTTTTTTTCTTTTTCGGTTATATTTATATTCACAAATTAACCCGAAATTACACAAAGAAATAAACTACCGTCTCCCCGGCAACGGCGCCATTTGATTGTTAGAGTTTTTACGTGCTTAGTTAATTACTACAATCAAGACGGTTTCGCTTGGTAGCTAGCCGGTTGAGTACGGGTCGTCCGCAGGGAGATAGGAATCTTTTTCTATGCGCTTTAACGAGTTAAGTCCAAATGTCAAGGTTTGTTTGAGATTAACTATGTGCTAAAATATATGTAAAGAGAGCTTGTTAGGGTTAGAATTAGGTTAGTTTGCGATAGGATTTGCTCACTTCTTTCGTTGCCACTCTTAATATCGGTGTTACGATAATCGGCAACAACGGGGATTAGCACGACTAGGAAGGAACTTGCGAGTATAAGATATGCTTTCCAACGCTTAGTTTCTTCCTTTTGGTCCCTGTCCGTCCGTTCTTGGCTCTTAGCCTTAACCTCCGGTTAATTCAACCACAACTGGTCTCACTAAGGAATCACCGTTATCATATAGGATAGGGTGCCGTAGGGAGCGGATTGTGGTTCAATTAACGGGAGTCTGAACTAAGATGTTGGGCAAGAAAAGCATGAGAGAGATTTCCTTCTCTCAAACTTTCCTTGTCCTACCCTAACAAGTGAGAGACTACTGACCCATTACAAAAAAAGGAAAATACAACAAAAGGAGGAAGATAGAAAGAAAGAGGTTAGAAGATTACAACTAGCTATTTGAGACCTCACTTTGGCAAGGATCAAGCTTAAGCATCATTGTTGTTAAGGATAAAGAAAAAATAGAAGAAGAAAGAAACCAACAACAAATAACAAAAACTAGATTAGCAAATCAAAATTACAAGCAAATATAATTAACAAAATAACAAGACAAGCATGATAAAGAAAAGAACTCTTTTATTCATCATTTCACTAATAAAAGCTCGCTACAAGGTTTTAATGGAGAAAGATGAAAAGAGGAAGAAGACTACAAAATCTATCCTAAAATCTCACACAAAAAAAAACACCCTTCACTTGGCATTGTTCTGGGCTATTTATAAGCAGGAAGCTGATTCCCTAGGGCAACATTCTGGCCCCATATGAAGTTACCAAAATGCCCCCAAAATAACTTTTGTTGCCGAGTTAACTCGGCCGCGGATCCGCGGCCGAGTCGCCATGTTGTCCGCGGATCCGCGGCCATTTAGTGGAGTTAGCTCATCAATTTTGGTGGGTTTTCCTGTGTTTCTGTTCTCTTCAGTATGGTATACTTGGTTTCTTAGAATCGCTTCACATTTCTTCCAGATTTTCAGCAGATCAAAAGGTGATTTGATGTGGATCTTTTGCCATGATTTTCTTGAGCTCCGCATAGAAATCTTGGATCTTGTGTTGACATTGTGCTTTACGCATGAAAATGACAAATGATTTGCTATTTTTTCCTTTAAACTGGTGTGCGGCAACATACGGATAGAGAGCGGAGACCCGTATTTTATCTTTGGTTGGCAGTAATCCGGAATTTGTCGCGCTTTTCCATGAATTTAACTGCTTAGAGCTGAGAACCTGTAACCTGCAATTATCTAGCAAACACGAATCAAGAGTACCTACCTATAAGCAATGTGATAAAAATGGGCGGTATAAAAATGCAAAAATCAGATATGAACAACCGCCTCAGAATATGCCTGGATCGCTGATGGGACCTGGGTTCCTTGGCCAAAGCCACCGCTCCATTGTTATCACAAAACAAAGGTATCGGATACTCAATAGATGAAACCACTCCAAGTTCAGTTATGAACTTCTTCATCCAGACAGCCTCTTTGGCTGCATCATTGGCAGCGATGTATTCAGCCTCCTTCGTCGACTCTGCCACGGTTTCCTGCTTGGAACTCTTCCAGCATACCGCCCCTCTATTGAGTGTTAAGACAAATCCCGAGTGTGACTTAGAGTCGTCCTTATCACTATGGAAGCTCGAATCGGTAAAGGAATCCACTTGGAGTTCTCCGTTATCATACACCAAGAGCATCTCTTTAGTCCTTCTCAAGTACTTGAGAATGCTCTTCACAGCTCTCCAGTGACTCTCTCCAGGATCTGCTTGATACCTACTCACTACACTTAGTGAGTGTGCTACATTGGGTCTGGTACATAGCATCGCGTGCATGATATATCCTACTGCCGAAGCATAGGGTATCCCTTGCATGCGGGCTCTCTCCAAATCAGTCTTGGGAGACATCTCTTTGGAGAGAGTGAGTCCTGAGATCGTCGGTAAAAACCCATACTTTGATTCTTCCACACTAAACCTCTTTAGTATGGTGTCAATGTACCTGGATTGGGACAATCCCAGTATCCGTTTAGATCTATCTCTATAGATCTTAATCCCCAATATGTAGGAGGCATCCCCTAGATCTTTCATTAAGAATCTTTATGATAAGAAGAGCTTGACCGATTGCATCATAGGAATGTCATTTCCTGTCAAGAGTATGTCATCCACGTATAATACGAGGAAGACAACCTTACTCTCTGCCACCTTCTTGTATATACAAGGTTCATCTATATTTTTGACGAAATCAAATTCTTTGATAACGACATCAAAACAGATGTTCCAACTCCGCGATGTTTGCTTTAACCCATAGATGGATTTAAGCAGCTTGCACACCATTCCGCTGCTCCTGTAGGACTACGGTAGCGCCCCGGCCGTCTATCCGAGACAAAAATGGGGAAACGAAAATTTTTCTTGACTTTTAAAACGGCACTACCGCATCCTAAAAAACCCGGATCGAACCATTAACCTACTACTAGCAAACAAGAGAAAGGGTAGAGAGCTATACCGAGCGATCCGTGTCCTTCGGTCTTCGGCCACCATCCCGATCTCCCCGCCGCAACTCCGGTCTTCATCTCCTCGTCGGAAATGGCACTACATCGAGAAGTCTTTTTACGGGCTCCCGCTTCGTCCGAAGCAACTCGGGCGCGAAGTGTACTAGCCGACGCGTCCAAGGTGTTGTAGAGAATGTTTTGATCACTTTGTCTTTTTGCATCCATGGCTTGGATGGAGGTTGAAGTTGTTGCCATTGGAGGAAGACAATGAGCTAGAGGAAGAAGAAGAAGAAGAAGAAGAAGAGAAGGCTTTCTCATCTTTTCTTTTCTTTTGTTGTAATGTTACTAATGAGAGTGAGAGAGTGAGTGTATATCAACAATTACAAGACTAAAAATCCAACCAAGGCAACCCCTCTCTCTCCATCTCATTTCAACATATAAAACAATTCATTAATTTGACACATTTTCTAAAAAAGAGATCATGACTCATGATACAAGTCCATGTCACATTAATGAATTGTCATGATGAAAATCTAGCTCATTATTTCCTTAAGCAAACATTAATCCAAATGTTTGCCACAACAAAAAGATCCGGCAACATCTAAAATAAACTCGTGACGGATCACAAGGATACCCCTCACCTGTATATACATACCTGCACCAGCATTCCGACCGAATGCGAATGCGATGAGACTAAAGTAATCCAACAAATCTAATACTAGGATCCGGCTTAAACCAAAGCCCACTAGTATGATCCGTCCGATCATGATCCGTGCAATACCACACGTATAAGATCGAACCTTGTCATATATCATACGGCCTCTACACCGTTTCGCCCGAAACTTGAGAAACTGTCTGTGGGGGACTCTAAAGACTCGTCAATACTTTGTCTATGGATTTAACCACTAGCACGTCAGAGGTATTAGCCGTACGTAACGGGCTACCAAGTATTGACCAAAAGGGAGGTCGATGAGCGAACTCATCCTGACACCCTACTGAGCCTGTCAGTGACAATATCCGTACAGTCCGGTCCGTTCGTCTATGAGTATCGCATGGCAGGCCTAGGGGGTTGGTAAAAGTCAGACCCCCAAAAGCGGTACAAGTCGTGTCAGAGTGTAGCCCAGAACACTCTGAGATACTACTGGAATACCTACCAGTAAATCTCCTGCCTCGGCCGAGGGCTTTGTGTAATGGCTCTCCTAGACACAGCGCGATCTCACCCCCAATACCGGGAGAGACGAAACCCCTTCCGATCCGCTTACTGCCTCCATGTGGCTTGGAACTGTACCCAACTAAAACCTGTTTGCACGACTCCTTTGAGTCATGGTAGGGTAGTAATCAAAGCACAGTAGGAACTCATACGAGACAAACGACGATCTCAGGTCGATGAACTAACCTGTACACATGTTACCAGGGAACTGCTATTTGACGTCTGGTATAATCCCAACTAGCATGTTCCCATCTAGTCCTGTTCGGTGTACTCATAACCCAATGAGCACCAGTATACATCTTAGGTGAACCAACTGACACCAGTGGCTTGTGAGACCGGCCACCGCCCCCTCGTCGGGGTCTCGACTGTATACACTAGTCTACTCTGGAGTATCGATGCCCTGTCTCGAAAACGCCCATGACTAGGGACCTTTTAAGGATGTTCTTATAGACCCCAGCTCCCACGTATATGATCGCCATCATACTTCTGTCCGTCAAGCAAGAATCCTAAGGGCTCTATTAACATGCAATAGTGACCTGTAAGGTCACCTGAAGCAGTACACGATGATAAAGATAAACCAGATAGCATACTATCATCTTGAGTAAGACTGTCCTACCGGTATAGGTCCTCCGTCAATCATTGCAATCACGTGCCTGTGATCCAATAATTGACTCTGAGGGCACTATATCCAACAATCTCCTACTTGCACTCAAGGATAATTATTGCGATGTCGCATACTCACAGCCCGTGTGATACCGAACACCCAACTCCTCTACTAATCAGTTTCACAAAGCTCGTTTGTGAAACTATTGCGTTCGAGGAATAGCCTCAGTGAGTGGATCCGCTCTGATGTTTCTTTCTATGTCTCTCTTTATCTCAAGTTCGCGGAGAAACCCATCTCCCGAAATGAGCTATACCTGTCTTAGAATGTGTCTCGATATCTGATGGGATCTAGTTCATAAATGAACTCCAAATCCAAACTTCTTAGACTGTATCGTCAACTGAACATAATCAGTATCATGCGCCATGCCTCCCTCAGTATCCGCCTGGACCACCTGTCCAAAATACTGCCCCTCGTCAGAGGGAAAACTATAACTCTGACAGTCACTCAGTCCTCCAAGTCACCTTGGAAGCCTGGAATGATAACTGTCTCCCGAATGAGGCTGTCGTTATCATATCCCCAGAACGTCCACTTATGTTATAAAACTGCTTCCGAATATTTCTCCAGGATTGGATCAATATCAACTTATTGCACCTACTGCAAAAACAACATCTGGTGTGGTACTTAACATCTCTTGATTGACTCATTTGCCTAAGCAAGTGATCTGCCAATCATGCACATCCCTCTCCTTTTTAGTCTGTAAGACTCCTTTAGAGAGGACTCCATTACCTGTAGGTATACTACCGTGCCAGGAGTCGTCCATTCTAAATACTTATAGAATGCTGTCTAAGTACCCTGATTGGGAAAATTCCCAAATCTGGATCTAAAACCATAGATCTAGTAACCAAAATGTCTGATATAATATCCAAGTCCTATGTGGAGAAACTACTGTGTGACAACGAAAGTATAACCGATCGTAGTATAGGAATTTCACTTCCTACTCTGTGTGTGTCATCCTAATACCAGGATATCACACCCTACTACCTTCTTAACAGATCCATCCCTATTCTGATGAAGTCAAACCTATGACTGTCACATCAGAAATAGATGATCTATCTCCGCTATATCTGCTTTAGTCTATAAATAGGCATAAGCCACCTGTCCACCAATTCTTCCGCTGCTACCACTGACTACGACAACCCTCTGGCAGAGTCATATACACGTGCACTTATAAAGCTAGTTTAGAACGACGCTATACTCATCCTCCTGCTGGGTCTCATAGCCGGGAACAACAGTAGTGTCAAGTCTGGGTAAACAAGAACCTCCCTGTCACCGTCCTTGAGGCTACCGCAGTACCTCTCAGGTGCCTGAGGTTACCCACCATATCTGCGGTGTGGCCAATGGAATGTCAAGCCAGATTGAATCTTTAGGTTCTTATCAAATTTTCAGTAATCGTTTGCGGTTCCGGAATCATTTCCAGTTCTACCATACTCCCACTACTGTTTTCTAAAAAATTAATCCATTTTTATTAAAACTGTGGCGAGTCTAGAACAATATCACTATTGATCTTCCAGATGGTAGAAAATCTGTAAGTCGATGTACTTCACCCCAGTACTTGTGAGGAGGCGGAATTTTCAAAAACGATTATGTTTAAAGAACGAACATCGACTAACCGCTTGAATCGAAGCTAAACTCTAAATAACCGTACACAAAGAGTTTCATAACTATTGTGTTTAGGGATTATACCTAAAGAAACTAGTCCTTCGTCTTTACGATCTTCTTGTTCTCCTCGGCCTTCTCTAGGTAGTAGACGATCCACCGGAGAGCAAAACTCCAAGCTTAGCCTCTAAACTTGAGGCAACTAACCTTCTTGGATTGCTAATCAAAGAAGATAGATTGAGATAGAGTGATGGTTATGGATTGTTAAGTCTTGCTAATCCTTTGATCTCAACTCATGAGGTGTAAGGATTAGTCTCTTGAAGATGAGAGCTTGAGGAGAGAGAATATGATAATAATTATGAGATGAGAATTGTGAGTATCATAATATATTATGAAGCATTCTCATTTAAAGAATAAATGAATAAATGTGATGAATAAGCATGCTTCATAAATGTTAAGTAGTGATTCATTAAGCATGTGTCATTATCATTTATGGTGCAATAATGATAATGATGAATCACTCTCATGACTCACAAATCTTATCCAAAGTAACCTCCTTAGTCACATCTTCTAGAAGCTTCTCGCACAATTACGAGAACGCCCCTCCAATCCGCAAAAATACGGAAAAACTTTAGACTGTAAAAATCCAATAACCGGATACCAGTAACTGGCTTAAACCAAAGCCGACTGGTAAAAACTGTCCGAAAGTCGTACGCGCGTAAACGCACGTATGTGTCCGAACCCTTGTCGTAAAACCATACGACCTCTATATCGTTTCTCCTGGAATAGGAAACTCTCTATGTGGGACTCTAGAGACTCGACTACTACGCTGGCAGTGGGTTTAACCACAGACCGCAAGCGGCACTAGCTGTACGTAACGGTCCCCAGGTAGTTGTCGATAAGAAGGCCGATGAGGAAACCCATCCGAACTCCTACTGAGTCTGATGTGACAATCTCCATACAATCCGGTCCGTTCGTCTAAGACTATCGCATTTCGGGCCTAGGGGGCGGCAAGCGTCAGTCTCCTAATAGCGGTATAAGTCGTGTCGGAGGGAAGCCCATTACACCCTGAGAAACTACTGGAACCTACCAGCAAATCTCGCTTGCCCTGGCCAGGGACTTTGCGTAATGGCTCTCTGACACAGCACGATATCTACTCCCAATACCGGGAGGGACGAATCCTGTCTAACCGCCACTGCCTCCAAGTGCTCGGGACTGCACCCAACTGCTACCTGTTTGCACGACTCCTTTGAGCCGTGGTAGGGTAGCAATCTAAGAACAGTGGTACACACTCGAGGCGAAGTAGCAGTGTCAAGTCTGCGGACTACGCTGTACTCATGTCACCTAGGAACTGTTCACTGACGACTGGTATCAAACCAACCAACAGTTCCCTGTGAATCCTGTCCGGTGTACCCGTAACCTAACGAGCACCTGCATACTATCTCCAGTACGACGTACTTACGGCTGTGGGACAGACCATCTCCCCAACTGGGATGAGAAGCGTACACACCAGTCTACTCCGGAGTATCGATGCTCTGTCTCGATAATCCAACGACCAGGGACCTGAATAAGGATGTGCTTGTAGACTACCCAGCCCCCACTAGTGTGACTGCCATCACAACGCTGGTTGACAAGCAAGATCCTAAGAGCTCTATCAATACGTACACTCACATATTAAGATAGAAAAACCAAGTAGCATACTACCATGTTTAGCAAGACTGTTATATACATGTGAATATCCCAAGCTTCCATTAAGTAATATACAAGCTAGTATGATACAGTAATGGCCTTCTAGGGCATAAACGCTAACAATCTCCCACTTGCACTAGGGCCATGTACTGGCATATCGTAGACCAATGATCTCGAGCAGCCTCTCGAACTGAATCTGAGGAAGGGCATTTGTGAATGGATCAGCAATGTTCTCTTCTGAAGCAACTCTCCGAACCTCGATCTCCTGACGATCAATGATCTCCCTGATCAGGTGATACCTCCTCAAGATGTGTCTGGACTTCTGATGGGACCTTGGTTCCTTCGCTAAAGCTATAGCTCCGTTGTTGTCGCAATACAGAGGTATTGGATCAAGTATGGTAGGAACCACCTGAAGTTCTGTTAGGAACTTCTTCATCCAGACTGCTTCTTTTGCGGCATCGCAAGCAGCTATATACTCCGCTTCCATCGTCGAGTCAGCAACAGTGTCCTGCTTGGAGCTCTTCCAGCACACCGCCCCTCCATTGAGGGTAAAGACATAACCCGACATGGACTTGGAATCGTCCTTATCACTCTGGAAGCCGGAATCAGCAAAGGCCTCCAACCTGAGGTCTTTTCCGCCGTGAACCAAGAACATCTCCTTAGTCCTCCTCAGGTACTTGAGAATGTTCTTTACTGCTATCCAGTGTTTCTCTCCTGGGTCTGACTGATACCGGCTTACCACGCTTAGTGCGTAAGCTACATCTGGTCTGGTACATAACATCGCATACATTATAGAGCCTACCGCAGAAGCGTAGGGTATAATAGACATGCGTTCCCTTTCCAAATCAGTCTTGGGAGACATCTCTTTGGAGAGGGTGATTCCGTGACAAGCCGGTAGATTACCGCGCTTAGAATCTTCCATACTGAATCTTTTCAGTACAGTGTCGATATACCTGGACTGCGAAAGTCCCAACATCCTCTTGGATCTATCACGATAGATCCGGATCCCCAGAATGTAAGAGGCATCACCCAGGTCTTTCATGGAGAACCTGTGTGACAAGAATCCTTTGACAGATTGTAGCATAGGAATGTCATTTCCTATCAATAGAATGTCATCCACGTACAAGACGAGGAATACGACACTTCTGGCTACAACTTTACTATATATGCACGGTTCATCTGGATTTTTGATATAGTCATATTCTTTGACTGTCTCATCAAAACAGATGTTCCAACTCCGCGATGCCTGCTTTAGTCCATAAATAGACTTAAGCAGCTTGCATACTTTCCCGCTGCTCCCACTCTGATTGAAACCCTCTGGCTGATCCATATAGACGCTCTCTTCTAAATTACCATTCAGAAAAGCCGTCTTTACGTCCATCTGCCAGATTTCATAATCATGGAAGGCAGCAATAGCAAGAAGGACCCGAATGGATTTGAGCATAGCCACTGGAGAAAAAGTTTCGTCATAGTCCAAACCAGGTTTTTGACGAAAACCCTTTGCAACAAGTCTAGCCTTATAGGTTTCCACCTGTCCATCTACACCAATCTTTTTCTTGAAGATCCATTTGCATCCTATGGGTTTTACCCCATCTGGAGCAAAGTCCAAAGTCCATACTTTGTTGGTGTACATGGACTCCATTTCGGTCCGCATTGCATCTAGCCATCGTACCGAGTCGCCGCTCTGGATGGCCTGCTGGAAGTCAGTAGGTTCATCATCTTCTATGATGCAATCCTCTCTATCCCCGTCTATGAGAAAACCGTAGTATCTCTCAGGCGGATGAGACGGCCTACTACTTCTGCGGAGGGGTGCGGGAATGTTCTGTTCTTCTTGAACTTCCGGTTCTACCAAACTTTCAGTAGTAGTTTGTGGTTCTGGAATTTCTTCCAGTTCTATTTCGCTCCCATTTATTTCCTTTTCTAAAAACTGATATTCTAGAAAATGGGTATTTCGAGAAACAAACACCTTTTGTTCCTCTGCGTAATAGAATAGATACCCCTTGGAGTTCTTTGGATATCCCACAAACTTACACTTTACTGATCGTGCCTCGAGCTTGTCCACATGCTGCTTTTTAACAAAAGCTGGACATCCCCATATTTTCAGATACTGAAGATAGGGTTTCTTCCCGCTCCACATCTGATATGGAGTGGTAGGCACAGTCTTGGTAGGTACCATATTCAAAAGATATGCCGCTGATTCTAGCGCATGACCCCAGAAAGATCACGGTAACTCAGCATTACTCATCATGGATCGTACCATATCCAATAGGGTTCGATTCCGTCTCTCCGATACACCGTTATGCTGTGGAGTGTACGGAGGAGTAAGCTGAGAGAGAATTCCTTTCTCTTTTAGGTAACCTAGGAACTCGGCACTCAAGTATTCACCACCTCGATCAGATCTAAGTGTCTTTATACTTTTGCCGGTTTGGTTTTCTACTTCATTCTTATACTCTTGGAATTTCTCAAAAGCCTCGGATTTATGTTTCATCAGATAAATGAATCCGTATCTTGAGTAATCATCCGTGAAAGTAATGAAATAGGAAAAACCACCTCTCGCATGTGTAGACAATGGACCACATACATCGCTGTGTATGAGTCCTAAGAGCTCGCTCGCTCTTACTCCTTGTCCAGTGAATGGAGTCTTTGTCATCTTTCCTTTGAGACAAGATTGACAAGTGTCATAAGTTTGATATTCGAACGTGTCCAAATATCCTTCTCTATGCAACTTAGTCAACCTTCTCTCATTGATGTGACCCAGTCTACAATGCCATAAGAAAGCTTTATTTAAATCTGGAGACTTTTTTTTTAGTGTGTTCTGGACATTGAAAATTTGGAGTTGGTTTAAAACATATATGCCGTTATTTAATGTACCTGACCCAATCAAACCATGATTAAGGTGGATATTGACAACATCTCTTACAAACGTGAAATCATAACCTTTATTTGATAACAAGGAAACTGATATGATATTACACGTTAAGCTTGGTACAAAATAACAGTTATGTAAAACCAAAATGTGTCCACTCGTCAATCCTAGGTGATAGTCCCCGACGGACGCAGCTCCCACGCTAGCTCCGTTAGCAACCTTTAGGGTCATATCACCTTCCTTCAGCACTCTACGGTTTCTCAGTGCCTGCAATGAATTGTAAATATGAGATCCTGATCCGGTATCCAATACCCAGGAAGTAGAGTTGATCGACAGACAATTCTCAATTACAAACACACCTGAAGTCGAAGCCACAGCTTGCTTCGGTTCCTGGTTCTTGGCGTTCCATGCCTTGCAATCCTTCTTCCAGTGCCCTTTCCTGTGACGATGGAAGCACTCATCCTGGCCAACTATCGGTACTGCAGTCTTTTTCTTTCCCTTCCCTCTCACCTTACTAACACCTCCTCTAGGTTTGGGTGCGGCCTTCTTCTTCCTTCCTTTGGCCCTAGCCTTGGACCCGGAAGAAGACGCACCGCCAACAAACATAGCGGGTGTTTCCCTTGCCTTCTGCAAGGTGCCCTCTGCACTCCTTAACATGTTCAGGAGTTCCGCAAGTTCAACTTCTTTTCCTTGAAGATTGAAGTTGAGGATAAACTGGGCGTAGGTGGGAGGAAGGGACTGGAGAATAAGGTCTGTATAGAGCTCATTATCCAAAGTCGTCCTAAGGTCTGCGAGCTCTTCTATGTAGCCGATCATCTTTAGGACATGTTCTCCTACCGATGACCCGACAGCCAACCTCGCTCGAAACAAGTTCTTAGAGGTCTCGTATCTTGCTATACGAGATTGCTCCCCATAAAGTTCCTTTGTATGGAGAAATATGCCATCTAGGGACATATCCTCGTGCCTCCTCTGATGTTCATTGTTCATCGAGGCAAGCACGATGCACTTGGCTCTCGCGCAATCTGAATCCCAGGTTTTGCGGATTTCCTTATCCGCATTACTGGATTTGGGACCAGGGACAGCAGGTGCCGTAGCGGTGAGGACGTACCCCAATTTGTCATAGGTCAAAGCCATTTTGACATTCCGCAGCCAATCTTTATAGTTTGGCCCCGTCAGTATATTTTTCTCTAAAAGTAACTTAAGTCCAGTCATTTTCAGGGTCGCTGCAATTAGGAGAGAGAGAAGAAAACTCTTTAGTATGATGCTCTTGCAAGTTTAGAGTGGTTTTTAGTTTATCTAAACTGGATGGCTCCCACTGTTTCTCGAATCCTTCCTCAAACCATAAAAGAAGAATTAGCCAGGACTATTCTCACCGTACAATACTTGCTTAACCGTTCAGCCAGGCTGGTGTCGATACTTCGAGGGAGGTTTTCCAACGCTTTCGCGAAGTTCCTTAATTAAATAAGCTCTTTTCTCTGGGGGCGTAACCCCGCTGACACTTTTCTGGACACCTACTAGGTTTATAGCATTGATCGTTAAGTGACGAATATCCTGATAAGTAGCGTATACTCACAGTAGGTCGGGATCCAAATATCATCGTCTGATAATGTTGTAGGAATGCTACCAACATTCATCAAACTCAAAATGGTATGCATCTCTTTGCAAATTTCAGTTTCTTTAGAAATTCCCGATATACATTTTTGCCCCATGCTCTTATGACCTTGGCGTTGGTCAAAATATCATAAGTCACATGTCAAGTTCTACCCATCATTATCTTGTTAATTTGAACCCATCCGTACATATCCTTGACGTTGGCCAAAATAATCATACGACTGTCCCAAACTAACTCATCTATCTATGCAACAAATTAATATCCAGCAGCTACCAAACACTATGCCTTGGCGTTGGTCAAAATACATAGCTTGAATACTACTGAATACCCAGATGAAATGACGGAGGGCTACGAATGGCGAAACCGTGAACGTAGTGAACTTGATATAACCGAAGGAACCTGATAGCTTTTAAAAGGAGTGGTTAAGGCTCCGCATTTAAAAATATCTGTTTTTAAAATTAACCGAGTGGTTTCTTTTAAATTGTTCCAACGATTAATACTTTGGTTTATTTTTCTTTGCATTATAGATAATGCGTCCCATCATTAACCTATCATTGCAGAAAACAACGAAAATACAACGTCCTCTTATGCCATCCGCATTCGCCACGGGGTCCCGTCATCACCCGTTAGGTTACTTAACTAACGACAGAGCGGGGGCTGGGCTAGCGCGGGTGTAAAACATAAGTGACGTCTAAATAGCTATCATATATATAGATATTTTACATTCGTCTGACGCAATGATATTCATTCCAGAACACAGATAAATAATATTGGATTTGCAAGCAATCTGTATTTCTTTTAAGCCTGCAAGAAAAGACAGATTACACAGTTGTGATGAATAGCCGTTACCCCACCCTCGACCCCTACGGGTACGGCAAACTACCCGCCCGGCAGTTTGTGTACCCCACCTTGGGTCAGTCCTAGGAGCAAAAACAGTAAAATGAAATAATACAACGGTGGCTACAACCGCAACCTGGATGTGCCCCGCAAAATAATATTACAACAAATTACATTTACAACAAATGAATTAAACAATAACCCATTGCTCAACCCCGGCTAAACACCACAACAGTCCAATACAGTTTATATGCACAAACAGATATAACCATTTCAGAAATGTGCAACCCCCTGCCAACTGACATACTAGCAGTTAGGGGAGGTTTACGAACACATTAAACAATCACAGATATAATCCAATATGCAAATACTGTACAATTTCGATCGATTAAATATCTTTAATATTGCTCCAAAAACTGCTCTGTTAAACTGAAACCTGAGCAAAATTAAAATATTCCAGAAACTCCCAAATATCACAGAGAAGCAACAGAAGAAAATTGGGTTCCTGACTCGCCAACTCGGCGGCGGAACCGCGGCGACTCAGTAGGGTGAGGCCGCGGATCCGCGGCGAGTTAGACGATTCAGGGCACCATTTTTCTTGGGTGTTCTTATAATGTCTTGTTAAGCTTTCTGAACGAACCTGAAAAATTTTTCGACATCGTTTTAAATTCGACAGAAACTGAACAGATTTAGGGTTTTCCGGCTTCGTTTTTCCCTTCGAAATTCGTACAAATTTGCAATTAAGTTATTTATTGTTTAGCGAGGCTCTGATACCACTGTAAGTCGATGTACTTCACCCCAGTACTTGTGGGGAGGCGGAATTTTCAAAAACGATCATGTTTAAAGAACGAACATCGACTAACCGCTTGAATCGAAGCTAAACTCTAAATAACCGTACACAAAGAGTTTCATAACTATTGTGTTTAGGGATTATACCTAAAGAAACTAGTCCTTCGCCTTTACGATCTCCTTGTTCTCCTCGACCTTCTCTAGGTAGTAGACGATCCACCCGAGAGCAAAACTCCAAGCTTAGCCTCTAAACTTGAGGCAACTAACCTTCTTGGATTGCTAACTAAAGAAGATAGATTGAGATAGAGTGATGGTTATGGATTGTTAAGTCTTGCTAATCCTTTGATCTCAACTCATGAGGTGTAAGGATTAGTCTCTTGAAGATGAGAGCTTGAGGAGAGAGAATATGATAATAATTATGAGATGAGAATTGTGAGTATCATAATATATTATGAAGCATTCTCATTTAAAGAATAAATGAATAAATGTGATGAATAAGCATGCTTCATAAATGTTAAGTGGTGATTCATTAAGCATGTGTCATTATCATTTATGGTGCAATAATGATAATGATGAATCACTCTCATGACTCACAAATCTTATCCAAAGTAACCTCCTTAGTCACATCTTCTAGAAGCTTCTCGCACAATTACGAGAACGCCCCTCCAATCCGCAAAAATACGGAAAAACTTTAGACTGTAAAAATCCAATAACCGGATACCAGTAACTGGCTTAAACCAAAGCCGACTGGTGAAAACTGTCCGAAAGTCGTACGCGCGTAAACGCACGTATGTGTCCGAACCCTTGTCGTAAAACCATACGACCTCTATATCGTTTCGCCTGGAATAAGAAACTCTCTGTGTGGGACTCTAGAGACTCGACTACTACGCTGGCAGTGGGTTTAACCACAGACCGCAAGCGGCACTAGCTGTACGTAACGGTCCCCAGGTAGTTGTCGATAAGAAGGCCGATGAGGAAACCCATCCGAACTCCTACTGAGTCTGATGTGACAATCTCCATACAGTCCGGTCCGTTCGTCCAAGACTATCGCATATCGGGCCTAGGGGGGCGGCAAGCGTCAGTCCCCTAATAGCGGTATAAGTCGTGTCGGAGGGAAGCCCATTACACCCTGAGAAACTACTGGAACCTACCAGCAAATCTCGCTTGCCCTGGCCAGGGACTTTGCGTAATGGCTCTCTGACACAGCACGATATCTACTCCTAATACCGGGAGGGACGAATCCTGTCTAACCGCCACTGCCTCCAAGTGCTCGGGACTGCACCCAACTGCTACCTGTTTGCACGACTCCTTTGAGCCGTGGTAGGGTAGCAATCTAAGAACAGTGGGACACACTCGAGGCGAAGTAGCAGTGTCAAGTCTGCGGACTACGCTGTACTCATGTCACCTGTGAACTGTTCACTGACGACTGGTATCAAACCAACCAACAGTTCCCTGTGAGTCCTGTCCGGTGTACCCGTAACCTAACGAGCACCTGCATACTATCTCCAGTACGACGTACTTACGGCTGTGGGACAGACCATCTCCCCAACTGGGATGAGAAGCGTACACACCAGTCTACTCCGGAGTATCGATGCTCTGTCTCGATAATCCAACGACCAGGGACCTGAATAAGGATGTGCTTGTAGACTACCCAGCCCCCACTAGTGTGACTGCCATCACAACGTTGGTAGACAAGCAAGATCCTAAGAGCTCTATCAATACGTACACTCACATATTAAGATAGAAAAACCAAGTAGCATACTACCATGTTTAGCAAGACTGTTATATACATGTGAATATCCCAAGCTTCCATTAAGTAATATACAAGCTAGTATGATACAGTAATGGCCTTCTAGGGCATAAACACTAACAAAATCAACCATCGTCATAGCCTGGGTCAACCCACAAACTGCCATTACAGAAACGTGCTTTGAGTTATCCAGAGTCTGGTTTTAAGCTTAAGCCAGACAACTCCCCGTACCTTAACATCGTTAAGATATGAACTATTCTATATCTAATATAGAAGCAGAGGCACTGATTCAATTGAACCAGATTCAAATCATGCAGCTGTCTCCAGTGCATGTCAACTAAATGGAGAGAGGCCAATCATCATTACTCAACTTAGGATTGCTTCCAATTATGAGTAACCTGAAAGAGAAACTAGTTTCTCTTAATCATTACTATCAACTGAATACCATACACAAGTATCTACATCTTTGATCACCTTGAAGAATCCCGATACTTGCAACACCTAGTTCTCAACTCTATTCTTATACACATAACTTCTCAAAACTTGGACCTTGTGTTTCTACGAAACACTTTTCTACGAGCTGGAGAAGTCACAAGTAAACCGAATATAGTACGAAGACCAACCCCTCTGTCCTAATGGACACTGGACAAAATAGAATACTCTGTATAAGTCCCTTGAGTCTAATAACTCATTCCCTGTGTGTTGTAGGTGGAAAACTGTACTTATGGTTAAGAAGAATTACACCGCTGTTTAATGCTCCTTTCCTAACCATCCACTGATATAGGTAAATGTCATAGACATAGTTTCAAAAAGTTATATCTCACTCTATAAAAATAGACGTACAGATATATCAATTTGATATTGGTGCATAACAACGGATATTCAAAACTAAATATTTGCCATCCGGCAAACAACCCAGGTGACTTCCTCAAATATCACCAATTACAACGAATTCCGATATAATGAGGATAATCACCAAATTCCCAATAACTGACTCCCACTCATGATCTGTAAAACCATACAGATGTGAAAATCATACCTGGTAAATACATACCCTGGAGCAAGTGTCTAATTGGGAAATCAGTTTTCTTTTAACAGTACACAGTGAAACTGAAACATTGAAATGTTTCGTAGGGGTATCCGGGTATTCCCAGTAATGCCTCTTCCATCATCCAGATTCACAACTGTAACTGTATATTTCTTTGCCATCTTTCCAAATCCCTTTATATGTTTTTAGTCATTACCTTCTGTACACCCTCTTAGGCTAAATGGTTTTCTTCCTTCCTTACCGTTCGGCACCAGCCTATGGTTTGGAAGAAGACTATCCAATAAGCATAATGGGTGTACTGTCCTAATCATAGGAGCACTCGCAACCTGAGAGAAGGTGAGGATAAAAGACAACTGAATAAAACCTTATTCCTATTTCTCCTGAACCAGAATCCATCCCCGAACTGGAACAAGTTCCTTTCGAGTTCGTATATAACCATACGGTGGAGTATCCAAATAACTGTGGATCTTCGTAGTGATATGGAGTGTTCTAGAGAAATACAAAGGTGATGTAGGAGTGGTAATGAAATACTTGGTTTGGTCGTGAATAGCAGTCGCAATTTACTTTGCCCTCTTACTAATCCCTTTATTTGTCTTTACTTAATACCTTCTGCACACCATCGTTAGGCTAATTGGTTTTCTTCATTCCCCACCATTCGGCACCAGCCTATGGTTTGGAAGAAGACTATCCAATAAGCGTAAAAGGTGTGTTGTCCTAATCTAAGGAACACTCGCAACCTGAGAGAAGGTAAAAGGAAATGACAACTGAATAGTCCTATCCGTTTTCTCCAGAACCGGAAACCATTCTCGAATAAATTCCTTCGAGTTCGTATATAACCATACGATGGTTTTATCCAATGGAAGTGGATGTTCGTAATAATACGGGGTGTCCTGGAGAAAAGGGTAAAAGTAGGAGTGGCAATGAGGTATGCAACTCTGACAATCCAAAAGCCAGTGTTTTAAGAAGGTTCGGTTAATCTTGGTCACTGAGTCATAGTATAGGGTCGGGCCATGGTCGCTGCCAGAGAGAGAGAGAAAAGAAACACTCAGCGTGCACTCTAACCTAGATCAGAATGGTTATCAATTTATCTAATCAGGAAACCTCCCACTGTAACCTCAAATTCTCCTCCAAACCTGAAAGAAGAATTAGTCGGGATCACCCGAGGAGTAAACCAACTCATCTGTAGGAATCAGGATCCAACTATCATCGCATGATAACGTGACGGAATCCACTCACGTTATCACACTCCAGAAGGTATGCGCATGCCTGGAAAGTTTCAATTTTTTTAGAAACTCCCGATGTGATTTTTACCCCTAGGACCCAAGTGACCTTGACAATGCCAACATATCAAAGAGTCCTAGTCAAGTTCAACCCGTCATTATCTTGATTGCGTTAAACCCACCCATACGAGTCCTTGATAATGCCAACATAACCGTACGACTGTCCTAACCAATCCACATATCCATGCGACAGAAAGGCATTACAGAGCTACCGAACACTACGCCTCGGCAGTGCACGACATACGTAGCACGAATACTAAGCAATACTAATCTGAAATGACGGAGGGCTACGTCTAGTTTTTGGCGAAAAACTTTTAACGTATAGAACTTGATATCGTTGAAGGAACTGCATAGCTTTTTATAAAAATATAGTGGCGAAAACTTTTGCTAAAGAGGTCACTCCCTGTGAAGGGATCTCAGCTCTTTCCCCGTAGAATGAGGTGCAGGATATTCCAACTGAATACCAGGATGCAAAGTAAGAAGTAATCCGCTATAGTGAAGTTATTATCCTGACGCAATCTTCTGTCCAAGGGGTCACTCCCGGTGAAGGGATCTCGGCCCTTGCTTCGTCGACTGAGGTGCTGGATATTCATAACCGAATACCACTGTGCAAAACAAAAGAGAATGTCCTTGCAATAACATCTTTTTGAAAAATGTTCCAACAACATCAGAATAGGTTTGTTTAGCTTGCATTGATCCGAATCAACGCAGTCCCATCAAATGATCACACCAATAAAGAACGAAAATACGATGTACGTATATGTCATTCGCATTCGCCACTGGGTCCCGTCATCACCCGTTAGGTTACTTAAGTAACGACAGAGCGGGGACTGGACTAGCGCGGATGCAAAACATATACAACATCTACTAGTATATATATATCAATATGTAATATTCGCTCATGGCATGATAAAATGCAACATCACAGAAATGTAATAAGCATCACAGAACAATACAAATAATCTGGGATCCCCGGGTTTCATAGAGCCGCTACTGAAACCCGACGTTCCACTTGTCGTGTGGATAGCCTGTGCAATGAAATCCTAGACCCCTACGGGCACGGCAAATCACCCGCCAAAACTTGAAGCGAGGCAGCCCCCTTCAACAATGTGAATGGACCACCCAGCACTTCACGGAATCCGGTAACTTGAGCACCCCCCCTTGGATAAACCTGTACTCCCTACGAGTGCGGCGAATAGCCCGCCAATTCTAGTCTAAAGCCCCCTCCCTCTCAAAGCCATGAGATGCGGGCCCGTTGCCCTCTAGAACCCGGCTATCCGTGCACCCCACCGAGTGGTAAGCCTAGTACAGAAATTAAAATATACATACAACGGGTACATCGACCTCAGCCCGGTCGTGCCCCAAAAGAATAATATACAAACAGGAAGTAACGGCAGTCCACATGTCGGACGCTGGCCCCGCAATATCAAATGTCCATAATAATACAAAACTGTACTACCATTGCATCCAGGCTATCCACCACGACAAATCCGCAACATCATAGCACAACAAAGAACATCAACGTGAATGTCACGTTCGCAAATCCGTCTAAAAGGGCTATAGAAGTAAGACAGGATTTACCGATCAAGTGACATTCACGGTCGCAGATATAATGTAAATACTGTGAACTAATATGTTTAAAATTTTCGATCGACTAAATTTCCCGAAGTGGGCCCCAAGCACAACTGTAGCACTCAAAATAAATCTGGGCCCAAAAAGTATATACCAAAAACCCTATTTCCATCTCAGGAACCTACTGAAAAAATTTGGTGCAGTGAAGGCTTAGAACGGCGGCGGAATCATGGCCAAAATGGGGTTGGGGCCGCGGTTTCGCGGCGTTACTGTTGAATCATGTCACCAAATTTCTATAATGCTCCTACAAAACCCTGCCTGATTTTCTGCAGCATACCAAAATAATTTTTTGACAACAGAAAAATTTCGACAGAAACTTCACATTTGAAAACGCGGTTTCGGAATTTTTGTTCGATCGAACTTCTAAACACACTAGAGCAAGCTAGTAAAGGTTAATAGCGTGGCTCTGATACCATGTAGGACTACGGTAGCGCCCCGGCCGTCTATCTGATGCTAAAATGCGGAAACGAAATTTTTTCTTGACTTTTAAACCGGCACTACCGCATCCTAAAAAACCCGGATCAAACCATTAACCTACTACTGGCAAACAAGAGAAAGGGTAGAGAGCTATACCGAGCGATCCGTGTCCTTCGGTCTTTGGACACCATCCCGATCACCCCGCGGCAACTCCGGTCTTCATCTCCTCGTTGGAAAGGGCACCACATCGAGAAATCTTTTTACGGGCCCCCGCTTCGTCCGAAGCAACTCTGGCGCGAAGTGTGCTAGCCGACGCGTCCAAGGTGTTGTAGAGAATGTTGTGATCACTTTGTCTCTTTACATCCATGGCTTGGATGGAGGTTGAAGTTGTTGCCATTGGAGGAAGACAATGAGCTAGAGGAAGAAGAAGAACAAGAAGAAGAAGAGAAGGCTTTCTCATCTTTTCTTTTCTTTTGTTGTAATGTTACTAATGAGAGTGAGAGAGTGAGTGTATATCAACAATTACAAGACTAAAAATCCAACCAAGGCAGCCCCTCACTCTCTCCATCTCATTTCAACACATAAAACAATTCATTAATGTGACACATTTGCTAAAAAAGAGACCATGACTCATGATACAAGTCCATGTCACATTAATGCATTGTCATGATGAAAATCTAGCTCATTATTTCCTTAAGCAAACATTAATCCAAATGTTTGCCACAACAAAAAGATCCGGCAACATCTAAAGTAAACTAGTGACGGATCACAAGGATACCCCTCACTTGTATATACATACCTGCACCCGCATTCCGACCGAATGCGAATGCGATGAGACTAAAGTAATTCAACAAATCTAATACTAGGATCCGGCTTAAACCAAAGCCCACTAGTATGATCCGTCCAATCATGGTCCGTGCAATACCGCACGTATAAGATCGAACCTTGCCATATATCAGACGGCCTCTACAACGTTTCGCCCGAAACTTGAGATACTGTCTGTAGGGGACTCTATAGACACGTCAATACTTTGGCTGTAGATTTAACCACTAGCACATCATTGGTATTAGCCGTACGTAACGGGCTACCAAGTATTGACCAAAAGGGAGGTCGATGAGCGAACTCATCCTGACACCCTACTGATCCTGTCAGTGACAATATCCGTATAGTCCTGTCCGTTCGTCTATGAGTATCGCATGGCGGGCCTAGGGAGTTGGTAAAAGTTAGACACCCAAAAGCGGTACAAGTCATGTCAGAGTGTAGCCCAGAACAGCCTGAGATACTACTGGAATACCTACCAGTAAATCTCCTGCCTCGGCCGAGGGCTTTGTGTAATGGCTCTCCTAGACACAGCACAATCTCACCCCCAATACCGGGAGAGACGAAACCCCTGCCGATCCACTCACTGCCTCCATGTGGCTCGGAACTGTACCCAACTAAAACTTGTTTGCACGACTCCTTTGAGTCGTGGTAGGGTAGTAATCAAAGCACAATAGGAACTCACACGAGGCAAATGACGATCTCAGGTCGATGAACTAACCTGTACACATGTCACCAGGGAACTGCTATCTGGCGTTTGGTATAATCCCAACTAGCATGTTCCCCACGAGTCCTGTCCGGTGTACTCATAACCCAATAAGCACAAGTAAACATCTTAGGTGAACCAACTGACACCAGTGGCTTGTGAGACCGGCCACCACCCCTCGTCGGGGTCTCGACTGTATACACTAGTCTACTCTGGAGTATCGATGCCCTGTCTCGAAAACTCCCACGACTAGGGACCTTTTAAGGATGTGCTTATAGACCCCAGCTCCCACGTATATGATCGCCATCATACTACTGGCCGTCAAGCAAGAATCCTAAGGGCTCTATCAACATGCAATAGTGACCTGTAAGGTCACCTGAAGCAGTACACGATGATAAAGATAAACCAGATAGCATACTATCTTCTTGAATAAGATTGTCCTACCGGTATAGGTCCTCCCTCAATCATTGCAATCATGTGCCTGTGATCCAATAATTGACTCTGAGGGCACTATATCCAATAGCTCCCACTATCTATCACCATTTAGAAAGGCAGTCTTAACTTCCATTTGCCAGATTTCGTAGTCATGGTATGCAGCGAGGGCAAGCTTGATCCGGATGGATTTAAGCATAGCCACTGGAGAAAAGGTTTTGTCATAATCCATACCTGGTCGTTGACGAAAACCCTTTGCAACAAGTCTAGCTTTGAAAGTCTCCATTTTCCCATCTACACCATGTTTTTTCTTGAAGATCCAGTTGCTCCCAATGGGTTTTACCCCTTCAGGAGTATCTTCCAAAGTCCATACTTTGTTGGTGTACATGGATTCCATCTCGGACCGCATTGCATCCAGCCACTTCACTGAGTCCCCACTCGTGATGGCCTGCTCGAAACTAGTTGGGTCATCATCCTCCATGATGCAATCCTCGCTTACAGCATCAATGAGAAAACCGTAGTATCTCTCAGGTGGATGAGGAATCCTACTAGATCGGCGGAGAAGCTGAGGTTCGTTGGGAGCTATCGAATTATCTGGTTCTACCAAATCATCTGTTGTAGTTTGTGCTGCTGGAACCTCTTCCTGTTCTACCTCCTTGACACTAATTTCCTTTGCAAGAAATTCCTTTTCTAAAAAGGTGGCATTGCGAGAAATAAACACTTTTTTTTCCTCGGAACGGTAGAAGATATACCCACGTGAATTTTTGGGATATCCAACAAACTTACACAGAACTGACCTTGCCTCGAGCTTGTCCGGATTTTGCGTTTTAACATAAGCCGGACAACCCCATATCTTAATATAATTAAGACACGGTCTCTTCCTCTTCCATATCTCATATGGAGTGGTAGGCACAGATTTGGTAGGGACCATATTCAATAGGTGTATGGCTGTTTCAAGCGCATACCCCCAAAAGGAAATAGGTAACTCAGCACTGCTCATCATAGAGCGCACCATATCTAATAGGGTGCGATTCCTCCGTTCCGATACACCATTGTGCTGTGGTGTATACGGAGGAGTAAGCTGAGAGAGAATCTCATTCTCTTTTAGAAAGTCCAGGAACTCCATGCTCAAGTATTCACCTCCTCGATCAGATCGAAGGATTTTAATACTTTTACCCGTTTGGTTTTCAACATCGGATTTATATTCCTTGAATTTCTCAAAAGCTTCAGACTTGTGTTTCATCAGGAACACATGTCCGTATCTTGAGATCGTCAGTGAATATAATGAAGTACGAAGAACCATTCCTAGAATGTGTAGACATGGGACAGCATACATCACTATGTATCAGTCCCAAGAGTTCCTTAACTCTTTCTCCGTGTCTTGTAAACGGAGTTTTGGTCATCTTGCCTTTGAGACATGACTGGCAAGTGTCATAAGATGAAAACTCGAACGGATTCAAATATCCATCCTTATGCAACTTAGCTAGTCGTGTCGCAATGATATGACCTAGTCTACAATGCCATAAGAAGGATTCGTTCATTTCTGAACTCTTCCTCTTGTGTGTGTTTTGTACATTAAGAACCGTGGTTTGATCTAGAATGTATATGCCATTATTTAATGAGCCTGATCCAATCAACTTTTGATTCAGGAAGATGTTCATAACATTATCCTGTACTACAAAATTATATCCTTCTTTACTAAGTAAAGAAACTGATATAAGATTGCATATCAGGGTCGGAATGTAATAGCATTCGTTCAGAATCAATGTATTACCATTTGGTAATACAGGGTAATATTCGCCAACTGCTTTGGCTGCAACATTTGCCCCATTCCCTACTCTTACAGAATGATCACCTACTCCCAGTTCTCTGCCTTTCCTTAGCCCATGTAACATATTACATATGTGGGATCCTGATTCGGTATCTAATACCCAGGACGTAGAGTGAACCGAGAAACAGTTCTCAACAACTAACACACCCGAAGAAGATGCATCAACATGCTTATTCTTCGTTTGGGCGGCGTGGGAATCCAGATATGTCCCTATTACCTGTTCAGTCTTGTAACAATTATAAGAAAGAACTGAACCAACGTTCCCCAACACAGTATAACATGTGGGTTCGGTCAATACATCCATATTATTATCTTGATTAAGACATGACATGGTCGCTACCAGGAGAGAGAGAGAGAGAAACCCTTTAGCGTATGCTCTTGCAAGATCAGATTGGTTATTATTTTATCTAATCAGGATGTCTCCCACTGTTTTTATCAAATCTTCCTTCAAACCCTAAAAGGAAAGACTAGCCGGGATTAATTACGCCCTAAAATTTCGCCAATCTTTCAGCCAGGCCAGTGTTGGTACTTTGAGGGGGGTTCCCCGTGCTTTCGCACGGACCTAATTAAAATAAATCTCGTTTTCCCAGGGGCGTAACCCCGTTAACACCTTTCTAGACACCTACTTGATCGGCTAATTGTCCTGTGTAAAACTCTCCCAGGAGTAACACTTACTTGCAGTGCGTATCGGGATCCAACTATCTCATAGATGGTATGCAATCTCATTGCAAATTTCAACACTTGAAAT
Organism: Agapanthus africanus; assembly: GCA_030015575.1. Classification (NCBI taxonomy): domain Eukaryota; kingdom Viridiplantae; phylum Streptophyta; class Magnoliopsida; order Asparagales; family Amaryllidaceae; genus Agapanthus; species Agapanthus africanus. The sequence goes on along the minus strand of JASDDO010000004.1, from coordinate 82,990,902 downwards.
TCCCAATAATATTTTGCCCCTAGCAACTTATGACCTTGATGAAGGCCAACAAAGCATAGGCCGCTAGTCAAGTTCAACCCGTACATTTCTTGATTGAATTAAACCCACCCGCACGACCCTTGACGAAGGCCAACAAAGTCGTATGACTACCCTAATCCAATCTGCATCATATGCTATAAGCAGATAAGTACTAATCAGCTACCGTACACTACGCCTTGACGAAGGCCAACAAACGTAGCACGAATACTAACTAGTGCTTATCTGAAATGATGGAGGGCTACGACAGGTTTTTCAAAAAAACTTTTGCGTAATGAACTTGATATCATTGTAGAAGCGAGTGATTTTGAAAAGGAGTGCTTTTGAGGCTTTTACTAGTTTCTCTAAAGAGGCCACTCCCGGTGAAGGGATCTCGGCTCTTTCCTTATCGAATAAGGTGCGGGATATATCACATATATCACTATGCAAAGAAAATACTCCAAAAGCAATCAAAAAACAAACCGTGTGTTGTAGCATCTGCCAGTTATTGCTAAAGAGCTCACTCCCGGTGAAGGGATCTCGTCTCTTTCCTTATTGAATAAGGTGCAGGATATATCACATATATCACTATGCAAAGCAAATACTGTAGCTACCCTTTTTGAAAATTTGATTCTACAACATCTTTTAGGTTTCTTTTCTTTCATTAATCATATTAATGAAGTCCCATCATTTATGCTTCCTAAGCATCACAGAAGAAACGAAAATACAACGTACGCTTATGCCATCCGCATTCGCCACAGTGTCCCATTATGCACCGTTAGGTTACTTAACTAACGGCATACCGGAAAGGTACTAGCGCGGGTGAAAACATAAGTAACGTCTACTATATATCTCATATATAATGTATATCTATTCGTCTCAGAATCCATAGTGATCACATCACAGAGCAGCAGAAGAAACATTTGAAATATTGGATATACTAGGAGGTCCGTGTTTTATTTTTGAGCTTGTATAAAACACGGATTCCACGGTCACAATGAATATCCAAACCCACATCCCTAGACCCCTACGAGCGCGGCAAGCAACCCTACCAATTCTAGAGTTAGGAAACCCGGACTCGACTTTTCGAGTTGGTCTCCCACTGAACTCTAGAACCCGGTTACTTGTGCTCCCATCCTTGGGTCTATTCTAATGCGGAAAAGTAAATAATATACAACAATGGTGACATCATCCTTAACCCGGAAGTGCCCCAATAAAAGAATATTACATACATTAAATTTTACTTGAATGAAAATAAAAAACTCTCATCTCACATAAAAAAACCCAGCTATTCATAACACGACAATCCAATATAACATATACAGCAACACACAACATCGGATGTCATCAACGTAAGTAAATATGCGTATTGTCGTTGACATATAGCAACGAAACCGGCGATACACCACATATTACACTTACGGTCGCAGAAAAACTAGACGATGCTAAACATTCCGATCAAATCGACAAACACCCACAATTACCCAAAAAGCTCAACACTTAAGCATAGTTTAAAATTATTCAGCACATGCCACAGTACCAATGAACCAGCCGTAGAAGGGTCAACCAAGGCCTCACATGTGGCACCGCTGAACCACCACAAACCCTAGGGTTTAGTGGCGGTTCTGACAGTCACATAGTCCAGTTAAGGTTTTGTTCTTCTAGAGGGTCCATCGCATAACTTGCATGATTTTTGAATTCTTTTTAACTACGGAAAAAATCCAACACTTGGAAAATTTTCCGGCAAGGGTTAAAGCGGGTATATGATATCCGATCGAACTTTTTAACACCATCTAAAGTAACCCAAAAACAGTTAGAATTACGACTATGAAATACTCCGAGTTGCCTTTATAGTAAATCAACATCACATGAAAATTTAGCAAAAATAAACAATACCTGAAACACCAAAACCCATGCAATGGAACACTGGAAAAATTTGGAGGGGAGGGGCTCGGATTTGGACGAGAAGGGGGATGGGGACGGCCAAAAAATGTCCAAATGGCTCCAAATTTCACCAGTGTTCATGTTATCACACATATATGATTCTGCACTTGTTTGAATTTTTTTTGACTCCATTTAAAAATCGACAGAAACCCGTATTTGGTGTTTCAAGTTTCGGAGTTCGTTTCAGTTTCGTAATCTACCACAATCCGTCTAATTCTCTAGCTAGGGTCTGATACCACTTTAGGGTTCCTATGAACGACAGCAAGGTTTCGGGAGGTATCGTCCATGCCATTTTCAAAAATTTGCCATTTTAAAGAACCCTAAACTAGAATCGATAACTAGAGAATCATACGAAACAACATGTAAACTACTTTACATCTAAGTGATAACAGAATACAACCTTTGTAGACTGGTCCTTCACTTCATTAGCTCCTTGTAGTTGTCCCTTCGCTGCGATCATGGAACTCCCGGACTCTTGCTTGGCTCCTCAAGGCGAAAGGAACGATCTTGCTTGAAGTCTTCGAGGCCGAAGATGATCTACGTCGAGGAAACACTAACTCAAGCTACTACTTCACTAATGAGAGATTAGTGAAGCTAACACCCTATACTAAAGTTCTAATCTAGTAGAGGATGATGAAGTAGGAGATGGGCTCACTTTAGTTTTATTTTTCTCACAATATTTTCTCTCTTTAGAAAACCCTAGCAAGCTTTGGCTCAAGGAAGAAGAAGATGAGCTCAAGAGATGAGAATGAACTAATGAGGTGAGAGAAATAACCATGGGTAAGTTTGTATCATATAATAAATCATGTAGAGACATAACCATGGCTAAATTATATTGGTTAGGTTAATAAATATCTTAAGTAAAACAAAAGTAGTGGACTAAGTCAATGCATCCATAAGCTTCATGAAGCTTCATGCATGTGAGCTCATTATCCGCTAATTTTGGAATTACTTTAAATACTAAAACCCAACATTATAATTAGTATGGTGTAAGTCTCATACACCCATGTAGTGTGTATCAACAACCATGATACAAAATAAAACGCAATTAATATATATCACATATATATTAAGTGTGCACATGTGAGAATAATAAATGCTTAAGTGAGCTAATATTAGTTAACGTAAATTAGTATATCAAATATAAAATTATACACTAAATTATCAAATCAACACTTGATTTAATAATCCGGCTATATCACATATAACCGACTAATATTATAAGTACCAACTTATCGAATCAACACTTGATTCAATAACCCGGCTATATCACATATAACCGTCCGATACAAATATTGCGAGAATAGAATACGGTATCACATACTCACATTATTCTCGGTCCCGCACATATCACATATGTGCTCCTACTTCGTTTTGCCTAAGCCAATAAAACCTCTATGTAGGACTCAAAAGACTCGTCAATACGCCGGCAGTAGGTGATGATCACATCAAGCACCCACAAGCCGTCAGCAGTATTAGCTGGACGTAACGACTACCCGGGTATTGAGCGATAAGAAGATCAGCAAGCAAGCCCGCTCTATCTCCTGTAAAGTCTGTTAGTAACACTACCGTACAGTCCGGTCTCCTCATCTGATATGCCGCATATCCAGTCTAGGGGTGGTAAACGTCAGACCCCAATAACCGATAAGTCATGCCGATATGAGGCTCATAACGTGTCGAGAAACTACTGATAACACTTAACCGTAAATCTGTAAATCAGCCCTGGCCAGGGACTTCACTATTATGGCCAATCGAGCACAGCGCAACATCAACCCCCAATACCGGGAGAGACGAAACCCCTCCTATCGCTCATTGCCTTCATATGACTCGGGATTGTACCCAAAAAACCACCGTTTTGCACATCCTGTTGAACGTGGTAAGGTGGAAATCAAAGCACCGTGGGAATCACACAAGACTCTATGATGATCTCGGGTCTACAGACTAACCTGTACTAGTGTTACCAGAGAACTGCCATCTGACATGAGGTATAATATCATCTGGGAGTTCTCGGCGAGTCCGTCCTATGTACCCAGTCTCCATTGAGCACCCGTATACCATCTCCGATGTCAACACTAATGGATATGGGATCATCCATTGCCCATCTCATGGGTCGAGAAGCGTATACGCTAGTCTACTCTGGTGTATCGATGCCCTGTCTCGATACACCCATGACTAGGAACATTAAAGGATGAACTTATGGACTACCACGGCCCCACTAGTATGATCTGCATCATAATCCTGGTAGTTAAGTACACATCCTAAGGGCTTTACCAACATGTAACCATAAGACAGTATCAAGAGACAAGTATACATGTTAAGATAAAGAGTAACCAGATAGCATACTATCATGTCGAGCAAGAAAGCCCTCTCTATATATGTCCAAGCATCCACTATAATATACATCATATGTACAATAATGGCCTCTAGGGCATACATATAACTAACAATGACAACATGAAAAAGCCCACGAATTTGCCCATGCCCATTTAATGCTCACGAAATATGCTTACTGGGAATTGCTAAAAAAACAAAGAATATGGCCAAAATTCATAACTCACAAATTAATAAATTAAACATTAAACAAAATTTTTAAGTCGAGAAAAGAAATTGGCAACTTCAAAAGTAATCTCGTAACGAATTACAAGATTACCCCTCATCCATATATACAAACCTGCATCCGTATTCCGACTGAATACGAATACAATGAGACGAAAATATTCCAACAATATAATACTAGGATCCATCTTAAACCAAAGCCCATTAGTATGATCCGTCCGATCATGATCCGCGCACAAGTGAACTTATATGATCGAACCCTGCCATAAAACCATACGGCCTCTACAACGTTTCTCCCGAACTATGGAAACCCTCTGTGTGGGACTCTAAAGACTCATCAATACACTGGCAGTGGGTTTAACCACAAGCACGTCAGTGGCACTAGCTGTACGTAACGGCTGCCCAGGTATTGAGCAAAAGGAACACCGACGAGCGAACTCATCCTGAAACCCTACTGAGCCTGACAGTGACAATATCCGTACAGTCCGGTCCGTTCGTCTATGAGTATCGCATAACGGGCCTAGGGGGATGGTAAACGTCAGACCCCAAATAGCGGTATAAGTCATGTCGGAGTGTAGCCCAGAACACCCTGAGAAACTACTAGAACACCTACCAGTAAATCTCACTTGCTTTGGCCAAGGGCTTTGTGTAATGGCTCTCCTAAACACAGCGCGATATCACCCCCAATACCGGGAGAGACGAATCCCCTGCCGATCCGCTCACTGCCTCCTTGTGGCACGGGACTGTACCCAACTAAAACCTGTTTGCACGACTCCTTTGAGCCGTGGTAGGGTAGTAATCAAAGCACAGTGGGAACTCACACAAGACAAATGACGATCTCAGGTCGATAGACTAACATGTACACATGTCACCAGGGAACTGCTATCTGACGATAGGTATAATACCAACTAGCATGTTCCCGGCGAGTCCGTCCGGTGTACTCATAACCCAATGAGAATATGTATACATCTTAGGTGAACCAACTGACACATTGTGAGACCAGCCATCACCCCTCGTCGGGGTCTCGATCTATATACACTAGTCGACTCTCGGAGTATCGATGCCCAGTCTCGAAACTCCCACGACTAGGGACCTCTTAATGATGTGCTTATAGACCCCAGCTCCCACGTATATGATCGCCATCATACTGCTTGCAGTCAAGCAAGAATCATATGGGCTCAATCAACATGTAATAGTGATCTGTAATGTCACCTGAAGCATTTACACGATGATAAAGACAAACCAGATAGCATACTATCATCTCGAGTAAGACTGTCCTACCGGTATAGGTCCTCCCTCAATCCTTGAAATCACGTGCCTGCGATCCAATAATTGACTTTGAGGGCACTATAGCCAACAATTGGATATTGCTCCAGAAAGGGTAAAACCCGTAGGCTGCAAATGGATCTTCAGAAAGAAGATTGGTGTAGATGGACAGGTTGAAACCTATAAGGCTAGACTTGTTGCAAAAGGTTTTTGTCAAAGACCTGGTTTGGACTATGATGAAACCTTTTCTCCAGTGGCTATGCACAAATCCATTCGGATACTAATTGCCATTGCTTCCTTCCACGATTATGAAATTTGTCAGATGGACATAAAGACCGCTTTTCTGAATGGAAATTTAGAAGAGTGTGTTTATATGGATCAGCCGGAGGGTTTTATAGAGAGTGGGAGCAGCGAAAAGGTGTGCAAGTTGCTTAAATCTATTTATGTATTAAAGCAGGCATCACGGAGTTGGACCATCTGTTTTGATGAGATGGTCAAGGAATTTGACTTTATCGAAAATCCAGTTGAACAATGTATTTATAGTAAGATTGTAGCGAGAACTGTGGTATTGTCACGACCCAAAATTTGGCCCATAACCGGCACTTAAACTACGTAACGTCTACAGGCGTACGCAACTTAAGTAAGCCAAAACCCAAAAATCTAAACCACCCAAAACTGGATAAACGGAGAAAAACATAGTTTAAAACATTTGGAAAAATATCTTTAACTTTAGTTTTCTTTCTTGAAAATTTCGGCAACACCTCCTTTGTAAAAACTAGCCCCGAAAACGGGTACAACATAGATAATATATAAAGCATCCCAAACGGGTACATCATATCTAGCCCTGAAGCTTAACGCCATACGGGCGATTTTCCCGTAGATGTTAAATCTACTCACCGATGGTCTCGAGCTATGAAAATCCAACCACCTGCTTCCCCTTGTTCGCAGATGTCTCCGCTTGCGACGCTATAATTTGACAAACACATAAACAATGCAAATCTCAGAAATCGACCAATATAACGTAAAACTATGTTTTAAACGATGCACCGACTCCAAACTAACTCACAAGCATCCGTCTAGTGGTTAACGTGCGTGATGACACTATGAAACCAACCCAAGTGAAACAGCTGCACAAGATCATGATTCGTGTCGGATAACGTAACACGCGGACACAAAACACTAGATTATAGGAAAACGATCCTATATTTTGCATACTGTAAATACTAAAAATTTAAACAGTACCAAACACCCAAAAATCACAGCAGACAACTACCCCTCAAAACCAAACCCCAACACCCCCTCAAAATCCGATGTCGCCGGAATTTCTTGTCGGGTCGCCGGCCAAAACCGGTGGGGTGGGTCTCGTGCTTCAGATGGAATCCTAGGGTCACTAGTACAACACTACTGTCTTGTTTGGTCACTCAGTAAAAATCCCTAGTCACAGCAGATCACAGAGGCTCTAAAAAGACACTAAAAATATGATATTGCACTAATCGATACTTAAAGAGTTCTACGCAACAACCAATGAGCAATACATCATAAAAACTCATAATTAGCAGTTTAGGGATTATACCTATCAATACTTGCTCCCAAGATCCAAGCTTTCCTAGCTCCAAGTGATCAAAGAGGCAAAAATCAAGACTTGATGTGTTTTGTGAGATTATTTTGGGAATTTTGAAGATTTATTTGGCTTGGAATTGTTGCAAATGGTGAAAGAATGATCAAGGGAAGAAGAAAGAAGGAGGAGCTCGGCCAAGGGAGGAGTATGAGGAATTTTGTGGAGTGTTCTAGCTAAAACATCAATAAATGCACAAAAATGCTACATAATTGCACATTCATGCACATGCCACCTCTTCCATTCATTTCTTTTCGTTAAAATTTTAATCCCTTTTTCTCAAAAGATCTAGATATTATGTAGGGTTTTGTTTTACTCAAGTTTGATTTAATGTGAATTGATATAATTCAAGAGTAAATACCCATACCCAATATGTAAATACCGCATTAAAATAATATTAAAATAGGGAAAAATTCTATCTGAACCAAAACTTCCCAAATACCCCCAAAGCTCGCGCACTATCTTTTTTTTTAGCTAAACAAGGTGCTGGAAAGTCTATACGAATGTTTGATCACAGTCGGGTTAAAACGGAAAACACCGACAATTTTACCCTAAAATGGAAAAATTCGCATAATGATTTCTAAAACGTTACAATCTCCCCCCTTGGAGAAATTCGGTCCCCGAATTAAAATCAACTACGCGTACCGTCAAAGAGTTGAGGGAATTTCTTCCGCATCTCACTCTCGGCCTCCCAAATGATCTCCTCACTAGTAGGGCTACGACAAAGAACCTTCACAGATGGCAAGACCTTTGACCGAAGTTTCTTCACCTGCCGATCCAAAATAACTACCGGCTGCTCGGTGAACGAAAGATCGCACTCAAGCTGAACGGTCTTGTGCTGAATCATGTGAGAAGGATCATGAGGGTATCTACGAAGCATCGACACATGGAAAACGGCGTGAACATCCAGAAAACTATGCGGGAGTGCCAAACGATAAGCAACAGAACCCACTCGCTCAAGGATCTCGAAAGGATTTACAAATCTGGGACTGAGCTTCCCCCTCTTCCCAAATCGCATAACGCCTTTCATTGGTGAAATCCTCAGGAATACATGATCCCCTACTACGAACTCAAGTCTGCGACGACGACGGTCGGCATAAGACTTCTGCCTGCACTGGGCTGATCTCATCCTGTCCTGAATCAGCTAGATCTTCTCCATAGTCTCCTGAACTAGCTGGTGTCCCAACACTCTACTCTCGCTGAGTTCGGTCCAACAGACTGGCGATTGACACTTCCTACCGTACAAAGCCTCAAAAGGTGCCATCTGAATAGTCTCCTGAAAGCTGTTGTTGTAGGAGAACTCAATCAATGGCAAGTGACGATCCCAACTGCCACAAAAATCGAGCACACATACACGGAGCATATCCTGCAGAGTCTGTATAGTCCGCTCCGACTGACCATCGGTCTGTGGATGAAAAGCGGTGCTAAAACTCAACCGGGTACCCAAAGCTTCCTGAAGCTTCCGCCAAAGACGGCTAGTAAATTGGGTGCCTCTGTCGGATACTATGCATGTTGGAACACCGTGCAAACGCACAATCTCATCTATATACAGCTGAGCATACTGAGCAAAACCGAAAGTGGTCTTCACTGGAAGGAAGTGAGCCGCTTCCGTCAACCAGTCAACAATCACCCAAATGGAGTCATACCCTCTACTGGCACTGGGTAGACCCACAATGAAGTCCATGAAAATCTGCTCCCATTTCCACTCCGTAATGGGTAATGATTGCAACTCTCCAGTCGGTCTCTGATGCTCAGCCTTGACTTGCTGACAAGTCAGGCACCTCGAAACGAAGTCCGAAATATCGCGCTTCATCCCTTCCCACCGGAAAAAGTCTCTCAAGTTACGGTACATCTTGGTGGAACCTGGATGAACGCTAAAGGCTGACTTATGTGCCTGCTCTAGGATCTCGCGTCTCAACCCATCAGCATCTGGTACACACAAGGGAGTCCCACATCGTAGCATACCCTGGTCATCAATCATGAACTCCAAAACTGTACCCTGTCGAACAAGCTCAAGAATCTCAGACAAACGGGCATCACTGGGCTAAGCCTCACGGATACGATCAAGTGGTAGTTGACGGGCGCGGACATGAGCAAACTGTCCCCCAGCGGAAGTGAACTCAAACTGCACTCCACCATCATAAAAGAGCTGCCAATCTGCAGAAGACTGACGCTGAACTGCGCTCAACTGGGATAAGCTACCCCCGGACCTACGACTCAAAGCATCAGCTACCACATTCGTCTTTCCCGGGTGATAAAGGATCTCACAATAATAATCCTTCACAAGCTCCATCCAACGGCGCTATCTCAGATTCAGATCTCGCTGCTGGAAGATGTACTTCGAGCTCTTGTGATCCGTGAAGATCTGACACGACTCCCCGTACAAGTAGTGTCTCCAAATCTTCAACGCAAAGACCACCGCAGCCATCTCAAGATCGTGAGTGGGGTGGTTCTGCTCGTGCTTCTTCTGCTGCCTAGAAGCATAAGCAATCACTCTATCGTGCTGCATCAATACACAACCGAGCGCCACTTTAGAAGCATCACAGTAAACAACATAGCCGCCCGATCCAGAAGGTAAAGATAGAACTGGTGCTGTCATCAACCGAGTCTTCAACTGCTGAAAACTCTGCTCGCATGTATCAGTCCAAATAAAAGGAACTCCCTTCTGGGTTAGTCCAGTCAGCGGTGCAGCGATACTCTAGAAATCCTGCACAAAATGGCGATAATAACCAGTTAAGCCCAAAAAGCTGCGGACCTCAGTCACCATACAGGTCTGGGCCAAAGCTGCACAGCCTCGATCTTCCTCGGGTCCACCAGAATACCATCACCAGTCACTACATGACCCAGGAAGTCCACACTATCTAGCCAAAATGCGCACTTTGAGAATTTAGCATACAGCTGGTGCTCTCTCAAAATCTGCAAAGCAATCCTCAAGTGCTGCTCATGCTCCTCACGACTCCTAGAGTATACCAGTATGTCATCAATAAACACAATAATAAACTGGTCGAGTAACGGCCTGAAAATCCGATTCATCATATTCATGAACGCGGCTGGCCCATTGGTGAGTCCGAACAACATCACCAAAAACTCATAATGCCCATAGCGCGTACGAAAAGCAGTCTTCGGAATGTCATCAATCCGAACCCGCAACTGATGATAACCCGAACGCAAATCAATCTTTGAAAAATGTTTCGCACCGTGGAGCTGATCAAATAAATCATCAAAGCGAGGTAAAGGATACCTATTCCGCACCGTAACTCCATTCAATTTACGATAATCCACACACAACCTCAAACAGCCGTCCTTCTTCTTGACGAACAGGACAGGAGCTCCCCACGGTGAAACACTCGGACGCACAATTCCCCTATCAAGCAAACCTTGCAATTGATCTTTGTAGGGTGTTTTTCGTCAACCCATTGAGATGGGAATACGCGCGCGCTTGTCCGGCGTACTACAGATTCCCCCTGCCTAGGGTAGGCCGGGGTTTAATGATTGTGGGGATCCGAATCTCCGGCAGTCGCGGACTAAGCTGCCGTTAATTACCCCTCGCCTTTAGAGCGAGAGAACCTCCGATTAACGGGTTAAATTGGTCATGCGAACTCAATATGCAGTGTACGTGTGTTGTGTTTTGAAAGGGGGGTTTGGATATATCGGGAGCCACACACAGTTTTTACGGGGGTCCCGCTACCCGGATAGCGGGCTGGGGGTCAAGGAGGCGAGCAGCCCCCTTGCGGGGTGCGGGGCAGCGCCCCGTTAGAAATTTTTTTCTAACAGGGACAGTGTCGTGGGGTACATGTGTGGGTAAATATTTATACATATGTATGTACATAAAAAAAGGGGGGAAAGGCATCCAAGGAATGCGTGGGGCCAGCGCCTTGAGCGCTGTGCGCTTAGGTGTTGTGCGCTCAGGCGCAAGCGTGCCACGTGTCGGCACATGGGAGTTTTGCACTTGAGCGCAAGCGCGCCACGTGTCGGCACGTGGGCTCTTTGCGCTCGAGCGCAGTGCGCCTGAGTGCAAGCGCTCCACGTGTCGGCACGTGGGTGCTTTTCGCTCGAGCGCAGTGCGCCTGAGCGAAGCACGCCACGTGTCAGCACGTGAGCGCTTTGCGCTCGAGCGCGGTGCGCCACGTGTTGGCACGTGGGCGCTTTGCGCTCGAGCGCAGTGCGCCTGAGCGCAAGTGCGCCACGTTTCGGTACGTAGGCACTTTGCGCTCGAGCGCAGTGCGCCTGAGAGCAAGCGCGCCACGTGTCGGCATATGGGGGCTTTGCGCTCGAGCACCGTGCGCCTGAGCACTAGCGCGCCACGTGTCGGCACGTGGGCGTTTTGCGCTCGAGCGCTGGGCGCTGGTGAGACAAAGGAGCTTTTAGTCCCAGAACCAGAAGCTATGCTTCAGAAAGGAAATATTTATTATATATATATATATGTAAATATATGGAGTTAAACTCCTAAAATGTTTTGGTTGATGAAAGGGGTTCTTCCTCTTCCTCCTCTGTTGGCCGGATCTTGATGATCAAGAGATGTGAGATCTAAAAATCTCTCCTTTCTGAGATCTAATGGTAGATCCAAGTTCTCCTTTGTGGGTTTTGTGGTGGAAGACTTCTTAGTTTTTGAAAAGAAAGAGTAAAACTCTTCATTTAATTCAAAAGAAATGAGAAGGTTTAGAACCTTGGAGAAGGAGCAGGAGGCACAAAAGATCTCAGATCTAAAATTTTTGTTGAGAGTATGAAAAGTATTACTTTATTCATCATCATGTTGCCTTTTATAGGCTTACATATTTACATATAGCCCCTTGGGCTTCAGAAAATGGCATTTTGCCTATCTCATGGCTCATGTGCCATTTCATTTTTGCATATAAGCTATGGGCTTAAAAAATATTGGCTTTATACCCATTTTGCGTACATTCATGTATAAAAAATTACATAAAAATTATTTATTACATGATCTATATTTTGACATGGAGGATGCTGGCCGCGGGCTCGACTTGGGCATGGGCCCGCTTGACCCGGGCTTGGGCCCATCTGGCTTGGGGTTGACCTTGACTTTGACTCGGTCAATAGGGGTGTAAATTTTAACCCCAACAATCTTTAAGCTCTCTAAGCTCTGCCGGAGCCATCCGATAAGGAGGTATAGAAATAGGCTCCGTGCCAGGAATCAGATCAATGTAGAACTCAATATCACGCTCTGGCGGCATCCCAGGTAACTCATCGGGAAAGACGTCGGGAAACTCTCGCACGGTAGGAACCCCGTCCAACGACTCCACTGTGGATCCAGTATCTTGAATGAAAGCCAAGAATCCCTGACATCCCCTCCTCAAAAGCCGACTAGCGCATAGGAAAGAAATCGAACTGTGAGGGGCGGCACCACGGTCCCCCTGCACAATAAACACTGACTCGCCGGGAAAACAAAACATAACTGTCTTCTCGCGGCAGTCTTCGGATGCATAGCAAGTAGCTTACCAGTCAATGCCCAGCAGAACGTCGAAGTCCAACATCTCAAGAAGGATCAAGTCGACGGACAGATCTCTGTCTCCTATACGGACAGCACACGACCGGAACACGTGTCGTGCAACAAACGACTCTCCTACAGGAGTAGTCATGACAAGCGGCTGATCTAGCCAACACGACTCTCGGCCTAAACTCGTCACGAAGTGCGTAGAAACATATGAATGTGTAGATCCCGGATTAAAAGAACATGTGCATTATAAGAACATACAGAAAGGGTACCTGAAACCACAGCATTGGATGCCTGCGCGTCCTGATGAGTCAAGGCAAACACCCGAGCCTGCCCTCTACCGGCAACTGGCTGACTTTCGCCTCTACCACCCCGCCCTCTCGGTACAAAACCATCGCGACCCCGACCTCTCTGCATAAAAGTCTGACGCGGAGCAACAACCGGCATAAGGGGCAACGCCCTCTGAGGTGGAGAAGGTGGTAAGGTAACATGCGGTACAGCTGCATCGCTTACCCGTGCCACAGCACAATCTCGAACCCGATGACCCATACTCCCGCACCGGTAACATCCAGATGCAAACTGCTGACCCTCCTGAGGGTAAGAGCTAAAAAGCCGACCTCGTTCCAAACCTCCACTATCTGAACGGGAACTGTCACGACGTCTAAACACCCGCCTCCCCGCCGGATCACCAGTACGAACCCTCTTCGGTTCCGGAGCAACTGACGACTCAGAAAGACGCTCTTCCACCAATAAGGCTGCATCCACCGCTGCCGCATATGTGTCGCAATGCTGAATGCTGATGGGTAGGAACAACTGGGTAAGCATGCCTCGAACAAACCTCTTCACCCTCATCTCCTCAGTCGCCACCAAGTACGGAGCGTACACAGACAGCTCGGTAAACAGTACATCATACTCAGACACCGTCATCCCCGGAGTCTGGAGCGTAACGACTCAAATCGGCGCGCTCGCACATCCCTGACGCACGGTGGAAGAAAACGGGCGAGAAATACCGTCACAAACTCAGACCAGGTCATAGGAGCAAGACCCGTGGCTCTGCCCCTCTCCAACGACTCACACCACTTCTGGGCCAGACCCTCCAGACGAAAACTCGCAAACTCTACCCATCTCTCATCGGAGCGAACGACAAATCCTGGCCATCCGCTCGATAAACGACTGTGGATCCTCAGTAGCATCTGTACCAGTGAACACCGGAGGCCTCAGCCTCATGAACTCTGTCAGTGATACGGTAATAACCTCTAGAGCTGTAATTGTGACTGCCGGAACTGTAGGTACCATCGTGGTCCCTGCAATGGGTGGAACAACTTCCTGCCCCGGCGCTCGAATGGCCTCTACTAAAGTCCCCATCATCTGGAGCAGGTCCTGCATACCAGCCCCAAACATAGCAATGTGCTCCGGTACCACAGGTGTACCGCCCTGGTCAGTCCTCGCCTCAGACGAGTCCACTCTGACCTCGGCCCTCGCAGCCGCAATCTGTGCCCTCGTAGACTTCGGCGGCATATAGGCTGTAAATTGAAACAAGATTCGATAAGAAAACAGAAATCGAATCACAATGATGTATATAATCACGGAAGGAATTTCAATCAATAAGTCCTAAGGTCACTTAGGCGGAGTATCGTGTCGTAAGTATGCCGCGGAACATACATACGCTACGTCACTCTGCTTAAGCTATCTACTCCATCATACCAAGGTCATCCTACACTCCGAAAGGTAAAACCTAGCGCTCTAATACCAACTTTTTCACGACCCAAAATTTGGCCCGTAACCGGCACTTAAACTACGTAACGTCTACAGGCGTACGCAACTTAAGTAAGCCGAAACCCAAAAATCTAAACCACCCAAAACTGGATAAACGGAGAAAAACATAGTTTAAAACATTCGGAAAAATATCTTAAGAAAGATCTTTTACTTTAGTTTTCTTTCTTGAAAATTTCGGCAGCACCTCCTTTGTAAAAACTAGCCCCGAAAACGGGTACAACATAGATAATATATAAAGCATCCCAAATGGGATAAAATCATACCTAACGGCGGAGACAACCACCACAACATATATACGACGCCGAAGCGAAGAAATATAAAAGAAAACTGCATAAAGAAGTGAAACTTTTCATAAAGCCGGCTCCAACGAGCACGGCACCCAAAGTCACAAAAATAATAATACAACACCGAATCCTCACAACACGTCTCTAAGCCAACTACAAGAAGTGGTAGATGGAGAATACTATATCCAATCAAAAAGATATACAATGTACAAACAGATGACCGCAAATCCACCTAAAAGCAAAGGCCTCACAGCCAAACGTAGCGGTATCCGCGAAAGTAGAGATGATAAGATGCCCTGCTGCGACTAAACTGAGGGTGAGTCCTGCAAAACACTGTGGCACAACGGGGGTGAGTTTCCAACTCGTGAATAGTAAATATCATCATACTGAAATCGCAAGTATGCACTAACAGCAATGATCAATAGCATGTAAGCTGGTAGCATGAGTATGACAATATGAATATGCAACTATCATGATCAAGGTACACCACCAGGTACTATATCTACATGAATCAAATGTATATCCACTGAATACTGAGTGCGGGATAATAAATAATATCATGCACAAATCGTAAGCATGGAAAAACCCGGTGTAAATCAACAACACCCTAAAGCCCAAAATACTCAGATCGGCCCCCAAATCCTGTAAGTCTTATGGAACCTGAGTGTCAAACATCGACACTCTAAAATATCATGAAAACCAGTGCCTAACATCGACATGTAAATACTCGTATTCATACGTTCTTCGAAACCCAAGTATCCCACTTCGACACATGTGTTCCATGTATCGGTCTTTCTGATATCCATACGTTCCTCGAAACCCAAGTATCCTACCTCGACACTTGTGTTCCACGTATCGGTCTTTCTGATATCCATATATCTCTCGGAATATAAGTGCCTAACATCGACACTTGAAATTCCTATATCGCATGAAAACATATCTCAAATGCGTAAATCCATGTAAAATAACATATGCAACATAAAACATCAATATGAGCATATCACGGGAAAAGTCCGCTATTTAAATGCATCAAGTCATTAAATATATCTCGCGGTTCCCAAATATCCAAATCCAAATTACATATATATACAGCGTCCTATTCCACCGATATATATGTTAATTGTGACATTCTATGCCCCTCTCATCCGTATATACATACCCTAATGAGGTGTCTCCTTCTATGCCCCTCTCATCCGTATATACATACCCGCATCCGTGTTCCGAGAAACACGAATACAAAGAGACGAAACTGATCCATCAATATAATACTAGGTTCCGGCTTAAACCAAAGCCCACTAGTATTATCCGCCCGAACATCATACACGCACAAGTGCACGTACGTGATCGAAGCCCTGCAGTAAAACCAAACGACCTCTACATCTTTCGCCCGATGCAGGGAAACTCTCTATGTGGGACTCTAAAGACTCGACAGTATGCTGGCAGTGGGTTTAACCACAAGCCGCAAGCGTTACTAGCTGCACATAACGGCTACCCAGGTATCTGTCGATAAGAAGGCCGATGAGGAAACCCATCCGAACTCCTACTGAGCCTGGATGTGACAGTCTCTGCACAGTCCGGTCCGTTCGTCTAAGAGTATCATATATCGGGCTTAGGGGGGCGGTAATCATCAGACCCCTAATAGCGCAATAAGTCGTGCCAGAGTGTAGCCCAAAACACCGTGAGAAACTACTGGAATACCTTCCAGTAAATCTCTCGTTCCCAAGCCAGGGACTTTGTGTAATGGATTTCCGAACACAGCACGATATCAAACCCCAATACTGGGAGAGACTAATCCTATCTAACCGCCACTGCCTCCAAGTGCTTCGGGACTGCACCCAACTACTACCTGTTTGCACGACTCCTTCGAGCCGTGGTAGGGTAGTGATCAAAGTACAATGGGAACACACTCAAGGTGATGTAGCAGTGTCAAGTCGACGGACTAAGTTGTACTCATGTATTCAGACCAGAATATTGCAATTTAATACCGCTCATTCATTATCTATTTTTTGTATTTATCAGTACTATTAACCATGTAAGTGCACGGCGGCGCCCCGGCCGTCAATCCGACGCCGGAATGCGGAAGCGGTGAAAAACTTTAATTTTGCGGACTTAGCAAACCGGCACCACCGCACACTAAACCCCGGATCGGGCCATTAAACTAGTTCTAGCTAACTACAAGATGGGAAGAGATATACCGAGTGATCCGAGTCCTCCGGTCTTCTCGTCGTCGTCCCGATCTCCCGCGGAATGTCCGGTCTCCACCTCGTCGCCGGAAGGGCACCACTTCGCCTACGTCTTTTACGGGCTCCCACCTCAATGCCGAGGCAACTCGGGCACGAAGCTGGCTAGTCGACGTGCCCAAGACTTGCTGTAGAATGTGTAGTGAACTATTGTCTCTATTGGGGTTGAAGGAGTTGCCAAGATGGAGAAATTTGTGGACAAGAATTTTTCATGGATGCTTAAGAAAAATGGAGCATCCATCAAAGATTGAGCTCGGCCAGCCCCTGTTTGTGCTCACTGGAAAAATGAAAAATGAAGCACCTCTCTCTCTCACTTCCTGTGTAAAGAAAACGATCCCCTTCAAATTAATCTCATAAAGCATCAGCCCACTCACAATATCACATGCCACCTTTTTAATTATTAATTAAACCCCATCACAATCATGTTGCACTCCAGCACACTAAATTGGCCCATTCCTCACTTCATAAAGTAATCTCCTGCACTCCCCAAATGCAATCATATATTAATTAACCCTCACTCCAACACCCCCATCACCAACAACCATGATGACTTTAAAAGTCAAGCCATCATGAGGAAGTGAAGTCAAATGATGGGACAAGTATCATGACATGATAATATGCAAAGACCCCCTCCACAAATGCTTATTTGCAACAATGCAAATAAGCCCTCCTCCACCAATCTTCGGCCAATGAACGGAATAATGGAAATCGGCCGAAACGGAAAGCAAACTGGCAACTCCAGAAAACTGGTCCCGTAATAAATTACAGGAAAACCCCGATACTGTGCATACACACCCGCATCTGTATTTCGACCGAAATACAAATGCAATGAGACAAAATCTACACTGTACTATACTAGGATCCGGCTTATACCAAAACCGGCTAGTAATATCTGTTCGATCCTGATCCGTGCAATACCGCACGTATCTGATCGAACCCTGCCATATTACCATACGGCCTATAGTACAAACTGTCCGATCCTGATCCGTGCAATACCGCACGTATCTGATCGGACCTTGCCATATCTCCATACGGCCTCTACAACCTTTCGCCCGAAAGCTGAGTAACTGAATGTGGGGGACTCTAAAGACTCGTCAACACCTTGGTTGTGGATTTAACCACTAGCACGTCAGAGGTATAAGCCAATACGTGACGGGCCACCAGCTATTGACCAAAAGGGACGTCGATGAGCGAACTCATCCTGACACCCTACTGAGCCTGTCAGTGACAATATCCGTACAGTCCGGTCCGTTCGTCTATGAGCATCGCATGGCGGGCCTAGGGGGTTGGTAAAAGTCAGACCCCCAAAAGCGGTACAAGTCGTGTCGGAGTGTAGCCCAGAACACCCTGAGATACTACTGGAATACCTACCAGTAAATCTCCTTGCCTCGGCCGAGGGCTTCGTGTAATGGCTCTCCTAGACACAGCACGACCTCACCCCCAATACCGGGAGAGACGAACCCCTGAAGATACGCTCACTGCCTCCATGTGGCTCGGGACTGTACCTAACTAAAACCTGTTTGCACGACTCCTTTGAGCCGTGGTAGGGTAGTAATCAAAGTACAGTGGGAACTCACACGAGACAAATGACGATCCCCAGGTCGATGAACTAACCTGCACACATGTCACCAGGGAACTGCCATCTGACGTCTGGTATATGACCAACTAGCATGTTCCCGGCGAGTCCTGTCCGGTGTACTCATAACCCAATGAGCACCTGTATACATCTTAGGTGATCCTACTGACACCAGTGGCTTGTGAGACCGGCCACCACCCCTCGTCGGGGTCTCGACTGTATACACTAGTCTACTATGGAGTATCGATGCCCTGTCTCGAAACTCACACGACTAGGGACCATTTAAGGATATGCTTATAGATTGCCAGCTCCCACGTATATGATCGCCCTCATACTGCTGGTGGTCAAGCAAGAATCCTAGGGGCTCTATCAACGTGTAATAGCGACGTGTCAGGTCACCTGAAACAGTACACGATGATAAAGGTAAACCAGATAGCATACTATCATCTCGAGTAAGACTGTCCTACCGGGATAGGTCCTCCATCAATCATTGCAATCACGTACCTGCGATCCAATAATTGACTCTGAGGGCATTATCTCCAACAATCTCCCACTTGCACTCAAGGTTAATTATTGCGATGTCACATACTCACAGCCCGTGTGATACCGAACACCCAACTCCTCTACTAGTCAGTCTCACAAAGCTCGTTTGCGAAACTATTGCGTTCGAGGAATAGCCTCAGTGAGTGGATCCGCTTTGATGTCTCTTTCTATGTCTCTCTATATCTCAAGTTCGCGGAGAAAGCCATCTCCCGAAATGAGCAATACCTGTCTTAGAATGTGTCTCGATGTCTGATGGGACATAGCTCATAAATGAACTCCAAATCCAAACTTCTTAGACTGTATCGTCAACTGAACTTAATCAGTATCCTGCGCCATGCCTCCCTCAGTATTGCCTTGGACCACCTGTCCAAAATACTGCCCCTCGTCAGAGGGAAAACTATAACTCTGACAACCTCCTTGTCGTCCATGTCACCTTGGAAGCCTGGAATGATAACTGTCTCACGAATGAGGCTGTCGTTATCATATCCCTAGAACATCCACTTATGTTCTAGAACTGCTTCCGACTGTTTCTCCAGGATTGGATTAATGTCAACTTATTGCATCTAGTGCAAGAACAACATTTGGTGTGGTACTTTGACATCTTATGATTGACTCAATTGCCTGAGCAAGTGATCTGCCAATCATGCACATCCCTCTCCCCTTTAGTCCGTAAGACACCTTTAGAGAGGGTGACTCCATCACCTGCAGGTATACTACCATGCCAGGAGTCGTCCATTCTAAATACTCTTAGAATGTTGTCTAAGTACCCTGATTGGGAAACCACCCAAATCTAGATCTAAAACCATAGATCTAGTAACCAGTATGTCTGATATAAAATCCATTTCCTTTGTGGAGAAACCACTGTGTGACGACCAAAGTATAACCGATTGTAGTGTAGGAATATCACTTCCTACTCTGTGTATGTCATCTAAATACCATGACATCACACCCTACTACCTTCTCAATAGATCCATCCCCTATTCTGATGAAGTCAAACCCATGACTGTCACGTCAGAAATAGATGATCTATCTCCGCTACATCTGCTTTAGCCTATAAATAGACATAAGCTACCTGTCCACCAATGCTTCCGCTGCTCCCACTGTCTACGACAACCCTCTGGCAGAGTTATATAAACGTACACTTCTGAAGCGAGTTCAGAACGACGCTATACTCATCCTCCCGCCGGGTCTCGCAGCCTGGAACAACAGCAATGGTAATTGTGGGTAGACAAGAACTTCCCTGTCACCGTCCTTGAGGCTACCGTAGTACCTCTCGGGTGCCTGAAGTTACCCACCTCATCTGCGGAGTGGTCAATGGATTGTCAATCCAGATTGAATCTTTAGGTTCCTTATCAAATCTTCAGTAATCGTTTGTGGTTCTGGAATCACTTCCAGTTCTACCATACTCCCACTACTGTTTTCTGAAAAAATCCATTTTTAATAAAACTGTGGTGAGTCTAGAACAATATCGCTATTGTTCATCCAGATGGTAGAAAGTCAACCCTCGTCATAGCCTGGGTCAACCCACAAACAGCCATTACAGAAACGTGCCTTGAGTCATCCAGAGTCTGGTTTTAATCATAAGCCGGACAACTCCCCGTACCTTAACATCGTTAAGATATGAACTGTTCTATATCCAATATAGAAACAGAGGCACTGATTTAATTGAACCAGATTCAAAGCATGCGGCTGTCTCCAGCGCATGTCAACTAAAAGGAAAAAGGCCGATCAGCGTTACTCAACTTAGGAATGCTTCCAATTATGAGTAACCTGAAAGAGAAGCAAGTTCTCTTAGTCATTACTATCAACTGAACACCATACACAAGTATCTACATCTTCGATCTCTTTGAAGAATCCCGATACTTGCTACACCTGGTTCTCTACTCTATTCAAATACCTATAACTTCTCAAAATTCGGACCATGTGTTTCCACGAAACACCTGTCTAAAAACTAGAGAAGTCATAAGTAAACCGAATATAGTACGAGGACCAACCCCTCTGTCCTGATGGACCCTGGACAACATACAATACTCTGTATAAGTCCCTTGAGTTTGATAACTCATTCACTGTGTGTCGTAGGTTGAAAACTGTACTTATGGTTAAGAAGAATTACACCGATGTTTAATGCTCCTTACCTAACCATCCACTGATATAGGTAAATGCCGTAGACATAATTTCAGAAAGGTATATCTCACTCTATGAAAATAGACGTACAGATATATCAATTTGAAATTGGTGCATAACAGCGGATATTCAAAACCAAATATTTGCCGACCGGCAAACTGCCCAGGTGATTTCCTCAAATATCACCGATTGCAACGAATCCCGATATAATGAGGATAGTCACCCAATTCCCAACAACTTACTCCCACTCATCATCTGTAAAACCATACAGATGTGAGAATCATACCTGGTAAATACATACCCTGGAGTAAGTATCTAGTCGGGAAATCAGCTTTCCGTTAACAGTACACAGTGAGACTGAAACATTGAAATGTTTCGTAGGGGTATCCTGGTATTCCTAGTAATGCCTTTTCCATATTCACGACTGTAACCGTATAATTCTTTGCCACCACTCCAAATCCCTTCATATGTCTTTAGTCATTACCTTCTGCACACCCCTTTAGGCCAAATGGTTTTCTTCCTTCCCTACCGTTCGGCACCAGCCTATGGTTTGGAAGAAGACTATCCAATAAGCATAATGGGTGTACTGTCCTAATCCTAGGAACACTCGCAATGCGAGAGAAGGTGAAGATAAAAGACACCTGAATAACTCTTATTCCTATTTCTCCTGAACCAGAATCCATCCCCGAACTGGAACAAGTTCCTTTCGAGTTCGTATATAACCATACGATGGAGTATCAAATAAACTGTGGATCTTCGTAGTGATACGGAGTGTCCTGAAGAAATACAAAGGTGATTTAGGATTGGCGAAGGAATACTTGGTTTGGTCGTGAATACCTGTTGCAATTTACTTTGCCCTCTTACAATCCCTTGCTTTGTCTTAACTCAATACCTTCTGTACACCATCGTTAGGCTAATTGGTTTTCTTCATTCCCTACCGGTCGGCACCAGCCTAAGGTTTGGAAGATGACAATCCAATTTGCGTAATAGGTGTACTACCCCTAAACTAAGGAGTACTCGTAACCTGAGAGAGGGTAAAAGGAAAAGACAACTGAATAATCCTATCCGTTTTCTCCAGAACCGGAAACCATCCTCGAATAAATCCCTTCGAGTTCGTATCTAACCATACGATGGTTTTGTCCAATGGAAGTGGACGTTCGTAATAGTACGGGGTGTCCTGGAGAAAAGGGTAAAAGCAGGAGTGGCAATGAGGTTTGCAACTCTGACAATCCAAAAGCCAGTGTTTAAGAAGGTTCGGTCAACTTGGTCTCTGAGTCAAAGTCTTAGGGTCGGGTCAATGGTCGCTGCCAAAGAGAGAGAGAAAAGAATCACTCAGCATGCACTCTAACCTAGATCAGAATGGTTACCAATTTATCTAATCTGGAATCCTCCCACTGTACCTCAAATTCTCCTCCAAACCTGAAAGAAGAATTAGTCGGGGTCACCCGAGGAGTAAACTAACTCATCAGTGGGAATCGGGATCCAACTATCATCACATGATAACGTGACGGAATCCGCTCACGGTATCACACTCCAGAAGGTATGCGCATATCTGGAAAGTTTCAGTTCTTTTGAAACTCCCGATGTGATTTCTGCCCCATGCTCTTATGACCTTGACTTTGGCCAACAAATCATAAGTCACATGTCAAGTTCTACCCGTCATTCTCCAGGTTGATTCGAATCCACCCGCACAAGACCTTGACTTTGGCCAACAAGGCTATACGACTGTCCCAAACCAACGCATCTATCTATGCTGCATATGAATAACCAACAGCTACCAAACACTGTGCCTTGACTTTGGCCAACAAACACAGCTTGAATACTATTGACTACCCATATGAAACGACGGAGGGCTACGAATGGTTTCTGGCGAAAACTTAACGTAAAGAACTTGATATCGTCGAAGGAACGGATAGCTTTTTAAAATATAGTGACGAAAACCTTCTCTAAAGAGGTCACTCCCGGTGAAGGGATCTCGGCTCTTTCCCCGTAGAATGGGGTGCAGGATATTCCAACTGAATACCACGGTGCAAAGCAAAAGTAATCGGCTATAGTGAAGTTAATGCCCTGACGCAAACTTTTTGTTCAAGGGGTCACTCCCGGTGAAGGGATCTCGGCCCTTGCCTCGTCGACTGAGGAGCAGGATATTCCAGCTGAATATCTCGATGCAAAACAAAAGTGAACGTCCTTGCAATAACAGCTTTTAGAAAAGTGTTCCAACAACATCATATTAGGTTTGTTTTTAACTTGCATTGATCCGAATCAATGCAGTCCCATCAATTGATCACACCAAAAAGAACGAAAATATACTGATGTACGTATATGCCATCCGCATTCGCCACTGGGTCCCGTCATTACCCGTTAGGTTAGCTTACTAACGACAGAGCGGGGACTGGACTAGCGCGGATGTAAAACATATACAACATCTACTAATATATATATACCAATATATTATATTTCGCTCAAGGCGTGAAAAGAAATGCAACATCACAGAGAATGAACAGCATCACAGAAACAATACAGATATCTGGGATCCCCGGGTTTCACAGAGCTACTACTGAAACCCGACGTTCCCCTGGTCGTGTGGATAGCCTGTGCAATGAAATCCTAGACCCCTACGGGCGCGGTAAGTCACCCGCCAAAACCTGAAGCGAGGCAGCCCCCTTCAGTACCGTGAATGGACTACCCAGCACTTCACGGAATCCGGCAACTTGGGCACCCCTCCTGGGTCAACCTGTACCCCCTACGAGTGCGGCGAATAGCCTGCCAATTCTAGAGTGAAGCCCCCTCCGTCTCAATGCCATGAGATGCGGGCCCGTTGCCCTCTGGAATCCGGCTATCCGTGCACCCCTCCGCGGGGTAATCCTAGTACAGAAAGTAAAATATACATACAACGGGTACATCGACCGCAACCTGGCCGTGCCCCAAAATAATAATACAAACAGGCAGTGACGGCAGTCGACATGTCGGACGGTCGCCCCGCAATAACAAATGTACATAATACAACACAACTGTACTAGCATTGCATCCAGGCTATCCCCCACGACCGATCCACAACATCACAGCAAAAAACAGAACATCAACGTGAAGGTCACGTTCGCAAATCCGTCTAACCGGGCTATAGCAGTTAGACCGGATTTACCGATCAAGTGACATTCACGGTCGCAGATATAATGTAAATACTGTGAAAAATGTGTTTAAAATATTCGATCCATCAAATTTTAACAAGTGGGCCCCCAATCAAAACTGTAGCAGATCAAGAAATTCTGGGCCCAATGTTATTATTCCAAAACCCCACTTTTCACCCCAGAAAGCCTCTGTAAAAAATTGGTGCAGTGATCTCCACAGTGCGCGGCGGAACAGCGGCGGGAAGGGGGTTTTCGCGGCGGTTCCGCGCTCCAACTGTGGAGTCACTTCATCGAATTTTTACAGAGCTCTTAGATTTTCCAGTACATCAATATTTTACAACGTGAAAAATTTTTCGAGACCAAAAATTTTCAACAGAAACTGATGCGAAGGTAAAATGCAGTTTTGGAACTTTTTGATCGATCGGAAATGCAAACACATTAAACCAAGCTAGACTAAGTTAATGGCGAGGCTCTGATACCACTGTAAGTGCACGGCGGCGCCCCGGCCGTCAATCCGACGCCGGAATACGGAAGCGGTGAAAAACTTTAATTTTGCGGACTTAGCAAACCGGCACCACCGCACACTAAACCCCGGATCGGGCCATTAAACTAGTTCTAGCTAACTACAAGATGGGAAGAGATATACCGAGTGATCCGAGTCCTCCGGTCTTCTCGTCGTCGTCCCGATCTCCCGCGGAATGTCCGGTCTCCACCTCGTCGCCGGAAGGGCACCACTTCGCCTACGTCTTTTACGGGCTCCCACCTCAGTGCCGAGGCAACTCGG
This sequence comes from Agapanthus africanus, assembly GCA_030015575.1. NCBI lineage: Eukaryota > Viridiplantae > Streptophyta > Magnoliopsida > Asparagales > Amaryllidaceae > Agapanthus > Agapanthus africanus. The sequence continues at coordinate 82,965,599 of JASDDO010000004.1, read as the reverse complement.
GCAGGAAGCTGGCTAGTCGACGTGCCCAAGACTTGCTGTAGAATGTGTAGTGAACTATTGTCTCTATTGGGGTTGAAGGAGTTGCCAAGATGGAGAAATTTGTGGACAAGAATTTTTCATGGATGCTTAAGAAAAATGGAGCATCCATCAAAGATTGAGCTCGGCCAGCCCCTGTTTGTGCTCACTGGAAAAATGAAAAATGAAGCACCTCTCTCTCTCACTTCCTGTGTAAAGAAAACGAGCCCCTTCAAATTAATCTCATAAAGCATCAGCCCACTCACAATATCACATGCCACCTTTTTAATTATTAATTAAACCCCATCACAATCATGTTGCACTCCAGCACACTAAATTGGCCCATTCCTCACTTCATAAAGTAATCTCCTGCACTCCCCAAATGCAATCATATATTAATTAACCCTCACTCCAACACCCCCATCACCAACAACCATGATGACTTTAAAAGTCAAGCCATCATGAGGAAGTGAAGTCAAATGATGGGACAAGTATCATGACATGATAATATGCAAAGACCCCCTCCACAAATGCTTATTTGCAACAATGCAAATAAGCCCTCCTCCACCAATCTTCGGCCAATGAACGGAACAATGGAAATCGGCCGAAACGGAAAGCAAACTGGCAACTCCAGAAAACTGGTCCCGTAATAAATTACAGGAAAACCCCGATACTGTGCATACACACCCGCATCTGTATTTCGACCGAAATACAAATGCAATGAGACAAAATCTACACTGTACTATACTAGGATCCGGCTTATACCAAAACCGGCTAGTAATATCTGTTCGATCCTGATCCGTGCAATACCGCACGTATCTGATCGAACCCTGCCATATTACCATACGGCCTATAGTACAAACTGTCCGATCCTGATCCGTGCAATACCGCACGTATCTGATCGGACCTTGCCATATCTCCATACGGCCTCTACAACCTTTCGCCCGAAAGCTGAGTAACTGAATGTGGGGGACTCTAAAGACTCGTCAACACCTTGGTTGTGGATTTAACCACTAGCACGTCAGAGGTATAAGCCAATACGTGACGGGCCACCAGCTATTGACCAAAAGGGACGTCGATGAGCGAACTCATCCTGACACCCTACTGAGCCTGTCAGTGACAATATCCGTGCAGTCCGGTCCGTTCGTCTATGAGCATCGCATGGCGGGCCTAGGGGGTTGGTAAAAGTCAGACCCCCAAAAGCGGTACAAGTCGTGTCGGAGTGTAGCCCAGAACACCCTGAGATACTACTGGAATACCTACCAGTAAATCTCCTTGCCTCGGCCGAGGGCTTCGTGTAATGGCTCTCCTAGACACAGCACGACCTCACCCCCAATACCGGGAGAGACGAACCCCTGAAGATACGCTCACTGCCTCCATGTGGCTCGGGACTGTACCTAACTAAAACCTGTTTGCACGACTCCTTTGAGCCGTGGTAGGGTAGTAATCAAAGTACAGTGGGAACTCACACGAGACAAATGACGATCCCCAGGTCGATGAACTAACCTGCACACATGTCACCAGGGAACTGCCATCTGACGTCTGGTATATGACCAACTAGCATGTTCCCGGCGAGTCCTGTCCGGTGTACTCATAACCCAATGAGCACCTGTATACATCTTAGGTGATCCTACTGACACCAGTGGCTTGTGAGACCGGCCACCACCCCTCGTCGGGGTCTCGACTGTATACACTAGTCTACTATGGAGTATCGATGCCCTGTCTCGAAACTCACACGACTAGGGACCATTTAAGGATATGCTTATAGATTGCCAGCTCCCACGTATATGATCGCCCTCATACTGCTGGTGGTCAAGCAAGAATCCTAGGGGCTCTATCAACGTGTAATAGCGACGTGTCAGGTCACCTGAAACAGTACACGATGATAAAGGTAAACCAGATAGCATACTATCATCTCGAGTAAGACTGTCCTACCGGGATAGGTCCTCCATCAATCATTGCAATCACGTACCTGCGATCCAATAATTGACTCTGAGGGCATTATCTCCAACAAACCAGTGTCTGCTCAGTATTACAGATTACAGGTATCCGTGAAAAAATACTGGAAATACACTTAAAATCACGGATATTACAGTTGTGAGCTGACACTGCAACCAGAACCGCAAACCGACCGATAATTCTTGGGTTTCTTTGTGAAACATGCTTGTGTACACACTTTTCTGTCTAAATGGACCAACGCAATACAAGTTGTACATAAGTTGCACTAGGACCTAAGGGACAGCCATGGTATGATGGCTTGAGAAAGTCGGCACATATGGTGTGATGTGCATTTATTCCATAAAGTAGTGATGTGATTTATATCTACAAGTTTCCCTCTAAAACCTGGGTGCAGACCAAGTCTAATTTGAGAAAACTAGCAGCACCAAAGTTATATTGGAGACAACACAAGACCACACTACAAGCACGAGCCCCATCCCTCGGAATTGACCCGAGCGCAATGCCCCATGGGCCGAGCTCGCCGACCCTACAGTGCCCATTGGGTCCCATCTTTCTACTGGCCCTCCATTGCTGCCTTGTCATCAATTTTTTATTGTTTGTTTATTCATTTTTTGTGCCTATATATAGCAGGCAGTGGGCAAGGGGTCAAGGGTCTCACTTTTACCAAGTTTTATTCTTTACAAGTTCTCCTTTTATTTTCTTTTTGGTTCTTTTGTACATAGCTTAGCTTTCCCTTGAGTCCATGCCCTTCTCTTGATCTTGCAACCTCTTTAGTGAGCTTGCAAGTTTAAGTTTAGGGTATTGATCTCAAGGTTGTATCTTGGACATAATAGAACTTTCATTTTGTACACTTGGGTTCCTAGTATTATATTCTTGCTCTTTTTCTTTCTTTCACTTTTAATTCTTGCTTTACTTACTGATTGATATGAATTCTCGGTGTGTCGGTAGAAAATGTATAGAAATCACAACCAAAGAAATTTTTGACCGCAATCAATAACGGTGTCGATTGTAGCGCGTTAGTGAATACGGATCGTCCGTAGGAAATGTGAGATTTGATCGTAATTGATTTAGATGAGTCGAAAATTAAAGAGAAAAGAAAAGAGAATTCAATTCAAGATTTATAAAAGTGAATTTTAAGAATTTGCAAAATCTAGATCTAATATCAAGAATACTCAAAATCAAGAATCAAGAATCATCCAATTGAGTTAGTTATCAAGATTTATAATGAGGCTCGTAGGAATCGATCGAATCGATAATTAGGATGAAGACTTGTGATTACGTATTCTTATCCTTTGATGATTTGTTGCTAGATCGATGACGATCAACGAGAATTAGGGATCTCTTGCGGAAACTAGGGTTTCATCATCTATCCCTTGTCCTTTTGTTGATTTTCATTCACATTCTAGCCTCTAGGAAATTCAAATATCGATCGTTGATCACTAATTAAGAGCGAAAACATTCAAGAAAGCATCTCGCTCGAAACTAGGTCGTCGATGATTCAATTTACTAGAGTTTAAAACTCATAGGACTTAAAAATCGTACAAGAATCTAATCATCATCAACTATCAATTTTCTTGATTCCTCCACGAGCGGAGTTTTTACTCAAGCATCATATCAAAGAAAACAATCAAGAATTGAGATCTCATCATAATGCAAGAATGCAAAGAAAGCAAGATAAAGAAATTTCACCATTTATTATTCATCAATTCCGTTACAATTCGCTCAAAAACTACAATAATTGAGGAAGAAACTCGATTGTCGAATTAACTTCGCATCGTCTCCGTGAGTCGCGGATCGTCTTGGATCACTTGCTCGCTTGAAAATCGGCGTCGCTTCTAAAAGGTTGAAGGCTTCTTGCTTGAATTGTACTCGGAGATCTTGAATTGATCAAATTGTGTCACTCAATTTGATTTGAATTTTATTTGGATCTACAATTTTCCCTCCACTTTCAACCACCTCAAACCCTAGATCTAGATCTCATTTTATAGCCCAACCCTTTTCAATTCAAATTCAAATTTCTTTCCAAAATGAACAACTTTTCCCTCCAAAATGAACCAACTCATTTGAATTTTCCCTCCAAAATGAACTTCCTCATTTGAATTTTCCCACCAAAATGAGGTAGTTAGAAAGAATCTTCGCGAAGAAGTTTGTTGGAGGGAATATTCTAGAAAGAGGTTGTTACAAGGACGCTTCTAGAAGAAGGTTGTTGGAGAGAGCCTTCTAAAAGAAGGTTGTTGCAAGGAATATTCTAGAGTGAGTTTGTTATGCAGAGCCTTCTAGAAAAAGCCACGTGGTCTTTTAGAGTCATCTGGAAGCTTGGCCGTTACAAGGAGACAGGTGGAGAAAATATGAAGCTGTGACGTGTCCCTTGCGCCGCGGATCCACCGCGGGAAGGGCCTATTGGCTGCGGATCCGCGACCCATTGAAGGTATCTGTGCATGAAATTTCTGGGCTGCTTTGTTTTCGCTTTTTGGCACTTTCTGGGATGCTTGGAATCTTCTTATTCATTCTAGATTTCTGCCAGATCTCAGGTCAAATACTTGACGTATTTATATTAACACTTTTCACTGTTTCGGCTCTTTTACCTGGAATTTCCTGTACAGATTCTCGAGACAAGTGTTGCGATATACACAGATGATGCATGCAATGATAAACACTCAATTTCCCTCAAAGTGCTGGTTATAAAGTATAACACATGTTATTTGGTATTTTACAGTCAATTTGCTAATATGTGCTATATTCATTCCGAGTACCTTTGGATGGGTGCAAATGGTAGGGAAATTGACGTGTTAAAAATGCAACATTTTCGACTCATCAAATTCCCCCAAACTTATTTTTGGTCGTCTCGAGCAAACTGTTTTATTAAAAAGAGAAGGAGAAAATAAATAAAAATAAAAACTAACAAGCACACTTTCGTAGGCAACACGATTGCACTGATCACGTGCAACAAGCCTTTAAACCTCTAGGCGTCCCTAGTAGGAGGAGTGTTGTCTCCTGAGGGTTTTCAGCGGATTGCACCCACAAAATCAATAATAAAAGGAAGACTGTGAAATTTACATATAAAGATAAGAATTATAAAAGAAAGACTTTGAAAATTAGAGTTTCCAACTATACTAACTTTTCGGTCGTCATGAGCCCTATCTTAATAGTCATGAAAAGATATTAGAAATCACATCATCCCTCAATAAAACATCGTCTTTATTCTTCATTCATATATTTCTTCAAAACATCGATCATATAACCCTGCGTGTGTGTAATAGACATTCCTACACTCGGAGAATTCAATTCAAGCTATCAAACTCTTGTCCATCTGCCTCAGTACTTTTTAATTTGATGAATATGTAGATGAAGTTGCTCACACATTTTTCATACGACCGTTAATACTTCTTGAGGTACTAACCGACCGATTACTCATGTGCTTGCTTATTAGGTGTATTTTCCTCGTCTTGCACCACCTAAGACTTAGTAGTGACTCCCAGACCAGTTGGTCTATGGCACTAAGTGATGAAGCACCCTCCCTATATTTTTTTATTGCTGCCTTGGCGATAACAAAACCAGTGTTCATTTTTCTTCACCATTTTTATATTTTCTTCATTTTTTTATTTCCTTCATACTTTGGCTTTTAGACAAGAGCATTTTAAGGTATCCTCTACTATCCCGAGTTTCAAGACGTGTGTAAGAGCGAATAGTAGGCTGTCAACGTTCAAATGTTTGGCTTCCAGAATAGGAACTATTTTTCAGACTTATTTTTATCCTCAGATTAGTGACTTCTTTCATCTTACTAACCCTTGGGACAACGGCTCATAACTACTTATTACTAGTTCGTTTAAGAAAACTTCTAATTTTCTTGGTTTTCTTAATTTTTTCTAATCTTTTGGATGTAATTTTTCACTATCTAATCTTTTATTATCTTATTTATGTACACAAATTTTTTTTTATTTTTTTTATTTTTAAAACTTTTTTAAATTTTTATAGGTTTTTAAATGTTTTGTGCTTATGCAAAGTATGATGCAAATGATGCGAAAATAAGCACAAACCTCCCCTAAACTTGTTTTCAACAGTGTCCTCACTGTTGCCATCCGCTAGATCACAAAAAAACCTGTAAGCTTGGAAGGAAATTTATTAATGGAGGCAATAAAAATGATCGTGAAAATCCTCCCCCAAACTTATTCTTGGCTCATCATTTTCAGTAAAAAATTTCTTTTCAGGAGCCAGATTATACCCCCCCCAAACTTGAGTTAAACAATGTTAAGCTTTGAAAATCACAAGAGGGGGTCAAGATTATTGGTCGATGCCAAGCATTGCAAAGACCGAAGGTCAACACCATCCATTCGAAGATTTTATCAATGTAGTGCTCTGGTTGGTGGAATAAGAAGTAGGGAAAGGGTTAGTGGTGGAATAGAATGTGTTTGCGTCTTATTTTGGAGAGACGACTCAGTGATTGTGATGGATTACTCGCATCCTTTTTACAGTCCAAAAGAAGGGGCGGAGGTTCAATTTCATTGTTTGGGAGATGATTCATCTCAACACCCGTTCTTTTCAAAAATGCGAGTTCATCAGCGAAGATCTCCTCAAAAGTTTCATCAATACCCCGAAGAATAATGTCATCACAAAGTGCGGGGTGATCTTCAGACTCCAAAAACAGTTCATAATCAGTGTTAGTTGTTGACCCGTACAGCTCAGTGGAAGAGTCCGTATGTGTATGATACATAGTTGGGTCAAACAACAACATATGAAAAGTGTCAAGATCAGTATCATGAGGATCGTCAAATTCGCTGCTGTCGACATCCATTAATTCGACAGAACAGACCTGAGCAGTAGGTTCGGAGGGTACACTTCCCAACTTTTAAATGTTCAGCTTAATTGATCTATTCCCGAAGGATAGGGTCATAGAGCCATTACGACAATTGATTATAGCATTGGAAGTGGCCAAAAAGGGGCGACCAAGAATCACCGGAATTTGATTCCGTGGGTTCGCTACAGGCTGTGTATCAAGTACAATGAAGTCCACAGGGAATACGAATTCCCCGATTTTTATCAACACATCCTCCAGTTCACCCCTAGGTTTGGTGATTTATCGGTCGGCCATTTGGAGAGTTATGTTCGAGGGCTTTAACACTCCGATACCTAGTTGCTCATAGACTGAATATGGAAGCAACTTAACACCAGCGCCTAGGTCAAGTAGAGCACGGTTAATATGTTTATCCCCAATAGAAATAGTAGGACAGCCAGGGTCCTTACGTTTCCTTGGTAATTGTTGGGGAAAAGCCGTGTCAACACTACTTGACATAAAAACTTTCTTTGGCACTTGAGTTTTCCTCTTCCTAGTGCACAAGTTATTAAGAGTTTTCGCATAGGACGGAACTTGTTGGATAGCATCTAGGAGAGGGATGTTGATGTTAACTTGCTTAAACATGTCCACAAGCTTCTCCATTTGGGCATTGGGTTTGTTGGGCCTCAACCAATTTGGAAATGGAGCTCTATCAATAAGTGTCGGGTCCAACATTTGTGGAGAAGTTTGTGGGGGTGGAAAGGATGAAGTGGCTGGAGGGTTCGAGCCTTTGGGAAAACGGAGAATAGGCTCGGAAGAAGACGGTAAATTAGACGAAATAGGGTAAGAAGTAGAAGTGGAAGTGGAAGCCGGGGGTTCACTTGATTCCTCAACATCAATCTGTTTACCCACATGATTGTCTAGCAATTTTCCAGATCTCAACGTGGTAAATGCATCCACATTAGTGTAATGTGAAGGTCCATGATCAGGTCGGGATTGAAATGGAAGATTCCCTTTCTCTCTAGCACTCAATTCGGCTGTTAACTGTGCAATTTGTGCTTTCATCGATTTAATAATCTCACCTTGGAAGGCAGTGGTTTTCTTTATATCATCGATAGAAGACTTCAAATCAGCCGACATTTGAATAGAATTTGTCAGAAGCAAACTCATGGTTTGTTCAAGTGCAGAGGTGTTATTGGTACCGGCAGAAAAAGGATCAAAATTGTTGGCCGAGTTTTGAAAAGGTTGCGATTGAAAGGGGTGCTGACTCAATTGTGGTGGTTGCTGTTGTGGTGGAGGGACCCATTGAAAGTTATTCTGGTTTAGATCCGTGTATTGAGTTTGGTGTTGGATCCAAGAAAGATCAGGGTGATTCCTCCAATCTTGATTATATGAGGAAGAAGAAGGATCGTTTCCAGGTCTTTGCTGAAATGCAGCATTAATGTGACCTCGAAACGGTACATTCAAAGGACATTCTTCCGTCAAATGTGATGGGTTTAAACAGCAGCCACACACGGTTTTAGGAAGTGTGTATTGGTTTAGGGAGGCTGAAGAGATTTTGTTTTCTATAGCGTCGAGTTTCCTTTGTATTGCGGCCATTTCGGCTCTCATTGTGACGGAAACATCGAGCTGATTGATATCTTCCCTAGGCGGTGGTGGTCTAACACTTTACCATTGTAATGTGTTTTGAGCTAAATCTTATAGGTATTTCCAAGCTTCACAATCATCTTTAGATAGGAATTGGCAATGACACATGGTTTCAAGCATCTGTCTAGTAGTGAGATCAATACCCTCATAGAGAATTCGACACAAATCCCATCTGGAGATTCCGTGATGAGGGCATTGTAAAAGAAGATCCTTGAACCGTTCAAAGTATTTCCAGAATGGTTCATTTGGAAGTTGGGTGAATTTGAAGATTTCGCCCCGAACATGGCTGGTCTTGTGATTGGGATAAAATTTCTTAAGGAATGCTGCAACAAATTCATCCCATTTTGAAATAGAATGTGTGGTTGTATTGTAAAGCCACTTCTCGGAAGTCGCACAAAGTGAATGGGAGAAAACGTAAATAAACAGCATCCAAAGATAGTTGTGACGTTCCAATCATTGCGCATACGTTTTCGAATTTGGAAATAAAAACGTATGCGTCTTCAGAATCAAGACCGTGAAATTTGGGTAGCAGTTTGATGAATTGGGGTTTGATTTCAAAAATTTCCCCGTGGGTAGGTGGTATGGAAAGACAGGTGGGAAGGGGAACACGTGAAGGATAGCATCTCTCTTGGAGAGAAATGCGTGGAGGATTCTGCGCACCTGCGGGCGGTGGCAGAGTGGTGTAAAAGTTTGATGGAAATCTGTCCATCGCGGTGGTGGTAGGAAAAATAAAATGTAGAAATACCGACTTTGGGGTCGATGGGGGAAAACGCGGACAAGACGGGCACTAGAATCCCATGTCTAGCCGAGCTTGCACTAAAGGGTTTAGCACAAGTGGCAGCGTTGAAATAATTAAGGAAAATAATAGGTTGGTGTTTGTTTTGAAAAAGATACGGATTTTTGAAAAAAATGATGCAAATCACAACAAATGTACAAGCAACCCTAAAATCTTGTGGTCACCTAGGTCAAGTCTCAAGACCGCTCCTAACTGCCAGAAGACAAATCGCAGGATCAATCCTCTACTGCCTTTTTGCCTCTTCTGTGGCCAGGTAAGTGGGAGGTTCTCCATTACGTAAGTAGTGGGCCTAATTAAGTAACCACTTTCCTTAGACATACTTGTCTTAGACACCACAAAAGAAACAAAGATAAGCAATAGATTACCTATGACCTCCTTCTGTCCTAAGTGAGCGCGGCGGTCCTTAGAGTCATGTCTAGATATTTTTTAGTTAATGAGGGTAACGCGGATGCAGTTTTGTGATTTTTTGGGCTTAGGAAGGGTAATGAACTCCCCACCTAATTTGAATTTGGTCTTTGCCCCTTAATTTCCGTATTAGAAATGCAAACAACCAAGATCAAACACGCACAATTTTTATTTTTGCGGCGCTGCGAATTTTTGCAAAGAAACCTGCAGAAAATGGTTAATGGAGCAGATCAAGGAGGAGATAAGAAAGTCAGAAAGGACCTGAGAAGTTTTTGTGCACTGAAACCCTAGACCGACCACGGAACCGCCGCTATATGTTGGTATTGGCTTCAAAAACGCAGTCTGATGTTGAGATTCCTGCACGAAAATTGTTACAAAGGCTTCTGTTTACTCACTGAACTCTCTGGAATATTCAGAAAATTTACTCTCTCTCCATAGATTCCAGATTTCCTGGCAACAAATTACAACAAATCGTTTAGTGTTTGTGGGAATTTTGATCTAAAAATTTTGATTGAATAAATTTTTCAACTCAAATTTCAAAAACGAACAAATTAGCACACTATCCCCGGCAACGGCGCCATTTGATTGATATGAATTCTCGGTGTGTCGGTATAAAATGTATAGAAATCACAACCAAAGAAATTTTTGATCGCCATCAATAACGGTGTCGATTGTAGCGCGTTAGTGAATACGGATCGTCCGCGGGGAAAGTGAGATTTGATCGTAATTGATTTAGATGAGTCGAAATTTAAAGAGAAAAGAAAAGAGAATTCAATTCAAGATTTATAAAAGTGAATTTCAAGAATTAGCAAATCTAGATCTAATATCATGAATACTCAAAATAAAGAATCATCCAATTGAGTTAGTTATCAAGATTTTTAATGAGGCTCGTATGAATCGATCGAATCGATAGTGAGGATGAAGACTTGTGATTACGTATTCTTATCCTTTGATGATTTGTTGCTAGATCGATGATGATCAACGAGAATTAGGGATCTCTTGCGGAAACTAGGGTTTCATCATCTATTCCTTGTACTTTCGTTGATTTTCATTCACATTCTAGCCTCTAGGAAATTCAAACATCGATCGTTGATCACTAATTAAGAGCAAAAACATTCAAGAAAGCATCTCGCTCGAAACTAGGTCGTCGATGATTCAATTTACTAGAGTTTACAAAACTCATAGGACTTAAGAATCGTACAAGAATCTAATCATCATCAACTATCAATTTTCTCGATTCGTCCACGAGCGGAGTTTTTACTCAAGCATCATATCAAAGAAAACAATCAAGAATTGAGATCTCATCACAATGCAAGAATGTAAAGAAAGCAAGATAAAGAAATTTCACCTTTTATTATTCATCAATTTCGTTACAATTCGCTCAAGAACTACAAGAATTGAGGAAAGAACTCGATTGTCGAATTAGCTTCGCATCGTCTCCGTGAGTCGCGGATCGTCTTGGATCACTTGCTCAGTTGAAAATCGGCGTCTCTTCTAAAAGGTTGAAGGCTTCTTTCTTGAATTGTACTCGGAGATCTTGAATTGATCAAATTGTGTCACTCAATTTGATTTGAATTTTATTTGGATCTACAATTTTCCCTCCACTTTCAACCACCTCAAACCCTAGATCTAGATCTCATTTTATAGCCTCATCCCTTTTCAATTCAAATTCAAATTTCCCTCTAAAATGAACAACTTTTCCCTCCAAAATGAACCACATCATTTGAATTTTCCCTTCAAAATGAACTACCTCATTTGAATTTTCCCTCCAAAATGAGGTTGTTAGAAAGAATCTTCTAGAAGAAGTTTGTTGGAAGGAATATTCTAGAATGAGGTTGTTACAAGGAGGCTTCTAGAAGAAGGTTGTTGGAGAGAGCCTTCTGGAAGAAGGTTGTTGCAAGAAATATTCTAGAGTGAGTTTGTTATGCAGAGCCTTCTAGAAGATACCACGTGGTCTTTTAGAGTCCTCTGGAAGCCTGGCCGTTACAAGGAGACAGGTGGAGAAAATATGAAGCTGTGACATGTCCCTTGCGCCACGGATCCGTCGCGGGAAGGGCCTATTGGCCGCGGTTCCGCGACCCATTGAGGGTATCTGTGCATGAAATTTCTGGGCTGCTCTGTTTTCGCTTTTTGGAACTTTCTGGGATGCTTGGAATCTTCTTATTAATTATAGATTTCTTCCAGATCTCAGGTCAAAGACTTGACCAAATTATAACAACACTTTTCACAGTTTCGGCTCTTTTACCTGGAATTTCCTGCACAGATTCTCGAGAAAAGTCTTGTGATATACACAGATGATGCAGGCAATGATAAACACTCAATTTCCTTCAATGTTCCGGTTATAAAGTATAACACATGTTATTTGGTATTTTACAGTCAATTTGCTAATATGTCCTATATTCATTCTGAACACCTTAAGATGGGTGCAAATGGTAGGGAAATTGACGTGTTAAAAATGCAATATTTTCGACTGATCACTTACCTTGCAATTTATTACCTTGCCCTTTACTTACGTGTAATGCTTTTTCCTTTCTTTTCTTTTCTCTTTTCTTTTGCTCTTTTTGTTGTTGTTTTGTAATGGTTGTAAATATGTGTTGTTAGGAAAAGAATATGATATTGTAAGTTAAGGGTTTCATTTCCCATTCCTTTTCCCGTTATTTTCCATTGAACTCCGCCCAAACCTTGCGCAAGTGCTCCGTTAGGCACCCTACCCTTCCAAGGTATCGGTGATCCCTAACCGCGACCGATTGCGTTCGGTTTCGCCGGAGGCAAAAGCAAGACACAAGAACGAAAGGACAAGGGTCAATAAGCCAGATTCCACGAATACCGGGTTTAAGTACCCTAATCCACGTTATTGCCGATTGCTCTAGCTTCAATTGGTCAAGACTCGGCTCAAAGGTTTGAGTACGAATTCACTAGCTTACACTATCCTATCGTTTCCTAAGAAGTTTTATACTTTGCATATAACACTTAGGATAGATATGAACAAGTCCGCCCACGCGCATTAACTCGTCAAAACAAGAACGTAAAATGCTCCGTCTCTCTGTGGATCGACCCGTGCTCAATCGGCTAGCTGCAAAGCGACACCGTCCTGATCGCGGTTAACTTTAGAACTCTTAAAACTCGACACGCCGAAAGCATGCGATCAAATGGCGCCATTGCCGGGGAGACGGTAACGTTTTTGTTTTTTTTATTTCTGGTTAATCTTGTTAATATCCATCTAACACTTTTCTAAAAAACAAACTAAAAATTTCAAAAATTTTCAAAACAAAAACAAAAAAAACTAACACATTTAACCTTTTTGCTCTCTGGATTTTATTCCTGCTTGCATTCTGTAACTAAACTAAAAATATAAACAAAACCAGTGAGATATTAATTGATCACTGAGACATCTGAAGAAAGTTGGGGCCCAAATCTCCAAAGTTTGGCCAGCGACATTACCTCTTCATCCGAGCTCGCTGGCCCCATTACATCCTTCTGCCTCCAATCATTCCTATGTGCTCCAGTGTTCTATTTATTTCTCATTTTTATTGTTTGTTTTTTATAATTTTTAGTGTGCAGGTATTTGGGCATTCGTATCGCTTTTTCGTACTAAAATCCGTTTTTTCCGATATTTATAGATTTTTGCTGATTTGTGAACTACGATTGTGTGGAGCAAAGTGTACATTCCAAGCTAAGGTGATTCTGAAGTACAGTGCTAAAGATCCGGGTAGTTTGACACGCGCAAGCAAACATTCCAAGCTATTCGGATTTAATTTCAACGCGGGTTTCTTAACCCGAAAACTTATCGGTACGTATTTCTTAAACACCTTCTTCTCAAATTCGACGTATCCAATATACTATTCTTTGCAAGATTCTTTGCAAGTTCCCTTCCCAACGCTCAAATTAACTATCCCGTATTTGTTTCTGTGCCGGTCTTAAACTAAAAAACGATTGTTTGATTCTTTGAATAATTTTTTTATTAAATTGCGCATTGCATACATTAATACGAAGTTAAGGGCAAGCGAACCCCACAACATACGGTAAAGGATTTCATCACCTTTTCCGTGGCCCACAAATCACGAACTTGAGCATAACGTTTACCCGCAAAAAACTTTAAAAGAAATTAGACTTTAAGCCTTAAGGACTTCGCGCTCACTAGGAGAAGTTAGCTGTGTTTAGAACACCGCTTAACGGCATATCGTTCCCGGGATGTCTAGGAAAGTGTTAACGGCGAAACCGCCAAAAGAGAAAAGGTTAAAAATTAAGGACCTTCGCGAAAGCGTCGGAAAACCTCCCCTAATCTCTGCGCTTACCTGGCCTCGTGATCAGTATATCTTGAGCCCGTTTCTCGACACAGTTTTACTTCGACAATCAAGTGCTTGAGCAGGTCTAGTTGACTTAGGTGAACCCTAGACCGATTAGGTGCGTGGTAATTTTGTGTCGTGATTATTTTTTCCAGATTCTTTTTATATGTATATTTCATCTTTTGTTGACAACTAACTAAAAAAACTATAAAAAAAACACATTCTTTTTTTTCTTCTTCTCCTTTTCATATCATAGGTACCCCATCTTGAAAAACTCTTGCCGAACTTTGGTACCCACAACCAGACATTACTTCTTACGGTTCTTTCTTTGGTCGAACTACGAACGATCCCTCCATGCCTAAACTTTCTTTGAGAGATCGGATAGACGCGTCTAGGACTACCAATTGGACTCCGCAATCCACTTTGTATCAACCGTTTCAAACTACCACAACTTCTCATGTTGATATCCCTTTTGAGAGTCCAGTAGTAACCCCAAGACCTATGTCTCTTGCTGAACGTATTGAACAATCTCATAACCGATCTTTCACTCCTTTCACCACTGCGAATTCTTTGGATCTACAATTCCATTCACCTTCTTATCCAAATGTCCTACTCCTATCCAACCATTCAATTCCTACCAGTCTTACCCGACTTTTGTGCATTCCCTAGACATTGTTTCTGAACCGCCATTTGGGAGTTTTCAGTATCCAAACAACTTTGAATTTTTTACTGAAACTCCTTCATAACCTATATCTAGTCTGCAACAGTCGTTAGAAGACTTCTGGGTGGCGTCGTACCAATAGATGATGGATTTGAAAGCGTCCATGGCCGCCCTCATACAACCTAGTGACCCGGTAGCTAGTTTCCAACTAGCTCCAAATTTTCCAACGTATGAGCCGGTAGGACAGGTTGAGAATTTGAGTGGAGAAAGTGAGTTGTACACCCTTCCAAATCGAACCAACCCATTGCAAATTAAATCGCACAACTCCAGTTTTAAATGTCTATCAAGTGTCCCAAATGATTTACCGATTGAAGATAGAATGTTTAATGTATTGTGCAACTTTGTAGTGTTTGATTTACCTGATTGTGAAGGGTCCCTTTTGAGTGAAACCGCACCCAACCCTTTTGACCTCCACACCTCCATCTTAGAACCAAAATCGATTGAAATCCATGCTTTTGATGAGTTGTTTGAGAAATTTGATTTTCACTTGATTGAGGATATAGACGCATGGGATATTTTGGATGATGAACCCACAGTTTTGACTGAGTTTTTCTCTCCAATTCATCACCCCGAGTCATTAAATGTTTTTCCCGAACTGCGTATGCGTTGATTTTGATGATAAATGCATGGATGAGCTTAACTTTGAGGAAAATTTTAAGGATATTTTTTAGGATGAACCAGTTCTGCTTGATGGGTGGGATTTTCCAATTCATCATATCCCCTTCATTGACTGTGTACACCCTCCAGAACCTTTAACCGATAACCTTCCTCAACCACTTCCCTCCATCCTTTCCATCGTTCCGACCTTGCAAGACACCGTATCAATATCATTTTTTATGTCTGGTTTACCAAGTTCGGTGTACCCATGTTTTCTCATGAATCTTGAGGGATTTAACCCCATTTCTCGACGGGTTAATAGATTAGTACAATCGCTTTTTACACATCGGTCATCACAAATTGTGCTAATTTATTCACTCCATTTTCACTCTCAAGTTCGTACACCATTTCTTCTTCCCTTTCGCCATTCTCCTCTCATATACCGAGACCGTATACCACTTCTATCTCTATACGGTCTCGCGTATTCTCCATTTCATTCCTCACCGTATTCTTTCACCAACCTGCACATTATAGAGATAAGATCTATGAATGTTTGGTGCTCACTTTTGGCCTGTGTAAGGCCTTGTATAGATTAATACTGTTCTTTCCCCCCTAATCCTGAACTTCAACGCTTAACAGTGGAAACATTGTTTTACTTAAGTTTGGGGGGGACCCTTTTTGTGTATATATTTTTGGTTTTCTTTTTGTTTTGTATAAATTTTATTTAAGGGAGCGCCGACAATTTTGACCCTCTTGGTGTAGCCTGACAGTGAGGGCACTGTCAAGTTTAAGTTTGGGGGTATGCTCGGTAAGCTTTCCACTTTCTCATTCATGTGTATATTTTGCATTTGCATACCTATTTAAAAACCCACAAAAAATCAAATTTTTTTCCAAAAATATAAAAACTTTGTCGTCAAGTTAGCTAATAGGGTAACTTAGATTTTTATTCCGAAAGTTTAGTTGATACATTAGAAATAACTAAATCTTAGGGTTAGGAATTGAAAACCATAATAATAACCCTCATTCTGTTTAACTTTAGTAATTATACATTCTTACAGTTTTTTTTGAGAAATAGGTAATCTTGAGTTCAGTTCTTGAGTTAAGTCAAGATGAAGGGAAAGTATTGAAGCTTAACTGAAAAATAAGTCTGAAAAATAGTTTCTATTCTTGAATCCAAATTTAGAAAGTATATACCCTACAAACTGCACATGCACGCATCTTGAAACTTGGAATAGTAGAGGATACCTAGAAATACTCTTGCCTGAAAATCTAGTATGAACGAAAAAACAGTATTTAAAGCTAAACACTAAAGAGCATCATTGAAAAAATATATCCGGTCTTGAAAAGAAAAAAAAGAAGAAGAAAAAAAGAAAAAATAGAATAAAGTCAAGACCTGGAATCTGTTATTTGCGCTTTAAGCTCACGCATTCAGCAATCGGCCGTTAGTGCCTTAAGAAGCATTAATAGTCGCATGAAAGGTGTGTAAGCAAATCCGTACACCGTTAATGAAAAGAAGTAGTATTAGGTATTAGGGAAAGGGTACTATAGCTTGAATTGAATTCTTAAGTGTAGCGGTGAATAATTTACACACATGTAGGGGTATACAATCGATGTTTGGAGGAGAGATAGAAATAAAGAATAAGACTTATGTTTTCTGTAAAGTTGATAAAAATCCCTGAGTTAAGAGCGCGCTTTTAGAAGGAAAACTCAGGAGATACCAACATCTTTCTAAACTTTTTTGGAACGTATAGGATCTATAAGATTAAATAGATAGGAGGTGTGAAACATAAGGGTTGGATATTTCTAACTTAGGATAATAGAATTTCTAACCTAGATACTAAACTGTAGGAGTAGAATCGATGTTAACTTATGAAACTACCTTGACGGGTTTTTGTGGGTAGTATCCGCTGAAAACCCTCAGGGACAACACTCCTCCTACTAGGGACACCTAGAGGTTTAACGGCTTGTTGCACGCGCTCAGTGCAATCGCCTTCCCTGTGAAAGTGAGGCTAGGATTTTGTTTTGCTAGGGACGAGCAAAAGGTAAGTTTAGGGGTATTTGTTCAGACCAGAATATTGCATTTTAATACCGCTCATTCATTATCTATTTTTTGTATTTATCGGTACTATTAACCAGTGTCTGCTCAGTATTACAGATTACAGGTATCCATGACAAAATACTGGAAATACACTTAAAATCATGGATATTACAGTTGTGAGCTGACAATGCAACCAGAACCGCAAACCGACCGATAATTCTTGGGTTTCCTTGTGCAACACGCTTGTGTACACACTTTTCTATCTAAATGGACCAATACAATACAAGTTGTACATAAGTTGCACTAGGACCTAGGGGGCAGCCATGGCATGATGGCTTGAGCAAGTGGGCACATATGGTGTGATGTGCATTTATTGCATAAAGTAGTGATGTGATTTATATCTACAAGTTCCCCTCCAAAACCTAGGTGCAGACCAACTCTAATTTGAGAAAACTAGCAGCGCCAAAGTCATATTGGAGATAACACAAGACCACACTACAAGCAGGAGCCCCATCCCTCGGAATTGACCCGAGCACAATTCCCCGTGGGCTGAGCTCGCCGGCCATACAGTTCCCATTGGGTCCAATCTTTCTACTGGCCCTCCATTGCTGCCTTGTCATCATTTTTTTATTGTTTGTTTATTCATTTTTTGTGCCTATATATAGCAGGCAGTGGGCAAGGGGTCAAGGGTCTCACTTTTGCCAAGATTTATTCTTTACAAGTTCTCCTTTCGTTTTCTTTTTGGTTCTCTTCTACATAGCATAGCTTTCCCTTGAGTTCATGCCGTTCTCTTGATCTTGCAACCTCTTTAGTTAGCTTGCAAGTTTATGTTTAGGGTATTGATCTCAAGGTTGTATCTTGGACATAATAGAACTTTCATTTTGCACACTTGGGTTCCTAGTATTATATTCTTGCTCTTTTTCTTTCTTACTTTTTTAATTCTTGCTTTACTTACCTTGCAATTTATTACCATGCCCTTTACTTACTTGTATTGCCTTTTCCTTTCTTTTCTTTTCTCTTTTCTTTTGCTCTTTTTGTTGTTGTTTTATAATGGTTGTAAATATGTGTTGTTAGGAAAAGAATATGATATTGTAAGTTAAGGATTTCGTTTCCCATTCCTTTTCCCGTTATTTTCCATTGAACTCCGCCCAAACCTTGCGCAAGCGCTCCATTAGGCACCCTACCCTACCAAGGTATCGTGATCACTAACCGCGGCCGGTTGCGTTCGGTTTCGCCGGAGGCGAAAGCAAGAGACAAGAACGGAAGGACAAGGGTAAATAAGCCGGATTCCACGAATACCGGGCTTAAGTACCCCAATCCACGTTGTTGCCAATTGCTCTAGCTTTAATTGGTCAAGACCCGGCTCAAAGGTATGAGTACGAATTCACTAGCTTACACTATCCTATCGTTTCCTAACAAGTTTATACTTTGCATATAAAACTTAGGATAGATATGAACAATTCCGCCCACGCGCATTAACTTGTCAAAACAATAACGTAAAACGCTCCATCTCCCTGTGGATCGACCCGTGCTCAATCGGCTAGCTGCAAAGCGACACCGTCCTGATCGCGGTTAACTTTAGAACACTTAAAACTCGACACGCCAAAAGCGTGCAATCATCATGTCACCTGGGAACTGCTACCGGACGATAGGTATAATACCTACCAACAGT
The DNA here is from genome assembly GCA_030015575.1 of Agapanthus africanus. Taxonomy (NCBI): domain Eukaryota; kingdom Viridiplantae; phylum Streptophyta; class Magnoliopsida; order Asparagales; family Amaryllidaceae; genus Agapanthus; species Agapanthus africanus. Next base: position 82,946,692 of record JASDDO010000004.1, on the reverse strand, counting down.
TCCCGACGAGTCATGTCCAGTGTACTCATAACCTAATGAGCACCTGCATACTATTTCCAGGCGTACTAATGGCTGTAGGACAGACCATCTCCCCTGCTGGGATGAGAAGCGTATACACTATTCTACTCCGGAGTATCGATGCCCCATCTCGATAATCCTACGACTAGGGACCTATATAAGATGTGCTTATAGACTACCCAGCCCCCACTAGTGTGACTGCCATCATAACGCTGGTAATCAAGAAAATATCCTAAGGGCTCTACCAATATGTATAAGAGATATGCTAAGAAAACACATGCACATATTGAGGTAGAGACAAACCAGGTACCATACTACCATTTTGAGCAAGACTGTTACTATATCCGTTTATATCCCAAGCTCCCATTAAGTAATATACAATCCAGTATGATACAATAATGGCCTCTATGGCATATATCACTAACAGAACTTCTGAACCTTGGTGATGAAAATATCTCATAGATATTTGTAGAGAGTTAACCATATCTAAAGATAATGGTTGGGTTAATAAATATGTAGAGTAAAACAAAATTAGTAGACTAAGTCAAGGCTTCTACATGCTTCCACAACCATCTTAAGCCATGACAATTTTCACCTAATTTTGGTTTATCCCTTAATAATTCAATCACCCAAATTATCTTTAGTTTGGTGTGAGTCTCATACACCCATGTCCAATGTATCATCTAGCATGACACAATAGTATATGTGACACACACACACACACACACACACACACACACATATATAACACATAAATGTATATATCACCATATATACAAATCAAGAGAAGAATTTTTTTACTGAGCTAATATTAGTTAATATATCAAATATATAATTATATATTAAATTATTAAATCAACACTTGATTTAATAATCCGGCTATATTATATATAACCTACTAATATCATTTCTATGTATATCAAATGTACATATAACAAATCATTGAATCAACACTTGATTCAATAATCCGGTTATATCACATATAACCTATATTGCGAGATTAGAATACGGTATCAGATACACGTATTTAATCTCGGTCCCGCACATATCACATATGTGCCCTACTTCGTTTCGCTTGAGATAGAAAACCTCTGCGTGGGACTCTAAAGACTCGTCAATACGCCAGTAGTAGGTAATGATCATATCGGTCATCCACATACCGTCAGCGGTACTAGCTGGACGTAACGGCTACCCAAGTATTGAGCGATCAGAAGATCAGCAAGCAAGCTTATCTAAACTCCTGCAATGCCTATAAGTAACACTACCATACAGTCCGGTCTCTTCATCTGATATGTCGCATATCGAGTCTCGGGTGATAGACATCAGACCCCAATAACTTGATAAGTCATGCCGACGTGAGGCTCAAATCAAATCGAGAAACTACTCATAACACTTACCAGTAAATCTCATCAGCCCTAGCCAGGGACTTTCTGTTATAGCTAATCGAGCATTGTGCAACATCAACTCCCAATACCAAGAGAGACGAAACCCCTCCTATCGCTCATTGCCTCTATGTGACTCGGGACTGTACCTAAAATCCACCTGTTTCCTTGACTCCTTTGAGCCATGGTAGGGAGGAAATCAAAGCACAGTGGGAACCACACAAGACTCTATGACAATTTTGGGTCTACTGACTAACCTGTACCAGTGTCACCAGAGAACTGCTATCTAACGATAGGTATAATACATTTAGGAGTTCTCGGCGAGTCCTGTTCAGTGTACCCATTCTCCAATGAGCACGTGTGTACAATCTCTGATGTCAAACACCAATGGCTGTGGGATCAACCATCACCCCATACAGGGTCAAGAAACGTACACACTAGTCTACTCTGAAATATCGATGCACTGTCTCGATACTCCCTGGACTAGGAAAAATTAAAGGATGTACTTGTGGACTACCCTGTCCCCACTAGTATGATCTGCATCATAGTCCTGGTAGTCAAGTACACATCCTAAGGGCTATCAACATGTAACAGAGAGACAATATAATAATACAAGTGCACATGTTAAGATAAATAGCAACCAGATAGTATTCTATCATGTCGAGCAAGAAAGTCCTCTCTATATATGTCCAAGCATCCATTATAATATACAATCATTTACAATAATGGCCTCTAGGGCATACATATAACTAACAATTTTCCACTTGTACTAAGGACAGTTGTTGTAGTATCCCATACCCAACATCCCAAAAATTCTCTCAAATTGTATCTGGGGAATGGCTTTCATGAGTGGATCCGCCGTGTTTTTCTTCGTTTCAACTCTCCTGGCCTCGATCTCCCGGAGATCAACCATCTCCCTGATCAGGTGATATCGCCTAAGAATATGTCTGGATCACTGATGGGACTGGAGTTCCTTGGCCAAATCCACAGCTCCATTACTATCACAATACACAGGTATTGGATGCTTAATGATAGGAACCCCACCAAGTTCATCTCATGAACTTCTTCATCCAGACAACCTCTTTGGCAGCATCGTTGGTAGCGATGTATTCAGCCTTCATCGTCGAGTCTACTTCGGTATCTAGCTTAGAACTCTTGCAACATACTGTCCCTCCAATGAGGATAAAGACAAAACCTGAGACCGACTTACAGTCGTCCTTATCACTCGGAAGCTCGAATCGGTAAAGGAATCGACATGGAGTTCATCATTACCATACACCAAGAACATTTCTTTAGTCCTTCTCAAGTACTTAAGAATCATCTTCACATCTATCCAGTGCTTTTCCCCAGGATCTGAATGATACCTGTTAGTTATATGTATGCCCTAGAGGCCATTACTGTACATACGATGTATATTGTAATGGATGCTTGTGTTAGTTGTATGTATGCCCTAGAGGCCATTACTATACATGAGATGTATATTGTAGTGGATGCTTGGACATATACAGGGAGGACTTTCTTGCTCGACATGATAGTATGCTATCTAGTTACTCTTTACCTTAACGTGTACACTGATTGTCTCTCTGTTACATATTGCTAAAGCCCTTAGGATATGTACTCGACTACTGGGAATATGATGAGAACATACTCGTGGGGCCACGGTAGTCAACGAGTATATCCTATAACTGTTCCTAGTCTAGGGTATATCGAGACAGGGCATCGATACACCAGAATAGACTAGCGTATACGCATCTTGACCCATATGATGGGCGATGGATGATCCTATATCCATCGGTGTATGACATCAAGGATGGTGTACGGGTGCTCAGTGGAGACTTGGTACACTGGACGGACTCGCCGAGAATTCCCAGATGGTATTATACCTTACTTCAGATGGCAGTTCTCTGGTGACACTAGTACAGCTTAGTCTGTTGACCCGAGATCGTCATAGAGTCTTGTGTGATTCCCACTGTGCTTTGATTTCCATCATACCACGTCCAAGAGGGCGTGCAAAAAGGTGGCTTTTGGGTACAGTCCCGAATCATATGGAGGCAATGAACGATAGGAGGGGATTCGTCTCTCCCGGTATAGGGAGTTGATGTTGCGCTGTGTTCGATTGGCTATAACCGGAAATCCCTGGCCAGGGTTGCTTAGATTTTCTAGTAAGTGTTATCAGTAGTTTCTTAAACTGTTATAGAGCTCATATCGACACGACTTATCAAGCTATTGGAGTCTGATGTTTACCACCCCTAGGCGAGATATGCGGCATATCAGACGACAAGACCGGACTGTACGGTAGTGTTACTGATCGGATTAGTAGGAGAACTAGCGGGCTTTCTTGTTGATCTTCTGGTCGCTCAATACCGGGGTGGCCGTTACATTTAGCATACCGCTTGCGGCTTGTGGGTGTTTGATATGATCATCACCTACTGCCGGCGTATTGACGAGTCTTTAGAATCCTACACAGGGGTTTCCTGGCTCAAGCGAAACAGAGTAGGAGCACATATGTGATATGTGCGGGACCGAGATTAATACGATATGAGATACCATATTCTATTCTCGCGATTTGTAACATTGATCGGTTGTATGCGATATAGCCGGGTTATCGGATCAAGTGTTGATTCGATAAATTGTTACACATGATATTAGTCGGTTATAGCCGGATTATTAAATCAAGAGTTGATTTAATAATTTAATGTATAATTATATATTTGATATATTACATTGCATTAACTAGTATTAGCTCACTTATGATTTATTTTCTCACTAAATTGTGTACATTGTTTATATGTGATATATGCAAGTGTACATGTTTGTATCATGCTTGATGATACACACAAGATGGGTGTATGAGACTTGTACCAAGATTAGTTTTAAGATTAGGGTTATTCTTTTATCATAACATTTAACAAAAGGGTTAAACTTAGTCAAAGGAATCAAGCTTGAAGAAGCTTGGAGAAACTTTGACAAAGTCCACTCTTTTGTCTTTTGTCTTGATATTCTTTAACCCAACACTTAACCTAATGCCTTGGTTAATTCTCTACATGTGTTAAGCATAAGGGCTTAACTCAACCATGGTGCCATTATTTATTGGATAAGTTTTCATTTGGATGGAGAATATACTTTTTTTCTTCTTCTTCATCAAGCTCCATCCAAAAGCTTACTAGCTCCAATGGTGCCATGTGAAAAAGGGTGAGAAAATCAATTCTAAAATGAGTGTTCATATCAGATTTTTGCATTTTAATACCGCCCAATTTTTATCACATTGCATATCGGTAGGTACTCTTGAGCCGTGTTTGCTAGTCAATTACAGGATACAGGTTCTCGGCTCTAAACGGTGAAATCCATGGAAAAACACGACAAAATCCGAGTTCCTGCCAACCACAGATAAAACACGGGTCTCCGCTCTTTATCCGTCTGTTGCCATACATCAGATTAAAAGACAAAATGGCAAATCAATGTCATTTTCATGCACAAGGCTCAATGGCAACACTAAGTCCAAGAAATCTACGCGGAGCATAAGAAAATCATGACAAAAGATCCATATCCAAATCACCTTTTGATCCACTAGAATTCTGGAAGAAATGTGGAAAGATTATCAGAAAATACATGTACCAGACAAAAGGGGACAGCAGATCAGGGCGGTACAAGAAAGCCCATGCCCTGACTCCACCATAGGGCCGCGGATCCGCTGCCAATAGGGGGTATAGGCTGCGGATCCGCGGCCGTACTGGCGCCTCACATGATGAAATTTCAGGGGTAGATTGGTCTTTTCATTTGTGTTCTGGTGGTTGCCCTAGGTTTTCATTTTTCAGCCTATAAATAGCCCAGAACTTTGTGAAGAAACGGTGCATATTCTTGTATTTCTTTTCTAGGTTTTAGAACACTTGCTCTTCTTCTTCTCATCTCTTCTCCATTAAAACTTGTAGTGAGCTTTGTGAGTGAAGAATGGTGAATAAAGAAGTTCATTTTATTATCATGCTTGTCTTGTTCTTTTATAATTGCTTGTAATTTTACTTTGTTAACTTAGTTGTTGTTATTTCTTGTTCTTTCTTTCTTTTCTCTTTTCCTTTATCATTAAAACAACCATGATGCTTACGCTTGATCCTTGCCAAGGTGAGGTCTCAAATAGCTAGTTGTTATCTTCTAATCTCTTTCTTTCTATCTTCCTCTTTTGTGTTGTTTTCTTTTCATTATGATGTGTGAGTAGTTTCATACTTGTTAGGGTAGGATAAGGGATGTTTGAGAGAAGGAAATCTCTCCCACTCTTTCCTTGCCCAACAACTTAATTCGACTCCTGTTAATTTAACCACAATCCGCTCCTTACGGCACCCTATCCTACATGATAGCGGTGATTCCGTAGTGAGACCGGTTGTGGTTGAATTAACCGGAGGTTATGGCTAAGAGCCAAGAACGGACGGACAAGCACCAAAAGGATGAACTTATGCGTTGGAAAGCCTAGTTTCTACTCGCAAGTTCCTTCCTAGTCGTGCTAATCCCCGTTGTTGCCGATTACCGTAACACCGATATTAAGAGGGGCAACGAAAGATGTGGGAGACTCCTAACTCAAACTAACCTAATCCTAACCCTAACAAGCTCTCTTTACATATCAATTTACCACTTAATTAATCACAACAAAATCTGAAAAACTGGACTTAACTCGTTAAAGCACATAGAAAAAATTCCCATCTCCCTGCGGACGACCCGTACTCAACCGGCTAGCTACAAGCGAAACCGTCTTGATTGCGGTAAATAACTAAAACTTGAACACGCAGAATCCCTAACAATCAAATGGCGCCGTTGCCGGGGAGACGGTAGTTTATTTCTTTATGTAATTTCGGGTTAACTTATGAATATAAAAACAACCGAAAAACAACAAAAAAAAATATGCTTTGTAAAAAAAATCATCTTGTTATTTTTGATTAGTTTTTGTGCAAGTGTGCAGGATAATACGGAGTTCGAGTTCCGTGCCAAAGACGTGGGAAGATAGATCCACATTTCGCGGCTACACCGCGACGGATCAAAACGAAGCAAACGGTCTACTGTCAAAATCTGGAGCAGGTACAGTGAGCAAACAAAAATTCAGAAAATCCAAACAAGCAGAGGACACCAACAGGAGCTCACACCAGAAAAATGGAGCCCCAACTCCACCACTACGCCGCGGAACCGCGGCATTAGCGTTCTTAGGCCGTGGAACCGCGGCGGTTTGGTAGAGTTAGCCGCCCAAATTTCTCTGTAAGTCTCTCTAACTCCTCCCCACTCCTCTGGACTCCAATAAATTGTGTTTTCTGCAGCATTCTTTGCGCAAACTCTCTTCCCCCTTCCAATAAACTGTTCTTGTGGAGGATTCTTTGCGCCGCGCTAAAAAATAAAAATTGTTTGCAGTTGATTTGTTTCTGCTTTGCATTTCTTAATACGGACTTAAGGGGCTTGAAACCAATTCAGATTGGGTGGGGATTTCATCACCCTTCCCAGGACCCCAAAAATCACAAAAAGCATATGCATTGACCATTGTTAAAATAAAAAAATACTAGACTCAGACCTAAGGACTTCGCGCTCAATAGGACAGAGGACTAGTTACAGGCATCGGCCGTTTATCCTATCTGACTTTTGCGGTGCCTAGGCAAGTGTGACGATGGAAAGTGGTTATTTAATTAAGGAACTTTCCGAAAGCGTTGGACAACCTCCCACTTACCTGGCACTTATCTGGCCGCATTAGACGGAGAAGAGGCGGTTTGAGGTCCTTTTTCTAGCCCTCTGGAACAGTTAGGAGCAGGTCTAGTAGACCTAGGTGACCATAGATCTAGGTGAGATCGTGTATATCTTATTTGTGATTGCTTAAAGCCGTAAGTCCGTACATATTTCTGTAAAGCTCTTTCTAAAAAACAAAAGAAAAAAAGAAAAAAAATCAAAAACTTTTATAAAAACTTGCCCTTTGTCGCCAAATCCATTTTTTACCCTCCACCCATCGTTTTCTCCATTGACGTTTTCTTACCCTCACCTTCTCCGCTTTGACTATACTAAACTCGTTTAGTGTATGTCCGCTTGGACTCGGGACACTAGCGCCCGTCTATTCTGCGTTACGTTAGTCGCTACCGACTACGCGATCGACTCAGACGTCGATACTCCGTCCACTCCTCTTTCACCCCTTCCTTTGCCGGCCAACTCCGACGTTGACCGGAATTCTGTTCATACATCTTCACCTTCACCTTCACCAACCTCTTCTTCCGCGATGTCAGGATTTAATCCGAACATCTCTTTGACTACCCCTGGATTGGCTCCACCCCCTACGGAGACCAATATCCCACCACCACCGCCTGTTGTAGCGCCGCAGCGAATCGCGCTCCAGGATCGTTTCTATCCCACCCGTTCTGCACTTCCCACCTGCCTTTCTCTTCCACCGGCCAATGGGGATAATTTTGAAATTAAGCCCCACTTCATCAACATGCTTCCACGATTTCATGGGCTTGAATCTGAAGATGCCTATATCTTCATCAACAAATTTCAAAACGTTTGTTCCATGATGAAAACCACCCAGCTGTCGGACGATGCTATACGTCTACGGGTCATTCTGTTCACTCTATGCGATCTTGCTGAAAAATGGCTGTATAGCACCGCTTCGTACTCCATAACCAGTTGGGACGAGTTTGTTAAAGCGTTTCTCAAAAAGTTCTATCCGAATCATAAAACCGCAAGGATTCGCAATGAAATCAACTAATTCTCTCAGCTTCCTTCTGAACCCTTCTGGAAGTGCTTTGACCGGTACAAAGACCTTCTTGTTCAGTGTCCTCACCACGGTATAGAGAAATGGCAACTTTGCCAAACCTTATATGAGGGCCTGAACCCAGCAACGAAGCAGTTGTTGGAAACCATCTGTCAGGGCCACTTCCTATCGAAATCTGACGAGGAAGCGTGGCAGTTCTTTGACGACCTTGCGGAGCAAACGCTACAATGGGAGAGCACCAGACCGACTTCTTCTTCTTCTACCTCTACTTCTACCGGTCAGTCTAGGGTAAGAATTCACCAACTTGATGTCTCTATTGCGATGAAAACTGAAATGGCTGCAATAACAAGAAAGCTTGAAGCGATAGAGAGCAAATTTCCTGCTCCTGCTCCTGCCCCTGTTCTCCCCCTTCGTACCATTTGCGCTTGTTGTTCCGATCCTTCTCACTTGACCGAAGAGTGTCCTTACAATGCACCCTCGCAAGGACAGGATCAGGTTAATGCTGCATTCCAGCAAAGACCGAGGAATGATCCATACTCTTCCACCTACAATCCCTGTTGGAGGAACCACCCCAATTTCGCCTGGAATCAGAATCAGAATCAATTCCAAGGCAACAATTTCCAAAGGGCCCCTCCGCCGCAACAACAAGCGCAACAACAAACTCAGTATCAGCAGCCCTTCCAACCCCAACCTTTCCAAAATCAGACGAACAACTTTGCACCCAACAATTCTTTTCCACCAAACAACTTTGTTCCGTCAAACAACGATAAGGTTTCCTCGCTCGAACGTAGCCTGGAAGCGTTCGTTAAACAATCGACTCAATCCACTGCCAACATCCAGTCTTCCATTCAGTCTTTAGTGCAACACACTGCCGCACACGGGCAAAGCATCAAGACCATCGAGGCCCAGATTGCACAACTGAATGCGGCCTTAAGCGAGCGAGAGAAGGGGAAGCTCCCATCCCAGCCACTCCTAAATCCCGGTCACCCATATAATGCACATGTTGCTCTTGAACAACAGAACCATAATGTGAGTGCCGTGACCACACTGAGATCGGGAAGGATGCTGCAAAACAACATTGGCAAACGAATCAACGATGACACCCCGGCCGCTGCTTCTTCTTCTTCTTCTTCTTCGTCTTCTGAGCCTATTCTTCGTTCTTCACAAGGCTCTCCTTCTTCTTCTTCTTCTGCTCTGAATGGACCCACTTCTCACTCCATGAAAACACCTGTTCTGGGATCCGTTCCAGCTCCACAATCTCCTCCTCCAGCATTAGACTCAACCAATTTTCAAAATGTTCCATTTCCAAACCGGTTGAGGTCTAACAAACAAAATCCTCAGATGGAGAAGATTCTGGAGTTATTTAAGCAGGTTAACATTAACATTCCTCTTTTAGATGCTGTCCAACAAGTCCCATCCTACGCGAAAATCTGAAAGGACTTGTGCATGAAAAAGAGGAAGTCTCAGGTACCAAAGCAAGTTTTCTTGGCTGGTGCTGTGAGTGATGCTCTTACCCAATCTTTACCACAAAAACGGAAGGACCCTGGCTGTCCTACGATTTCAATTACCATTGGGGATAAGAACATCAACAGCGCACTATTAGATCTTGGTGCCAGTGTTAACCTGCTTCCGTATTCAGTATACGAGCAATTAGGTGTCGGAGAGATGAAACCCACGCACTGCACTCTCCAAATGGCCGACCGATCGATCACCCATCCTAGGGGTGAGCTAGAAGATGTGTTAATCAAAGTCGGGGACTTCATATTCCCCGTTTACTTCATTGTATTAGATACACAGCCTGTAGCTAACCCCCGGAATCAGATTCCGGTGATACTCGGTCGCCCATTCCTTGCAACCTCAAATGCTGTGATCAATTGTCGCAATGGTTCGATGAACCTCTCTTTTGGAAACATGACGATTGAACTCAACATTTTTAGGTTGGGGAATCAACCCGCCGAACCTAATGCTCATATACTGGACGTCTGCTCGATCCAGGAGATCACCCCAGAAGAGTGTGGATTCGAGGAGTTTCTGTTTGATCACGATAATCTTGACGCCACTAGTGTGTTTCTCTTCGAACCTGCTGCTGTTTCTGCGCCCGACAACGACTACGAGTGTTTCACGTTCTCGAACGATCTTAGCCGCGCACAACCCGAGTTTGAATCCTTCGACTTTCCGGATGAGTTACCTGAACTATCCAACTCGGTTGCCTACACTCGTTTTGAACCTTTGCTGTAGTCCTTTGAGTTCGAGACCTTTGCACCAATCTTGCCTTCCATCGTTTCACCTCCAACGCTCGAACTCAAGCCTTTGCCGTCTCACCTTAAGTATGCTTACTTAGGTGAGAACGAGACCCTCCCTGTCATCATCTCGGCTTCTCTAACTCCAGAGCAAGAGAAAGCCCTTCTCGCGGTCTTGCACAGCAACAGGCAAGCTTTTGGCTGGTCCATGGCGGACATCAAGGGGATTAGTCCCCTGATCGTTGAGCATCACATTCATCTGATGGATGATGCCAAACCAGCCCGGGATCCACAAAGACGTCTCAATCCAGTCATGAAGGAGGCTGTGAAGAAGGAGATCGTAAAATGTCTAGATAGTGGTATCATTTACCCTATCTCTGATAGCCAGTGGGTTAGCCCCATCCACGTTGTCCCCAAGAAGTCGGGCATCACGGTCATAACCAACGAGGCGAACTAGTTAATCCCTACTCGCACCCAAACTGGGTGGCGAGTATGCATCGATTACAGAAAACTCAACGCCGCAACGCGGAAAGACCACTTTCCGCTACCTTTCATTGACTAAATGCTTGAACGATTGACCGGACACGAGTACTACTACTTTCTTGATGGCTACTCTGGCTATAATCAAATTCCTATCGCCGAAAAAGACCAGGACAAGACCACTTTCACTTGTCCTTTCGGCACGTTTGCATATCGTCGCATGCCCTTTGGGTTATGCAATGCGCCCGCTACCTTCCAGCGGTGTATGATGGGAATCTTCTCAGACATGGTGGAAAAATTTCTGGAGATTTTCATGGATGATTTCTCCATCTTCGGCGATTCCTTCAACGAGTGTTTGCTGCATCTTGACGCTATCCTTACCCGATGTAAGGACAAGAATCTCACTTTGAATTGGGAGAAATGCCCCTTCATGGTGCGCGAAGGTATTGTCTTAGGACAAATCATCTCGCAAAATAGCATAGAGGTTGACAAAGCAAAGATTGAGGTCATTTCCAATCTTCCTCCTCCCCGATGCGTCAGAGATATCCGAGCCTTCCTTGGCCATGCCGGTTTCTATAGACGGTTCATCAAGGACTTTAGCAAGATTGCTAGGCCCTTGACTCCTTTGCTGGCCAAGGATACGCCATTCGACTTCAACTCGAGCTGTGTGACTGCATTCGAGTCATTGAAACGCTCACTCACTTCTGCTCTCGTTCTTTCTTCACCTGACTGGACGCATCCATTCGAGATTATGTGTGATGCATCCGACTTTGCCATTGGTGCTGTCCTTGGACAACACATCAACAAGATGCCGCACGTAATCTATTATGCGAGCCGAACCCTGAACGACGCACAACTCAATTATACAACAACTGAGAAGGAATTCTTAGCTGTTGTATTTGCTTTAGAAAAGTTTAGGCCCTACCTTATCGGCTCTCCAGTCATTGTCTACACTGACCATTCTGCTCTGCGCCATCTTTTTGCGAAGAAAGATGCAAAATCTCGGTTAATCTGTTGGATCCTCTTGCTTTAGGAGTTTGACCTTGTCATTAAGGACAAACGAGGATGTGAAAACGTAGTTGCCGACCATCTCTCACGACATCCTTCTTCGCCTTCGCTTCCAATTCCGATCAACGACGTTTTCCCGGATAAACAACTCTTGACAGTATCTTGCGAACCCGGGTTCGCAGATATTGTGAACTATTTGGCCACAGGATTACTACCGACTGAATGGTCAAGTCAGGACAGACTTCGCTTCTTATCCCAAGTAAAACACTTTTACTGGGACGGACCCTACTTGTTCAAGTACTGTCCCGACCAGATTATTCGTCGGTGTGTCCCTGACGAGGAATTCAAGAGTGTGCTGTCATTTTGCCACGATCAAGCGTGTGGCGGGCATTTTGGCCCCAGAAAGACAGCTGAGAAGATCTTGCAATGTGGTTTCTACTGGCCACAACTCTTCAAAGACGCTCATGACTATTGCAAGACTTGCTCGCGGTGCCAACACTTGGGCCGGATATCCCGAAGGAACGAGATGCCGCTCCAACCGATCTTGGTTGTAGAGATTTTCGATGTTTGGGGGATAGATTTCATGGGGCCGTTTCCCAGCTCTTTTGGGAACTTGTACATCCTTCTCGCTGTTGATTACGTCTCTAAATGGGTCGAGGCTGTGCCCAGCCGGACTAACGACAACAAGGTTGTCGTTAGGTTCCTTAAAGAAAACATTTTCTCCCGGTTTGGGCCCCCCCGAGCGATCATTAGCGACAATGGAAGTCATTTCTGCAACAAAACTTTCGAAGCCTTGATGCGGAAATACTCCATTAATCATAAGCTCTCTACGCCCTACCACCCCTAAACCTGCGGGCAGGCCGAAGTTTCAAATCGGCAAATCAAGCAGATACTGGAGAAGACGGTTTCCAAGAACCGTAAGGATTGGTTGCTGAAACTCACTGATGCCCTTTGGGCATTTCGAACCGCTTATAAGACCGACCTTAGCATGTCTCCCTATCGGCTTGTGTACGGAAAAGCCTGCCACCTACCTGTCGAAATAGAGCATCGCGCATTTTGGGCGATAAAAGAATTGAATCTGTCTCTCGAAGATGCGGGCAGCCATCGGAAGCTGCAGTTGAACGAACTGAGCGAGCTTAGGGACGAGGCTTATGATAACGCGGTTGTCGTTAAGAATCGAACGAAGGTGTTTCACGATAAGCAACTTTTGCGCAAAACCTTCGTACCTGGTCAGCAGGTACTGCTTTACGACACCCGACTTCACTTCCATCCAGGAAAGCTCAGATCTCGCTGGAAAGGGCCGTATTTTGTGCGGAATGTGTATCCGCAGGGCGCTGTGGATTTGGAAAATCCAAAGGACGGTTCATTTTTCAATGTGAACGGACACCGACTAAAACCGTACCTTAGCGCCGAACAAACAGAGGAGCTCCTGTTCTTACAGGAGCCGGTTTACCCTGCCCAATCTTCCTCTACCTACCTCCAAACTTCGGTTATCCAGCCAAGAACAGTGGACACTGTTCCAAATAAGTTTGGGGGTATGTATAAACCATTTTGTATATATTTGTGTATATTCTTTTTCTTTTTCTTTTCTTTAAAAACAAAATTAAAAAAAATTGTGTATCGCTAACCGACAATTTTGACCCTTCAAATGATCTCTTCATGCAATGACAGTGAGGACACTTTCCAGTTTAAGTTTGGGGGTACGCTCGGTACGCATTTCTTACCTTCGCATTCATATGTATATTTTCCATCTGCATATTAAAATCCATAAAATCCATAAAAAATCTGAAAATTTTCTAAAAACATAAAAACTTTTCTGTCAAGTTAGCTTGTGGAAGAACTCTGATTCAACATTTCGACGGTTTTTGTTTGAAAAAATAGGAATAACTAAATCTTATGTTTAGATTTTGAAAACCTGAAAGATAACTCTCCTTTGAAGTTAACTATAGCTGATTTACGTCTTTACATCACACTACACGTGTCGTGAGTTTTTGGGAATTAGATGACAAGTCTTTTATGTTTAAAAACTTTTAAACAGATAAATGATTTTCTGAGGATTAAATAGGTTTGTTCTGAAATAAGTAATGTCAAGAATAGTTTATGAAGTAAAGCGAATATGAAGGAATGTTATTGATGCCGTAATTGGAACTAAGTCTGAAAAATAACCCATCTGAAACTTGATTGGAATGATTACACACCGAACCCACTAAACACGTCTTTTATCCAAAAAAAAATAATTGAACTGCCGGTTATATCTCCGTTCGTATTAAATCATCTGATTTTCACGCCAAACTGTCTTTTGTTTTTGGACCTAGGTAACTTGAGTAATTAAGTCCGCTGGGGTGTTTCTACACCTAATGCCCTAAAATCAACTGGTTTGGGTGCATTGGCCCAAAGCTCGCTAAGAAGCCTAGAAAGTCCAGAGTAAAACAAAGTCAAGCAAGTGTTCACTCCGAGTTAAAATTCCTAACGGTTCTTTGTGTGAGAATAATCTTGATAAAATACAGGCTTTTATAAAAAAAAATTTAACGGAGATATGAAGGTTTTATTCTATGATATAGACTATTGCACGTTCACAGAGGTGTGTATGAAATGAAAACAAGAAAAAGGTGGAGTGAAAAATACGACTTAGTTTCCTGTTAAGGAAGATAGAAATTCTGAAGTTGAAACCTTACTGGAAAACGAAACTTGAAAAATGCTTAACTCTTTATAAAACTTATGTGATCCTTTTAAAATTGTTATCTGGGCTTTATTGTGCGACATGATGACTTTAATCGATCCTTCTGGAACTTAACGACACTATTTGCACTGCACGTAAAGACATAAAAAATCTGTAGTTAAATAAGAAGCGAGGTGTGAAAAATAAAGGTTCGATAGTCCAGACTTAGGATTATAGAATTGTTATTTTCTGAAACAAAACTTTAGGGTTTGAATCTTAGTTATTTTACAAAACCAACTTGACCGGATTTTGTGGGTAGTATCCGCTGAAAACCCTCAGGAGACAACACTCCTCCTACTAAGGACACCTAGAGGTTTAACGGCTTGTTGCACATGCTCAGTGCAATCGCGTTCCCTGCGAAAGTGAGGTTAGGAAATTTTTTGTGAATAAATTGGCTTTGCTCGGGACGAGCAAATGATAAATTTGGGGGTATTTGTTCATATCAGATTTTTGCATTTTAATACTGCCCAATTTTTATCACATTGCAAATCGGTAGGTACTCTTGAGCCGTGTTTTCTAGTCAATTACAGGATACAGGTTCTCGGCTCTAAACGGTGAAATCCATGGAAAAACACGACAAAATCCGAGTTCCTGCCAACCACAGATAAAACACGGGTCTCCGCTCTTTATCCGTCTGTTGCCACATGATCAGTCAAAAATACTGTATTTCAAAACCGACAATTTCCCTACCTTTTGCAGTCAAGTAAAGGTATCCGGTATTCATATCACACATATTTGCATAACACATGTAAAAATACAGGATTACTCGTACTGTAGACTAAAACCGGCACTTTTTAGGGAAATTATGTGTTTTTCATGGCATCGCATCATCCTTGTATTGCGCAACTCTTGTCTTGGAGTCTAATGCAGGAAATCACAGAAGCAGAGCCCAAAATCTAGAAAAAGAGATGACTAAAGACAAGCCAATTCAAAGGCTAAAGATCTGGAGCAATACAAAAGGCCAAATAAAATTAATCACATGATAATAAGGCCCATATGACATCCCAAGCCCAGAGAAGAAAACACAAGCTTCAAGGCCACCAAAGGGCCGCGGATCCGCGGCCCAAGCCCCTTGGTGCCGCGGATCCGCGGCCATTTGAAGAGATTAATCCACCCAATTTTGTCACATGCCTAATTCTAACGGCCAAAGCTTCCAGAAGACCCCAGAAGCTCCACGTGGCACATCTAGAAGGCTCGGCTCAACAAACTTTTGGAGGGAAATTCAAATTTAGGCTTAACTAACTTTTTGGAGGGAGATTTAAATCTTTTGGTCAACAAACTTTTGGAGGGAAATTCAAATTTAGGCTTAACAAATTTTTTGGAGGGAAATTCAAATTTAGGCTTAACTAACTTTTTGGAGGGAGATTTAAATCTTTTGGTTAACTAACTTGTGGAGGGAATTCAAATTTCAATTCTAGATTTTGAGGCCTATAAAAAGGAGCTTAGATTAAGGTTTGAAAATGTTCAAGAATTCATTCACCACCATCTTCAACCCACAAGTTTAGTGACAAAAGCTTGTGCCAAATTCAATCCCCATCCCCAATTCAAAATCAAGATCAAGATCCCGAGATCAATTTGAGCAAGAGAGCCTTCACCCTTTAGCAAGCGACGCCGGATTCCAACAGAGCAAGAGATCCACGCCGATCCGCGACTCAAGGAACCGAGCGAAGCCGAAATCGACGATCTAGTTCCTTCCTTTTGTAAATTCAAGAGAGTTGTAATGAAATTTGTCGATAAATAAAGGTGAATTTTCTATATTCTTGCTTATCTTTTAATTCAAGCATAATGATTAGATCTCAATTTGTGATTGTGTTTGTGATCATGATGTTTGAGTAATCTCCGCTCGTGTAGGAGTTGTGACGATCTTTAGATGATGATGATTTAGATATTTCTACAATTCTTAAATCCTATAATGTTTGGAAATTCTAGTTAATCAAATGATTAATAACCTAGTTTCTAGATGATGCTTTCTTGATCGTGTTCACTCGAAACTAAGGAACAACTATTAAACATTTGATTAATTATAAGCTAGAATTTGAATGCGATCCATCGAAAGGACAAAGGATGAGTTGCGGAATCCCTAATTTTCTCGCAAAGATCCTTAAACCTCGATGAATTTGCATCGATCTAGTATCAATTCATTAATGGATAAGAATTAGTAATCTTTAGATCTCATCACATCTATAGATCCGATCTACTCCTACGAGCCATATTTCTAATCTTGATTGTTGGTTGGAAATTATCACACATCTCAATTCTTGCTTTTAATGTCTTTTCTAGATCTAGATTTTTCTTATTTCTTGATCTTTAAATGCAAATCATGAATTGTTTTCTTTTCTTTGCCCTAAATTTTCAACTCATCTAATTCGGAAATTGAACGGAACTCACTTTCCTTGTGGACGATCCGCACTTACTAACGCGCTACATCCGACACCGTTATTGATTGCGGTCAAATAATTTTTGATTGTGATTTCTAAAATCTATTTTCTATAAACATACGACAGAATCGGAAAATCATTCCAATCAAAATGGCGCCGTTGCCGGGGATCGTGTGCTATTTGTTCATTTTTTGAAATTTGAGTTGAAAAGTTTATTCCATCTAAAAATTTTAAAGATCAAAACTCGCGCAAACACTAATACGTGTTGTTGTGGTTAATTGCAAGGAGATCTGGAGCTTACTGTGAAATTGGAAAATTATTTGGAGAATTCCAGAGAGCTCAGGAGCTGAACAGGAGCATTACCAAAATTTTCAGTGCAGAGAGGAGCTCAAGGCGCGGCGGAACCGCGGCATTAGGCGACTTATGCGGCGGAAGCGCGACAGTTCTAGGGGATCTCTGAACAATTTTTATCTGGTAATCTCTAACTTTCTTATCTCCTTCCTAAAATCTGCTCCAATTAACATTTTGTGCAGGTTTCTTTGCAAATAATCGCAGTGCCGCAAAAGAAAAATTAAAATTTGTGCGTGTTTTGATTTTTGGTTGTTTGCATATTAATACGGACATTAAGGGGCACGACCAAATCTAGATTAGGTGGGGAGTTCATTACCCTTCCTAGGCCCCAAAAATCATAAACCTGCATCCGCATTACCCTCATTAATTAAAAATTATCTAGAGATGACTCTAAGGACCGTCGCGCTCACTTAGGACAGAAGAAGGCCGTGGGTAATTCATTGCTTATCAGCGTTTCTCTTGTGGTGCCTAGGCAAGTGTGTCGAAGGCTAGTGGTTACTTAATTAGGCCCACTACTTACGTAGTGGAGAACCTCCCACTTACCTGGCACTTACCTGGCCACAGGAGGGACAAAGAGGCAGTGGAGGATTCTATCATGCGTCTTGTCTTCTGGCAGTTAGGAGCGGTCTAGAGATTGGACCTAGGTGACCATAAATTTTAGGGTATTGCTTGTTGCATCATATTTTCAAAATCCGTATCATTTTTTCAAAACAAACACCACACTCACTTCATTTCCCCTAATTATAAATCACGCTGCCACTTGTACTAACCCCTTTTAGTGCAAGATAGGCTGGACACGGGATTCTAGTGCCCGTCTTGTCCGCGTCCCCTCGATCGACTCCGAAGTCGGTATTTCTCCATTTACCTTTCTTTTACCCCCTACCACACCCACACCGATGGATCAGCCTCCATCAAACCACTTTGCCGCTACTCTGCCGCCGTCCGTTGGTGCGCAGATTCCACCCCGCATCTCTCTCCAAGAGAGGTGTTACCCTTTGCGAGGTCCTCTCTCGACCTGCTTATCCATTCCACCAGCCAACGGGGATAACTTTGAGATTAAGCCCCAGTACATCAACCTTCTACCCAAATTTCACGGTCTCGAGACTGAAGACGCATACGTTTTTATTACCAAATTTGAAAACGTATGCGCAATGATGGGTACATCACAACTTTCTGTGGATGCCATGCGTCTACGACTTCTTCCATTTACCTTGTGAGATATAGCCGAGAAGTGGCTGTATAACACCACCGCACATTCCATCACGAATTGGGAAGAATTCGTTGCGGCATTCCTTAAGAAATTCTACCCTATGCAAAAGACAGCTCGAATCCGTAGTGAACTCTATCAATTCTCCCAGCTTCCGGCTGAACCATTTTCAAAATACTTTGACCGATTCAAGGATCTTTTGATTCAATGCCCACATCACGGCATCCCGAGATGGGAACTTTGCCGAATCATATATGAGGGCAGTAACCCTACCACTAAACAAAACCTTGAAAACATGTGTCAAGGCACCTTTATGACAAAGGATGATGGGGAAGCGTGGAAATTTTTAGAAGAGTTCGCTGAAAAGTCACTTCAGTGGGAGACTGGAACCCAGCCATCGAGTAGTGGTGGCATACACCAAATAGACGTGACCATAGGTGTTCGAGCTGAGATGGCAGCAATGCAAAAGAAGCTCGACGCTATGGAACACAAATTCCTAGCAGCCTCCCTAAACCCAATGTCGCTCCCCAAAACCGTTTGTGGGTGCTGTTCTGACCCTTCTCACTTGACGGAAGAATGTCCATTAAACTCTCAGTTTCGAGGTCTCGAGCATACCAATGCCGCATTTCAAAGACCTGGAAACGACCCTTTTTCTTCCACATACAATCAGGGTTGGAGGAATCATCCAAATTTTGCTTGGAACCAATCCCAAAACACGGTTCCAAACCCGAATCAATTCCAATGGGTCCCTCCACCACAACAGCAACCACTTCACCTCACCCAGCACCCCTACCAGTCACAAAATTTCCAAAACCAGGTCAACACTCCTGCACCTTCTAATCCTATGCAGTCGACCTGTTCTGATGAGTTCTCTCAATTCGCTCAAACCATGAAATCACTCATGTCAAATTTCATGGAAGTGTCGGCCGAGGTTAAGTCTTCTGTTGGTGAGATAAAGAAAAACTCAGCGTCCCAAGCTGAGAGTATCAAAACGATGGAAGCTGAGATTGCATGACTTAAGGCCGAAATGAGTGCAAGAGAAAAAGGGAAACTCCCAGCTCAACCTGTACCCAATCCTGGCTATTCACATCATGTGAATGCAATCACCACGTTGAGATCTGGGAGAGTGCTGGATAACCATGTTGGGGAAGAAGTTGATGATATTGATGATCCTATCAACACCCCGGCTGAGACCTTTCCTCACACACACGCTTCTGCTTCTGATTCTTGTTTTTCTACCCCACCGCCTTCTTGCGAGCCTATTCTCCATTTCCCTCTAGGCTCGACACCTCAGCCCACCACTTTTACCCCTCCACAGACGATCCCCACTTCTATTTTGGGATCGGGGCCACACACACTTCCTTCTCCTATGATGGACCCAGCGCTCATTACTAAAGCACCTTATCCTAATCGGTTAAGGGCTAACACATCAAGTCCACATATGGAGAAGATTATGGACATGTTCAAGAAAGTTAACATCAACATCCCTCTCCTAGATGCGATTCAACATGTCCCCGCTTATGCGAAAATTCTTAAGGACTTGTGCACTAGGAAGAGGAAGACTCAAGTGCCAAAGAAGGTCTTCATATCTAATAGCATTAGCACTGCTTTTATCCCTCCGCTACCAAAGAAACGTAAGGACCCAGGATGTCCTACAATATCGATTTCTATTGGGGATAAACACATCAATCGTGCTCTTTTAGACCTTGGCGCCAGTGTTAACCTGCTTCCTTTCTCAGTTTATGAGCAACTAGGGATCGGAGAGTTGAAACCAGCCCATTGCACTCTCCAGATGGCTGACCGATCAATCACCAAACCTAGGGGTGAACTGGAGGATGTGTTAATAAAGATCGGGGAATTCGTATTCCCTGTGGATTTTATTGTACTTGATACACAGCCTGTAGCGAACCCCCGGAATCAAATTCCGGTGATTTTAGGTCGCCCCTTTTTGGCCACTTCCAACGCTATCATCAACTGTCGTAACGGTTCTATGACCCTATCCTTCGGGAATAGGTCAATAGAGCTGAACATTTACAAGATTGGAAGTGTACCCTCCGAACCTACTACTCATGTCTGTTCTGTCGACTTAATGGATGTCGACAGCAGCGAATTTGATGATCCTCCTGATACCGATCTTGACTCTTTTCATACGTTGTTGTTTGACCCAACTATGTATCATACACATACGGACTCTTCCACCGAGATGTCCGGGTCAACAACTAATACCGATTATGAATTGCTTTTAGAGTCTGAAGATCACCCCGCACTTTGTGATGACAGTATTCTTCGGGGTATTGATGAAACTTTTGAGGAGATCTTCGCTGATGAACTCGCATTTCTGAATAACACGGGTGTTGAGATGAATCATGTCCAAATCATTGAAATTGAACCTCCACCCCCTCTTCTGTACTGTAAAAAGAATGCGAGTAATCCATCACATTCACTGCTTCGTCTCTCCAAAATGAGACGCACACACACTCTCTTCCACCCCTTACCCTTTCCCCACATCTTCTTCCACCAACCCGAGCACTGCATTGATAAAATCTTCGAATGGTTGGTGTTGATCTTCGGTCTTTGCAAAGCTTGGCATCGACCAATGGTTCTTGACCCCCCTCATGTGATTTTCAAAAGCATAACATTGCATAACTCAAGTATGGGGGGGAACAATTTTTCTGGCTCTTGGAAAGAAAATTTTTACAAAAATATCGAGTCAAAAATAAGTTTGGGGAAGGGTCTTCACTTATATATTTTGCCCCCCACTAATAAATTCCTCCCAGACTTACAGGTTTTGTAGATATAGCGGATGGCAACAGTGAGGACACTGTTGAAAACAAGTTTGGGGGAGGTTTGTGCTTAGTTTTGCATCATGTGCATATCATTTGCATAAGCACAAAGCATTTCTTTAAAAACCCATAAAAATTCTGTGTACATATTTTTCTTTTGGTTCTTCAATTTTTGTAAATAGCTTTTCAAAACCCATTTCTTTGAAAACCTATAAAAATTTAAATTTTTTTTTCAAAATCCATAAAAATTCAAAATTTTCAAAACTCATAAAAATATAAAAAAAAATTCAAAATATAAAAATATTTAATATTTATGATAATAAAAGTTTAGATAGTGAAAAATTACATCCATGAGATTAGAAAAATTTAAGAAAACTAAGAAAATTTGAAGTTTTCTAATACGAACTAGTAATAAGTAGTTATAAGCCGTTGTCCCAAGGGTTAGTAAGATGGAGGAAGTCACTAATCTGAGGATAAAACTAAGTCTGAAAAAATAGTTTCTATTCTGGAAGCCAAACATTTTGAACGTTGATACCCTGCTATTCGCACTTACACACGTCTTAAAACCCAGGATAGTAGAGGATACCTTGAAATGCTCTTGTCTTAAAGCCGATGTATGAAGGAAATAAAAAAAATGAAGAAAATAGAAAGTGGTGACAAAAATGGACACTGGTTTTTGTTATCACCGAGGGCAATAAAAAATATATAGCGAGGGTGCCTCTTCACCTAGTGCCCTAAGGCCAACTGGTCTGGGAGTCACTGCTATGCCTAAGGTGGTGCAAGACGAGGAAAATACACCAAATAAGCAAGCACATGAGTAATCGGTCAGTTGGTACCTCAAGAAGTATTAACGGTCGCATGAAAGTGTGTAAGCACATCTAGATATTCATTAATTAAAAAGTACTGAGGCTGATGGGCAAGAGTATGATAGCTTAAATTGAATTCTCCGGATGTAGGGATGTCCTTTACACACACGTAGGGTGATATGATCGATGTTTGGAATAAAGATAGGAATGAAGAATAAGACGATGTTTTATTGAGGGAGGACGTGATTTCTAACATCTTTTCATGACCATTAAGATAGGGCTCATGACAACCGAAAAGCTAGCTTAGTTGGAAACCCTAATTTTCAAAGCTTTTCTTTTACAATTCTTTTCTTTAAATGTAATATTCATGATCTTTCTTTTATTATTGGATTTTGTGGGTGCAATCCGCTGAAAACCCTCAGGAGACAACACTCCTCCTACTAGGGACACCTAGTGGTTTAAAGGCTTGTTGCACGTGCTCAGTTCAATCGTGTTGCCTACGAAAGTGTGCTTTTCTCTTTCTTTATTTTCTCCTTCTCTTTTTAATAAAACAGTTCGATCGGGACGATCGAAAATAAGTTTGGGGGAATTTGATCAGTCAAAAATACTGTATTTCAAAACCGACAATTTCCCTACCTTTTGCAGTCAAGTAAAGGTATCCGGTATTCATATCACACATATTTGCATAACATATGTAAAAATACTGGATTACTCGTACTGTAGACTAAAACCGGGACTTTTTAGGGAAATTATGTGTTTTTCATGGCATCGCATCATCCTTGTATTGCGCAACTCTTGTCTTGGAGTCTAATGCAGGAAATCACAGAAGCAGAGCCCAAAATCTAGAAAAAGAGCTGATTAAAGACAAGCCAATTCAAAGGCTAAAGATCTAGAGCAATACAGAAGGCCAAATAAAATTAATCACATCATAATAAGGCCCATATGACATCCCAAGCCCAGAGAAGAAAACACAAGCTTCAAGGCCACCAAAAGGCCGCGGATCCGCGGCCCAAGCCCCTTGGTGCCGCGGATCCGCGGCCATTTGAAGAGATTAATCCACCCAATTTTGTCACATGCCTAATTCTAACGGCCAAAGCTTCCAGAAGACCCCAGAAGCTCCACGTGGCACATTTAGAAGGCTCGGCTCAACAAACTTTTGGAGGGAAATTCAAATTTAGGCTTAACTAACTTTTTGGAGGGAAATTCAAATTTAGGCTTAACTAACTTTTTGGAGGGAGATTTAAATCTTTTGGTCAACAAACTTTTGGAGGGAAATTCAAATTTAGGCTTAACTAATTTTTTGGAGGGAACTTCAAATTTAGGCTTAACTAACTTTTTGGAGGGAGATTTAAATCTTTTGGTTAACTAACTTGAGGAGGGAATTCAAATTTCAATTCTAGATTTTGAGGCCTATAAAAAGGAGCTTAGATTAAGGTTTGAAAATGTTCAAGAATTCATTCACCACCATCTTCAACCCACAAGTTTAGTGACAAAAGCTTGTGCCAAATTCAATCCCCATCCCCAATTCAAAATCAAGATCAAGATCCCGAGATCAATTTGAGCAAGAGAGCCTTCACCCTTTAGCAAGCGACGCCGGATTCCAACGGAGCAAGAGATCCACGCCGATCCGCGACTCAAGGAACCGAGTGAAGCCGAAATCGACGATCTAGTTCCTTCCTTTTGTAAATTCAAGAGAGTTGTAACGAAATTTGTCGATAAATAAAGGTGAATTTTCTATATTCTTGCTTATCTTTTAATTCAAGCATAATGATTAGATCTCAATTTGTGATTGTGTTTATGATCATGATGTTTGAGAAATCTCCGCTCGTGTAGGAGTTGTGACGATCTTTAGATGATGATGATTTAGATATTTCTACAATTCTTAAATCCTATAATGTTTGGAAATTCTAGTTAATCAAATGATTAATAACCTAGTTCGAGATGATGCTTTCTTGATCGTGTTCACTCGAAACTTGGGAACAACTATTAAACATTTGATTAATTAGAAGCTAGAATTTGAATGCGATCCATCGAAAGGACAAAGGATGAGTTGCGGAATCCCTAATTTTCTCGCAAAGATCCTTAAACCTCGATGAATTTGCATCGATCTAGTATCAATTCATTAATGGATAAGAATTAGTAATCTTTAGATCTCATCACATCTATAGATCCGATCTACTCCTACGAGCCATACTTCTAATCTTGATTGTTGGTTGGAAATTATCACACATCTCAATTCTTGCTTTTAATGTCTTTTCTAGATCTAGATTTTTCTTATTTCTTGATCTTTAAATGCAAATCATGAATTGTTTTCTTTTCTTTGCCCTAAATTTTCAACTCATCTAATTCGGAAATTGAACGGAACTCACTTTCCCTGTGGACGATCCGCACTTACTAACGCGCTACATCCGACACCGTTATTGATTGCGGTCAAATAATTTTTGATTGTGATTTCTAAAATCTATTTTCTATCAACATACGACACAATCGGAAAATCATCCAATCACCACACATTAGATTAAAAGATAAAATGGCAAATCAATGTCATTTTCATGCACAAGGCTCAATGGCAACACCAAGTCCAAGAAATCTACGCGGAGCTCAAGAAAATCATGACAAAAGATCCATGTCCAATCACCTTTTGATCCACTAGAATTCTGGAAGAAATGTGGAAAGATTATCAGAAAATACATGTACCAGACAAAAGGGGACAGCAGATCAGGGCAGTACAAGAAAGCCCATGCCCTGACTCCATCATAGGGCCGCGGATCCGCGGCCAATAGGGGGTATTGGCCGCGGATCCGCGGCCGTACTGGCGCCTCACATGATGAAATTTCAGGGGTAGATTGGTCTTTTCATTTGTGTTCTGGTGGTTGCCCTAGGTTTTCATTTTTCAGCCTATAAATAGCCCAGAACTTTGTGAAGAAACGGTGCATATTCTTGTATTTCTTTTCTAGGTTTTAGAACACTTTCTCTTCTTCTTCTCATCTCTTCTCCATTAAAACTTGTACTGAGCTTTGTGAGTGAAGAATGGTGAATAAAGAAGTTCATTTTATTATCATGCTTGTCTTGTTCTTTTATAATTGCTTGTAATTTTACTTTGTTAACTTAGTTGTTGTTATTTCTTGTTCTTTCTTTCTTTTCTCTTTTCCTTTATCATTAAAACAACCATGATGCTTACGCTTGATCCTTGCCAAGGTGAGGTCGCAAATAGCTAGTTGTTATCTTCTAATCTCTTTCTTTCTATCTTCCTCTTTTGTGTTGTTTTCTTTTCATTATGATGTGTGAGTAGTTTCATACTTGTTAGGGTAGGATAAGGGAAGTTTGAGAGAAGGAAATCTCTCTCACTCTTTCCTTGCCCAACAACTTAATTCGACTCTCGTTAATTTAACCACAATCCGCTCCTTACGGCACCCTATCCTATATGTTAGCGGTGATTCCGTAGTGAGACAGGTTGTGGTTGAATTAACCGGAGGTTATGGCTAAGAGCCAAGAACGGACGGACAAGCACCAAAAGGAAGAACTTATGCGTTGGAAAGCCTAGCTTATACTCGCAAGTTCCTTCCTAGTCGTGCTAATCCCCGTTGTTGCCGATTACCGTAACACCGATATTAAGAGGGGCAACGAAAGATGTGGGAGACTCCTAACTCAAACTAACCTAATCCTAACCCTAACAAGCTCTCTTTACATATCAATTTACCACTTAATTAATCACAACAAAATCTGAAAAACTGTACTTAACTCGTTAAAGCACATAGAAAAAGATTCCCATCTCCCTGCGGACGACCCGTACTCAACCGGCTAGCTACAAGCGAAACCGTCTTGATTGCGGTAATTAACTAAAACTTGAACACGCAGAATCCCTAACAATCAATGAGCCCACTTCCTACTTCTTCATCCTCTACCACTTTCCATGTAGTAGAGTGTGTTCTCTTCACAAAGTTCATGACCTAGTGAAGGAATAGCTTGAGTTAGTGTCTCCCCGACGTAGATCATCTTCGGCCTCGAAGTCATCATAGCAAGCACGTTCGTTCTTCTCGTGGAGCTTCTCGAGAGTCCGGAGTTCACGATCGCAGCGATGGGGATGTCTATACGGAGCTAATGAAGTGGAGGACCGGATCTACAAAGGTTGTAATCCCTTTCACTTAGTAGTAAAGTAGTTTACTAGCTTATAGTTTCGCCTAATCTCTAGTTAACGATCTTGCATAGAGTTGTTAGGCAGATAAAAATTTGATTTTGGCATGTTTGATGCCTTGTAGAACCTCATGAGTGTGCCTACTAACCCTACAGTGGTATCAGAGCCAGGTTAGAGCTTCAGGCGAAGTGTAGACGATGTTTGAAATCCGATCGAACCCCGAAACCCTAATTCAAACCCTTCTCTGTATATTTTCTGAAAATGTGTTTTTTCCAAATTAAAAATACACAAAAAAATCAGCAGGGTTTTCTAGGAATTACTGTGCAACACGTGGTCCCAACTCCATCAAGCCGCCGCGGAACCGCGGCCGTACCCTAGGTCGCGCGGCGGTTCCGCGGCCACACTGTAGCTTCCTTATCCGCTGTTTGCACAGTAATGTCCTATATTGATTCCTGTGTTTTATGGGTAATTTTAATTTATACTCAAGAGTTGAGTTTTCTGGGTTGTATTGGGAGTTCGTTGATTCGATCGGAAAGTTTGACTTCGTCTATGTGTTTTTCCGGGTAATTTAGAACGTGTTAAAAAGTTCGACCGGATATAAATAACCCACTTTTTCCCCTGTCGGGAAATTTCCAAGTGTTGGATTTTTCCGTTGTTTAAGAACGTTCTAAGTAGTGCAAGTAACGCGATGGACCCTCTAGAAGACAACAAACCTTAACTCGATTACGTGACCGTCTTGAACTGCCTTTTGAACCTTAGGGTTTGGGGCAGTACGGCGTGCCACATGTGAGGCGTTGGCTTGACCCTTCTACGGCTGGACCGTTGGTACTGTGGCATGAAGTGGATGTTTTTAAACTTATTTCATGTGTTGAGCTTTTCAGGAAAACTTGGGTGTTTGTTTATTCGATCGGAAAGTTTAACATTGTCTATTTATCTGGAATGTCATACAATATTTGGAATCCACAAGTAGTTAAGAGATAACTAATTTGAATGTTATAAACATTGCAGTTTAGTCTCATATGATCGGTTGCCATGGAATTTTGATGCGATCAAAAGTCCGTCGCAATCACGTAGCGTACGCGGATACTCGCCGGGTAAACTTAATAGACAGCCATGCCCCATAGCCCCGACCAAGTGACTGTAGGAGAACCCCGTCGCCAAAAGCAACCGTTCGGGTGCTCGCGGCAGCGTTGTTCCGCCTTAGTGCACTTCGTCGACGGCATCCGGGGGTGCGGCCGTCTAATAAAGTTTGCGACGAGCATTCGATCAGATTATCGGGAATCTTGTTGAATTGCCCGACTAGATATTGAAAAGTGTTTTTGATAAATGAGAAAAAAATGCGGGGTTTATAATTGTTAGGCATGCGATGTCTAAGGAATTCAATTTTTTAGGCATGCGATGTCTAAGGAGGTTGCGGATTCCAACTGTTGTAGTTTTACACTTTCTTTTCTGCGACCTTAAGTGTAATATGTGATATCGCCGGTTTCGTTGCTATATGTCAACGACAATTGGGATACGCATACTTGCTTACGTTGATGATATGAGATATTATGTGTTGCTGGATATGTTGTATTGGATCGTCGCGTTTGAATAGCCGGGGGTTTTATGTGAGATGAGAGTTTTTCTTTTTCATTCATGTAATATTAAATGTATGTAATATTCTTTTATTGGGGCACTTCCGGGATGAGGTTGATGTCACCACTTGTATATTATTTACTTTTCCGCATTAGGTAGACCCAAGGCGGGGAGCATAAGTAACCGGGTTCTAGGGTCCAGTAGGAGACAATCTCGAGGAGTCGAGACCGAGTCTCCTAACCATAGAATTGGCATTGTTACTTGCCGCTCTCGTAGGGGTCTAGGGTTGTGTGTTTTCTATTCATCGTTACCTTGGAATCCGTGTTTTATACTGGCTCCTATTGAAAACACGGATGTCCTAGTATATCCAATATTTCATATATGTTTCTTCTGCTGCGATATCTGTGATGTGATCATTTGATATGTTGTGATAGATACTGTATATAGTATATATGATATATTATATAGACGTTACTTATGTTTTACACCCGCGCTAGCCCTGCCCCACCCTGCCGTTAGTTACCTAACCTAACGGTGCACGAGGGGACATTGAGGTGAATGCGGATGGCATAAGTGTGCATCGTATTTATCTATGATGTTTAGGTAACTTAATTGATGGGACTTCATTAATATGATTAATGAAAGAAAAGAAACCTAAAAGATGTTGTGGAATAGAATTTTCAAAAACAGGTAGCTACGGTTCTTGCTTTGCATCGCGGTGTTCCTTGTAGAACATCCTGCAACTTATTCGATAAGGAAAGGGCCGAGATCCCTTCACCGGGAGTGACCCCTTTAGCAATGACTGGCAGATGCTACACCCCTCGGTTTGTCTTTTGATTGCTTTTGGAGTTTTTGCTTTGCATAGAGATATATATGATATATCCTGCACCTTATTCGATAAGGAAAGGGTCGACGATCCCTTCACCGGGAGTGACCCCTTTAGCAAAACTAGAAAAGCCTAAAAAACACTCCATTTTAAAATCATTTGATTCTACAACGATATCAAGTTCATTACGCAATAGGTTTTCAGAAAAACCTGTCGTAGCCCTCCGTCATTTTAGATAAGTTGTATATAGTATTCGTGCTACATTTGTTGGCTTTCGTCAAGGTGTAGTGTGCGGTAGCTATATGCTGCCTATCTGCAGCATACGATGCAATTGGATTAGGGTAGTCATACGACTTTGTTGGCATTCGTCAAGGGTCGTGCGGGTGGGTTTAATTCATTCAAGAAATGTACGGGTTGAACTTGACTAGCGGGCTATGGTTTGTTGGCTTTCGTCAAGGTCATAGCACGTTAGGGGCAAAATATTATCGGGAAT
The DNA here is from genome assembly GCA_030015575.1 of Agapanthus africanus. Taxonomy (NCBI): domain Eukaryota; kingdom Viridiplantae; phylum Streptophyta; class Magnoliopsida; order Asparagales; family Amaryllidaceae; genus Agapanthus; species Agapanthus africanus. Next base: position 82,917,567 of record JASDDO010000004.1, on the reverse strand, counting down.
TTCAAGTGTTGAAATTTGCAATGAGATTGCATACCTTCTATGAGATAGTTGGATCCCGATACCCGCTGTGAGTAAGAGTTACTCCTGGAAGAGTTTTACACATTACAATTAGCCGATCAAGTAGGTGTCTAGAAAGGTGTTAACGGGGTTATGCCTCTGGGAAAACGAGGTTTACTTTAATTAGGTCCGTGCGAAAGCACGGGGAACCTCCCTCAAAGTACCGACACTGGACTGGCTGAAAGATTAGCGAACTTGTAGCGTGTAATTAATCCCGGCTAGTCTTTCCCTTTAGGGTTTGAAGGAAGATTTGATTAAAACTGTGGGAGACATCCTGATTAGATATATTAGATAACCAATCTAATCTTGCAAGAGCATACGCTGAGTGTTTTTTTCTCTCTCTCTCCAGGTAGCGACCATATCACGCCTTAATCAAGATAATAAAACGGATATATTGACCGAACCCGCTTGTTATACTGAGCTGGGGAACGTTGGTACCGCTCCAACTTATAATTGTTATAAGACAGAGCGGGATATTGGGGATTACCAGAATTCCCGTGCCGCCCAAACGAAGAAAGTGCATGCTGATGCATCTTCTTCGGGTGTGTTCATTACAGAGAACTGTTTCTCAGTATCCTTTACGTCCTGGGTATGTGATACCGGATCAGGATCCCATATATGTAATTTGTTACATGGGCTACAGTTAGGTAGAGAACTGAGAACGGGTGATAAGTTTCATGAGATAGAAAACGGTGCAAGTGTTGCAGCCAAGTCTGTTGGTCACTATCACCCTGTACTACCAGAATACATTGATTCTGAACGAATGTTATTAGATACCGAACCTGATATACAACATCATATCAGTCTCTTTATTACTAAAGAAAGGATATAATTTTGTATTGTTGGATAATGTTTTGTACATTTCCTAAATCAAGAGTTGATCGGTTCAGGCACGTTATCTAAAAGCATAGGCGTTCTAAATCAAACTACAGTTCTTAGTGTACAGAACACACACAAGAGGAAGAGTTCAGAAATAAACGAATCCTTCTTGAGGTATTGTAGACTAAGTCATATCAATGCGACCCGACTAGCTAAAGTTACATATAAATGCATATTTAAATCAGTTTGAATTTACATCTTGTGAAACTTGTCGGTCATGTCACAGAGATAAGATGACCATAGCTCCGTTTATTAGAAACAGAGAAAGAGTCAGCGAACTCTTGGGATGATACATGTTGATGTATGAAGGTCCCCTGTCTACACATGCCAAGACCGGTCCTTTGTACTTCATTACATTCTCTGATAATCTCTCAAGATTCAGACATATGTTCCTGTTGAAACATAAGTCCGAAGCTTTTGAGATATTCACAGAATATAAGTTAGAAGTAGAAAACCAAAACGGGTACAAGTATTATGTCCTTTGATGTGATCAAGGAGGAGAATACTTGAGCACGGAATTCCTGGATTATTCTAAAGGAGAATGAGATTCTCTCTCAGCATTATTCCTCCGCATACACCACAGCACGTCGGTGTATCGGGGCGGAGCAATCACACTCTATATGATAAGGTGTGCTCTATGATGAGTACTACTGAGTTTCCTATTTCCTTTTAGGTGTTATGTGCTTGAGAATGTTAGTTATATGTATGCCCTAGAGGCCATTACTGTACATACGATGTATATTGTAGTGGATGCTAGGACATATATAGGGAGGACTTTCATGCTCGACATGATAGTATGCTATCTGGTTGTACTTTATCTTAACATGTACTCTGATTGTCTCTATATTACATGTTGATAAAGCCCTTAGGATATGTACTCGACTACTGGGACTATGAGGAGATCATACTAGTGAGGCCACGGTAGTCGACAAGTACATCCTATAACTGTTTCTAGTCGAGGGTGTATCGAGACAGGGCATCGATGCACCAGAGTAGACTAGCGTATACGCATCTTGACCCATATGTTGGGCGATGGATGATCCCATATCCATCGGTGTTTGACATCATGGATGGTTTACGGGTGCTCAGTGGAGACTGGGTACACTGGACGGACTCGCCGAGAACTCCCAGATGGTATTATACCTCACGTCAGATGGCAGTTCTCCGGTGACACTGGTACAGAGTAATCTGTTGACCAGAGATCGTCATAGAGTCTTGTGTGATTCCCACTGTGCTTTGATTTCCATCATACCACGTCCAAGAGGGCATGCAAAAAGGTGGCTTTTGGGTACAGTCCCGAATCACATGGAGGCAATGAGCGATAGGAGGGGATTCGTCTCTCCCGGTATAGGGAGTTGATGTTGTGCTGTGTTCGATTGGCTATAACCGGAAATCCCTGGCCAGGGTTGCTGAGATTTACTCGTAAGTGTTATCAGTAGTTTCTCGAACTGTTATAGACCTCATATCGACACGACTTATCGAGCTACTGGGGTCTGACGTTTACCACCCCTAGACGAGATATGCAACATATCAGACGACTAGACCGGACTGTACGAGAGTGTTACTGTTTGGATTCACAGGAGAATGTACAGGCTTGCTTGTTGATCTTCTGAGCGCTCAATACCTGGGTAGCTGTTACGTTTAGCTGACCGCTTGCAGCTTGTGGGTGTTTGATATGATCATCACCTACTGCCGGCGTATTGACGATTCTTTAGAGTCCTACACAGAGGTTTCTTGGCTCAGGCAAAACGGAGTAGGAGCACATATGTGATATGTGCGGGACCGAGGATAATGCGATATGTGATACCGTATTATATTCTCGCGATACTTGATATCAGCCGGGTCATCGGATCAAGTGTTGATTCGATGAATCGGTACGGATAAATATTAGTCGGTTATATGCGATATAGCCGGATTGTCGGATCAAGTGTTGATTCGATAATTTAATGTATAATAATATATGTGATATATTAAATTACATTAACTAATATTTTCTCACTAAAAGATTCTTTTTCTCACTCGGGTAATACATTGATATATATGCGATATATGTTAAATGTATTATTTTATTTTGTTACGATAAATATTATATATGTGATATATAATATTGTAACATGATATGATAACTAATGCAACTTGTTTAGTGAAGTTTAAACATGATTAGGGTTTGGATTAGGGTTAAGCTTTCTAGATGTTTCTAGAAGGTTTTGGTTTTGTTTTGTGAAAGATATTTGTAAGTGACTCATGCTTTAACCCAACCCAAACCCTAACCCTAGTTAATTCTCTACATGGGTTTTGTCTACCATGGTTGCATCATTCATCATATTATTCTTTTTCTATTCATCACAAAAGGATTCTTATCATATATTGTTCATCTTCTTCCTTCTTCTTCTTTGCTTACAAAGCTTTCTTGCTTTGATATTTGTGATGAAAATATGTGAGAAAAAGATAAATAAAGAGAGCAAAAATCCTACTTCATCATCCTCATTTTCCCTTGCCATTTAGATGAGGGTGTTCACATCATTTCATGAGTGTTAGCTTGTGTTAACGAAACTTCAAGGTAGATCATCTTTGTATCGAAGATCGGAAGCAAAGGTTGCATCTTTCTCTTCGTGGAACCTCTCGAGAGTCCGGAACCCGATGATCGCAGCGAAGGGACCACAACACGGAGCATATGAAGTGAAGGACCGGATCTACAAAGGTTGTAATCCTTCTCACTTAATGTTAAAGTTGTTAACACGTTAGTTTTCGCCTAATCTCTAGTTTAAACATCCGTATTTGGGTTGTTCGGCACGGCTAATTTTTTAATCGGGCATGGTTGATGCCTCGTAAACCCTTGTGCGCGTGCCTAGCAACCCTACAGTGGTATCAGAGCTACTATGCATTGGATATCGACCTATGGGGGGTTCTTACTGTGTGACAGTGTGGCGAAGCATAGGCTCTTACCCCCAGGGTGTCCCGAGAGCGGAAGGTGTTCCGGCGGGTTGTAGTCCTCGCGAGGGGGCATGCGTAAAAAGTAGCGGCTGAGGGACCCGTTGGTGCCACGGCGACCCCATTGGATGGGGTGGCTGCCTGACCTACAGTGGTATCAGAGCCAAGCTAGAGCTTTAGGCGAAATCAAGACGAAGTTTAAAGTCCGATCGAACCCGGAAAACCCGATATACCCTAGTTTCTGGAAATTTTTTAAAACTGTGATTTTTCCCAAATTAAAAATGCTCAAAAAAATCAGCAGGGAAATACAAGAGTTACTGTGAAGCACGTGCGCCTGATTCCGCCAAAGCGCGGCGGAACCGCGGCACATGCATGGCATGTGCGGCGGTTCCGCGGCACTTTATTCACTTCACTGTTTGAAATTTGCACAGTAATTCTTGTCTTTTAGTGCTGTATTTTCTGGGAATTTTTAATATTTATTCAACTGTTGAATTTTCTGGGTTTTATTGGGGATTCGATGATTCGATCGGGAACTTTAACTGCGTCTTTTGTGTTTTGTCCGGATAACTTTTAGAAACTGTTACAAAGTTCGAACGGATATCAATAACTCACTTTTTCCCCTGTCGGAAAATTTTTCAAAAGTTGGATTTTTCCTCGTGTTTAAGAACGTTCTAAGTCGTGCAAGTAATGCGGTGGACCCTCTAGAAGACAACAAACCTTAACTTGATTATGTGACCGTCTTGAACTGCCTTTTGAACCTTAGGGTTTGGGGCAGTACGGCGTGCCACATGTGAGGCGTTGGCTTGACCCTTCTACGGCTGGACCATTGGTACTGTGGCATGTGATGGATGTTTTTAAACTGATTTCAAGTGTTGAGATATATTGGGGAAATCTTGGGTGTTTGATGATTCGATCGGAAAGTTTAACTTTGTCTATTTATCTGGAATGTGATACAATATTTGGAATCCACAGGTAGTTATGAGATAACTAATTTGAATATTATAAACATAGCAGTTTAGTCTCAGATGATCGGTTGCCACGGAATTTTGATGTGATCAAAAGTCCGTCGCAATCACGTAGCGTACGCGGATACTCGCCGGGTAAACTTAATAGACAGCTACGCCCCAAAGCCCCGACCAAGTGACTGTAGGAGAACCCCGTCACCGAAAGCATCCGTTCGGATGCTCGCGGCAGCGGTGTTCCACCTTAGTGCACTTCGTCGACGTCATCTGGGGGTGCGGCCGTCTACTAAAGTTTCCGACGAGCATTCGATCAGGACGTCGGGAATCTAGTTGAATTCCCCGACTTGACATTGAAAAGAGTTTTCGATAATGAGACTAAAATGCGGGGTTTATAATTGTTAGGCATGTGATGTCTAAGGAATTCATTTGGTTAGGCATGTGATGTCTAAGGAGGTTGCAGATTCCAACTGTTGTAGTTTTACACTTTCTTTTCTGTGACCGTAAGCGTAGTATGTGGTGTATCGCCGGCTTCGTTGCTATACATCAACGACAATCGGGATACGCATACTTGCTTACGTTGATGATATGAGATATTATGTGTTGCTGTGATATGTTATATTGGATCGTCGCGTTTTGAATAGCTGGGGGTTTTATGTGAGATGAGAGTTTTTCTTCTTCATTCATGTAAAATTCATTTGTATGTAATATTCTTTTATTGGGACACTTCCATGTAGCGGAAGATGTCACCATTGTATATTATTTACTTTTCCGCATTAGGTAGACCCAAGGCGGGGAGCACAAGTAACCGGGTTCTATGGTCCAGTGGGAGACCATCTCGAGGAGTCGAGACCGGGGCTCCTAACCCTAGAATTGGCAGTGTTACTTGCCGCTCTGGTAGGGGTCTAGGGATGTGGGTTTGGCTATTCATCGCGACCGTGGAATCCGTGTTTTATACAGGCTCGTATAGAAAATACGGACGTCCTAGTATATCCAATATTTCATATATGTTCTTCTGCTGCAATGTTCTGTGATGAGATCATATTACTGCCTGTGACGAATGTTTATATTATATATATGAGATATATGTTATATTGCAGATTTCGTTTCAAATGTGATGCTTATGAAGCATAATAAAATAGGACTTCATTAATGAGATTAATGAAATAAAAGAAACCTAAGATGTTGTAGAAACTTGTTTATAAAAACTGGTAGCTCTAGTTCTTGCTTTGCATAGCGGTGTTCCTTGTAGAACATCCAGCACCTTATTCGATAAGGAAAGGACCGAGATCCCTTCACCGGGAGTGACTCCTTTAGCAATAACTGGCAGATGCTACAAACTCGGTTTGTCTTTTGATTGCTTCTATAGTTCTTGCTTTGCATAGTGGTATATATGATATATCCTGCACCTTATTCGATGAGAAAAGGGCCGACGATCCCTTCACCGGGAGTGACCCCTTTAGCAAAACTAGAAAAGCCTCAAAAACACTCCATTTAAAATCACTCGATTCTACAACGATATCAAGTTCATTACGCTCAGGGTTTTCTGAAAAACCTGCGTAGCCCTCCGTCATTTCAGATAGATATTATTTAGTATCCGTGCTATGTTTGTTGACTTAGTTAATGCATAGTGTACGGTAGCTAAGTAATGTTTATCTGCTAAAACATGAGATGTGATTGGATTAGGGTATTCATACGGCCTTGTTGACTCAGTTAAGGGTCGTACGTGTGGGTTTAATTCAATCGGGAAATGTACGGGTTGAACATGACTTGCGATTTATGGTTTGTTGACTTAGTTAAGGTCATAGATCGCTAGGGGCAAAATATTATTGGGAATTTCAAGAGTTGAAATTTGCATTGAGATTGCATACCTTCTATTAGATAGTTGGATCCCGATACCCACTGCGAGTAAGAGTTACTCCTGGGAAAGTTTTACACATTACAATTAGCCGATCAAGTTGGTGTCTAGAAAGGTGTTAACGGGGTTACGCCTCTGGGAAAACGAGGTTTACTTTAATTAGGTTCGTGCGAAAGCACGGGGGACCTCCCTCAAAGTACCGACACTGGCCTGGCTGAAAGATTGGCGAACTTGTAGCGTGTAATTAATCCCGGCTAATTTTTCCTTTTAGGGTTTGAAGGAAGATTTGATTAAAACAGTGGGAGACAACCTGATTAGATATATTAGATAACCAATCTAATCTTGCAAGAGCATACACTGAGTGTTTTCTTCTCTCTCTCTCCAGGTAGCGACTATATCACACCTTAATCAAGATAATAATACGGATATATTTGACCGAACCCGTTTGTTATACTGAGATGGGGAACGTTGGTCCCGCTCCAACTTATAATTGTTATAAGACAGAGCAGGAAATTGGTGATTACCAGAATTCCCGTGCCGCCCAAACGAAGAAAGTACATGTTGATGCATCTTCTTCGGGTATGTTCATTACAGAGAATTGTTTCTCAGTATCCTTTACGTCCTGGGTATGTGATACCGGATCAGGATCCCGCATATGTAATCTGTTACATGGGCTACAGAAAGGTAGAGAACTGAGAACGGGTGATAAGTTTCATGTGACAGAAAACGGTGCAAGTGTTGCAGCCAAGTCTGTTGGTCAATATCACCCTGTATTACCTGAATACATTGATTCTGAACGAATGTTATTAGGTACCGAACCTGATATACAACATCATATCAGTTTCTTTATTAGTAAAGAAGTGATATAATTTTGTATTGTTGGATAATGTTTTGAACATTTCCTATATCAAGAGTTGATCGGTTCAGGCACGTTATCTAAAAGCATAAATGTTCTAAATCAAACTATAGTTCTTAGTATACAGAACACGCACAAGAGGAAGAGTTCATAAATGAACGAATCCTTCTTGAGGCATTGTAGGCTAGGTCATATCAATGCGAACCGACTAGCTAAGTTACATTTAGATGCATATTTAAATCTGTTTGAATTTACATCTTGTGAAACTTGCCGGTCATGTCACAAAGTAAAGATGACCACAGCTCTGTTTATTGGAAACAGAGAAAGAGTTGGTAAACTCATGGCATTGATACATGCTGATGTATGAAGCTCCCCAGTCTACACATGCCAAGACCGGTTCTTTGTACTTCATTACATTCTCTAATGATCTCTCAAGATCCAGACATATGTTCCTGTTGAAACACAAGTCCGAAGCTTTTGAGATATTCACAGAATATAAGTTAGAAGTAGAGAACCAAAATACGGGTATAAGTATTATGTCCTTTGATGAGATCAAGGAGGAGAATACTTGAGCACGGAATTCCATGACTATTCTAAAGGAGAATCAGATTCTCTCTCAGCATTACTCCTCCGTATACACCACAGCACGTCGGTATATCGGGGAGGAGCAATAGCACCCTATGTGATATGGTGTGCTCTATGATGAGTACTACTGAGTTTCCTATTTCCTTTTGGGAGTTATGCACTTGAGAAGCTGCATACCTATTGAATAGGGTTCAGATCAAATCAGTTGCCTACCACTTCATATGTGATATGGAAAGGGAAGAGCCCATATCTTAAGCTTGTTAAGATTTGGGGTTGTCCGGCCTATGTCTAAAAGCAAAATCCGGACAAGCTCGAGGCAAGGACTGTTATGTAGAACTGGAAATGTTCCAGCTATACAAACTACAGCTGATAATTTGGTAGAACCAAAGGATTCAATTGTTTCCAACGAACCTCAGCCTCTCCGCCGATCTAGCAGGGTTCCTCACCTACCTGAGAGATACTTCGGTTTCTCTATGACAGTGGGAGCGAGGATTGCATCATGAGTTGATGACCCAACTAGTTTCGAGCTGGCCATCAGGAGTGGGACTCTGTAAGAATGGCTGGATGCTTATCGATCTGAGATGGAATCCTTATACACCAACAAAGTATGGACTTTGGTTGCTTTATCTGAAGGGTTAAATCCCCATCAGGAGCAAGTATATCTTGAGAAGATTACTTGGTGTACATGGAAAAGTTGAGACTTTCAAAGCTATGCTTAAGTCCATTCAGATCCTACTTGCCACGGCTACATACCATGACTACGACATCTGGTGGTTGGGTGTCATGACTGCTTTTCTAAATGATGTTTTAGAAAAGAGCGTCTATAAGTTCACAGCCAGAGGGCTTCGTAGACAGTGGGAGCAGCGGAAACGTATGCAAGATGTTTTATATGATAAAGTAGGCATCGCGGAGTTGGAACGTCTGTTTTGATGTGGTAGTCAAAGAGTTTGACTTCATCAAAATGGTAGATGAACCTTGTATATACAAAAAGGTAGTAAAGAGTATGGTGGTGATCCTCGTAGAGTACGTGGATGACATACTCTTGATAGGGAAGGAGTTTCCTATGCTACGTTCGGTCAATCTCCGCTTATCACAAGGATTCTCCATATAGGATCAAAGTGATACCTCCTAAATCCTGGGTTTTGGATCTATGAGATAGATCTAATTGGATGTTAGGATACTCACTAGTTGTAGTGAGATGGTATCAATCGATCTTGGGGAGAATCACTGGAAAGGTTCCAGGGTGATAAGGACGACTGAATGTCATTCGCAGGCATTGTCTTTACCCTCAGTGGAGGGACGGTATGTTGGAAGAGTTCCAAGCTAGATACCGTGACATACTAGACGATTAAAGGCAAGATACATCGTTACCAAGGATACTACCAAAGAGGCAGTCTGGATACATATAAGTTCATGAGATGAACATCGTTCCTACCATTGTATGACAATGGAGTTGTGGCTTTATGCCAAGGAAACCCCGTCCCATCAGAAATCGAGATATAATTCTTTGGCAGTATCACCTGATCATGGAGATGGTTGATCTCCAGGGAGATCGAGGTTAGGAGAGTAGTCACAGAGGACAACAGCGCGGATCCACTCACAAAGGCCTTTTTCCCAGTAGAGACTTTTATGGGATGGTTGAGTATGAGATACTTCAACCGCAGCTAATTGTTGGGTATGCGATACCACAACAGATGGCCCTAGTGCAAGTGGGAGATTGTTAGTTATATGTATGCCCTAGAGGCCATTACTGTACATACGATGTATATTGTAGTGGATGCTAGGACATATATAGGGAGGACTTTCTTGCTCGACATGATAGTATGCTATCTGGTTGTACTTTATCTTAACATGTACTCTGATTGTCTCTATATTACATGTTGATAAAGCCCTTAGGATATGTACTCGACTACTTGGACTATGATGAGATCATACTAGTGGGGCTACGGTAATCGACAAGTACATCCAATAACTGTTCCTAGTCGAGGGTGTATCGAGACAGGGCATCGATGCACCAGAGTAGACTAGCGTATACGCATCTTGACCCATATGATGGGCGATGGATGATCCCATATCCATCGGTGTTTGACATCAAGGATGGTGTACGGGTGCTCAGTGGAGACTGGGTACACTGGACGGACTCGCCGAGAACTCCCAGATGGTATTATACCTCACGTCAGATGGCAGTTCTCCGGTGACACTGGTACAGAGTAGTCTGTTGACCCGAGATCGTCATAGAGTCTTGTGTGATTCCCACTGTGCTTTGATTTCCATCATACCACATCCAAGAGGGCGTGCAAAAAGGTGGTTTTTGGGTACAGTCCCGAATCACATGGAGGCAATGAGCGATAGGAGGGGATTCGTCTCTCCCGGTATAGGGAGTTGATGTTGTGCTGTGTTCGATTGGCTATAACCGGAAATCCCTGGCCAGGGTTGCTGAGATTTACTGGTAAGTGTTATCAGTAGTTTCTCGAACTGTTATAGACCTCATATCGACACGACTTATCGAGCTACTGGGGTCTGACGTTTACCACCCCTAGACGAGATATGCAACATATCAGACGACGAGACCGGACTGTACGGGAGTGTTACTGTTTGGATTCACAGGAGAATGTACAGGCTTGCTTGTTGATCTTCTGAGCGCTCAATACCTGGGTAGCTGTTACGTTTAGCTGACCGCTTGCAGCTTGTGGGTGTTTGATATGATCATCACCTACTGCCGGCGTATTGACGATTCTTTAGAGTCCTACAAAGAGGTTTCTTGGCTCAGGCAAAACGGAGTAGGAGCACATATGTGATATGTGCGGGACCGAGGATAATGCGATATATGATACCGTATTATATTCTCGCGATATTTGATATCAGCCGGGTCATCGGATCAAGTGTTGATTCGATGAATCGGTACGGATAAATATTAGTCGGTTATATGCGATATAGCCGGATTGTCGGATCAAGTGTTGATTCGATAATTTAATGTATAATAATATATGTGATATATTAAATTACATTAACTAATATTTGCTCACTAAAAGATTCGTTTTCTCACTCGGGTAATACATTGATATATATGCGATATATGTTAAATGTATTATTTTATTTTGTTACGATAAATATTATATATGTGATATATAATATTGTAACATGATATGATAACTAATGAAACTTGTTTAGTGGAGTTTAAACATGATTAGGGTTTGGATTAGGGTTAAGCTTTCTAGATGTTTCTAGAAGGATTTGGTTTTGTTTTGTGAAAGATATTTGTAAGTGACTCATGCTTTAACCCAACCCTAACCCTAGTTAATTCTCTACGTGGGTTTAGTCTACCATGGTTGCATTATTCATCATATTATTCTTTTTCTATTCATCACAAAAGTATTCTTATCATATATTGTTCATCTTCTTCCTTCTTCTTCTTTGCGTACAAAGCTTTCTTGCTTTGATATTTGTGATGAAAATATGTGAGAAAAAGATAAATAAAGAGAGCAAAAATCCTACTTCATCATCCTCATCTTCCCTTGCCATTTAGATGAGGGTGTTCACATCATTTCATGAGTGTTAGCTTGTGTTAACGAAACTTCAAGGCAGATCATCTTTGTATCGAAGATCGGAAGCAAAGGTTGCATCTTTCTCTTCGTGGAACCTCTCGAGAGTCCGGAAACCGATGATCGCAGCGAAGGGACCACAACAAGGAGCATATGAAGTGAAGGACCGGATCTACAAAGGTTGTAATCCCTCTCACTTAATGTTAAAGTTGTTAACATGTTAGTTTTCGCCTAATCTCTAGTTTAAACATCCGTATTCGGGTTGTTCGGCACGGCTAATTTTTTAATTGGGCATGGTTGAAGCCTCGTAGACCCTTGTGCGCGTGCCTAGCAACCCTACAGAGAAGCTACATACCTATTGAATAGGGTTCAAATCAAATCAGTTACCTACCACTTCATATGTGATATGGAAAGGGAAGAGCCCATATCTTAAGTTTGTTAAGATTTGGGGTTGTCCGGTCTATGTCTAAAAGCAAAATCCGGACAATCTCGAGGCAACGTCTGTTATGTAGAACTGGAAAGGTTCCATCTATACAAACAGCAGCTGATGATTTGGTAGAACCAAAGGATTCAATAGTAACCAACGAACCTCAGCCTCTCCGCCGATCTAGCAGGGTTCCTCACCCACCTGAGAGATACTTTGGTTTCTCTATGACAATGGGAGCGATGATTGCATCATAAGATAATGACCCAACTAGTTTCGAGATGGCCATCAGGAGTGGGACTCTATAAGAATGGCTGGATGCTTATCGATCTGAGATGGAATCCTTATACACCAACAAAGTATGGACTTTGGTTGCTTTATCTGAAGAGTTAAATCCCCATCAGGAGCAAGTATATCTTAAGAAGATTACTTGGTGTACATGGAAAAGTTGAGACTTTCAGAGCTAGACTTGTTAAAGGTTTGTATCATTGACCAGGTTTGGATTATGATGAAACTTTTTTCTAAGTACCTATGCTTAAGTCCATCCAGATCCTACTTGCCACGGCTACATACCATGACTACGATATCTGGCAGTTGGGTGTCATGACTGCTTTTCTAAATGATCTTTGAAAAGAGAAAGTCTATAAGTACAAAGTCAGAAGGCTTCGTAGACAGATGGCAGCAGCGGAAACGTGTACAAGATGTTTTATGTGATAAAGCAGGCATCGCGGAGTTGGAACGTCTGTTTTGATGTGTTAGTCAAAGAGTTTGACTTCATCAAAATGGTAGATGAACCTTGTATAAACAAAAAGGTAGTAGGGAGTATGGTGGTGATCCTAGTAGAGTACGTGGATGACATACTCTTGATAGGGAAGGAGTTTCCTATGCTACGCTCGGTCAATCTCCGCTTATCACAAGGATTCTCCAGATAGGATCAATGTGATACCTCCTAAATTCTGGGTTTTGGATCTATGAGATAGATCTAATTGGATGTTAGGATGCTCACTAGTTGTAGTGAGATGGTATCAATCGATCCAGGGGAGAATCACTGGAAAGGTTCCAGGTGATAAGGACGACTGAATGTCAGTCACAGGCATTGTCTTTACCCTCAGCGGAGGGACGGTATGTTGGAAGAGTTCCAAGCTGGATACCGTGACATACTAGACGATTAAAGGCAAGATACATCGTTACCAAAGATGCTGCCAAAGAAGCAGTCTGGATATATATATAAGTTCATGAGATGAACTCCGTTCCTACCATTGTGTGACAATAGAGTTATGGCTTTAGCCAAGGAACTACCGTCCCATCAGAAATCCAGATATAATTCTTAGGAAGTATCACCTGATCATGGAGATGGTTGTTCTCCAGGGAGATCGAGGTTAAGAGAGTAGACTCAGAGGACAACACAGCGAATCCACTCACAAAGGATTTTTCCCAGAGAGAGACTATTATGGGATGGTTGAGTATGAAATACTACAACCACTGTTGTCAGATGGCCCTAGTACAAGTGGGAGATTGTTAGTTATATGTATGCCCTAAACGCCATTACTATACATGAGATGTATATTGTAGTGGATGCTTGGACATATATAGGGAGGACTTTCTTGCTCAACATGATAGTATGCTATCTGGTTACTCTTTACCTTAACGTGTATCCTGATTGTCTCTCTGTTACATGTAGGTAAAGCCCTTAGGATATGTACTCGACTACTGGGACTATGATGAGATCATACTAGTGGGGCCACGGTAGTCGACGAGTACATCCTATAACTGTTCCTAGTCGAGGGTATATCGAGACAGGGCATCGATACACCAGAGTAGAGTAGCGTATACGCATCTTGACCCATATGATGGGTGATGGATGATCCCATATCCATCGGTGTATGACATCAAGGATGGTGTACGAGTGCTCAGTGGAGACTGGGTACACTGGACGGACTCGCCGAGAACTCCCAGATGGTATTATACCTCACGTCAGATGGCAGTTTTCTGGTGACACTGGTACAACTTAGTCTGTTGAAGCGAGATCGTCATAGAGTCTTGTGTGATTCCCACTGTGCTTTGATTTCCATCATACCACGTCCAAGAAGGCGTGCAAAAACGTGGCTTTTGGGTACAGTCCCGAATCATATGGAGGCAATGAGCGATAGGAGGGGATTCGTCTCTCCCAGTATAGGGAGTTGATGTTGCGCTGTGTTCGATTGGCTATAACCGGAAATCCCTGGACAGGGTTGCTGAGATTTACTGGTAAGTGTTATCAGTAGTTTCTCAAACTGTTATAGACCTCATATCGACACGACTTATCAAGCTATTGGGGTCTGACGTTTACAACCCCTAGGCGAGATATGCGACATATCTGACGACAAGACCGGACTGTACGGTAGTGTTAATGATTGGATTCGTAGGAGAACTAGCGGACTTGCTTGTTGATCTTCTGATCGCTCAATACCCGGGTGGCCGATACGTTTAGCACACCGCTTGCGGCTTGTGGGTGTTTGATATGATCATCACCTACTGCCGGCGTATTGACGAGTCTTTAGAGTCCTACATAGGGGTTTCCTGGCTTAAGAGAAACGGAGTAGGAGCACATATGTGATATGTGCGGGACCGAGATTAATACGATATGAGATACCATATTCTATTCTCGCGATTTGTAACGTTGATCGGTTGTATGCGATATAGCCGGGTTATCGGATCAAGTGTTGATTCGATAAGTTGTTACACATGATATTAGTCGGTTATAGCCGGATTATTAAATCAAGAGTTGATTTAATAATTTAATGCTTAATTATATATTTGATATATTACATTGCATTAACAAGTATTAGCTCACTTAAGATTTATTTTCTCACTAAATTGTGCACATTGTTTATATGTGATATATGCAAGTGTACATGTTTGTATCATGTTTGATGATACACACAAGATGGGTGTATGAGACTTTTACCAAGATTAATTTTAATATTAGGGTTATTCTTTTATCATAAGATTTAACAAAAGGGTTAAACTTAGTCAAAGTAATCAAGCTTGAAGAAGCTTGGAGAAATTTTAACAAAGTCCACTCTTTTGTCTTTTGTCTTGATATTCTTTAACCCAACCCTTAACGTAATGCCTTGGTTAATTCTTTACATGAGTTAAGCATGAGGGCTTAACTCAACCATGGTGCCATTATTTATTGGATAAGTTTTCATTTGGATGGAGAATATACTTTTTTTTCTTCTTCTTCTTCTTTATCAAGCTCCATCCAAAAGCTTACTAGCTCTAATGGTGCCATGTGAAAAAGAGTGAGAAAATCAATTCTAAAGTGAGCCCACTTCCTAGTTCTTCATCCTATACCACTTTCCATGTAGTAGAGTGTGTTCTCTTCACAAA
This sequence comes from Agapanthus africanus, assembly GCA_030015575.1. Classification (NCBI taxonomy): domain Eukaryota; kingdom Viridiplantae; phylum Streptophyta; class Magnoliopsida; order Asparagales; family Amaryllidaceae; genus Agapanthus; species Agapanthus africanus. The sequence goes on along the minus strand of JASDDO010000004.1, from coordinate 82,902,104 downwards.
GTTCATGACCTAGTGAAGGAATAGCTTGAGTTAGTGTCTCCCCGACGTAGATCATCTTCGGCCTCGAAGTCATCGTAGCAAGCACGTTTGTTCTTCTCGTGGAGTATCTCGAGAGTCCGGAGTTCACGATCGCAGTGATGGGGACGTCTACACGGAGCTAATGAAGTGGAGGACCGGATCTACAAAGGTTGTAATCCCTTTCACTTATTAGTAAAGTAGTTTACTAGCTTATAGTTTCGCCTAATCTCTAGTTAACGATCTTGCATAGAGTTGTTAGGAACATAAAAATTTGATTTTGCCATGGTTGATGCCTTGTAGACCTCATGAGTGTGCCTAGTAACCCTACATCTTGGACATATATAGGGAGGACTATCTTGCTCGACATGATAGTATGCTATCTGGTTGTACTTTATCTTAACATGTACTCTGATTGTCTCTATGTTACATGTTGATAAATCCCTTAGGATATGTACTCGACTACTGGGACTATGATGAGATCATACTTGTGGGGCCACGGTAGTCAACGAGTACATCCTATAACTGTTCCTAGTCGAGGGTGTATCGAGACAGGGCGTCGATACACCAGAGCAGACTAGCTTATACGCATCTTGACCCATATGATGGGCAATGGATGATCCCATATCCATCAGTGTTTGACATCAAGGATGGTGTACGGGTGCTCAGTAGAGACTGGGTACACTGGATGGACTCGCCGAGAATTCCTAGATGGTAAGATACCTCACGTCAGATGCCAGTTCTCCGGTGACACTGGTACAGAGTAGTCTGTTGACACGAGATCGTAATAGAGTCTTGTGTGATTCCCACTGTGCTTTGATTTCCATCATACCACGTCCAAGAGAGCGTGCAAAAAGGTGGCTTTTGGGTACAATCCCGAATCACATGGAGGCAATGAGCGATAGGAGGGGATTCGTCTCTCCCGGTATAGGGAGTTGATGTTGTGCTGTGTTCGATTGGCTATAACCGGAAATCCCTGGCCACGGTTGCTGAGTTTTACTGGTAAGTGTAATCAGTAGTTTCTCGAACTGTTACAGACCTTATATCGACACGACTTATCGAGCTACTGGGGTCTGACGTTTACCACCCCTAGGCGAGATATGCGACATATCAGACGATGAGACCGGACTGTACGGGAGTGTTACTAATTGGATTCACAGGAGAATGCACAGGCTTTCTTGTTGATCTTCTGATCGCTCAATACCCGGGTGGCCGTTACGTTTAGCAGACCGCTTGCGGCTTGTGGGTGTTTGATATGATCATCACCTACTACCGGCGTATTGACGAGTCTTTAGAGTCCTGCACAGGTATTTCCTGGCTCAAGCGAAATGGAGTAGGAGAACATATGTGATATGTGCGGGACCGAGATTGATACGATATGAGATACCGTATTCGATTCTCGCGATTTGTAACATTGATCGGTTGTATGCGATATAACCGGGTTATCGGATCAAGTGTTGATTCGATAAGTTGTTACACAAAATATTAGTCGGTTATAGCCGGGTTATTAAATAAAGAGTTGATTTAATAATTTAATGTATAATTATATATTTGATATATTACATTACATTAACTAGTATTAGCTCACTTAAGATTTATTTTCTCACTTGATTGTGCATGAGTGTATATGTGATATATATTTGTGTACATATGAATGTGTCATGCTTGATGATACATCAAAGATGGGTGTATGAGACTTATACCAAGATTAGGGTAAAGATTAGTGTTTTGTTTATATCTTAAGAATAACAAAAGAGAAAGACTTTGTCAAAGTTCTCGAGCTTTCATGAAGCTTGTGGAAAAATTGACAAAGTCAACTCTTTTGTCATTCTTAAGGATATTTAGTTAACCCAACCCTTAACCATATACCTTAGTCAATTCACTACATAAGTTAAGCATGATAGCTTAACTCACCCATGGTTACATGATTGAGGATAATTCATATGATGAGATTATTCTTTCTTCTTCTTCTTCATCAAGCTCCTTGAAAAAGCTTTCAAGCTCTAATGGTGCTATGAGGAAAAATGTGAGAAAATCAATTCTAAAGTGAGCCCACCTCCTACTTCTTCATCCTCTACCGCTTTCCATGTAGTAGAGTGTGTTCTCTTCACAAAGTTCATGACCTATTGAAGGAATAGCTTGAGTTAGTATCTCCCCGACGTAGATCATCTTCGGCCTCGAAGTCTTCGAACCAAGCATGTTCGTTCTTCTTGTGGATCTTCTCTAGAGTCCGGAGTTCACGATCACAGCGAAGGGGACATCTACACGGAGCTATTGAAGTGAAGGACCGGATCTACAAAGGTTGTAATCTCTCTCACTTAGTGTTAAAGTGTTTAACATGCTTGTTTCGCCTAAACTCTAGTTTAAAAATCTTGCTTTGGGTTGTTCGGCACGGATAAAATTTTAATAGGGCATGGTTGATGCCTCGTAGACCCTTGTGCACGTGCATAGCAACCCTACAGTGGTATCAGAGCCAAGCTAGATCTTTAGGCGAAGTCTGAGCGAAGTTTAAAGTCCGATCGAACCCGGAAACCCCGATGTTTACCCCTCTCTGGACAATTTTCAAAAATGTGATTTTTTATGAATTAAAAATGCACAGAAAAACAAGCAGGAAAAACTAATTACTGTGAAGTAAGGTCCACTAAGTCGCTCACATAACCGCGGAACCGCGGCCAAACCAAGGGTTTGGCAGCGGTTCCGTGGCCACAATTTAGAATTAGTCCCTCATATTTCATATATTTATTCTTAGGTCCTTTCTTGTCATTTTTTCTTGGGAATTTTTTAATTCCACTCAAGTTTTGAGTTTTTTAGGGTTGTAATGGGAAGTCGTTGATTCGATCGGATAATTTAACTTTGTTTAGTTTGTCCGGGTAATTTTTAGAAACTGTTAAAAAGTTCGAACGGATATCAATAACTCACTTTTTTCCCTGTCGGAAAATTTTCAAAAGTTGGATTTTTTCTCGAGTTTGAAACTTTCGTAAAGTATGTAAGTAACGCGGTGGACCCTCTAGAAGACAACAAACCTTAACTCGATTATGTGACCGTCTTGAACTGCCTCTAAACCTTAGGGTTTGGGGCAGTACGGCGTGCCACATGTGAGGCGTTCGCTTGACCCTTCTACGGCTGGCCCATTGGTACTGTGGCATGTGATGGATGTCTTTAAACTGATTTCAAGTGTTGAGATATATTGGGGAAATCTTGGGTGTTTGATTATTCGATCGGAATGTTTAACATTGTCTATTTATCTGGAATGTGATACAATATTTGGAATCCACAGGTAGTTATGAGATAACTAATTTGAATGTTATAAATCTAGCAGTTCAGTCTCAGATGATCGGTTGCCACGGAATTTTGATGTGATCAAAAGTCCATCGCAATCACGTAGCGTACGCGGATACTCGCCGGGTTAACTTAATAGACAGCCACGCCCTATAGCCCCGACCAAGTAACTGTAGGAGAACCCCGTCGCAAAAAGCATCCGTTCGGGTGCTCGCGGCAGCGGTGTTCCGCCTTAGTGCACTTCGTCGACGACATCTTGGGGTGCGGCCGTCTACTAAAGTTTACGACGAGCATTCGATCTGTATGTCGGGAATCTTGTTGAATTACCGGACTTGATATTGAAAAGAGTTTTCGATAATGAGACTAAAATGCGGGGTTTATAATTGTTAGGCATGCGATGTCTAAGGAATTCATTTGGCATGCGATATCTAAGGAGGTTGCGGATTCCAGCTGTTGTAGTTTTACACTTTCTTTTCTGTGACCGTAAGCGTAGTATGTGGTGTATCGCCGGCTTCGTTGCTATACATCAACGACAATCGGGATACGCATACATGCTTACGTTGATGATATGAGATATTATGTGTTGCTGTGATATGTTATATTGGATCGTCGCGTTCTCAATAGCCGGGGTTTTTATGTGAGATGAGAGTTTTTTCTTTTTCATTCATGTAAAATTCATTTGCATGTAATATTCTTTTATTGGGGCACTTCCGGGCTGAGGATGATGTCACCATTGTATATTATTTACTTTTCCGCATTAGGTAGACCCAAGGCGGGGAGCACAAGTAACCGGGTTCTAGGGTCCAGTGGGAGACCAACTCGAGGAGTCGAGACCGGGTCTCCTAACCCTAGAATTGGCTGTGTTGCTTGCCGCTCTCGTAGGGGTCTAGTGATGTGGGTTTGGCTATTCATCGCAACCGTGGAATCCATGTTTTATACAGGCTCGTATTGAAAACACGGACGTCCTAGTATATCCAATATTTCATATATGTTCTTCTGCTGCAATGTTCTGTGATGAGGTCATATTACTGCCTGAGATGAATTTTTATATTATATATATGAGATATATATTATATATTGTTTATTTCGTTTCATATCTAATGCTTGTGAAGCAAAATAAAAATGGGACTTCATTAATGAGATTAATGAAATAAAAGAAACTTAAAGATGTTGTAGAAACTTGTTTAAAAACTAGTAGCTCTAGTTCTTGCTTTGCATAGAGGTGTTCCTTGTAGAACATCCAGCACCTTATTCTATAAGGAAAGAGCCGAGATCCCTTCACCGGGAGTGACCTCTTTAGTGAAACTAGCAGATGCTACAAACTCGGTTTGTCTTTTAATTGCTTCTATAGTTCTTGCTTTGCATAGTGATATTTGTGAAATATCCTGCACCTTATTCGATGAGGAAAGGGCCGACGATCCTTCCACCGGGAGTGACCCCTTTAGCAAAACTAGAAAAGCCTCAAAAACACTCCATTTAAAATCACTCGATTCTACAACGATATCAAGTTCATTACATAAAGGTTTTTCTTAAAACCCTGTCGTAGCCCTCCGTCATTTCAGATAAGGACTGTTTAGTATTCGTGCTGTGTTTGTTGGCCTTTGTCAAGGCGTAGTGTGCGGTAGCTGAATAGTACTTATCTGCTTATGCATATGGTGCAGATTGGATTAGGGTAGACGTGCGACCTTGTTGGCCTTTGTCAAGGGCCGTGCAGGTGGGTTTAATTCAATCAGGAAATGACGGGTTGAACTTGTAAGTCCATGTTACCTCTCCCGGTTCTTTCGGGCTTGCGAAAATGGTGAAAAACTATTTTTAGGGTTTGGGTAACATGGACTACGAAAACGGATCTTGGATAAACTACACACTAGCAACCTAACAAGAGAGTTGTCTACTCGGTTAGGGGTTATACCTCACTTGAACTCCTTCATCTTGAACTCTTTGTTTTTGTTGGATGGTGCTTTCCTCGTCGCCTTCTTTTGTCAAAGATGGATCCACCTGAGGGTTTCAACCTTGGGCTCCTTTCTCGAACTTTGAGAGAACTAAGGTCTTTGGCTTGGTAGACCTTCAACCCTAGAGTGAGTAAAGAGTGGTTTAGAGTATTTTATCTCAAGGAGAGGTTTCTCAACACATGAGAATTGTTCCCTTTGAACTAGATGATGAAGAAGAAGAATAGAGGAGAGAGAATGGTTATGATAGAATGAGATGGTTTTTTTACAACCATGACAATATCAAGTTAATTATCAAATTAATAAAATTAATCTAAATGAAAAAGTTGATGGAAGGTTTGATAAGACTATTATCATTTCACATTAAATGGTTTTGCTAGAATTAAATAGCATCTTTGATGTGTAATGATGATAGTCAATGTTTCAACCATGGTCAACAAGTCAACCTTGGTCAACAAGTCAACAAACCCAACCATGACACAATTTCATTTAATTAATATTATTAATTGATATATCACAAATTCATTAGGGTTTGGAAAAAGACGACTGTCAACTGTGCATACACACCCGTTCCGAAACCCTAATGAAAATCCTCTTCCTCGGCCTCAATCAACTGTGCATACACACCCGCATTCGTGTTCCGAGGAACATGAATACTATGAGATAAAACTAACCCCAAAACATATACTAGGATCTGGCTCAAACCAGAGCCCGCTAGTAATATCCGTCCGGATGCCAAACGTGCATAAGTGCGCGGATGAGAACGAACCCTGTCGCAAAACCATGCGACCTCTACTCTGTTTTGCCCAAAGGAGAATAACCCTCTGTGTGGGACTCTAAAGACTCGACACTACGCTGGCAGTGGGTTTAACCACAGACCGCAAGCGGCACTAGCTGTGCGTAATGGTCCCCAGGTAGATGCCGATAAGAAGACGGACGAGGTGAAACCCATCTGAACTCCTACCGAGTCTGTATGTGACAATCTCCGTACAGTCCGGTTTGTTCGTCTGATACATCGCATGGCGGGCCTAAGGGACGGTAAACGTCAGTCCCCTAATAGCGGTACAAGTCGTGTCGGAGTGTAGCCCAGAACACCCTGAGATAACACTGGAAACCTACCAGTATATCTCGCTTGCCCTGGCCAGGGACTACTTGTGTAATGGCTCTCCTAGACACAGCGCGATGCCTGTTAGTGTATATGCCCTAGAGGCCATTACTGTATCATACTAGTTTGTATATTACTTAATGGAAGCTTGGGATATTCACCTTGTATAAACAATCTTGCTCAATGTAGTAGTATGCTACTTGGTTTGTTTCTACTTCAATGTGTACACGTGTTTATTTTAGTATATCACCTATACACATTAGTGGAGCCCTTAGGATCTTTGCTTGATTACCAGCGTTGTGATGGCAGTCACACTAGTGGGGGCTGGGTAATCTATAAGCACATCCTTATATAGGTCCCTAGTCGCAGGACTATCGAGACAGGGCATCGATACTCCGGAGTAAACTAGCGTATGCGCTTCTCATCCCAGTGTGGGAGATGGTCTGTCCCACAGCCATCAGTACGTCGTACTGGAGATAGTATACGGGTGCTTGTTAGGTTACGAGTACACTGGACAGGACACGTCGGGAACTGACCGGTTGGTATTATACCTATCGTCAGTTATCAGTTCCCAGGTGACATGAGTACAGCTTAGTTCGCGGACTTGACACTGTCACTTTGCCTCGAGTGTGTTCCCACTGTACTTTAATTACTACCCTACCACGGCTCAAAGGAGTCGTGCAAACAGGTGGTAGTTGGGTGCAGTCCCGAAGCACTTAGAGGCAGTGACGGTTAGACAGGATTCGTCTCTCCCGGTATTGGGGGTTGACATCGCGCTGTGTCTAGGAGAGCCATTACATGAGTAGTCCCTGGCCAGCGCAATCGAGATATACTGGTAGGCTTCCATTGTTATCTCACGGTGTTTTGGGCTTCACTCCGACACGACTTGTACCGCTATTAGGGGACTGACGTTTACCGCCCCCTAGGCCCGCCATGCGATGTATCAGACGAACAGACCGGACTGTACGGAGACTGTCACATTCAGGCTCGGTAGGAGTTCAAATGGGTTTCACCTCATCAGTCTTCTTGTCAGCTTCTACCTGGGGACCGTTACGCACAGCTAGTACCGCTTTCGGTCTGTGGTTAAACCCACTGCCAGCGTAGTGTCGAGTCTTTAGAGTCCCACACAGAAAGCTATTCGCCTTTAGGCAAAAGAGTAGAGGTCGCATGGTTTTGCGACAGGTCGCATGGTTTTGCGACAGGGTTCGGTCACATCCGTGCACTTGTGCACGTACAGTGTCCGGACAGTTAACACTAGCGGGCTTTGGTTTAAGCCAGATCCTAGTGTACGTTTTGGGGATTGGATTTATCCAGTATGTATTCGTGTTCCTCGGAACGCGGATGCGGGTGTGTATGCACAGCTGACAGAGAGACAGAGGCAGAGGATTCTCATTAGGGTTGTTGACTGTTGACTGTTGACCATTGACTTTTTTCTCAACCCTAATGAGAATATGATATGTAATTAACAATAATATTAATTAAGTATTATAGTGACATGATTGTTGAGGGGTTGACTTTGTTGACTTGTTGACTTTGTGGACCGGTTGACTAGGTTGGACTAGTTGACCATCATGATGACAATGGCTATCATTTCATGGCAAAGACTTTTGCTTGCTTGCTCTCTTGTGCAAAATGAGTGCATGAAATGATATGGCTATTATAGCTTAAACCATCACTAATACTTGATTGCTATTATGGGTTATGATGGTTTTGGATTATGAGAGCCAAGAGAGAAAAGCCTTACTCATTCTTTCATTTCCTTTCTCTCTCTTGTGTTCTTGAGCTCTCATCTTCTTCCTCTTGCTCTCCCTCTCTTTAGTCTATGGTTCACTTGTCTCATGTGTTGAGAACCAAGAACCATAAAGGAAAATCCCAACACAATCTCCTCTACTCACTCTAGTTCACAAGGTTTAGCAAACCGAGTGAACTAGTTTCTTCAAAGCTCGAAGAAGAAGCCAAAGGTAGAAGCTTTCAGGTGGATCGATCTTCGGCGCAAGGAGACGACGGGGTGAAGCCGATCCGGACAACCATCGAGGCTTGAAGACGAAGGAGTTCAAGAAAGAAAGGTATAACCCCCTAACCGAGTAGTTAACAACTCCTAGTTGGGTTGTTAGTTAGATTTTTAACAAAGATCCGGTTTAGAGTCCATGTTACCACCTCTAGAAAATTGTTTTTCGTCAAATTCTGCATGCCCGAAAGTACCGGGAGAGGTAGCATGGACTTACAGTGGTATCAGATCCTAGTTAAACTCTATCTAATATGTTAGCAAAGTAACTAGAAGATCGATCAAAGAAAAAGTCACGAAATGAACCCGATATGTCATGTTTCTGCCGATTTTTATTCTGTTCAAAAATAGATAAATTTCATCTTAAAAATCGGCTCAGGCTTTTTATAGAATAACCACAAAATTTGGTCCCACGAACCGTTCAAAGCGGCGCGGAAACGCGGCGGGAGCACGCTCCCGCAGCGGTTCCACGGCCGAGTATCAAATTTAGTGCAGTGTATTTCTGGGGTTGTTTTGGGATTTTTGGAATATGTCTTTTCAGCCCAGATTTTCCAAAACGAAAATTTTGTGTTTGGGGCCTATAAATCCGTATTTTTGATCGAACTTCTAAAAGACTTAAGCTGACGGGTTTTTCTGTGATGTGATATTTGTATTGAACGTCTGCTAATCGCTATATGTCGATTAGTGGGGGTTATACAAATCTGTGATCTGTAATGTGTAAGTCCGCGGCGGCGCCCCGGCCGTCGATCCGACGCCGGAGACGCGGAAACAAAAACTTTCAAAAACTATTGAACCGGCACCGCCGCGCACTTTTCACCCGGATCGGGCCATTAACCTAGCAACTAGCAAACTAAAATACGGGTAGAGAAGTATACCAAGCGATCCGTGTCCTTCGGTCTTCGTCTCCACTCCGATCTCCCGCGGAAACTCCGTCCATCACCTCCTCGTCGGAAAGGGCACCACGTAGCCGGAATCTTTTACGGGCTCCCACCTCTTGACCGAGGCAACTCGGGCGTGAAGTTGGCTAGCCGACGCGTCCAAGATTTGCTGTATATGTAGTGTAGTAGGCTATGTGTCTTTGGGGTTTATGTTGCCATGATGGAGGAATTTGTGCACAAGAATTTTCCATGGATGCTTGCTGGAAATGGAGCATGCTATATATTTCTTGCTGTGAAAATGAGATTGGGGTAAATTAGCTTGGGCTTCTCCCTCTAATCAAAATAGCCCTCAGCACAAAAGAAAATGAATTCATCATCCCATCCAAGTGGGGGGGGGGCCACGAAATTGCATGAAGGGAAATCAACAGCCACATGTCCAAAAGAAAACCAAAGCACTCACAAGTGTCATGCCACAAGACCATGAGTCAAAAGCACCAAGGAATGCCACTCACATCTCACCAACAAATGTGGCCGGCCTCTTATGAATGAGGAGTGAAAAAATGAAAGAATAAATCCAAGAGGAGAAATGCAAGAAAGAATAAGAAAATGGTCACACACCATTTCTAATCCATATCCAAAACAATACCCATCCAATAAATGCAAGTTATTGATTCAAAAGGAATCTCATGATGAGGAAGCCACATATATGCATGAAACCCCTCATCAAATAAGTTAATTGCAAACTTGCAATTAACCCCCTCCATCAAAAAGTCCGGCCGTGAAGGAATAAAAGAAAACCGGCCGGAACGGAATGCAAACTGGCAACTTCAGAAAACCGATTCCGTAATAAATTACAGGAAAACCCCGCTACTGCAAATACATGCCCGCATTTGTATTCCCACTGAACACAAATGCAAAGAGACAAAACTACACTATCTAATACTAGGATCCGGCTTAAGCCAAAGCCGGCTAGTAAAATCCGTCCGATCACGATCCGTGCAATACCGCACGTATCTGATCGAACCCTGCCATATCTCCATACGGCCTCTACAGCGTTTCGCCCGAAACTTGAATAACTGTGTGTGGTGGACTCTAAAGACTCGTCAATACTATGGCTGTGGATTTAACCACTAGCACGTCAGAGGTATTAGCCATACGTGACGGGCTACCAGCTATTGACTAAAAGGGACATCGATGAGCGAACTCATCCTGACACCCTACTGAGCCTGTCAGTGACAATATCCGTACAGTCCGTTCCGTTCGTCTATGAGCATCGCATGGCGGGCCTAGGGGGTTGGTAAAAGTCAGACCCCCAAAAGCGGTACAAGTCGTGTCGGAGTGTAGCCCAGAACACCCTGAGATACTACTGGAATACCTACCAGCAAATCTCCTGCCTTGGCCAAGGACTTTTCATGTACTGGCTCTCCTAGACACAGCGCGACCTCCCCCCAATACCGGGAGAGACGAACCTGTAACGTTTTAAAAATAATTAAATAAATAAAATTGTTTAAGTGAATTTTATGATTTTCGGTAAAGCAAAATGTATTTTTCGTAAAATCAAACCGCAATTGTTTTTCATTATAAATTCAAAAATACCTATTTAATTATGTAATTACTAGTAAATAGTGTTTATTTAGCCACTTATAAATTTTTAGTTTAATAAAATATTTTTCCTAAATTAATTATTTTAAATATTAACATAAGCTTTATTTTTACACTAAATTAGTGTAAATTACAAATTTAAATGGTTTTAATTTGTAAAAATGAACCATGGCATATTAGAAATTAGTGTGTATCATGCAAAATTTATTTGCAAATTTTCCCATTTTTCTAGAGTTTTCTAGGTTATTTTAGTAAAGAAATGAAAGAAAATGAAGAAAATTCATGAAAAGACATAAAGTGAGATATCATTTCATGAAGTTTCTACACAACTCATGAAACTCTCTTCACTTTCTCCCTCTCCCCCTTGCATGGCCGGCCACACCCCATGGCAGCCCCCCCATTTTCCATTTTTATTTCAACTCCAAAAATCATCAAAAATACTTCAAAAATCCAATTTAAATTCCACAAAATCCTAATTATTTCATACCCTTTATTCTCTATTCTTCTTTACATGGATTTTGGAGTGGGAAAGCATGTATTTTTGAGGCTCATTTTCAAGTTTGGACATGAGGTTGTGGAGGTATAAATCCTTCTCTTTTGATTTATTTCTATTAGATATTTCCTTTAAAGCATAATTAGATTAATTAGATTAATTCTTGTTGCAAATTCTAAAATTCAAGTTAGGGTTTGAAAATTCAAGAGGTGGTTTTTGTTAATTAATTAGGGTTATAATATCTAGTTTAACACCTTTTAGAGTGGAAAATTCTTGCATGGTGGTGGTATGGTAAATTGTTGATCGAAATTGTTTAATTTAAACTATTTAGCTAACTAGATTTTTTCTAAAATGTGTTGTGGGTAAAATAAATTCTTATTAAGGGTGTTATCATTAGATGGTAATTTTAGTGAGAATATTAGCATATTAATTGAATGAAAAACTTAATTTGGTTGCTAGTTTTTATTGATAATTGATAAATTGTAAGTAAAATGCTATTTTTGCTAACTAGAATTTGGAAATTCTTAAATTAATGAGATTTAAAATGTAATTTATGGTTTCATTATATTACCATCATTATAAATTGTAGTTTGAAAAGTTAATTCATGCAAAATCAAGTTTTGTTGTGGAATTGTGGAATTTTGCTTGTAAGTTGTGGAAAATTGATAAAATTGCAAACTAGAAATTTATTTGTAATACAAATTAGTGTAATAAAAATATGGTAAAGGTTTCTATAACTTAGTTATGTTATTTAATGAATATTATGACCATTAGTTTCATTAAACGTCAAGTTTTGAAGTAAGACGGTGAATTGATATTTTCAAGGTTTTCGGAATTGGATGATTTGATCGATTTTAGGGTTCCGATGATTTGAACCAAGTTTTATATTATAAGTAATGGGTTTTGAAACTACGGGTTGTTTATTGGTTTTTACCTCGATCAATCGGCGTTTGTACGCCGATATCGAGCGGTATTTGGTTCTTTTGCGTGGACGGGACATAGGTTTTAACCTGTGCTTGTTCTTCGTATCGTTTGACTTTTGTATGTGATTCGGTTTACGATACTATTTATATGTTTGCGTCTAGGTACCCCCACGTGGACCGCGGGCGATGAAGAGGAGGATGGCGACACCGTCTTCGGCTGACATGGACCAGGTGAGTAGATGCATATCTACGGGGGGAAGTCGGGTGGATGGCGTTTAGCACCCCCGCAACGTAGAATAGGAATAGTACTTATTGACATTAGGAGACCAGACGCGACCCTAGTAGGACCCTAGTATTGACCCTAGGCTGGACTAGACCGATTTAAGAAGACCATATCAGAGAATGAATATCTTGGAAGAGGTTCGTAGGTTTCAGATAGAAACACACCGGCGCACACACTGCAACTCGACATGGGGTACGTGTATGGGTATATATATAGAACGAGGTATAGGTATATATACATATATATACAACACGTATAGGTGATTCATTAAGGTGATATGATATCTGAGGTTTGATGAAACAGTATAACTGGGCTTGATGCCGCGATTCTTGACTATACAGTCGTAATAAAGTGTTAGCGGATCATTAGAGAATGAGATAATGAACATGAATATATAAGTTATAAGGAGTGGTGGTGATATTGATATACATGGGACGCTAGAATAGTACCTGGACTGTAACTTGTGACTGATCACTATATGATATATGTATAACTTGATTACGACATTATATTGGTGTGACCTGATGCCGATATCATATAAGTATGACTTAATCACAATAAGATACATATGAGATTATACGAATGAGGAGACACCTAGGAGATACTTGACCGTAACCCGATATTGAGACGCCGTACGATGGATTTTACCGTACGAGGCTTAGATTTGATGATTGATCCGCACTCTTGATTCGAGGAAGCCGTACTACGTACGTGATGCTATTGAGGCGGAATCGCCGACTATTAGAGATATTGATTCAGACCTTAGGTAGACTCTAGTTTCTTACTGACTAGTCTATTAGGTTTAGTTCCTTAGGATGTTAGATGGACACTGGTTTAGGTTCGACTCACATAGTGGTAGTTGTACTCGTATCGCGCAGAGGAGTGGATAATGCACATCTGTATTTACATTCATACTGTAATCATCATGGTGCATGTTCTTTTATATGTTGCTATAATCAGTATAAACTTTACCTGTTAGGACACCAGCACCATTACCGATGATGCGCATATTCCACGCACACTTATTTGCCGGCTCACACACATCATCATCGGTAATTGCTATGTCACGTACACTTTAGATCATATTATCTTTTATTGATAGAATCGGTTAACAACTAAACCGATATAATATTGTGATCACTCTCTGATGATAAGTATAAGACATGATATTCATTACTTAGACATTCATGCATTCATATTTTCGTGTTATCATGCAGTATTATGGGCATATGCCGACACTTATCATATAGTTACTCATGATTTTGAGATTTGGATTTCTATGAGATTTCTGGATTTTTGGGGAAAACCGCAAAAATATATAAAAACTTCTCTCTCTCTCTCCTCTTCACTTTTTAAAATAAGATGCGGTTTTCTCGTGATGTATGTGTCGTCCACCATGAGTATTTCATGTTTTCTGATGGATTTCGAGACCCGATTCGAGGAGTGGATGAACCGTCTCGGGTACATGGTGGGCCCGGTATGGTACCCCGGGGCAAGAAGATCGAGTTATAGACGATGAGCCTGGCAGGGGAAGGCTACCTACCGGTGATGTCTGGCGCGGCGGATATCCGGAGGATACCGACCGTTGTCGTGGGATTTGATGATATGGGCCGATCCAGACTGACGGAGCCCGACTTATTGAGACTTGAGGTTACATGTGTTGTGTCGATGCTTGACACGGATTTCCATGGATTTCATTGTTGAGATTTCAGATGCTTATACACACTTTACTATGATAACAGCTAAAGGTTCTCATACATATATATCTGGATTTCAGGATTTATTACTTTACATTCATGGTGCATGCATTTCATTTCATATGACATAGTACTATATGAGGCACGGACACGACACGGAGTATTTGCACTTATACGTAGTATTACCCTGCTATTACTAGATGTTTGGGATATAGTAGTGTATTATTATGACCTAGGATAGCGTCGTGCATTCGATTTCTTTTCGTAGATGTCCTCTACTCACGAGTTGGCAACTCACCCCCGTTGTGCCAAATTCTTTACAGGTGCGATGTACAGGTTTCCCTTGGCTGTTGCTGGCACATCATTTTCATTTCGGGTGATTTGCACGGTAGGTTGGTTCATTTGTATCTGAACCGCCGTTGTATTTTTATTATTTCATTTGTATCTAGAAAGCTCCATCAACCATATTTGTATTACTTGATAAGTTATTGGACCAGTTGTTTATTTCGACCTTAGAGTCGCGCATGTATTATTCTGATCTGGTGGTTTTGTTTTCTTTGAGTTTTGAGCCTCACCCTTTGGCATTGTATACTAAAGTGATTATTGTGGTTGTTTCCGCCTGTTGGCGTTGAGCTAGCACCCGTTTGGGGATGCTTTTTATTGTTTATTTATACTATACTTGTTGTACCCGTTTGGGGGCCAGTTTTTACAGAGGAGACTCTGCCGAAATTTTTGGTAAAATTTGCTGATGTTCTTATACTTGTTTTCTTTTCTTTTCTTCTTTTTCTTCTTTTATGGTTTAGATTTCTGGGCTTCGGCTTACTTAGGTCACGTGGCGCCTCTAGAAGCTTCGTAATCTAAGTGCCGGTCACGTTCCGTACTTTCGGGTCGTGACAGAACCCCTGCAGATCCGCTCACTGCCTCCATGTGGCTCGGGACTGTACCCAACTTAAACCTGTTTGCACGACTCCTTTGAGCCGTGGTAGGGTAGTAATCAAAGCACAGTGGGAACTCACACGAGACAAATGACGATCTCAGGTCGATGAACTAACCTGTACACATGTCACCAGGGAACTGCTATCTGACGTCAGGTATAATACCAACTAGCAGGTTCCTGGCGAGTCCTGTCCGGTGTACTAATAACCCAATGAGCACCTGTATACATCTTAGGTGAACCAACTGACACCAGTGGCTTGTGAGACCGGCCACCGCCCCTCGTCGGGGTCTCGACTGTATACACTAGTCTACTCTGGAGAATCGATGCCCTGTCTCGAAATCCCACGACTAGGGACCTTTTAAGGATGTGCTTATAGACCCCAGCTCCCACGTATATGATCGCCCTCATACTGCTGGTAGTCAAGCAAGAATCCTAGGGGCTCTATCAACATCCAATAGCGACTCGTAAGGTCACCTAAAGCAGTACACGATGATAAATATAAACCAGATAGCATACAATCAACTTGAGTAAGTCTGTCCTACTGGGACAGGTCCTCCCCTCAATAATTGCAATCACGTGTCTGTGATCCAATAATTGACTCTGAGGACACTATCTCCAATAATCTCCCACTTGCACTCAAGGCTAATTATTGCGATGTCGCATACTCACAGCCCGTGTGATACCGAACACCCAACTCCTCTACTAGTCAGTCTCACAAAGCCTGTTTGCGAAACTATTGCGTTCGAGGAATAGCCTCAGTGAGTGGATCCGCTCTGGTGTTTCTTTCTATGTCTCTCTTTATCTCAAGATCGCGGAGAAAGCCATCTCCCGAAATGAGCAATACCTATCTTAGAATGTGTCTGGATATCTGATGGGACCTAGCTCATAAATGAACTCCAAATCCAAACTTCTTAGACTGTATCGTCAACTGAACTTAATCAGTATCCTGAGCCATGCCTTCCCTCAGTATCTACCTGGACCACCTGTCCAAAATACTGCCCCTCGTCAGAGGGAAAACTATAACTCTGACAGCCACTCTTCTATCCAGGTCACCTTGGTGTAGGGTTCCTAGGCACACTAATGAGGTCTTATAAGGCATCAACCATGCCAATTTCAAATTTTACAAGTGCCGAGAAACCCTAATACGGATCGTTAACTTGATTTTAGGCGAAAGATGCAACTAGTTAACAACTTAACTAAAAGGAAAGAGGCTACAACCTTTGTAGATCCGGTCCTCCACCTCCATTGCTCCGCAATGATGTCTCCTCGCTGTCCAAATGGAAACCTGGGCTCTAGCGTCGGCTTCATCGGAGAAATAGGCGGGCAAGGTCGTTGGCTTCGTGCCGAAGATGATCTACGTTGAGGCATCACTAGATCAAGCTCCTACTTCACCAAGTCATGAAACTTGTGAAGAAAACACCCTATACTACTTGGCAAGAGGTAGAGGATGAAGAAATAGGAGGTGGGTTCACATTAGAATTGGATTTCTCACTCTTTTTCTCAAGTTGCCATTGTTGGTAGCAAGCTTCTTCTTGTTGAAGAAGAAGAAGAAGAAGATGGAATGATATGATAAGTATTATTATAAAATGAAAATAATAAGAATACTTATCATTTACCAACCATGGTTATGTGTAGAGAGTTGACTAAGGTTAGATGAATGGTTAGAGTTAAGGATGAAGACAAAGTGGTCACTTTGGTCAAAGCTTCATGAAGATTCAAGATGCAAACAAAGAAAGCCACCATTTTGTTTTCTTATCCCATTTCTTTTAATCCAATTAAAAAGATAAATGAATGAATAACAAAATAAAAACCCTAACCATTTACTTAACCAAGGTTTAATTCTTTACACAAACCCTAGCAAACATGTATCATCAAACATGATACATCCATTTGCACAAAAAGTATATCACATATACAACTTGTACATTCAAGTGAGAAAATCCTTTAAAGTGAACCAATACTAGTTAATGCAAAGTAATATATCAAATATATAATTATACATTAAATCATTAAATCAACACTTGATTTAACGATCCGGTCATATCGCATATAACCGACTAATATCCTATGTATCGGCTTATCGAATCAATACTTGATTCGATAACTAGGTTATATCGCATACAACCAATCGATACATTCATCGCGAGAATAGAATACGGTATCACATACACGCATTATTCTCGGTCCCGCACATATCTCATATGCGCTCCTATTTCGTTTCGCTTGAGCCAGGAGACCTCTATGTAGGACTCTAAAGACTCGTCAATACTCCGGCAGCAGATGATGATCATATCAAACACCCACAAGCCGCAAGCGGTCTGCTAAATGTAACGGCCACCCGGGTACTGAGCGATCAGAAGAACGACGAGCAAGCCTGCTCACACTCCTGTGAATCCAGCCAGTAACACTTACCGTACAGTCCGGTCTGATCGTCTGATATGTCGCATATCTCGCCTAGGGGTGGTAAACGTCAGACCCCAATAGCTCGATAAGTCGTGTCGATATGAGGTCTATAACAGTTCGAGAAACTACTGGTAACACTTACCAGTAAATCTCAACAACCCTGGCCAGGGATTTCCGGTTATAGCCAATCGAACACTGCGCAACATCAACCCCCTATACCGGGAGAGACGAATCCCCTCATATCGCTCATTGTCTCCATGTGATTCGGGACTGTACCCAAAAACCACCGTTTTGCACGCCCTCTTGGACATGGTAAGGTGGAAATCAAAGCACAGTGGGAACCACACAAGACTCTATGACGATCTCGGGTCAACAGACTACTCTGTACCAGTGTCACCAGAGAACTGCCATCTGACGTAAGGTATAATACCATCTGGGAGTTCTCGGCGAGTCCGTCCAGTGTACCCAGTCTCTACTGAGCACCCGTATATCATCTCTGATGTCAAACACCAATGGATATGGGATCATCCATCGCCCATCTGTATGGGTCGAGAAGGTATACGCTAGTCTACTCTGGTATATCGATGCCCTGTATCGATACACCCACGACAAGGGACTTTGAAGGATGTACTTGTGGACTACCATGTCCCCACTGGTATGATCCGCATCATAGTCCACGTAGTCAAGTACACATCCTAAGGGCTTTACCAACATGTAACAGAGAGACAATCAGTGTACACGTTAAGGTAAAGATCAACCAGATAGCATACTATCATGTCGAGAAAGAAAGTCCTCCCTATATATGTCCCAGCATCCACTACAATATACATCCTATGTATAGCAATGGCCTCTAGGGCATACATATAACTAACACTTGGAAGCCTGGATTGATAACTGTCTCCCGAAGGAGAATGCTGTTATCATATCCCTAGAACATCCACTTAAGTTCTAAAACTGCTTCCGAATGTTTCTCCAGGATTGGATCAATATCAACTTATTGCATCTACTGCAAGAACAACATCTGGTGTGGTACTTGACATCTCATGATTGACTCAATTGCCTAAGCAAGTGATCTGCCAATCATGCACATCCCTCTCCCCTTTAGTCTGTAAGACACCTTTAGAGAGGGTGACTCCATCATCTGCAGGTATACTACCGTGCCAGGAGTCCTCCATTCTAAAGCACCTTTAGAATGCTGTCTAAGTACCCAGATTGGGAAAGCACCCAAATTTAGATCTAAAACCATAGATCCAGTAACCAGAATGTCTGATATAATATCCAAGTCCTTTGTGGAGAAACCACTGTGTGACGACCAAAGTATAACCGATTGTAGTATAGGAATATCACTTCCTACTCTGTGTATGTCATCCAAATACCAGGACATCATACCCTACTACCTTCTCAACAGATCCATCCCATATTCTGATGAAGTCAAACCTATGACTGTCACATCAGAAATAGATGATCTATCTCCGCTATATCTGTTTTAGTCTATAAATAGACATAAGCCAACTGTCCACCAATGCTTCCACTGCTTCCACTGACCACGACAACCCTCTGGCAGAGTCATATAGACGTACACTTCTAAAGCTAGTTTAGAACGACGCTATACTCATCCTCCTGCCGGGTCTCACAGTCTGGAACAACAACAATGGCAAGTCTGGGTAAACAAGAACCTCTCTGTCACCGTACTTGAGCATACCTAAGTACCTCTCGAGTGCCTGAGGTTACCCACCATATCTGCGGAGTGGCCAATGGAATGTCAAACTAGTTTGAATCTTTAGGTTCTTATCAAATCTTCAGTAATCGTTTGCGGTTCTGGAAACACTTCCAGTTCTACCATACTCCCACTACTGTTTTCTGAAAAAATCCATTTTTAATTAAAACTGTGGCGAGTCAAGAACAATATCACTATTGATCTTCCAGATGGTAGAAAGTCAACCCTCGTCATAGCCCGGGTCAACCCACAAACAGCCATTACAGAAACGTACCTTGAGTTATCCGGAGTCTGGTTTTAAGCATAAGCCGGATAACTCCCCGTACCTTAACAATGTCAAGATATGAACTGTTCTATATCCAATACAGAAACAGAGGCACTGATTTAATTGAACCAGATTCAAATCATGCAGCTGTCTCCAGTGCATGTCATCTAAATGGAAGGAGGCCGATCAGCGTTACTCAACGTAGGAGTGCTGCCAATTATGAGTAACCTGAAAGAGAATCAAGTTCTCTTAATCATTACTATCAACTGAATACCATACAAAAGTATCTACATCTTCGATCACCTTGAAGAATCCAGATACTTGCATTACCTGGTTCTCTACTTTACTCATATACCTATAACTTCTCAAAACTTCGACCTTGTGTTTCAATGAAACACTTGTCTAAGAACTAGAGAAGTTATAAGTAAACCGAATATAGTATGAGGACCAGCCCTTCTGTCCTAATGGACACTGGACAATATACAATACTCTGTATAAGTCCCCTGAGTCTAATAACTCATTCACTGTGTGTCGTAGGTTGAAAACTGTACCTATGGTTAAGAAGAATTACACCGTTGTTCAATGCTCCTTACCTAACCATCCACTTATATAGGTAAATGTCATAGACATAATTTCAAAAAGTATATCTCACTCTATAAAAATAGACGTACAGATATATCAATTTGAAATTGGTGCATAACAACGGATATTCAAAACCAAATATTTGCCGACCGGCAAACAACCCAGGTGACTTCCTCAAATATCACCAATTACAACGAATCCCGATATAATGAGGATGATCACCTAATTCCCAATAACTTACTCCCACTCATCATCTGTAAAATCATACAGATGTGAGAATCATACCTCGTAAATACATACCCTGGAGCAAGTGTCTAATTGGGAAATCAGTTTTCCTTTAACAGTACACAGTGAACCTGAAACATTGAAATGTTTTGATAGGGTATCCTGGAATTTATAGTAATGCCTCTTCCATCATCCAGATTCACGACTGTAACCGTATAATTCTTTGCCACCTCTCCAAATCTCTTTATATGTCTTTAGTCATTACCTTCTGCACACCCCTTTAGGCCAAATGGTTTTCTTCCTTCCCTACCGTTCGGCACCAGCCTAAGGTTTGGAAGAAGACTATCCAATAAGCATAATGGGTGTACTGTCCTAATCCTAGGAGCACTCGCAATGTGAGAGAAGGTGAAGATAAAAGACACCTGACTAAACTTTATTCCTATTTCTCCTGAACCAAGATCCATCCCCGAACTGGAACAAGTTCCTTTCGAGTTCGTATATAACCATACGATGGATTATCCAATAAATTGGGATCTTCGTAGTGATACGGAGTGTCCTGGAGAAATACAAAGGTGGTTTAGGATTGGCGAAGAAATACTTGGTTTGGTCGTGAATAGCAGTCGCAATTTACTTTGCCCTCTTACTAATCCCTTTATTTGTCTTTACATAATACCTTCTGTACACCACCGTTAGACTAATTGGTTTTCTTCATTCCCCACCGTTCGGCACTAGCCTAAGGTTTGGAAGAAGACTATCCAATTTGTGTAATAGGTGTACTATCTCCTAAACCAAGGAGTACTCGCAATCTGAGAGAGAAGGTAAAAGGAAAAGATAACTGAATAGTCCTATTCGTTTTCTCCAGAACCGGAAACCATCCTCGAATTCCTTCGAGTTCGTATATAACCATACGTTGGTTTTGTTCAATGGAAGTGGACGTTCGTAGTGTTACGGGGTGTCCCGGAGAAAAGGGTAAAAGTAGGAGTGGCAATGAGGTCTGCAACTTTGACAATCCAAAAGCCAAAGTTAAGAAGGTTCGGTCAACTTGGTCACTGAGTCATAGTCTAGGGTCGGGTCAATGGTCGCTGCCAAAGAGAGAGAGAAAAGAAAACACTCAGCGTGCACTCTAACCTAGATCAGAATGGTTATCACTTTATCTAATCTGGAAACCTCCCACTGTAACGTCAAATTATTCTCCAAACCTGAAAGAAGAATTAGCCGGGATCACCCGAGGAGTAAACCAACTCATCAGTAGGAATCGGGATCCAACTATCATCGCATGATTACGTGACGGAATACGCTCACGTTATCACACTCCAGAAGGTATGCGCATATCTGGAAAGTTTCAGTTTCTTTAGAATCTCCCGATGTGGATTTTTACCCCATGCTCTTATGACCTTGACTTTGGCCAACATATCATAAGTCACATGTCAAGTTCTACCCGTCATTATCCAGGTTAATTTGAACCCACCCGTACCTACCCTTGACTTTGGCCAAAATGGCAGTACGACTGTCCCAAACCAACGCATCTATCTATGCTGCATATGAATACCCAACAACTACCAAACACTGTGCCTTGACTTTGGCCAACATACACAGCTTGAATACTATTGACTATCCATATGAAACGACGGAGGGCTACGAATGGTTTCTGGCGAAAACCTTTAACGTAATGAACTTGATATCGTTGAAGGAACTGATAGATTTTTAGAAAAATATAGTGACGAAAACCTTTACTAAAGAGGTCACTCCCGGTGAAGAGATCTCGGCTCTTTCCCCGTAGAATGAGGTGCCGGATATTCCAACTGAATACCACGATGCAAAGCAAAAGTAATCGGCTATAGTGAAGTTATTGCCCTGACGCAAACTTCTGTCCAAGGGGTCACTCCCGGTGAAGGGATCTCGGCCCTTGCCTCGTCGACTGAGGAGCAGGATATTCCAACTGAATACCACAGTGCAAAACAAAAGAGAACGCCCTTGCAATAACTGCTTTTTGAAAAAGTGTTCCAACAACATCAGATTAGGTTTGTTTTTAACTTGCATTGATCTGAATCAACGCAGTCCCATCAATTGATCACACCACAAAAGAACGAAAATAATGATGTACGTATATGCCATCCGCATTCGCCACTGGGTCCCGTCATCACCCGTTAGGTTACTTAACTAACGACAGAGCGGGGACTGGACTAGCGCGGATGCAAAACATATACAACATCTACTAGTATATATATAATATATAATTTTCGCTCAAGGCGTGATAAAATGCAACAACACAGATCAATACAGATATCTGGGATCCCTGTGTTTCACAGAGCCGCTGCTGAAACCGGACGTTCCCCTGGTCGTGTGGATAGCCTGTGCAATGAAATCCTAGAGCCCTACGGGCGTGGCAAGTTACCCGCCAAAACCTGAAGCGAGGCAGCCCCTTCAGCAACGTGAATGGACCACCAAGCACTTCACGGAATCCGGTAACTTGGGCACCCCTCCTGGGTCAACCTATACCCCCTACGAGTGCAGCGAATAGCCCGCCAATTCTAGAGTGAAGCCCCCTCCGTCTCAATGCCATGAGATGCGGGCTCGTTGCCCTCTAGAACCCGGCTATCCGTGCACCCCACCTTGGGGTAATCCTAGTACAGAAAGTAAAATATACATACAACGGGTACATCGACCGCAACCAGGTCGTGCCCTAAAAGAATAATACAAACAGGCAGTGACGGCAGTCCACATGTCGGACGCTCGCCCCGCAATATCAAATATACATATAAAACAAAAACTGTACTACCACTGCAACCAGGCTATCCCCATGACCGATCCGCAACAATACAGCAATATACAGAACATCAACGTGAAGGTCACGTTCGCAAATCCGTCTAACCGGGCTATAGCAGTTAGACAGGATTTACCGATCAAGTGATATTCACGGTCGCAGATATAATGTAAATACTGTG
Organism: Agapanthus africanus; assembly: GCA_030015575.1. Lineage (NCBI taxonomy): Eukaryota > Viridiplantae > Streptophyta > Magnoliopsida > Asparagales > Amaryllidaceae > Agapanthus > Agapanthus africanus. The sequence continues at coordinate 82,878,804 of JASDDO010000004.1, read as the reverse complement.
AACTAGCATGTTTAAAATATCCGATCGAACAAATTTTATCAAGTGGGCCCCCAAGCAATACTGTAGCACTTACAGAAAATCTGGGCCCAAAAATAATATCCCAAAACCCCTATTTCCAAGTATAAGACAATCTGAAAAAATTTGGTAAGCTGATCAGTTAAAAGCGCGGCGGAACCGCGGCCCAAGCATGGGTTTGGCCGCGGATCCACGGCGGTATAGAGTGATCACGCGACCAAATTTTCACACAATTCTTAGATTTTCATGCACACTATTCTGAAACAACCTGAAAAATTTTTGGAGCAGAAAAAATTTCGACAGAAAACACAATGCATTGAAAATACGGTTTTTGGGGATTTTTGTTCGATCGAGTTCTAAACATACTAGAGCAAGCTAGGCATGGTTAATGGCGTGGCTCTGATACCAATGTAAGTCCGCGGCGGCGCCCCGGCCGTCGATCCGACGCCGGAGACGCGGAAACAAAAACTTTCAAAAAATATTGAACCGGCACCACCGCGCACTTTTCACCCGGATCGGGCCATTAACCTAGCAACTAGCAAACTAAAATACGGGTAGAGAAGTATACCAAACGATCCGTGTCCTTCGGTCTTCGTCTCCACTCCGATCTCCCGCGGAAACTCCGTCCATCACCTCCTCGTCGGAAAGGGCACCACGTAGCCGGAATCTTTTACGGGCTCCCACCTGTTGACCGAGGCAACTCGGGCGCGAAGTTGGCAAGCCGACGCGTCCAAGATTTGCTGTAGATGTAGTGTAGTAGGCTATGTGTCTTTGGGGTTTATGTTGCGATGATGGAGGAATTTGTGCACAACAATTTTCCATGGATGCTTGCTGGAACTGGAGCATGCTATATATTTCTTGCTGTGAAAATGAGCTTGGGGTAAATTAGCTTGGGCTTCTCTCTCTAATCAAAATAGCCCTCAGCACAAAAGAAAATGAATTCATCATTCCATCCAAGTGGGGGGGCCACGAAATTGCATGAAGGGAAATCAACAGCCACATGTCCAAAAGAAAACCAAAGCACTCACAAGTGTCATGCCACAAGACCATGAGTCAAAAGCACCAAGCAATGCCACTCACATCTCACCAACAAATGTGGCCGGCCTCTTATGAATGAGGAGGGAAAAAATGAAACAATAAATCCAAGAGGAGAAATGCAAGAAAGAATAAGAAAATGGTCACACCAATTTCTAATCCATATCCAAAACAATACCCATCCAATAAATGCAAGTGATTGATTCAAGAGGAATCTCATGAGAAGGAAGCCACATATATGCATGAAACCCCTCATCAAATAAGTTAATTGCAAACTTGCAATTAACCCCCTCCATCAAAAAGTCCGGCCGTGAAGGAATAAAAGAAAACCGGCCGGAACGGAATGCAAACTGGCAACTTCAGAAAACTGATTCCGTAATAAATTACAGGAAAAATCCGCTACTGCAAATACATGCCCGCATTTGTATTCCCACTGAACACAAATACAAAGAGACAAAACTACACTATCTAATACTAGGATCCGGCTTAAGCCAAAGCCGGCTAGTAAAATCCATCCGATCACGATCCGTGCAATACCGCACGTATCTGATCGAACCCTGCCATATCTCCATACGGCCTCTACAGCGTTTCGCCCGAAACTTGAATAACTGTGCGTGGTGGACTCTAAAGACTCGTCAATACTATGGCTGTGGATTTAACCACTAGCACGTCAGAGATATTAGCCATACGTGACGGGCTACCAGCTATTGACCAAAAGGGACATCGATGAGCGAACTCATCCTGACACCCTACTGAGCCTGTCAGTGACAATATCCGTACATTCCGGTCCGTTCGTCTATGAGCATCGCATGGCGGGCCTAGGGGGTTGGTAAAAGTCAGACCCCCAAAAGCGGTACAAGTCGTGTCGGAGTGTAGCCCAGAACACCCTGAGATACTACTGGAATACCTACCAGCAAATCTCCTGCCTTGGCCAAGGAGTTTTCATGTACTGGCTCTCCTAGACACAGCGCGACCTCACCCCCAATACCGGGAGAGACGGACCCCTGCAGATCCGCTCACAGCCTCCATGTGGCTCGGGACTATACCCAACTAAAACATGTTTGCATGACTCCTTTGAGCCGTGGTTGGGTAGTAATCAAAGCACAGTGGGAACTCACACGAGAAAAATGACGATCTCAGGTCGATGAACTAACCTGTACACATGTCACCAAGGAACTTCTATCTGACGTCAGGTATAATACCAACTAGCAGGTTCCCGGCGAGTCCTGTCCGGTGTACTCATAACCCAATGAGCACCTGTATACATCTTAGGTGAACCAACTGACACCAGTGGCTTGTGAGACCGGCCACCGCCCCTTGTCGGGGTCTCGACTGTATACACTAGTCTACTCTGGAGAATCGATGCCCTGTCTCGAAACTCCCACGACTAGGGACCTTTTAAGGATGTGCTTATAGACCCCAGCTCCCACGTATATGATCGCCCTCATACTGCTGGTAGTCAAGCAAGAATCCTAGAGGCTCTATCAACATGCAATAGCGACTCGTAAGGTCACCTAAAGCAGTACACGATGATAAATATGTTAGTGTATATGCCCTAAAGGCCATTACTGTATCATACTGGTTTGTATATTACTTGATGGAAGCTTGGGATATTCACAGTTGTATATACAATCTTGCTCGAAATGGTAGTATGCTACTTGGTTTGTCTCTGCTTTAATATGTGCATGTGTTTCTTTTAGCATATTGCTGATATACATATTAGTAGAGCCCTTAGGATCTTTGCTTGATTACCAGCGTTGTGATGGCGCTCGCACTCGTGGGAGCTGGGTAATCTATAAGCACATTCTTATACAGGTCCCTGGTCGTTGGACTATCGAGACAGGGCATCAATACTCCGGAGTAGACTAGCGTATGCGCTTCTCATCCCAGTGTGGGAGACGGTCTGTCCCACAGCCGTTAGTACGTCGTACTTGGGATAGTATGCGGGTGCTCGTTAGGTTACGAGTACACTGGACAGGACTCGTCGGGAACTGTTGGTTGGTAGTATACCTATCGTCAGTTATCAGTTCCCAGGTGACATGAGTACAGCTTAGTCCGCTGACTTGACACTGTCACTTCGCCTCGAGTGTGTTCCCACTGCACTTTGATTACTACCCTACCACAACTCAAAGGAGTCGTGCAAACAGGTAGTTTTTGGGTGCAGTCCCGAAGCACTTGGAGGCAGTGACGGTTAGACAGAATTCGTCTCTCCCGGTATTGGGGGTTGACATCGCGCTGTGTCCAGGAGAGCCATTACACGAGTAGTCCCTAGCCAGGGCAAGCGAGATATACTGGTAGGTTTCCAGTGTTATCTCAGGGTGTTCTGGGCTACACTCCGACACGACTTGTACCGCTATTAGGGGACTGATGTTCACCGCCCCCCTAGGCCCGCCATGCGATGTATCAGACGAACAGACCGGACTGTATGGAGACTGTCACATACAGGCTCAGTAGGAGTTTAGATGGGGTTCACCTCGTCAGTCTTCTTATCGACATCTACCTGGGGACCGTTACGTACAGCTAGTGCCGCTTGCGGTCTGTGGTTAAACCCACTGCCAGCGTAGTGTCGAGTTTTTAGAGTCCCACACAGAGAGCTATTCGCCTTTAGGCAAAATGTGTAGAGGTCGCATGGTTTTGCGACAGGGTTCGTTCGCATCCGCACACTTGTGCACGTTTGCTGTCCGGACAGTTTATACTAGCGGGCTTTGGTTTAAGCCGGATCCTAGTATATGATTTGGGATTGGTTTTTCTCTTTGTATTCGTGTTCCTCGGATCACGAATGCTGGTGCGTATGCACAGTTGTTTTAGACCGAGGGAGAGGACCTTGATTAGGGTTAATGGCTATTGTCATTTTGTTAACCCTAATGCTTATGTGTGTATTATAGTTAATTGATAATTAGTTTAATAATTGTGCATGGTTATGGTTGTTGACCATTTGACTTCATTGACTTGTTGACCTAGGTTGACACTTTGACCATCATCATTTCTTTTGGAAGATGCTTTTTGATCCTTACAAATTGGAATGATAATGGCCATGTCATGATTAACCATGACAATTATCTAGCTAATTATTTAATTAAAATAATATGCACATATTAGTGAGAATGGCTCACATTATTCTCATTTTATCATTTCATTTCTCTCTCTTGTTCCTCCTCTCCCTCAAGCTCTCTCCCTCTCATGTGTTGAGAAACACTTGAGCTTGAGAAAAACCCTCCCTTGATCATCTCTACTCTCATCTAGGGTTCAAGGACTAGCACTTCTTGCACCCTAGTTACTTCTAGCTTGGAGTTGAAGCCAAAGGTTGAGGCTTTCGGGTGGATCTTTCTTTGACGGGAGAAGACGACCAAGGTGACCTCCTTCCATCACTCCATGGAGCAAGGAGAGAAAGACTTAAATCCCAAGGTATAACCTTTCTAGCACTTAGCTAGTTTGTAGTTAGCTTTAGCAAGTTTTTGTTTAGCAAAGATCCTTTAAAGTCTAGTCCATGTTGCCTAAGTTGATAAAAATCCGATTTTTATTCCGTTTTCCGCCTCTCCGAAAGTACCAGGGTGGGCAACGCGGACTTACAGTGGTATCAGAGCCTAACTAAATATAAACTAGCTAGGTAGAAAAGTGTAACGAAGTTCGAAACCGAAAAATCCAAAAACCGAGTTTTCAAAAACCCTAGTTTCTGTTAAATTTTTTTCTGGTCAAAACAAAATTTGTTGTACTCCTAAAATCGTCTCAGGGTTTTTTTAAAGATAACCAGAAAACCCGGTCCAGTGAGTCGTCTAAACCGCCGCGTTTCCGCGGCAATAGCATGCTATTGCCGCGGAACCGCCGCCGTTTGGACTCCTCACTGGGTCGAGTTTTGTGCAGTGTATCTCTGGCTTGGTTTTAGGATTTTTAAGATATGTTATATGTGCCCAGATTTTCCAGAATAAAAATTTATTTTTGGGGGCCTATAAATCCGTATTTTTTTTTCGAACTTCACTACACTTTGACTACAAAGGTTATATCTGTGATGTTTCCATGTATTGAACGTCGGCTAATCGCTATATGTCGATTAGTTGGGGTTATACATATCTGTGATCTGTGATTGATGATGGTTTGTGTATATGAATGGGTTGGATTGTCGCGGGTGAATAGCCGGGGTGGATGTGAGATGAGTGTTGCTTTTCTTTCATTCATTTGTAATATGTAAATTGATGTAATATTATTATTTGTATGGCCGCACAACCGGGTCGGGGTTGTAGCCGTCATTGTATAATTCTTTTTACTGTTTTTGCTCCTAGGATAGACCCATGGAGGGGGTGCACAAACTACCGGGTATCTCGAAGTGCCGAGTGGCCTACTCACGGTGGTGAGGGAGGTTTCTTCGCTTCGGGTACTTGGCGGGTAGTTTGCCGCACCCGTAGGGGTCTTGGGTGGGGTATTGGCAATGCACCGCGACCGTGTAATCCGCTTTTCGTTGCAGGCTCGAATGGATTGCGGATTCCTAGTATATCCAATGTATTCATCTGTGATCTGTAATGTCTATCATTGCTATATACTTATATATGATAACTATTTAGGCGTTGCTTATGTTTTACAGCCGCGCTAGCCCAACCCCCGCTCTGTCGTTACTTAAGTAACCTAACGGGTGATGACGGGTCCCCGTGGCGAATGCGAATGGCATAAGCGTACGTCATATTTTGATTGTTTTCTGTAATGGTAGGATTAAATGATGGGACGCATTAAAAGAACTAATGCAAGAAAATAAACCAAGTAAAAGTCGATCGGAACACTTTGAAAACCACTCGGTTTTTTTCAAAACTAAACTTTTAAACGCGGAGCTTGAACCACTCCTTTTAAAAGCTATCTCGTTCCATCGATTATATCAAGTTCACTACGTTCACGGTTTCGCCAAAACCATCCGTAGCCCTCCATCATTTCAGTTAAATATACGGTAGTATTCAAGCTATGTATTTTGACCTCACGCCAAGGCATAGTGATTGGTAGCTGCTGGATATTTATCTGTTGCAAAGATAGAATGCGTTGGTTTGAGACAGTCGTACTGCCGTTTTGGCCTACGTCAAGGGTAGGTACGGGTGGGTTCAAATTAACCAGGATAATGATGGGAAGAACTTGACATGTGACTTATGACATTTTGACCTCACGCCAAGGTCATAAGAGCATGGGGCAAAAATCCACATCGGGAGTTTCATAAGTACTGAAACTTGCTAGCGCTGCATACTATTTGGAGTGTGATGATTCTGGTAGGATTCCTTCGGTTTTATCACGCGATGATATTTGGATCCCGATCCTATTGTGAGTATATGCTACTCCTCGGGAAAACTCTCACTTAACGATCAATGCTATAAACTTAGTAGGTGTCTAGAAAGGTGTTAGCGGGGCTACGCCCACAGGGAAAAGAGGTTACTTAATTAAGGAACTTCGCGAAAGCGTTGGAAAACCTCCCTCGAAGTACCGACACTGGCCTAGCTGAACGGTTAAGCAAGTATTGTACGGTGAGATTGATCCTGACTAATCCTTTCTTTACGGTTTGAGAAGGGATTCGAGAGACAGTGGGAGCCATCCAGTTTAGACAAATTAAAAACCACTCTAAACTTGCAAGAGCATCATGCTAAAGTGTTTCTTTTCTCTCTCCTAATTGCAGCGACCATTTAAGATGACCGGACTTAAGTTATTACTAGATAAAAATATACTGACAGGGCCAAACTACAAAGATTGGCACAGGAATGTCAAGATGTCAATCACTTATGACAAGTTGGGGTATGTACTTACCACCAAAGCTCTCCCTGTCCCAGGTCCCACCTCCAGCGTCGTGGATGTAGAAATCCGTAAGACATGGGAGATAGATTGCGCGAGGGCCAGATGCCTCGTACTAGCCTCGATGGACAACGAACATAGAGGAGGAACGAGAATATGGACCTAGAGTCCATATTTCTTCATACAAAAGAACTGTATGGAGAGCAGTCTCGTATCGCAAGATACGAAGTGTCGAAGAAGCTTTTTTTGGCAAGGTTGGCCGTCGGATCATCGGTAGCGGAACACGTGCTTAAGATGATTGGCTACATTGAGGAGCTCGCGGACCTTGGGACCACGTTGGAGAATGAACTCTATACTGATTTGATTCTCCAGTCCCTTCCTTCCACTTACGCCCAGTTCATTCTTAACTTCAACATGCAAAGAAAGGAGGTTGAACTTTCCGAGCTTCTGAACATGTTGAGGACTGCTGAGGGCACCCTACAGAAGGGTAGGGAGACATCCACTTTGTTTGTAGGAGGATCTTCCTCTTCTAGGTCCAGGGCGAAAGCCAAGGGCAAGAAGAAGAAAGCCCCCGCCAAACCAAGAGGCGGTGTCGGTAAAGTGGATACGAAGGGAAAAGGAAAAGCAACAAAGATAGCGGGGAAGCTAGTAGGGAAGGAAGAATGCTTCTATTGTCACAAAAGTGGTCACTGGAAACAGGATTGCAAGGCTTGGAAGGCCAGAACACAGGATTTGAAGAGAGATGCGGCTTCAGCTTCAGGTGTGTATGTTATTGAAAACTGTCTATCAATAAACTCTACATCCTGGGTATTGGATATCGGATCAGGATCTCATATCTGTAATTCTTTGCAGGCGTTGAGAAAGCGTAGAGTTTTGAAGGCAGGTGACATGACCCTCAGAGTTGCAAACGGTGCTAGCATGGATGCTGAGGCCGTGGGGGGCTATCACCTGGGATTGTCGGATGGAAACTTTTTGGTTTTACGTAGTTGTTATTATGTACCAAATGCAACCTGTAATATCATTTCTGTATCTTTATTATCTAAAGAAGGTTATGAATTTGCATTTGTAAGTAATGTAGTGAACATTCACCTTAATCAAGTTTTGATTGGGTCAGGTACATTGAACAACAGTATATACGTATTAAACCAGCCACAGATTTTCAATGTCCAGAATACACACAAAAGAAAGTCTCCAGAAATCGATAAAACTTTCTTATGGCATTGTAGACTGGGTCACATCAATGAGAGAAGGTTGACTAAGTTACATGTAGAAGGATATTTGGATTCGTTCGAATATCAATCGTATGCAACTTGTCAATCCTGTCTCAAAGGAAAGATGACAAAGACTCCGTTCACTGGACACGGAGAAAGAGCGAGCGAGCTCTTGGGACTCATACACAGCGACGTGTACAGTCCAATGTCTACACATGCTCGAAGTGGTTATTCTTACTTCATTACTTTTACGGATGATTTCTTAAGATTCGGACATGTCTTCTTGATGAAGCATAAATCCGAAGCTTTTGATAAGTTCCAGGAATATAAGAATGAAGTAGAAAAACAAACAGGCAAGAGTATCAAGGCACTGAGATCTGATCGAGGTGGTGAATACTTAAGTGCCGAGTTCCTGGGTTACTTAAAAGAGAATGAAATTCTCTCTCAGCTTACTCCTCCATACACTCCGCAACATAATGGTGTATCGGAGAGACGGAACCGAACCCTATTGGATATGGTACGGTCCATGATGAGTAACGCTGAGTTACCGCGATCGTTCTGGGGATATGCGGTGGAAACAGCTGCATACCTTTTGAACCGTGTTCCCACTAAGACTGTGCCTACCACACCATATGAGTTATGGAGTGGGAAGAAACCCTACCTTCAATACCTGAAGATTTGGGGATGTCCAGCTTATGTCAAAAAGAAGCATACGGACAAGCTCGAGGCACGCTCAGTACTGTGCAAGTTTGTAGGATACCCAAAGAACTCCAGGGGGTATCTTTTCTATTACGCAGAGGAACAAAAAGTCCTTGTTTCTCGTAATGCCCATTTTCTGGAACATCAGTTCTTAGAAAAAGAAATAAGTGGGAGTGCAATAGAACTGGAAGAAATTCCAGAACCACAAGCTATTACTGAAAGCTTAGTAGAACCAGAGGGTTCAAAAGATCAGGACATTCCCACGCCACTCCGCAGGAGTAGTAGGCAGTCTCATCCGCCCGAGAGATACTACGGTTTTCTCATTGACGGGGATAGAGAGGATTGCATCATAGATTGTGATGAGCCTACTAGCTTCCAGCAGGCCATTCAGAGCGTCGACTCGGTAAAATGGCTGGATGCAATGCGGACCGAGATGGAGTCCATGTACACCAACAAAGTATGGACGTTGGACATTGCTCCAGACGGGGTAAAACCCGTAGGATGCAAGTGGATCTTCAAAAGGAAGATTGGTGTAGATGGACAGGTTGAGACCTATAAAGCTAGACTGGTAGCAAAGGGTTTTCGTCAGCGACCTAGTTTGGACTATGACGAAACCTTTTCTCCAGTAGCTATGCTGAAATCCATTCGGATCCTTCTTGCCATTGTTGCCTTCCACGATTATGAGATTTGGCAGATGGACGTAAAGACAGCTTTTCTAAATGGTCATTTAGAGGAGTGTGTCTATATGGACCAGCCAGAGGGTTTCATTCAGGGTGGGAGCAGCGGAAAGGTGTGCAAGTTGCTCAAATCCATTTATGGACTAAAGCAGGCATCGCGGAGTCGGAACATCTGTTTTGATGAGACGGTCAAGGAATTTGGCTTTATCAAAAACCGAGATGAACCATGCATCTATTGTAGATTTGTAGCGAGAACTGTAGTATTCCTCGTTTTATACGTGGATGACATTCTCTTAATAGGAAATGACATTCCTATGCTACAATCTGTCAAGGGGTTCTTGTCACACAGGTTCTCCATGAAAGACCTGGGTGATGCCTCATACATTCTGGGTATCCGGATCTATCGTGACAGATCCAAGAGGATATTAGGACTTTCGCAGTCCAGGTACATCGACACCATACTGAAGAGATTCAGTATGGAAGATTCTAAGCGCGGTAATCTACCGGCTTGTCACGGGATCACCCTCTCCAAAGAGATGTCTCCCAAGACTGATTTGGAGAGGGATCGCATGTCTATTATACCCTATGCTTCTGCGGTAGGCTCTATAATGTATGCGATGTTGTGTACCACACCGGATGTGGCTTATGCACTGAGTGAGGTAAGCAGGTATCAGTCAAACCCTGGGGAGAAACATTGGATAGCAGTAAAAAACATTCTCAAGTACCTAAGAAGGACTAAGGAGATGTTCTTGTTGTATGGTGGAAAAGACCTGCAGATTGAGGCCTTTGCTGACTCCAGCTTCCAGAGTGACAAGGATGATTCCAAGTCCATGTCGGGTTTTGTCTTCACCCTCAATGGAGGGGCGGTGTGTTGGAAGAGCTCCAAAAAGGAAACCGTTGCTGACTCGACTATGGAAGCGGAATACATCGCTGCATCTGATGCCGCAAAAGAAGCTGTCTGGATAAGGAAGTTCTTGAGAGAACTTCAGGTGGTTCCGTCCATTGTTGACCCAATACCTCTGTATTGCGACAACAACGGGGCTATAGCTTTAGCGAAGGAACCCAGGTCCCATCAGAAATCCAGACACATCTGAAGGCGGTATCACCTGATCAGGGAGATCGTGGATCGCCAGGAGATCGAGGTCCGGAGAGTTGCATCAGAGGATAACACAGCAGATCCATTCACCAAGGCCTTGCCCCAGACTCAGTTCGAGCGGCTGATCGAGATGATAGGTCTTCGATACGCTAGTACATGGCCTTAGTGCAAGTGGGAGATTGTTAGTGTATATGCCCTAGAGGCCATTACTGTATCATACTGGTTTGTATATTACTTGATGGAAGCTTGGGATATTCACAGTTGTATATACAATCATGCTCGAAATGGTAGTATGCTACTTGGTTTGTCTCTGCTTTAATATGTGCATGTTGGAGATAGTGCCCTCAGAGTCAATTATTGGATCACAGGCACGTGATTGCAATGATTGAGGGAGGACCTATCCCGGGAGGACAGTCTTACTCGAGATGATAGTATGCTATCTGGTTTTCCTTTATCATCGTGTACTGCTTTAGGTGACCTGACATGTCGCTATTGCACGTTGATAGAGCCCTTAGGATTCTTGCTTGACTGCCAGCAGTATGAGGGCGATCATATAAGTGAGAGCTGGAGTCTATAAGCACATCCTTAAAAGGTCCCTAGTCGTGGGAGTTTCGAGACAGGGCATCGATTCTCCAGAGTAGACTAGTGTATACAGTCGAGACCCCGACGAGGGGCGGTGGCCGGTCTCACAAGCCACTGGTGTCAGTTGGTTCACCTAAGATGTATACAGGTGCTCATTGGCTTATGAGTACACCGGACAGGACTCGCTGGGAACCTGCTAGTTGGGATTATACCAGACGTCAGATAGCAGTTCCCTGGTGACATGTGTACAGGTTAGTTCATCGACCAGAGATCGTCATTTGTCTCGTGTGAGTTCCCACTGTACTTTGATTACTACCCTACCACGGCTCAAGGGAGTCGTGCAAACAGGTTTTAGTTGGGTACAGTCCCGAGCCACATGGAGGCAGTGAGCGGATCTGCAGGGGTTCGTCTCTCCCGGTATTGGGGGTGAGGTCGCGCTGTGTCTAGGAGAGCCAGAACATGAAAAGTCCTTGGCCAAGGCAGGAGATTTGCTGGTAGGTATTCCAGTAGTATCTCAGAGTGTTCTGGGCTGCACTCCGACACGACTTGTACCGCTTTTGGGGGTCTGACTTTTACCAACCCCCTAGGCCCGACATGCGATGCTCATAGACGAACGGACCGGACTGTACGGATATTGTCACTGACAGGCTCAGTAGGGTGTCAGGATGAGTTCGCTCATCGACATCCCTTTTGGTCAATAGCTGGTGGCCCGTCACGTATTGGCTTATACCTCTGACGTGCTAGTGGTTAAATCCACAGCCATAGTATTGACGAGTCTTTAGAGTCCACCACACTTACAGTTACTCAAGCTTTCGGGCGAAACGCTGTAGAAGCCGTATGGAGATATGGCAGGGTCCGATCAGATACGTGCGGTATTGCACGGATCAGGATCGGACGGTTTGTACTAGTGGTCGTATAGTTATATGGCAAGGTTCGATCAGATACGTGCGGTATTGCACGGATCAGGATCGGACGTATATTACTAGCCGGCTTTAGTTTAAGCCGGATCCTAGTTTAGTACAGTGTAGATTTTGTCTCATTGCATTTGTATCCGGACGGAATACAGATGCGGGTGTGTATGCACAGTATCGGGGTTTTCCTGTAATTTATTACGGGACCAGTTTTCTGGAGTTGCCAGTTTGCATTCCGTTCCGGCCGGTTTTCCTTTGTTCTTTCCCGGCCGGACTTTTCCGATGGAGGGGGTTATTTGCAAGTTCGCAAATAACACTTTGTGGAGGATTTTCTTGCAAATGTTTTAATTATGAAAGCATCTTTTGATACCATTCTTATCCATCATTATCACTTGCTTTTTGTTGATTAGAAGTGATTAGAGTTTGATGTGAGATGGTTATGATGATGTTTTGGATGTGGTCACCACTTGTGCTCCTACCATCACCTCCCTTCATGCTTGATATTCTTTCCTCCACCATTTCTAAGATGATAAGTTTTTTCATGGTTGAGAGAGAAGAAGATGAGAGCTTCATTTTGAGAGTGTAGCATTTTGATCTCTTTTCATGTTAAGAAAAATGCAAGCACCATTTTTCTTATCTTGTTTCCTCCATCATCTTCAAATGGCAACGAACTCAAATGAGACATAGCCTCTACACTACACTTCCTACAGCAAATCTTGGACGCGTCGACTCGCCAGCTTCGCGCCCGAGTTGCCTCGGTATTGAGGTGGGAGCCCGTAAAAGATGCAGGCGATGTGGTGCCCTTCCGGCGAAGAGGCGACAACGAAGAGATGAAGGACGAAGCGTCCGCGGGAGATCGGAGTGGAGACGAAGACCGAAGGACTCGGATCATTCGGTATATCTCTAACCCGTCTTCTAGTTAGCTAGAATAAGTTTAATGGTTCGATCCGGGTGTTTAGTGCGCGGTGGTGCCGGTTTGCTAAGTCCGCAAAATTAAAGTTTATCACCGCTTCCGCATTTGGCCGTCGGATTGACGGCCGGGGCGCCGCCGTGCACTTACAGTGCATGTGTTTCTTTTAGCATATTGCTGATATACATATTAGTAGAGCCCTTAGGATCTTTGCTTGATTACCAGCGTTGTGATGGCGCTCGCACTCGTGGGAGCTGGGTAATCTATAAGCACATCCTTATACAGGTCCCTGGTCGTTAAACTATCGAGACAGGGCATCGATACTCCGGAGTAGACTAGCGTATGCGCTTCTCATCCCAGTATGGGAGACGGTCTGTCCCACAGCCGTTAGTACGTCGTACTTGGGATAGTATGCGGGTGATCGTTAGGTTACGAGTACACTGGACAGGACTCGTCGGGAACTGTTGGTTGGTAGTATACCTATCGTCAGTTATCAGTTCCCAGGTGACATGAGTACAGCTTAGTCCGCTGACTTGACACTGTCACTTAGCCTCGAGTGTGTTCCCACTGCACTTTGATTACTACCCTACCACGGCTCAAAGGAGTCGTGCAAACAGGTAGTTTTTGGGTGCAGTCCCGAAGCACTTGGAGGCAGTGACGGTTAGACAGGATTCGTCTCTCCCGGTATTGGGGGTTGACATCGCGCTGTGTCCAGGAGAGCCATTACACGAGTAGTCCCTGGCCAGGGCAAGCGAGATATACTGGTAGGTTTCCAGTGTTATCTCAGGGTGTTCTGGGCTACACTCCGACACGACTTGTACCGCTATTAGGGGACTGACGTTCACCGCCCCCCTAGGCCCGCCATGCGATGTATCAGACGAACAGACCGGACTGTACGGAGACTGTCACATACAGGCTCAGTAGGAGTTCAGATGGGGTTCACCTCGTCAGTCTTCTTATCGACATCTACCTGGGGACCGTTACGTACAGCTAGTGCCGCTTACGGTCTTTGGTTAAACCCACTGCCAACGTAGTGTCGAGTCTTTAGAGTCCCACACAGAGAGCTATTCGCCTTTAGGCAAAATGAGTAGAGGTCGCATGGTTTTGCGACAGGGTTCGTTCGCATCCGCGCACTTATGCACGTTTGCTGTCCGGACAGTTTATACTAGCGGGCTTTGGTTTAAGCCGGATCCTAGTATATGATTTAGGATTGGTTTTTCTCTTTGTATTCGTGTTCCTTGGATCACGAATGCGGGTGCGTATGCACAGTTGTTTGAGACCGAGGGAGAGGACCTTGATTAGGGTTAATGGCTATTGTCATTTTGTTAACCCTAATGCTTATGTGTGTATTATAGTTAATTGATAATTAGTTTAATAATTGTGCATGGTTATGGTTGTTGACCATTTGACTTCATTGACTTGTTGACCTAGGTTGACACTTTGACCATCATCATTTCTTTTGGAAGTTGCTTTTTGATCCTTGCAAATTGAAATGATAATGGTCATGTCATGATTAACCTTGACAATTATCTAGCTAATTATTTAATTAAAATAATATGCACATATTAGTGTGAATGGCTCACATTATTCTCATTCTATTATTTCATTTCTCTCTCTTGTTCATCCTCTCCCTCAAGCTCTCTCCCTCTCATGTGTTGAGAAACACTTGAGCTTGAGAAAAACCCTCTCTTGATCATCTCTACTCTCATCTAGGGTTCAAGGACTAGCACTTCTTGCACCCTAGTTACTTCTAGCTTGGAGTTGAAGCCAAAGGTTGAGGCTTTCGGGTGGATTTTTCTTTGACGGGAGAAGACGACCAAGGTGACCTCCTTCCACCACTCCAAGGAGCAAGGAGAGAAGGACTTAAAGCCCAAGGTATAACCTTTCTAGCACTTAGCTAGTTTGTAGTTAGCTTTAGCAAGTTTTTGTTTAGCAAAGATCCTTTAAAGTCTAGTCCATGTTGCCTAAGTTGATAAAAATCCGATTTTTATTCCGTTTTCCGCCTCCCCGAAAGTACCGGGGTGGGCAACGTGGACTTACAAAAGATAAACCAGATAGTATACTATCATCTTGAGTAAGACTGTCCTACTGGTAATTGGGTGGGGTATTGGCTATTCACCGCGACCGTGTAATCTGCTTTTCGTTACAGGCTCGTACGAATTGCGGTTTCCTAGTATATCCAGCGTGTTCATCTGTGATCTGAAATGGCTATCATTGCAATGTATATCTATATATGATATTATTTAGGCGTTGCTTATGTTTTATAGCCGCGCTAGCCCAGCCCCCGCTCTGTCGTTAGTTAAGTAACCTAACGGGTAATGGCGGGGCCCCGTGGCGAATGCGAATGGCATAAGCGTACGTCATATTTTGGTTGTTTTCTGCAATGGTAGGATTAAATGATGGGATGCATTAAATGAACTAATGCAAGAATATCACGCATTAAAAGAACTAATGCAAGAAAATAAACCAAGTAAAAGTCGTTGGAACACTTTCAAAAAACCACTCGGTTCTTTTCAAAACAAATTTTTAAAATGCGGAGTTTGAGCCACTCCTTTTAAAAGTTATCTCGTTCCATCGATTATATCAAGTTCTCTACGTTCGCGGTTTCGCCAAAACCATTCGTAGCCCTCCGTCGTTTCACATGAATAGTCAATAGTATTCAAGCTATGTTTGTTGGCCAAAGTCAAGGCATAGTGATTGGTAGCTATTGGGTATTCATCTGCAGCATAGATAGATGCGTTGGTCTGGAACAGTCGTACATCCTTGTTGGCCAAAGTCAAGGGTAGGTACGGGTGGATTCAAATTAACTTGGAGAACGACGGGTAGAACTTGACATGCGACTTATGATTTGTTGGCCAAAGTCAAGGTCATAAGAGCATGGGGCAAAAATCCACATCGGGAGTTTCAAAAGAACTGAAACTTGCTAGTGTTGCATACCATTTGGAGTGTGATGATTCTGGTAGGATTCCTTCAGTTTCGTCAAGCGATGATATTTGGATCCCGATCCTACTATAAGTATATGCTACTCCTCGGGAAATTTCTCACTTAACGATCAATGCTATAAACCTAGTAGGTGTCTAGAAAGGTGTTAGCGGGGCTACGCCCCCAGGGAAAAGAGGTTCTTAAATTAAGGAACTTCGTGAAAGCGTTGGAAAACCTCCCTCGAAGTACCGACACCAGCCTGGCCGAACGGTTAAGCAAGTATTGTACGGTGAGATTGATCCTGACTAATTCTTCCTTTTTGGTTTGAGGAGGGATTCGAGAAACAGTGGGAGCCATCCTGTTTAGACAAACTAAAAACCACTCTAAACTTGCAAGAGCATCATGCTGAGTGTTTCTTCTTCTCTCTCCTAATTGCAGCGACCAATCGACATGACTGGACTTAAGTTACTTCTAGATAAAAATATGCTGATAGGGCCAAACTACAAAGATTGGCTCAGAAATGTTAAAATGGCAATCACTTACGACAAGCTGGGGTATCTTCTTACCACCAAAGCTCCCCCTGTCCCGGGTCTCACCTCCAGCGTCGCGGATAAGGGAATCCGTAAGACTTGGGAGATTGATAGCGCGAAAGCCAAGTGCCTCGTACTTGCCTCTATGGACAACAAACAATAGAGGAGGCGCGAGAATATGGACCTCGAATCCATATTTCTCCATACAAAAGAACTGTATGGAGAGCAATCTCGTATCGCAAGATACGAAGTGTCGAAAAAGTTATTTTCGACAAAATTGGCCATCGGATCATCGGTAGCGGAACACGTGCTTAAGATGATTGGCTTCATTGAGGAGCTCGCGGAACTTGGGACCACGTTGGAGAATGAGCTCTATACGGACTTGATTCTCCAGTCCCTTCCTTCCACTTATGCCCAGTTTATCCTGAACTTCAACTTACAAGAAAAAGAAGTTGAACTTTCAGAACTCCTCAACATGCTGAGGAGTGCAGAGGGCAACCTACAGAAAGGTAGGGAAACATCCACTTTGTTTGTAGGAGGATCTTCCTCTTCTAGGTCCAAGGCGAAAGCCAAGGGAAAGAAGAAGAAAGCCCCCGCCAAAACAAGGGGCGGTGTTGGTAAAGTGGATACGAAGGGAAAGGCAAAGGCAACAAAGAAAGCGGGGCGGCTTGTGGATAAAGAAGAATGCTTCTATTGTCATAAGAAGGGACACTGGAAAAATGATTGCAGGGCTTGGAAACGCAGGACACAGGAATTGAAGCAGGTTGCGGCTTCAGCTTCAGGTGTGTATGTTATTGAAAACTGTCTTTCAATAAACTCTACTTCCTGGGTATTGGATACCGGATCAGGATCTCATATCTGTAATTCTTTGCAGGCGTTGAGAAACCGTAGGGTTTTGAAAGCAGGTGACATGACCCTCAAAGTTGCAAACTGAGCTAGCATGGATGCTAAGGCCGTGGGGGACTATCACCTGGGAATGTCAGATGGACATATTTTGGTTTTGCGTAATTGCTTTTTTGTACCCAACGCAACTTGTAATATCATTTCTGTATCTTTGGTTTCTAAAGAAGGTTATGAATTTGCGTTTGTAAGCAATGTTGTAAACATTCACCATAATCAAGTTCTGATTGGGTCAGGTACACTGAGCAATGGTATATACGTGTTAAACCAACCACAGATTTTCAATGTCCAGAATACACACAAAAGAAAGTCTCCGGAAATAAATCAGACTTTCTTATGGCATTGTAGACTAGGTCACATCAATGAGAGAAGGTTGACGAATTTACATACAGAAGGATATTTGAATCCGTTCGAATATCAATCGTATGCCACTTGTCAATCCTGTCTCAAAGGAAAGATGACAAAGACTCCGTTCACTGGACACGAAGTAAGAGCGAGCGAGCTCTTGGGACTCGTGCACAGCGACGTGTGCGGTCCAATGTCTACACATGCGTGAAGCGGTTATTCTTACTTCATTACTTTTACGGATGACTTTTCAAGGTACGGTTATGTCTTCTTAATGAAACATAAGTCCGAAGCCTTTGGAAAATTCCAGGAATATAAGAATGAAGTAGAAAACAAACCGGCAAAAGTATCAAGATTCTAAGATCGGATCGAGGTGGTGAATACTTGAGTGCCGAGTTCCTGGACTATTTAAAAGAGAACGGAATTCTCTCTCAACTTACTCCTCCATACACTTCGCAACATAACGGTGTATCGGAGAGACGGAACCGAACCTTATTGGATATGGTACGGTCCATGATGAGTAACGCTGAGTTACCGCGATCCTTCTGGGGGTATGCACTAGAATCAGCTGCATACCTTTTGAACCGAGTTCCAACTAAGACTGTGCCTACTACACCATATGAGATGTGGTGTGGGAAGAGGCCCTATCTTAAGCACATTGAGACATGGGGATGTCCAGCTTTTGTTAAAAAGCAGCATGCGGACAAGCTCGAGGCACGCTCAGTACAGTGTAAGTTCGTAGGATATCCAAAGAACTCCAAAGGATATTTCTTCTACTGCGAAGAGGAACAAAAGGTTTTTGTTTCTCGTCATGCCTACTTCTTGGAAACTGAGTTTTTGGAAACCCAGATAAGTGGGAGCACAGTAGAACTGGAAGAAATTCCAGAACCACGAGCTATTACTGAAAGCTTAGTGGAACCAGAGGGTTCAAAAGAACAAGACATTCCTACGCCGCTCCGCAGAAGTAGTAGGCAGTCTCATCCGCCCGAGAGATACTACGGTTTTCTCATAGACGGGGATAGAGAGGATTGCATCATAGATTATGATGAGCCTACTAGCTTCCAGCAAGCCGTTCAGAGCGTCGACTCGGTAAAATGGATGGATGCAATGCGGACCGAAATGGAATCCATGTACACCAACAAAGTATGGACGTTGTACGTTGCTCCAGATGGGGTAAAACCCGTAGGATGCAAGTGGATCTTCAAAAGGAAGATTGGTGTAGATGGACAGGTTGAGACCTATAAAGCTAGACTGGTAGCAAAGGGTTTTCGTCAAAGACCTGGTTTGGACTATGACGAGACCTTTTCTCCAGTAGCTATGCTGAAATCCATTCGGATCCTTCTTGCCATTGCTGCCTTCCACGATTATGAAATTTGGCAGATGGACGTAAAGACCGCTTTTCTAAATGGAAGTTTAGAGGAGTGTGTCTATTTGGACCAGCCAGAGAGTTTCATTCAGAGTGGGAGCAGCGGAAAGGTGTGCAAGTTGCTTAAGTCCATTTACAGACTAAAGCAGGCGTCGCGGAGTTGGAACATCTGTTTTGATGAGACGGTCAAGGAATTTGGCTTTATGAAAAATCCAGATGAACCATGCATCTATAGTAGATTTGTAGCGAGAACTGTAGTATTCCTCGTTTTATACGTGGATGACATTCTCTTAATAGGAAATGACATTCCAATGCTACAATCTGTCAAGGGGTTCTTGTCACACAGGTTCTCTATGAAAGACCTGGGTGATGCCTCATACATCCTTGGGATCCGGATCCATCGTGATAGATCCAAGAGGATATTAGGACTTTCACAGTCCAGGTACATCGACACCATACTGAAAAGATTCAGTATGGAAGATTCCAAGCGCGATAATCTACCGGCTTGTCACGGGATCACCCTCTCCAAAGAGATGTCTCCCAAGACTGATTTGGAAAGGGATCGCATGTCTATTATACCCTACGCTTCTGCGGTAGGCTCTATAATGTATGCGATGTTGTGTAGCCGACCGGATGTAACTTATGCACTGAGTGTAGTAAGCCGGTATCAGTCAAACCCTGGGGAGAAACACTGGATAGTGGTAAAGAACATTCTCAAGTACCTGAGAAGGACTAAGGAGATGTTCTTGGTGTATGGCGGAAAAGACCTCCAGATCGAGGCTTTTGCTGACTCCAGCTTCCAGAGTGACAAGGATGATTCCAAGTCCATGTCGGGTTTTGTCTTTACCCTCAATGGAGGGGCGGTGTGTTGGAAAAGTTCCAAACAGGAAACCGTTGCAGACTCGACGATGGAAGCCGAATACATTGCTGCATCTGATGCCGCAAAAGAAGCTGTCTGGATGAGGAAGTTCTTGAAAGAACTTCAGGTGGTTCCGTCCATTGTTGATCCAATACCTCTGTATTGCGACAACAACAGGGCTATAGCTTTAGCGAAGGAACCCAGGTCCCATCAGAGATCCAGACACATCTTGAGGCGGTATCACCTGATCAGGGAGATCGGGGATCGCCAGGAGATCGAGGTTCGGAGGGTTGTTTCAGAAGATAACACTGCAAATCCATTCACCAAGGCCTTGCCCCAGACTCAGTTCGAGCAGCTGATCGAGATGATAGGTCTTCAATACGCCAGTACATGGACTTAGTGCAAGTGGGAGATTGTTAGTGTATATGCCCTAGAGGCCATTACTGTATCATACTAGTTTGTTTATTACTTAATGGAAGCTTGGGATATTCACCTTGTATAAACAATCTTGCTCAATATAGTAGTATGCTACTTGGTTTGTTTCTACTTCAATGTGTACATGTGTTTATTTTAGTATATCACCTATACACATTAGTGGAGCCCTTAGGATCTTTGCTTGAGTACCAGCGTTGTGATGGTAGTCACACAAGTGGGGGCTGGGTAATCTGTAAGCACATCCTTATACAGGTCCCTAGTCGCTGGACTATCGAGGCGGGGCATCGATACTCCGGAGTAGACTAGCGTATGCGCTTCTCATCCCAGTGTGGGAGATGGTCTGTCCCACAGCCATCAGTACGTCGTACTGGAGATAATATATGGGTGCTCGTTAGGTTACGAGTACACTGGACAGGACTCGTCGGGAACTGACCGGTTGGTATTATACCTATCGTCAGTTATCAGATCCCAGGTGACATGAGTACAACTTAGTCCGCTGACTTGACACTGTCACTTTGCCTCGAGTGTGTTCCCACTGTACTTTGATTACTACCCTACCACGGCTCAAAAGAGTCGTGCAAACAGGTGGTAGTTGGGTGCAGTCCCGAAGCACTTGGAGGCAGTGACGGTTAGACAGGATTCGTCTCTCCCAGTATTGGGGGTTGACATCGCGCTGTGTCTTGGAGAGCCATTACACGAGTAGTCCCTGGCTAGGGCAATCGAGATATACTGGTAGGCTTCCAGTGTTATCTCAGGTTGTTTTGGGCTTCACTCCGACACGAATTGTACCGCTATTAGGGGACTGACGTTTACCGTCCCCCTAGGCCCGCCATGCGATGTATCAGACGAACAGACCGGACGGTACGGAGACTGTCACATTCAGGATCAGTAGGAGTTTAAATGGGTTTCACCTCGTCAGTCTTCTTGTCGGCTTCTCCTGGGGACCGTTACGCACAGCTAGTGCCGCTTGCGGTCTGTGGTTAAACCCACTGCCAGCGTAGTGTCGAGTCTTTAGAGTCCCACACAGAAAGTTATTCGCCTTTAGGCAAAAGAGTAGAGGTCGCATGGTTTTGCGACAGGGTTCGGTTGTTAGTGTATATGCCCTAGAGGCCATTACTGTATCATACTAGTGTGTTTATTACTTGATGGAAGCTTGGGATATTCACAGTTGTACAGACAATCTTGCTCAATATAGTAGTATGCTACTTGGTTTTTCTCTGCTTTAATGTGTACATGTGTGTTTATTTATTATATCACCTATACGCATTAGTAGAGCCCTTAGGATCTTTGCTTGATTACCGGCGTTGTGATGGCGATCACACTCGTGGGGGCTGGGTAATCTACAAGCACATCCTTATACACGTCCCTAGTCGTGGGAGTACCGAGATAGGGCATCGATACTCCGGAGTAGACTAGCGTATGCGCTTCTCATCCCAGCACGGGAGACGGTCTGTCCCACAGCCGTCGGTACGTCGTACTTGAGATAGTATGCGGGTGCTCGTTGGGTTACGAGTACACTGGACAAGACTCGTCGGGAACTGATGGTTGGTATTATACCTATCGTCAGTTATCAGTTCCCAGGTGACATGAGTACAGCTTAGTCCGCTGACTTGACACTGTCACTTCGCCTCGAGTGTGTTCCCACTGTTCTTTGATTACTACCCTACCACGGCTCTACTGAGTCGTGCAAACAGGTAGTAGTTGGGAGCAGTCCCGAAGCACTTGGAGGCAGTGACGGTTAGACAGGATTCGTCTCTCCCGGTATTGGGGGTTGACATCGCGCTGTGTCTAGGAGAGCCATTACACGAGTAGTCCCTGGCCAGGGCAAGCGAGATATACTGGTAGGTTTCCAGTGTTATCTCAGGGTGTATTGGGCTTCACTCCGACACGACTTGTACCGCTATTACGGGACTGACGTTCACCGCCCCCTAGGCCCGCCATGCAATGTATCAGACAAACAGACCGGACTGTACGGAGATTGTCACATACAGGCTCAGTAGGAGTTCGGATGGATTTACCTCATCGGCCTTCTTATCAACATATACCTGGGGACCGTTACGTACAGCTAGTGCCGCTTGCGGTCTGTGGTTAAACCCACTGCCAGCGTAGTGTCGAGTCTTTAGAGTCCCACACAGAGAGTTTCCCTGCACTGAGCGAAACGTGTAGAGGCCGTATGGTTTTACGGCAGGGCTGCGATCACTTACGTACACTTGTGTGCGTATGGTGTTCGGGCAGGCAGTACTAGTAGGCTTTGGTTTAAGCCGGATCCTAGTATTGCACGGATGGATTTGTTTTGTCTTCTGTGCATCCGCATTCTACGGAATACGGATGCAGGTGTGTATGCACAGTTTTTCGGAGTGATGAAGGAGGATGTGCCTCATTAGGGTTTTGGCAGTTGTTTCGGCCAAAACCGTTATGTGGCAGGCTCATTAGTGTTTTGACAGTTGATTCGGTCAAAACCATTTTGAGGCGGACTCATTAGGGTTTTGACAGTTCGTTTGGTCAAAACCATTATGAGCCGCGAACATCATTTACTAATCCTATTAGTGATAATCTTATGATGGCTAATTGCATTGACCATTTGACCCCGTTGACCTCTCTTGACTTTGTTGGCCGGTTGACCGGGTTGACCATTGACTTTCAAGAGGGTTCCACACTCTTCTTTTCCTTTCCTTTTTCTTTTGGATTATGATAATGGTCATTTCAAAAGTACCCATCAACTTTATCTTGATGGGATTAGTATTGAAGTTGTTTTGCATTATTTGCAACCATGGTTGTTTTTCATTTGATCATAATATTATTCTCATTCTCTCTCTTGAAATGAGAAGCTCCATGGTTGCTAACCTTCCTCCTTCTTCTTTCTACTCTTGTTTTGATCTTTTGATCTCATGTGTTGAGAGATAAAGATTTCACAAAGACAAAGCCATCCCTTCATCACTTCTACACAACCTAGGGCTTTTAGATTAGCTATCTCCTTGCCCTAGTTACCTCGGCTCGAGGTGGAGCTCGGTGTACATCTCTCGGGTGGATCGTCTTCGACTCAAGGAGGCCGCGGAGGTGGCCAAAGTCCGGATCAACCATCGAGCATGCAAAGAGAAGAACAACAAGAAGAGAAGAACAATAAGAAGAGAAAAGCAACAAGAAGAGAAGGAGTTCAAGTTGAGGTTTAACCCCTAACCGAGTACATACTTCTCATGTTAGGATGCTAGTGTATTGTTTAGCAAAGATCCGGCTTTTACAGTCCATGTTACAAAGTTTAGAAAAATTTTGATTTATCGTTTCCGCAACCCCGAAAGTACCGGGAGAGGTAACGTGGACCTAATAGTGGTATCAGAGCCAAACTAAACATAAACTAGCTTGGTAGTGAAGTGTATCGAAGTTCGAAACGAAAAAATCGAAAAAACCGAGTTATAAAAACCTGAGTTTCTGTTAAAAATTTTTCTGGTCAAAACAAAATTTTTTATACTCCAAAAATCATCTCAGGGTTTTTAGAATAAAGCCACCAAAAACGAGCCAGCAACTCGACCAAAGCGCCGCGTTTCCGCAGCAATAGCAAGCTATTGCCGCGGAACCGCGGCCATCTTGGTGAGTCACTGGGTCGTTTTTGGTGCAGAGTGTTTCTGACTTAGTTTTAGGATTTTTAAGATGGTTTTAATATGCCCAGATTTGCCAGAATAGAAATTTGTTTTTGGGGGCCTATAAATCCGTATTTTTTCGAACTTCAATATACTTTGACTATAAAGGTTATATCTGTGATGTTCATATGTATTGAACGTCGGCTAATCGCTATATGTCGATTAGTCGGGGTTATACATATCTGTGATCTGTGATTGTTGTTGATGGTTTGTGTATATGAACTCGTTGGATTGTCGCGGATGAATAGCCGGGGTGGATGTGAGATGAGAGTTTCTTTTTCTTTCATTCATGTAATAAATTTGTAAATTGATGTAATATTATTTGTATGGCCGCGCAACCGGGTCGGGGTTGTAGCCGTCATTGTATAATTCTTTTTACTGTTTTTGCTCCTAGGATAAACCCATGGAGGGGGGTGCACAAACTACCGGGTATCTCGAAGTGCCGAGTGGCCTACTCACGGCTTTGAGGGAGGTTGCTTCGCTTCGGGTACTTGGCGGGTAGTTTGCCGCACCCGTAGGGGTCTTGGGTGGGGTTTTTGGCTATTCATCGCGACCGTGTAATCCGCTCTTCGTTGCAGGCTTGAACGAATCGCAGGTTCCTAGTATATCTAAAGTGTTCATCTGTGATCTGGATTGGCTATCGTTGCAGTATATCTATATATAATAACTATTTAGGCGTTGCTTATGTTTTACAGCCGCGCTAGCCCAGCCCCCGCTCTGTCGTTAGTTAAGTAACCTAACGGGTGATGACGGGGCCCCGTGGCGAATGCGAATGGCATAAGCGTACGTCATATTTTGGTTGTTTTCTGCAATGGTAGGATTTAAATGATGGGACGCATTAAAAAAACTAATGCAAGAAAATAAACCTAAAAGACGTTGTTGGAACAATTTTTCAAAAGCTGTTATTGCAAGGACGTTCAATTTTTGTTTTGCATCGAGGTATTCGGTTATGAATGCCCAGCACCTCAGTCGACGAGGCAAGGGCCGAGATCCCTTCATCGGGAGTGACCCCTTGGACAAAAGTTTGCGTCGGGGTAATAACTTCACTATAGTCGATTATTCTTGCTTTGCATCGAGGTATTCAGTTTGGAATATCCTGCACCTCATTCGACGAGGAAAGAGCCGAGATCCCTTCACAGGGAGTGACCTCTTTAGCAAAAGTTATCGCCACTATATTTTCAAAAGGTTACCAGGTTCCTTCAACGATATCAAGTTCATTACGTTAACGGGTTTTTCGCCAAAAACCCAGCCGTAGCCCTCCGTCATTTCTTATAAGTAACACTTAGTATTCGTGCTGCGTTTGTTGACTCCGTCAAGGTGTAGTGTATGGTAGCTAAGTGCTGCTTGTTTGTATTGGTATATGGGATTGATTAGGACAGTCGTATAACCTTGTTGACTCCGTCAAGGGTTATGCGGGTGGGTTTAATGCAATCCAGATAATGACAGGTTGAACTTGACTAGGACTCTTTGATTTGTTGACTCCGTCAAGATCACTTGGGTCCTAGGGGCAAAAATCACATCGGGAGTTTCAAAAGAACTGAAACTTGCAGATTTAGCATACCTTCTGGAGTGTGGTGACTAGAGTGGATTCCATCTAGGTTATCACACAATGACAGTTGGATCCCGATCCCACTGATGAGTTGGTTTACTCTCGGGAGATTATTTCACTTAACGATCAATGCTATAAACCTAGTAGGTGTCTAGAAAGGTGTTGGCGGGGCTACGCCCCCAGGGAAAAGAGGTTCTTTAATTAAGGAACTTCGCGAAAGCGTTGGAAAACCTCCCTCGAAGTACCGACACTAGCCTGGCTGAAAGGTTAAGCAAGTATTGTGACGTGAATTAAAACCCGGCTAGTTCTTCTTTTAAAAAGGTTTTAAGAAGAATTTGAGGAAACAGTGGGAGACATCCTGGTTAGATAAATTAATAAACCAATCTAATCTTGCAAGAGCATACGCTGAGTGTTTCTTTTCTCTCTCTCCAGGCAGCAACCTTTTCACGCCCTAATCAAGATAATAAAATGTATCGCTTGACCGATCCGAATTCTTATTCGGGACTGGGGAAAGTTGGTTCAGCTCTAACTTGTGACAACAGTCATGAGTGTGAGAATGGGAAAGGGGATTGTATGGATTTCCAGGATACCCAGTTGAAGGAGAAGCATGGTTTTGCATCTACTTCAGGTGTTCTTGTAATTGAGAACTGTTTTACGGTCAGCCCTACCTCCTGGGTACTTGATACCGGATCAGGATCTCATATCTGTAATTTATTGCAGGGACTGAGAAGAAGTAGGAAAGTTGCACCGGGTGATATGTCGCTCAGAGTAGCGAACGGAGCACAAGTTAATGCGGCAGCCGTCGGTGAATATCACCTAGTATTGCCAAATGGCAAGACTATGATTTTGAACGATTGCTACTATATACCCTCCATGGTTTGCAACATCATATCAGTTTCTTTACTCGATAAAGATGGATATAACTTTGTTCTTGAAAAGAATATCATGAACATTTGCCTTCATAAGGTACTGGTTGCAGAGGGTACACTGTGTAATGGTATCTACGTTCTAAATCAGAATACAGTTCTCAATATACAAAACACACGCAAGAGGAAGAATTCAGATACGAATGAATCCTACTTGTGGCATTGTAGGCTTGGTCATATCGGAGAGAAAAGACTGAGTAAGTTGCATAAAGATGGACTCTTGAATACGTTCGAGTTTTCATCTTATGAAACTTGTCAGTCTTGTCTCAAAGGAAAGATGACCAAATCTCCGTTCACCGGACATGGAGAAAGAGCAAGAGAGCTCTTGGGACTCATACACAGTGATGTGTGTGGTCCGATGTCTATACATGCAAGGGGTGGGTTCTCATACTTCATCACATTCACTGACGATCTCTCTAGGTTCGGATATGTGTATCTGATGAAACACAAATCTGAAGCTTTTGAGAAATTCAAGGAATTCAGAAAGGAAGTAGAGAACCAGATTGGCAAAAGTATCAAGATCCTCCGGTCTGACAGGGGAGGGGAGTACTTAAGCACGGAATTCCTAGATTACTTAAAAGAGAATGGTATTCTCTCTCAGCTTACTCCTCCTTATACACCACAGCACAACGGTGTTTCGGAGCGGAGGAATCGTACCCTATTGGATATGGTTCGCTCCATGATGAGTAGTGCTGAGTTGCCTCTTTCATTTTGGGGACATGCGCTTCAGACAGCGGCGTACCTATTGAACCATGTTCCATCCAAATCAGTGCCTAAGACTCCATATGAAATATGGAATGGAAGAAATCCGTATCTTAAGCGATTTAAGATATGGGGTTGTCCGGCCTATGTGAAAACACAGAAACCGGACAAGTTAGAGGCACGGTCAGTTCTCTGTAAATTTGTGGGATATCCTAAAGACTCACTAGGATATCTGTTCTACCACACTGAGGAACAGAAGGTGTTTGTATCTCGCCACGCTACCTTCTTAGAAAGTGAGTTTCTTGCAAAAGAAACTAGTGGGAGTTCGGTAGAACTGGAAGAAATTCAGCGACCACAAAATGTAACTGAAAATTTGGAGGAACCGCTAGATTCAATGACCCCAAGCGAACCACAGCCACTCCGCAGATCTGGTAGGATTTCTCATCCGCCCGAGAGATACTACTGTTTTCTCATAGACGGGGATCGAGAGGATTGCATCTTGGAAGAAGATGACCCTACCAGTTTCAGGCAGGCCATTATCAGTAGGGACTCTGATAAGTGGCAGGAAGCAATGCAATCCGAAATGGAGTCCATGTACGCCAATAAAGTGTGGACCTTGGATATTGCTCCACCTGGGGTAAAACCCGTTGGATGCAAATGGATCTACAAAAGGAAACTTGGTGTAGATGGGCAGGTAGAAACCTATAAGGCTAGACTCGTTGCAAAAGGTTTTCGTCAAAGACCTGGTTTGGACTATGACGAAACTTTTTCTCCGGTGGCTATGCTCAAATCCATTCGGATCCTACTTGCCATTGCTGCCTTCCATGACTATGAAATCTGGCAGATGGATGTTAAAACGGCTTTCCTAAACGGTTGTTTGGAAGAGTGCGTTTACATGGATCAACCAGAAGGTTTCGTGGACAGCGGGAGCAGCGGAAGAGTGTGCAAGTTGCTTAAATCCATTTATGGATTAAAGCAGGCATCGCGGAGCTGGAACATCTGTTTTGATGAAGTAATCAAGGAATTTGATTTCATCAAGAACGAAGATGAACCATGTGTCTATAAGAAGATTGTAGGACGAACTGTCGTATTCCTAGTCTTGTACGTGGACGACATTCTTTTGATAGGAAATGATATTCCTATGCTACAATCGGTCAAGCTATTTTTGTCACAAAGGTTCTCCATGAAGAACCTGGGTGATGCCTCGTACATTCTGGGGATCAAGATCTATAGAGATAGATCCAAGAGACTATTGGGACTTTCGCAGTCCAGGTACATAGAGACCGTACTAAAGAGATTTAGTATGGAGGGTTCCAAGCGCGGTAGCATACCCGCATTGCACGGAATTACCCTCTCCAAGAAGATGTCTCCAAAGACTGACGAGGAGAGGGTTCGCATGAGCATTATACCCTACGCTTCGGCGGTAGGATCTATAATGTATGCGATGCTATGTACAAGACCAGATGTAGCTTACGCGTTGAGCGTGGTAAGCCGGTATCAGTCAGACCCAGGGGAGGACCACTGGACAGCAGTGAAGAACATTCTCAAGTACCTAAGAAGGACTAAGGAGATGTTCCTGGTTTACGGTAATGGAGACCTCAGGGTCGAGTCCTTTACCGATTCAAGCTTCCAGAGTGACAAAGATGACAGCAAGTCCGTCTCGGGTTTTGTGTTTACCCTCAACGGAGGGGCGGTATGTTGGAGGAGTTCCAAGCAGGATACCGTCGCAGACTCGACGATGGAGGCTGAATACATTGCTGCAAGCGATGCCGCAAAAGAGGCGGTCTGGATGAAGAAGTTCATTAGTGAACTTCAGGTGGTTCCGTCCATTGTTGACCCAATACCTTTGTATTGCGATAACAATGGGGCTATAGCTTTAGCGAAGGAACCAAGGTCCCATCAGAAATCCAGGCACATCTTAAGGCGATATCACCTGATCAGGGAGATCATTGATCGACAGGAGATCGAGGTGCGGAGAGTGGACACAAAGGACAACACTGCGGACCCATTCACGAAGGCTGTACCCCAGACTCAGTTCGAGCGGCTGATCGAGATGATAGGTCTTCGATACGCCAGTACATGGCCTTAGTGCAAGTGGGAGATTGTTAGTGTATATGCCCTAGAGGCCATTACTGTATCATACTAGTATGTATATTACTTGATGGAAGCTTGGGATATTCACAGTTGTACAGACAATCTTGCTCAATATAGTAGTATGCTACTTGGTTTGTCTCTGCTTTAATGTGTACATGTGTGTTTATTTATTATATCACCTATACGCATTAGTAGAGCTCTTAGGATCTTTGCTTGATTACCGGCGTTGTGATGGCGATCACACTCGTGGGGGCTGGGTAATCTACAAGCACATCCTTATACACGTCCCTAGTCGTGGGAGTACCGAGATAGGGCATCGATACTCCGGAGTAGACTAGAGTATGCGCTTCTCATCCCAGCACGGGAGACGGTCTGTCCCACAGCCGTCGGTACGTCGTACTTGAGATAGTATACGGGTGCTCGTTGGGTTACGAGTACACTGGACAGGACTCGTCGGGAACTGATGGTTGGTATTATACCTATCGTTAGTTATCAGTTCCCAGGTGACATAAGTACAGCTTAGTCCGCTGACTTGACACTGTCACTTCGCCTCGAGTGTGTTCCCACTGTTCTTTGATTACTACCCTACCACGGCTCTACTGAGTCGTGCAAACAGGTAGTAGTTGGGAGCAGTCCCGAAGCACTTGGAGGCAGTGACGGTTAGACAGGATTCGTCTCTCCCGGTATTGGGGGTTGACATCGCGCTGTGTCTAGGAGAGCCATTACACGAGTAGTCCCTGGCCAGGGCAAGCGAGATATACTGGTAGGTTTCCAGTGTTATCTCAGGGTGTATTGGGCTTCACTCCGACACGACTTGTACCGCTATTAGGGGACTGACGTTTACCGCCCCCTAGGCCCGCCATGCGATGTATCAGACGAACAGACCGGACTGTACGGAGATTGTCACATACAGGCTCAGTAGGAGTTCGGATGGTTTACCTCATCGGCCTTCTTATCGACATCTACCTGGGGACCGTTACGTACAGCTAGTGCCGCTTGCGGTCTGTGGTTAAACCCACTGCCAGCGTAGTGTCGAGTCTTTAGAGTCCCACACAGAGAGTTTCCCTGCACTGAGCGAAACGTGTAGAGGCCTTATGGTTTTACGGCAGGGCTGCGATCACTTACGTACACTTGTGTGCGTATGGTGTTCGGGCAGGCAGTACTAGTAGGCTTTGGTTTAAGCCGGATCCTAGTATTGCACGGATCGATTTGTTTTGTCTTCTGTGCATCCGCATTCTACGGAATACGGATGCAGGTGTGTATGCACAGTTTTTCGGAGTGATGAAGGAGGATGTGCCTCATTAGGGTTTTGGCAGTTGTTTTGGCCAAAACCGTTATGTGGCAGGCTCATTAGGGTTTTGACAGTTGATTCGGTCAAAACCATTTTGAGGCGGACTCATTAGGGTTTTGACAGTTCATTTGGTCAAAACCATTATGAGCCGCGAACATCATTTACTAATCCTATTAGCGATAATCTTATGATGGCTAATTGCATTGACCATTTGACCCCGTTGACTTCTCTTGACTTTGTTGACCGGTTGACCGGGTTGACCATTGACTTTCAAGAGGGTTCCACACTCTTCTTTTCTTTTCCTTTTTCTTTTGGATTATGATAATGGTCATTTCAAAAGTAGCCATCAACTTTATCTTGATGGGATTAGTAATGATGTTGTTTTGCATTATTTGCAACCATGGTTGTTTTTCATTTGATCATAATATTATTCTCATTCTCTCTCTTGAAATGAGAAGCTCCATGGTTGCTAACCTTCCTCCTTCTTCTTCCTCCTCTTGTTTTGATCTTTTGATCTCATGTGTTGAGAGATAAAGATTTCACAAAGACAAAGCCATCCCTTCATCACTTCTACACAACCTAGGGCTTTTAGATTAGCTATCTCCTTGCCCTAGTTACCTCGGCTCGAGGTGGAGCTTGGTGTACATCTCTCGAGTGGATCGTCTTCGACTCAAGGAGGCCGCGGAGGTGGCCAAAGTCCGTATCAACCATCGAGCATGCAAAGAGAAGAACAACAAGAAGAGAAGGAGTTCAAGTTGAGGTATAACCCCTAACCGAGTAGATACTTCTCATGTTTGGATGCTAGTGTATTGTTTAGCAAAGATCCGGATTTTACGGTCCATGTTACAAAGTTTAGAAAAATTTTGATTTACCGTTTCCGCAACCCCGAAAGTACCGGGAGAGGTAACGTGGACCTAACATCGGTCACATCCGTGCACTTGTGCACGTACAGTGTCCGGATAGTTAACACTAGCGGGCTTTGGTTTAAGCCAGATCCTAGTGTACGTTTTGGGGATTGGATTTATCCAGTATGTATTCGTGTTCCTCGGAACGCGGATGCGGGTGTGTATGCACAGTTGACAGAGAGACAGAGGCAGAGGATTCTCATTAGGGTTGTTGACTGTTGACTGTTGACCATTGACTTTTTGCACAAACCTAATGAGAATATGATATGTAATTAACAATAATATTAATTAAGTATTATAGTGACATGGTTGTTGAGGGGTCGACTTTGTTAACCTGTTGACTTTGTTGACCGGTTGACTAGGTTGGACTAGTTGACCATCATGATGACAATGGCTATCATTTCATGGCAAAGACTTTTGCTTGCTTGCTCTCTTGTGCAAAATGAGTGCATGAAATGATATGGCTATTGTAGCTTAAACCATCACTAATACTTGATTGCTATTATGGGTTATGATGGTTTTGGATTATGAGAGCCAAGAGAGAAAAGTCTTACTCATTCTTTCATTTCCTTTCTCTCTCTTGTGTTCTTGAGCTCTCATCTTCTTCATCTTGCTCTCCCTCTCTTTAGTCTATGGCTTGTCTCATGTGTTGAGAACCAAGAACCATAGAGGAAAATCCCAACACACTCTCCTCTACTCACTCTAGTTCACAAGGTTTAGCAAACCGAGTGAACTAGTTTCTTCAAAGCTCGAAGAAGAAGCCAAAGGTAGAAGCTTTCAGGTGGATCGATCTTCAGCGCAAGGAGACGACGGGGTGAAGCTGATCCGGACAACCATCGAGGCTTAAAGACGAAGGAGTTCAAGAAAGAAAGGTATAACCCCCTAACCGAGTAGTTAACAACTCCTAGTTAGGTTGTTAGTTAGATGTTTAACAAAGATCAGGTTTAGAGTCCATGTTACCACCTGTAGAAAATTGCTTTTCGTCAAATTCCGCATGCCCGAAAGTACCGAGAGAGGTAGCATGGACTTACAATGCCAACCCCCAATAGCAGGAGAGACGAATCCTGTCTAACCGTCACTGCCTCCAAGTGCTTCGGGACTGCACCCAACTACTACCTGTTTGCACGACTCCTTTGAGCCGTGGTAGGGTAGTAATCAAAGTACAGCGGGAACACACTTGAGGCAAAGTGACAGTGTCAAGTCAGCGGACTAAGCTGTACTCATGTCACCTGGGAACTGATAACTGACGATAGGTATACTACCAACCAACAGTTCCCGACGAGTCCTGTCCAGTGTAGTCGTAACCTAACGAGCACCCGCGTACTATCTCAAGCACGACGTACTGACGACTGTGGGACAGACCGCCTCCCGCACTGGGATGAGAAGCGCATACGCTAGTCTACTCCGGATTATCGATGCCCTGTCTCGATAATCCCATGACTAGGGACGTGTGTATAAGGATGTGCTTGTAGATTAACCAACTCCCACGGGTGTGACTGCCATCACAACGCTGGTAATCAAGCAAAGATCCTAAGGGCTCCACTAATGCGTATAGATGATACAATAAAGAAACACATGTACACATTAAAGCAGAGACAAACCAAGTAGCATACTACCATTTCGAGCAAGATTATCTATACAACTGTGAATATCCCAAGCTTCCATCAAGTAATATACATACTAGTATGATACAGTAATGGCCTCTAGGGCATATACACTAACAATCTCCCACTTGCACTAAGGCCATGTACTGGCGTATCGAAGACCTATCATCTCGATCATCCGCTCGAACTGAGTCTGGGGTAAGGCCTTTGTGAATGGATCTGCAGTGTTATCTTCTGAAGCAACCCTCCGAACCTCGATCTCCTTGCGATCCACGATCTCCCTGATCAAGTGATACCGCTTCAAGATGTGTCTGGATTTCTGAAGGGACCTGGGTTCCTTTGCTAAAGCTATAGCCCCGTTGTTGTCGCAATACAGAGGTATTGGGTCAACAATGGATGGAACCACCTGAAGTTGTTCTTTCAAGAACTTCCTTATCCAGACGGCTTCTTTTGCGGCATCAGATGCAGCGATATATTCCGCTTCCATAGTCGAGTCAGCAACGGTTTCCTATTTGGAACTCTTCCAACACACCGCCCCTATATTGAGGGTAAAGACAAAACCCGACATGGACTTAGAATCATCCGTGTCACTCTGGAAGCTGGATTCAGCAAAGGCCTCAATCTGGAGGTCTTTTCTGCCATACACCAAGAACACCTCCTTAGTCCTTCTCAGGTAGTTGAGAATGTTCTTTACCGCTATCCAGTGTTTCTCCCCAGGGTTTGACTGATACCTGCTTACTACACTCAGTGCATAAGCCACATTTGGTCTGGTACACAACATCGCATACATTATAGAGCCTACCGCAGAAGTGTAGGGTATAATAGACATGCGATCCCTTTCCAAATCAGTCTTGGGAGACATCTCTTTAGAGAGGGTGATCCCGTGACAAGCCGGTAGATTACCGCGCTTGGAATCTTCCATACTGAATCTTTTCAGTATGGTGTCGATGTACCGGGACTGCGAAAGTCCTAATATCCTCTTGGATCTATCACGATAGATCCGGATCCCCAGAATGTAGGAGGCATCACCCAGGTCTTTCATGGAGAACCTGTGTGACAAGAACCCTATGACAGATTGTAGCATAGGAATGTCATTTCCTATCAAGAGAATGTCATCCACGTATAAAATGAGGAATACAACAGTTCTTGCTACAAATCTACTATAGATGCATGGTTCATCTGGATTTTTGATAAAGCCAAATTCCTTGACCGTCTCATCAAAACAGATGTTCCAACTCCGCGATGCCTGCTTTAGTCCATAGATGGACTTAAGCAACTTGCACACCTGTCCGCTGCACCCACTCTGAATGAAACCCTCTGGCTGGTCCATATAGACACACTCCTCTAAATTTCTATTTAGAAAAGCGGTCTTTACGTCCATCTGCCAAATCTCATAATCGTGGAAGGCAGCAATGGCAAGAAGGATACGAATGGATTTCAGCATAGCTACTGGAGAAAAGGACTCGTCATAGTCCAAACCAGGTCTTTGACGAAAACCCTTTGCAACCAATCTAGCTTTATAGGTCTTAACCTGTCCATCTACACCAATCTTCCTTTTGAAGATCCACTTGCATCCTACGGGTTTTACCCCATCTGGAGCAACGTCCAACGTCCATACTTTGTTGGTGTACATGGACTCCATTTCGGTCTGCATTGCATCTAGCCATTTTACCGAGTCAACGCTCTGAATGGCTTGTTGGAAGCTAGTCGGCTCATCATAATCAATGATGCAATCCTTTCTATCCCCGTCTATGAGAAAACCGTAGTATCTCTCGGGCGGATGAGACTACCTACTACTCCTGCGGAGCGGCGTAGGAATGTCCTGATCTTTTGAACCCTCTGGTTCTACTAAGCTTTCAGTAATAGCTTGTGGTTCTGGAATTTCTTTCAGTTCTATTTCACTCCCACTTGTTTCCTTTTCTAAGAACCGGTGTTCCAGAAAATGGGCATTACAAGAAACAATGATCTTTTGTTCCTCTGCGTAATAGAAGAGATGCCCCCTGGAGTTCTTTGGGTATCCCACAAACTTGCACAGTACTGAGCGTGCCTCGAGTTTGTCTGCATGCTGCTTTTTGACAAAAGCCGGACATCCCCAGATCTTCAGATATTGAAGATAGGGTTACTTCCCACTCCATATCTCATATGGTGTGGTAGGCACAGTCTTAGTTGGAACTCGGTTCAAAAGGTATGCAGCTGATTCTAGTGCATATCCACAGAATGATCGCGGTAACTCAGTGTTACTCATCATGGACCGTACCATATCAAATAGGGTTCGGTTCCGTCTCTCCGATACACCGTTATGTTGTGGAGTGTATGGAGGAGTAAGCTGAGAGAGAATTCCATTCTCTTTTAAATAGTCCAGGAACTCAGCACTGAAGTATTCACCACCTCGATCCGATCTTAGTGTCTTGATACTTTTTCCGGTTTTCTTTTCTACTTCATTCTTATATTCCTGGAATTTTCCAAAAGCTTCGGACTTATGTTTCATTAAGAAGACATAACCGTACCTTGAAAAGTCATCCGTAAAAGTAATGAAGTAAGAATAACAGCTTCGCGCATGTGTAGACATTGGACCGCACATGTCGCTGTGTATGAGTCCCAAGAGCTCGCTCGCTCTTACTCCGTGTCCAGTGAACGGAGTCTTTGTCATCTTTCCTTTGAGACATGATTGACAAGTGGCATACGATTGATATTCGAACGGATTCAAATATCCTTCTGTATGTAACTTCGTCAACCTTCTCTCATTGATGTGACCCAGTCTGCAATGCCATAAGAAAGTCTGATTTATTTCCGGAGACATTCTTTTGTGTGTATTCTGGACATTGAAAATCTGTGGTTTGTTTAATACGTATATACCAATGCTTAATGTACCTGACCCAATCAGAACTTGATCAAGGTGAATGTTTACAACATTACTTACAAACGCAAATTCATAACCTTCTTTAGAAGTCAAAGATACAGAAATGATATTACAAGTTGCGTTGGGTACAAAATAGAAATTACGCAAAACCAAAACGTGTCCATCTGACAACCCCAGGTGATAGTCCCCCATGACCTTAGCATCCATGCTAGCTCTGTTTGCAACTTTGAGGGTCATGTCACCTGCCTTCAAAACCCTACGGTTTCTCAACACCTGCAAAGAATTACAGATATGAGATCCTAATCCGGTATCCAATACCCAGGAAGTAGAGTTTATAGATAGGCAGTTTTCAATAACATACACACCTGAAGCTGAAGCCGCAACATGCTTCAGATCCTGTGTTCTGGCTTTCCAAGCCCTGCAATCTTTCTTCCAGTGTCCACTCTTGTGACAGTAAAAGCATTCTTCTTTATCCACAAGTTTCCCCGCTACCTTTGTTGCTTTTGCCTTTCCCTTCGTATCCACCTTACTAACATCGCCCCTTGGTTTGGCGGGGGTTTTCTTCTTCTTTCCCTTGGCTTTCGTCTTGGACCTAGAAGATGAAGATCCTCCTACAAACAAAGTGGATGTTTCCCTACCTTTCTGTAGGGTGCCCTCTGCACTCCTCAGCATGTTGAGGAGCACTAAAAGTTCAACTTCCTTTTCTTGCAAGTTGAAATTCAGAATGAACTGGGCGTAAGTGGAAGGAAGGGACTGAAGAATCAAGTCCGTATATAGCTCATTCTCCAATGTGGTCCCAAGGTCCGTGAGTTCCTCAATGAAGCCAATCATCTTAAGCACGTGTTCCGCTACCGATGATCCGACGGCCAATCTTGCCGAAAACAACTTCTTCGACACTTCGTATCTGGCGATACGAGATTGCTCTCCATACAGTTCTTTTGTATGGAGAAATATAGATTCGAGGTCCATATTCTCATGCCTCCTGTGATGTTCGTTGTCCATAGAGGCAAGCATGAGGCACTTGGCCTTCGCGCAATCGATCTCCCGTGTCTTACGGATTTCTATATCTACGACGCTGGAGGTGGGACCTGGGACGGGGGGAGCTTTGGTGGTAAGGAGATACCCTAACTTGTCATAAGTGATTGCTATCTTGACATTCCTGAGCCAATCTTTGTAGTTTGGCCCTGTCGGTATGTTTTTATCTAGTAGTAACTTAAGTCTAGTCATGATGAATGGTCGCTGCAATTAGGAGAGAGAGAAGAAACACTTTAGCATGATGCTCTTGCAAGTTTAGAGTGGTTTTTAATTTGTCTAAACAGGATGGCTCCCACTGTCTCTCGAATCCCTCCTCAAACCAAAAGGAAGAATTAGTCAGGATCAATCTCACCGTACAATTCTTGCTTAACCGTTCGGCCAGGCTGGTGTCGGTACTTCGAGGTAGGTTTTCCAACGCTTTCGCGAAGTTCCTTAATTTAAGAACCTCTTTTCCCTGGGGGCGTAGCCCCGCTAACACCTTTCTAGACACCTACTAGGTTTATAGCATTGATCGTTAAGTGAGAAATTTCCCGAGGAGTAGCATATACTCACAGTAGGATCGGGAACCAAATATCATCGTGTGACAAAACTGAAGGAATCCTACTAGAATCATCACACTCCAAATGGTATGCAGCGCTAGCAAGTTTCAGTTCTTTTGAAACTCCCGATGTGGATTTTTGCCCCATGCTCTTATGACCTTGGCGTGAGGTCAAAATGTCATAAGCCATATGTCAAGTTCTTCCCATCATAATCCAGGTTAATTTGAACCCACCCATACCTACCCTTGACGTAGGCCAAAATGGCAGTACGACTGTCTCAAACTAACGCATTCTATCTATGCAACAGATAAATATCCGGCAGCTACCAATCACTTTGCCTTAGCATGAGATCAAAATACATAGCTTGAATACTACCGAATATTTAACTGAAATGATGGAAGGCTACGGATAGTTTTGGAAAAACCTTGAATGTAGTGAACTTGATATGATCGATGGAACGAGATAGCTTTTAAAAGGAGTGGCTTAAGCTCCGCGTTTAAAAGTTCTTTTGAAAAGAAACCGAGTGGTTTTTGAAAGTGTTCCAACGACTTTTACTTGGTTTATTTTTCTTGCATTAGTTCTTTTAATGCATCCCATCATTTAATCCTACCATTGCAGAAAACAACAAAAATATGACGTACGCTTATGCCATTCGCATTCGCCACGGGGCCCCGTCATTACCCGTTAGGTTACTTAACTAACGACAGAGCGGGGGCTGGGCTAGCACGGCTGCAAAACATAAGCAACGCCTAAATAATATCATACATAGATATATTGAAATGATAGCCATTTCAGATCACAGATGAATACATTGGATATACTAGGAATCCGCAATTTGTACGAGCCTGTAATGAAAAGCGGATTACACGCTCGTGATGAATAGCCAATACCACACCCTAGACCCCTACAGGTGCGGCAAACTACCCGCCAAATATCCGAAGTGGAGCAACCTCCCTCAACGACGTGAGTTGTCCACTCGGCACTTCGAGATACCCGGTAGTTTGTGCACCCCACCTTGGGTCTATCCTAGGAGCAAAAACAGTAAAAAGAACTTATACAACGACGGCTACAACCCCGACCCGGTTGTGCGGCCAAAAATAATATTACATCAATTTACATATTACATGAATTGAAAGATAAACAAAACTCTCATCTCATAATTCCCCCCGGCTATTCATCCGCGACAATCCAACGAATTCATATACACAAACCATCAACATCACAGATATGTATAACCCCCACTAATCGACGTATAGCGATTAGCAGACGTTCAATAC
The DNA here is from genome assembly GCA_030015575.1 of Agapanthus africanus. Lineage (NCBI taxonomy): Eukaryota > Viridiplantae > Streptophyta > Magnoliopsida > Asparagales > Amaryllidaceae > Agapanthus > Agapanthus africanus. Next base: position 82,840,140 of record JASDDO010000004.1, on the reverse strand, counting down.
ATATAAAACATTACAGATATAACCCATTAGCCAAAGTCTACAGAAAATCGACAAAAATAAGGATTTGTAACCACCACAAAAACAAACTTGTTCTCTAGAAAATGTGGGCAGAAACAAACCATCCCAAAAATCCCAAAACACCACCAGAACCAAACAGCAGGAGAAACGATCCACGGCCGAGTCAACTCGGCCGCGGAACCGCGGCGCTTTAGTCGGCTCGTGCGATCGTTTTTCTTGCCTGTTTATAGAAAAGCCCGAGCCGATTTTTAAGACATGATTTTTTATTTTTAGAGCAGAAAAAAATTCGGCAGCAACTAGGGTTTTCCGGGGTGTTTTGCGGTTTTTTCGTTCGGTCGATATTCTAAATACTTTTCCAACATACTAGGGTGTGTTTAGTTAGGCTCTGATACCACTGTAAGTCCACGTTACCTCTCCCGGTTCTTTCGGGCTTGCGGAAATGGTGAAAAACGATTTTTAGGGTTTAGGTAACATGGACTACGAAAACGGATCTTGGCTAAACTACACACTAGCAACCTAACAAGAGAGTTGTCTACTCGGTTAGGGGTTATACCTCACTTGAACTCCGTCTTCTTGAACTCTTTGTAGTGGTTGGATGGTGCTTTCCTCGTCGCCTTCTTTCGTCAAAGATGGATCCACCTGAGGGTTTCAACCTTGGGCTTCTTTCTCGAACATTGAGAGAACTAAGGTCTTTGGCTTGCTAGACCTTCAACCCTAGAGTGAGTAGAGAGTGGATTAGAGTATTTTATCTCAAGGAGAGCTTTCTCAACACATGAGAATTGTTCTCCTTGAACTAGAGGAGGAAGAAGAAGAATAGAGGAGAGAGAATGGTTATGATAGAATGAGATGGTTTTTACAACCATGACAATATCAAGTGAATTATCAAATTAATAAAATTAATCTAAATGAAAAAGTTGATGGATGGTTTGATAAGACTATTATCATTTCACATTAAATGGTTTTTCTAGAATCAAAGAGCATCTTTGATGTGTAATGATGATAGTCAATGTTTCAACCATGGTCAACAAGTCAACCTTGGTCAACAAGTCAACAAACCCAACCATGACACAATTTCATTTAATTAATATTATTAATTGATATATCACAAATTCATTAGGGTTTGGAAAAAGATGACTGTCAACTGTGCATACACACCTGTTCCGAAACCCTAATGAAAATCCTCTTCCTCCGCCTCAATCAACTGTGCATACACACCCGCATTCGTGTTCCGAGGAACATGAATACTATGAGATAAAACTAACCCCAAAACATATAGTAGGATCTGGCTCAAACCAGAGCCCACTAGTAATATCCGTCCGGACGCCAAACGTGCACAAGTGCGCGGATGAGAACGAACCCTGTCGCAAAACCATGCGACCTCTACTCTGTTTTGCCCAAAGGTGAATAACCCTCTGTGTGAGACTCTAAAGACTCGACACTACAATGCAGTAGGTTTAACCACAGACCGCAATCGGCACTAGCTGTGCGTAACGGTCCCCAGGTAGATGCCGATAAGAAGACGGATGAGGTGAAACCCATCTGAACTCCTACTGAGTCTGTATTTGAAAATCTCCGTACAGTCCGGTCTGTTCGTCTGATACATCGCATGGCGGGCCTAGGGGGCGGTAAACGTCATTCCCCTAATAGCGGTACAAGTCGTATCGGAGTGTAGCCCAGAACACCCTGAGATAACACTGGAAACCTACCAGTATATCTCGCTTGCCCTAGCCAAGGACTACTTGTGTAATGGCTCTCCTAGACACAGCATGATGCCAACCCCCAATACCGGGAGAAACGAATCTTGTCTAACCGTCACTGCCTCCAAGTGCTTCGGGACAGCGCCCAACTACTACCTGTTTGCACGACTCCTTTGAGCCGTGGTAGGGTAGTAATCAAAGTACAGTGGGGACACACTTGAGGCGAAGTGACAGTGTCAAGTCAGCGGACTAAGCTGTACTCATGTCACCTGGGAACTGATAACTGACGATAGGTATAATACCAACCAACAGTTCCCGACGAGTCATGTCCAGTGTACTCGTAACCTAACGAGCACCCGCATACTATCTCAAGCACGACGTACTGACGACTGTGGGACAGACCGCCTCCCGCACTAGGATGAGAAGCGCATACGCTAGTCTACTCTGGATTATCGATGCCCTATCTCGATAATCCCATGACTAGGGACTTGTGTATAAGGATGTGCTTGTAGATTACCCAGCTCCCACGGGTGTGACTGCCATCACAACGCTGGTAATCAAGCGAAGATCCTAAGGGCTCCACTAATGCGTATAGATGATACAATAAAGAAACACATGTACACATTAAAGCAGAGACAAGACAAGTAGCATACTACCATTTCGAGCAAGATTGTCTATACAACTGTGAATATCCCAAGCTTCCATCAAGTAATATACATACTAGTATGATACAGTAATGGCCTCTAGGGCATATACACTAACAGAACTTGCCTAGCAGCCTATGGTTTGTTGGCCTTTGTCAAGGTCATAGGAGGCTAGGGGTAAAATGTTATTGGGAATTTCAAGTGTTGAAATTTGCAATGAGATTGCATACCTTCAATGAGATAGTTGGATCCCGATACCCGCTGCGAGTAAGAGTTACTCCTGGGAGAGTTTTTACACATTACAATTAGCCGATCTAGTAGGTGTCTAGAAAGGTGTTAATGGGGTTACTCCCCTCGGAAAATGAGGTTTACTTTAATTAGGTTCGTGCGAAAGCACGGGGGATCTCTCTCAAAATACCGACACTGGCCTGGCTGAAAGATTGGCGAACTTGTAGCGTGTAATTAATCCCGGCTAGTCTTTCCTTTTAGGGTTTGAAGGAAAATTTGATTAAAATAGTGGGAGACATCCTGATTAGATATATTAGATAACCAATCTAATCTTGCAAGAGCATACGCTGAGTTTTTTTTTTCTCTCTCTCTCCAGGTAGCGACCATATCACGCCTTAATCAAGATAATAATACGGATGAATTGACCGAACCCGCTTGTTATACTGTGTTGGGAAACGTTGGTCCCGCTCCAACTTATAATTGTTATAAGACAGAGCAGGCAATTGGGGATTACCAGAATTCCCGTGCCGCCCAAACGAAGAAAGTGCATGCCGATGAATCATCTTCGGGTGTGTTCATTACAGAGAACTGTTTCTCAAAAACCTTTACGTCATGGGTATGAGATACCGGATCAGGATCCCGCATATGTAATCGGTTACATGGGCTACAGTTAGGTAGATAACTGAGAACGGGTGATAAGTTTCATGAGATAGAAAACGGTGCAAGTGTTGCAGCCAAGTCTGTTGGTTCCTATCACCCTGTATTACCAGAATACATTGATTCTGAACGAATGTTATTAGATACCGAACCTGATATATATCAGTCTCTTTTTTAGTAAAGAAAGGATATAATTTTGTATTGTTGGATAATGTTTTGAACATTTCCTATATCAAGAGTTGATCGGTTCAGGCACGTTATCTAAAAGTATAGACGTTCTAAATCAAACCACAGTTCTTAACGTACAGAACACACACAAGAGGAAGAGTTCAGAAATGAACGGATCCTTCTTGAGGCATTGTAGACTAGGTCATATCAATGCGACCCGACTAGCTAAGTTACATTTAGATGCATATTTAAATTTGTTTGAATTTACATCTTGTGAAACTTGCCGGTCATGTCACAAGAATAAGATGACCATAGCTCTATTTATTGGAAACAGAGAAAGAGTTAGTGAACTCTTGGGATTGATACATGCTGATGTATGAAAGTCTTCTTTCTACACATGCCAAGACCGGTTGTTTGTACTTCAGTACATTATCTGATGATCTCTCATGATTCAGACATATGTTCCTGTTGAAACACAAGTCCGAACCTTTTGAGATATTCACAGAATGTAAGTTAGAAGTAGATAACCAAAATACGGGTATAAGTATTATGTCCTTTGATGAGATCAAGGAGGAGAATACTTGAGCACAGAATTCCTGGACTATTCTAAAGGAGAATGAGATTCTCTCTCAGCATTACTCCTCCGTATACACCACAACACGTCGGTGTATCGCGGCGGAGCAATAGCACCCTATGTGATATGGTGTGCTCTATGATGAGTACTACTGAGTTTCCTATTTCCTTTTGGGAGTTATGCACTTGAGAAGCTGCATACTATTGAATAGGGTTCAAATCAAATCAGTTGCCTACCACTTCATATGTGATATGGAATGGGAAGAGCCCATATCTTAAGTATGTTAAGATTTGGGGTAGTCCGGCCTATGTCTGAAAAGCAAAATCCGGACAAGCTCGAGGTGAAGTCAGATCTGTGGAAGTTTGTTGGATATCCCAAGCATTCGCAAGGGAATGTCTTCTACCAAACTGAGAAACAAAAGTGTTTTATTTCTCAACATGCCACTTTTGTGAAAGGGAATTTCTTGTGGAAAAATTAGTGGTCATGAGGTAGAACTGGAAAGAGTTCCAGCTATACAAACTACAGCAGATGATTTGGTAGAACCGAAGGATTCAATAGTAACCAACGAACCTCAGCCTCTCCGCCGATCTAGTAGGGTTCCTCACCCACCTAAGAGAAACTTCGGTTTCTCTATGACAGTTGGAGCGAGGATTGCATCATAAGATGATGACCCAACTAGTTTCGAGCTGGCCATCAGGAGTGAGACTCTGTAAGAATGGATGGATGCTTCTCGATCTGAGATGGAATCCTTATACACCAACAAAGTATGGACTTTGGTTGCTTTATCTGAAGGGTTAAATTCCCATCAGGAGCAAGTGTATCTTGAGAAGATTACTTGGTGTACATGGAAAAGTTGAGACTTTCAAAGCTATGCTTATGTCTATCCAGATCCTACTTGCCACGGCTACATACCATGACTACGATATCTGGTGGTTACGTGTCATGACTGCTTTTCTAAATGATGTTTTAGAAGAGAGCGTCTATGAGTACACAGCCAGAGGGCTTCGTAGACAGTGGGAGCAGCGGAAACGTGTGCAAGATGTTTTATATGATAAAGTAGGCATCGCGGAGTTGGAACGTCTGTTTTGATATGGTAGTCAGAGAGTTTGACTTCATCAAAATGGTAGATGAACCTTGTATATACAAAAAGGTAGTAGAGAGTATGGTGTTGATCCTCGTAGAGTAAGTGGATGACAGACTCTTGATAGGGAACAAGTTTCCTATGCTACGCTCGGTTAATCTTCGCTTATCACAAGGATTCTCCATATAGGATCAAAATGATACCTCTTAAATCCTGGGTTTTGGATCTATGAGATAGATCTAATTGGATGTTAGGATACTCACTAGTTGTAGTGAGATGGTATCAATCGATCCTGGGGAGAATCACTGGAAAGGTTCCAGGGTGATAAGGACGACCGAATGTCAGTCGCAGGCATTGTCTTTACCCTCAGTAGAGGGACGGTATGTTGGAAAAGTTCCAAGATAGATACCGTGACATACTAGACGATTAAAGGCAAGACACATCGTTACCAAGGATGCTACCAAAGAGGCAGTCTGTATATATATAAGTTCATGAGATGAACTTCGTTCCTACCATTGTGTGACAATGGAGTTGTGGCTTTTGCCAAGGAACTACCATCGCATCAGAAATCCAGATATAATTCTTAGGCAGTATCACCTGATCATGGAGATGGTTGATCTCCAGGGAGATCGAAGGTTAGGAGAGTAGACACAGAGGACAACAGCGCGGATCCACTCACAATGGCCTTTTTCCCAGTAGAGACTTTTATGGGATGGTTGAGTATGAGATATTTCAACCGCAGCTAATTGTTGGGTATGTGATACCACAACAGATGGCCCTAATGCAAGTGGGAGAATGTTAGTTATATGTATGCCCTAGAGGCCATTACTGTACATACGATGTATATTGTAATGGAATCTTGGACATATATAGGGAGGACTTTCTTGCTCGACATGATAGTATGCTATCTGGTTATATTTTATCTTAACATGTACTCTTATTGTCTCTATGTTACATGTTGATAAAGCCCATAGGATATGTACTCAACTACTGGGACTAAGATGAGATCATACTAGTGGGGCCACGGTAGTCGACGAGTACATCCTATAACTGTTCCTAGTCGAGAGTGTATCGAGACAGGGCATCGATGCACCAGAGTAGACTAGCGTATAAGCATCTTGACCCATATGATGGGCGATGGATGATCCCATATCCATCAGTATTTGACATCAAGGATGGTGTACGGGTGCTCAGTGGAGACTGGGTACACTGGACGGACTCGCCGAGAACTCCCAGATGGTAAGATACCTCACGTCAGATGGCAGTTCTCCGGTGACACTGGTACAGAGTATTCTGTTGACCCGAGATCGTCATAGTGTCTTGTGTGATTCCCACTGTGCTTTGATTTCCATCATACAACGTCCAAGAGGGCGTGCAAAAAGGTGGCTTTTGGGTACAGTCTCGAATCACATGGAGGCAATGAGCGATAGGAGGAGATTCGTCTCTCCCGGTATAGGGAGTTCATGTTGTGCTGTGTTCGATTGGCTATAACCGGAAATCCCTGGCCAAGGTTGCTGAGATTTACTGGTAAGTGTTATCATTAGTTTCTCGAACTGTTATGGACCTCATATCGACACGACTTATCGAGCTACTGGGGTCTAATGTTTACCACCCATAGGCGAGATATGCGACATATCAGACGACGAGACCGGACTGTACGGGAGTGTTTCTGATTGGATTCATAGGAGAATGCACAAGCTTGCTTGTTGATCTTCTGATCGCTCAATACCCGGGTGGCCGTTATGTAGGGTTGCTAGGCACAAGCACAAGGTTCTACGAAGCATCAACCATGCCCGATTTAAAAATTAGCCGTGCCGAACAACCCGAAGCCGGATCTTTAAACTAGAGATTAGGCGAAAACTAACATGTTAAACAATTTAACACTAAGTGAGAGGGATTACAACCTTTGTAGATCCGGTCCTTCACTTCTTAAGCTCCATGTTGAAGTCCCTTCGCTGCGATCATCGTGTTCCGGACTCTCGAGAGGTTCCACGAAGAGAAAGATGTAGTCTTGCTTCCGATCTTCGATACAAAGATGATCTACCTTGAAGTTTCGTTAACACAAGCTAACACTCATAATATGAAGTGAACGCGCTCATATAAATGGCAAGGATAGATGAGGATGATGAAGTAGGATTTTTGCCCTCTTTTATGATCTTTTTCTCACTCATTTTCATCACAAAGATCAAAGCTAGAAAGCTTTGCAAAGGAGGAGGAAGAAGAAGAATAGTGATCAATCCTTTTTTGATGAATAATGAAAAAGTGATAATGATTAATCTTGCAACCATGGTCAAGGATGACTCATGTAGAGATTTAACTAGGGCTAGGGTTTTGGTTGGGTTAAGAATGAGTCACACATATATATCAAGCATAATATCTCATTCAAGACAAAAGAAAAGCTTCTAGAATCTACTAGAAGTCCTAACCTTAATCCAAACCCTAATCATGTTTAAACTCCACAAAACATGTTGCATTAATAACCATATCATGTTACAATAATATATATCACATATATAATATTTATCGTAATAAAATAAAATAATACAATTAACATATATCGCATATATATCAATGTATTACCCAAGTGAGAAAAAGAATCTTTTAGTGAGCTAATATTAGTTAATCTAATTTAATATATCATATATATTATTATACATTAAATTATCGAATCAACACTTGATCCGACGATCCGTCTATATCGCATATCACCGACTAATATCTCATTTACCGATTCATCGAATCAACACTTGATCCGATGACCCGGCTGATATCAAATATCGCGAGAATAGAATACGGTATCTCATATTGCATTATCCTCGGTCCCGCACATATCACATATGTGCCCCTACTCCGTTTTCCCTGAGTCAAGAAACCTCTGTGTAGGACTCTAAAGAATCGTCAATACGCCGGCAGTAGGTGATGATCATATCAAACACCCACAAGCTGCAAGCGGTCAGCTAAACGTAACAGCCACCCAGGTATTGAGCGCTCAGAAGATCAACAAGCAAGCATGTACATTCTCCTGTGAATCCAAACAGTAACACTCCCATACAGTCCGGTCTCGTCGTCTGATATGTCGCATATCTCGCCTAGGGGTGGTAAATGTCAGACCCCAGTAGCTCGATAAGTCGTGTCGATTTGAGGTCTATAACAATTCGAGAAACTACTGATAACACTTACAAGTAAATCTCAGCAACCTTGGCCAGGGATTTCCGATTATATCCAATCGAACACAACACAACATCAATTCCCTATACCGGGAGAGACGAATCCCCTCCTATCGCTCATTGCCTCCATGTGATTCGGGACTGTACCCAAAAGCCACCTTTTTGCACGCCCTCTTGGACGTGGTATGATGGAAATCGAAGCACAGTGGGAATCTGTCACGGCCCGAAAGTACGGAACATGACCGGCACCTAAACTACGAACGTCTCGAGACGTACGTAATCTAAGTAAACCGAAAACCCAGAAATCCAAACCAAGAAAAGTAGTAGAGTGCAGGAAAAACCAACTTAAAGCAAGTAATTTCAATAGCATAAGCCGAATTATGCGGTTTTTAAAACATCAAAAATTTACTGAAAATTTCGGCAGAGTCTCCTTTGTAAATACTGGCCCCCAAACGGGATACAACATGAATAGTATACGAAATCAAGAAAAAGGCATCCCCTAGCGGGAGCTAGCTCTTCGTCAATCGACGGTCACAACCACACAAGCAATATAATATACAACGCCAACGGCGAGGATCAAAACTCAAAAGGAAACTCAAAACCACCAGAAATATAACGAGCGACTCTAAGGTCGAAAGAATAAACAACACTGGTCTCTATCTCAATAAATACATGTTTGGTTGATGGAATTTACTAGATACAACGGAATAATATTATACAAGGTAATATGATGGGTACGATACAAGAAAAACCCACCTACTAGCAAGTCACCCGAATGAAACCGAGCCCGCAAAGCCGTAAAAAAACATGTACGGCAAAACCTGCAAGAAACTGGGGCACAACGGGGGTGAGTTGCCAACTCGTGAATAGCAAAACATCTACGAATAAAAATCGCATATATGACGCAATCTAGGTCATACGATCATAATATATAATCCTCCAATAACATGCAGCCTATAACAAGGCAAGGGTAAATATCAAACCCGAGTGTAATCTCATGTGCCTGTGTCAGTGCCTCAGGTAGCAATATATCATATGAATGAGGTATGAATGCACGGAACAGAATGCATGTACTGACGAAAACTTCTTTCATAAATCAGTGAGATTTCTGTATTTTTAAAGTGAGGTACCATAAATGAAATCAGCATAAAACAGTGCCCAGCATCGACACAAAACAAGTGTCCAAATATCTCGATATCTCTGTATCACAATCTCTGTACCTCAATATCTCAAAATCAATATCTAGGGTGCCGTCAATCCAGACCGGCCCCTACCATCCATCTCAAGACCACGACGGTATCCTCCGGATATCCGACGCGTCGGTAATATCACCGGTCGGTAGTGCTCCCCTGCCAGGCTCAACGTCAACAACACATTCCTCTTGCCCTGGGGTACCGCACCGGGCCCACCATGTACCCGAAACGGTTCATCCATCTCCTCGAATCGGGTCTCGAAATCCATCAGCAAACTCATGGTGGACGACTCATACATCATAGGAAAACCGCATTTTTTATTTAAAAAGAAAGAAAGCAGTTTATATATGTTTTGCGGTTTTCCTCCAAATCCATAAAATATCATGGGAATCCGAATCATCAATAGCATGTAAAACCATGAATATAAGCATGAGAATCCATGAATACGGCATAACAATGAATAACAGTATGCATGAAGTAGCAGGTAATAACTACAATGTCTAAACTATTAGTTAACATGCTATGTCAAGCAATAATATTTTCTAAGGTGTATGTGACATGGCAATTACCGATGAAGATGTGTGTGAGCCGGCAAGTAAGTGTACGTGGTACACACGCATCATCGGTAATGGTGATGGTGTCCTAACAGCATGATATCAACAATGCAATAACAAATTATAACATAAGTATGCGATGCGGAGCGAACAGCAATAAGGAGCGGGAGCTGAAAACTAGACGCAACTATAACTAATCTGCATTAATCTAATATAAGTCCTACAAATGGTGCCTTTTGAAATAACACGAATCATGGGGTTTTGAAAATAGGGGCTACGGTGTTTTTATGAAAAGATACGTCCTTTGAAATATCCGTAGGATCCCTTGACCTGTCTTTTAAAATACCCACGACCCGCTAGTTTGAAATAGGTGGGAGTCTAATCTAATCTAACAACTACACTAAACTATACGGCTGAACTAACAAGCTAAGCTACAGGTAAGGAAACCGCCTAACATCTGAGTCGATACATATACATACATGTATATATATTAGTCGGTGATCCCGCCTCAATAATATCATATCCGATATCATATCTATAATCAGACATCCCAAGTCAAGAGTGCGGATCAATCATCAAAATATAGCTCGTACGTAAATTCGTCGTACGTCATCCCAAATCTGGGTACGGGTCAATATCACATTCATCATACTATTCATCTGATATCCTCTTTATCAAATATCATGATCGGGGTACTGATCTACGTCTAATACAATATTGATACCATCTATGTATGCATGCATGTATAAGAATCACTACGTCAAAAAGACCCGCTAAAACATCATGTCGTATCTCAATACGAACCAAAACACATCACGGATCTTCTGGCCTCAAGCCCAATATCATCGACTCATCTTAAATCCCAATTACTATCCTCAAATCCAGTATATAACACATAGTCCCATACCTATGTGTAAATATACACATCAATATATAATCCCATGTACGCACATATGAAAGAAGAATGTATGCAAATATGGGTGTGTCTGTATGTGTGGTGCAACCACTACTCTAGGATTTCGCAACACTAAACCAATCCAATCACACCAAGGATCCATCTCTATCATCAATAATCTCAAACAATATATAAACAATATATATATGTGTGCATACGTATTTGTATACATCACCACGAACTGCGGGGGTGCTATACGCCATCCACCCGACTTCTCCCCGTAGATATAAATCTACTCACCTGGTCCTCGCTTGCCGGTGCCGACGCCGCCACGCGCTTGCTTGTCGTCTCAAAGTCCAGATGGGGTACCTACATATCATAACGCACCGTATCGCATTAAAATCCGACTCATAACCAAAACGACGCATGAATCCCACATAGGTCAAAACCTATGGTTGCTTCACAAATCGACCCAAAAACCCTCGATGTCGGCGTACAAACGCCAAACCATCGAGAAAAATCCAATCACACTCATTTGCACATTCACGAACACTAATTTTAATATAAACTAGGTTAAAACTCACAAAAACCCCAATTTCACTTAAAAAGTCATTTTTCAGTAAATCTAGCAAGCACAATTCGCCGTTTTTGTACAAAATATGATGTTTAAATGAATGTAGCGGCCAATATACTTATTAAATATCTTAAATAAGTCATAGAAACAAATTCCGGAATTTAATCTCATTAAATTCCAAAAACCCTAATATTCTAGTTTACAAAATACCCTTTTTTAACAATTTTAAAGCAACAATACATAATTCAACAACTAGACTAGGTTTCGCACAACCTAAGGTGTTAAAATACCCATTAACATGCCAAAGACATGATGAAAGCCTTATCATATTTTAATTCTCAATTTAACACAATATTTACAAAAAACTAGTTTGGAATATATATACTTATCACAAATTTAAATTAACAAAAATGCAACTAGTAACTAGATTTGATTTTAGCAAGCAATTATATGTTAATCTACCCATCACAATCCTAATCAAATGGTCAAACCCTAATCCTCATTCAAAACCATACACTTGAAATTTCAAACTTCAATTCAAAACCCTTTTTCTTTCATAAAAACCTAATTAAACACTTAATTAACTTAGCTTTAAGAAATTAGTAAAAAATTAAGCAAAAATGTTTAGAATTATACCCAAAAACATTTGAAGATACACAAGCATCCATGGCCCTCCAAAATGCTCTCTTTTCACAAATATCCATGCTATACGGGCTAAGCTAAAATGGGTAGGAGTCGGATTTGGGTTTTGGGATTTTTTTGATGGATTTTGGGGCAATTTTTGATCAAGTTTTGAAGAGAAAAGAGAAGGGAAATGGGAGGGGGGGCTGTTGCTGCTGTAGGAGGGGGGGCTGCTGGAATGGGAGTGGAAGAGGAGAGAGAGGGAGGTAGAGAAAGTGGGGGGAGAAGTCAAAGTCAATTCAAGGTCAAAGGTCCACCTCATTTCTCCATTTTCTTTTATTTTCTTTCATTTCTTTTCCTTTGAAATTCAAGTGGGGAAAAAGATGGTGGCTGCTGAATTCAGCCAAGGGGAGAAGTAAATGGGGGTGTGTGGGTGTGGGTACGGGTGTGGGGTGATGAAAAATGATAAATACAATACCCCAAACATCCATTTACGCTAAAAAAAGCCTTTTTTTCTTCAATAATTTCTAAACCGTTTTGGCAAATAATTTCGTTCCAAAAACCACATGATAAAATTTTATTTAATGTTTTATGATGCACAAAATTTGTTTCAACTCATTCCAATTTGTAATTTTCCCTAATTAAATGTATTAGTGACGGCTTAAAATAATATTAAAATAATATTTTTTTCAGAAAATTTGAAATTTCACCAGTGGCTCAATAAACACCAAATAATAGCAATTACATAGCTAGAATATGTATATTTAATTTTTATAATAAGATATTTGTATTTTGACTTTTTACAGAAAAACCCCTTATTTTACCGTTTTTTCGAAATTTCACCGAAACGATTTTCAAAACGTTACAATCTTCCCCCCTTAAAGAAATTCGGTCCCCGAATTTAAATTAAAACTTTCCCCAAATACTAAAATATTTCAGCCAAAACCATCAAATCGCCGGGGCTCCGAAATCATAAATACATAAAACAAATCGTAGCGCAACGCATGTGCATGAAAAATGAGCATATAACTCAAATCAGAACTCCGTCAAGCATCCCGCAATCATCGGAGTCATGGGGAAGACATCAATACCAAATCCAAAGCAAAACCAATATGATATAACTCGAAACTATACATGTAAACATCGAATCTATATCTGTAAGTATATGAAGGAAATGCATGCCAATCTCTTTAAGTCGCTGTGCAACGCGTATAACACTGCACAGTGGCGGACGTCTATCATAAGAAAATAACTATATACATATATACCTTTGTTTGAAATGTACGTTCCGCCGTTTTGGAAACAATTTGGAAGGGTCTCCTTATTTTAAACATTTCGTGTCATATCAGACACGTAGGTAAATACTAAGGCTATAGCTCGCTTTTTGGAAATCCCTTCAATAACTATCAATGCATGCAAAATATATTTAGGTACTGTCCTCTGACTAGTCCTGCTCAGTACGAAAACACATAGCAATATCATAAAAACGTACTGCTCTATACGAAATCAATCCCAAAATATGCACATGAATGCTACGTGCGTCTGGTGCGCACGGAAATCAAAATCCATGAATGTGCCATACATGCGCACAGAAACAACATCTAAGTGCATCGGGTGTGCACGAAACATCTGTCGTAGGCAACGTGTGTGCCTGACAGCAAGGACAGGTGCGTCTGACACGCACGAAGAATCTCGATTTAGTGCATCTGGTGTGCACCAAAATCGTATCTCATAACATGCGCCCAACATGCGCGAAAACCCCAAATCAGGTGCATCCATCACGCACGAAATCACGAAATCCAATATCAAGCACCGAACATGCGCAAAATCCAATCAAGTGCACACGGTGCACAAAACAAATATCGAACATCACAATCGAAATCGAAGTCCAGTGCATCTAAGTGCACAAAAGGCGTATCACTGCACTGCAAGCATATATAAACTATATAGAGTGCAGGAACGAAATCGCGTGCGTGCATACGCACAAAATCAACTCAAATGTCTAAAACCGTAAAATCACAAACATGTGAAACTAAAGCACGAAAACGATATCAAGTGCAACACTGTGCAAAGATCGTAAATCCTCAATCATCAAAATCAAATTATACGAATAAATCACCCAAAACATCGTAATCAATAAAGGCGGAACAGTACCGCTCAAGCGCATCCTCTAAGAATCTCGGCCAACTGTCCGGAAGTCATTGTCCTTTCCTATATCTGCATCTTGCTCTGGAACGACTGCATACTCATCGCGACTCTTTCTGGAAGGTAAGTCCAAGCACCATGCCTCGGCATGCGCATCGCATCTCTGATGTCGGCGGAGTGGAACGTCATCTCGTCTAGATCTTGCACAGCGGAAACGTGTGTGCCTGACAGTGGAAATCGAAGCACAGTGGGAATCACACAAGTCTCTATGACGATCTCGGGTCAACAGACTACTCTGTACCAGTGTCACCGGAGAACTGCCATCTGACGTGTGGTATAATACCATCTCGGAGTTCTCGGCGAGTCCGTCCAGTGTACCCAGTCTCCACTGAGCACCCGTACACCATCCTCGATGTCAAACACCGATGGATATGGGATCATCCATCGCCCATCATATGGGTCAAGATGCGTATACGCTAGTCTACTCTGGTGCATCGATGCCCTGTCTCGATACACCCTCGACTAGGAAATAGGATGTACTCGTCGACTACCGTGGCCCCACTAGTATGATCTCATCATAGTCCCAGTAGTCGAGTACATATCCTAAGGGCTTTACCAACATGTAACATAGAGACAATCAGAGTACATGTTAAGATAAAGCACAACCAGATAGCATAATATCATGTCGAGCAAGAAAGTCCTCCCTATATATGTCCAAGCATCCATTACAATATACATCGTATGTACAGTAATGGCCTCTAGGGCATACATATAACTAACATGTTACGTTTAGCAGACCGCTTGCGGCTTGTGGGTGTTTGATATGATCATCACCTACTGCCGGCGTATTGACGAGTCTTTAGAATCCTACACAGGGGTTTCCTGGCTCAAGCGAAACGGAGTAGGAGCACATATGTGATATGTGCGGGACCGAGATTGATACGATATGAGATACCGTATTCTATTCTCGCGATTTGTAATATTGATCGGTTGTATGCGATATAACCGGGTTATCGGATCAATTGTTGATTCAATAAGTTGTTACACAAAATATTAGTCGGATAAAACCGGTCCATCTACTATTTTGATGAAGTCAAACTCTTTGACTACCACATCAAAACAGATGTTCCAACTCCGCGATGCCTGTTTTATCACATAAAATATATTGCACACATTTCCGCTGCTCCCACTGTCTACGAAGCCCTCTGGCAGTGTAATTATAAACGCTCTCTTCTAAAACATCATTTAGAAAAGCAGTCATGACACCCAACCACCAGATATCGCAGTCATGGTATGTTGCCGTGGCAAGTAGGATCTGGATGCACTTAAGCATAGCTTTGAAAGTCTCAACTTTTCCATGTACACCAAGTAATCTTCTCAAGATATACTTTCTCCTGATGGGGATTTAACCCTTCAGATAAAGCAACCAAAGTCCATACTTTGTTGGTGTATAAGGATTCCATCTCAGATCGATAAGCATCCAGCCATTCTTACAGAGTCCCACTTCTGATAGCCTGCTCGAAACTAGTTGGGTCATCATCTCATGATGCAATCCTCGCTCCTACTGTCATAGAGAAACCGAAGTATCTCTCAGGTGGGTGAGGAACCCTACTAGATTGGCGGAGAGGCTGAGGTTCGTTGGAAACTATTGAATCCTTTGGTTCTACCAAATCATCAGCTGCAGTTTGTATAGCTGGAACCTTTCCAGTTCTACATAACAGAACTTGCCTCGAGCTTGTCCGGATTTTGCTTTTAGACATAGTCCGGACAACCCCAAATCTTAACAAACTTAAGATATGGGCTCTTCCCTTTCCATATCACATATGAAGTGGTAGGCAGCTGATTTGATTTGAACCCTATTCAATAGGTATGCAGCTTCTCAAGTGCATAACCCCCAAAAGGAAATAGGAAACTCAGTAGTACTCATCATAGAGCACACCATATCACATAGGGTGTTATTGCTCCGCCCCGATATACCATCGTGCTATGGTGTATACGGAGGAGTAATGTTGAGAGAGAATCTCATTCTCCTTTAGAATAGTCCCGGAATTCCGTGCTCAAGTATTCTCCTCCTTGATCTCATCAAAGAACATAATACTTATACCCGTATTTTGGTTCTATACTTCTAACTTACATTATGTGAATATCTCAAAAGGTTCGGACTTGTGTTTCAACAGGAACATATGTCTGAATCGTGAGAGATCATCAGAGAATGTAATGAAGTACAAAGAATCGGTCTTGGCATGTGTAAACAAGAGACTTTCATACAACAGCATGTATCAATCCCAAGAGTTCACTAACTCTTTCTCTGTTTCGAATAAACAGAGCTATGGTCATCTTATCTTTGTGACATGACCGGCAAGTTTCACAAGATGTAAATTCAAACAAATTTAAATATGCATCTTAATGTAACTTCAGCTAGTCAGGTCGCATTGATATGACCTAGTCTACAATGCCTCAAGAAGGATTCGTTCATTTCTGAACTCTTCCTCTTGTGTGTGTTCCGTATATTAAGAGCTGTAGTTTGATTTAGAACGTCTATGCTTTTAGATAACGTACCTGAACCGATCAACTCTTGATATAGGAAATGTTCAAAACATTATCCAACAATACAAAATTATATCCTTTCTTTACTAATAAAGACGGATATGATGTTGTATATCAGGTTCGGTATCTAATAACATTCGTTCAGAATCAATGTATTCTGGTAATACAGGGTGATAGTGACCAACAGACTTGGCTGCAATACTTACACCGTTTCTATCTCATGAAACTTATTACCCGTTCTCAGTTCTCTACCTATCTGTAGCCCATGTAATAAATTACATGTGCGGGATCCTGATCTGGTATCTCATACCCAGGACGTAAACGATACTGAGAAACAGTTCTCTGTAATGAACACACCCGAAGATGATGCATCAACATGCACTTTCTTCGTTTGGGCGGCATGGGAATTCTTGTAATCCCCAATTTCCTGCTCTGTCTTATAACAATTATAAGTTGGAGCGGGACCAACGTTCCCCAGCTCAGTATAACAAGCGGGTTCGGTCAATATATCTGTTTTATTATTTTGATTAAGGCGTGATATGGTCTCTACCTGGAGAGAGAGAGAAGAAAACATTCAGCGTATGCTCTTGCAAGATTAGATTGGTTATCTAATATATCTAATCAGGATGTCTCCCACTGTTTTAATCAAATCTTCCTTCAAACCCTAAAAGGAAAGACTAGCCGGGATTAATTACACTCTACAAGTTCGCCAATTTTTTAGCCAGGCCAGTGCCGGTACTTTGAGGGAGGTCCCCCGTGCTTTCGCACGAACCTAATTAAAGTAAACCTCGTTTTCCCAGGGGCGTAACCCCGTTAACACCTTTCTAGACACCTACTTGATCGGCTAATTGTAATGTGTAAAACTCTCCCAGGAGTAACTCTTACTCGCAGCGGGTATTGGGATCCAACTATCTCATAGAAGGTATGCAATCTCATTGCAAATTTCAACACTTGAAATTTCCAATAATATTTTACCCCTAGCAGCTATATGACCTAAACATGGTCAACAAATCATAAGTGCTAGTCAAGTTCAACCCGTCATTTCCCGATTGAATTAAACCCACCCGCACGACCCTTAACATGGTCAACAAAGTCACGCGTCTACCCTAATCCAATCGCATCATATGATTATACAGATAAGCACTAATCAGCTACCGCACACTACGCCTTAACATGGTCAACAAACGTAGCACGAATACTGACTAGTACTTATCTGAAATGACGGAGGGCTACGATAGGTTTTTAAGAAAACCTTTTGCGTAATGAACTTGATATCGTTGTAGAATTGAGTGATTTTAAATGGAATGTTTTTGAGGCTTTTTCTAGTTTTGCTAAAGGGGTCACTCCCGGTGAAGGGATCGTCGGCCCTTTCCTCATCGAATAAGGTGCAGGGTATATCATATATACCGCTATGCAATGCGAAAACTATAGAAGCAATCAAAAGACCGACCGAGTTTTTAGCATCTGCGAGTTTCACTAAAGAGGTCACTCCCGGTGAAGGGATCTCGGCTCTTTCCTTATCGATTAAGGTGCTGGATGTTCTAGAAAGAACACCGCTATGCAAAGCAAGAACTAGAGCTACCAGTTTTTAAACAAGTTTCTACAACATCTTTAGGTTTCTTTTATTTCATTAATCTCATTAATGAAGACCCATTTTATTATGCTTCACAAGCATCTCTTTTGAAACGAAATCTGCAATATAACATATATCTCATATATATAATATAAACATTTGTCTCAGGCAGTAATATGATCTTATCATAGAACATTGCAGCAGAAGAAACATATATGAAATATTGGATATACTAGGACGTCCGTGTTTTAATACGAGCCTGTATAAAACACGGTTTCCACGGTCGCGATGAATAGCCAAACCCATATCCCTAGACCCCTACGAGAGCGGCAAGGAACACTGCCAATTCTAGGGTTAGGAGACCCGGTCTCGACTCCTCGAGATGGTCTCCCACTGGACCCTAGAACCCGGTTACTTGTGCTCCCCGCCTTGGGTCTACCTAATGCGGAAAAGTAAATAATATACAATGGTGACATCATCCTCAGCCCGGAAGTGCCCCAATAAAAGAATATTTCATACAAATGAATTTTACATGAATGAAAAAGAAAAACTCTCATCTCACATAAAAACCCCGGCTATTCAAAACGCGACGATCCAATATAACATATCACAGCAACACATAATATCTCATATCATCAATGTAAGCAAGTATGCGTATCCCGATTGTCGTTGATGTATAGCAACGAAGCCGGCGATACACCACATACTACGCTTACGGTCACAGAAAAGAAAGTGTAAAACTACAACATTTGGAATCCACAATCTCTTTAGACATCGTAAATCCGAAATATCATATATTTCGCATTTCATGCCTAACTACGTGAATTCCACATATTGTATCACATTCCAGATAAATAGACAATGTTAAACTTTCTGATCGAATAATCAAACACCCAAGTTTTCCCAAATAGTTCTCAACACTTGAAATTAGTTTTAAAACAACCATCACATGCCACAGTACCAATGGTCCAGCCGTAGAAGGGTCAAGCCAACGCCTCACATGTGGCACGTCGTACTGCCGTAAACTCTAAGGTTTAGAGGCAGTTCAAGACGGTCACATAATCATGTTAAGGTTTGTTGTCTACTAGAGGGTCCACCATGTTACTTGCATGACTTTACAAAAGTTTCAAACACGAGAAAAAATCCAACTTTTGAAAATTTTCCGACAGGGGAAAAAGTGAGTTATTGATATCCGTTCAAACTTTTTAACAGTTTCTAAAAATTATCCGGACAAACTAAACAAAGTTAAATTATCCGATCGAATCAACGAGTCCCCAATACAACCCTAGAAAACTCAACACTTGATTGGAATTAAAAAATTCCCAGAAAACAATAACAAGAAAGGACCTAAGAATAATTACATGAAATTCCAGGGACTAAGTCACAATTTTGGCCGCGGATCCGCCGCCAAACCCTTGGTTTGGCCGCGGTTCCGCGGTCATATGAGCAAATTAGAGGGCCGTACTTCACAGTAATTCTTAGTTTTTCCTGCTTGTTTTTCTGAGAATTTTTAATTCAGAAAAAATTAACTTTTTGAAAATTATCCAGAGAGTGGTAAACATCGGGGTTCTCGGGTTCGATCGGACTTTAAACTTCGTCTAGACTTCGCCTAAAGCTTTAGCTAGGCTCTGATACCACTGTAGGGTTGCTAGGCACACGCACAAGGTTCTACGAGGCATCAACCATGACCGATTTAAAAATTAGCCGTGCCGAACAACCCGAAGCCGGATCATTAAACTAGAGATTAGGCGAAAACTAACATGTTAAACACTTTAACACTAAGTGAGAGGGATTACAACCTTTGTAGATCCGGTCCTTCACTTCATAAGCTCTGTGTTGAATTCCCTTCGCTACGATCATCGTGTTCCGGACTCTCGAGTGGTTCCACGAAGAGAAAGATGCAGTCTTGTTTCCGATCTTCGATACAAAGATGATCTACCTTGAAATTTCGTTAACACAAGCTAACACTCATAATATGAAGTGAACACCCTCATCTAAATGGCAAGGATAGATGAGGATTATGAAGTAGTATTTTTGCTCTCTTTTATTATCTTTTTCTCACTCATTTTCATCACAAAGATCAAAGCTAGAAAGCTTTGCAAAGGAGGAGGAAGAAGAAGAATAGTGATCAATCCTTTTTTGATGAATAATGAAAAAGTGATAATGATTAATCTTGCAACCATGGTCAAGGATGACTCATGTAGAGATTTAACTAGGGCTAGGGTTTGGTTTGGGTTAAGAATGAGTCACACATAAATATCAAGCATAATATCTCATTCAAGACAAAAGAAAAGCTTCTAGAATCTACTAGAAGTCTTAACCCTAATCCAAACCCTAATCATGTTTAAACTCCACAAAACATGTTGCATTAATAACCATATCTTGTTTCAATAATATATATCACATATATAATATTTATCGTAACAAAATAAAATAATACAATTAACATATATCGCATATATATCAATGTATTACCCGAGTGAGAAAAAGAATCTTTTAGTGAGATAATATTACTTAATGTAATTTAATATATCATATATATTATTATACATTAAATTATCGAATCAACACTTGATCCGACAATCCGGCTATATCGCATATCACCGACTAATATCTCATTTACCAATTCATCGAATAAACACTAGATCCGATGACCCGGCTGATATCAAATATCGCGAGAATAGAATAAGGTATCTCATATCTCATTATCCTCGGTCCCGCACATATCACATATGTGCCCCTACTCCATTTTTTCTGAGTCAAGAAATCTCTGTGTAGGACTCTAAAGAATCGTCAATACGCCGGCAGTAGGTGATGATCATATCAAACACCCACAAGCTGCAAGCGGTCCGCTAAACGTAACAGCCACCCAGGTATTGAGCGCTCAGAAAATCAACAAGCAAGCATGTACATTTTCCTGTGAATCCAAACAGTAACACTCCCGTACAGTCCGGTCTCGTCGTCTGATATGTCGCATATCTCGCCTAGGGGTGGTAAATGTCAGACCCCAGTAGCTCGATAAGTCGTGTCGATTTGAGGTCTATAACAGTTCGAGAAACTACTGATAACACTTACCAGTAAATCTCAGCAACCCTGGCCAGGGATTTCCGGTTATAGCTAATCGAACACAGCACAACATCAACTCCCTATACCGGGAGAGACGAATCCCCTCCTATCACTCATTGCCTCCATGTGATTCGGGACTGTACCCAAAAGCCACCTTTTTGCACGCCCTCTTAGACGTGGTATGATGGAAATCGAAGCACAGTGGGAATCACACAAGTCTCTATGACGATCTCGGGTCAACAGACTACTCTGTACCAGTGTCACCGGAGAACTGCCATCTGACGTGAGGTATAATACCATCTCGGAGTTCTCGGCGAGTCCGTCCAGTGTACCCAGTCTCCACTGAGCACCCGTACACCATCCTCGATGTCAAACACCGATGGATATGGGATCATCCATCGCCCATCATATGGGTCAAGATGCGTATACGCTAGTCTACTATGGTGCATCGATGCCCTGTCTCGATACACCCTCGACTAGGAAATAGGATGTACTCGTCGACTACCGTGGCCCCACTAGTATGATCTCATCATAGTCCCAGTAGTCGAGTACATATCCTAAGGGCTTTACCAACATGTAACATAGAGACAATCAGAGTACATGTTAAGATAAAGCACAACCAGATAGCATACTATCATGTCGAGCAAGAAAGTCCTCCCTATATATGTCCAAGCATCCATTACAATATACATCGTATGTACAGTAATGGCCTTTAGGGCATACATATAACTAACACGTTACGTTTAGCAGACCGCTTGCGGCTTGTGGGTGTTTGATATGATCATCACCTACTGCCGGCGTATTGATGAGTCTTTAGAGTCCTACACAGGGGTTTCCTGGCTCAAGCGAAACGGAGAAGGAGCACATATGTGATATGTGCGGGACCGAGATTGATACGATATGAGATACCATATTCTATTCTCGCGATTTGTAACATTGATCGGTTGTATGCGATATAACCGGGTTATCGGATCAAGTGTTGATTCGATAAGTTGTTACACAAAATATTAGTCGGTTATAGCCGGGTTATTAAATCAACAGTTGATTTAATAATTTAATGTATAATTATATATTTGATATATTACATTACATTAACTAGTATTAGCTCACTTAAGATTTATTTTCTCTCTTGATTGTGCATGAGTGTATATGTGATATATATTTGTGTATATATGAATGTGTCATGCTTGATGATACATCAAAGATGGGTATATGAGACTTATACCAAGATTAGGGTAAAGATTAGGGTTTTGTTTATATCTTAAGAATAACAAAAGAGAAAGACTTTGTCAAAGTTCTCAAGCGTTCATGAAGCTTGTGGAAACATTGACAAAGTCAACTCTTTTGTCATTCTTAAGGATATTTAGTTAACCCAACCCTTAACCATTTACCTTAGTCAATTCTCTACATGAGTTAAGCATGATAGCTTAACTCACCCATGGTTACATGATTGAGGATAATTCATACCATGAGATTATTCTTTCTTCTTCTTCTTCATCAAGCTCTTTGAAAAAGCTTTCAAGCTCTAATGGTGCTATGAGGAAAAATGTGAGAAAATCAATTCTAAAGTGAGCCCACCTCCTACTTCTTCATCCTCTACCACTTGCCATGTAGTAGATTGTGTTCTCTTCATAAAGTTCATGACCTAGTGAGGGAATAGATTGAGTTAGTGTCTCCCCGACGTAAATCATCTTCGGCCTCGAAGTCATCGAAGCAAGCACGTTCGTTCTTCTTGTGGAGCTTCTCTAGAGTCCGGAGTTCACGATCGCAGCGAAGGGGACATCTACACAGAGCTATTGAAGTGAAGGACCAGATCTACAATGGTTGTAATCTCTCTCACTTAGTGTTAAAGTGTTTAACATGCTTGTTTTGCCTAAACTCTAGTTTAAAGATCCGGCTTTGGGTTGTTCGGTACGGCTAAAATTTTAATCGGGCATGGTTGATGCCTCGTAGACCCTTGTGCGCGTGCATAGCAACCCTACAATACCTACACACTACACCTAGTGAGTATGATACATCCGATCTCGTACACAACATCATATACATGATTAACCCGACTGTCGAAGCATAGGGTATCCCTTGTATGCGAGCCCTCTCCAAATCAGTCTTGGGAGACGTCTTTTTGGAGAGAGTGATTCCTGAGCAAGTAGGTAAATTACCATGCTTAGAATCTTCCATACTAAACCTCTTTAGTATGGTGTCAATGTACCTGGATTGGGACAATCCTAACATCCGCTTAGATCTATCTCTATAGATCTTAATCCCAAGGATGTAGGAGGCATCACCCAGATCATTCATGGAGAAACTGTGATAAGTAGAGCTTGACCGAGTGTAGCATAGGAACATCATTTCCTATCAAGAGTTTGTCATCCACGTACAATACGAGGAAGATAACCTTACTCTCTACAACCTTCTTGTATATATAAGGTTCATCTACGTTTTTGATAAAGTCAAACTCTTTGACTACTATATCAAAACAGATGTTCCAACTCCGCGATGCCTGCTTTAATTGGTAGATTGATTTAAACAGCTTGCACACCTTTCCGCTGCTCCGATTGTCTATGAAGCCCTCTGGTTGTGTCATATACACGCTCTTTTCTAAATCAACATTTAGAAAAGCGGTCTTGACATCCATCTCCCAGATTTTGTAGCCATGGTATGCAGCGATGGAAAGTAGGATCCGGATGGACTTAAGCATAGCCACTGGAGAAATGGTTTCATCATAATCCACATCCGGTCGTTGACGAAAACCTTTTGGAACAAGTCTAGATTTGAAAGTCTCAACTTTTCCAACTACACCAAGTTTCTTCTTATAGATCCACTTGCTCCTAATGGGTTTTACCCCTTCAGGAGCAACTTCCAAAGTCCATACTTTGTTGGTATACATGGATTCCTATTGGATATAGTGCCCTCAAAGTCAATTATTGGATCGCAGGTACGTGATTGCAATGATTGAGGAAGACCTATACCGGTAGGACAGTCTTACTCGAGATGATAGTATGCTATCTGGTTTGCCTTTATCAGTCGTGTATAGGTTCAGGTGACCGATCACGATTACACTTTGATAGAGCCCTTAGGATCCTGCTTGACTACCAACAGTATGAGGGCGATCATATACGTGAGAGTTAGGTGGTCTATAAGCATATCCTTAATAGTAGTCTCTAGTCGTGGGAGTTTCGAGACAGGGCATCGATACTCCGGAGTAGACTAGTGTATACAGTCGAGACCCCGACGAGGGGCGGTGGCCGGTCTCACAAGCCACTGGTGTCAGTTGGATCACCTAAGATGTATACAGGTGCTCATTGGGTTATGAGTACACCGGACAGGACTCGCCGGGAACCTGCTAGTAGGTATTATACATATCGTCAGATAGAAGTTCCCTGGTGACATGTGTACAGGTTAGGTCATCGACCTGAGGTCGTTATTTGTCTCGTGTGAGTTCCCACTGTGCTTTGATTTCTACCCTACCACGGCTCAAAGGAGTCGTGCAAACAGGTAGTTTTTGGGTACAGTCCCGAGCCACATGGAGGCACGTGAGCGGATCGGCAGGGGATTCGTCTCTCCCGGTATTGGGGGTGGAGGTCGCGTTCTGTCTAGGAAAGCCATTACACTAAGTCCTTGGCCAAGGCAGGTGAGATTTACTGGTAGGTACTCCAGTAGTATCTCAGGGTGTTCAGGGCTTGTCTCCGACACGACTTATACAGCTATTGGGGGTCTGACGTTACTAGCCCCCTAGGCCGGATATGCGATACTCATAGACGAACGGACCGGACTGTATATACATTGTCACTGTTAGGCTCAGTAGGGTTTCTGGATGAGTTCGCTCATCAGCCTCCCTTGAGGTCATTCCATGGGCAGCCGTTACGCACAGCTAATGCCGTTGACGGCTTGTGGTTGAACCCACTGCCAGGGTACAGACGAGTCATTAGAGTCCCCCACAGATAGTTTCCCAAGTTCGGGCGAAACGTTGTAGAGGCCGTATGGTTTTATGGCAGGGTTCGGAAAATGCACGTGCGTTTACGCACGTGTCATTTTTCGGGCAGATAATACTGGTGGGCTTTGGTTTAAGCCGGATCCATGTATTATACAGAGTAGATATAATATCTTTGTCTCAGTTGCATTTGTATTCGGTCGTAATACAAATGCGGGTATATTTATACAGTTACGGGGTTATCCTGAAATTCGTTTCGGGATCACTTTTGGAAGTTGCCAGTTTCCAGTTTTCTATCAGCCGCATTTAACATTTGGTTAAATACGGATTTTATATTTTCTTGAGATGAGTGTGGAAGCTTCTAGAAGGTTCTAGAAGTGGTGAGGTGTTTAGTGAGTCATGGTTGCATTTAATGGTTCCATTAATGCTTGATGACTAGGTTAATGATTCATCATTTCATTAAGTGTGTTCACACTTTGTGTTCACACTAGAGATATTTTCTTATTGTCACCTCCCCCTCTCCTACACTCACCCCCCACCTCTATATATGTGGCCGGCCCTCCTCCTCTCTCATACACACACTTTGTAGAAAAAGAAATGGTTGTTGGTTAAAAGATTATGATAGTTTTCGGTGTATGGAATTTCACAGCTCATTTCATTCCATCACCCGATTCCCATGGCAACTTCATTAACCGTTCGTCCATGGCTTTGGACGAAGCAAGACACAGTATTCCACTCATTCTCTACATCAATCTTGGTCGTCTCTTTTAGCAAACTTGACGACCGAGTTGCCTCGAGTCAGAGGCGGGAGCCCGTTTAAAGATCCGATGACGTGGTGCCACCTAGATGAGGAGATCGGAGATCGACGAGATCGGAGCATCCGCAACGGAGCGTGGGATGATGGTTAAAGAACGGAGGACTCGGATCGTTCGGTATAACCTTTCTTCCCTCTTTGTAGATTGTTAGTTTAGCGTTAATGGCAGATCCGGGTTTTAGTATACGATAGCGCCAGTTATAAAAAGATTTTGTTCCGCATTTTGGCGTCTGAAAGACGGCCGGGGCGCTACCGTAGACTTACAGGTATCAGAGCCACGCCATTAAGCTTTACTAACTTGTGCTAACGCGTTTAAAAGATCGATCGAACGGATTTTTCGAAAATCGCAATTTCTAGTATTAAAGTTTCTGTTAATTTTCAAACTGATCCAAATGTCATTTTGACCATACCAGAAAATCAAGCAGGGTTTTTGAGGAATACTGTAGAAATTCGGCGATGTGATTCCACTGTTCCGCCGCGGATCCGCGGCCAAAGCTAGGGTTTGGCCGCGGATCTGCCGCAGGAAAGTGAGATCACTCACTCAATTTTCTACAGTGGATTCTATGTTGGAAATAGTGGTTTCTGGAACTGTTTATTTGGGCCCAGTGTTTTTTACTGTGCAGCAGATTTGGGTGGGGCCCACTTCGGGAAATTTAGTCGCTCGAAATTTAAATGTGTTAGTTTACAGTGCTTACATTATATCTCCAACCGTGAATGTCATTTGATCGGTAGACCGCGTCTGATTGCTATAGTTCTTTTAGACGGGTTTGCGAACGTGACATTCACGTTAATGTTCTGTGTTGTGCTGTGATGTTGCGGATTTGTCGTGGTGGATAGCAGTGTGCAATGGTAGTGCAGTTTGGATTTATTTGTACATTTGATATTACGGGGCGAGCGTCCAACATGTGGACTGCCGTCACTGCCTGTTGTATAATATTCTTTTGGGGCACGACCAGGTTGCGGTCGATGTACCTGTTGTACTATTTTTCATTACTGTACTAGGTTTTGCCCCACGACGGAGTGCACGGATAGCCGGGTTCTGGGGGGCAACGGGTCCGCATCTCATGGCTTTGAAAGGCAGAGGGGCCTCACTCTAGAATTGGCAGACTATTCGCCGCACTCGTAGGGGGTACATGTTGACCCAAAGAGGGGTGCTCAAGATTACCGGATTCCGTGAAGTGCTGGGTGGTCCATTCACTTTGCTGTAGGGGGCTGCCTCGTTTCAGGTTTTGGTGGGTAACTTGCCGTACCCGTAGGGGTCTAGGTTTCATTGCACAGGCTATCCACACAACAGGGGAACGTCGGGTTTCAGCAGCGGCTCTGTGAAACCCGAGGATCCCAGATTATCTGTATTGTTCTGTGATTCTTATTACTTTTCTGTAATGTTGTATATTATCATGCCTGGAGCGATTATTGTATATTGGTTTATATACTATTAGATGTTGTATATGTTTTACACCCGCGCTAGTTCAGTCCCCGCTCTGTCGTTAGTTAAGTAACCTAACGGGTGATGACGGGACCATGTGACGAATGCGGATGGCATATACGTACATTTTATTTTCGTTCTTTTCTGGTGTGATTATTTGATGGGACTGCGTTGATTCTGATCAATGCAAAGTAAAACAAACCTGTTTAGATGTTGTTGGAACAATTTAAAAAAAGTGTTATTACAAAGATGTTTCCTTTTGTTTTGCATAGTGGTATTCGGTTGGAATATCCTGCACCTCATTCGACGGGGCAAGGGCCGATATCCCTTCACCGGGACTGGCCCCTTGGGCAGAAGTTTGCGTCAGGGTAATAAATTCACTATAGGTGATTACATGTTGCTTTGCATCGCGGTATTCAGTGGAATATCCTGCACCTCATTCCACGAGGAAAGAGCCGAGATCCCTTCACCGGGAGTGACCTCTTTAGCAAAGGTTTTCGCCACTATATTTTTATAAAAAGCTATCAGGTTCCTTCAACGAGATCAAGTTCATTACGTTAAAGGTTTTTCGCCAAAAACCAGCTGTAGCCCTCCGTCATTTCTTATGGATGGTCAGTAATATTCAAGCTATGTTTGTTGGCTTTCGTCAAGGCATAGTGTTTGGTAGTTGCTGGGGTATTCATTTGTTGCATAGATCGATGAGTTGGTTTGGGACAGTCGTATTACCTTGTTGGCTTTCGTCAAGGGTATGTACGGGTGGGTTCGAATTAACAAGTTAATGACGGGCAGAACTTGACATGTGACTTATGATTTATTGGCTTTCGTCAAGGTCATAAGAACATGGGGTAAAAATCACATCGGGAGTTTCTAAAGAAACTGAAACTTGCCAGGCATGCGCATACCTTCTGGAGTGTGATAACGCGAGTGGATTCCGTCACGTTATCATGCGATGAGAGTTGGATCCCGATTCCCACTGATGAGTTGGTTTACTCTTCGGGTGATCCCGATTGATTCTTCTTTCAGGTTTGGAGGAGAATTTGACAGTACAGTGGGAGGTTTCCGGATTAGATAAAGTGATAACCATTCTGATCTAGGTTAGAGTGCACGCAGAGTGTTTCTTTTCTCTCTCTCTTTGGCAGCGACCTTTGACCGACCCTAAACTATGACTCAGGGACCAAGTTGACCGAACCTTCTTAAAATACTGGCTTTTGGATTGTCTGAGTTGCATAAGTCATTGACACTCCTTCTTTTACCTTTTGCATTTCTCAGAACACCCCGTATTACTACGGACATCCACTTCCATTGGATAGATCTATCGTATGGTTATATACGAACTCGAAGGGACTTCTTCGAGGATGGATCAAGGTTCAGGAGAAACAGAATTGGTTTATTCAGTTGTCTTTTATTATCACCTTCTCTCAGGTTGCGAGGGCTCCTTGGTTTAGGAGAGTACACCTATTACGCTTATTGGATAGTCTTCTTCCAAACCATAGGCAGGTGCCGAAAGGTAGGAAATGAAGAAAACCAATTAGCCTAAGTAGGGTGTACAGAAGGTAATATGTAAAGACAAAATAAAGGGATTAGAAAGAGGGCAAAGTAAGTTGCGACTGTTATCATTCACGACCAAACCGCATACTTCATCGCCACTCTTATTTCACCTTTAAAAGAATAAGGTATTATTCAGTTGTCTTTTATCATCACCTTCTCTCAGTTGCGAGTACTCCTTGGTTTAGGAGGGTACACCTATTATGCTTACTGGATAGTCTTCTTCCAAACCATAGGCTGGTGCCGAACGGTATGGAAGGAAGAAAACCATTTAGCCTAACGATGGTGTACAGAAGGTAACGACTAAAGACAAATAAAGGGATTTGGAGAGATGGCAAAGAAATATACGGTTAAAGTCATGAATTGGATTATGGAAGAGGCATTACTATGAATACCAGGATACCCCTACGAAACATTTTCATGTTTCAGTGCATTGTTAATGGAAAACTGTTTTCCCGATTAGATACTTACTCCAGGGTGTGTATTCACCAGGTTTCATTCTCATATCTGTATGGTTTTACAGAAAATGAGTGGGAGGAAGTTATTGGGAATTTGGTGATCATCCTCATTATATCGGAATTCGTTGTAATTGGTGATATTTAAGGAAATCGCCAGGGTACAGTTTTCAACCTACGACGCACAGGTTTTGAGTTATTCAACTCAGCGGACTTATACAGAGGATTGTATGTTGTCCAGTGTCCATCAGGACAAAGGGGTAGGTCCTCGTACTTTGTTCTGTCTATTTATGACTTCTCTGGTATTTAGACAAGTGTTTCGTAGAAATACAAGGTCTAAGTTTTGAGAAGTTGTGGGTATAAGAATAAAGTAGAGAACCAGATGTCGCAAGTATCAGGATTCTTCAAAGAGATCGAAGATGTAGATACTTGTGATTGGTATTCAGATGATAGTAAAAGTTTTGAGAAACTTGTTTCTCTTTCAGGTTACTCATAATTGGATGGATTCCTAAGTTGAGTAATGCTGAATAGCCTTTCTCCATTAAAGTTGATATGCACTGGAGACAGCTGCATGATTTGAATCTGGTTCCAATTAAATAAGTGCCAAAGTTTCTATATTGGATATAGAATGTTTCGTATCTTAACGAAGTTAAGGTACGGGGAGTTGTCCTGCTTATGCTTAAAACCAGACTCTGGATAACTCAGGGCACATTTCTGTATTGGCAGTTTGTGGGTTGGCCCAGGTTATGACGAGGGTTGACTTTCTACCATCTGGAAGATCAATAGTGATATTGTTCTTGACTCGCCACAGTTTTAATAAAATGGATTTTTTCAGAAAACAGTAGTGGGAGTTTGGTAGAACTGGAAGTGATTCCAGAACTGTAAACGATTACGGAAAATTTAATAGGACCAATAGATTCAATCAGGTTTGACATTCCATTAGCCACTCCGCAGATTTGGTGGGTAACTTCAGACACCCGAAAGGTACTTCGGTAGCCTCAAGGACGGTGACAGGGAGGTTCTTATCTACCCAGACTTGACACTACTGTTGTTCCAGGCTATGAGACCCGGTAGGAGGGTTGTTATGGTCAGTGGGAGCAGCGGAAGCAAAGTGGGCAAGTAGCTTATGTCTATTTATAGACTAGAGCAGTTATAGCGGAGATTGATCATCTAATTTTGATGTGACAGTCATGGGTTTGACTTCATCAGAATAGGGGATGGATTTGTTAAGAAGGTAGTAGGGTGTGATGTCCTGGTATTTGGATGACATACACAGAGTAGGAAGTAAAATTCGAATACTACGATCGGTTGTACTGTGGTCGTCACACAGTTGTTTCTCCAGACAGGATATGGATATAATATTTGACATTCTGGTTTCTAGATCTATGGTTTTAGATCTGGATTTGGGTAGTTTCCCAATGTGGGTACTTTGACAGTATTCTAATGGTTTTTAGAATAGATGACTCCTGGCATGGTGGTGTACCTGCAGGTGATGGAGTCACCCTCTCTAAAGGTGTCTTACAGACTAAAAGGGAGAGGGATGTGCATGATTGGCAGATCACTTGCTTAGGCAATTGAGTCAATCGTGAGATGTCAAGTACCACACCAAATGTTGTTTTTGCACTAGATGCAATAAGTTTGTATTAATCCAATCCTGGAGAAACATAAGGAAGCAGTTTTAGAACATAAGTGAATGTTCTATGGATTTGATGACGGCAGCCTCCTTCGGGAGACGGTTATCATTCCAGGCTTCAAAGGTGACATGGATGACAGAGTGATTGTCAGAGTTATAGTTTTCCCTCTGACGAAGAGGGGCAGTATTATGGACAAGTGGTCCAAGAGGATACTGTGGGAGGCATGGTGCCGGATACTGATTAGGTTCAGTTACCGATACAGTCCAAGAAGTTTGTATTTGGAGTTCATTTATGAACTAAGGTCCCATCAGATATCCAGACATATTCTAAGACAGGTATTACTCAATTCGGGAGATGGCTTTCTTCGCGAACTTGAGATTAAGAGAGACATAGAAAGAAACTTCAGGGCGGATCCACTCACTGAGGCTATTTCTCGAACACAATAGTTGTAGGGTTCCTAGGCACTCTTAAGAGGCCTCACAAGGCATCAACCATGCCAATTTCTAAAAATACGGTTTCGAGAAACCATAGACTAGATCGTTGGCTAGATGTTTAGGCGATAAAATGAAACTGGTTTACAGCTAAACTAAAAGAACGGATATACAACCTTTGTAGATCCGGTCCTCCACCTCCATAGCTCCGCAATGAAGTCTACTCGCTGTCCAAGTCGAACCCCGGGCTCTAGCGTCGGTTTCATCGGAGAATGGACGGGCTAGGTTGTCGACGTCGATGCCGAAGATGATCTACGTCGAGGCATCACTAGATCAAGCTCCAACTTCACCAAGTCAAGAAACTTGTGAAGAAAACACACTCTACTACTTGGCAAGAGGTAGAGGATGAAGAAATAGGAAGTGGGTAGACTTTAGAATTGGATTTCTCACTCATTTTCATCAATCACCATTGATGAAGTGAAGGTTTCTTCATTGAAGAAGATGAAGAAGAAGATGATGATGATATGATAAGTCTATTGTTATGATAAGAATAGAATATAAAAATCAATTCTTATCATAATCTAACCATGGTCATGTGTAGAGAGTTAACTAGAGTTAGGTGAATGGTTAGGGTTTGAGAAGAAGACAAGAATGGTTGCTTTGGTCAAAGTTGCATGAAGCTTGAAGAAGCTTCTGTAAGTCCATATTGCGACCCCCGGTTCTTACGGGGAGGCGGAAACGGTATAAAAATCAAATTTTTAGTGCAAGAGGCAACATGGACTAAACAAGGTCGGGATCGTTGTCTAAACTAAAACTAGTAAACGTGCTAAAAGGATTTAGCTACTCGGATGAAGATGGTTATACCTAGACTTGAACTCCTTCGTCTTCAAACTTTGTAGAGGTTGATGGTTCTCCTTTGTCGCCTTCTTCCGTCGAAGATGGATCCACCTCGAAGGCTCGACCTTTGGGCTCTTTCTCGTACTTGGAGTGAACTAGAATCGCCGGCTTGCTAAACCCTTGATCCTAGAGTGAGTAGAGAGTGTCTAAGGGTTGCTTTTGTTTTTCAAGAGAAGGATTCTCAACACATGAGAAGGTTTCTCTTGGCTAGAGGAAGAAGAAGATGAAGTGAAGAGAGAGAGTGAATATGATAGAATGAGCTCTCATTTCCTTTCTTGCAACCATAATGCAAAAAAGAAAATGAATTATCAAATAACAATAATAATAATCAAAATGAAAAAGGTTTGATGGAAAGTTTAGGAATGACTAATATCATTACAAACATTAAATGAAAAAAGCAAGAATGAAAAAGCATCTTGCATTTGTAATGATGGTGGTCAAATGTTCAACCATGGTCAACAAGTCAACCATGGTCAACAAGTCAACAAAAACTAACCATGACACAATTTCATTTTATTATATATTATTAAATGATATAATACAAAACCATTAGGGTTTGGAAAAAGACGACTGTCAACTGTGCATACGCACCCGTTCCGAAACCCTAATGAAAGTCATCTTCCTCCTCCTCAAATAACTGTGCATACACACCTGCATTCTTGTTCCGAGGAACATGAATACTGAGAGATAAAAGCAACCCCAAATACTATACCAGTATCCGGCTCAAACCAGAGCCCGCTGGTAATATCTGTCCGGACTCCAAACGTGCACAAGTGCGCGGATGAGAACGAACCCTGTCGTAAAACCATACGACTTCTACTCTGTTTTGCCCATAGGCGAATACCCTCTGTGTGGGACTCTAAAGACTCGACACTACGCTGGCAGTGGGTTTAACCACAGACCGCAAGCGGCACTAGCTGTGCATAACGGTCCCCAGGTAGATGTCGACAAGAAGGCTGACGAGGTGAAACCCCATCTGAACTCCTACTGAGTCTGAATGTGACAGTCTCCGTACAGTCCGGTCTGTTCGTCTGATACATCGCATGGCGGGCCTAGGGGGCGGTAAACGTCAGTCCCCCAATAGCGGTACAAGTCGTGCCGGAGCGAAGCCCAAAACACCCTGAGATAACACTGGAAACCTACCAGTATATCTCGTTTGCCCTGGCCAGGGACTACTCGTGTAATGGCTCTCCTAGACACAGCGCGATGTCAACCCCCAATACCGGGAGAGACGAATCCTGTCTAACCGTCACTGCCTCCAAGTGCTTCGGGACTGCACCCAACCACCACCTGTTTGCACGACTCCTTTGAGCCGTGGTAGGGTAGTGATCAAAGTGCAGTGGGAACACACTCGAGGCGAAGTGCCAGTGTCAAGTCAGCGGACTAAGCTGTACTCATGTCACCTGGGAACTGATGACTGACGATAGGTATAATACCAACCTGTCAGTTCCGGACGAGTCCTGTCCAGTGTACTCGTAACCCAACGAGCACCCGTATACTATCTCCAGTATGACGTACTGATGGCTGTGGGACAGACCATCTCCCACACTGGGATGAGAAGCGCATACGCTAGTCTACTCCGGAGTATCGATGCCCTGTCTCGATAGTCCTGCGACTAGGGACCTGTATAAGGATGTGCTTATAGATTACCCAGCCCCCAATTGTGTGACTGCCATCACAACGCTGGTAATCAAGCAAAGATCCTAAGGGCTCCACTAATGCGTATAAGTGATAAAATAAACACAAGTACACATTGAAGTAGAGACAAACCAAGTAGCATACTACTATTTTGAGCAAGATTGTATATACAAGGTGAATATCCCAAGCATCCATTAAGTAATATACAAACTAGTATGATACAGTAATGGCCTCTAGGGCATATACACTAACAATCTCCCACTTGCACTAAGGCCATGTACTGGCGTATCGAAGACCTATCATCTCGATCAGCCGCTCGAACTGAGTCTGGGGCAGGGCCTTGGTGAATGGATCTGCAGTGTTGTCTTCTGAAGCAACTCTCCGAACCTCGATCTCCTTGCGATCCACGATCTCCCTGATCAGGTGATACCGCCTCAAGATGTGCCTGGATCTCTGATGGGACCTGGGTTCCTTCGCTAAAGCTATAGCCCCGTTGTTGTCGCAATACAGAGGTATTGGGTCAACAATGGACGGAACCACCTGAAGTTCTTTCAAGAACTTCCTCATCCAGACAGCTTCTTTTGCGGCATCAGATGCAGCGATGTATTCCGCTTCCATCGTCGAGTCTGCAACGGTATCCTGTTTGGAACTCTTCCAACACACCGCCCCTCCATTGAGGGTAAAGACAAAGCCCGACATGGACCTGGAATCATCCTTGTCACTCTGGAAGCTGGAGTCAGCAAAGGCCTCGATGTGGAGGTCTTTTCCGCCATACACCAAGAACATCTCCTTAGTCCTTCTCAGGTACTTGAGAATGTTCTTTACTGCTATCCAGTGTTTCTCCCCAGGGTTAGACTGATACCGGCTTACCACACTCAGTGCATAAGCTACATCCGGTCTGGTACACAACATCGCATACATTACAGAGCCTACCGCAGAAGCGTAGGGTATAATAGACATGCGATCCCTCTCCAAATCAGTCTTGGGAGACATCTCTTTAGAGAGGGTGATCCCGTGACAAGCCGGTAGGTTACCGCGCTTGGAATCTTCCATACTGAATCTCTTCACTATGGTGTCGATGTACCTGGACTGAGAAAGTCCCAATATCCTCTTGGATCTATCACGATGGATCCGGATCCCCAGGATGTATGAGGCATCACCCAGGTCTTTCATGGAGAACTTGTGTGACAAGAACCCCTTGACAGATTGTAGCATAGGAATGTCATTTCCTATTAAGAGAATGTCATCCACGTATAAAACGAGGAATACTACAGTTCTCGCTACAAATCTACTATAGATGCATGGTTCATCTGGATTTTTGATAAAGCCAAATTCTTTGACCGTCTCATCAAAGCAGATGTTCCAACTCCGCGATGCCTGCTTTAGTCCATAGATGGACTTAAGCAACTTGCACACCTTTCCGCTGCTCCCACTCTGAATGAAGCCCTCTGGCTGGTCCATATAGACACACTCCTCTAAATTTCCATTTAGAAAAGCTGTCTTTACGTCCATTTGCCAGATCTCATAATCGTGGAAGGCAGCGATGGCAAGAAGGACCCGAATGGATTTCAGCATGGCTACTGGAGAGAAGGTTTCGTCATAGTCCAAACCAGGTCTTTGACGAAAACCCTTTGCTACCAGCCTAGCTTTATAGGTCTCAACCTGTCCATCTACACCAATCTTCCTTTTGAAGATCCACTTGCATCCTACGGGTTTTACCCCGTCTGGAGCAATGTCCAACGTCCATACCTTGTTGGTGTACATGGACTCCATTTCGGTCCGCATTGCATCCAGCCATTTCACTGAGTCAACGCTCTGAACGGCCTGCTGGAAGCTAGTAGGCTCATCATAATCTATGATGCAATCCTCTCTATCCCCGTCTATGAGAAAACCGCAGTATCTCTCGGGCGGATGAGACTGCCTACTACTCCTGCGGAGCGGCGTAGGAATGTCCTGTTCTGTTGAACCCTCTGGTTCCACTAAGCTTTCAGTAACAGTCTCTGGTTCTGGAACTTCTTCCAGTTCTATTATGCTCCCACTTATCTGGGTTTCCAAAAACTCAGTTTCCAAGAAGCGGGCGTGCTGAGAAACAAAAACCTTTTGTTCCTCAGCGGAATAGAAAAGATACCCCCTGGAGTTCCTTGGGTATCCCACAAACTTACACTGTACTGAACGTGCCTCAAGCTTGTCCGCATTCTGCCTTTTTACAAAAGCTGGACATCCCCATACCTTAAGATACTTAAGACAGGGTTTCTTCCCAGTCCACATCTCATATGGGGTGGTAGGCACAGTCTTGGTGGGAGCCTTGTTCAAGAGATACGCAGCTGCTTCTATTGCATATCCCCAGAATGATCGCGGTAACTCAGCGTTACTCATCATGGACCGAACCATATCTAATAGGGTTCGGTTCCGTCTCTCCGATACACCGTTATGTTGCGGAGTGTATGGAGGAGTAAGCTGAGAGAGAATACCATTCTCTTTTAAGTGATTCAGGAATTCGGCACTTAAGTATTCTCCACCTCGATCCGATCTTAGAATCTTAATACTTTTGCCGGTCTGTTTCTCTACTTCATTCTTATACTCCTGGAATTTTTCAAAAGCCTCGGACTTATGTTTCATTAAGAAAACATAACCGTACCTTGAGAAGTCATCCGTAAAAGTAATGAAGTAAGAATGTCCGCATCGGCCATGTGTAGACATTGGACCGCACACGTCACTGTGTACGAGTCCCAAGAGCTCGCTCGCTCTTTCTCCATGTCCAGTAAACGGAGTCTTTGTCATCTTTCCTTTGAGACAGGATTGACAAGTGGCATACGACTGATATTCGAACGCATTCAAATACCCTTCTGTATGTAACTTCGTCAACCTTCTCTCATTGATGTGACCCAATCTACAATGCCATAAGAAAGTCTGGTTTATTTCTGGAGACTTTCTTTTATGTGTATTCTGGACATTGAAAATTTGTGGTTGGTTCAATACGTATATACCATTACTCAATGTACCTGACCCAATCAGAACTTGATTAAGGTGAATGTTTACAACATTACTTACAAACGCAAATTCATAACCTTCTTTAGAAACTAAAGATACAGAAATGATATTACAAGTTGCGTTGGGTACAAAAAAGCAATTACGCAAAACCAAAACATGTCCATCTGACATTCCCAGGTGATAGTCCCCCACGGCTTTAGCATCCATGCTAGCTCCGTTTGCAACTCTGAGGGTCATGTCACCTGCCTTCAAAACCCTACGGTTTCTCAACGCCTGCAAAGAATTACAGATATGAGATCCTGATCCGGTATCCAATACCCAGGAAGTAGAGTTTATTGAAAGACAGTTTTCAATAACATACACACCTGAAGCTGAAGCTGCAACCTGCTTCAATTCCTGTGTTCTGGCCTTCCAGGCCCTGCAATCATTCTTCCAGTGTCCTTTCTTATGACAAAAGAAGCATTCTTCCTTATCCACAAGCTTCCCCGCTATCTTTGTTGCTTTACCTTTTCCCTTCGTATCCACTTTACTAACACCGCCCCTTGGTTTGGCGGGGGCTTTCTTCTTCTTTCCCTTGGCTTTCGCCTTGGACCTAGAAGAAGATGATCCTCCTACAAACAAAGTGGATGTTTCCCTACTTTTTTGTAGGGTGCCCTCTGCGCTCCTCAGCAGGTTGAGGAGCTCTGAAAGTTCAACCTCCTTTTCTTGTAGGTTGAAGTTCATTATAAACTGGGCGTAAGTGGAAGGAAGGGACTGGAGAACTATATCCGTATATAGCTCACTCTCCAATGTGATCCCCAGGTCAGCGAGCTCCTCAATGTAGCCGATCATCTTTAGCACGTGTTCGGCTACTGATGATCCGACGGCCATTCTTGTCGAAAACAACTTTTTCGACGCTTCGTATCTTGCGATACGTGATTGCTCTCCATACAGTTCTTTTGTATGAAGCAATATGGACTCCATGTCCATATTCTCATGCCTCCTCTGATGTTCGTTGTCCATCGAGGCAAGCAGGAGGCACTTGGCCTTCGCGCTATCAATCTCCCAAGTCTTGCGGATTTCCTTATCCGTGACGCTGGAAGTTGGACCAGGGACAGGGGGAGCTTTGGTGGTAAGAAGATACCCCAGCTTGTCATAAGTGATTGCTATCTTGACATTCCTGAGCCAATCTTTGTAGTTTGGCCCTGTCAGCTTGTTTTTATCTAGGAGTAACTTAAGTCCAGTCATGTTGATTGGTCGCTGCAATTAGGAGAGAGAAGAAGAAACACTCAGCATGATGCTCTTGCAAGTTTAGAGTGGTTTTTATTTTGTCTAAACAGGATGGCTCCCACTGTTTCTCGAATTCCTCCTCAAACCATAAAGGAAGAATTAGCCAGGATCAATCCCACCGTACAATACTTGCTTAACCGTTCAGCCAGGCCGGTGTCGGTACTTCGAGGGAGGTTTTCCAACACTTTCGCGAAGTTCCTTAATTAAAGAACCTCTTTTCCCTGGGGGTGTAGCCCCGCTAACACCTTTCTAGGCACCTACTAGGTTTATAGCATTGATCGTTAAGTGAGAAATTTCCCGAGGAGTAGCATATACTCACAGTAGGATCGGGATCCAAATATCATCGCGTGACGAAACTGAAGGAATCCTACCAGAATCACCACACTCCAAATGGTATGCAAATCTAGCAAGTTTCAGTACTTATGAAACTCCCGATGTGGATTTTTGCCCCATGCTCTTATGACCTTGACGAAGGTCAACAAATCATAAGTCACATGTCAAGTTCTGCCCGTCATTATCCAGGTTAATTTGAATCCACCCGCATATACCCTTGACGAAGGTCAACAAGGTAATGTGAGTGTCCCAAACCAACACATCTATCTATGCTACATATGAATACTCAACAGCTACCAATCACTATGCCTTGACGAAGGTCAACAAACACAGCTTGAATACTATTGAATATTCATACGAAACGACGGAGGGCTACGAATGGTTTTGGCAAAACCGTGAACGTAGTGAACTTGATTTGGTCGATGGAACGAGATAGCTTTTAAAAGGAGTGGCTCAAACTCCGCATTTAAAAGTTGGTTTTGAAAAGAACCGAGTGGTTTTTCGAAAGTGTTCCAACGACTTTAACTTGGTTTATTATCTTGCACTAGTTCTTTTAATGCGTGATATTCTTGCATTAGTACTTTTAATGCGTCCCATCATTTAAATCCTACCATTGCAGAAAACAACCAAAATATGACGTACGCTTATGCCATTCGCATTCGCCACTGGGCCCCGTCATTACCCGTTAGGTTACTTAACTAACGACAGAGCGGGGGCTGGGCTAGCGCGTCTGTAAAACATAAGCAACGCCTAAATAGTTATAGATATAGCAATAGTAGACATTACAGATCACAGATGAATGCATTGGATATACTAGCAATCCGCAATCCTTTCGAGCCTGAAACGAAAAGCGGATAACACGGTCGCGGTGAATAGCCAAATACCCCACCCAAGACCCCTACGGGTGCGGCAAACTATCCGCCAAGTACCCGAAGCGTAGCAACCTCCCTCATCTCCATGAGTAGGCCACTCGACACTTCGGCATACCCGGTAGTTCGTGCACCCCTCCATGGGTCTATCCTAGGAGCAAAAACAGTAAAAAGAATTATACAATGACGGCTACAACCCCGACCCGGTTGTGCGGCCAAACAAATAATATTATTACATCAATTTACATTTACAATGAATGAAAGAAAAACAAAAGCTCATCTCACATCCACCCCGGCTATTCACCCGCGACAGTCCAACACATTCATATACACATTCCAGCACATTACAGATCATGTATAACCCCGACTAATCGTCTTATAGCGATTAGCCGACGTTCAATACATGCAAACATCACAGATATAACCATCATAGTCAAAGTGCAGTGAAGTTCGGAAAAATACG
The DNA here is from genome assembly GCA_030015575.1 of Agapanthus africanus. Taxonomy (NCBI): domain Eukaryota; kingdom Viridiplantae; phylum Streptophyta; class Magnoliopsida; order Asparagales; family Amaryllidaceae; genus Agapanthus; species Agapanthus africanus. The sequence goes on along the minus strand of JASDDO010000004.1, from coordinate 82,800,042 downwards.
GAATTATAGGACCCCAAAAGGAAATTTCTTTTCTGGAAAATCTGGGTACATATAATATATTTTAAAATCCCAAAACCAACAAACAAACACACTGCACGAAAAACGATGCAGAGAAGACGACAAAGCGCGGCGGTTGCGCGGCACGAGCCTACCTCGCGCGGCGGAAGGGCGGCGCTTTGAGCTCAACAGTGGATCGTTTTTCATGGGTGTTCTTAGAAAACCCTGAGACGATTTTACAAGTATAAAGTTTTTCATTTTGAGCCAAAAAAATTTCAACAGAAACTCAGGTTTTGAATTTTCTCCGGTTTTGTGATTTTTCATTTCCGAACTTCGTTACACTTCACTACCAAGCTAGTTTAAGTTTAGTTAGGCTCTGATACCACTGTAAGTCCATATTGCGACCCCCGGTTCTTACGGGGAGGCGGAAACGGTATAAAAATCAAATTTTTAGTGCAAGAGGCAACATGGACTAAACAAGGTCGGGATCGTTGTCTAAACTAAAACTAGTAAACGTGCTAAAAGGATTTAGCTACTCGGATGAAGATGGTTATACCTAGACTTGAACTCCTTCGTCTTCAAACTTTGTAGAGGTTGATGGTTCTCCTTTGTCGCCTTCTTCCGTCGAAGATGGATCCACCTCGAAGGCTCGACCTTTGGGCTCTTTCTCGTACTTGGAGTGAACTAGAATCGCCGGCTTGCTAAACCCTTGATCCTAGAGTGAGTAGAGAGTGTCTAAGGGTTGCTTTTGTTTTTCAAGAGAAGGATTCTCAACACATGAGAAGGTTTCTCTTGGCTAGAGGAAGAAGAAGATGAAGTGAAGAGAGAGAGTGAATATGATAGAATGAGCTCTCATTTCCTTTCTTGCAACCATAATGCAAAAAAGAAAATGAATTATCAAATAACAATAATAATAATCAAAATGAAAAAGGTTTGATGGAAAGTTTAGGAATGACTAATATCATTACAAACATTAAATGAAAAAAGCAAGAATGAAAAAGCATCTTGCATTTGTAATGATGGTGGTCAAATGTTCAACCATGGTCAACAAGTCAACCATGGTCAACAAGTCAACAAAAACTAACCATGACACAATTTCATTTTATTATATATTATTAAATGATATAATACAAAACCATTAGGGTTTGGAAAAAGACGACTGTCAACTGTGCATACGCACCCGTTCCGAAACCCTAATGAAAGTCATCTTCCTCCTCCTCAAATAACTGTGCATACACACCTGCATTCTTGTTCCGAGGAACATGAATACTGAGAGATAAAAGCAACCCCAAATACTATACCAGTATCCGGCTCAAACCAGAGCCCGCTGGTAATATCTGTCCGGACTCCAAACGTGCACAAGTGCGCGGATGAGAACGAACCCTGTCGCAAAACCATACGACCTCTACTCTGTTTTGCCCATAGGCGAATACCCTCTGTGTGGGACTCTAAAGACTCGACACTACGCTGGCAGTGGGTTTAACCACAGACCGCAAGCGGCACTAGCTGTGCATAACGGTCCCCAGGTAGATGTCGACAAGAAGGCTGACGAGGTGAAACCCCATCTGAACTCCTACTGAGTCTGAATGTGACAGTCTCCGTACAGTCCGGTCTGTTCGTCTGATACATCGCATGGCGGGCCTAGGGGGCGGTAAACGTCAGTCCCCCAATAGCGGTACAAGTCGTGCCGGAGCGAAGCCCAAAACACCCTGAGATAACACTGGAAACCTACCAGTATATCTCGTTTGCCCTGGCCAGGGACTACTCGTGTAATGGCTCTCCTAGACACAGCGCGATGTCAACCCCCAATACCGGGAGAGACGAATCCTGTCTAACCGTCACTGCCTCCAAGTGCTTCGGGACTGCACCCAACCACCACCTGTTTGCACGACTCCTTTGAGCCGTGGTAGGGTAGTGATCAAAGTGCAGTGGGAACACACTCGAGGCGAAGTGCCAGTGTCAAGTCAGCGGACTAAGCTGTACTCATGTCACCTGGGAACTGATGACTGACGATAGGTATAATACCAACCTGTCAGTTCCCGACGAGTCCTGTCCAGTGTACTCGTAACCCAACGAGCACCCGTATACTATCTCCAGTACGACGTACTGATGGCTGTGGGACAGACCATCTCCCACACTGGGATGACAAGCGCATACGCTAGTCTACTCCGGAGTATCGATGCCCTGTCTCGATAGTCCTGCGACTAGGGACCTGTATAAGGATGTGCTTATAGATTACCCAGCCCCCACTTGTGTGACTGCCATCACAACGCTGGTAATCAAGCAAAGATCCTAAGGGCTCCACTAATGCGTATAAGTGATAAAATAAACACAAGTACACATTGAAGTAGAGACAAACCAAGTAGCATACTACTATTTTGAGCAAGATTGTATATACAAGGTGAATATCCCAAGCATCCATTAAGTAATATACAAACTAGTATGATACAGTAATGGCCTCTAGGGCATATACACTAACAGCTTCTAAGAAAGCAACCATTTGTTTTCTTTTCTCATTATTTTCATCCAAAAATAAATAGATAAATGAATGAATAAATGAATAAATAAAACCCTAACCATTTACTTAACCTAGGTTTAATTCTTTACACAAACCCTAGCAATCTTGCATCATCAAACATGATACTAACTATTGTACAAAAGTATATCACATATACATTGTGCACAATCCAAGTGAGAAAATCCATCTAAAGTGAACCAATACTAGTTAATGCAAAGTAATATATCAAATATATAATTATACATTAAATCATTAAATCAACACTTGATTTAACGATCCGGTCATATCGCATATAACCGACTAGTATCCTATGCATCGGCTTATCGAATCAATCTTCGATTTGATAACTAGGTTATATCGCATACAACCAATCGATACATTCATCGCGAGAATAGAATACGGTATCACTTACACGCATTATTCTCGGTCCCGCACATATCTCATATGCGCTCCTATTTCGTTTCGCTTGAGCCAAGAAACCTCTGTGTAGGACTCTAAAGACTCGTCAATACGCCGGCAGCAGATGATGATCATATCAAACACCCACAAGCCGCAAGCGGTCTGCTAAACGTAACGGCCACCCGGGTATTGAGCGATCAGAAGATCGACGAGCAAGCCCGCTCACACTCCAGTGAATCCAACCAGTAACACTACCGTACAGTCCGGTCTCGTCGTCTGATATGTCGCATATCTCGCCTAGGGGTGGTAAACGTCAGACCCCAATAGCTCGATAAGTCGTGTCGATATGAGGTCTATAACAGTTCGAGAAACTACTGGTAACACTTACCAGTAAATCTCAGCAACCCTGGCCAGGGATTTCCGGTTATAGACAATCGAACACAGCGCAACATCAACTCCCTATACCGGGAGAGACGAATCCCCTCCTATCGCTCATTGCCTCCATGTGACTCGGGACTGTACCCAAAAGCCACCGTTTTGCACGCCCTCTTGGACGTGGTAAGGTGGAAATCAAAGCACAGTGGGAACCACACAAGACTCTATGACGATCTCGGGTCAACAGACTACTCTGTACCAGTGTCACCAGAGAACTGCCATCTGACGTGAGGTATAATACCATCTGGGAGTTCTCGGCGAGTCCGTCCAGTGTACCCAGTCACCACTGAGCACCCGTATATGATCTCTGATGTCAAACACCAATGGATATGGGATCATCCATCGCCCATCCGTATGGGTCGAGAAGGTACACGCTAGTCTACTCTGGTATATCGATGCCCCATCTCGATACACCCACGACTAGGGACTTTGAAGGATGTACTTATGGACTACCATGTCCCCACTAGTATGATCCGCATCATAGTCCAGGTTGTCAAGTACACATCCTAAGGGCTTTACCAACATGTAATAGAGAGACAATCAGTATACACGTTAAGGTAAAGAGCAACCAGATAGCATACTATCATGTCAAGCAAGAAAGTCCTCCCTATATATGTCCCAGCAACCACTACAATATACATCCTATGTACAGTAATGGCCTCTAGGGCATACAAATAACTAACAATCTCCCACTTGCACTAGGGCCATCTGTAGCAGTGGTTGTAGTATCTCATACTCAACCATCCCATAAAAGTCTCTCTCTGGGAATAGGCCTTCGTGAGTGGACCCGCCGTGTTATCCTCTGAGTCTACTCTCCTTACCTCGATCTCCTTGGAGATCAACTATCTCCATGATCAGGTGATACTGCCTTAGAATATGTCTGGATCACTGATGGGACCAGGGTTCCCGGGTCAGAGCCACACTTCCATTGTCACACAATGGTAGGAACCTAGTTCATCTCATGAACCAATATACACCCAAACAGCCTCTTTGGTAGCATCTTAAGTAGCGATGTATCCTACCTTTATCGTCTAGTATGCCACGGTATCCAGCTTGGAACTCTTCCAACATACCGTCCCTTTACTGAGGGTAAAGACAATGCCTGCGACTGACATTCAGTCATCTTTATCACCCTGGAACCCTTCCAGTGATTCTCCCCAGAATCGTAAGATATCATCTCACTACAACTAGTGAGAATCCTAACATCCAATTAAATCTATCTCATAGATCCAAAACTAAGGATTAAGGAGGTATCATTTTGATCCTACACGGAGAATCTTTGTGATAAACGGAGATTGATCGAGCGTAGCATAAGAAACTTCTTTCTTATCAAGAGTATGTCATCCTCGTACTCTACGAGGATCACCACCATACTCCCTACTACCTTTTTGTTTATACAAGGTTCATCTACCATTTTGATGTTGTCAAACTCTTTGACTAATCCATCAAAACAGATGTTCCAACTCCGCGATGCCTGCTTTATCCTATAAAGCATCTTGCACACGTTTCCGCTGCTCTCACTGTCTACGAGGCCCTCTGGCTGTGTACTTATAGACGCACTCTTCTAAAACATCATTTAGAAAAGCAGTCATGGCACCCAACCGCCAGATATCGTAGTCATGGTATGTAGCCGTGGCAAGTAGTATCTGGATGGACTTAAGCATAGGTACTGGAAAAGGTTTCATCATTATCCACGCCTGGTCGATGACGAAAACCTTTAACAAGTCTAGCTTTGAAAGTCTCAACTTTTCCATCTACACCAAGTAATCTTCTCAAGATATACTTGCTCCTGATGGGGATTTAACCCTTCAGATATAGCAACCAAAGTCCATACTTTGTTTGTGTACAAGGATTCCATCTCAGATCGCTAAGCATCCAGCCATTCTTACAGAGTCTTACTCCTGATGGCCAGCTCGAAACCAGTTAGGTCATCATCTCATGATGCAATCCTTGCTCCCACTGTCATAGAGAAACCGAAGTATCTCTCAGGTGGGTGAGGAACCCTACTAGATCGGCGGAGAGGCTGAGGTTCGTTGGTATCTACTGAATCCTTTGGTTCTACCAAATCATCAGCTACAGTTTGTACAGCTGGAACATTTCCAGTTCTACATAACTGACCTTGCCTCGAGCTTGTCCGGATTTTGCTTTTAGACATAGGCCGGACAACCCCAAATCGTAACTAACTTAAGATATGGGCTCTTACCTTTCCATATCACATATGAATTGGTAGGCAACAGATTTGATCGAAACCCTATTCAATAGGTATGCAACTTCATAAGTGCATAACTCCCAAAAGGAAATAGGTAACTCAGTAGTACTCATCATAGAGCACACCTTATCAGTTAAGGTGTATCTGCTCCGCCCCGATATACCATCGTGCTATGGTGTATTCGGAGGAGTAATTCTGAGAGAGAATCTCATTCTCCTTTAGAATAGTCCAGGAATTTCCGTGCTCAAGTATTCTCCTCCTCGATCACATCAAAGGACATAATACTTATACCCGTATTTTGGTTCTCTACTTCTAAATCATATTCTGTGAATATCTCAAAAGGTTCGGACTTATGTTTCAACAGGAACATATGACTGAATCTTGAGAGATTATCAGAGAATATAATGAAGTATAAAGAACCAGTCTTGGCATGTGTAGACAGGGGACCTACATACATCAACATGTATCATCCCAAGAGTTCACTAACTCTTTCTCTGTTTCCAATAAACAGAGCTGTGGTCATCTTATCTTTGTGACATGACTGGCAAGTTTCACAAGATGTAAATTCAAACTGATTTAAATATGCATCTACATGTAACTTCAGCTAGTCGGGTCGCATTGATATGACCTAGTCTACAATGCCTCAAGAAGGATTTGTTCATTTCTGAACTCTTCCTCTTGTGTGTGTTTTGTATACTAAGAACTGTAGTTTGATTTAGAACATTAATGCTTTTAGATAACGTGCCTGAACCGATCAACTTTTGATATAGGAAATGTCCAAAACATTATCCAACAATACAAAATTTTATCATTTCTTTACTAATAAAGAGACTGATATGATTTTGTATATCAGGTTCGGTATCTAATAACATTCGTTCAGAATCAATGTATTACAATACAGGGTGACAGTGACCAACAGACTTGACTGCAACACTTGCCCCGTTTTCTGCCTCATGAAACTTATCACCCGTTCTCTGTTTTTCTACCCTTTTGTAGCCCTATGTAACAGATTACATATCTGGGATCCTGATCCGGTATCATATACCCAGGATGTAAAGGATATAGAGAAACAATTCTTTGTAATGAACACACCCGAAGATGATGCATCAGCATGCACTCTCTTCGTTTGGGCGGCACGGGAAATCTGGTATTCCCCAATTTCCTGCTCTGTCTTATAACAATTATAAGGTGGAGCGGGACCAACGTTCCCCAGCTCAGTATAACAAGCGGGTTCGGTCAATAACCCATATTATTATCTTGATTAAGGCGTGATATGGTCGCTACCAGGAAAGAGAGAGAAGAAAACACTCAGCGTGCGCTCTTGCAAGAATAGATTGGTTATTATTTTATCTAATCAGGATGGCTCCCACTGCTTTTTATCAAATCTTCTTTCAAACCCTAAAAGGAAAGACTAGCCGGGATTAATTACACACTACAAGTTCGCCAATCTTTCAGCCAGGCCAGTGTCGGTACTTTGAGGGAGGTCCCACGTGCTTTCGCACGAACCTAATTAATGTAAACCTCGTTTTCCCAGAGGCGTAACCTCGTTGACACCTTTCTAGACACCTACTTGATCGGCTAATTGTAATGTATAAAACTCTCCCAGGAGTAACACTTACTCGCAGCGGATATCGGGATCCAACAATCTCATAGAAGGTATGCAATCTCATTGCAAATTTCAACACTTAAAATTCACGATAAAATTTTGCCCCTAGCGTGCTATGACCTTGACGAAAGCCAACAAACCATAGCCCGCTAGTCAAGTTCAACCCGTACATTTCTTGATCGAATTAAACCCACCCGCACGACCCTTGACGAAAGCCAACAAAGTCGCACGACTACCCTAATCCAATCACATCGTATGCTGGCAGATAAGCAGCATATAGCTACCGCACACTGCACCTTGACGAAAGCCAACAAATGCAGCACGAATACTATATACAACTTATCTGAAATGATGGAGGGCTACGACAGGTTTTTCTGAAAACCTATTGCGTAATGAACTTGATATCGTTGTAGGATCGAATGAATTTTGAAATGGAGTGTTTTTTAGGCTTTTCTAGTTTTGCTAAAGGAGTCACTCCCGGTGAAGGGATCGTCGGTCCTTTCCTCGTCGAATGAGGTGCGGGATATATCATATATATCACTGTGCAAAGCAAAACTCTTAAAAGCAATCAAAAGACAAACCGAGTGTGTAGCATCTTCCAGTTATTGCTAAAGGAGTCACTCCCGGTGAAGGGATCTCGGTCCTTTCCTTATCGAATAAGGTGCAGGATATATCATATACACCGCTGTGCAAAGAAAGAACTGTAGCTACCTGTTTTATTTTGAAATTCGATTCTACAACATCTTAGGTTTCTTTTATTTCATTAATCTCATTAATGAAGTCCCATCATTTAAATACCTAAACATCACAGATAAATACGACGTACACTTATGCCATCCGCATTCGCCTCGATGTCCCCTCGTGCACCGTTAGGTTAGGTAACTAACGGCAGAGCGGGGCAGGGCTAGCGCGGGTGTAAAACATAAGTAACGTCTATATAATATATCATATATACTATATACTGTATCTATCACAGAACATCACATGATCACATCACAGATATCGCAGCAGAAGAAACATATGAAATATTGGATATACTAGGACGTCCGTGTTTTCAATACGAGCCAGTATAAAACACGGATTCCACGGTCGCGATGAATAGCCAAACCCACACCCCTAGACCCCTACGAGAGCGACAAGCAACCCTACCAATTCTAGAGTTAGGAGACCCGGACTCGACTCCTCGAGTTGGTCTCCCTCTGGACTCCAGAACCCGGTTACTTGTGCTCCCCTCCTTGGGTCTATCCTAGTGCGGAAAAGTAAATAATATACAAAAGGTGACAACTTCCGCAACCTGGAAGTGCCCCAATAAAAGAATATTACATACAAGTTTTTACATGAATGAAATGAAAAACACTCATCTCACATAAAAAAAAACCCCCGGCTATTCAAACACGACGATCCAATATAACATATCCAGCAACACATAACATCACATGTCATCAACGTAAGTAAATATGCGCATCCCAATTGTCGTTGACATATAGCAACGAAACCGGCGATATCACATATTACACTTACGGTCACAGAAAAGAAAGTGTAAAACTACAACAGTTGGAATCCGCAATCTCTTTAGACATCGCATGCCTAATCAAATGAATTACTTAGACATCACATGCCTAACAATTATAAACTCCGCATTTTAGTCTCAAAATCGAAAACTCTTTTCAATATCAAGTCGGGCAATTCATCAAAATTCCCGAAATACTGATCGAATGCTCGTCGCAAACTTTAGTAGACGGTCGCACCCCCGATACCGTCGACGAAGTGCACCAAGGCGGAACACCGCTACCGGGAGCACCCGAACGGATGCTTTCGGCGACGGGGTTCTCCTACAGTCACTTGGTCGGGGCTATGGAGTGAGGCTGTCTATTAAGTTTACCCGGCGAGCATCCGCGTACACTACGTGATTGCGACGAAATTTTGATCACATCAAAATTCCGTGGCAACCGATCAAGTGAGACTAAACTGCTATGTTTATAACATTCATTTAGTTATCACATAACTTTTGTGAATTCCAATTGTTGTATCACATTCCGGATAAACAGAAAATGTTAAACTTTCCGATTGAACATTCGAACACCCAAGTTTTCCCGAAAAAGCTCAATACATGAAATAAGTCTAACAACATTCAGTTCGTGCCTCAGTACCAACGGTCCAGCCGTAGAAGGGTCAAGCCAACGCCTCACATGTGGCAAGCCGTACTGCCCCAAACCCGAAGGATCAAAGGGCAGTTCAAGACGGTCACATAATCGAGTTAAGGTTTGTTGTCTTCTAGAGGGTCCATCGCGTTACTTGCACTACTTTGAACGTCGTTAAACTACGGAAAAATCCAACGCTTGGAAATTTCCCGACAGGGGAAAAATTGGTTATTTATATCCGGTCGAACTTTTTAACATATTCTAAAAATACCCGGAAAAGCACACCGACAAAATTAGACAGTCCGATCGAATACACCGAGTCCCTAATACAACCCAGAAAATCTTGAATAAATATTAAAAATTCCCAGGAAAACCACCACTGGAAATTAGGAGTTACTGTGTAAACTTTATTGAATAAAGAGGCAGTACGGCCGCGAAACCGCCGCACGAGCCATGCTCGTGCTGCGGAACCGCGGCAGCTTGATGGATTTAGTGGATCGAATTTTACAGTAACTCTTAAATATTCCTGCTGATTTTTCTGCATATTTTTAATTTCGAAAAAACCACGATTTCAGAAAAAGTCCAGAGAGCAATATTAGGGTTTGGGTTTTGATTCGATCGGAGTTCTAATTCCGTCTAGATTTCGCCTAAGGATCTAGCTAGGCTCTGATACCACTGTAGGGTTCCTAGGCACTCTCAAGAGGTCTCACAAGTCATCAACCATGCCAATTTCTAAAAATAAGGTGCCGAGAAACCCTAGACTAGATCGTTGGCTAGATGTTTAGGCGATAAAATGAAACTAGTTTACAGCTAAACTAAAAGAACGGATATACAACCTTTGTAGATCCGGTCCTCCACCTCCATAGCTCCGCAATGAAGTCTCCTCGCTGTCCAAGTCGAATCCCGGGCTCTAGCGTCGGCTTCATCGGAGAATGGACAGGCTAGGTCGTCGACGTCGATGCCGAAGATGATCTACGTCGAGGCATCACTAGATCAAGCTCCAACTTCACCAAGTCAAGAAACTTGTGAAGAAAACACACTCTACTACTTGGCAAGAGGTAGAGGATGAAGAAATAGAAAGTGGGTAGAATTTAGAATTGGATTTCTCACTCATTTTCATCAATCACCATTGATGAAGTGAAGGTTTCTTCATTGAAGAAGATGAAGAAGAAGATGATGATGATATGATAAGTCTATTGTTATGATAAGAATAGAATATAAAAATTAATTCTTATCATAATCTAACCATGGTCATGTGTAGAGAGTTAACTAGAGTTAGGTGAATGGTTAGGGTTTGAGAAGAAGACAAGAATGGTTGCTTTGATCAAAGTTGCATGAAGCTTGAAGAAGCTTCTAAGAAAGCAACCATTTGTTTTCTTTTCTCATTCTTTTCATCCAAAAATAAATAGATAAATGAATGAATAAATAAAACCCTAACCATTTACTTAACCTAGGTTTAATTCTTTACACAAACCCTAGCAATCTTGCATCATCAAACATGATACTAACTATTGTACAAAAGTATATCACATATACAATGTGCACAATCCAAGTGAGAAAATCCATTTAAAGTGAACCAATACTAGTTAATGCAAAGTAATATATCAAATATATAATTATACATTAAATCATTAAATCAACACTTGATTTAACGATCCGGTCATATCGCATATAACCGACTAGTATCCTATGCATCGGCTTATCGAATCAGTCTTCGATTCGATAACTAGGTTATAACGCATACAACCAATCGATACATTCATCGCGAGAATAGAATACGGTATCACATACTCGCATTATTCTCGGTCCCGCTCATATCTCATATGCGCTCCTATTTCGTTTCGCTTGAGCCCGGAAACCTCTGTGTAGGACTCTAAAGACTCGTCAATACGCCGGCAGCAGATGATGATCATATCAAACACCCACAAGCCGCAAGCGGTCTGCTAAACGTAACGGCCACCCGGGTATTTAGCGATCAGAAGATCGACGAGCAAGCCCGCTCACACTCCAGTGAATCCAACCAGTAACACTACCGTACAGTCCGGTCTCGTCGTCTGATATGTCGCATATCTCGCCTAGGGGTGGTAAACGTCAGACCCCAATAGCTCGATAAGTCGTGTCGATATGAGGTCTATAACAGTTCGAGAAACTACTGGTAACACTTACCAGTAAATCTCAGCAACCCTGGCCAGGGATTTCCGGTTATAGCCAATCGAACACAACGCAACATCAACTCCCTATACCGGGAGAGACGAATCCCCTCCTATCGCTCATTGCCTCCATGTGACTCGGGACTGTACCCAAAAGCCACCGTTTTGCACGCCCTCTTGGACGTGGTAAGGTGGAAATCAAAGCACAGTGGGAACCACACAAGACTCTATGACGATCTCGGGTCAACAGACTACTCTGTACCAGTGTCACCAGAGAACTGCCATCTGACGTGAGGTATAATACCATCTGGGAGTTCTCGGCGAGTCCGTACAGTGTACCCAGTCACCACTGAGCACCCGTATATGATATCTGATGTCAAACATCAATGGATATGGGATCATCCATCGCCCATCTGTATGGGTCGAGAAGGTACACGCTAGTCTACTCTGGTATATCGATGCCCCATCTCGATACACCCACGACTAGGGACTTTGAAGGATGTACTTATGGACTACCATGTCCCCACTAGTATGATCCGCATCATAGTCCAGGTAGTCAAGTACACATCCTAAGGGCTTTACCAACATGTAATAGAGAGACAATCAGTATACACGTTAAGGTAAAGAGCAACCAGATAGCATACAATCATGTCGAGCAAGAAAGTCCTCCCTATATATGTCCCAGCATCCACTACAATATACATCCTATGTACAGTAATGGCCTCTAGGGCATACATATAACAAACAATAGTTTTACAAACGGGCTTTGTGAAACTGATTAGTAGAGGAGATGGGTGTTGGTTTCACACGGGCTGTGAGTACGCAACATCGCAATAATTAGCCTTAAGTGCAAGTGGGAGATTGTTGGATATAGTGCCTTCAAAGTCAATTATTGGATCGCAGGTACGTGATTGCAATGATTGAGGAGGACCTATACCGGTATGACAGTCTTACTCGAGATGACAGTATGCTATCTGGTTTGCCTTTATCAGTCGTGTATAGGTTCAGGTGACTGATCACGATTACACTTTGATAGAGCCCTTAGGAGCCTGCTTGACTACCAACAGAATTAGGGCGATCATATACGTGAGAGTTGGGTGGTCTATAAGCATATCCTTAATAGTGGTCCCTAGTCGTGGGAGTTTCGAGACAGGGCATCGATACTCCGGAGTAAACTAGTGTATACAATCGAGACCCCGACGAGGGGCGGTGGCCGGTCTCACAAGCCACTGGTGTCAGTTGGATCACCTAAGATGTATACAGGTGCTCATTGGGTTATGAATACACCGGACAGAACTCGCCAGGAACCTGCTAGTTGGTATTATACATATCGTCAGATAGCAGTTCCGTGGTGACATGTGTACAGGTTGGTTCATCGACCTGAGGTCGTCATTTGTCTCGTGTGAGTTCCCACTGTGCTTTGATTTCTACCCTACCACGGCTCAAAGGAGTCGTGCAAACAGGTAGTTTTTGGGTACAGTCCCGGGCCACATGGAGGCACGTGAGCGGATCGGCAGGGGATTCATCTCTCCCGGTATTGGGGGTGGAGGTCGCGCTGTGTCTAGGAAAGCCATTACACTAAGTCCTTGGCCAAGGCAGGTGAGATTTACTGGTAGGTACTCCAGTAGTATCTCAGGGTGTTCAGGGCTTGTCTCCGACACGACTTATACAGCTATTGGGGGTCTGACGTTACTAGCCCCCTAGGCCGGATATGCGATACTCATAGACGAAGGGACCGGACTGTATATACATTGTCACTGTTAGGCTCAGTAGGGTTTCTGGATGAGTTCGCTCATCAGCCTCCCTTGAGGTCAGTCCATGGGCAGCCGTTACGCACAGCTAGTGCCGCTGACGGCTTGTGGTTGAACCCACTGCCAGGGTACTGACGAGTCATTAGAGTCCCCCACAGATAGTTTCCCAAGTTCGGGCGAAACGTTGTAGAGGCCGTATGGTTTTATGGCAGGGTTCGGAAAATGCACGTGCGTTTACGCACGTGTCATTTTTCGGGCAGATAATACTGGTGGGCTTTGGTTTAAGCCGGATCCATGTATTATAAAGAGTAGATATAATATCTTTGTCTCAGTTGCATTTGTATTCGGTCGTAATACAAATGCGGGTATATTTATACAGTTACGGGGTTATCCTGAAATTCGTTTCGGGATCACTTTTGGAAGTTGCCAGTTTCCAGTTTTCTATCAGTCGTATTTAACATTTGGTTAAATACGGATTTTATCTTTTCTTGAGATGAGTGTGGAAGCTTCTAGAAGGTTCTAGAAGTGGTGAGGTGTTTAGTGAGTCATGGTTGCATTTAATGGTTCCATTAATGCTTGATGACTAGGTTAATGATTCATCATTTCATCAAGTGTGTTCACACTTTGTGTTCACACTAGAGATATTTTCTTATTGTCACCTTCCCCTCTCCTACACTCACCCCCCACCTCTATATATGTGGTCGGCCCTCCTCCTCTCTCATACGCACACTTTGTAGAAAAAGAAATGGTTGTTGGTTAAAAGATTATGATAGTTTTCGGTGTATGGAATTTCACAGCTCATTTCATTCCATCACCTGATTCCCATGGCAACTTCATTAACCGTTCGTCCTTGGCTTTGGACGAAGAGAGACAAAGTATTCCACTCATTCTCTACATCAATCTTGGTCGTCTCTTTTTGCAAACTTGACGACCGAGTTGCCTCGAGTCAAAGGCGGGAGCCCGTTTAAAGATCCGATGACATGGTGCCACCTAGACGAGGAGATCAGAGATCAACGAGATCGGAGCAGCCGCAACGGAGCGTGGGATGATGGTTAAAGCACGAAGGACTCGGATCGTTCGGTATAACCTTTCTTCCCTCTTTGTAGATTGTTAGTTTAGCGTTAATGGAAGATCCGGGTTTTAGTATACGATAGCGCCAGTTATAAAAAGTTTTTGTTCCGCATTTTGGCGTCTGAAAGACGGCCGAGGCGCTACCGTAGACTTACAATTCCATTTCAGATCGCATTGCCTCCATCCATTTCACAGAGTCCCCACTTGTGATGGCCTGCTCGAAACTAGTTGTGTCATCATCTTCCATGATGTAATCCTCACTCCCACCGTCAATGAGAAAACCGTAGTATCTCTCAAGCGGATGAGGAACCCTACTAAATTTGCGGAGTGGCTGAGGTTCATCGAGGACTATTGAATCCTCCAGCTCCACCAAATCATCAGCTGTAGTTTGTATAGCTGGAACTTCTTCCAACTCTACATCTTTACCACTAATTTCTTTTATATGAAATTTCTTTTCTAAAAAGGTGGCATGTTGAGCAACAAACACCTTTTGTTCCTCACTGTGGTAGAATAGATATCCATATGAATTCTTTGGATATCCCACAAACTTGCAGAGAACTGATCTTGCCTCGAGTTTGTCCGGATTTTGATTTTTAACATAGGCCGGACAACCCCACATTTTAACTCGTTTAAGATATGGTCTCTTTCCACTCAATATCTCATATGGTGATTTAGGCACCGATTTCGATGGAACATGATTCAATAGGTATGCGGCTATCTCAAGAACATAACCCTAAAAGGAAATAGGTATCTCAGTAGTACTCATCATAGAGCGCACCATATCTAATAGGATGCGATTCCTCCGCTCCGATATACCGTTTTGCCGTGGTTTATACGGAGGAGTAAGCTGAGAAAGAATCCTATTCTCTTTAAAATAATCCAGGAACTCCGTGCTTAACTATTCTCCTCCCTGATTAGATCGAAGGATTTTAATACTTTTACCCGTTTGGTTCTCTACTTCGCACTTATATTCCTTAAATTTCTCAAAATCTTCAGACTTAAGTTTCAATAGGAATATATGTCCGTATCTTGAGAGATCATCGGTGAATGTAATAAAGTATGCGGAACCATTTCTGGCATGTGTAGACATAGGATCACATACATCACTATGTATTAGTCCCAAGAGTTCAGTAGCTTTTTCTCCGTGTCTAGTAAATGGAGATTTAGTCATTTTGCCTTTGAGACATGACTGGAAAGTTTCATAAGATGTAAATTCGAGCGGATTCAAATATCCATCCTTATGTAACTTAGCTAGTCGTGTCGCATTGATATGACCTAGTCTACAATGCCACAAGAAGAATTCGTTCATTTCTGAACTTTTCCTCTTGTGTGTGTTCTGTATGTTAAGAACTATATTTTGATTCGGACGTATATACCGTTACATAACGTGTCTAAACCAATAAACACTTGATTTAGGAAAATGTTCATAACATTATCCTCCAATACAAAATTTTATCCATCTTTATGTAATATAGATACTGATATAATATTGAACATCATTTCTGGTACGTAATAACAGTCGTTTAGAATCAGTGTATTACCATTAGGTAATACTAGGTGATATTCGCCAACTGCTTTGGCTGCAACCATTGCACCATTCCCTACTTTGAGAGAATGATCACCTAATCTCAGTTTTCTACCTCTCTTTAACCCATGTAACATATTATAAATATGGGATCCTGATCCGGTATCTAATACCCAGGACATAGAACAAACTGATAAACAATTCTCGGTAACGAACACACCCGAAAAAGATGCATCATCATGTCATTCCTCGTTCGGGTCGCATGGGAATCTGGGTATTCCCTTATTTCCTGCTCAAATTTATAACAGTTATAAGGTAGAGCGAAACCAACATTCCCCAGCTCAGTATAACAAGCGGGTTCGGTCAATATACCAATATTATTATCTTGATTAAGGCGTGTCATGGTCGCAACCTGGAAAAAGAGAGAGAAGAAAACACTTTAGCGTATGCTCTTGCAAGATTAGATTGGTTATTATCTTATCTAATCAGGATGTCTCCCACTGTTTTTATCAAATATTCCTTCAAACCGTAAAAGGTAAGACTAGACGGGATTAATTACATCCTACAAGTTCGCCAATCGTTCAGCCAGGCAGGTATTGGTACTCCGAGGGAGTCTCCCTGTGCTTTCGCATGGAACTAATTAAATAAACTCGTTTTCGTAGGGGCGTAACCCTGTTAACACCTTTCTTAGACACCTACTTGATCATCTAATTGTAAAGTGGAAAACTCTCCCAGGAGTAACTCTTACTCGCAGTGGGTATCGGGATCCAACTATCTCATAGAAGGTATGCAATCTCATTGCAAATTTTAAAACTTGAAATTCCCAATATTGTTTTTGCCCCCAGCGTCCTATGACCTTGACGGAGGCCAACAAACCTTAGGGCGCCAGTCAAGTTCAACCCATTCATTTTCCGATTGAATTAAAACCACCCGTACGACCCTTGACGGTTGCCAACAAAATCGTACGACTACCCTAATCCAATCACATTATATGTTTACAGATAAGCACTAATTAGCTACCACACACTACGTCTTGACGGAGGCCAACAAACGTAGCAAAAATACTAAATAGTCCTTATCTGAAATGACGGAGGCTACGATAGGTTTTTAAGCAAACCTTTTGCGTAATGAACTTGATATCGTCGTAGAAGCGAGTGATTTGAAAAGTTGTGGTTTACGCACCACTTTTTAAAATCGAATAGTGTTCAAAACAAATCGAGTGGATTGTATCATTTGTTAGCTTTTGCTAAAGAGGTCATTCCCGGTGAAGGGATCTCGGCTCTTTCCTCATCGAATGAAGTGAGGGATATTCATAAAGAATACCGCTATGCAAAGCAAGAACTAGAACTGCCTTTTTCAAAATTTGATTCTACAATATCTTTAGGTTTCTTTCCTTTTCATTATTCTCATTAATGAAGTCCCTTCATTTATGTTTCCTAAACATCACAGATAAAGAAACGAAAATACAACGTACGCTTATACTATCCGCATTAGCCATGGAGCCCCGTCATGCACCGTTAGGTTACTTAACTACAGACAGAGCGGGGGATGGACTAGCGCGGGTGCAAAACATAAGCAACGTTTATTATATATCATATATATAATATAAAGCATTCGTCTCATGCAGTTATATGATCTCATCACAGAACATTGCAGCAGAAGTCATCATATGAAATATAGGATATACTAGGAGGTCCGTGTTTTAAATTAAGCCAGTAAAAACTACGGATTCTACGGTCGTGATGAATAGCCAAACCCACATCCATAGACCCCTACGAGAGCGGCAAGCAACCCTGCCAATTCTATAGTTAGGAGACCCAGTCTCGACTCCTCGCGATGGTCTCTCACTAGACTCTAGAACCCGGTTACTTGTGCTCCCCACCTTAGGTCTATCCTACTGCGGAAAAGTAAATAATATACATCAATGGTGACATCATCCTCAACCCAGAAGTGTCCCAATAAAAGAATATTACATACAAATTTTTACAAGAATGAAGATGAAAAACACTTATCTTACGCAAAACCCCCCGGCTATTCAATCACGACGGTCCAATATAACATATCACAGCAACACATAACATCACATATCATCAATATAAGTAAATATGTGTATCCCAATTGCCGTTGACGTATAGCAACGAAATCAGCGATACACCACATATTACACTTACGGTCAAAGAAAAGAAATGAAAACTACAACAATTAGAATCCGCAACACATTAGACATCATAAACCCGGAATATCTCATACTTCGGATTTCATCCCTAACACTATAAACCGGGCATTTTAATCTCAAATTGAAAACACTTTTCAATAACCCATCGGGAAATTCAACAAGATTCCCAATGTAACGTTCTGAAAAATCGTTTAGGTGAAATTTCCGATAATCGGTAAAATAACTGGTGTTTTCCATAAAAACCAAGATATAATTATTTTTCAACATAAACTTAAATATACCTATTCCAGCTATGTAATTTCTAGTATTTGGTATTTAATTGGTCGCTTGTAAATTTCTAATTTACTAAAATATTTACCGTAATTAATTATTTTAAATATTATTTTAAGCCTTCACTAATACATTTAATTAGTGATATTTACAAATTAGAATGGTTTAATACAAGTTTTGTGCATCATGGCACATTAAACCAAAATGTAACATGTCGTTTTTGAAATGAAAAGAAGTTGTCAAGATGGTTTTAGAAAATATAAAAGAAAAAGACTTAAGTTGTGAAAATAAATTAATTAGAAATTGAGGTATGGTGTTTATCTTTTTGTGTGTTCACTCACTCACTCACACTCACTCACTCACACACCCTCTCCCCTCATGAGCTGGACGAGACCAAGCTTCCCCAATCCCCCATTTTCGCCACTTCATTTACTCACAAAAAGAAAAGAAAAGAAAAGAATAAAGAAAGAAGAAGTTTGGGTGTTAATTATATGTTTAGATCTAATTTTAATTAGAAGTTAATATAACTTGAATTGCAAGATAAAATTTTAAAGAGAAGGTTTTGAATTAAGTTAGGGTTTTATTAATTGATTATGATTACAATGTGTAAGTTAATATCAATACATGAAAAATCAAAACTAGTTGTTAGTTTGCAAATTGGTGCTTTAAAATTGTCTAAATTATATAATTGTGCAAACTAGGTTTTTAGAATTTATGAAATTAAGTGAGATTAAAATCAAGTGGGTATTTTTGTGACTTAATTAAGTTGTTAAGTGATTATTGTAGTCACTAGATTTGTTAAACATCTAGATTTGTACTAAATTGGATAATGGATGCTTACTAGGTTTTTAGAATAAATCGATTTTATTTAAGTTTGAGGTTTTGATGGGGTTATAACCTATTTCTTAATATATCTAGTGTGTTGTGTAACGACGATTGGAGCGACTGGGTTTTTGGCTTGGTAGCTGCCACGTATAGCGATCCTAGTTGTGTTTTGTGGCGTTGTTGCGAGCGCGTCTTGTGCACCAAGTGCGTGCGCGTTTAGTTAGTGCGCGTGGTTGACTTGTATTGTTGTGTCCGCGACTATATATATATATTTATTCTCTTATTTCCTTGTGTACGTTTCTAGGATCGGGAGCAAAGGCGTCGGATGTGCCGCAGAAATGACAGAGATGAAATCGGATCAGATTAGCCGAGGAGTCCAGGTGAGTAGATGTATATCTACGGGGGAAGTCAGGTGGATGGCGTATAGCACCCCTGCAATTTCATAGGATATGATGCGTTATGATCTATATGTTGGAGATAGTGCCCTCATAGTCAATTATTGGATCGCAGGTACGTGATTGCAATGATTGCGGAGGACCTATACCGGTAGGATAGTCTCACTCGAGATGATAGTATGCTATCTGGTTTGCCTTTATAAGTCGTGTACATGTTCAGGTGACTGATTACATGTTACACTTTGATAGAGCCCTTAGGATCTTGCTTTACCACCAACAGTATGATGGCGATCATATACGTGATAGTTGGGTGGTTTATACGCATATCCTTAATTGTGGTCCCTAGTCGTGGGAGTTTCGAGACAGGGCATCGATACTCCGGAGTAGACTAGTGTGTACAGTCGAGACCCCGACGAGGGGCGGTGGCCGGTCTCACAAGCAACTGGTGTCAGTTGGATCACCTAAGATGTATACAGGTGCTCATTGGGTTATGAGTACACCGGACAGGACTCGCCGGGAATCTGCTAGTTAGTACTATATCTATCGTCAGATAGCAGTTCCATGGTGACATGTGTACAGGTTAGTTCATCGACCTGAGGTCGTCATTTGTCTCGTGTGAGTTCCCACTGTGCTTTGATTTCTACCCTACCACGGCTCAAAGGAGTCGTGCAAACAGGTAGTTTTTGGGTACAGTCCCGAGCCATATGGAGGCACGTGAGCGGATCGGCAGGGGATTCGTCTCTCCCGGTATTGGGGGCGAGATCGTGCTGTGTCTAGGAGAGCCATTACACAAAGCCCACGGCCGTGGCAGGAGATTTACTGGTAGGTACTCCAGTAGTATCTCAGGGTGTTATTGGGCTTCACTCCGACACGACTTATACTGCTATTGGGGGTCTGACGTTACTAGCCCCCTAGGCAGATATGCGATACTCATAGACGAACGGACCGGACTGTATATACATTGTCACTGTTAGGCTCAGTAGGGTTTCCGGATGAGTTCGCTCATCGGCCTCCCTTGAGGTCTGTCCATGGGCAGCCGTTACGCATAGCTAGTGCCGCTGACGGTTTGTCGTTAAACCCACTGCCAGGGTACTGACGAGTCATTAGAGTCCCCCACAGACACTTTCCCAAGTTCGGGCGAAACGTTGTAGAGGCCGTATGGTTTTATGGCAGGGTTCGGAAAATGCACGTGCGTTTACGCACGTGTTATTTTTCGGGCAGATGATACTGGTCGGCTTTGGTTTAAGCCGGATCCGAGTATTATATTGAGTAGGTATAATATCTTTGTCTCAGTTGCATTTGTATTCGGTCGTAATACAAATGCGGGTATATTTATACAGTTACGGGGTTATCCTGAAAGTCGTTTCAGGATCACTTTTGGAAGTTGCCAGTTTTCAGTTTTCTATCAGCCGTCTTTTAACATTCGGTTAAAGACGGATTTATCTTTTCTTGGATGAGGGTGAGTCATGCTTCTAGAAGGTTCTAGAAGTTTCTAGGATGGTGACTAGGTTCATGAACCTTTAATTGCATGATGACTAGGTTTAAGTGAGTCATGGTTTACTTTATTGCTTTTTGTTTTTGTTAAGATCTTTTCTTCATGATAAGCTTTGTGCTATGGTCACCACTTGGTTCCTACACTCACCCGCCCCCCTTTAAAGTGGCCGGCCCTCTCTCTCCTCCTCCACTCACTCACTTGAGAAAATTATGGTTGCTAAAAAGAAAAGACTAAAGTTTTGGATGCATGGAAATTTCATAGTTCATTTCTTGTTCCATTTCATTTCCATCGGCAACTTCATTAACCGATCGTCCACGGCTTTGGACGAAGTGAGACAAAGTCATCTACTCATTCTCTACATCATTCTTGGTCGTCTCTTTTAGCAAACTTGACGACCGAGTTGCCTCGAGTCGGATGCGGGAGCCCGTTTAAAGAATCGTCGACGTGGTGCCACCTCGACGAGGAGATCGGAGATCGACGAGATCGGAGCAGCCGCAACGGAGCGTGGGATGATGGTTAAAGAACGAAGGACTCGGATCGATCGGTATAACCTTTCTACACTCTTTACAGTTTGTTAGTTTAGCAATAATGGCAGATCCGGGTTAAAGTACACGATAGCGCCAGTTAAAAAGTTTTTGTTCCGTATTTGGCGTCTGTAGACGGCCGGGACGCTACCGTAGACTTAAAGTGGTATCAGAGCCTCACCATTTTGATATACTGACTTGTGCTAACGCGTTTAAAAGATCGATTGAACGGATTTTTCGAAAATCGCAATTTCTAGTATTAAAGTTTCTGTTAATTTTCAAACTGGTCCAAATGTCATTTTGACCATACCAGAAAATCAAGCAGGGTTTTTTAGGAATACTGTAGAAATTCGAGGAAGTGATTCCACTGTTCCGCCGCGGATCCGCGGCCCAAGCCAGGGTTTGCCGCGGATCCGCCTCAGGAAAGTGAGATCACTCACTCAATTTTCTACAGTGTATTCTATGTTGGAAATTGGGGTTTTTGGTATATATTTTTTGGGCCCAGATTTTGTTACTGTGCAGCAGATTTGCATAGGGCCCACTTCGGGAAATTTAGTCGATCGAAATTTAAACATGTTAGTTTACAGTGCTTACATTATATCTCCGACCGGGAATGTAATTTGATCGGTAAACCGCGTCTGATTGCTATAGTTCTTTTAGACGGGTTTGCGAACGTGACATTCGCGTTGATGTTCTGTGTTGTGCTGTGATGTTGCGGATTTGTCGTGGTGGATAGCAGTGTGAAATGGTAGTACAGTTTGAGTTTATTTGTACATTTGATATTGCGGGGCGAGCGTCCAACTTGTGGACTGCCGTCACTGCCTGTTGTATAATATTCTTTTGGGGCACGACCAGGTTGCGGTCGATGTACCTATTGTACTATTTTTCATTACTGTACTAGGTTTTGCCCCGCGACGGAGTGCACGGATAGCCGGGTTCTGGAGGGCAACGGGTCCGCATCTCATGGCTTTGAGAGGCAGAGGGGTCCCACTCTAGAATTGGCAGACTATTCGCCATACTCGTAGGGGGTACAGGTTGACCCTAGGAGGGGTGCCCAAGTTTACCGGATTCCGTGAAGTGCGGGGTGGTCCATTCACTATGCTGTAGGGGGCTGCCTCGCTTCAGATTTTGGCGGGTAACTTGCCGCACCCATAGGGGTCTAGGTTTCATTGCACAGGCTATCCACACGACAGGGGAACGTTGAGTTTCAGCAGCGGCTCTGTGAAACTCGGGGATCCCAGATATCTGTATTGTTCTGTGATGCTTATTACTTTTCTGTAATGTTGCATACTATCACGCCTGGAGCGATTATTGTATATTGGTTTATATACTATTAGATGTTGTATATGTTTTACACCCGCGCTAGTCCAGTCCCCGCTCTGTCGTTAGTTAAGTAACCTAACGGGTAATGACGGGACCCAGTGACGAATGCGGATGGCATATACGTACATTTTATTTTCGTTCTTTTCTGGTGTGATTATTGATGGGACTGCGTTGATTCTGATCAATGCAAAGGAAAACAAACCTGTTTACAGTTGTTGGAACAAATTTAAAAAGTGTTATTGCAAAGACGTTTTCTTTTGTTATGCATAGCGGTAGTCAGTGGAATATCCTGCACCTCATTCGACGGGGCAAGGGCCGATATCCCTTCACCGGGACTGACCCCTTGGGCAGAAGTTTGCGTCAGGGTAATAACTTCACTATAGTAGATTACATGTTGCTTTGCATAGCGGTATTCAGTGGAATATCTGCACCTCATTCCACGAGGAAAGAGCCGAGATCCCTTTACCGGGAGTGACCTCTTTAGCAAAAGGTTTTCGCCACTATATTTTAAAAAGCTATCAGGTTCTTTCAGCGATATCAAGTTCACTACGTTAAAGGTTTTTCCGCCAAAAACCAGCCGTAGCCCTCCGTCACTTCTTTTGGGTATTCAGTAGTATTCAAGCTATGCATTTTAGCCAAAGTTAAGGCATAGTGTTTGGTAGCTGCTGGGTATTCATTTGTTGCATAGATAGATGAGTTAGTTTGGGACAGTCGTTCTGCCGATTGGCCAAAGTCAGGGGCATGTGCGGGTGGGTTCAAATTGACAAGATAGTGACGGGTAGAACTTGGCATGTGACTTATGACATTTTGACCAAAGCCAAGGTTATAAGAACATGGGGCAAAAATCATATCAGGAGTTTCTAAAGAAACTGAAACTTGCCAAGTATGCGCATACCTTCTGGAGTATGAGTAACGTGGATGCATTCCATCACGTTATCATGCGATGAGAGTTGGATCCTGATTCCCACTGATGAGTTGGTTTACTCTTCGGATGATCCCGATTGATTCTTCTTTAGGTTTGGAGGAGAATTTGACAGGACAGTGGGAGGTTTCCGGATTAGATAAAGTGATGACCATTCTGATCTAGGTTAGAGTGCACGCAGAGTGTTTCTTTTCTCTCTCTCTTTCGCAGCGACCTTTGACCGACCCTAGACTATGACTCAGTGACCAGGTTGACCGAACCTTCTTAAAATACTGGCTTTTGGATTGTCTATGTTGCATAAGTCATTGCCACTCCTTCTTTAACCCTTTGAATTTCTCAGAACACCCGTATTACTACGGATATCCACTTCCATTGGATAGATCCATCGTATGGTTATATACGAACTCGAAGGGACTTCTTCGAGGATGGATCCAGGTTCAGGAGAAATAGAATTGGTTTATTCAGTTGTCTTTTATTATCACCTTCTCTCAGATTGCGAGAGCTCCTTGGTTTAGGAAAGTACACCTATTACGCTTATTGGATAGTCTTATTCCAAACCATAGGCAGGTGCCGAAAGGTAGGGAATGAAGAAAACCAATTAGCCTAAGTAGGGTGTGCAGAAGGTAATATGTAAAGACAAAATAAAGGGATTAGAAAGAGGGCAAAGTAAATTGCGACTGATATCATTCACGACCAAAACCGCGTACTTCATCACCACTCCTATTTCACCTTTAAATGAATAAGGTATTATTCAGTTGTCTTTTATCATCACCTTCTCTCAAGATACGAGTACTCCTTGGTTTAGGAGGGTACACCTATTATGCTTACTGGATAGTCTTCTTCCAAACCATAAGCTGGTGCCGAACGGTAGGGAAGGAAGAAAACCATTTAGCCTAACGATGGTGTACAGAAGGTAACGACTAAAGACAAATAAAGGGATTTGGAGAGACGGCAATAAAATATATGGTTGAAGTCATGAATTGGATTATGGAAGAGGCATTACTATGAATACCAGGATACCCCTACGAAACATTTTCATGTTTCAGTGCATTGTTAAAGGAAAAACTGTTTTCCCGATTAGATACTTACTCCAAGGGTATGTATTTACCAGGTTTCATTCTCATATCTGTATGGTTTTACAGATGATGAGTGGGAGTAAGTTATTGGGAATTAGGTGATCATCCTCATTATATCGGAATTCGTTGAAATTGGTGATATTTGAGGAAATCGCCAGGGTACAGTTTTCAACCTACGACGCACAGGTTTTGAGTTGTTTAACTCAGCGGACTTATACAGAGTATTGTATGTTGTCCAGTGTCCATCAGGACAAAGGGGTAGGTCCTCGTACTATGTTCTGTTTACTTATAACTTCTCTAGTATTTAGACGAGTGTTTCGTAGAAATACAAGGTCTAAGTTTTGAGAAGTTGTGGGTATAAGAATAAAGTAGAGAACCAGGTGTCACAAGTATCGGGATTCTTCAAAAAGATCGAAGATGTAGATTCTTGTGATTGGTATTCAGATGATAGTGATGGTTTTGAGAAACGTGTTTCTCTTTCAGGTTACTCATAATTGGATGGATTCCTAAGTTGAGTAATGCTGATTAGCCTCTTTCCATTAAGATGATATGCACTGGAGACAGCTGCATGATTTGAATCTGGTTCCAACTAAATAAGTGCCAAAGTTTCTGTATTGGATATAGAATAGATCGTACCTTAAAAGATGTTAAGGCACGGGGAGTTGTCCAGCTTATGCTTAAAACCAGACTCTGGATAACTCAGGGCACGTTTCTGTAATGGCTGTTTGTGGGTTGACCCTGGCTATGACGAGGGTTGATATTCTACCATTTGGAAGATCAATAGTGATATTGTTCTTGACTCGCCACAGTTTTAGTAAAATGAATCTTTTTCAGAAAACAGTAGTGGGAGTATGGTAGAACTGGAAGTGATTCCAGAACCGCGAACGATTACGGAAAATTTAATAGGACTTATGTATTCAATCAGGTTTGACATTCCATTAGCCACTCCGCAGATTTGGTGGGTAACCTCAGACACCCGAGAGGTACTCCGGTAGCCTCAAGGACGGTGACAGGGAGGTTCTTATCTACACAGACTTGACACTACTGTTGTTCCAGGTTATGAGACCCGGTAGGAGGGTTGTCGTAGTCAGTGGGAGCAGCGGAAGCATAGTGGGCAAGATGCTTATATCTATTTATAGACTTGAGCAGTTATAGCGGAGATAGATCATCTAATTTTGATGTGACAGTCATAGGTTTGACTTCATCAGAATAGGGGATGGATCTGTTAAGAAGGTAGTAGGGTGTGATGTCATGGTATATGGATGACATACACAAAGTAGGAAGTAAAATTCCTATACTACGATCGGTTGTACTGTGGTCGTCACACAGTTGTTTCTCCAGACAGGATATGGATATAATATTTGACATTCTGGTTTCTAGATCTATGGTTTTAGATCTGGATTTGGGTAGTTTCCCAATGTAGGTACTTTGACAGTATTCTAATGGTTTATAGAATAGATGACTCCTAGCATGGTGGTGTAACTGCAGGTGATGGAGTCACCCTCTCTAAATGTGACGTATAGACTAAAGAGGAGAGGGATGTGCATGATTGACAGATCACTTGCTTAGGCAATTGAGTCAACCGTGAGATGTCAAGTACCACACCAGATGTTGTTTTTGCACTAGATGCGATTAGTTTATATTAATCCAATCCTGGAGAAACATAAGGAAGCAGTTTTAGAACATAAGTACATGTTCTACGGATTTGATGACGGCAGCCTCCTTCGGGAGACGATTATCATTCCAGGCTTCAAAGGTGACATGGATGACAGAGTGATTGTCAGAGTTATAGTTTTCCCTCTGACGAGGGACAGTATTATGGACAGGTGGTCCAAGAGAATACTGTGGGAGGCATGGTGCAGGATACTGATTAGGTTCAGTGATCGATACAGTCTAAGAACTTTGGATTTGGAGTTCATTTATGAACTAGGTCCCATCAGATATCCAGACATATTCTAAGACAGGTATTACTCGATTCAGGAGATGGCTTTCTCCGTGAATTTGAGATTAAGAGAGATATAGAAAGAAACATCTAGGCGGATCCACTCACTGAGGCTATTTCTCGAACACAATAGTTTTACAAACGGGCTTTGTGAAACTGATTAGTAGAGGCGTTGGATGTTCGGTTTCACACGGGCTATGAGTAGTCGACATTGCAATAATTAGCCTTGAGTGCAAGTGGGAGATTGTTGGAGATAGTGCCCTCATAGTCAATTATTGGATCGCAAGTACGTGATTGCAATGATTGCGGAGGACCTATACCGGTAGGACAGTCTCACTCGAGATGATAGTATGCTATCTGGTTTGCCTTTATTAGTCGTGTACATGTTCAGGTGACTGATTACATGTTACACTTTGATAGAGCCCTTAGGATCTTGCTTTACCACCAACAGTATGATGGCGATCATATACGTGAGAGTTAGGTGGTTTATACGCATATCCTTAATTGTGGTCCCTAGTCGTGGGAGTTTCGAGACAGGGCATCGATACTCCGGAGTAGACTAGTGTGTACAGTCGAGACCCCGACGAGGGGCGGTGGCCGGTCTCACAAGCCACTGGTGTCAGTTGGATCACCTAAGATGTATACAGGTGCTCATTGGGTTATGAGTACACCGGACAGGACTCGCCGGGAATCTGCTAGTTAGTACTATATCTATCGTCAGATAGCAGTTCCCTGGTGACATGTGTACAGGTTAGTTCATCGACCTGATGTCGTCATTTGTCTCGTGTGAGTTCCCACTGTGCTTTGATTTCTACCCTACCACGGCTCAAAGGAGTCGTGCAAACAGGTAGTTTTGGGTACAGTCCCGAGCTATATGGAGGCACGTGAGCGGATCGGCAGGGGATTCGTCTCTCCCGGTATTGGGGGCGAGATCGTGCTGTGTCTAGGAGAGCCATTACACAAAGCTCACGGCCGTGGCAGGAGATTTACTGGTAGGTACTCCAGTAGTATCTCAGGGTGTTATTGGGCTTCACTCCGACACGACTTATACTGCTATTGGGGGTCTGACGTTACTAGCCCCCTAGGCAGATATGCGATACTCATAGACGAACGGACCGGACTGTATATACATTGTCACTGTTAGGCTCAGTAGGGTTTCCGGATGAGT
The DNA here is from genome assembly GCA_030015575.1 of Agapanthus africanus. NCBI lineage: Eukaryota > Viridiplantae > Streptophyta > Magnoliopsida > Asparagales > Amaryllidaceae > Agapanthus > Agapanthus africanus. The sequence continues at coordinate 82,772,124 of JASDDO010000004.1, read as the reverse complement.
TGACTCATCGGCCTCCCTTGAGGTCAGTCCATGGGCAGCCGTTACGCATAGCTAGTGCCGCTGACGGTTTGTGGTTAAACCCACTGCCAGGGTACTGACGAGTCATTAGAGTCCCCCACAGACAGTTTCCCAAGTTCGGGCGAAACGTTGTAGAGGCCGTATGGTTTTATGGCAGGGTTCGGAAAATGCACGTGCGTTTACGCACGTGTTATTTTTCGGGCAGATGATACTGGTCGGCTTTGGTTTAAGCCGGATCCGAGTATTATATTGAGTAGGTATAATATCTTTGTCTCGGTTGCATTTGTATTCGGTCGTAATACAAATGCGGGTATATTTATACAGTTACGGGGTTATCCTGAAAGTCGTTTCAGGATCACTTTTGGAAGTTGCCAGTTTCCAGTTTTCTATCACCCGTCTTTTAACATTCGGTTAAAGACGGATTTATCTTTTCTTGGATGAGGGTGAGTCATGCTTCTAGAAGGTTCTAGAAGTTTCTAGGATGGTGACTAGGTTCATGAACCTTTAATTGCATGATGACTAGGTTTAAGTGAGTCATGGTTTACTTTATTGCTTTTTGTTTTTGTTAAGATCTTTTCTTCATGATAAGCTTTGTGCTATGGTCACCATTTGGTTCCTACACTCACCCCCCCCCCCTTTAAAGTGGCCGGCCCTCTCTCTCCTCCTCCACTCACTCACCTGAGAAAATTATGGTTGCTAAAAAGAAAAGACTAAAGTTTTGGATGCATGGAAATTTCATAGTTCATTTCTTGTTCCATTTCATTTCCATCGGCAACTTCATTAACCGATCGTCCACGGCTTTGGACGAAGTGAGACAAAGTCATCTACTCATTCTCTACATCATTCTTGGTCGTCTCTTTTAGCAAACTTGACGACCGAGTTGCCTCGAGTCAGAGGCGGGAGCCCGTTTAAAGAATCGTCGACGTGGTGCCACCTCGAATCGGAGATCGACGAGATCGGAGCAGCCGCAACGGAGCGTGGGATGATGGTTAAAGAACGAAGGACTCGGATCGTTTGGTATAATCTTTCTACACTCTTTACAGTTTGTTAGTTTAGCAATAATGGCAGATCCGGGTTAAAGTACACGATAGCGCCAGTTAAAAAGTTTTTGTTCCGCATTTGGCGTCTGTAGACGGCCGGGGCGCTACCGTAGACTTACACCATATACATATATGTTATTATGAGACGTGAATAATTAGCAAGAAAGGTGCTTTTAGTTAGTTTTTTAGTCGCGAAACCCTATAGTAAAGGTTGACACACGCACACATGCACACACGTGATATGATTTTGGTTGTATATGTTTATATGTATATATATCTAGATATATGTAGATGTGTTAGTGTGTGTGTGTGTGTGTGTGTGTGTGTACGTATACACGGATGATGAGCCCAGTATATGATACTTGGAGATGAGACGATATGATCGGGCATGATGTCGTAAGATTGTGATATGTGATTGGGTCGTGATATGATACGACCTGATATTATAGTGGATCGTTGAGCGATGTGTTTTCATACACACGCGGATATATGTTTGATGATATGGGGATGTACTAGATTTTAGAACGGTACCCCTAATTCATGATTTTTACGATAATGATACTATATGAATAATGAGGTACAGGTGATATTTGACCCGTACCCCGATTTTGGGATGCCGTACGATGGATTTTACCGTACGAGATATATATATGATGATTGATCTGCACTCTTGACTCAAGGATGTCGTACTATGTATTTTACCGTACGTGACACTATTGAGGTGGGATCGCCGACTACTATATATATCGACTCGGGCTTTAGGAGGATTTACTTTACCCTTTAGACTGGGCTCGAGTCATACTTATTTTCAAAACTAATGAATCGTGATTATTTTAAAGTCAGGCCGAGGGATACTACGGATTTTTCAAAATACGTATCTTTTCTCAAAGACCCCGTAGCCCCTATTTTTCTAAAACCACGATTCGTGCTATTTCAAACACCAAGAATTGAATGACTCGTATTCGGAAAGGTATATTCTTAAATGTTGCGGTTACTACATCCTTTTCCGTATATTCATGTTGTTATCATCACATTGCATGCTTATAAATGTGTGCTATTTAGTTATTATGAAACCCTGTTGTCAGGACACCAGCACTATTACCGATGATGCGTATGCTCAACGTACACTTGTTTGCCGGCTCACACACATCATCATCGGTAATTTCCATGTCACACACACATTAGAAAAACATTACTTCGTTGGTATAAATTGCTAGCTGGTAGTTTCAACATAGTACAAGTACGCTTGTCTTCATATGCTATTTTAGATATTGCATTTCTTACTCAGTTACTTCATGCATTTATGCATTCATTCTGTTATGCAATATCGTGGGGTTTTATGCCGATATTCACTGTTCATTGACTCGTGATTTTGAGATTTCTGGATTCGGGAAACCGCATGTGAATTTTTATAAACCTATGATTATTTTAAAAGAGAAAGATGCGGTTTTCCTCGATATGATGAGTAACGTCCACCATGATGTTTTCTCGGTTCTGAGTTGGTTTTCGAGACCCGATTTAAGGAGTGGAGGAACCGTCTGTGGGAACATGGTGGACCCGGTACGGTACCCCGGGGGGAGAGAGAGATTTCGTGGGGATGACGATGAGCCTGGCAGGAGCAGACTACGTACCAGTGATTGTATGGAAACTCAACGGATATCCAAAGGATACCGTTCGGAGTTATGAAAGAGATGGATATAAGAGACGATCAGAGGATGCGGCGCCTGAGATATGATGATTTACATGTCGATGGAGGACACGAGTTTCATGATGTTTTGAGTGTCGGTGATGGACACTCAGGTTTTATTGTGATTTTTGTGTGTCGTTGATGGACACACGTTGGATGATGCATTCATATATGATACAAATGATATATTATTATTCGTAACACGGACATGAGTACTTGATATCACACTTATGATATGTTGTCACCTTTTCGTAGTATTATATTTTATTTGTATGACCTAGGTGAGAGTCATACATGCGATTTCTTCTCGGTGATGTTTTCTACTCACGAGTTGGCAACTCACCCCCGTTGTGCCACTGTTTCTTATAGGTTTGGCCGTACAGGTTTCGTTGCGTCTTGCTAGCACTGCAGGGTTACTAGGCACTCTAATAAGGTTCTACAAGGCATCAACCATGCCCGATTTAAAATTTAGCCACGCCGAACAACCCTAAACCAAGATCTTAAACTAGAGATTAGGCGAAACAAAGTATGTTATACACTTTAACACTAAGAGTTTGCGATTACAACCTTTGTAGTCCGGTCCTTCACTTCTAAAGCTCCGTGTTGAGGTCCCTTCGCTGCGATCATCTTGTTCCCGGACTCTAGAGAGGTTTCACGAAGAGATAGATGCAAGCTAGCTTGCGATCTTTGATAACTAAGATGATCTACCTTGAAGTTTCTTTAACACAAGCTCTCACTCACTAAATGAAGTGAACACCCTAATCTAAATGCTAGGATAGATTAGGATGATGAAGTAGGATTTATGCTCTCATTTATTTTCTATTTCTCACATTAAATCATCACATAAAAAACCTAGAAAGCTTTCTCAAAGCTCAAGGAAGAAGAAGAAGAAGGAAATTCCTTTTGTGTTGAATAATGAAAATTTTCATAATGATTAATAATGCAACCATGGTTGAATATGATAAGGCTAACCCATGTAGAGAGTTAACTAGGGTTAAGGGTGTGGTTTGGGTAAGGAAAATATCTCACAAAATATCCATCATAATATCTTTGCAAGAAACAAAAGGAAACCTTCTAGAAGGTTCAAGAAAGAACTAACCCAAATCAAACCCTAACCTTGTTTAATCTCCACAAAACATGTTGCATTAGTAATCATATCACGTTACAATATTATATATCACATATACAATATTTATTGTAACAAAATAAAATAATACAATTAACATATATCGCATATATCAATGTATTACCCGAGTGAGAAAAGAATCTTTTAGTGAGCTTATATCAGTTAATGTAATTTAATAGATCAAATATATAATTATACATTAAATTATCGAATCAACACTTGATCCGATAATCCGGCTATTTCACAAATAACCGACTAATATAATCTGTATCAGTTCATTGAATCAACACTTGATCGATGACCCGGCTATATCACATATACTCGACCGATATCTTATATCATGAGAATCTAATACGGTATCATATACACGTATTGTTCTCAGTCCCGCACATATCATATATGCGCTCCTACTCCATTTTGCATGAGTCAAGAAACCTCTGTGTAGGACTCTAAAGAATCGTCAATACGCCGGCAGTAGGTGATGATCATATCAAACACCCACAAGCTGCAAGCGGTCAGCTAAACGTAACAGCCATCCAGGTATTGAGCGATCAGAAGATCAACAAGCTAGCCTGTCCGTTCTCCTGTGAATCCAATCAGTAACACTCCCGTACAGTCCAGTCTCTTCGTCTGATATGTCGCATATCTCGCCTAGGGGTGGTAAACGTCAGACCCCAGTAGCTTGATAAGTCGTGTTGATATGAGGTCTATAACAGTTCGAGAAACTACTGATAACACTTACCAATAAATCTCAGCAACCATGGCCAGGGATTTCCAGTTATAGCCAATCGAACACAGCGCAACATCAACTCCCTCTACCGGGAGAGACGAATCCCCTCCTATCGCTCATTGCCTCTATGTGATTCGGGACTGTACCTAAAAGCCACCTTTTTGCATGCCCACTTGGACGTGATATGATGGAAATCAAAGCACAGTGGGAATCATACAAGACTCTATGACGATCTTGGGTCTACAGACTAACCTGTACCAGTGTCACCAGAGAACTGTAATCTGACGTGAGGTATAATAACATCTGGGAGTTCTCGGGGAGTCCGTCCAGTGTACCCAGTCTCCACTGAGCACCCGTATACCTTCTCTGATGTCAAACACCAATGGATATAGGATCATCCATCGCCCATCATATGGGTCAAGAAGTGCATACGTTAGTCTACTCTGTTATATCGATGCCCTTTCTCGATACACCTACGACTAGGAATATTTGAAGAATGTACTTGACGACTACACTGTCCCCACTAGTATGATCCGCATCATAGTCCTGGTAGTCAAGTACTCATCCTAAGGGCTTTATTAACATGTAACATAGAGACAATCAGAGTATATGTTAAGATAAAGTGTAACCAGATAGCATACTATCATGTCGAGCAAGAAAGTCCTCCCTATATATGTCCAAGCATCCACTACAATATACATCGTATGTATAGTAATGGCCTCTAGGGCATACATATAACTAACAGGCACACTGCTTCCTTCCAGGTGATCACTTTGGTAGGTGGGTTCACTTGCATCGTGACCACCGTTGTACTTTATTTATTTCAGTTGTATCTAGTAAACTCCATCAATCAGACTTGTATTATTTGATAGACTTAGCAAACCAGTTGTTTATTCTTTCGACCTTAGAGTCACACGCTTGTATATTATGGTTCTTCATTGGTTTTCTTGAGGATGTTTGGTTTTCTTCTGAGTTTTGATCCTCGCCCTTCTGCGTTGTATATTACTGCTTGAGTGGTTGTTTCCGCCAATTGGCGAAGAGCTATCTCCCGCTTGGGGATGCCCATATTCATTATTTATGTATATGCATGTTTGTACCCATTTGGGGCCAATATTTACAAAGGAGACTCTGCCGAACTTTTCGGAAAAATATGATGTTGCTTTTAAATGTTTAATCCCACTTATTTTGTTAAAACCACTTGCTTTAAAACAAGTCTTCCTTCACACTTTTCATTTAAAATGGTTTAGATTTCTGGGTTTTGGCTTACTTAGATTACGTTGCGCCTTGAGACGTTTCATAGTTTAAGTGCCAGTCACGTTCCGTGCATTCGGGTCATGACAAAGTTGGTATCAGAGTGCTAGGTTTAACCTTGGTTCGAGTCTAGGTTTGACTATGCAGAGTCTGGGCGTATATATATATATATATATATATATTCGGAACCTAGGCTTGACCTTACGGAACTTTGACTTGGTCGAGGGGGTATTAGACCCGAACTTTCGTCGTTTAGGTTGACCTTGGTTGATGGAGTAGGTGACTTAAATAGAGTGACACACCGTGTGTATGTTCCGCGGCATACTTACGATACACTACTCCGCTTAAGAAGCATTAAAATGTACATTTCATTGCACCGTATTCTATCGTTCCATTGATCTATCCTCATCGATATCGGATTGTAGTTTCTGTTACCACGGTTGCACAGGCAGAGAAAGCTGCGGCCAGAGTTACGGTCCGCATGAGCTCGTCATGGATGAGGACTGACTAGGGCGTAATTCCAGTGAGACACGATTGTATAGATGTGTCGTTTTATTGTGTTTTTTGTGACTCGAGCGTTTTGATGGATTGTTTTTACTAAGATTTCTCGAACGTTCAGATCAGCACCGGAGGATTGGGCCACTGCTAGAGTCCGGCTAGAATGTAATGACCGTTAATGTATCGTCTATTCTTAAGAATTAAGGCATTGTTTAGCGTGCGGACGAATGAGTTAGTTGTTGCTGCGACTGACAAGATATCGCACCAGATGTTTGATGCTATTGCATCACGAGTTTGTACTTAGGGATATGATAGAAGATCGCTAGTCACCCATGGATGAATGACTAATACATGTGGTTCGTTTGCATACCCCGATGCGAGGTCATCAGATTTATTGATTTCAGCTAGAGAAGACTTCACACAGGCACGTTGAGTGTCGATAGAAAATGGACGAATGATGAGTATTCCTCCGACGGTTTGGAAGAGTTTCCGAAGGCGTAGTTGGCCAGATACCTACCACCAGATATTGAGCTGTCGAGTTCGTAGTTTCGGAAGGGAGACTCTAGATATGAGTATAACCGTTTGTAGCGCAGTCCACACAACTACGAAGAGATGATTCCGAATTAGTCAATGTTGAAGAAAGGTGGAGTAAGAGGTTCGTATGAGATTTTGACGAGATGACGTTCCACTCCGTTAACATCAGAGATGTGATGCGCATGCAGAGACGTTGAATATGGATATATTTTTTTGAAGATGGCGTGATGTGTATGCAACTGTTCCGGAACAAGAAATGGATTTAGTAAAGGGTGATAGCATCCGGGCAGTTCGGCAGAAACGAGAATTTGGAGAGACCCCGACAGAATCTTTCTGGTATACTAAAAGAGAAGACTTGGAACCAGGATCGGTCGTATCATGCACACCCAGTAGGCGAGAGTTCGGCATTATCGACGAGACATATTATGAGTGACCAAGATAGTTAGCCAGAGATTTTAGAGGATGTACCAGAGCGGAACTGTTTCTGTCATCATTCCATATTGGGCCGAGGAGCTATATAACTGACAATCCGCAGTGAGAGACGAGAGCCTAAGGGCACAATGGCGCCAGACCATGAACAGGAGGAAAGTAGATATCTTGCTCTGCTATCTTGGAGGCACCGACACCCTTCGACATTGGAGAAAGAGCATATCGACGACAGTGTTTACGATTTGCGAATTGGTGATTCGAATATCACGTATCCGTCATTTTGGATTTCAGTATTTTGGGCAATTTATTTACATGATTCAGATTTTGTGCACCACAGTTGCACTCGACTTCGATTTGATCCCGTTCGAGATGTTTGATTTTGATTTCATGCCTATGGTATGAATGTGATTTGACTTGTGCTTTCAGGTCTAGTTTTCATGCACTTTTAGTACTTTGATTCAATTTTGTACACGCTGATGCATATGGTTGTGAGATTATTTACCACGGTATACCTTATTTGGATTGATGTATGTTGTATACCATCGATTTCGATTGTGATATTCGATATTTGTTTTCGTGCACCTTGTGCACTTGATTTGGATTCTTGCGCATATGTGGCGCGCTTGATGCGATTTTGGTGCACACCAGATGCACTAAATCGGGATTCTTCGTGCGTATCAGATGCACCTGATGTTGTTGTCAGGACACCCGTTACCTTTGATAGGTGTTTTTCGTGCACACCCGTTGCACATAGATTTTGTTCTGCGTTTATGTATGGCACTTGGGTTTGATTACGAATTTCGTACGCACCAGACGCACGTGGCATTCTTATACACATATTGGGATTAATTTCTTTTGGAGCAGTATGTTTTATGATATTTACTATTTGGTATAGTAGCTGAGCAGGACAAGTCCGAGGACAGTACCTGACTATGTTTTTTCATGCATCGATAGTTACCGAAGGGATTTCCACAAAAGAGCTATAGTCTCAGTATTTTCTTGTGTGTCCGAGATGACACGAAATATGTTACAAAGGAAACCCTTCAAAATTATTTTTAAACGGTGGGACGTGTGTGGTAAACAAAGGATATATATAGGTATACATATAGTTATTTTTCTACAATAAACTGTAGGGTTCCTAGGCACTCTTGTGAAGGTTCATAAGGCATCAAACATGCCCGAATAAAATTTTAGACGTGCAGAACAACCCAAAGCCGGGATCTTTGCTAGATTATTAGGGTTTAACATGCAAGTAAACATCTTTACTACTAAGTGTGAGGGATTACAACCTTTGTAGTCCGCTCCTTCGCTTCACAAGCTCCGAGTAGAAGTCCCTTCGCCGCCATCCACGATCTCCCGGACTCAAGAGAAGCTCCATGACTCGAACGATCCATGATAGCTTGTCGTATTCCTTTTCTCCGATGATCTACGTCGAAGTTGCAATAGCTCAAGCTCTCTCACTCTAATGAGGTGAACACCCTAATCTAATAGGCTAGATTAGATGAGGATGATGGAGTAGTATTTATGCTTTCTTTTTATATCATTTTCTCACAAGAAATCATCACAAAAGAAATAACTAGTGAGCTCTTTTCAAAACTCAAAAGAGAAGAAGATGAAGAATAATGAGAATAATCCTTTTGTGATGAATAGTAGATAAGAATATATGATTGATTATTGAACCATGGTCAAGGATGAGAGGCTTAACCTTTGTAGAGAATAAACTAGAGCTAGGGTTTGGTTAGGTTAAGAATGAGTCATGGATAAGTATCAACCATAATATCTTAACCAAGACAAAAGGAAATCCTTCTAGAATGAGCAAGAAGGAGCTAACCCTAATCAAACCCTAATCTCTTTTTATCATCCCTAAACATGTTTCATAATAAATCATATCATGTCACAATAATATATATCACATATATATTATATATTTGCAACAAAAGAAAATAATACAGTTAACATATATCATAAATATATCAATGTATTAATCCGGTGAGAAAATGAAATAATAAAGCGAGCCAATATTAGATAATGTAATACAATATATCTTATATATCATTATACATTAAATCATCAAATTAACACTTGATCCAACGATCCGGCTATATCGAATATAACCGACTAATATATCATGTACCGATTCATCGAATCAACACTTGATCCGATGACCTGGTTCATATCGAAGTATCGCGAGAATATAATACGGTATCTCATATCGCATTATCCTCGGCCCTGCACATATCACATATGTGCCTCTACTCCGTTTTTCCTGAGCCAAGAAACCTCTGTGTAGGACTCTAAAGAATCGTCAATACGCCGGTAGCAGGTGATGATCATATCAAACACCCTCAAACTACAAGCTGTCACCTAAACGTAACAGCCACCCAGGTATTGAGCGATCAGAAGATCAACAAGCTAGCCTGTCCGTTCTCCTGTGAATCCAATCAGTAACACTCCCGTACAGTCCGGTCTATTCGTCTAATATGTCGTATATCAAGTCTAAGGGTGGTGTTAGTTATGTATATGCCCTAGAGGCCATTGTTGTACATATGATGTATATTATAATGGATGCTTGGATATATATAGAGATGACTTTCTTGCTCGTCATGATAGTATGCTATTTGGTTTCACTTTATCTTAACATGTTGACTTGTATTGGTTTACTGTTTTACTCCCACATGTTGATAAAGCCCTTAGGATCTGTACTCGACTACTAGGACTATGATGAGATCATACTAGTGGGGCCGCGGTAGTCGATGAGTACATCCTATAACTGTTTCTAGTCGAGGGTATATCGAGACAGGGCATCGATACACCAGAGTAGACTAGCGTATACGCATCTTGACCCATATGATGGGTGATGGATGATCCCATATCCATCGGTGTTTGACATCAGAGATGGTGTACGGGTGCTCAGTGGAGACTGTGTACACTGGACGGACTTGCCGAGAACTCCCAGATGGTGATATACCACACGTCAGATGGCAGTTCTCCGGTGACACTGGTACAGGGTAGTCTGTAGACCCGAGATCGTCATAGAGTCTTGTGTGATTCCCACTGTGCTTTGATTTCCACCTTACCATGTCCAAGAGGGCGTGCAAAACGGTGGCTTTTGGGTACAGTCCCGAATCACATGGAGGCAATGAGCGATAGGAGGGGATTCGTCTCTCCCGGTATAGGGAGTTGATGTTGTCCTGTGTTCGATTGGCTATAACTGGAAGTCCCTGGCCAGGGCTGATATAGAAATTTACTGGTAAGTGTTACTAGTAGTTTCTCGACCCGTTATGAGCCACACATCGACACGACTTATCGGTTACTGGGGTCTGACGTTTACCACCCCTAGACTTGATATGCGACATATCAGACGAACAGACCGGACTGTACGGGAGTGTTACTGATTGGATTCACAGGAGAACGCACAGGCTAGTTTGTTGATCTTCTGATCGCTCAATACCTGGGTGGCTGTTACGTTTAGCTTACCGCTTGCAGCTTGTGGGTGTTTGATATGATCATCACCTGCTACCGGCGTATTGACGATTCTTTAGAGTTCTACACAGAGGTTTCTTGGCTCAAGTAAAACGGAGTAGAGGCGCATATGTGATATGTGCAGGACCGAGAATAATGCGATATGAGATACCGTATTATATTCTCGCGATATTTAGATATGAACTGGGACATCGGATCAAGTGTTGATTCGATGAATCGGTACATGATATATTACTCGGTAATATTCGATATAGCCGGATCATCGAATCAAGTGTTGATTCGATGATTTAATGTATAATAATATATATGATATATTGTATTATATTATCTAATATTGGCTCGCTTTATTATTTCATTTTCTCACTGGATGATACATTGATATATATGCGATATATGTTAATTGTATTATTTTCTTTTGTTACAAATATATAATATATATGTGATATATATTATTGTGACATGATATGATTAATTGTTAAACATGTTTAAGGATGATTAATTGAGGTTAGGGTTTGATTAGGGTCAGATGCTTCATGCACCTTCTAGAAGCTTTTTCTTTTGTCATTGTTAAGATATTTCATGGTGACTCATTTCTAAACCTAACCAAACCCTAACTCTAGTTGTTTCTCTACACAATCCTAGCCACTCATCCTTGACCATGGTTTATATATCAATCATATACATTTCTTTCTATTCATCACAAAAGGATTAATCTTATTATTCATTTTCCATTATCATCTTCTTCTCTCTTGAAAAAAGCTCACTTGATTTTCTTTATGTGATGAATAAATATGAGAAAATGATTTAAAAAGAAAGCAAAAATACTACTCTCTCATCCTCATCTCATCTAGCCCATGAGATTAGTGTGTTCATCTCTTTAGAGTGAGAAAGCTTGAGTCTTTGCAACTTCGACGTAGATCATCGGAGATTTGGAACACTTCAAGCTAGCATGGATCGTTCGAGTCGTGGAGCCTCTCATGAGTCCGGGAGATCGTGGATCGCGGCAAAGGGACTTCTACTCGGAGCTTGTGAAGTGAAGGAGCGGACTACAAAGGTTGTAATCCCTCACACTTAGATAAAAGTTATCATCTTGCATGTTAAACCCTAATAATCTAGCAAAGATCCCGGCTTTGGGTTGTTCGGCACGTCTAAATTTTTATTCGGGCATGTTTGATGCCTTATGAACCTTCACAAGAGTGCCTAGGAACCTTTCATTGGTATCAGAGCCTAGCTAGAGCATTAGGCGATGTGTTTACAAAGTTAAAACTCCGATCGAACCCGAACCGACAAAATATACCCCCTCTCTGGAAATTTTTAAAAATTTGGGTTTTTTCTGAATTAAAAATACGTAAAAAAATCAGCAGGGAATTCTAAGAATTACCATAAAATCCGGGCCCCCAATTCATCCAAACGGCGGCGGAACCGCGGCGCAAGCATGCTTGCGCGGCGGTTCCGCGGCGGAATGATGGATTGGTGACACGTGTCTTTTATGGTAATGTCCGTAGGTGCTTGTTGATGCTTCTGGGTATTTTTAATCTGTTTTAAATGTTAATTCTTCTGGGGTTTGTTTTGTAATAGTAGATTCGATCGGAATATTTAAATTCGTATTTCTTTCCGGATATTTAGAAACTGTTAAACTATTTGAACGGATATCATTAACTCACTGTTTCCCGGTACGGCGAACTTTCAAGTGTTGAATTTTTTTTCTGGTTTAAATCTTTCGAAAAAATTGTACAAGTTAAGCGGTGGACCCTCTAGAAGACAACAAATCTTAACTCGATTATGTGACCGTCTTGAACTGCCTTTTGAACCTTCGGGTTTGGGGCAGTACGGCGTGCCACGTGTGAGGCGTTGGCTTGACCCTTCTACGGCTGGATCACTGGTACTTTGACATATTCTGGGATTATTTGAACTCCGCTCAAGAGTTGAGCACTTTGGGAAATTTTGGGTATTTGATTATCTGTTCAGAAAGTTTAATATTATCTATTTATCTGGAATGTGATACAATATGTGGAATTCATAGAGTTAGGCATGAAATGCGAAGTATGTGATATTTCGGATTTACGATGTCTAAAGTGATTGTGGATTCCAAATGTTGTAGTTTTACACTTTCTTTTCTGTGACCGTAAGTGTAATATGTGATATCGCCGGTTTCGTTGCTATATGTCAACGACATTTGGGATACGCATATTTACTTACGTTGATGATATGAGATATTATATGTTGCTGTTATATGTTATATTGGATCGTCGTGTTCTGAATAGCCGGGGGTTTTATGTGAGATGAGGGTTTTTTTATTTTCATTCATGTAAAATTCATTTGTAATGTAATATTCTTTTATTTGGGGCACTTCCAGGTTGCGGTTGATGTCACCCTTGTATATTATTTACTTTTGCGCATTAGGTAGACCCAAGGAGGGGAGCACAAGTAACCGGGTTCTAGGGTCCAGTGGGAGGCTATTTCGAGGAGTCGAGACCGGGTCTCCTAACCCTAGAATTGGCAGTGTTACTTGCCGCTCTCGTAGGGGTCTTGGGATGTGGGTTTGGCTATTCATCGCGACCGTGGAATCCGTGTTTTATACAGGCTCGTATTGAAAACACGGACGTCCTAGTATATCCAATATTTCATATATGTTCTTCTGCTGCAATGTTCTGTGATGAGATCATATTACTGCCTGAGACGAATGCTTATACTATATATATATGCTGATATATAAATATTACTGCTTTCGTTTCTTCTGTGATGCTTAGGAAGCATAAGCTGATGGGATTTTATTGATGAGATTGATAAAAAGAAAAGAAACCTAAAGATGTTGTAGAATCAAAACTTTATAAAAAGGGTAGCTACAGTTTTGCTTTGCACAGTGATATATATGATATATCCTGCACCTTATTCGATGGGGAAAGAACCGACGATCCCTTCACCGGGAGTGACCTCTTTAGCGAAACTGGCAGATGCTATAAAACTCGGTTTGTCTTTTGATTGCTTTTAATGTTTTGCTTTGCACAGCGGTATATATGATATATCCTGCACCTTATTCGATGAGGAAAGGGCCGACGATCCCTTCACCGGGAGTGACCCCTTTAGCGAAACTAAGAAAAGCCTCAAAAACACTCCTTTTCAAAACTTCACTCGATTCTACGACGATATCAAGTTCATTATGCTCAGGGTTTTCTGAAAAACCTGCATAGCCCTCCGTCATTTCAGATAGATATTATTTAGTATTCGTGCTATGTTTGTTGACTTAGTTAAGGCATAGTGTACGGTAGCTAAGTAATGTTTATCTGCTAAAACATGAGATGTGATTGGATTAGGGTATTCGTACGGCCATGTTGACTCAGTTAAGGGTCGTACGGGTGGGTTTAATTCAATCGGGAAATGTACGGGTGGAACTTGACTTGCGATTTATGGTTTGTTGACTTAGTTAAGGTCATAGATCGCTAGGGGAAAAATATTATCGGGAATTTCAAGTGTTGAAATTTGCAATGAGATTGCATACCTTCTATAAGATAGTTGGATCCCGATACCCACTGCGAGTAAGAGTTACTCCTGGGAGAGTTTTACACAGGACAATTAGCCGATCAAGTAGGTGTCTAGAAAAGTGTTAACGGGGTTACGCCTCTGGGAAAACGAGGTTTACTTTAATTAGGTCCGTGCGAAAGCACGGGGAACCTCCCTCAAAGTACCGACACTGATCTGGCTGAAAGATTGACAAAATTGTAGGGTGTAATTAATCCCGGCTAATCTTACCTTTTAGGGTTTGAAGAAAGATTTGATAAAAACAGTGGGAGACATCCTGATTAGATAAGATAATAACCAATCTAATCTTGCAAGAGTGTACGCTAAAGTGTTTTTCTTCTCTCTCTCTCCAGGTAGCGACCATGTCGGCCATAATCAAGATAATAATATGGATGTATTGACTGAACCCAATTATTGTACTGAGCTAGGGAATGTTGGACCCGTTCTTTCTTATAAGAGTTATATGACTGAACAGGAAACAGGAGAATATCTGGATTCCCACGCCGCCCAAAAGAACATGCATGTTGATGCATCTTCTTCGGGTGTGTTAGTTATTGAGAACTGTTTCTCAGTTCACCCTACGTCCTGGGTATTAGATACCGGATCAGGATCCCATATATGTAAACAGTTACATGGGCTACGTAAAGGTAGAGAACTGGGAAAAGGTGATCATTCTGTTCAAGTAGGGAACGGTGCAAGTATTGTAGCCAAAGCAGTTGGCGAATATCACCTTGTATTGCCAAGTCGTAATACACTGATTCTAAATGAGTGCTATTATATACCGAACATGATGTGCAACATTATATCAGTCTCCTTATTAAGTAAAGAAGGATATAATTTTGTAGTACAGGATAATGTTATGAACATATTCCTAGATCAAAAGTTGATTGCATCAGGCTCGTTACATAATGGCATATTCATTCTAAATCAGAATACAGTCCTGAATATACAAAACACACACAAGAGGAAAAGTTCAGATGTGAACGAATCCTACTTGTGGTATTGTAGACTTGGTCATATCAATGCGACACGACTGGCTAAGTTACATAAAGATGGTTATTTGAATCCGTTCGAATTATCAACTTATGATACTTGCCATTCATGTCTCAAAGGAAAAATGACCAAAGCTCCGTTTAGTGGACACGGAGAAAGAGTTACCGAACTCTTAGGACTGGTACATAGTGATGTATGCGGTCCCATGTCTACGCATGCCAGGAACGGTTCTTCCTACTTCATTACATTCACTGACGATCTCTCAAAATTCGGATATGTGTTCCTAATGAAACACAAGTCTGAAGCTTTTGAGAAATTCAGAGAATATAAGCACGAAGTAGAGAATCAAACGGGCAAAAGTATTAAGATTCTTCGATCTGATCGAGGAGGTGAATACTTAAGCAATGAGTTCCTAGATTATCTAAAAGAGAATGGGATTCTCTCTCAGCTTACTCCTCCTTATACACCACAGCACAACGGTGTATCGGAGCGGAGAAATCGCACCCTATTAGATATGGTGCGCTCGATGATGAGTACAGCTGAGTTACCTATTTCCTTTTGGGGGTATGCGCTTGAGACAGCCATATACATATTGAATCTAGTTCCGTCTAAATCTGTACCTACCACACCATATGAGATATGGAGTGGGAAGAGACCATATTTTAAACGAGTTAAGATATGGGGTTGTCCGGCCTATGTCAAAAGACAAAATACAGACAAACTCGAGGCACGATCAGTTCTTTGCAAATTTGTGGGATATCCTAAGAATTCTAAAGGATATATTTTCTATCACACTGAGGAACAAAAAGTGTTTATTTCTCAATATGCCACCTTTTTAGAAAAGGAATTTCTTGAAAAAGAAATTAGTGGCAAAGAGGTAGAACTGGAAGAGGTTCCAGCACCACAAACCGCAACTGATGATTTGTTGGAACCAGAAGATTCAGTAGTACCCGACGAACCCCAGCCTCTCCGCCGATCTAGCAGAGTTTCTCATCCACCTGAGAGATACTACAGTTTTCTCATTGATGGTGGAAGCGAGGATTGCATCATGGATGATGATGACCCGACTAGTTTCGAGCAGGCCATCACTAGTAGTGACTCTGTGAAATGGCTGGATGCAATGCGATCTGAGATGGAATCCATGTACACCAATAAAGTATGGATTTTGGAAAATGCTCCTGAAGGGGTAAAACCCATTGGGAGCAAGTGGATTTTTAAAAGGAAATTTGGTGTAGATGGAAAAGTTGAGACTTTCAAAGCTAGACTTGTAGCAAAGGGATTTCGTCAATGACAAGGTGTGGATTATGACGAAACCTTTTCTCCAGTGGCTATGCTTAAGTCCTTCCGGATCTTACTTGCCATTGCTGCATACCATGACTACGAAATCTGGTAAATGGATGTTAAGACCGCCTTTCTAAACGGTGATTTAGAAGAGTGCGTGTACATGACTCAGCCAGAGGGCTTCATAGATAGTGGGAGCAGCGAAAAGGTGTGCAAGCTGCTTAAATCCATTTATGGGTTAAAGCAAGCATCGCGGAGTTGGAACATCTGTTTTGATGTTGTAGTCAAAGAGTTTGACTTCATCAAAAATATAGATGAACCTTGTATCTATAAGAAGGTAGCAGATGGTAAGGTTGTCTTCCTCGTATTGTACGTGGATGACATACTCTTGATAGGAAATGATATTCCTATGCTGCAATCAGTCAAGCTCTTCTTATCACAGAGATTCTCAATGAAAGATCTAGGTGATGCCTCCTGCGTATTGGGAATCATGATCTATAGAGATAGATCTAAATGGATACTGGGATTGTCCCAATCCAGGTACATTGACACCATACTAAAGAGGTTTAGTATGGAAGAATCCAAGCGTGGGAACCAACCCACGATCTCTGGACTCACTCTCTCCAAAGAGATGTCTCCCAAGACTGATTTGGAGAGAGCTCGCATGCAAGGGATACCCTATGCTTCGGCAGTAGGCTCTATCATGTATGCGATGCTATGTACCAGACCCGATGTAGCATACTCACTAAGTGTAGTGAGTCGGTATCAAGCAGATCCTGGAGAGAGTCACTGGACGGCTGTAAAGAACATTCTCAAGTACTTGCGAAGGACTAAGGAGATGTTCTTGGTGTATGGTAATGGAGAACTCCAGGTGGAGTCCTTTACCGATTCCAGCTTCCAAAGTGATAAGGACGACTCTAAGTCGCATTCTGGTTTTGTCTTTACCCTCAATGGAGGGGCGGTATGTTGGAAAAGTTCCAAACAGGATACCGTTGCAGACTCAACGATGGAGGCTGAATACATCGCTGCCAACGATGCTGCCGAAGAGGCTGTCTGGATCAAGAAGTTCATTAGTGAACTTGGTGTGGTTCCATGCATTGAGCATCCTATACCTCTGTATTGCGATAACAATGGAGCAGTGGCGTTAGCCAAGGAACCCAGGTCCCATCAGAAGTCCAGACATATTCTGAGGCGGTATCACCTGATCAGGGAGATAGTTGATCGCCGGGAGATCGAGGTCAGGACAGTAGATACGAAGGACAACACTGCGGATCCATTCACGAAGGCTATTCCCCAGATACAGTTTGAGAGATTATTCGGGATGCTAGGTATGAGATACTACAGCAGCTGGCCTTAGTGCAAGTGGGAGATTGTTAGTTATGTATATGCCCTAGAGGCCATTGTTGTACATATGATGTATATTATAATGGATGCTTGGATATATATAGAGATGACTTTCTTGCTCGTCATGATAGTATGCTATTTGGTTTCACTTTATCTTAACATGTTGACTTGTATTGGTTTACTGTTTTACTCTCACATGTTGATAAAGCCCTTAGGATCTGTACTCGACTACTGGGACTATGATGAGATCATACTAGTGGGGCCGCGGTAGTCGATGAGTACATCCTATAACTGTTCCTAGTCGAGGGTATATCGAGACAGGGCATCGATACACCAGAGTAGACTAGCGTATACGCATCTTGACCCATAGGATGGGTGATGGATGATCCCATATCCATCGGTGTTTGACATCAGAGATGCTGTACGGGTGCTCAGTGGAGACTGGGTACACTGGACGGACTTGCCGAGAACTCCCAGATGGTGATATACCACACGTCAGATGGCAGTTCTCCGGTGACACTGGTACAGGGTAGTCTGTAGACCCGAGATCGTCATTGAGTCTTGTGTGATTCCTACTGTGCTTTTATTTACACCTTACCACGTCCAAGAGGGCGTGCAAAATGGTGGCTTTTGGGTACAGTCCCGAATCACATGGAGGCAATGAGCGATAGGAGGGGATTCGTCTCTCCCGGTATAGGGAGTTGATGTTGTGCTGTGTTCGATTGGCTATAACTGGAAGTCCCTGGCCAGGGCTGATATAAAGATTTATTGGTAAGTGTTACTAGTAGTTTCTCGACCCGTTATGAGCCACACATCGACACGACTTATCGGTTACTGGGGTCTGACGTTTACCACCCCTAGACTTGATATGCGACATATCAGACGAACAGACCGGACTGTACGGGAGTGTTACTGATTGGATTCACAGGAGAACGCACAGGCTAGCTTGTTGATCTTCTGATTGCTCAATACCTGGGTGGTTGTTACGTTTAGCTGACCGCTTGCAGCTTGTTGGTGTTTGATATGATCATCACCTGCTACCGGCGTATTGACGATTCTTTAGAGTTCTACACAGAGGTTTCTTGGCTCAGGCAAAATGGAGTAGAGGCGCATATGTGATATGTGCAGGACCGAGAATAATGCGATATGAGATACCGTATTATATTCTCGCGATATTTAGATATGAACTGGGACATCGGATCAAGTGTTGATTCGATGAATCGGTACATGATATATTACTCGGTAATATTCGATATGGCCGGATCATCGAATCAAGTGTTGATTCGATGATTTAATGTATAATAATATATATGATATATTGTATTACATTATCTAATATTGGCTCGCTTTATTATTTCATTTTCTCACTGGATGATACATTGATATATATGCGATATATGTTAATTGTATTATTTTCTTTTGTTACAAATATATAATATATATGTGATATATATTATTGTGACATGATATGATTAATTGTTAAACATGTTTAAGGATGATTAATTGAGGTTAGGCTTTGATTAGGGTCAGATGCTTCATGCACCTTCTAGAAGCTTTTTCTTTTGTCATTGTTAAGATATTTCATGGTGACTCATTTCTAAACCTAACCAAACCCTAACTCTAGTTGTTTCTCTACACAATCCTAGCCACTCATCCTTGACCATGGTTTATATATCAATCATATACATTTCTTTCTATTCATCACAAAAGGATTAATCTTATTATTCATTTTCCATTATCATCTTCTTCTCTCTTGAAAAAAGCTCACTTGATTTTCTTTATGTGATGAATAAATATGAGAAAATGATTTAAAAAGAAAGCAAAAATACTACTCTCTCATCCTCATCTCATCTAGCCCATGAGATTAGTGTGTTCATCTCTTTAGAGTGAGAAATCTTGAGTCTTTGCAACTTCGACGTAGATCATCGGAGATTTGGAACACTTCAAGCTAGCATGGATCGTTCGAGTCGTGGAGCCTCTCATGAGTCCGGGAGATCGTGGATCGCGGCAAAGGAACTTCTACTCGGAGCTTGTGAAGCGAAGGAGCGGACTACAAAGGTTTTAATCCCTCACACTTAGATAAAAGTTATCATCTTGCATGTTAAACCCTAATAATCTAGCAAAGATCCCGGCTTTGGGTTGTTCGGCACGTCTAAATTTTTATTCGGGCATGTCTGATGCCTTATGAACCTTCACAAGAGTGCCTAGGAACCTTTCAGGTGGTATACGTCAGACCCCAATAACCGATAAGTCGTGTCGATGTGAGGCTCAAAACAGGTCGAGAAACTACTGGTAACACTTACCAGTATATCTCTATATCAATCCTGGCCAGGGACTTCCAGTTATAGCAAATCGAACACAGCACAACATCAACTCCCTATACCGGGAGAGACGAATCCCCTCCTATCGCTCATTGCCTCCATGTGATTCAGGACTGTACCCAAAAGCCACTATTTTGAATGCCCTCTTGGACGTGGTAAGGTGAAAATCAAAGCATAGTGGGAATCACATAAGACTCTATGACGATCTCGGGTCTACAGACTACCATGTACCAGTGTCACCGGAGAACTGCCATCTGACGTGTGGTATATCACCATCTGGGAGTTCTCGACGAGTCTGTCCAGTGTACCCAGTCTCCACTGAGCACCCTACACCATCCTTGATGTCAAACACCGATGGATATGGGATCATCCATCGCCCATCATATGGGTCAAGATGCGTATACGCTAGTCTACTCTGGTGTGTCGATGCCCTGTCTCGATACACCCTCGACTAGGAACAGTTATAGGATGTACTCATCGACTACCGTGGCCCCACTAGTATGATCTCATCATAGTTCCAGTAGTCGAGTACAGATCCTAAGGGCTTTATCAACATGTGAGAGAAAGACAGTAAACCAGTACAAGTCAACATGTTAAGATAAAGTGAAACCAAATAGCATACTATCATGACGAGCAAGAAAGTCCTCTCTGTATATATCCAAGCATCCATCATAATATACATCATATGTACAACAATGGCCTCTAGGGCATATACATAACTAACAATCTCCCACTTGCACTAAGGCCAGCTGCTGTAGTATCTCATACCTAGCATCCCGAATAATCTCTCAAACTGTATCTGGGGAATGGCCTTCGTGATTGGATCCGCAGTGTTGTCCTTCGTATCTACTCTCCTGACCTCGATCTCCCGGCGATCAACTATCTCCCTGATCAGGTGATACCGCCTCAGAATATGTCTGGACTTCTGATGGGACCTGGGTTCCTTGGCCAAAGCCACAGCTCCATTGTTATCGCAATACAAAGGTATTGGATGCTCAATGAATGGAACCACACCAAGTTCACTAATGAACTTCTTAATCCAGACAGCCTCTTTGGCAGCATCGTTGGCAGCGATGTATTCAACCTCCATTGTCGAGTCTGCAATGGTATCCTGTTTGGAACTTTTCCAACATACCGCCCCTTCATTGAGGGTAAAGACAAATCCCGAGTGCGACTTAGAGTCGTCATTATCACTTTGGAAGCTGGAATCGGTAGAGGACTCCACCCGGAGTTCTCCGTTACCATACACCAAGAACATGTCTCTAGTCCTTCGCAAGTACTTAAGAATTTTCTTCACAGCTGTCCAGTGACTCTCTCTAGGATCTGCTTGATACTGACTCACTACACTTAGTGTGTATGCTACATCGGTTCTGGTACATAGCATCGCATACATGATAGAGCCTATTGCCGAAGCATAGGGTATCCCTTGCATGCGAGCTCTCTCCAAATCAGTCTTGGGAGACATCTCTTTAGAGAGAGCGAGTCCAGAGATCGTGGGTTGGTTCCCACGCTTGGATTCTTCAATACTAAACCTCTTTAGTATGGTGTCAATGTACCTAGATTGGGACAATCCCAGTATCCGTTTAGATCTATCTCTATAGATCATGATTCCCAATATGCAGGAGGCATCGCCTAGATCTTTCATTGAGAATCTTTGTGATAAGAAGAGCTTGACTGATTGCAGCATAGGAATGTCATTTCCTATCATGAGTATGTCATCCACGTACAATACGAGGAAGAAACCTTACTCTCTGCTACCTTCTTATAGATACAAGGTTCATCTATATTTTTGATGAAGTCAAACTCTTTGATTACAACATCAAAACAGATGTTCCAACTCCGCGATGCTTGCTTCAACCCATAAATGGATTTAAGCAGCTTGCACACCTTTCCGCTGCTCCCACTATCTACGAAGCCCTCTGGCTGAGTCATGTACACGCACTCTTCTAAATCACCATTTAGAAAGGTGGTCTTAACATCCATTTGCCAGATTTCGTAGTCATAGTATGCAGCAATGGCAAGTAAGATCCGGATAGACTTCAGCATATCCACTGGAGAAAAGGTTTCGTCATAATCCACACCTAGTCTTTGCAAAAACCCTTTGCTACAAGTCTAGCTTTGAAAGTCTCAACTTTTCCATCTACACCAAATTTCTTTTTAAAAATCCACTTGCTCCCAATGGGTTTTACCCTTTCAGGAGCATTTTCCAAAGACCATACTTTATTGGTGTACATGGATTCCATCTCAGATCGCATTGCATCTAGCCATTTCACAGAGACACCACTCGTGATAGCCTGCTCGAAACTAGTTGGGTCATCATCTTCCATGATGCAATCCTCGCTTCCACCATCAATGAGAAAACCGTAGTATCTCTCAGGTGGACGAGAAACCCTACTTGATCGGCGGAGAGGCTAGGGTTCGTCGGGTACAACCGAATCCTCTAGTTCCACTAAATCTTCAGTTACAGTTTGTGTTGCTGGAACTTCTTCCAGTTCTACCTCAGAGCCACTAATCTCTTTTGCAAGAAATTCCTTTTCTAAAAAGGTGGCATGTTGAGCAATAAATACCTTTTGTTGTTCACTATGGTAGAAAAAATATCCATTTGAATGTTTAGGATATCCCACAAACTTACAAAGAACTGACCGTGCTTCGAGTTTGTCTGGATTTTGCCTTTTGACATAGGCCAGACAACCCCATATCTTAACTCGTTTAAGAAATGGTCTCTTCCCACTCCATATCTCATATGGTGTGGTAGGTACAGATTTAGTTGGAACTTGATTCAATAGGTATGCTACTGTTTCAAGCGCATACCCCCAGAAGGAAATAGGTAACTCTGCTGTACTCATCATCGAGCGCACCATATCTAATAGGGTGCGATTCCTCCGTTCCGATACACCGTTGTGTTGTGGTGTATAAGGAGGAGTAAGCTGAGAGAGAATCCCATTCTCTTTTAGATAATCTAGGAACTCATTGCTTAAGTATTCTCCTCCTCGATCAGATCGAAGGATCATTATACTTTTGCCCGTTTGTTACTCTACTTCGTGCTTATATTCTCTGAATTTCTCAAAATCTTTAGACTTGTGTTTCATCAGGAACACATGTCCGAATCTAGAGAGATCGTCAGTGAAAGTAATGAAGTAGGAAGAATCGTTCCTGGCATGCGTAGACATGGGACCGCATACATCACAATGTACCAGTCCTAAGAGCTCCGTAACTCTTTCTCGGTGTCCACTAAACAGAGCTTTGGTCATTTTTCCTTTGAGACATGAATAGCAAGTATCATAAGATGATAATTCGAACGAATTCAAATATCCATCCTTATGCAACTTAGCCAGTCGTGTCGCATTGATATGACCAAGTCTGCAATGCCACAAGAAGGATTCGTTCATTTCTGAACTCTTCCTCTTATGTGTGTTTTGTATATTGAGAATTGTTTTTTGATTGAGAATGAATATGCCATTATGTAACGAGCCTGATGCAATCAACTTTTGATCTAGGAATATGTTCATAACATTATCCTTTACTACAAAATTATATCCTTCTTTACTTAATAAAGAAACTGATATAATGTTACACATCATGTTCGGTATATAATAGCACTCATTTAGAATCAGTGTATTACGACTTGGCAATACTAGGTGATATTCGCCAACTTCTTTGGCTGCAATACTTGCACCGTTTACTACTTGAACGGATTGATTTCCTTTTCCCAGTTCTCTACCTTTTCGCAGCCCATGTAACAATTTACATATGTGGGATCCTGATCCGGTATCTAATACCCAGGACGTAGGGTGAACTGAGAAACAGTTCTCAATAAATAACACACCTGAAGAAGATGCATCAACATGCATGTTCTTTTGGGCGGCGTGAGAATCCAGATATTCTCATGTTTCCTGTTCAGTCTTATAACTCTTATAAGAAAGAACGGGTCCAACGTTCCCCTGCTCAGTATAATAAGCGGGTTCAGTCAATACATCCATATTATTATCTTGATTATGGCCTGACATGGTGGCTACCTGGAGAGAGAGAGAAGAAAACACTTTAGCGTATGCTCTTGCAAGATTAGATTGGTTATTATCTTATCTAATCAGGATGTCTCCCACTGTTTTTATCAAATCTACCTTTAAACCCTAAAAGGTAAGATTAGCCGGGATTAATTACACCCTACAATTTCGTCAATCTTTCAGCCAGATCAGTGTCGGTACTTGAGGGAGGTTCCCCGTTCTTTCGCACGGACCTAATTAAAGTAAACCTCGTTTTCCCAGAGGCGTAACCCCGTTAACACTTTTCTAGACACCAACTTGATCGGCTAATTGTCCTGTGTAAAACTCTCCCAGAAGTAACTCTTACTCGCAGTGGGTATCGGGATCCAACTATCTCATAGGAGGTATGCAATCTCATTGCAAATTTCAAAACTTGAAATTCCTGATAATATTTTGCCCCTAGTGTGCTATGACCTTGACAGAGGTCAATAAACCATAGTGCACTAGTCAAGTTCAACCCGTCATTTCTTGATTGAATCAAACCCACTCGCACGACCCTTGACAGAGGTCAACAAGGTCGTACGACTACCCTAATCCAATCACATCACATGCTTTACAGATAATTACTAATCAGCTACCGCACACTACGCCTTGACAGAGGTCAACAAACGCAGCACGAATACTAAATAGTTTTTTATCTGAAATGACGGAGGGCTACGACAGGTTTTTCTGAAAACCTATTGCGTAATGAACTTGATATCGTTGTAGAATCAAGTGGAATTTTGAAATGGAGTGATTTTGAGGCTTTCATTAGTTTTGCTAAAGAGGTCACTCCCGGTGAAGGGATCTCGGCTCTTTCCTCATCGAATAAGGTGCAGGACATATCATATATATCACCGTGCAAAGCAAAACTCTAAAAGCAATAAGAAGACAAACCGAGTTTTGTAGCATCTGCCAGTTTCGCTAAAGAGGTCACTCCCGGTGAAGGGATCTCGGCTCTTTCCTTATCTAATAAGGTGCAGGGTATATCATATATACCGCTATGCAAAGCAAAACTGTAGCTAACCTTTTTATAAAGTTTTGATTCTACAACATCTTTTAGCTTTCTTTTCTTTTTATTAATCTTATTAATAAAATCCCATCAGCTTATGCTTCCTAAGCATCACAGAAGAAACGAAAGCAGTAATATTTATATATCAGCATATATATATATATATATATATATATATATAGTATAAGCATTCGTCTCATGCAGTAATATGATCTCATCACAGAACATTGCAGCAGAAGAACATATATGAAATATTGGATATACTAGAATGTCCGTGTTTTCAATACGAGCCTGTATAAAACACGGATTCCACGGTCGCGATGAATAGCCAAACCCACATCCCTAGACCCTACGAGAGCGGCAAGTAACACTGCCAATTCTAGGGTTAGGAGACCCGGTCTCGACTCCTCGAGATGGCCTCCCACTGGACCCTAGAACCCGGTTACTTGTGCTCCCCTCCTTGGGTCTACCTAATGCGGAAAAGTAAATAATATACAATGGTTACATCAACCTCATCCCGGAAGTGCCCCAATAAAAGAATATTACATACAAATTAATTTTACATGAATGAAAATAAAAACCCTCATCTCACATAAAACCCCCGGCTATTCAGAACACGACGATCCAATATAACATATCACAGCAACAATAATATCACATATCATCAACGTAAGTAAGTATGCATATACCGATCGTCGTTGTCGTATAGCAACGAAAACCGGCAATACAACTACATAATACATTTACGGTCACAGAAAAGAAATTGTAAAACTACAATATTTGGAATCCACAATCACTTAGACATCGTAAATCCGAAATATCACATACTTCGCATTTCTTGCCTAACCCTATGAATTCCACATATTGTATCACATTGCAGATAAATAGACAGTATTAAACTTTTCGAACAGATAATCAATTACCCAAAATTTTCTAAATAGCTCAACACTTGAGCGGAGTTCAAATAATTCCAGAATATGTCACAGTACCAGTGATCCAGCCGTAGAAGGGTCAAGCCAACGCCTCACATGTGGCACGCCGTACTGCCCCAAACCCTAAGGTTTAGAGGCAGTTCAAGACAGTCACATAATCGAGTTAAGGTTTGTTGTCTTCTAGAGGGTCCACCGTGTTACTTGCACATTTTTCCGAAAGATTTAAACCCGATAAAAATTCAATACTTGAAAGTTTTTCGTGCCGGGAAAAAGTGAGTTAATGATATCCGTTCGAACATTTTAACAGTTTCTAAATATCCGGAAATAATAACGAATTTAAATATTCCGATAGAATCTACGATTACAAAATAAACCCCAGAATAATCAACACTTGAGTCAGAAGAAAAAAAATACCCTGAAAGTATAAAAGCAGTAAAAGGAATTACTGTGAAAACAGAAGTGTCCAATCAAACAGTAGTGCCGCGAATCCGCGGCCCAAGCAAGGTACGGCCGCGGTTTCGCGGCGCTCTGTACGGATGACGTCATTGTTTTTCACCATAATTCTTGAATTTACCTGCTGATTTTTTTAGGTATTTTTAATTCAAAAAAAATCGCATTTTTAAAAAATATCCAGAGAGGGGTTCATTTTTGTCGTATCGGGTTCGATCGGAGTTTTAACTTCGTATACACGTCGCATAATGCTCTAGCTAGGCTCTGATACCACTGTAGGGTTCCTAGGCACTCTTGTGAAGGTTCATAAGGTATCAAACATGCCCGAATAAAATTTTATACTTGCCGAACAACCCAAAGCCGGGATCTTTGATAGATTATTAGGGTTTAACATGCAAGTAAACATCTTTACTACTAAGTGTGAGGGATTACAACCTTTGTAGTCCGCTCCTTCGCTTCACAAGCTCCGAGTAGAAGTCCCTTCGCCGCCATCCACGATCTCCCGGACTCAAGAGAAGCTCCACGACTCGAACGATCCATGATAGCTTGTCGTATTCCTTTTCTCCGATGATCTACATCGAAGTTGCAATAGCTCAAGCTCTCTCACTCTAATGAGGTGAACACCCTAATCTAATGGGCTAGATTAGATGTGGATGATGGAGTAGTATTTATGCTTTCTTATTATATCATTTTCTCATAAGAAATCATCACAAAAGAAATAACTAGTGAGCTCTTTTCAAATCTCAAGAGAGAAGAATATGAAGAATAATGAGAATAATCCTTTTGTGATGAATAGTAGATAAGAATATATAATTGATTATTGAACCATGTTCAAGGATGAGAGGCTTAACCTTTGTAGAGAATAAACTAGAGCTAGGGTTTGGTTAGGTTAAGAATGAGTCATGGATAAGTATCAACCATAATATCTTAACCAAGACAAAATGAAATCCTTCTAGAATGAGCAAGAAGGAGCTAACCCTAATCAAACCCTAATCTCTTTTTATCATCCCTAAACATGTTTCATAATAAATCATATCATGTCACAATAATATATATCACATATATATTATATATTTGCAACAAAATAAAAATAATACAATTAACATATATCGCATATATATCAATATATTAATCCGGTGAGAAAATGAAATAATAAAGCGATCCAATATTAGATAATGTAATACAATATATCATATATATCATTATACATTAAATTATCGAATCAACACTTGATCCGACGATCCGGCTATATCGAATATAACCGACTAATATATCATGTACCGATTCATCGAATCAACACTTGATCCGATGAACTGGTTCATATCTAAATATCGCGAGAATATAATACGGTATCTCATATAGCAATATCCTCGGTCCTGCACATATCACATATGTGCCTCTACTCTGTTTTGCCTGAGCCAAGAAACCTTTGTGTAGGACTCTAAAGAATCGTCAATATGCCGGTAGCAGGTGATGATCATATCAAACACCCTCAAGCTACAAGCGGTCAGCTAAACGTAACAGCCACCCAGGTATTGAGCGATCAGAAAATCAACAAGCTATCCTGTCCGTTCTCCTGTGAATCCAAGAAGTAACACTCCCGTACAGTCCGGTCTGTTCATCTACTATGTCGCATATCAAGTCTAGGGGTGGTATACGTCAGACCCCAATAACTCATAAGTCGTGTCGATGTGAGGCTCAAAACAGGTCGAGAAACTACCGGTAACACTTACCAGTATATCTCTATATCAGCCCTGGCCAGGGACTTCCAGTTATAGCCAATCGAACACAGCACAACATCAACTCCCTATACCGGGAGAGACGAATCCCCTCCTATCGCTCATTGCCTCCATGTGATTCGGGACTGTACCCAAAAGCCACCATTTCGAATGCCCTCTTGGATGTGGTAAGGTGGAAATCAAAGCACAGTGGGATTCACACAAGACTCTATGACGATCTCGGGTCTACAGACTACCCTGTACCAGTGTCACCGGAGAACTGCCATCTGACGTATGGTATATCACCATATGGGAGTTCTCGGCGAGTCCGTCCAGTGTACCCAGTCTCCACTGAGCACCCGTACACCATCCTTGATGTCAAACACCGATGGATATGGGATTATCCATCGCCCATCATATGGGTCAAGATACGTATACGCTAGTTTACTCTGGTGTGTCGATGCCCTATCTCGATACACCCTCGACTAGGAACAGTTATAGGATGTACTCATCGACTACCGTGGCCCCACTAGTATGATCTCATCATAGTCCCAGTAGTTGAGTACAGATCCTAAGGGCTTTATCAACATGTGAGAGAAAGAAAGTAAACCAGTACAAGTCAACATGTTAAGATAAGGTGAAACCAAATAGCATACTATCATGACGAGCAAGAAAGTCCTCTCTGTATATATCCAAGCATCCATCATAATATACATCATATGTACAACAATGGCCTCTAGGGCATATACATAACTAACATAAACGTCCGCTACTTGTGCTGTGATACGCGCATCGCACAGCGACTTGAAAAGGTTTGGCATGCGTTTCTTTCAGATGTTTTGACGAGTTTACAACGATGCATACTATGTACATGTTACAGTTTTGATGTATATCATGTTGGTTTTCGTATTGGACCTTGACATTGGTATCTTCACCATGACTCCGATGATTGCATGATGCTTGACGGAGTTTTGATTTTGAGTTATATACTCGTTTTTCATGCGCATGCATTGCGCTAAGATGTGTCTTAAGTATTTAAGATTTCGGAGCCCCGTCGATTTGAGTGTTTTGCTGTAATGTTTTAGTATTTAAGGGAGTTTTAATTTAAATTCGGGGACCGAATTTCTTTAAGGGGGGAAGATTGTAACGTTCTGAAAAATCGTTTAGGTGAAATTTTCGATAATCGGTAAAATAACTGGTGTTTTCCATAAAAACCAAGATATAATTATTTTTCAACATAGACTTAAATATACCTATTTCAGCTATTTAATTACTACTATTTGGTATTTAATTGGTCGCTTGTAAATTTCTAGTTTACTAAAATATTTTCCGTAATTAATTATTTTAAATATTATTTTAAGCCTTCACTAATACATTTAATTAGTGATATTTACAAATTTGAATGGGTTAATAAAAGTTTTGTGCGTCATGACACATTAAACCAAAATGTAACATGTTGTTTTTGAAATGAAAAGAAGTTGTCAAGATGGTTTTTGAAAATATAAAAGAAAAAGGCTTAAGTTGTGAAAATAAATTAATTAGAAATTGAGGTATGGTGTTTATCTTTTTGTGTGTTCACCCACACACTCACACTCACTCACAAACACACCCTCTCCCCTCATGAGCTGGCCGAGACCAAGCTGCCCCAATCCCCCATTTTCCCCACTTCATTTCCTCACAAAAAGAAAAGAAAAGAAAAGAATAGAGAAAGAAGAAGTTTGGGTGTTGACTTGAGGTATGGCTTTTCTTGACTTGACCCAAGACAAACACGCTCACCTCACTCTCTCTCCCCACTCCTCATCCTTGGCCGAGCCCCCTTGGACAGCAGCCCCCCCATTTTCACGTCTCATTTCTCTTCAAAAAATTCATCAATTTTGCCTCAAAAATCAACACAAAACCTCACAAATCCCTAATCAAACATTTACACATTATTCCTTGGCCATTCTAGCATGGATCTAAGAGCAAGGAAGCAAATTGGGAGGTTATGTTTGCATGTTTGATTTCTTGATCTTGAGGTATAAAACTTCATCCAAAGTGTTACTTGTTTATTATATGCTTGGATCTAATTTTAATTAGATTTTAATATAACTTGAATTGCAAGATAAAATTTTAAAAAGAAGGTTTTGAATTAAGTTAGGGTTTTATTAATTGATTATGATTACAATGTGTAATTTAACATCAAGACATGAAACATATAAAATAGTTGTTAGTTTGCAAATTGTTACTTTAAAATTGTATAAATTATATAATTGTGCAAACTAGGATTTTAGAATTTATGAAATTAAGTGAGATTAAAATCTAGTGGATATTTGTGTGACTTAATTAAGTTATTAAGTGATTATTGCGGCCACTAGATTTGTTAAAACATCTAGATTTGTACTAAATCGGATAATGGATGCTTACTACGTTTTTAGAATAAATCGATTTTATTTAAGTTTGAGGTTTTGATGGGTTATATCCTATTTCTTAATATATCTAGTGTGTTGTGTAACACCGATTGGTGCGACTGGGTTTTTGGTTTGGTAGTTGCCACGTATAGCGATCCTAGTTGTATTTTGTGGTGGTGTCGCAAGCGCGTCTTGTACACCAAGTGCGAGCGCGTTTAGTTAGTGCGCGTGGTTGACTTGTATTGTTGTGTCCGCGACTATATATATATATATATATATATATATATATATATATATATATATTCTCTTTTTCCATTATGTACGTTTCTAGGATCGGGTGCAGAGGCATCGGATGTGGCGCGGAAATGACTGAGATGAAATCGGATCAGATTAGCCTAGGCGTCCAGGTGAGTAGATGTATATCTACGGGGGAAGTCAGGTGGATGGCGTGTAGCACCCCCGCAATTTCGTAGGATATGATGCGTTATGATCTATATACATATATGTTATTATGAGACGTGAATATTTAGCAAGAAAGGCCTTAGGAGACCATGGGATGGATTTTGTGTAATTGGAAGAAAGTGCTTTTAGTTAGTTTCATAGTCGCGAAACCCCAGAGTAAAGGTTGACACACACACACACACACATGCACACACGTGATATGATTTTGGGTGTATATGTTTATATGTATGTATATATGTGTATATATATATATATATGTAGATGCATTGGTGTGTGTATAAACACACACACACACACACACACACACACACACACACGTATACACGGATGATGAGCCCAGATATGATACTTGGAGATGTGCCGATATGATCGGGCATGATATCGTGAGATGGTGATATGTGATCGGGTCGTGATATGATACAACATGATATTATAGCAGATCGTTGGGCGATGTGTTTTCATACACACGCGAATATATGTTTGATGATATGGGGATGTACTACTTTTTAGAACGGTACCCCTAATTCATGATTTTTACGATAATGATACTATATGAATAATGAGGTACATGTGATATTTGACCCGTACCCCGATTTTGGGATGTCGTTGGACGGATTTAACCATACGAGATATAGATATGATGATTGATCCTCACTCTTGACTCGAGGATGTCGTACTATGTATTTTACCATACGTGATGCTATTGAGGCGGGATCACCGACTACTAGATATATCAACTCAGACTTTATGCGGATTTTCTTTACCCTTTAGACTGGGCTCGAGTCACACTTATTTTCAAAACTAATGAATCGTGATTATTTGAAAGACAGGCCAAAGGATACTACGGATTTTTCAAAAGACGTATCTTTTCTCAAAGACCCCGTAGCCCCTATTTTTCTAAAACCACGATTCGTGCTATTTCAAACACCAACAACTGTATGACTCGTATTTGGAAAGGTATATTCTTAAATGTTGCGGTCACTACATCCTTTTCCGTATATTCAAGCTGTTATCATCGCATTGCATGCTTATAAATGTGATAAATGTGATCTCTTTAGTTATTATGAAACCCTGTTGTCAGGACACCAGCACCATTACCGATGATGCGTATGCTCCACGTACACTTGCTTGCCGGCTCACACACATCATCATCGGTGATTTCCATGTCACGCACACATTAGAAAAACATTACTTCATTGGTATAAATTGCTAGCCGGTAGTTTCAACATAGTACTAGTACACTTGCCTTCATATGCTAGTTGTCACAACCCGAAAGTACGGAACATGACCGGCACTTAGACTACGAACGTCTGAAGGCGTACGTATGCTAAGTAAGCCGAAACCCAGAAATCCAAACCAAGAGAAGTAGTAGAGAATAGGAAGAACCATATCAAATCAACCTGTATGCAACATAATATACAACGCCTAAAGGCGAGGATCACAACAGAAATGGAACTCAACCAGCAAGAAACTCAAGAAATATAACATGCTACTCTATGGTCGAAAGAATAACATTACTGGTCTCTATCTCAAAAAATACAAGTTTGGTTGATGGAACTTCTAGATACAACTGAAATATAATATACAAGGTATAATGATGGGTAAGATACAATAAACCCACCTACTAGCAAGTCACCCGAAAGGAAACCGTGCCCGCAAAGCCGTAATGAAATCCGTACGGCAACACCTGCAAGAAACTGGGGCACAACGGGGGTGAGTTGCCAACTCGTGAGTAGAAAAAGATCTACGCACAGAAATCGCACAAATAACGCAACCTAGGTCAATGATCATAATATATCCTCAAATATAAGAATAACATATAGCCTATAACAAGGCTAGGGTAAATATCTAACCCGAGTGTAATCTCATGTGCCCGTGTCAGTGCCTCAGGTAGCAATATATCATGTGAATGAGGTATGAATGCATGAAAACAGAATACATGTAAATGAAGAAACTGTTTTCATAAATTAGTGAGATTTCCTTTGTATTTTTAAAATGAGGTATCATAAATGAAATCAGCATCAACAGTGTCTAGCATCGACACAAAACATAAATCTCAATGTCTCAAAACCTCAGGCTCCGGCCATCCGGACTGGCCTGTATCATCAAATCTCAGTACCTCAATATCTCGAAATCTCAATGTCTCAATCTCAATATCTAGGGCGCCGTCAGTCCAGACCGGCCCCTACCATCCATCTCAAGACCACGACGGTATCCTCCGGATATCCGACGCGTCGGGTAAAATCACCGGTAGGTAGTCTCCCCCTGCCAGGCTCATCGTCATCACCACGAGCTTCTTGCCCCGAGGTACCTTATCGGGTCCACCATGTACCCGAAACGGTTCATCCAACTCCTCGAATCGGGTCTCCAAATCCATCAGCAAACTCATGGTGGACGACTCATACATCATGGGAAAAACCGCGCTTTTTATTTAAAAAGAGAAAGAAGAAGTTTGTATATGTTTTGCGGTTTTCCCCAAATCCAGAAAATCTCATGGAAATCCAAATCCAAAACCTCAATAGCACGTAAAAAGTGAATATATGCATGAGAATCCATGAATGCGGCATAACAATGAATAACAGTATGCATGAGGTAGCAGGTAATAACTACAATGTCTAAACTAACATATAAGGAAAGTACACTAATATCATGTCTAAACTATTAGCTAACAGGCTATGTCAAGCAATAATATTTTCTAAGGTGTACGTGACATGGCAATTACCGATGAAGATGTGTGTGAGCCGGCAAGTAAGTGTACGTGGTACATACGCATCATCGGTAATGGTGCTGGTGTCCTAACAACAAGATATCAACAGTAGAATATGAAGCATAATATAAGCATGTGATGCGGAGCAAACAACAATAATGAGCGGGAGCTGAATACTAGACGCAACGATAACTAATCTGTTTTAACCTAATATAAGTCCTACAATGGTGCCTTTTGAAATAACACGAATCGTGGGGTTTTGAAAATAGGGGCTACGGTGTTTTTAAGAAAAGATACGTTTTTTGAAATATCCGTAGGATCCCTTAGGCTGTCTTTAAAAATACGCACGATTCGTAAGCTTTGAAATAGGTAGGAACCGAATCTAATCTAACAACTAACTAAACTAAAGGGCTACGCTACAAGCTAGACTACAGGTAAGGAAACCGCCTAACATCTGAGTCGATACATATACATACCTGTATATATATTATTCGGTGATCCCGCCTCAATAATATCATATCCGATACCATATCTATAATCAGACATCCCAAGTCAAGAGTGCGGATCAATCATCAAGATATAGCTCGTACGTAAATCTGTCGTACGGCATCCCCAAATCTGGGTACGGGTCAATATCATATTCCTCACACTATTCCTCTGGTATCCTCTTTATCCAAGATCATAGTCTAGGGTACTGACCTATGTCTAGTACAATACTGATATCGCCTAAGTATGCATGCACGTGTGTAAAAACTACGTTAAGGACCCGCTACAACGTCATGTCGTATCTAAGATACGAACCCTGCTATATCACCGATCTCACGGCCTCAAATCAAATCTCATCGACTCAGCTCAATCCCAAGTATCATCCTCAAATCCGTATGTGAACACATAGTCCCATACCCATGTGAACCCATAACTATAAAGAATCCCATGAGCACATATCAATAGGAATGTATGCAAGTATGTATGTGTGTATGTGTAGTGCAACACTACCCTAGGGTTCGCAACACTAAGGTAATCCAACACACCAATATCCATCCTAAGCAACGTTATTAATCCCAAATAACATATAATAAATTGTTGGTGTGTATACGCATCCGTATACACCACCACGGACTGCGGGGGTGCTATACGCCATCCACCCGACTTCTCCCCGTAGATATAAATCTACTCACCTGGTCCTCGCTAGCCGGTGCCGACGTCGCCACGCGCTTGCTTGTCGTCTCGAAGTCCGCATGGGGTTACCTACATATCATAACGCACCATATCGCATTAAAACTAAACTCGAAATCGAAACGGCATACGAAAATCAAATCGGCACGCGTATCACGCATAGGTCCAAACCTATCGCCTACGCATGCAAGAATAGTCAAACCAACCCTCGATGTCGATGTACAAACATCAAACCATCGAGAAAAATCCAATCACACTCATTTACACATTCACGAACACTAATTTTAATATAAACTAGGTTAAAACTCACAAAAACCCCAATTTCACTTAAAAAGTCATTTTTCCGAAAATCTAGCAAGCACAATTCGCCGTTTTTGTACAAAACATGATGTTTAAATGAATGTAGCGGCCAATATACTTATTAAATATCTTAAATAAGTCATAAAAATAATTTCCGGAATTTAATCTCATTAAATTCCAAAAACTCTAATATTCTAGTTTACAAAAATACCCTTTTTAACAATTTCAAAGCAAAAATGCACAAACAACAATCTAGCTTAGATTTGCATGATCTAAAGCATTAAACCACACTTAATAAAGTTAATGAAGTCATGAAAAACCTAAACACATTTTTAATCCCAAGTATTTAACCAAATTCAAAAATCTAGTAGGCAAATTAGCACATTAACACAATTTTTTTAAACTAACCATTAGCACTAGCTACTAATCTTGTATTAACATGACAAAAAGCCTAAATATAACACACAATCATACACCAATTTTACAAAACCCTAACTTGCATTCAAATTCATAACTTGAATTCCAAAACTTGCAATTAAACTCACATATCCAAATTAACACTTAATTAAATTAGCTTAAGAAATTAGTAACCAATTAAGTAACAAAAATGTTTAGAATTATACCCAAAAACATTTGAAGATCCACAAGCATCAATGGCCTCCCAAAATGCTCTCTTTTCACAAAGATCCATGCTATACGGGCTAAGCTAAAATGGGTAGGAGTCGGATTTGGGTTTTGGGATTTTTTTTTGACGGATTTGAGGCAATTTTTGATGAAGTTTGAAGAGAAAAGTGAAGGGAATTGGGGGGGGGCTGCTGCTGCTGTAGGAGGGGGGGCTGCTGGAATGGGAGTGGGAGAGGAGAGAGAGGGAGGTAGAGAAAGTGGGGGAAGAAGTCAAAGTCAAGGTAAGGTCAAAAGTCCACCTAATTCACCCATTTTCTTTTCTTTTCTTTCATATCTTTTCCTTTGAAAATCAAGTGGGGAAAAATATGGTGGCTGCTGAATTCAGCCATGGGGAGGAGTAAGTGGGGGTGTGTGGGTGTGGGTACGGGTGTGGGGTGATGAAAAATGATAAATACAATACCCCAAGCATCCATTTACGCTAAAAAAGCCTTTTTTCTTCAATAATTTCTAAACCGTTTTGGCAAATGATTTCATTCCAAAAACCACATGATAAAATTTTATTTAATGTTTTATGATGCACAAAATTTGTTTCAACTCATTCCAATTTGTAATTTTCCCTAATTAAATGTATTAGTGACGGCTTAAAATAATAATAAAATAATATTTTTTTCAGAAAATTTGAAATTTTACCAGCGGCTCAATAAACACCAAATAATAGCAATTACATAGCTAGAATATGTATATTTAATTTTTATAATAAGATATTTGTATTTTGACTTTTTACAGAAAACCCCCTTATTTTACCGATTTTTCGAAATTTCACCGAAACGATTTTCAAAACGTTACACTAGTTTAGATATTGCATTTCTTACTCAGTTACTTCATGCATTTATGCATTCATTCTGTTATGCAATATCGCTGGGCTTTATGCCGATATTCACTGTTCATTGACTCGCGATTTTGAGATTTCTAGATTTGGGAAACCGTATGTGAATTTTTATAAACCTATGATTATTTTAAAAGAGAAAGATGTGGTTTTCCTCGATATGATGAGTAGTGACCACCATGATGTTTTCTCGGTTCTGAGTTGGTTTTTGAGACCCGATTCGAGGAGTGGAGGAACCGTCTGCGGGTACAAGGTGGACCCAGTACGGTACACCGGGGCGAGAGAGAGATTTCGTGGGGATGACGATGAGCCTGACAGGGGCAGACTACCTACCGGTAATTATATGGAAACTCGACGGATATCCAGAGGATACCGTTCAGAGTTATGAGAGAGATGGATATAAGGGACGATATGAGGATGCGGCGCCTGAGATATGAGGATTTACGTGTCGATGGAGGACACGAGTTTCATGATGTTTCGAGTGTCGGTGATGGACACTCAGATTTTATCGTGATTTTTGTGTGTCGTTGCTGGACACACGTTGGATGATACATTCATACATGATACACATGATATATTATTATTCATGACACGGACACGAGTACTTGATATCACACTAATGATATGTTGTCGCCTTGTCGTAGTATTATATTTTATTTGTATGACCTAGGAGAGAGTCATACATGCGATTTCTTCTCGGTGATATTTTCTACTCGCGTGTTGGCAACTCACCCCCATTGTGCCATAGTTTCTTGCAGGTTTGGCCGTACAGGTTTCGTTGCGGCTTGCTGGCACACTGCTTCCTTCCGGGTGATTTCTTTAGTAGGTGGGTCCACTTGCATCGTGACCACCGTTGTACTTTATTTATTTCAGTTGTATCTAGTAAACTCCATCAACCAGACTTGTATTATTTGATAGACTTAGAAAACCAGCTGTTTATTCTTTCGACCTTAGAGTCGCGTGATTGTATATTATGGTTCTTCTTTGGTTTTCTTGAGGATGTTTGGTTTTCTTCTGAGTTTTGGTCCTCGCCCTTCGGCGTTGTATATTACTGCTTGCGTGGTTGTTTCCACCAATTGGCGAAGAGCTAGCTCCCGCTTGTGGTTGCCGATATTCATTATTTATGTATATGCATGTTTGTACTCGTTTGGGGCCAGTATTTACAAAGGAGACTCTGCCGAAATTTTCGGGAAAATATGATGTTTCTTTTAAATGTTTAATGCCACTTATTTTATTAAAACCACTTGCTTTAAAACAAGTTTTCATTCACTCTTTTCATTTAAAATGGTTTAGATTTCTGTGCTTTGGCTTACTTAGATTACGTTGCGCCTTGAGACATTTCGTAGTTTAAGTGTCAGTCACGTTCCGTACCTTCGAGTCGTGACACCCAACAAATGATCAAATGCTCTTCAGAAACATTAGTAGACGGCCGCACCCCTGATACTGTCGATGAAGTGCACTTGGGCGGAACACCGCGGCCGCGAGCACCCGAGCGGATGCTTTTGGCAACGGAGTTCTCCTACAGTCACTTGGTCGGGGCATGGCTATCTAGTAGTGTTACGCGGCGATTGTTCGCGTACAATACAAGATTGCGACGAAGTTTTGATCCGAATCGAAACTCCGAGGCAATCTATTAAAAGAGACTAAATTTCTAGATTTACAAAACACTAATTAGTTTTCACAAAACTAATTATTGTAGATTCCAAATATTGTATCACATATCAAAATATACTAGACGATGTTAAACATTTCGATCAAATTATCAAACACCCAGAAAACCCAGAGACCTCAACACTTGAGTCTCACTAAAAATTCCCAGAGAGTACTAAATAACAAAATGGAGCAACATAAGAAAAAAGAGCCAACAACCTCTCAATACTGCGGCGGAACCGGGGCCAAACCATGCGTTTGGCGGCGGTTCCGCGGTAGTTTGTTGGAGTTGGGGCCTCAAACTTCTTAGGGCTCTATCAAATAACTTACATGATTTTCTAAGAATTTTTAATATAAAAAATTCCAAATTTTGAAAAAACTTCCAGAAACTTGGATTTACGGGTTTCGAAAAGTCGATCAAACACTTTAACTTCGTCTAGGACATTCCTAATGCTCTAGCTTGGCTCTGATACGATGAAAGTATACCTTAGCACCACTACTGGATTTTTAGAACTATCAAGTATACAATTTAAAAAAATCTAGTATGCTATTGCATGCTATCCTAGAATCGAACTAGAGAATTAGGGTTTCTATACATGTAAACTAACTTTACACTAAGTGAATAGAGAATACAATCTTTGTAGACCGGTCCTTCACTTCTAAAGTTCCAAGTGGTAGTCCCAAAGCTCCATGTAGTGGTCCCTAGAACTCTTCGAAAGCTCCACTTAGCGAAAGGAACGAACTTGCTTAAGGATCTTCGGGGCCGAAGATGGTCCACCTTAGGGAATCAGTAATTCAAGCTATCTCTTCACTAACTAAGGAATTAGTGAAGTAAACAACCTATACTAAAGGTCTAGTTTGGAATAGGTTGATGAAGTAGGAATTTTACTCACTTTAGAATTTTGTTTCTGTTTTTCTTCACCTCAAGAAAAGCTAGGGAAGAAATATAAGATAAAGAAGATGAACTTGTGAACCTTGGTGAAGAAAATATCTCATAGATATTTGTAGAGAGTTAACCATGGCTAAATATAATAGTTGGGTTAATAAATATCTAGAGTAAACAAAATTAGATGACTAAGTCATGGCTTCTACATGCTTCAACAAGCATCTTAAGCCATGGCAATTTCCACCTAATTTTGGTTTATCCCTTAATAATTAAATCATCCAAATTATCTTTAGTTTGGTGTGAGTCTCATACACCCATGTCTAATGTATCTTTTAGCATGACACGATAGTATATGTGACATATGCACAAATATATATATATATATATATATATATATATATATATATATATATATATATATATATATCACATAAATGTATATATCACCATATATACAAATCAAGAGAAGAAATTCTTTAGTGAGCTAATATTAGTTAATATATATTAATATATTAAATATATAATTATATATTAAATTATTAAATCAACACTTGATTTAATAATCCGGTTATATCATATATAACCGACTAATATCATTTCTATGTATATCAAATGTACATATAACATATCATTGAATCAACACTTGATTAATAATCTGGTTATATTACATATAACCTATATCGCGAGATGAGAATACGGTATCACATACACGTATTTAATCTCGGTCCCGCACATATCACATATGTGCCCTACTTCATTTCGCTTGAGCTAGGAAACCTTTGCGTGTGACTCTAAAGACTCGTCAATACGCCGGCAGTAGGTAACGATCATATCAGTCACCCACAAGCCGTCAGCGGTACTAGCTGGATGTAACGGCTACCCGGGTATTGAGCGATCAGAAGATCAGCAAGCAAGCTTGTCCAAACTCCTGCAAAGCCTATAAGTAACACTACCGTACAGTCCGGTCTCTTCGTCTGATATGTCGCATATCGAGTCTGGGGGTGGTAAACGTCAGACCCCAATAACTTGATAAGTCATGCCGACGTGAGGCCCATAACAAATTGAGAAACTACTGATAACACTTACCTGTAAATCTCATCAGCCCTAACCAGGGACTTTCTGTTATAGCCAATCGAGTATAGCGCAACATCAACTCCCAATACCGGGAGAGACGAAACCCCTCCTATCGCTCATTGCCTCCATGTGACTCGGGACTGTACCCAAAATCCACATATTCGCATGACTCCTTTGAACCGTAGTATAGAGGATATCAAAGCACAGTGGGAACTACATAAGACTCTATGACGATCTCGGGTCTACAAACTAACTTGTACCAGTGTCACTAGAGAACTGCTATCTGACGATAGGTATAATACCATCTAGGAGTTCTCAGCGAGTCCTGTTCAATGTACCATTTCTCCAATGAGCACATGTGTAGCATCTCTGATGTCAAACACCAATGGCTGTGGGATCAACCATCGCCCCATACAGGGTTAAGAAACATACACACTAGTCTACTCTGGAATATCGATGCCCTGTCTCGATACTCACTCGATTAAGAACAATTAAAGAATGAACTTGTGGACTACCCAGGCCCTACTAGTATGATCTGCATCATAGTCCTGGTAGTCAAGTACATATCCTAAGGGCTTTATCAACATGTAACGGAGAGACAGTATAACGATACAAGTGTACATGTTAATATAAGAGCAACCAGATAGCATACTATCTTGTCGAGCAAGAAAGTCCTCTCTCTATATGTCCAAGCATCCATTATAATATACAATCATGTACAATAATGGCCTCTAGGGCATACAAATAACTAACACTCCAGACACATCTTGAGGCGGTACCACCTGATAAGGAAGATGGTTGATCGCCGGGAGATCGAGGTGCAGAGAGTAGACACGAAGAACAACACTGCAGATCCACTCACAAAGGCCATCCCTCAGACACAGTTCGAAAGGCTATTAGAGATGATAGGTTTGCGATATGCATTGCAAGTAGGAGATTGTTAGTGATATATGCCCTGGAGGCTATTATTGTATAGTACTGGATTGTATATTACATTTTGGAAGCTTAGGATATACACAGATATAGTAACAGTCTTACTCAATATGGTAGTATGCTACTTGGTTTGATTCTATCTTAATATGTGTATATGTTTCTTTTAGCATATCGCTAATACATATTGATAGAGCCCTTAGGATCTTTGCTTGACAACCAGCGTTGTGATGGCAGTCACACTAGTGGTGGTTGGGTAGTCTATAAGCACATCCTTATAATGGTCCCTACTCGTAGGATTATCGAGACATGGCATCAATACACCAGAGTAGACTAGTGTATAAGCTTCTCATCCCATCACGGGAGATGGCCCGTCCCACAGCCATT
Source organism: Agapanthus africanus (assembly GCA_030015575.1). Classification (NCBI taxonomy): domain Eukaryota; kingdom Viridiplantae; phylum Streptophyta; class Magnoliopsida; order Asparagales; family Amaryllidaceae; genus Agapanthus; species Agapanthus africanus. The sequence goes on along the minus strand of JASDDO010000004.1, from coordinate 82,730,267 downwards.
GGTATATCATACCGGAGATAGTATACAAGTGCTCATTGGGTTATAAGTTACACTGGACAGACTCACGGGGAATTGCTCGTTGGTATAATACCTATCGTCAGTTAGCAGTTCCCGGGTGGAATGAGTACAGGTTAGCACGTTGACTTGACATCACTATTTGTCTCGAGTGTGTTCTATTGTACTTAGATCACTACCCTACCAAGGCTCAAATCACTCGTGCAAATAGGTAGTGGTTAGGTGCAGTTCCGAAGAACTTAGAGGCAGTAGTGGTTAGATAGGATTCGTCTCTCCCGGTATTGGGGGTTGATATCCCTCAATATTCGAAAAGCCATTACACAAAGTCCCTGGCCAGGGCAAGCGAGATTAACTGGTAGGTACACCAGTAGTTTCTCAGGGTGTATTGGGATCTACACCGGCATGACTTATTGCGCTATTAGGGGGCTGACAGTTACCACCCCCTATGCCCGATATGCGATACTCTTAGATGAACAGACTGGACTGTACAGAAATTGTCGCAGATAGGCTCAGTAGGAGTTCGGATGAGTTTGCTCATCGGCCTTCTTATCAACAGATATCTAGGTAGCAGTTACGCACAGCTAGTGCCGCTGACGGACCTGTGGTTAAACCCACTGCTAGTGTACTGTCGAGTCTTTAGAGTCCCACACAGAGGGTTTCCCTACTTCGGGCGAAACGGTGTATATGCCTTATGGTTTTACGGCAGGGTTCCGATCATATACGTGCACTAGCTGCACGGATGTTGTTCAGATGGATAATACTAGTAGGCTCTGGTTTAAGCTAGATTCTAGTATTATATTACTGGATTATTATTATTTCATTGTATTCGTATTTTTCGAAATACGAATACGGGTATGTATATACAGTGAGGGCATTCTTGTAATTTCATAAGAGATGCTTCTAGAAGGGGATACCTCATTATTTGGTTTATCTATTTTTGGAAATAGATTAATGATATGGAAATTGGAGATATTTGTGGCATGGAGTGAAGCATGGCTTATAGTTTTGTTTATTGGTTTGGACTCACTATTCAAGCATGGTTGCTATTTTCAATTTGAAAATATTGCATGCTTGAGGTGAGAAAGTCTATGAGCCATTCTTCACTTGAGCCATCACTTGCACATTTGCTCTTTTTCTTTCTCTCTCTAATTTTTCTCTCCTTCTTCCTCAAGACCTAAAACCTTCACATATGTTGTAAATCAGTAGGTCAATTGAGATTAAATACTCCATTAGACACTTTACATCTTCTAAGCTACCTTACTTACCAAACTAGGTACCTTAGTTATCTCGGTTTAGAAGTTGGAGCTTGAGGTATAGACTCTCAGGTAGATCATTTTCAGCATGAGGAGGTCGACGATCAAGCGCGATCCGGATCTTCGAGGAGCTCAAAAAGAGGAGGAGGAGAAGACCCGAAGGACAAAGAACAAGGACGTATAAAATCATACCGAGTAGTTAAAACCTCCTGGTAGTATAGCTAGTTAAGTTGTTATGATCCTAGAGTTAAAGTCGGTGTTGCAAAGTATGAAAAAATGTTTTTTTGTAAATTCCGCATCCCTACAAGTGCGTAGGGTGTACGACATCGACTTACATTAAGATACTTAAGACATGGTTTCTTACCGCTCCACATTTCATATGGAGTGGTAGGCACAGACTTAGTTGGAACCTTATACAATAGTTATGCAGTAGATTCTAGTGCATAACCTCAGAAGGATGGCGGCGACTCGGCATTACTCATCATGGAATGCACCATATCAAGCAAGATGCGATTACGCCTTTCTGATATACCGTTGTGTTGTGGTGTGTATGGAGGAGTAAGCTGAAAGAGAATTCCATTCTCTTTTAGATATTCCAGGAACGCAGCACTTAAGTATTCACCACCCCAATCAGATCAGAGCATCTTGATGCTTTTTCCTGTTTGCTTTTCCGCTTCACTCTTATACTCCTGGAATTTCTCAAAGGCCTCGGATTTATGCTTCATCAAGAATATATGTCCATACCTTGACAAATCATCGGTAAAAGTAATGAAGTAGGAATTGCCACTTCTTGCATTCGTAGACATTGGCCCACACACATCACTGTGTATGAGTCCGAGGTGCTCAGTTGATCTTTCTCCTTATCAAGTGAATGAAGCTTTGGTCATCTTTCCTCTGATACATGATTGACAAGTTGCATCTGATTGATACTCAAACGGATCTAAATATCCATCTTTATGTAACTTAGTTAATCGTGTTTCATTGATATGACCAAGTCTACAATACCATAAGAAAGTTTGATTTGATTCTGGAGCTTTTCTTTTTAGCATGTTTTCGACGTTGAAACTTAATGTGGATTGAGAACGTATATCCCGTTATTAAGTGTACCCGACTCAATCATTTCATGATTTAGGTGAATGTTTATGGCACTGCTTTCAAGTGCAAAATTATATCCTTCATTAGATAACAAAGATATAGATATAATATTACACATCGTACTGGGTACACAAAAGAAGTTATATAACAAAAAAAATTGTCCACTTGTCAAACCAAGGTGATATTCGCCTACTGCAACAACATTCATACTGGTTCCGTTGCTAACCCTAAGGATCATATCATCTTTCCTCAAAACTCTATGGCTTCTCAGCGCCTGCAAAGAATTAAAGATGTAAGATCCTGATCCGGTATCCAATACCCAAGAAGTAGAGTTAATAGAGAAACGGTTTTCAATCACGAACACACCTGAAGCCGAATCCACAACTTGCTTGGTGTTCTGATTCTTGTCTTTTAAAGCCCGACAATCCTTCTTCCAATGTCCTTTCTTCTGACAGTAGAAGCCTTTTTCTTTTGTGGCTGCTCCCCCGATCTTTTTCTTTCCCTTGCCCTACACCTTCTGGACACCTCCTCTCGGTTTGGTGGGGGCCTTCTTCTTCTTCCCCTTGGCCTTAGCCTTGGATTTAATGGAAGAAGATTCCTCAATAAACAGAGCGGGTGTTTCCTTTGATTTCTTCATGGTGCCCTCTGCCACCCTCAACATGTTAAGGAGCTCAGGAAGTGAAACTTCCAGCTTTTGCATATTGAAATTCATTATGAATTGGTCATAGGTGGAGGGAAGGGATAGTACAATTAAGTCGGTATACAACTCATTCTCCAACGTAGTTCCTAGGTCCGCGAGCTCCTCTATGAGAGTAATCATCTTCAGGACGTGGTCCCCAACAGATGATCCGACAACCAACCTTGCTTGAAAAATTTTCTTCGAGGTCTCGTATCTTGTGATACGAGATTTCTCTCTATATAAATCATTGGTATGGAGGAAGATGGAAGTTAGGTCCATCTTCTCGTGCCGCCTCCGATGTTCGTTATCCATGGAGGCCAGTACGTGGCACTTGGCTTTCGCGTAATCCAGATCGCAAGTGTTATGGATCTCAATGTCCGTGACTGAGGATGTCGGACCTAGAACAGGGGGACTTTAGCCATGAGGACATATACTACCTTATCATAAGTAAAGGCCATTTGGACGTTCCTCAGCCAGTCTTTATGGTTTAGCCCAGTCAATTTGTTTTTATCTAGTATAAGCTTATGTCCCGTCATGGTCACTACAATTAGGAGAGAGAGAAAAAAACACTCAGCATATGCTCTTGCAAGTTTAGATTGGTTATTAGTTTATCTAAACAGGATGGCTCCCACCGTTTCCTCGAATTCTCCTTCAAACACTAAAAGAAGAATTAGTCAGGATTAATCACACCATACAAGTTCGCTTATCTTTCGGCCAGGCCAGTGTTGGTACTTCAGAGGGAGGCCCCCCGTGCTTTTGCATGGACCTAATTAAATAACCTCGTTTTCCTAGAGCCGTAGCCCCATTAACACCTTTCTAGACACCTACTTGATTAGCTAATTGTAAAGTGAAAAATTCTCCCGAAGAGTAGCGGATACTCATAGTAGGATCGGGACCCAACTATCATTGTGTGATAATTTTGAAATAAGTCTACCAAAACTACCACAATCCAGAAGGTATGCATCACTAGAAAGTTTTCTATATGTTTGAGCTCCCGATGTGGTTTTTTCCCCGAGCTCTTATAACCTTGATGAAAATCAAAACATCATAAGTCGCAAGTCAAGTTCAACCCGTCATTATCCAGATTAATTTATACCCATTCATACAATCCCTTGACGAAGGCCAAAACAGCTGTACACCTGTCTTAAATTAATGCATCTATCTATGCTACAGATAAGCACCCAATAGCTACTAAACACTGTGCCTTGGTGAATGTCAAAACACATAGTATGAATACTAGTAGATACCTATGTGAAATGACGGAGGGCTACGGCTGGTTTTGGCGAAAAGCATTAATGTAATGAACTTGATAGAGTTGAAGGAACCAGATACCTTTTGAAAAGGAGTGGTTTAAGCTCCGCTTTTAAAAGTTGTTTTTGAAGAAAATCGATTGGCTTTGCAATTGTTCCAACGATGTCAGATATTAGGTTTATTACTTTGCATTAAATGAGATTAATGCGGCCCCGTAAAATAATCTTATCACACCACAAAAAGAATGAAAATATAATGTACGTATATGCCACCCACATTCGTCACGGGGCCCCATCATGCACCGTTAGGTTACTTAACTAATGACATAGCGGGGGGAGGACTAGCGCGGACGCAAAACATATACAACATTTAAATATATATATATATATATATATATATATATATATATATATATATATATATATATATATATATATGAGAATAATGGAGGAAAGAGGCCATAGGAGGCTTTTTCGTCAGGTGGCGTCTAAAATCTATATCTTCCGTAACTTTTTTCGACCATCGGCAACCATCATCATCATCTTTATCATGCAAGATATGGATACACCAAATTTCATGTGATTCCATTACTTTTTCACCGTTGAATTAGCAATGTAAAAAAGTTCTATTGTCGGTAAACCGTTAATTTTGCACCCACTAAATCAACGGTGATAAGGTGTTAGAATCAAATAAAATTTGGTGTATCAATATCTTAGATGGTAAAGATGAAGATGATGGGTGCCGATGCTCGAAAAAAGTTACGGAAGATATAGATTTTAGACGCCACCTGACGAAAAAGCCTCATATGGCCTCTTTCCTCCATTATTCTCTCTCTCTCTCTCTCTCTATATATATATATATATATATACATATATATATATATATATATATATATATCACAGACATAATAGGTAACACAGGCAGATATAAGCATCACAGAGAATGGAAAAATGGATTAACTAGGAACATTTGTATTTCAATGAGCCACCTATGAAACACGGTCATCCACGGTTGTGTGAATAGCCAAGTGTGAATCATCCTAGACCCCTATGAATGTGACAAGCTACCCGCCAATCCTAAAATTGGGTGACCGGGTCTCGACTCCTCAAGATGGCCACTCACTGAATCCTAGAACTCGGTAGCTTGTTGTAACATTTCAGAAAAAATAAAATATTATTTTTGGGAATTTAAACAATTAGAGTAATAAATATGATGAATATTTTAATGTATGAAGATTAGTTTTAATGATATGGCATAACTATATACCGATGGTTTGGGAAATTAATATAATTAATGATTTTGAAGGTGTTGATGTGATTTGGACATTTCATAAATAATTATACAATTATTGTATACGAGTTGATTGCTAAATTTGATTAACATTTCACTAAACTTGCATTAATCGGATTTATGCAATTGATATGCACCATGGCATATCACACATACATGTTACATTTCATATTTTTATGAACTATGACTACATGATTTTATTCAATTGGTTTTTGATTTGTTTCCAAAAATAAATGGAAAATAAAAAAGAGAAGATATTGTTGAGAGAGAGAGAGAGAGAGTGCTGGGATTGGTGACATGGTTGAGGTGAGAGAGAGAGAGAGAATGGGAGAAGCTTCTACAATAATCCCTAGCCTTTTCTTACTCTTTCCTTCCTTCATCCCCATTCTTCATCTCCCCCTCCTCTTCCTCCACCTCCTCTAAACTCTATGGCCATCCCCAAAATCCTCACCAAAACACCTTAATCCCTTCACAAAAAGTGACCTAAACCCCATCCTAAACCCTATGGTGAAATCAAGTTGAGACTTAGAAGCACTTGGGCAACCCTAGAATTTTCTCTAATTGCTTCCATGAGGTAAATCCTAAACTATTGGTTAAGTTGTTGATTTTCCTAACATCCTATAGTAGTTTAGAGTTGATCAAATGAAGTTTAGTGATCTTCAAAAATTTCAAGAGGAGTTTTAGGGTATAGTTTGATGTGTGAAGGTGTATGGAGGTGTAATTGGTGACTACAACCCATCTAGTGTTAAAAATCCTAGACCAAGTGAATTTTGAAACCCCAAGACATGAACTTAGAAACTTTCCGTGTCGGTTTTGTGATATTTCTGGAGGTCTACAGGGAATCTGGAGAAATCCGGGACATTTAGAAAAAAAATTAAACATATACATTAACTTGGTTAGATAAATAGGAGACCACCACGAGAAGACGAGACCAAACTTCAAAAATTGGGCCGGCGGGGGCGGTTACTGCAGTACTATTGGTCGGCCAGAATTTGGATGTTGATGTTGGATTTTGTCCTGTAGCCCATGCTCCTCATAACTTAGCCACTGTATTTTTTGTTTTGTTCCAGTTTACCTGAGGCAAAATTTGGGAGCATTTGAGTTAATAATAGCAATGGTTTTCCAATTTCTAAAACATGGATTTTGGCATTTAATTATGGATTTGGTCGTTGGACGTTTGTACGTCAACGAAGAGGGTTCTATGATTGTTTTTGCATTCATAGGCTATAGGTTCTAACCTATGAGCACTTCGCGTGTCATGTCGGTTTTTGAATCGGATTTTAATGCGATACGATGTATTTTGTGATATGTAGGCACCCTCACATAGACATCGAACAACAAAGAAGAGAGTGGCGTTTTTGACTTCGGCAAGCGAGGATCAAGGCGAGTAGATGTATATCTACGGGGGAAGTCGGGTGGATGGCGTATAGCACCCCCGCAATTTCGTAGGGTAGGATGCGAATATGATATATATATATACATATGTGTTATTGTGAGACATGAATACTTAGCAAGAAAGTTTGTAGGAGACGATGGGTTGGATTTAGCGTAATTGGAAGAGAGTGTTTTCAGATTAGTTTCTTAGTCGCGAAACCCTAGAGTAAAGGTTGACACACACACACGCACACACGTGATATGATTTTGGGTGTATATGTTTATATGTATATACGTGTGTGTGTGTGTGTGTGTGGATGCATCGGGGTGTGTGTGTGTGTGTGTGTGTACGTATACACGGATGATGAGCACGGTATATGATACTTGGAGATGAGTCGATATGATCGGGTATGATGCCGTGAGGTTGTGATATATGATTGGGTCGTGATATGATATACGGCATGATATTATAACGGATCGTTGGGCGATGTGTATTCATACACACGAGGATAAATGTTTGATGATATTGGAACGTACTAGACTTTAGAACAGTACTCCTAATTCATGATATTATACGATAATGATACCATATGAATAATGAGGTATATGTGATATTTGACCCGTACCCCGATTTTAGGATACCGTACGATGGATCTTACCGTACGAGGTATAACTATGATGATTAATCTGCACTCTTGACTCGAGGATGTTGTACTATGTATTATACAGTACGTGACGCTATGAGGCTGGATCGCCGACTACTAGGTATATCAACTCGGAATTTAAGTAGATTTTCTGACCCTTTCGACTAGTTTCTTAGTTAAGCTTTTTAGTTGATTAGGTATATGATAGACTGGGCTCGAGTCATACCTTTTTCAAAAACTAACGAATCGTGAGTATTTTTAAATACGGGCAGAGGGATACTACGGATTTTTCAAAAGACGTATCTTTTCTCAAAAAACCCATAGCCCCTATTTTTCTAAAACCACGACTCGTGCTATTTCAAACACCAAAAACTGTATGACTCGTATATAGAAATGTATATTCTTCAATGTTGTGGTTACTACATCATTCTACGTTTATTCATGTTGTTCTCATCACATTGCATGTTTATACATGTGTTTTCTTTAGTTATTATGAACCTCGTCTGTCAGGACATCAGCATCATTACCGATAATGCGTATGCTCCACGTACACTTGCTTGCCGGCTCACACACATCATCATCGGTAATTTCCATGTCACGTACACATTAGAAAACATTACTTCATTGGTATAATTTTCTAGGTGGTAGTTGTTACATTATTAGTATACTTGTTTTCATATGCTAGTTTAGATATTGCACTCCATATTTAGATGTTGCATGCATTCATACTTATGATGTTCATATCCTGTTGAGGTGCTTTATGCCGGGATTCATTACTCTCTTGCTGATTCGTGATTTTGAGATTTCGGATATTTCATGAGATTTCTGGATTTGGGGGAAAACCACAAAAACCTTTATAAACTAATTATCTTTTTAAAATGCAAGTTGCGGTTTGCTCGTGATATGATATATGTGTTGTTCACCATGAGTTTTCCTGATTTCTGTTGGTTTTCGAGACCCGATTCGAGGAGTTGGATGAACCGTCTCGGGTACATGTTGGGCCCGGTAAGGTACCCCGCGGCAAGAAGCTCGAGTTATATACGATGAGCCTGGCAGGGGAAGACTACTTACCGGTGATGTCGAGCGCGGAGGATATCTGTAGGATACCGACGTAGTCGTGAGATTTGATATGATAGGCCGATCCGGACTGACGGAGCCCATGGGCCGATACGGACTGACGGAGCCCGAGATTTTAGGATTATGTGTCGCTGTCGGACACAGACTTCATGATGTTTTGAGTGTCGGTGCTAGGCACTCGGGTTTTATCATGATTTGTATGTCGTTGCTGGACACACGTTGGATGGTGCATTCGTACATGTCACGCATCGATATATTATTGCTCATGATACGGACACGAGTACTTTAATATCACACTTATGATATACTGTTACCCTTTTTGTAGTATTGAGTATTTTTATTGTATGACCTAGGAGAGCGTCATACATGGGATTTCTTCTCGGTGATGTCTTCTACGCACGAGTTGGCAACTTGCCCCCGTTGTGCCATAGTTTCTTGCAGGTTTTGTCATACAGGTTCTTTGGCGCTTTGCTGACACACCACTTCCTTCCGGGTGATTGCTTGGGTAGATGGGTTCACTTGCATCGTGACCACTGTTGTACTTTTATTTATTTCAGTTGTATCTAGTAAGCTCCATCAGCCAGACTTGTATTATTTGATAGACTTAGAAAAACAGTTGTTTATTCTTTGACCTTAGAGTCGTGCGCTTTTATTATTATGGTTCTTCTCTGGTTTTCTCGAGGATGTTGGTTTTCTTTCTGAGTTTTGATCCTCGCCTTCGGCGTTGTATATTTGTATTGCTTGTGTGGTTGTTTCCGCCAATTTGGCGAAGGGCTAGCTCCCGCTTGGGGATGCCTTTATTCATTACTTATGTATATTCTTGTTTGTATCCATTTGGGGCCAGTATTTACTAAGAAAACTCGGCCGAAATTTTTTGAAAAACTTAATGCTTTAAAAATGCTTACTACGACTTTCAAAGTGATTTTATATGTTAACATTTAAATAACTTTTCCTTCACTCTATTTTCTTTATATGGTTTAGATTTCTGGGCTTTGGCTTACTTAGATTACGTTACGTCTCTAGACGTTTCGTAATTTAAGTGTCGGTCACATTCCGTGCCTTCGGGTCATGACAAACCTAGATGCAGAAATAAAAAATAATATACAGCTGGTTTGTACATCCTCAACCCGGATGTGCCCCAATAAAAGAATATACATGAATTATTATATGAATTATAAATAATCCACTCACACCTCATATCTAGATTCACACCGGGCCATTCGCACGACGATCCATGAAACCATTCGCATCCGAACATCACAAGTTATGTGCAACCCCTTCTAATCGACGTATAGCGATTAGAAGACATTTAAGAACACATATACACATCAATAAAGAAAGCAAATAAAACAACGACGTTAGAATTCCGTACACAATTAGCGAACGAAACTAATTTTTCAACACTTGAAAAAACTGTCCACTAAAGTCACCAAAAATTTCATTTTAAGCCAATCCGGGAATCAAAACGAACTCGAAGCCCGTCCGAATCCTCGCAGAGGTGAAGGGGATAAAATTAACTTTCGATCCAGGGGCCTTAGGGTGTACCCACCCTTGGGGGCCACCACGAGGTGGCCCCCAAGGGCAGGCAGACCTAAGAGCACCCTATTGGGGTGCTTTCGGGTCACCACCCCCCAAGGCCGCATTTTGGTGGCCTTGGGGGTGGGCCCGGACTTTGGTCCTCCTTGGGTATCGTTGGGGTGCCCATGGTTCACCCTACAGCTTCTCAGTTGAAACCGTGAGCCCGCTGGGTGTGCAAATATCTCAAAATTTCATTTTTAGGGACTGTTTTTGTCGGCAGTTCGTGCGCGACAAAAATGGAGGATTTCAAACATCGCTACAAGCTATCTAAGGCTTATGGAGTGTCTTTGATATCATTTAAGTCGATGTCGCATATTCCACGGGGTTTGTAGAGAGTTGAAATTAACAAACAATAATTTTAAAGTAAGCAACAACAACTAAACTTCCAAGATCAACCATAAGCCCTAACTAGCAATACCAACAAAGGCTTTAATCTATTATGAAGTGATTTATACATTTGTGCTCAAGTCCTTCAGATCTTCTTATTCTCATCTTAAGCTCCTCGTTTGTACGGATCGAGCTTGGTTATCGGCCTCCTCATGTCGAAGAAGATCCACCCGAGAGTCTATGGTTCAAGCTCTAACCTCTAGAATGAGGTAACTAAAGTAACTAATTTTCTAATCTAGGTAGCTTAAGAGATGTAGAGAATGTTTATTGGATTAATTTGTCTCAATAACCCTAGGTTTCTCAACCCATGAGAGTGTTTAGGGTTTGAGGAAGAAGAAGTAAGCAAAGGAGGAAAGAAAATGTTTTGGTGAGAATGAGATGAAGAATGGCTAATTGTGATAATATCAAGCATATCATTTACTTTAAAAATAATGTGACATGCTTCAATAGTTATCCAAATGAGTGAGCCATCTAATGTAGCCATGCTTCAACCATGCTTAAAAAACACCTCATACCTCCACCTCATTATCCATTTAAACAAAATGGATTTATCACAAATGAGGTGTCTTCTTCTAGAAGCACTCTTAAGAAAATACAAGAGTACTCCTCCCCATATATACATACCCGTATTTGTACTGCGAATACCAAGAGATGAAAATAATCCAATATTATAATACTAGAATGCGGCTTAATCCTAAGCCCGCTAGTATTATCTGTCCAATCAAAAACACGTGCAGCTAGTACACGTAAATGATCGAAACATTGCACGTAAAACCATACGGCCTCCACATCGTTTCGCCTGAACCAGGGAAACCCTCTGCATGGGACTCTAAAGACTCGACAGTACGGTGGCAATAGATTTAACCATAAGCACGTCTGTGGCACTAGCTGTACGTAACGGCTACCCAGGTATCTGTCAAAAAGAAGGCTGACGAGCAAACTCATCTGAACTCCTACTGAGTCTGTCCATGACAATCTCCGTACAGTTAGGTCTGTTCATCTGAAGGTATCGTATGCCGGGTCTAGGGAGTGGAAAACGTCAGATACTTAAAAACCTGACAAGTCGTGCCGATATGGCTCAAGACCATTCGAGAATCTATTGATCTAACTATTAGTAATCCTCAATCCGTCCTGGCCACGGACTTATGATGTTGGCCAATCAAACACAGCGCGACTTTGACTCGCTATACCGGGAGAGACAAATCACCAACAATCGCTCACTGCCTCCATGTGGCTTGGGACTGTACCAAACTAAAACATGTTTGCACGAATCTGTAGAGTCGTGGTAGGGTAGTAATCAAAGAGCAGTGGGAACTCACACGAGACAAATAACGACATCAGGTCGACAAACTATATGTACTCATGTCACTAGAGAACTGATATATGACGATAGGTATAATACCATCTAGCCAGTTCTCGACGAGTTCGTCCAGTGTACTCTCCCCAAGTGAGCACCTTTAAACAATCTTAGATGCATCACAGCAATGTTGGGTTACGGCAGCGCCCCGGCCATCAAACCTTGGCCAAATGCGTGTAGGGTTCCTAGGCATGCTAAGGAGGTCTCACAAGGCATCAACCATGCCAATTTCAAAAATTTACGGTGCCGAGAAACCCTAATACGGATCGTTGACTAGATGTATAGGCGAAACATGCAACTAGTTAACAACTTAACTAAGTGAACGGAAATACAACCTTTGTAGATCCGGTTCTCCACTTCCTTAGCTCCACGTAGACGTCCTCTCGCTGTCCATATCGGATCCCGGACTCTAGCATCGGCTTCATCGGAGAAATGGGCGGGCTAGGTCGTCGGCTTCGATGCTGAAGATGATCTACGTCGAGGCAACACAAGATCAAGCTCCAACTTCACCAAGCAATGAAACTTGTGAAGCAAACACCCTATATGTCACGACCCGAAAGTACGGAACGTGACCGGCACTTAGATTACGAAGCGTTTAGAGGCGCCACGTAACCTAAGTAAGCCGAAGCCCAGAAATCTAAACCATAAAAGAAGAAGAAGAAGAAAAAGAAAACAAGTTTAAAAGCATCAGCAAATTTTCTCAAAAATTTCGGCAGAGTCTCCTCTATAAAAACTGGCCCCCAAACGGGTACAACAAGTATAATATACATAAACAATAAAAAGCATCCCCAAACGGGAGCTAGCATCAACGCCAACAGGCGGAAACAACCACAACAAGCACAATAATATACAACGCCAAAGGGCGAGGCTCAAAACTTAAAGAAAACAAAACCACCAAATCAGAATAATACATGCGCGACTCTAAGGTCAAAATAAAAGACTGGTCCAATAAACTTATCAGGTAATACAAGTATGGTTGATGTAGCTTACTAGATACAAATGAAAGAATAAAAGTACAATGGTGGTTCGGATACAAGTGAACCAACCTACCGTGCAAATCACCCTGAAAGAATAGATGTGCCAGCAAGCTGCCAGGGAAACCTGTACATCGAACCTGTAATAAAATTTGGCACAACGGGGGTGAGTTGCCAACTCGTGAGTAGAAGACATCTACAAAAAGAAATCGAATGTACGACGCTATCCTAGGTCGTAATAATACACTACTAAGTCCCAATCATCTAGTAATAGCAGGGTAATACTACGTGTAAGTACAGATACTCCGTGCTCGTGTCAGTGCCTCATATAGTACTATGTCATATGAATGGATATGCATGCACCATGAATATAAAACAATCAATCCTGAAATCCAGATATATCTGTATAAGAAATCTTTAACTGTTATCATAGTAAAACGGGTATAGAAACCGGAAATATCAACAATGAAATCCATGGAAATCCGTGTCAAGTATCGACACAAACATGTAAATCTCAAGTCTCATAGTCTCAATATCTCGGGCTCCGTCAGTCCGGATTGGCCCATATCATCAAATCTCACGACAACGGTCGGTATCCTCCGGATATCCGCCGCCCCAGACATCACCGGTAGGTAGCCTTCCCCTGCCAGGCTCATCGTCTACAACTCGATCTTCTTGCCCCGGGGTACCATACCGGGCCCACCATGTATCCGAGATGGTTCATCCACTCCTCGAATCGGGTCTCGAAATCCAACAGAAAACATGAAATCTCATGGTGGACGACACATACATCACGAGAAAACCGCATCTTATGTTTTAAAAAGAGAGGAGGAGAGAGAGAGAAGTTTTTTATATATTCTTGCGGTTTTTCCCAAAAATCCAGAAATCTCATAGAAACCCAAATCTCAAAATCATGAGTAAGTATATGATAAGTGTCGGCATATGCCCATAATACTGCATGATAACATGAAAACATGAATGCATGAATGTCTAAGTAATAATTATCATGTCTATACTAACATCAGAGAGTAATCACAATATTATATCGGTCAAGTTGTTAACTGATTCTATCAATAAAAGATAATATAATCTAAAGTGTACGTGACATAGCAATTACCGATGATGATGTGTGCGAGCCGGCAAATAAGTGTGCGTGGAATATGCGCATCATCGGTAATGGTGCTAGTGTCCTAACAGGTAAGGTTTATACTTATTATAGCAACATATGTATGAACATGCAACATTATGATTATAGTGAAAAAAGTAAAAACGGATGTGTGTTATCCACTCATTTGATATACAAAAACCATTACCGCTATATGGCTCAAACCTAACCTAGTGTTCATCTAACCCTTCTAAGGAAAACTAAACCTAAGAACTGGTCGATAGAAGTACACCTAACGCCTGAGTCCATATCTCTAATAGTCGGCGATCCTGCCTCAATAGCGTCACGTACATAGTACAACTTCCTCAAATCAGGAGTGCGGATCAATCATCACATCTATGCCTCGTACGGTAAAATCCATCGTACGGCATCCCAATACCGGGGTACGGGTCAAATATCACCTACGTGTCTCATTATTCGTATAATATCATCATCAACACATGTCATGATCGAGGTGCTATGCTGTAATCGCATACATCAATTATATAACATTGCCATCATAAATATACCTCATTAATTTATCCTCAGAAATAGCATGTTATATGTATCATGTTGTGATTGGGTCATACTGATATCATATCGTCATCAAGTCACACCTATATGATGTCGTAATCAAGTCATACATATATCATATCGTGATCAGTCACAAGTTACAGTTCGGGTTCTATTTTAGAGTCCCATGTACCTCAATATCATCACTACCCATTATAATTTATGTATACCTGTTCATTATCTCATTCTCTAATGATCCGCCAACACTTTAATACGACTGTATAGTCAAGAATCACGGCATCAAGCCCAATTATCCTGTTTCATCATACCTCGGATATCATATCGGATCAATGTATCCCCTACACGTGTTGTATATATATATATATACCTGTACCTAGTCCTATATGTATATATACATGCACGTATACACCATGTCGAGTTTCAGTGTGTTCGTGTGTGTGTTTCTACCTGAAACCTACGAACCTCTTCCAAGGTTCTCAACCTCTGATATGGTTTTCCTAAATAAGTCTAGTCCAGCCTAGGGTCATTACTAGGGTCCTACTCATTAAGAATCTAGGGTCACATCTTGTTTCATAATGTCAATAAGTACTATTCCTATTCTACGTTGCGGGGGTGCTAAACGCTATCCACCCGACTTCCCCCCGTAGATATACATCTACTCACCTGGTCCATGTCTGCCGAAGACGGTGTCGCCATCCTCCCCTTCATCGCCCGCAATCCACGTGAGGGGTACCTAAACGCAAACATAAAAATAGTATCGTAAACTGAATCACATACGAAAGTCAAAACGACGCAAGGAACAAGCATAGGATAAAACCTATGTCCCGTCCACGCAAAAGAACCAAATATCGCTCGATATCGGCGTACAAACTCCGATGGATCTAGATAAACATCAACAAATAACTCGTAGTTTTAAAACTCATTACTTATATTATAAAACACGATTAAATCCATCGAAACCCTAAAATCCATCAAACCGTCCAATTTCGTAAAACCCGAAAATGCCAATTTACCGTTTTTCATCAAAACTTGACATTTAAATGAAACCAATGGTTATAAAACTCATCAAATAGTATAACTAGACTATACAACCCTTACTATATTTTTATTACACATATTTGCATTAATTTGAAATTTCTAGTTTGCAACCATTAGAAATTTTCAACCTCTTTCAAGCAAAATTCACAATTCCACAACAAAACATGATTTTGCATGAATTAATGTATTAAACTACAATTCATGATGATAATGATATGATGAAACCATAATTATATTTTTAATCTCATTTATTTAGGAATTTCCCAAAATCTAGTTTACAAAAATAGCATTTTATTAGTATTTTTCCAATTATCATAAGAAACTAGTGATCAAACTAAGTTTTTCATTCCTTTAATATGCTAATATTCTCTTTAAAACTACCATCTAATGATAACAAGCTTAATAAGAATTTTATTTTACCCACAAACACATTTTAGAAAAATCTAGTTAGCTAAATAGCTTAATTGAAACAATTGAATACACAAATTATTATATAATAACCATGCAAGATTTTTCCACTTCTAAAAATGGTAGACTAGTTATTATAACCTTATTTAATTAATAAAAATCATAACTTGATTTTTCAAACCCTAACTTGAATTTTAAAAGTAGTAAATAGAATTAATATATTAAATCTAATTATGCTTAAATGAACATCTAATAACAATAAATCAAAAGAAGGAAATTTATACCTCCAAAATATGAAATCCAAACATGAAAATGAGCCTCCAAAATGCATGCTTTCCCACTCCAAAATCCATGTAAAGAAGAGTAAAGAACAAAGGGTAGGAATTTATTAGGATTTTGTGCAATTTTTATTGAATTTTGGAGGATTTTTGATGATTTTTGGAGTTGAAATAAAGATGAAAAATGGGGGGCTGCCATGGGGTGTGGCCGGCCATGCAAGGGGGAGAGGGAGAAAGTGAAAAGAGTTTCATGAGTTGTGTAGAAACTTCATCAAATAATATCTCACTTTATGTCTTTTCATGAATTTCTTCATTTTCTTTCATTTCTTTACTAAAACAACCTAGAAAACTCTAGAAAAATGGGAAAATTTGCAAATAAATTTTGCATGATACAAACTAAATTCTAATATGCCATGGTTCATTTTTACAAATTAAAACCATTCAAATTTGTAATTTACACTATTTTAGTGTAAAAATAAGGCTTATGTTAATATTTAAAATAATTAATTTAGGAAAAATATTTAATTAAACTAAAAATTTATAAGTGGCTAAATAAAAACTATTTACTAGTAATTACATAATTAAAATAGGTATTTTTGAAATTATAATGAAAGACAATCACGGTTTAGTTTTACGAAAAATACATTTTACTTTACCGAAAATCAAAAATTTCACTTAAACAATTTTATTCATTTAATTATTTATTTAATTATTTTTAAAACGTTACAATCTTCCACCCTTTAAGAAATTCGGTCCCCGAATTTAAATTAAAACTCCCCCTCCAAATATTAAAACCCAATATGAAAACCATCTTAATATACATCAATCTATAACTTATATATAGTGCGCATCATAGTAAAACCATTCAATATCTGGATAAGGAAATATGCAAAAACCCCTTTTGAAAATCGCCGTGTGATGCACGTGCCACGGCATAAGTAGCGGACGTTTATTATTATTATTTTTTTTAAAATTAGCTATATATATATATATCTTTTATTTAACATACACGTCCCGCCTGGTTACTAAATCAAATAATAATGATTATGAAACATACTGCTCAAACTGAAATCAATCCCAATCACATCAATAAAATATCTTGTGCGTCCGGTGCGCACTGAAATCGAAACCAAATACAAATACCATGAATACACAGAAAAACAAAATAAGTGCAACAAGTGTGCACCAAAACATCTGTCAAGTGCAACGGGCGTGCACGACTCACTATCAGGTGCATCTAATCTGCACAAAACCCCGATTTAGTGCATCCGGTGTGCACAAAATCGCATCAAGTGCGCCAAGTGTGCGCAAGAATCCTAATCAGGTGCATATGGTGCAAGAAAACATACATCGAATATCAAAATCGAAATCACAGTACAAAAATGCATGAAAACTAGGTCGAAACATATGTCAAAATCATGTGTAACCCATATGCACGAAATCAAATCAAAAATCTCAAAATATATAAAACCAAATCAAGTGTACTGGGTGTATACTAAACAACATCAATACAACAGATATATAAAACATAAATAGAATATAATGAAGGTACACATAAGAAATACCAATCGTAGAAAAAAATCCTCAAAATACCAAAATCCAAAAACAGAAATATGAAATTCAAATCACCAAATCACAATCGTAAACACTATCGTCAATGTGCGCCTCTTTCCTCGGATGTCGGCTGCTTCAAACTCGTCTCTTCGTAGCTGTTCAGACTGCGCTACTAATGGCAAAACTCATATCCAGAGTCTCCCACGTAATCGATCCCTTCACTTGATATCCGGACTACATTAAACTTTTCGATCGATCCATCAAAATCCCATAATTCCCCGAGAGCTCAACACTCAAGTACAGCTTAAAAATATCCGGTACATACCCCAGCATCGATGATCCAGCCGTAGAAGGGAAAACCCAAGCCTCACTAATGGCACCACGGAACTACCGTAAACCCTAAGGTCCAAGGGCGTTCTCGTGGCTATTATGTCGAGTTAGGGTTTCATTCTTCTAGAGGGTCCATCGAAATACCTGCATGTTCTTCCGAATACTTTAAACTTGGGAAAATGGTTTTCTGATAATCGTTCGAACCCTTTAACTTCATCCGGAAGGCATGTGAATACCCTTCGTCCGCACGCTAAGCAATGCTTCAATCCTCAAGAATAGCCAATACTCTAATGGTTATCGCATTCGAGCCGCAGCTCCCTCTTCCAGTGTGCCCATGGTAACAGAAACTACCATCCGATATCGATGAAGATAGATCAAAGGAACGAATGAAATACTGTGCAAACAATGTATATCCTAAGGCTCCTTAAGCAGAGTAGCGTATCGTAAGTATGCCGCGGACCATACCCACGGTACGTTACTCTACCTAGATCGCCTACTCCATCAACCAAAGGTCACCTAGATTTATACAAGGTTAAACCTAGCGCTCTAATACCAACTTTGTCACGACCCGAAAGTACGGAACACGACCGGCACTTAGATTACGAAGCGTCTAGAGGCGCCACGTAACCTAAGTAAGCCGAAGCCCAGAAATCTAAACCATAAAAGAAGAAGAAGAAGAAAAAGAAAACAAGTTTAAAAGCATCAGCAAATTTTCTCAAAAATTTCGGCAGAGTCTCCTCTATATAAACTGGCCCCCAAACGGGTACAACAAGTATAATATACATAAACAATAAAAAGCATCCCCAAACGGGAGCTAGCATCAACGCCAACAGGCGGAAACAACCACAACAAGCACAATAATATACAACGCCAAAGGGCGAGGCTCAAAACTTAAAGAAAACAAAACCACCAAATCAGAATAATACATGCGCGACTCTAAGGTCAAAATAAAAGACTGGTCCAATAAACTTATCAGGTAATACAAGTATGGTTGATGGAGCTTACTAGATACAAATGAAAGAATAAAAGTACAATGGTGGTTCGGATACAAGTGAACCAACCTACCGTGCAAATCACCCTAAAAGAATAGATGTGCCAGCAAGCTGCCAGGGAAACCTGTACATCGAACCTGTAATAAAATTTGGCACAACGGGGGTGAGTTGCCAACTCGTGAGTAGAAGACATCTACAAAAAGAAATCGAATGTACGACGCTATCCTAGGTCATAATAATACACTACTAAGCCCCAATCGTCTAGTAATAGCAGGATAATACTACGTGTAAGTGCAGATACTCCGTGCTCGTGTCAGTGCCTCATATAGTACTATGTCATATGAATGGATATGCATGCACCATGAATATGAAACAATCAATCCTGAAATCCAGATATATCTGTATAAGAAATCTTTAACTGTTATCATAGTAAAACGGGTATAGAAACCGGAAATATCAACAATGAAATCCATGGAAATCCGTGTCAAGCATCGACACAAACATGTAAATCTCAAGTCTCGTAGTCTCAATATCTCGGGCTCCGTCAGTCCGCATCGGCCCATATCATCAAATCTCACGACATCGGTCGGTATCCTCCGGATATCCGCCGCGCCAGACATCACCGGTAGGTAGCCTTCCCCTGCCAGGCTCATCGTCTACAACTCGATCTTCTTGCCCCGGGGTACCATACCGGGCCCACCATGTACCCGAGACGGTTCATCCACTCCTCGAATCGGGTCTCGAAATCCAACAGAAAACATGAAATCTCATGGTGGACGACACATACATCATGAGAAAACCGCATCTTATGTTTTAAAAAGAGAGGAGGAGAGAGAGAGAAGTTTTTTATATATTCTTGCGGTTTTTCCCAAAAATCCAGAAATCTCATAGAAACCCAAATCTCAAAATCATGAGTAAGTATATGATAAGTGTCGGCATATGCCCATAATACTGCATGATAACATGAAAACATAAATGCATGAATGTCTAAGTAATAATTATCATGTCTATACTAACATCAGAGAGTAATCACAATATTATATCGGTCAAGTTGTTAACTGATTCTATCAATAAAAGATAATATAATCTAAAGTGTACGTGACATAGCAATTACCGATGATGATGTGTGTGAGCCGGCAAATAAGTGTGCGTGGTGTTGGAGATAGTGCCCTCATAGTCAATTATTGGATCACAGGTACGTGATTGCAATGATTGCGGAGGACCTATACCGGTAGGACAATCTTACTCGAGATGATAGTATGCTATCTGGTTTGCCTTTATCAGTCGTGTACATGTTCAGGTGACTGATTACATGTTACACTTTGATAGAGCCCTTAAGATCTTGCTTTACCACCAACAGTATGATGGCGATCAAATACGTGAGAGTTGGATGGTTTATACGCATATCCTTAATTGTGGTCCCTAGTCGTGGGAGTTTCGAGACAGGGCATCGATACTCCGGAGTAGACTAGTATGTACAGTCGAGACCCCGACGAGGGGCGGTGGCCGGTCTCACAAGCCGCTGGTGTCAGTTGGATCACCTAAGATGTATACAGGTGCTCATTGGGTTATGAGTACACCGGACAGGACTCGCCGGGAATCTGCTAGTTAGTACTATATCTATCGTCAGATAGCAGTTTCCTGGTGACATGTGTACAGGTTAGTTCATCGACCTGAGGTCGTTATTTGTCTCGTGTGAGTTCCCACTGTGCTTTGATTTCTACCCTACCACGGCTCAAAGGAGTCGTGCAAACAGGTAGTTTTTGGGTACAGTCCCGAGCCATATGAAGGCACGTGAGCGGATCGGCAGGGGATTCGTCTCTCCCGGTATTGGGGGCGAGATCGTGCTGTGTCTAGGAGATCCATTACACATAGCCCACGGCCGTGGCAGGAGATTTACTGGTAGGTACTCCAGTAGTATCTCAGGGTGTTATTGGGCTACACTCCGACACGACTTATACTGCTATTGGGGGTCTGACGTTACTAGCCCCCTAGGCTGATATGCGATACTCATAGACGAACGGACCGGACTGTATATACATTGTCACTGTTAGGTTCAGTAGGGTTTTCCGGATGAGTTCGCTCATCGGCATCCCTTGAGGTCAGTCCATGGGCAGCCGTTACGCATTGCTAGTGCCGCTGACGGTTTGTGGTTAAACCCACTGCCAGGGTACTGACGAGTCATTAGAGTCCCCCACAGACAGTTTCCCAAGTTCGGGCGAAACGTTGTAGAGGCCGTATGGTTTTATGGAAGGGTTCGGAAAATGCACGTGCGTTTACGCACGTGTCGGTTTTCGGACAGATGATACTCATCGGCTTTGGTTTAAGCCGGATCCGACTATTATATTGAGTAGGTATAATATCTTTGTCTCAGTTGCATTTGTATTCGGTCGTAATACAAATGCGGGTATATTTATACAGTTTCGGGGTTATCCTGAAAGTCGTTTCAGGATCACTTTTGGAAGTTGTCAGTTTCCAGTTTTTTATCAGCCGTCTTTTAACATTTGGTTAAAGACGGATTTATCTTTTCTTGGATGAGAGTGAGTCATGCTTCTAGAAGGTTCTAGAAGGTTCTAGAAAGCGGTGACAAGGATTGTGACTCATGCTTTGATTTCATTGTATTCTTGTTTTCCTTAAGATATTTGTGCTTGATATTTTCATGTGTTCACACATGATATTTTCCTTGTGGTCACTCTCTTTCTCCTACGGTCACCTCCTCCTCCTTATAAGAGGCCGGCCCCCTCTCTCTCTCCTCATACTCTCTCTCACTTGAGTTTTTCATATGGTTGTAAAAGATATGATAGTATTTGGAGTGCATGGAATTTTACAGTTCATTTCATTCCATCACCCGATTCCCTCGGTAACTTCATTAACCGATCGTCCACGGATTTAGACGAAGTGAGACGAAGTCATTTACTCATTCTCTACATCATTCTTGGTCGTCTCTTTTAGCAAACTTGACGACCGAGTTGCCTCAAGTCAGAGGCGGGAGCCCGTTTAAAGAATCGTCGACGTGGTGCCACCTCGACGAGGATATCGGAGATCGACGAGATCGGAGCAGCCGCAACGGAGCGTGGGATGATGGTTAAAGAACGAAGGACTCGGATCGTTCGGTATAACCTTTCTACACTCTTTACAGTTTGTTAGTTTAGCAATAATGGCAGATCCGGGTTAAAGTATACGATAGTGCCAGTTAAAAGTTTTTTGTTCCGCATTTGGCGTCTGTAGACTGCCGGGACGCTGGAGTAGACTTACAGTGGTATCAGAGCCTAACCATTTTGCTATGCTAACTTATGCTAACGCGTTTAAAACATTGATCGAACCGGAAATCGAAAATTGCAAAATTCCAACTTGACAGTTTCTGTTGATTTTAAATGGCCTCCTAAAATTTTTCTCCATGTCTCAGAAAACTGTGCAGGCTTTTCTAAGAACCACGACAAAATTTGGGGACATGAATCCACCAAACCGTCGCGGAAACGCGGCCAAACCCATGGTTTGGCCGCGCATCCGCGGCCACTTGGTGAGCTCATGCTCCCAAATTTGTACAGTGGGTTCTCTGTTGGATTTTGGGGTTTTTGGTAAATATCGTTTTGGCCCAGATTTTGTTACTGTTCACCAGTAAGTCGTGGGGCCCACTTTTTGATATTTGGTCGATCAAAATTTAAACACGTTAGTTTACAGTGCTTACATTATATCTCCGACCGGGAATGTCATTTGATCGGTAAACCGCGTCTGATTGCTATAGTTCTTTTAGACGGGTTTGCGAACGTGACATTCGCGTTGATGTTCTGTTTTGTGCTGTGATGTTGCGGATTTGTCGTGGTGGATAGCAGTGTGCAATGATAGTACAGTTTGTGTTTATTTGTACATTTGATATTGCGGGGCGAGCGTCCAACTTGTGGACTGCCGTCACTGCCTGTTGTATAATATTCTTTTGGGGCACGACCAGGTTGCGGTCGATGTACCTATTGTACTATTTTTCATTACTGTACTAGGTTTTGCCCCGCGATGGAGTGCACGGATAGCCGGGTTCTGGGGGGCAACGGGTCCGCATCTCATGGCTTTGAGAGGCAGAGGGGTCCCACTCTAGAATTGGCAGACTATTCGCCGCACTCGTAGGGGGTACTGGTTGACCCAAGGAAGGGTGCCCAAGATTACCGGATTCCGTGGAGTGCTGGGTGGTCCATTCACTATGCTGTAGGGGGGCTGCTTCGCTTCAGGTTTTGGCGGGCAACTTGCCGCACCCGTAGGGGTCTAGGTTTCATTGCACAGGCTATCCACACGACAGGGGAACGTCGGGGTTCAGCAGCGGCTCTGTGAATACCGGGGATCCCAGATTATCTGTATTGTTCTGTGATGCTTATTACTTTTCTGTAATGTTGCATACTATCACGCCTGGAGCGATTATTGTATATTGGTTTATATACTATTAGATGTTATATATGTTTTACACCCGCGCTAGTCCAGTCCCCGCTCTGCCGTTAGTTAAGTAACCTAACGGGTGATGACGGGACCCAGTGACGAATGCGGATGGCATATACGTACATTTTATTTTCGTTCTTTTCTGGTGTGATTAAATGATGGGACTGTGTTGATTCTGATCAACGCAAAGTATAACAAACCTGTTTACAGTTGTTGGAACAAATTTAAAAAGTGTTGTTACAAAGACGTTTCCTTTTGTTATGCATAGCGGTATTCAGTGGAATATCCTGCACCTCATTCGACGGGGCAAGGGCCGATATCCCTTCACCGGGACTGACCCCTTGGGTAGAAGTTTGCGTCAGCGTAATAACTTCACTATAGTCGATTACAAGTTGCTTTACATAGCGGTATTCAGTGGAATATCCTGCACCTCATTCCACGAGGAAAGAGCCGAGATCCCTTTACCGGGAGTGACCTCTTTAGCAAAAGGTTTTCGCCACTATATTTTAAAAAAGCTATCAGGTTCCTTCAGCGATATCAAGTTCACTACGTTAAAGGTTTTTCGCCAAAAACCAGCCGTAGCCCTCCGTCACTTCTTTTGGGTATTTAGTAGTATTCAAGCTATGCATTTTAGCCAAAGTTAAGGCATAGTGTTTGGTAGCTGCTGGGTATTCAATTGTTGCATAGATAGATAAGTTAGTTTGGGACAGTCGTTCTGCCGATTGGCCAAAGTCAGGGGCATGTGCGGGTGGGTTCAAATTGACAAGATAGTGACGGGTAGAACTTGGCATGTGACTTATGACACTTTGACCAAAGCCAAGGTTATAAGAGCATGGGGCATAAATCAGATCGGGAGTTTCTAAAGAAACTGAAACTTGCCAAGTATGCGCATACCTTCTGGAGTATGAGTAACG
The DNA here is from genome assembly GCA_030015575.1 of Agapanthus africanus. Lineage (NCBI taxonomy): Eukaryota > Viridiplantae > Streptophyta > Magnoliopsida > Asparagales > Amaryllidaceae > Agapanthus > Agapanthus africanus. Next base: position 82,705,679 of record JASDDO010000004.1, on the reverse strand, counting down.
TGGATGCATTCCATCACGTTATCATGCGATGAGAGTTGGATCCTGATTCCCACTGATGAGTTGGTTTACTCTTCGGGTGATCCCGATTGATTCTTCTTTAGGTTTGGAGGAGAATTTGACAGGACAGTGGGAGGTTTCCGGATTAGATAAAGTGATAACCATTCTGATCTAGGTTAGAGTGCACGCAGAGTGTTTCTTTTCTCTCTCTCTTTGGCAGCGACCTTTGACCGACCCTAGACTATGACTCAGTGACCAGGTTGACCGAACCTTCTTAAAATACTGGCTTTTGGATTGTCTGAGTTGCATAAGTCATTGCCACTCCTTCTTTTACCCTTTGAATTTCTCAGAACACCCGTATTACTACGGATATCCACTTCCATTGGATAGATCCATCGTATGGTTATATACAAACTCGAAGGGACTTCTTCGAGGATGGATCCAGGTTCAGGAGAAATAGAATTGGTTTATTCAGTTGTCTTTTATTATCACCTTCTCTCAGGTTGCGAGAGCTCCTTGGTTTAGAAGAGTACACCTATTACGCTTATTGGATCGTCTTATTCCAAACCATAGGCTGGTGCCGAAAGGTGGGGAATGAAGAAAACCAATTAGCCTAAGTAGGGTGTGCAGAAGGTAATATGTAAAGACAAAATAAAGGGATTAGAAAGAGGGCAAAGTAAATTGCGACTGTTATCATTCACGACCAAAACCGCGTACTTCATCGCCACTCCTATTTCACCTTTAAAAGAATAAGGTATTATTCAGTTGTCTTTTATCATCACCTTCTCTCAAGATACGAGTACTCCTTGGTTAAGGAGGGTACACCTATTATGCTTACCGGATAGTCTTCTTCCAAACCATAGGCTGGTGCCGAACGGTAGGGAAGGAAGAAAACCATTTAGCCTAACGATGGTGTACAGAAGGTAACAACTAAAGACAAATAAAGGGATTTGGAGAGATGGCAATAAAATATACGGTTGAAGTCATGAATTCGATTATGGAAGAGGCATTGCTATGAATACCAGGATACCCCTACGAAACATTTTCATGTTTCAGTGCATTGTTAAAGGAAAACTGTTTTCCCGATTAGATACTTACTCCAAGGGTATGTATTTACCAGGTTTCATTCTCATATCTGTATGGTTTTACAGATGATGAGTGGGAGTAAGTTATTGGGAATTAGGTGATTATCCTCATTATATCGGAATTCGTTGTAATTGGTGATATTTGAGGAAATCACCAGGGTATAGTTTTCAACCTACGACGCACAGGTTTTGAGTTGTTTAACTCAGCGGACTTATACAGAGTATTGTATGTTGTCCAGTGTCCATCAGGACAAAGGGGTAGGTCCTCGTACTATGTTCTGTTTACTCATAACTTCTCTAATATTTAGACAAGTGTTTCGTAGAAATACAAGGTCTAAGTTTTGAGAAGTTGTGGGTATAAGAATAAAGTAGAGAACCAGGTATCACAAGTATCGGGATTCTTCAAAGAGATCGAGGATGTAGATTCTTGTGATTGGTATTCAGATGATAGTGATGGTTTTGAGAAACGTGTTTCTCTTTCAGGTTACTCATAATTGGATGGATTCCTAAGTTGAGTAATGCTGATTAGCCTCCTTCCATTAAGTTGATATGCACTGGAGACAGCTGCATGGTTTGAATATGGTTCCAATTAAATAAGTGTCAATGTTTCTGTATTGGATATAGAATAGTTCGTACCTTAAAAGATATTAAGGTACGGTGAGTTGTCCAGCTTATGCTTAAAACCAGACTCTGGATAACTCAGGGCACGTTTCTGTAATGGCTGTTTGTGGGTTGACCCTGGCTATGACGAGGGTTGATATTCTACCATTTGGAAGATCAATAGTGATATTGTTCTTGACTCGCCACAGTTTTAGTAAAATGGATCTTTTTCAGAAAACAGTAGTGGGAGTATGGTAGAACTGGAAGTGATTCCAGAACCGTAAACGGTTACGGAAAATTTAATAGGACCAATAGATTCAATCAGGTTTGACATTCCATTAGCCACTCCGCAGATTTAGTGGGTAACCTCAGACACCCGAGAGGTACTCCGGTAGCCTCAAGGACGGTGACAGGGAGGTTCTTATCTACCCAGACTTGACACTACTGTTGTTCCAGGATATGAGACCCGGTAGGATGGTTGTCGTAGTCAGTGGGAGCAGCGGAAGCATAGTGGGCAAGATGCTTATATCTATTTATAGACTTGAGCAGTTATAGCGGAGATAGATCATCTAATTTTGATGTGATAGTCATGGGTTTGACTTCAATCAGGATAGGGGATGGATCTGTTAAGAAGGTAGTAGGGTGTGATGTCATGGTATTTGATGACATACACAGAGTAGGAAGTAAAATTCCTATACTACGATCGGTTGTACTGTGGTCGTCACACAGTTGTTTCTCCAGACAGGATATGGATATAATATTTGACATTCTGGTTTCTAGATCTATGGTTTTAGATCTGGATTTGGGTAGTTTCCCAATGTGGGTACTTTAACAGATATTCTAATGGTTTTTGGAATAGTTGACTCCTAGCATGGTGGTGTACCTGCAGGTGATGGAGTCACCCTCTCTAAAGGTGTCTTACAGACTAAAGGGGAGAGGGATGTGCATGATTGGCAGATCACTTGCTTAGGCAATTGAGCCAATCATGAGATGTCAAGTACCACACCAAATGTTGGTTTTGCACTAGATGCAATAAGTTTGTATTAATCCAATCCTGGAGAAATATAAGGAAGCAGTTTTAGAACATAAGTACATGTTCTACGGATTTGATGACGGCAGCCTCCTTCGGGAGACGGTTATCATTCCAGGCTTCAAAGGTGACATGGTTGACAGAGTGATTGTCAGAGTTATAGTTTTTCCCTCTGACGAAGAGGGACAGTATTATGGACAGGTGGTCCAAGAGGATACTGTGGGAGGCATGGTGCCGATACTGATTAGGTTCAGTGATCGATACAGTCTAAAAAGTTTGGATTTGGAGTTCATTTATGAACCAGGTCCCATCAGATATCCAGACATATTCTAAGACAGGTATTACTCGTTTCGGGAGATGGCTTTCTCCGCGAACATGAGATTAAGAGAGATATAGAAAGAAACTTCTAGGCGGATCCACTCACTAAGGCTATTTCTCGAACATAATAGTTTTACAAACGGGCTTTGTGATACTGATTAGTAGAGGAGTTGGATGTTCGGTTTCACACGGGCTGTGAGTAGTCGACATCGCAATAATTAGCCTTGAGTGCAAGTGGGAGATTGTTGGAGATAGTGCCCTCATAGTCAATTATTGGATCACAGGTACGTGATTGCAATGATTGCGGAGGACCTATACCGGTAGGACAATCTTACTCGAGATGATAGTATGCTATCTGGTTTGCCTTTATCAGTCGTGTACATGTTCAGGTGACTGATTACATGTTACACTTTGATAGAGCCCTTAGGATCTTGCTTTACTACCAACAGTATGATGGCGATCATATACGTGAGAGTTGGGTGGTTTATACGCATATCCTTAATTGTGGTCCCTAGTCGTGGGAGTTTCGAGACAGGGCATCGATACACCGGAGTAGACTAGTGTGTACAGTCGAGACCCCGACGAGGGGCGGTGGCCGGTCTCACAAGCCGCTGGTGTCAGTTGGATCACCTAAGATGTATACAGGTGCTCATTGGGTTATGAGTACACCGGACAGGACTCGCCGGGAATCTGCTAGTTAGTACTATATCTATCGTCAGATAGCAGTTCCCTGGTGACATGTGTACAGGTTAGTTCATCGACCTGAGGTCGTCATTTGTCTCGTGTGAGTTCCCACTGTGCTTTGATTTCTACCCTACCACGGCTCAAAGGAGTCGTGCAAACAGGTAATTTTTGGGTACAGTCCCGAGCCATATGGAGGCACGTGAGCGGATCGGCAGGGGATTCGTCTCTCCCGGTATTGGGGGCGAGATCGTGCTGTGTCTAGGAGAGCCATTACACATAGCCCACGGCCGTGGCAGGAGATTTACTGGTAGGTACTCCAGTAGTATCTCAGGGTGTTATTGGGCTACACTCCGACACGACTTATACTGCTATTGGGGGTCTGACGTTACTAGCCCCCTAGGCAGATATGCGATACTCATAGACGAACGGACCGGACTGTATATACATTGTCACTGTTAGGCTCAGTAGGGTTTTCCGGATGAGTTCGCTCATCGGCATCCCTTGAGGTCAGTCCATGGGCAGCCGTTACGCATTGCTAGTGCCGCTGACGGTTTGTGGTTAAACCCACTGCCAGGGTACTGACGAGTCATTAGAGTCCCCCACAGACAGTTTCCCAAGTTCGGGCGAAACGTTGTAGAGGCCGTATGGTTTTATGGCAGGGTTCGGAAAATGCACGTGCGTTTACGCACGTGTCGGTTTTCGGACAGATGATACTCATCGGCTTTGGTTTAAGCCGGATCCGAGTATTATATTGAGTAGGTATAATATCTTTGTCTCAGTTGCATTTGTATTCGGTCGTAATACAAATGCGGGTATATTTATACAGTTTCGGGGTTATCCTGAAAGTCGTTTCAGGATCACTTTTGGAAGTTGCCAGTTTCCAGTTTTCTATCAGCCGTCTTTTAACATTTGGTTAAAGACAAATTTATTTTTTCTTGGATGAGAGTGAGTCATGCTTCTAGAAGGTTCTAGAAGCGGTGACAAGGATTGTGACTCATGCTTTGATTTCATTGTATTCTTGTTTTCCTTAAGATATTTGTACTTGATATTTTCATGTGTTCACACATGATATTTTCCTTGTGGTCACTCTCTTTCTCCTACGGTCACCTCCTCCTCCTTATAAGAGGCCAGCCCCCCCTCTCTCTCCTCACACTCTCTCTCACTTGAATTTTTCATATGGTTGTAAAAGATATGATAGTATTTGGGGTGCATGGAATTTTACAGTTCATTTCATTCCATCACCCGATTCCCTCGGCAACTTCATTAACCGATCGTCCACGGATTTGGACGAAGTGAGACGAAGTCATTTACTCATTCTCTACATCATTCTTGGTCGTCTCTTTTAGCAAACTTGACGACCGAGTTGCCTCAAGTCAGAGGCGGGAGCCCGTTTAAAGAATCGTCGACGTGGTGCCACCTCGACGAGGATATCGGAGATCGACGAGATCGGAGCAGCCGCAACGGAGCGTGGGATGATGGTTAAAGAACGAAGAACTCGGATCGTTCGGTATAACCTTTCTACACTCTTTACAGTTTGTTAGTTTAGCAATAATGGCAGATCCGGGTTAAAGTATACGATAGCGCCAGTTAAAAGTTTTTTGTTCCGCATTTGGCGTCTGTAGACTGCCGGGGCGCTGGAGTAGACTTACACGTGGAATATGCGCATCATCGGTAATGGTGCTAGTGTCCTAACAGGTAAGTTTTATACTTATTATAGCAAAATATGTATGAACATGCAACATTATGATTACAGTGAAAAAAGTAAAGACGGATGTGTGTTATCCACTCATTTGATATACAAAAACCATTACCGCTATATGGCTCAAACCTAACCTAGTGTTCATCTAACCCTTCTAAGGAAAACTAAACCTAAGAACTGGTCGATAGAAGTACACCTAACGCCTGAGTCCATATCTCTAATAGTCGGCGATCCTGCCTCAATAGCGTCACGTACATAGTACGAATTCCTCAAATCAGGAGTGCGGATCAATCATCACATCTATGCCTCGTACGGTAAAATCCATCGTACGGCATCCCAATACCGGGGTAAGGGTCAAATATCACCTACGTGTCTCATTATTCGTATAATATCATCATCAACACATGTCATGATCGAGGTGCTATGCTGTAATCGCATACATCAATTATATAACATTGCCATCATAAATATACCTCATTAATTTATCCTCAGAAATAGCATGTTATATGTATCATGTTGTGATTGGGTCATACTGATATCATATCGTCATCAAGTCACACCTATATGATGTCGTAATCAAGTCATACATATATCATATCGTGATCAGTCACAAGTTACAGTTCGGGTTCTATTTTAGAGTCCCATGTACCTCAATATCATCACTACGCATTATAATTTATGTATACCTGTTCATTATCTCATTCTCTAATGATCCGCCAACACTTTAATACGACTGTATAGTCAAGAATCACGGCATCAAGCCCAATTATCCTGTTTCATCATACCTCGGATATCATATCGGATCAATGTATCCCCTGCACGTGTTGTATATATATATAAACCTATACCTAGTCCTATATGTATATATACATGAACGTATACACCATGTCGAGTTTCAGTGTGTTCGTGTGTGTGTTTCTACCTGAAACCTACGAACCTCTTCCAAGGTACTCATCCTCTGATATGGTTTTCCTAAATCAGTCTAGTCCAGCCTAGGGTCATTACTAGGGTCTACTCATTAAGAATCTAGGGTCACATCTTGTTTCATAATGTCAATAAGTACTATTCCTATTCTACGTTGCGGGGGTGCTAAACGCTATCCACCCGACTTCCCCCCGTAGATATACATTTACTCACCTGGTCCATGTCTGCCGAAGACGGTGTCGCCATCCTCCCCTTCATCGCCCGCAGTCCACGTGAGGGGTACCTAAACGCAAACATAAAAATATTATCGTAAACTGAATCACATACGAAAGTCAAAACGACGCAAGGAACAAGCATAGGTTAAAACCTATGTCCCGTCCACGCAAAAGAACCAAATATCGCTCGATATCGGCGCACAAACTCCGATGGATCGAGATAAACATCAACAAATAACTTGTAGTTTTAAAACTCATTACTTATATTATAAAACACGATTAAATCCATCGAAACCCTAAAATCCATCAAACCGTCCAATTTCGTAAAACCCGAAAATGTCAATTTACCGTTTTTCATCAAAACTTGACATTTAAATGAAACCAATGGTTATAAAACTCATCAAATAGAATAAATAGACTATACAACCCCTTACTATATTTTTATTACACATATTTGCATTAATTTGAAATTTCTAGTTTGCAACCATTAGAAATTTTCAACCTCTTTCAAGCAAAATTCACAATTCCACAACAACACATGATTTTGCATGAATTATTGTATTAAACTACAATTCATGATGATAATGATATGATGAAACCATAATTATATTTTTAATCTCAATTATTTAGGAATTTCCCAAAATCTAGTTTACAAAAATAGGATTTTATTAGTATTTTTCCAATTATCATAAGAAACTAGTGATCAAACTAAGTTTTTCATTCCTTTAATATGCTAATATTCTCCTTAAAACTACCATCTAATGATAACAAGCTTAATAAGAATTTTATTTTACCCACAAACACATTTTAGAAAAATCTAGTTAGCTAAATAGCTTAATTGAAACAATTGAATACACAAATTATTATATAATAACCATGCAAGATTTTTCCACTTCTAAAAATGGTAGACTAGTTATTATAACCTTATTTAATTACTAAAAATCACAACTTGATTTTTCAAAACCTAACTTGAAATTTAAAAGTAGTAAATAGAATTAATATATTAAATCTAATTATGATTAAATGAACATCTAATAACAATAAATCAAAAGAAGGAAATTTATACCTCCAAAATATGAAATCCAAACATGAAAATGAGCCTCCAAAATGCATGCTTTCCCACTCCAAAATCCATGTAAAGAAGAGTAAAGAACAAAGGGTAGGAATTTATTTGGATTTTGTGCAATTTTTATTGAATTTTGGAGGATTTTTGATGATTTTTGGAGTTGAAATAAAGATGAAAAATGGGGGGCTGCCATGGGGTGTGGCCGGCCATGCAAGGGGGAGAGGGAGAAAGTGAAAAGAGTTTCATGAGTTGTGTAGAAACTTCATCAAATAATATCTCACTTTATGTCTTTTCATGAATTTCTTCATTTTCTTTCATTTCTTAACTAAAACAACCTAGAAACTCTAGAAAAAAGGGAAAATTTGCAATTAAATTTTGCATGATACACACTAAATTCTAATATGCCATGGTTTATTTTTACAAATTAAAACCATTCAAATTTGTAATTTACACTATTTTAGTGTAAAAATAAGGCTTATGTTAATATTTAAAATAATTAATTCAGGAAAAATATTTAATTAAACTAAAAATTTATAAGTGGCTAAATAAACACTATTTACTAGTAATTACATAATTAAAATAGGTATTTTTGAAATTATAATGAAAGACAATCACGGTTTAGTTTTACGAAAAATACATTTTACTTTACCGAAAATCAAAAATTTCACTTAAACAATTTTATTCATTAAATTATTTACTTAATTATTTTTAAAACGTTACAATCTTCCCCCCTTTAAGAAATTCGGTCCCCGAATTTAAATTAAAACTCCCCCTCCAAATATTAAAACCCAATATGAAAACCATCTTAATATACATCAATCTATAACTTATATATAGTGTGCATCATAGTAAAACCATCCAATATCTGGATAAGGAAATATGCAAAAACACCTTTCGAAAATCGCCGTGTGATGCACGTGTCACGGCATAAGTAGCGGACGTTTATTATTATTATTATTTTTTAAAATTAGCTATATATATATATATCTTTTATTTAACATACACGTCCCGCCTGGTTACTAAATCAAATAATAATGATTATGAAACATACTGCTCAAACTGAAATCAATCCCAATCACATCAATAAAATATCATGTGCGTCCGGTGTGCACTGAAATCGAAATCAAATACAGATACCATGAATACACACAAAAACAAAATAAGTGCAACAGGTGTGCACCAAAATATCTGTCAAGTGCAACGGGCGTGCACGACTCACTATCAGGTGCATCTAATCTGCACAAAACCCCGATTTAGTGCATCCGGTGTGCACAAAATCGCATCAAGTGCGCCAAGAGTGCGCAAGAATCCTAATCAGGTGCATATGGTGCAAGAAAACATACATCGAATATCGAAATCGAAATCACAGTACAAAAATGCATGAAAACTAGGTCGAAACATATGTCAAAATCATGTGTAACCCATATGCACGAAATCAAATCAAAAATCTCAAAATATATAAAACCAAATCAAGTGTACTGGGTGTATACTAAACAACATCAATACAACAGATATATAAAACATAAATAGAATATAATGAAGGTACACATAAGAAATACCAATCGTAGAACAAAATCCTCAAAATACAAAAATCCAATAACAGAAATATGAAATTCAAATCACCAAATCACAATCGTAAACACTATCGTCAATGTGCGCCTCTTTCCTCGGATGTCGGCTGCTTCAAACTCGTCTCTTCGTAGCTGTGCTGACTGCGCTACTAACGGCAAAACTCATATCAAGAGTCTCACACGTAGTCGATCCCTTCACTTGATATCCGGACTACATTAAACTTTTCGATCGATCCATCAAAATCCCATAATTCCCCGAGAGCTCAACACTCAAGTACAGCTTAAAAATATCCGGTACATACCCCAGCATCGATGATCCAGCCGTAGAAGGGAAAACCCAAGCCTCACTAATGGCACCGCGGAACTGTCGTAAACCCTAAGGTTCAAGGGCGTTCTCGTGGCCATTATGTCGAGTTAGGGTTTCATTCTTCTAGAGGGTCCATCGAAATACCTGCATGTTTTTCCGAATACTTTAAACTTGGGAAAATGGTTTTCTAATAATCGTTCGAACCCTTTAACTTCATCCGGACGGCATGTGAATACCCTTCGTCCGCACGCTAAGCAATGCTTCAATCCTCAAGAATAGCCAATACTCTAATGGTTATCGCATTCGAGCCGCAGCTCCCTCTGCCAGTGTGCCCGTGGTAACAGAAACTACCATCCGATATCGACGAAGATAGATCAAAGGAACGAATGAAATATGGTGCAAACAATGTATATCCTAAGGCTCCTTAAGCAGAGTAGCGTATCGTAAGTATGCCGCGGACCATACCCACGGTACGTTACTGTACCTAGATCGCCTACTCCATCAACCAAAGGTCACCTAGATTTATACAAGGTTAAACCTAGCGCTCTGATACCAACTTTGTCACGACCCGAAAGTACGGAACGTGACCGGCACTTAGATTACGAAGCGTCTAGAGGCGCCACGTAACCTAAGTAAGCCGAAGCTCAGAAATCTAAACCATAAAAGAAGAAGAAGAAGAAAAAGAAAACAAGTTTAAAAGCATCAGCAAATTTTCTCAAAAATTTCGGCAGAGTCTCCTCTATAAAAACGGCCCCCAAACGGGTACAACAAGTATAATATACATAAACAATAAAAAGCATCCCCAAACGGGAGCTAGCATCAACGCCAACAGGCGGAAACAACCACAACAAGCACAATAATATACAACGCCAAAGGGCGAGGCTCAAAACTTAAAGAAAACAAAACCACCAAATCAGAATAATACAAGCGCGACTCTAAGGTCAAAATAGAAGACTGGTCCAATAAACTTATCAAGTAATACAAGTATGGTTGATGGAGCTTACTAGATACAAATGAAAGAATAAAAGTACAATGGTGGTTCGGATACAAGTGAACCAACCTACCGTGCAAATCACCCTGAAAGAATAGATGTGCCAGCAAGCTGCCAGGGAAACCTGTACATCGAACCTGTAATAAAATTTGGCACAACGGGGGTGAGTTGCCAACTCGTGAGTAGAAGACATCTACAAAAAGAAATCGAATGTACGACGCTATCCTAGGTCATAATAATACACTAATAAGTCCCAATCATCTAGTAATAGCAGGGTAATACTACGTGTAAGTGCAGATACTCCGTGCTCGTGTCAGTGCCTCATATAGTACTATGTCATATGAATGGATATGCATGCACCATGAATATAAAACAATCAATCCTGAAATCCAGATATATCTGTATAAGAAATCTTTAACTGTTATCATAGTAAAACGGGTATAGAAACCGGAAATATCAACAATGAAATCCATGGAAATCCGTGTCAAGCATCGACACAAACATGTAAATCTCAAGTCTCGTAGTCTCAATATCTCGGGCTCCGTCAGTCCGGATCGGCCCATATCATCAAATCTCACGACAACGGTCGGTATCCTCCGGATATCCGCCGCGCTAGACATCACCGGTAGGTAGCCTTCCCCTGCCAGGCTCATCGTCTACAACTCGATCTTCTTGCCCCGGGGTACCATACCGGGCCCACCATGTACCCGAGACGGTTCATCCAGTCCTCGAATCGGGTCTCAAAATCCAACAGAAAACATGAAATCTCATGGTGGACGACACATACATCACGAGAAAACCGCATCTTATGTTTTAAAAAGAGAGGAGGAGAGAGAGAGAAGTTTTTTATATATTCTTGCGGTTTTTCCCAAAAATCCAGAAATCTCATAGAAACCCAAATCTCAAAATCATGAGTAAGTATATGATAAGTGTCGGCATATGCCCATAATACTGCATGATAATATGAAAACATGAATGCATGAATGTCTAAGTAATAATTATCATGTCTATACTAACATCAGAGAGTAATCACAATATTATATCGGTCAAGTTGTTAACAGATTCTATCAATAAAAGATAATATAATCTAAAGTGTACGTGACATAGCAATTACCGATGATGATGTGTGTGAGCCGGCAAATAAGTGTGCGTGGAATATGCGCATCATCGGTAATGGTGCTAGTGTCCTAACAGGTAAGGTTTATACTTATTATAGCAACATATGTATGAACATGCAACATTATGATTACAGTGAAAAAAGTAAAGACGGATGTGTGTTATCCACTCATTTGATATACAAAAACCATTACTGCTATATGGCTCAAACCTAACCCTTCTAAGGAAAACTAAACCTAAGAACTGGTCGATAGAAGTACACCTAACGCCTGAGTCCATATCTCTAATAGTCGACGATCCTGCCTCAATAGCGTCACGTACATAGTACGACTTCCTCAAATCAGGAGTGCGGATCAATCATCACATCTATGCCTCGTACGGTAAAATCCATCGTACGACATCCCAATACCGGGGTACGGATCAAATATCACCTACGTGTCTCATTATTCGTATAATATCATCATCAACACATGTCATGATCGAGGTGCTATGCTGTAATCGCATACATCAATTATATAACATTGCCATCATAAATATACCTCATTAATTTATCCTCAGAAATAGCATGTTATATGTATCATGTTGTGATTGGGTCATACTGATATCATATCGTCATCAAGTCACACCTATATGATGTCGTAATCAAGTCATACATATATCATATCGTGATCAGTCACAAGTTACAGTTCAGGTTCTATTTTAGAGTCCCATGTACCTCAATATCATCACTACCCATTATAATTTATGTATACCTGTTCATTATCTCATTCTCTAATGATCCGCCAACACTTTAATACGACTGTATAGTCAAGAATCACGGCATCAAGCCCAATTATCCTGTTTCATCATACCTCGGATATCATATCGGATCAATGTGTCCCCTACACGTGTTGTATATATATATATATATATATACCTATACCTAGTCCTATATGTATATATACATGCACGTATACACCATGTCGAGTTTCAGTGTGTTCGTGTGTGTGTTTCTACCTGAAACCTACGAACCTCTTCCAAGGTACTCATCCTCTGATATGGTTTTCCTAAATCAGTCTAGTCCAGCCTAGGGTCATTACTAGGGTCCTACTCATTAAGAATCTAGGGTCACATCTTGTTTCCTAATGTCAATAAGTACTATTCCTATTCTACGTTGCGGGGGTGCTAAACGCTATCCACCCGACTTTCCCCCGTAGATATACATCTACTCACCTGGTCCATGTCTGCCGAAGACGGTGTCGCCATCCTCCCCTTCATCGCCCGCAGTCCACGTGAGGGGTACCTAAACGCAAACATAAAAATAGTATCGTAAACTGAATCACATACAAAAGTCAAAACGACGCAAGGAACAAGCATAGGTTAAAACCTATGTCCCGTCCACGCAAAAGAACCAAATATCGCTCGATATCGGCGTACAAACTCCGATGGATCGAGATAAACATCAAAAAATAACTCGTAGTTTTAAAACTCATTACTTATATTATAAAACACGATTAAATCCATCGAAACCCTAAAATCCATCAAACCGTCCAATTTCGTAAAACCCGAAAATGCCAATTTACCGTTTTTCATCAAAACTTGACATTTAAATGAAACCAATGGTTATAAAACTCATCAAATAGCATAACTAGACTATACAACCCCTTACTATATTTTTATTACACATATTTGCATTAATTTGAAATTTCTAGTTTGCAACCATTAGAAATTTTCAACCTCTTTCACGCAAAATTCACAATTCCACAACAAAACATGATTTTGCATGAATTAATGTTTTAAACTACAATTCATGATGATAATGATATGATGAAACCATAATTATATTTTTAATCTCATTTATTTAGAAATTTCCCGAAATCTAGTTTACAAAAATAGCATTTTATTAGTATTTTTCCATTTATCACAAGAAACTAGTGATCAAACTAAGTTTTTCATTCCTTTAATATGCTAATATTCTCCTTAAAACTACCATCTAATGATAACAAGCTTAATAAGAATTTTATTTTACCCACAAACACATTTTAGAAAAATCTAGTTAGCTAAATAGCTTAATTGAAACAATTGAATACACAAATTATTATATAATAACCATGCAAGATTTTTCCACTTCTAAAAATGGTAGACTAGTTATTATAACCTTATTTAATTAATAAAAATCACAACTTGATTTTTCAAACCCTAACTTGAATTTTAAAAGTAGTAAATAGAATTAATATATTAAATCTAATTATGCTTAAATGAACATCTAATAACAATAAATCAAAAGAAGGAAATTTATACCTCCAAAATATGAAATCCAAACATGAAAATGAGCCTCCAAAATGCATGTTTTCCCACTCCAAAATCCATGTAAAGAAGAGTAAAGAACAAAGGGTAGGAATTTATTAGGATTTTGTGCAATTTTTATTGAATTTTGGAGGATTTTTGATGATTTTTGGAGTTGAAATAAAGATGAAAAATGGGGGGCTGCCATGGGGTGTGGCCGGCCATGCAAGGGGGAGAGGGAGAAAGTGAAAAGAGTTTCATGAGTTGTGTAGAAACATCATCAAATAATATCTCACTTTATGTCTTTTCATGAATTTCTTCATTTTCTTTCATTTCTTTACTAAAACAACCTAGAAAACTCTAGAAAAATGGGAAAATTTGCAAATAAATTTTGCATGATACACACTAAATTCTAATATGCCATGGTTCATTTTTACAAATTAAAACCATTCAAATTTGTAATTTACACTATTTTAGTGTAAAAATAAGGCTTATGTTAATATTTAAAATAATTAATTTAGGAAAAATATTTAATTAAACTAAAAATTTATAAGTGGCTAAATAAAAACTATTTACTAGTAATTACATAATTAAAATAGGTATTTTTGAAATTATAATGAAAGACAATCACGGTTTAGTTTTACGAAAAATACATTTTACTTTACCGAAAATCAAAAATTTCACTTAAACAATTTTATTCATTTAATTATTTATTTAATTATTTTTAAAACGTTACAATCTTCCCCCCTTTAAGAAATTCGGTCTCCGAACTTAAAATAAAACTCCCCCTCCAAATATTAAAACCCAATATGAAAACCATCTTAATATACATCAATCTATAACTTATATATAGTGCGCATCATAGTAAAAACCATCCAATATCTGGATAAGGAAATATGCAAAATCCCCTTTTGAAAATCGTCGTGTGATGCACGTGTCACGGCATAAGTAGCGGACGTTTATTATTATTATTTTTTTAAAAAATTAGCTATATATATATATATATATATCTTTTATTTAACATACACGTCCCGCCTGGTTACTAAATCAAATAATAATGATTATGAAACATACTGCTCAAACTGAAATCAATCCCAATCACATCAATAAAATATCATGTGCGTCCGGTGCGCACTGAAATCGAAACCAAATACAGATACCATGAATACACACAAAAACAAAATAAGTGCAACAGGTGTGCACCAAAACATCTGTCAAGTGCAACGGCGTGCACGACTCACTATCAGGTGCATCTAATCTGCACAAAACCCCGATTTAGTGCATCTGGTGTGCACAAAATCGCATCAAGTGTGCCAAGTGTGCGCAAGAATCCTAATCAGGTGCATATGGTGCAAGAAAACATACATCGAATATCAAAATCGAAATCACAGTACAAAAATGCATGAAAACTAGGTCGAAACATATGTCAAAATCATGTGTAACCCATATGCACGAAATCAAATCAAAAATCTCAAAACATATAAAACCAAATCAAGTGTACTGGGTGTATACTAAACAACATCAATACAACAGATATATAAAACATAAATAGAATATAATGAAGGTACACATAAGAAATACCAATCGTAGAACAAAATCCTCAAAATACCAAAATCTAATAACAGAAATATGAAATTCAAATCACCAAATCACAATCGTAAACACTATCGTCAATGTGCGCCTCTTTCCTCGGATGTCGGCTGCTTCAAATTCGTCTCTTCGTAGCTGTGCTGACTGCGCTACTAACGGCAAAACTCATATCTAGAGTCTCCCACGTAGTCAATCCCTTCACTTGATATCCGGACTACATTAAACTTTTCGATCGATCAATCAAAATCCCATAATTCCCCGAGAGCTCAACACTCAAGTACAGCTTAAAAATATCCGGTACATACCCCAGCATCGATGATCCAGCCGTAGAAGGGAAAACCCAAGCCTCACTAATGGCACCGCGGAACTGCCGTAAACCCTAAGGTTCAAGGGCGTTCTCGTGGCCATTATGTCGAGTTAGGGTTTCATTCTTCTAGAGGGTCCATCGAAATACCTGCATGTTCTTCCGAATACTTTAAACTTGGGAAAATGGTTTTCGGATAATCGTTCGAACCCTTTAACTTCATCCGGACGGCATGTGAATACCCTTCGTCCGCACGCTAAGCAATGCTTCAATCCTCAAGAATAGCCAATACTCTAATGGTTATCGCATTCGAGCCGCAGCTCCCTCTGCCAGTGTGCCCGTGGTAACAGAAACTACCATCCGATATCGACGAAGATAGATCAAAGGAACGAATGAAATACGGTGTAAACAATGTATATCCTAAGGCTCATTAAGCAGAGTAGCGTATCGTAAGTATGCCGCGGACCATACCCACGGTACGTTACTGTACCTAGATCGCCTACTCCATCAACCAAAGTTCACCTAGATTTATACAAGGTTAAACCTAGCGCTCTGATACCAACTTTGTCACGACCCGAAAGTACGGAACGTGACCGGCACTTAGATTACGACGCGTCTAGAGGCGCCACGTAACCTAAGTAAGCCGAAGCCCAGAAATCTAAACCATAAAAGAAGAAGAAGAAGAAAAAGAAAACAAGTTTAAAAGCATCAGCAAATTTTCTCAAATATTTCGGCAGAGTCTCCTCTATAAAAACTGGCCCCCAAACGGGTACAACAAGTATAATATACATAAACAATAAAAAGCATCCCCAAACGGGAGCTAGCATCAACGCCAACAGGCGGAAACCACCACAACAAGCACAATAATATACAACGCTAAAGGGCGAGGCTCAAAACTTAAAGAAAACAAAACCACCAAATCAGAATAATACATGCGCGACTCTAAGGTCAAAATAAAAGACTGGTCCAATAAACTTATCAAGTAATACAAGTATGGTTGATGGATCTTACTAGATACAAATGAAAGAATAAAAGTACAATGGTGGTTCGGATACAAGTGAACTAACCTACCGTGCAAATCACCCTGAAAGAATAGATGTGCCAGCAAGCTGCCAGGGAAACCTGTACATCGAACCTGTAATAAAATTTGGCACAACGGGGGTGAGTTGCCAACTTGTGAGTAGAAGACATCTACAAAAAGAAATCGAATGTACGACGCTATCCTAGGTCATAATAATACACTACTAAGTCCCAATCATCTAGTAATAGCAGGGTAATACTACGTGTAAGTGCAGATACTCCGTGCTCGTGTCAGTGCCTCATATAGTACTATGTCATATGAATGGATATGCATGCACCATGAATATAAAACAATCAATCCTGAAATCCAGATATATCTGTATAAGAAATCTTTAACTGTTATCATAGTAAAACGGGTATAGAAACCGGAAATATCAACAATGAAATCCATGGAAATCCGTGTCAAGCATCGACACAAACATGTAAATCTCAAGTCTCGTAGTCTCAATATCTCGGGCTCCGTCAGTCCGGATCGGCCCATATCATCAAATCTCACGACAACGGTCGGTATCCTCCGGATATCCGCCGCGCCAGACATCACCGGTAGGTAGCCTTCCCCTGCCAGGCTCATCGTCTACAACTCGATCTTCTTGCCCCGGGGTACCATACCGGGCCCACCATGTACCCAAGACGGTTCATCCACTCCTCGAATCGGGTCTCGAAATCCAACAGAAAACATGAAATCTCATGGTGGACGACACATACATCACGAGAAAACCGCATCTTATGTTTTAAAAAGAGAGGAGGAGAGAGAGAGAAGTTTTTTTTATATATTCTTGCGGTTTTTCCCAAAAATCCAGAAATCTCATAGAAACCCAAATCTCAAAATCATGAGTAAGTATATGATAAGTGTCGGCATATGCCCATAATACTGCATGATAATATGAAAACATGAATGCATGAATGTCTAAGTAATAATTATCATGTCTATACTAACATCAGAGAGTAATCACAATATTATATCGGTCAAGTTGTTAACTGATTCTATCAATAAAAGATAATATAATCTAAAGTGTACGTGACATAGCAATTACCGATGATGATGTGTGTGAGCCGGCAAATAAGTGTGCGTGGAATATGCGCATCATCGGTAATGGTGCTAGTGTCCTAACAGGTAAGGTTTATACTTATTATAGCAACATATGTATGAACATGCAACATTATGATTACAGTGAAAAAAAGTAAAGACGGATGTGTGTTATCCACTCATTTGATATACAAAAACCATTACCGCTATATGGCTCAAACCTAACCTAGTGTTCATCTAACCCTTCTAAGGAAAACTAAACCTAAGAACTGGTCGATAGAAGTACACCTAACGCCTGAGTCCATATCTCTAATAGTCGGCGATCCTGCCTCAATAGCGTCACGTACATAGTACGACTTCCTCAAATCAGGAGTGCGGATCAATCATCACATCTATGCCTCGTACGATAAAATCCATCGTACGGCATCCCAATACCGGGGTACGGGTCAAATATCACCTACGTGTCTCATTATTCGTACAATATCATCATCAACACATGTCATGATCGAGGTGCTATGCTGTAATCGCATACATCAATTATATAACATTGCCATCATAAATATACCTTATTAATTTATCCTCAGAAATAGCATGTTATATGTATCATGTTGTGATTGGGTCATACTGATATCATATCGTCATCAAGTCACACCTATATGATGTCGTAATCAAGTCATAAATATATCATATCGTGATCAGTCACAAGTTACAGTTCAGGTTCTATTTTAGAGTCCCATGTACCTCAATATCATCACTACCCATTATAATTTATGTATACCTGTTCATTATCTCATTCTCTAATGATCCGCCAACACTTTAATACGACTGTATAGTCAAGAATCACGGCATCAAGCCCAATTATCCTGTTTCATCATACCTCGGATATCATATCGGATCAATGTATCCCCTACACGTGTTGTATATATATATATATATATATATATATATATATATATATATATATATATATATATATATACATATACCTAGTCCTATATGTATATATACATGCATGTATACACCATGTCGAGTTTCGGTGTGTTCGTGTGTGTGTTTCTACCTGAAACCTACGAATCTCTTCCAAGGTACTCATCCTCTGATATGGTTTTCCTAAATCAGTCTAGTCCAGCCAAGGGTCATTACTAGGGTCCTACTCATTAAGAATCTAGGGTCACATCTTGTTTCCTAATGTCAATAAGTACTATTCCTATTCTACGTTGCGAGGGTGCTAAACGCTATCCACCCGACTTCCCCCCGTAGATATACATCTACTCACCTGGTCCATGTCTGCCGAAGACGGTGTCGCCATCCTTCCCTTCATCGCCCGCAGTCCACATGAGGGGTACCTAAACGCAAACATAAAAATAGTATCGTAAACTGAATCACATACAAAAGTCAAAACGACGCAAGGAACAAGCATAGGTTAAAACCTATGTCCCATCCACGCAAAAGAACCAAATATCGCTCGATATCGGCGTACAAACTCCGATGGATCGAGATAAACATCAACAAATAACTCGTAGTTTTAAAACTCATTACTTATATTATAAAACACGATTAAATCCATCGAAACCCTAAAATCCATCAAACCGTCCAATTTCGTAAAACCCGAAAATGCCAATTTACCGTTTTTCATCAAAACTTGACATTTAAATGAAACCAATGGTTATAAAACTCATCAAATAGCATAACTAGACTATACAACCCCTTACTATATTTTTATTACACATATTTGCATTAATTTGAAATTTCTAGTTTGCAACCATTAGAAATTTTAAACCTCTTTCACGCAAAATTCACAATTCCACAACAAAACATGATTTTGCATGAATTAATGTTTTAAACTACAATTCATGATGATAATGATATGATGAAACCATAATTATATTTTTAATCTCATTTATTTAGGAATTTCCCAAAATTTAGTTTACAAAAATAGCATTTTATTAGTATTTTTCCAATTATCACAAGAAACTAATGATCAAACTAAGTTTTTCTTTCCTTTAATATGCTAATATTCTCCTTAAAACTACCATCTAATGATAACAAGCTTAATAAGAATTTTATTTTACCCACAAACACATTTTAGAAAAATCTAGTTAGCTAAATAGCTTAATTGAAACAATTGAATACACAAATTATTATATAATAACCATGCAAGATTTTTCCACTTCTAAAAATGGTAGACTAGTTATTATAACCTTATTTAATTAATAAAAATCACAACTTGATTTTTCAAACCCTAACTTGAATTTTAAAAGTAGTAAATAGAATTAATATATTAAATCTAATTATGCTTAAATGAACATCTAATAACAATAAATCAAAAGAAGGAAATTTATACCTCCAAAATATGAAATCGAAACATGAAAATGTGCCTCCAAAATACATGCTTTTCCACTCCAAAATCCATGTAAAGAAGAGTAAAGAACAAAGGGTAGGAATTTATTAGGATTTTGTGCAATTTTTATTGAATTTTGGAGGATTTTTGATGATTTTTGGAGTTGAAATAAAAATGAAAAATGGGGGGCTGCCATGGGGTGTGGCCGGCCATGCAAGGGGGAGAGAGAGAAAGTGAAAAGAGTTTCATGAGTTGTGTAGAAACTTCATCAAATAATATCTCACTTTATGTCTTTTCATGAATTTCTTCATTTTCTTTCATTTATTTACTAAAACAACCTAGAAAACTCTAGAAAAATGGGAAAATTTGCAAATAAATTTTGCATGATACAGACTAAATTCTAATATGACATGGTTCATTTTTACAAATTAAAACCATTCAAATTTGCAATTTACACTATTTTAGTGTAAAAATAAGTCTTATGTTAATATTTAAAATAATTAATTTAGGAAAAATATTTAATTAAACTAAAAATTTATAAGTGGCTAAATAAACACTATTTACTAGTAATTACATAATTAAAATAGGTATTTTTGAAATTATAATGAAAGACAATCACGGTTTAGTTTTACGAAAAATACATTTTACTTTACCAAAAATCAAAAATTTCACTTAAACAATTTTATTCATTTAATTATTTATTTAATTATTTTTAAAACGTTACATTATACTACTTGGCAAGAGGTAGAGGATGAAGAAATAGGAGGTGGGTTCACTTTAGAATTAGATTTCTCACTCTTTTACTCAAGATGCCATTAATGGAGTCAAGCTTTCTTCTTGATCAAAAGGAAGAAGAAGAAGATAGAATATGATAAGTATTTTTTTTAAAATGAAAATAATATGAATACTTATCATATACTAACCATGGTGAAGTGTAGAGAGTAAACTAGGATTAGGTAAATGGTTAGGTTAAGGGCATAAAACAAAAATGGTCAAGCTTTCAACTCTTCATGAAGCTTCATGAAAGAAACAAAGAAAGCCACCATTTCCATTTTCTTTTCCAAAATAAATAATCAAAATAAATAAACAAAACCCTAACCATTCATATAACCATGGTTTAATCTTTACACAAACTCAAGTTAACATGTATCATCAAACATGATACAATCAAGTGCACATAAAAAATATATCACATATATAATGTGCACATCAAGTGAGAAAATCCTTTTAAAATGAACCAATACTAGTTAATGCAAAGTAATATATCAAATATATAATTATACATTAAATCATTAAATCAACACTTGATTCAATGATCCGGTCATGTCGCACATAACCGACTAGTATACAATGAATCGACTTATCGAATCAATCTTCGATTCGATAACTAGGTTATATCGCATACAACCAATCGAAACATTCATCGCGAGAATGAAATACGGTATCACATACACGCATTATTCTCTGTCCCGCACACATCTCATATGCGCTCCTATTTCGTTTCGCTTGAGCCAGGAAACCTCTGTGTAGGACTCTAAAGACTCGTCAATACGCCGGCAGCAGGTGATGATCATATCAAACACCCACAAGCCGCGAGCGGTCTGCTAAACGTAACGGCCACCCGGGTATTGAGCGATCAGAAGATCGACGAGCAAGCCTGCTCACACCCCTGTGAATCTAACCAGTAACACTTACCGTATTATCCGGTCTGTTCGTCTGATATGTCGCGTATCTCGCCTAGGGGTGGTAAACGTCAGACTCCAATAGCTCGATAAGTCATGCCGACGTAAGGTCCATAACATTCGTGAAACTACTGATAAATCTTACCAGTATATCACTGCAACCCTGGCCAGGGATTTCCTGTTATGGCCAGTCGAGCATAGCGCAACATCCACCCCCAATACCGGGAGAGATGAATCCCCTCCTATCGCTCATTGCCTCCATGTGAATCGGGACTGTACCCAAAAACCACCTGTTTGCATGACTCAGTAGATTCGTGGTAGGGTGGAAATCAAAGCACAGTGGGAGACACACAAGACTCTATGACGATCTCGGGTCAACAGACTAAGCTGTACCAGTGTCACCAGAGAACTGCCATCTGACGTGAGGTATAATACCATCTGGGAGTTCTCGGCGAGTCCGTTCAGTGTACCCAGTCTCCACTGAGCACCCGCATACTATCTCTAATGTCAAACACCAATGGATATGGGATCATCCATCGCCCATCACATGGGTCGAGAAGATATACGCTAGTCTACTCTGGAATATCGATGCCTCGTCTCGATATTCCCACGACTAAGAACAATGAAGGATGTACTCATTGACTACCCAGGCCCCACTAGTATGATCTTCATCATAGTCCTGGAAGTCGAGTACACATCCTAAGGGCTTTATCAACATGTAATCAGAGAGACAGAAAGTATACATGTTAAGATAAAGAGCAACCAGATAGCGTACTATCATGTCGAGCAAGAAAGTCCTACCTATATATGTCCCAGCATCCACTACAATATACATCCTATGTACAGTAATGGCCTCTAGGGCATACATATAACTAGCAATCTCCCACTTGCACTAGGGCCATCTGTAGCAGTGGTTGCAGTATCACATACTCAACCATCCCATAAAATTCTCTCTTTGGGAAAAGGCCTTCGTGAGTGGATCCGCTGTGTTGTCCTCTGAGTCTACTCTCCTTACCTTGATCACCCTGGAGATCAACTATCTCTATGATCAGGTGATGCTACCTCAGAATATGTCTGGGTCACTGATAGGATTATGGTTCCTTGGCCAAAGCCACAGTTCCATTGTCATACAATGGCAGGAATCTAGTTCATCTTATGAACCAATATACACCCAAACTGCCTCTTTGGTAGCATCTTTAATAGCGATGTTACCAGCCTTTATCGTCTAGTTTGCCACGGTATCTAGCTTGGAACCCTTCCAACATACTGTCCCTTTACTGAGGGTAAAGACAATGCCTGTGACTGACATTCAGTCTTCTTTATCACCCTGGAACCCTTCAAGTGATTCTCCCGAGGATCAATTGATACAATCTTACTACAGCTAGTGAGAATCCTAACATCCTTTTAGATCTATCTCATAGATCCAAAACCTAGGATTTATGAGGTATCACTTTGATCCTATATGGAGAATCTATGTGATAAAAGGAGATCGACCGATCGTAGCATAGGAAACTCCTTTCCTATCAAGAGTATGTCATCCACGTACTCTACGAGGATCATTACCATACTCCATACTACCCTTTTGTACGTACAAGGTTCATCTACCATTTTGATGAAGTCAAACTCTTTGACTACCACATCAAAACAGATGTTCCAACTCCGCGATGCCTGCTTTATTCTGTAAAGCAACTTGCACACGTTTCCGCTGCTCCCACTGTTTACGAAGTTCTCTGGCTGTGTTCTTATAGACGTTCTCTTCTAAATCAGTATTTAGAAAAGCAGTCAGGGCACCCAACCACCAGATATCGTAGTCATGGTATGTAGCAATGTTAAGTAGGATCCGGATGGACTTAAGCATAGTCACTTGAAAAAGGTTTCATCATTATCCACGCCTGGTCGATGACGAAAAAACCTTCAACAAGTCTCGCTTTGAAAGTCTCAACTTTTCCATCTACACCAAGTAATCTTCTCAAGATATACTTGCTCCTGATGGGGATTTAACCCTTCAGATATAGCAACCAAAGTCCATACTTTGTTGGTGTACATGGATTCCATCTCAGATCGCTAAGCATCCAGCCATTCTTACATAGTCCCTACTCTTGATGGCCTGCTCGAAACTAGTTAGGTCATCATCTCATGATGCATTCCCCGCTCTCACTGTCATCGAGAAACCGAGGTATCTCTCAGGCAGGTGAGGAACCCTACCAGATCGGCGGGGAGGCAGAGGTTCGTCGGGGACTATTGAACCTTTTGGTTCTGTCAAATCAGCTGCAGTTTTGTATAGCTGGAACCTTTCCAGTTCTACAGAACTGACCTTACCTCGATTTTGTCCGGATTTTTCTTTTAGACATAGGCCGGACAACCCCAAATCTTAACTCGCTTAAGAGATGGGTTCTTCCATACCATATATCATATGGAGTGGTAGGCACTGATTTGATTCAAACCTAATTCAATAGGTATGCAGCTTCTCAAGCACATGACTCTCAAAAGGAAATAGGTAACTCAGTAATACTCATCATAGAGCACACCATATCTAATATTGTGTGATTGCTCCGCCCCGATACACCGTTGTGCTGTGGTGTATTCAGAGGAGTAATACTGAGAGAGAATCTCATTTTCCTTTAGAATAGTCCAAGGATTCCATGCACAAGTATTCTTCTCCATGATCTTATCATAGGACATAATACTTATACCCGTATTGGTTCTCTACTTCTAACTTATATTCTGTGAATACCTCAAAAGCTTCGGACTTATGTTTCAACAGGAACATATGACTGAATCTTGAGAGATTATCAGAGAATATAATGAAGTATAAAGAACCAGTCCTGGCATGTGTAGACAGGAGACCTTATATACATCATCATGTATCAGTCCCAAGAGTTCACTAACTCTTTCTCTGTTTCTAATAAACAGAGCTATGGTCATCTAATCTTTGTGACATGACTGGCAAGTTTCACAAGATGAAAATTCAAACTGATTTAAATATGCATCTAAAATGTAACTTCATCCAGTCGGGTCGCATTGATATGACCTAGTCTACAATGCCTCAAGAAGGATTCGTTCATTTCTGAACTCTTCCTCTTGTGTGTGTTCTGTATACTAGGAACTGTAGTTTGATTTAGAACGTCAATGCTTTTAGATAACGTGCCTGAACCGATCAACTTTTGATATAGGAAATGTTCAAAACAATATCCAACAATACAAAATTTTATCATTTCTTTACTAATAAAGAGACTGATATGATTTTGTATATCATGTTCGGTATCTAACAACATTTGTTCAGAATCAATGTATTGGTAATACAGGGTGACAGTGACCAACAGACTTGGCTGCAACACTTGCCCCATTTTCTGTCTCATGAAACATATCATCCGTTCTCAGTTTTTCTACCTTTTTGTAGCCCTATGTAACAGATTACATATCTGGGATCACGATCCGGTATCAAATACCCAGGATGCGGAGGATACTGAGAAACAGTTCTTTGAAATGAACATACCCGAAGGAGATGCATCATATGCACTTTCTTCGTTCGGGCAGCATAGGAATTCTGGTATTCCCCTATTTCCTGCTCGGTCTTATAACAGTTATAAGTTGGAGCGGGACCAACGTTCCCCAGCTCAGTATAACAAGCAGGTTCGGTCAATACTTCCATATTATTATCTTGATTAAGGCGTGATATGGTCGCTACCTGGAGAGAGAGAGAAGAAAACACTCTGCGTGCGCTCTTGCAAGATCAGATTGGTTATTTATTTTATCTAATCAGGATGGCTCCCACTGTTTTTATCAAATCTTCCTTCAAACCTTAAAAGGAAAGACTAGCCGGGATTAATTACACTCTACAAGTTCGCCAATCTTTCAGCCAGGACAATGTCGGTACTTTGAGGGAGGTTCCCCGTGCTTTCGCACGGACCTAATTACAGTAAACCACGTTTTCCCAGAGGCGTAACCCCGTTGACACCTTTCTAGACACCTACTTGATCGGCTAATTGTAAAGTGCAAAACTCTCCCAGGAGTAACAATTACTCGCAGAGGGTATCGGGATCCAACTATCACATAGAAGGTATGCAATCTCATTGCAAATTTCAACACTTGAAACTCCCGATAAAGGTTTTACCTCTAGCACCTATGACCTTAACTATGGTCAACAAATCATAAGCACTAGTCAAGTTCTACCCTTCATTTCATGATTAATTAGACCCACCCATATGACTCTTAACTAAGGTCAACAAAGTCACGCGACTGTCCTAACTAATCGCATCATATGCGGTGTAGGAAGACATCACTTAGCTATCGTACACTGTGCCTTAACTAAGGTCAACAAACACAGCACGAATACTAAGTACTCTACTTCCTAAAATGACGGAGGGTTGCGGCTGGTTTTTATGAAAACCTTTAACGCTTTGAACTTGATCTCGTTGCAGAATCAAATGGTTTTTAAATGGAATGTTTTTGAAGCTTTTCTAGTTTTGCTAAAGGGGTCACTCCCGGAGAAGGGATCGCGGCCCTTTCCTCGTCGAATGAGGTGCGGGATATATCATATATATCACTGTGCAAAGCAGAAACTATAGAAGCAATCAAAAGACAAACCGAGAGTTGTATTATCTGCCAGTTATTGCTAAAGGAGTCACTCCCGGTGAAGGGATCTCGGTCCTTTCCTTATCGAATAAGGTGCAGGATGTTCTATAATGAACACCGCGATGCAAAGCAAGAACTGTAGCTACCTGTTTTTATTTTGAAATTCGATTTCACAACATCAATTAGGTTTATTTTCTTTCATTAATCTCATTAATGAATATCCCATCATTTAAGTTACCTAAACATCACAGATAAATACGACGTACACTTATGCCATCCGCATTCGCCTCGATGTCCCCTCGTGCACCTTTAGGTTAGGTAACTAACGATAGAGCGGAGCAGGGCTAGCGCGGTTGTAAAACATAAGTAACGTCTATATAATATATCATATATACTATATACAGTATCTATCACAGAACATCAAATGATCACATCACAGATATCGCAGCAGAAGAATCATATGAAATATTGGATATACTAGGACGTCCGTGTTTTCAATACGAGCCAGTATAAAACACGGATTCCACGGTCGCGATGAATAGCCAAACCCACACCCCTAGACCCCTACGAGAGCGACAAGCAACCCTACCAATTCTAGAGTTAGGAGACCCGGACTCGACTCCTCGAGTTGGTCTCCCACTGGACTCCAGAACCCGGTTACTTGTGCTCCCCTCCTTGGGTCTATCCTAGTGCGGAAAAGTAAATAATATACATCAACGGTTACAACTTCCGCAACCTGGAAGTGTCCCAATAAAAGAATATTACATACAAGTTTTTTACATGAATGAAAAAGAAAAACACTCATCTCACATAAAAAACCCCCGGCTATTCAAACACGACGATCCAATATAACATATCCAGCAACACATAACATCACATGTCATCAACGTAAGTAAATATGCGCATCCCAATTGTCGTTGACATATAGCAACGAAACCGGCGATATCACATATTACACTTACGGCCACAGAAAAGAAAGTGCAAAACTACAACAGTTGGAATCCGCAACCTCTTTAGACATCGCATGCCTAATCAAATGAAATACTTAGACATCGCATGCCTAACCATTATAAACCCCGCATTTTAGTCTCATTATCGAAAACACTTTTCAATATCATGTCGGGCAATTCAACAGGATTCCCGAAAAACTGATCGAATGCTCGTCGCAAACTTTAGTAGGCGGCCGCACCCCCGATATCGTCGACGAAGTGCACCAAGGCGGAACACCGCTGCCGCGAGCACCCGAACGGATGCTTTCGGCGACGAGGTTCTCCTACAGTCACTTGGTCGGGGGTTTGGGGTGAGGCTGTCTAATAAGTTTACCCAGCGAGTATCCGCATACGCTACGTGATTGCGACGGACTTTTGATCACATCAAAATTCCGTGGCAACCGATCAAGTGAGACTAAACTGCTATGTTTATAACATTCATTCAGTTATCTCATAACTACTTGTGAATTCCAATTATTGTATCACATTCCGGATAAATAGAAAATATTAAACTTTCTGATCGAACAATCGAACACCCAAGTTTTCCCGAAACAGCTCAACACATGAAATAAGTCTAAAAACATTCAGTTCATGCCTCAGTACCAACGGTCCAGCCGTAGAAGGGTCAAGCCAACGCCTCACATGTGGCACGCCGTACTGCCCCAAACCCGAAGGTTAAAAGGGCAGTTCAAGACGGTCACATAATCGAGTTAAGGTTTGTTGTCTTCTAGAGGGACTATCGCGTTACTTGCACTACTTAGAACGTCGTTAAACTACGGAAAAATCCAACAATTGGAAATTTCCCGGCAGGGAAAAATTGGGTATTTATATCCGGTCAAACTTTTTAACATATTCAAAAATATCCGGAAAACACAGACAAGATTAGACAATCCGATCGAATCACCGAAGTCCCAATACAACCCCAGAAAGTTCAACTCTTGAGTAAACTTTAAAAATTCCCAGAAAACTCAGCAATGTATGAAAGAAGTTACTGTGCAAAAACGACTGACTGAAGACACTAATTAGCCGCGGAACCGCCGCATTAGCCATGCTAATGCCGCGGTTCGACCGCACTTTAATCGAATTAGGTGCTCGTGTTTCACAGTAATTCTTAGAAAGTTCTGCTGAGTTTTCTGCATATTTTTAATTCTCAAAAATCCCCGATTTTAAAAAATGTACAGAGAGCAATTTTGAATTAAGGTTTCGGTTTGATCGGACTTCTAACTCCGTCTACGCATCGCCTAAGGCTCTACCTAGGCTCTGATACCACTGTAGGGTTCCTAGGCACGCTAAAGAGGTCTCACAAGGCATCAACCATGCCAATTTCAAAAATTTACGGTGCCGAGAAACCCTAATACGGATCGTTGATTAGATGTATAGGCGAAACATGCAACTAGTTAACAACTTAACTAAGTGAACGGAAATACAACCTTTGTAGATCCGGTTCTCCACTTTCTTAGCTCCACGTAGACGTTCTCTCGCTTTCCATATCGGATCCCTGACTCTAGCATCGGCTTCATCGGAGAAATGGGCGGGCTAGGTCGTCGGCTTCGATGCCGAAGATGATCTACGTCGAGGCAACACAAGATCAAGCTCCAACTTCACCAAGCAATGAAACTTGTGAAGAAAACACCCTATACTACTTGGCAAGAGGTAGAGGATGAAGAAATAGGAGGTGGGTTCACTTTAGAATTGGATTTCTCACTCTTTTACTCAAGATGCCATTAATGGAGTCAAGCTTTCTTCTTGATCAAAAGGAAGAAGAAGAAGATAGAATATGATAAGTATTTTTTTTAAAATGAAAATAATATGAATACTTATCATATACTAACCATGGTGAAGTGTAGAGAGTAAACTAGGGTTAGGTAAATGGTTAGGTTAAGGGAATAAAACAAAAATGGTCAAGCTTTCAACTCTTCATGAAGCTTCATGAAAGAAACAATGAAAGCCACCATTTCCATTTTCTTTTCAAAAATAAATAATCAAAATAAATAAACAAAACCCTAACCATTCATATAACCATGGTTTAATCTTTACACAAACTCAAGTTAACATGTATCATCAAACATGATACAATCAAGTGCACACAAAAAATATATCATATATATAATGTGCACATCAAGTGAGAAAATCCTTTTAAAATGAACCAATACTAGTTAATGCAAAGTAATATATCAAATATATAATTGTACATTAAATCATTAAATCAACACTTGATTCAATGATCCGGTCATGTCGCACATAACCGACTAGTATACAATGTATCGACTTATCGAATCAATCTTCGATTCGATAACTAGGTTATATCGCATACAACCAATCGAAACATTCATCGCGAGAATGAAATACGGTATCACATACACGCATTATTCTCTGTCCCGCACACATCTCATATGCGCTCCTATTTCGTTTCGCTTGAGCCAGGAAACCTCTGTGTAGGACTCTAAAGACTCGTCAATACGCCGGCAGCAGGTGATGATCATATCAAACACCCACAAGCCGCGAGCGGTCTGCTAAACGTAACGGCCACCCGGGTATTGAGCGATCAGAAGATCGACGAGCAAGCCTGCTCACACCCCTGTGAATCTAACCAGTAACACTTACCGTATAGTCCGGTCTGTTCGTCTGAGATGTCGCGTATCTCGCCTAGGGGTGGTAAACGTCAGACTCCAATAGCTCGATAAGTCATGCCGACGTAAGGTCCATAACATTCGTGAAACTACTGATAAATCTTACCAGTATATCACTGCAACCCTGGCCAGGGATTTCCTGTTATGGCCAGTAGAGTATAGCGCAACATCCACCCCCAATACCGGGAGAGACGAATCCCCTCCTATCGCTCATTGCCTCCATGTGAATCGGGACTGTACCCAAAAACCACCTGTTTGCACGACTCAGTAGAGTCGTGGTAGGGTGGAAATCAAAGCACAGTGGGAGACACACAAGACTCTATGACGATCTCGGGTCAACAGACTAAGCTGTACCAGTGTCACCAGAGAACTGCCATCTGACGTGAGGTATAATATCATCTGGGAGTTCTCGGCGAGTCCGTTCAGTGTACCCAGTCTCCACTGAGCACCCGCATACCGTCTCTGATGTCAAACACCAATGGATATGGGATCATCCATCGCCCATCACATGGGTCGAGAAGATATACGCTAGTCTACTCTGGAATATCGATGCCCCGTCTCGATATTCCCACGACTAGGAACAATGAAGGATGTACTCATTGACTACCCAGGCTCCACTAGTATGATCTTCATCATAGTCCTGGAAGTCGAGTACACATCCTAAGGGCTTTATCAACATGTAATCAGAGAGACAGAAAGTATACATGTTAAGATAAAGAGCAACCAGATAGCGTACTATCATGTTGAGCAAGAAAGTCCTACCTATATATGTCCCAGCATCCACTACAATATACATCCTATGTACAGTAATGGCCTCTAGGGCATACATATAACTAACAATGCGGAACAAAATCTTTCTAAACTGGCGCTACCATTACCCGATGCCCGGATCTACCCTATACTATAAAGCATATATAAAGAAGTTAGAATGGTTATACCCAGTTGATCCGTGTCCTTCGGTCTTCAACCAATATACCAAGCTCCTAGAGGTTGCGGATCGAGTTTGGTTGCCGGTCTTCCTTCATCTACGATGATCCACCTGAGGAAAACGACGCAAGCTTCAGCCTTGCCAAGCGAGGCAACCGACGCTCCAAGGTTGCTAGCAATGGAGAGTGGAGATGTAGAAATGTGTCACTATAATTTCTCTCTCATCACAAATGCTCCATGAGCAACTCAAGAAGATGAAGAGGAGGTGAGGAAACATGGTGGCATGAGCAACTCAAGAAAGTGGCTTAGACTTTTTGTGAGTAAGAATGAGCAATAGGAAAAGCAAGTGAAGAAAACAAAAGAGCCAAGCATCTCAAGAGTGGTGGCTGCCTCCTCTCTCTCTCAATCATACACAAAAATTATCTCATTTCATTTTTGAATAAAATAAAACATGCCATACCTCTCCACATGCTTAGCAATGTACATGCCACCTCACCACCTCCACCTCATTTCCTAAAATGATTTTCCAAAAAGAAAAATCAAATAATGAGGTGTTAAATCTTCTAGAAACTATTCCGTACAAATACGAAATACAACCTAGTATACGTACCGAAATACATATACCCGTATTCATACAAAAATACGAATAGCCAAGAGAGAAAATGAATAGTGAACAATAATAGTAGAATATATAAATATATATATATATATATAAATATATATATATATATATATATAAATATATAAATATATATATATATATATATAAATATATATATAAATTATTAAATCAAAACTTGATTTAATAATCCGGCATAATCCTAAACCGCTAGTATTATCAACCGTCCGATTAAAGTCTGTGCAGCCTGTACACATATTTAATCGGACACCTGTATGTACAAACATACGTTATCTACACCATATCGCCTGAACCGTGAAAACCCTCTGTGTGGGACTCTAAAGACTCGTCAATACGCTGCCAGTGGGTTTAACCACAAGCACGTCAGCGACACTAGCTGTACATAACGGCTACCCAGGTATTGAACGAAAGGAAGGCCAACGAGCAAACTCATCCAAACCCCTACTGAGCCTGACAGTGATAATATCCGTACAGTCCGGTCTGTTCGTCTAGGAGTATCGCATATCGAGTCTAGGGGGTGGATAAAGTCAGACCCCTACTGACGCGATAATTCGTGTCGGTATGTAACTCATCACTACCTGAGAAACTATCGATCCTAGATCGGTAATTCTCGTTTACCCCGGCAGAGGATTTCTGTTGATGGCCACCCGTGCGCTGCGCGACATCAACCCCCAATACCGGGAGAGACGAATCCCCGACGATCCGCTCACTGCCTCCATATGGCTCGGGACTATACCCAACTAAAACCTATTTGCACGACTCTTTTGAGCCGTGGTAGGGTAGTAATCAAAGCACAATGGGAACTCACACGAGATAAATGTTGATCGCAGGTCGACAGACTAACCTGTACACATGTCACCTGGGAACTGCTATCTGATAATAGGTATAATACCAACTAGCATGTTCCCGGCGAGTCCGTCCAGTGTACTCATAATGCAATGAGTACCTGCATACTATCTTAGGTGAACAAATTACCACCAATAGATTGTGAGACCTAGACACCGCCCCTCATCAAGGTCTCGATCAGTATACACTAGTCTACACTGGAGTATCGTTGCCCAGTCTCGATACTCCTACGACTAGGGACATTTAAGGATGTGCTTATAGACTCCCAGCTCCTACATATATGATCGCTATCATAATGCTGGTAGTCAAGCAATAATCATATGGGCTCTATCAACATGTAATAGTGATGATAAAGACAAACCAGATATCATACTATCATCTCGAGTAAGATTGTTCTACCGGTATAGGTCCCCCCTTAATCATCATAATCACCTGCCTGCGATTATGATAATTGCCTTGAGTTCACTACAACTAACAATCTCCCACTTCAACTTAAGGCCAATTATTGCGATGTCGCATACTCACAGCCCGCGTGATACCGAACACCCAACTTCTCTATAAATCGGTCTCGCAAAGCCCGTTTGCGAAACTATTGTGTTCGAGAAATAGCCTCAGTGAGTGGATCCGCTCTAGTGTTTCTATCTTTATCTCTCTATATCTCAACTTCGCGGAGAAAGACTATCTTCCGAAATGAGCAATATCTTGTCTTAGAATTTGTTTGGATATCCGATGGAACCCAGTTCATAAATGAACTCCAAATCCAACAATATTCTTAGACAGTATCGTCCACTGAATTTAATCAGTATCCTGTGCTATGCCTTCCTCAGTATCCGCTTGGAACACCTGTCCAACATACTGTCCCTCAAAAAAGAGGGAAAACTATAACTTAGACTGTCATCTGGGTCATCTTGGAAGCCTGAAATGATAACCGTCTCCCGAAGGAGGCTATCGTTACCATATCCTTAGAACATCCACTTATGTTCAAAACTGCTTTCCAACGTTTCTCTAGGATTAGATTAATATATGCTCATTGCAGCTACTGCAAAAGCAATATCTAGTGTTGTACTTGACATCACATGATTGACTCAATTGCCTAAGTAAGTGATATGCCAATCATGCAAATCCCTCTCCCCTTTAGTCTGTAATACTTCCTTTAGAGAGGGTAAATCCATCATCTGCAGGTTCACCACCATGCCAGGAGTCGTCCATTCTAAAACACCTTTAGAATAATGTCAAAGTACCCTAATTGGAACACTTCCCAAATCTAGATCTAAAACCATAGATCTAGTCACCAGAATCCCTTATATTATATCCATATCCCATGTGGAGAAACAACTTTGTGACAACCACAGTATAACAGATCGTAGTATAGGAATATCTCTTCATATCAAGTGCATGCCATCCCATATACCTGGACATCACTCTCTACTACCTTCTTACCAGATCCATCTGCTATTCTAATGAAGTCAAACTCTATGACTGTCACATCAAAAATAGATGATCTATTTCCGCTATACTTGCTTTAGTCTATAAATAGACATAAGCTACTTGCCCACTATGCTTCCGCTGCTCCCACTGACTACAACAACCCTCTGGCAGAGTCATATACACGTGCACTTCTAAAGCAAGTTTAGAACGACGCTATACTCATCCTCCTGTCAGGTCTCATAGTCTAGAACAACAGTAGTGTCAAGTTTGGGTAATCAAGAACCTCCCTGTCACCGTCTTTGAGGATACCGAAGTACATCTCGGGTGCCTGAGGTTACCCACCATATCTGCGGAGTGGCTAATGGAATGTCAAAACTAATTGAATTTTTAGGTTCTATTAAATTTCAGTAATCGTTCGTGGTTCTGGAATCACTTCCAGTTTTACCATACTCCCACTAATGTTTTCTGAAAAGAATCCATTTTATTAAAACTGTGGCGAGTGAAGAAAAATATAACTATTGATCTTCCAGATGGTAGAATGTTAACCCTCGTCAAAGCCCGGGATAACCCACAAACTGCCATTACTAAAATGTGTTAGTTATGTATATGCCCTAGAGGCCATTGTTGTACATATGATATATATTATGATGGATGCTTAGATATATACAGAGAGGACTTTCTTGCTCGTCATGATAGTATGCTATTTGGTTTCACTTTATCTTAACATGTTGACTTGTATTGGTTTACTGTCTTTCTCTCACATGTTGATAAAGCCTTTAGGATCTGTACTTGACTACTAGGATTATGATGAGAGCATACTAGTGGGGCCACGGTAGTCGATGAGTACATCCTATAAATATTCCTAATCGAGGGTATATCGAGACGGGGCATCGATGCACCAGAGTAGACTAGCGTATACGCATCTTGACCCATATGATGGGCGATGGATGATCCCATATCCATTGGTGTTTGACATCAAGGATGGTGTATGGGTGCTCAGTGGAGACTGGGTACACTGGACGGACTCGCCGAGAACTCCCAGATGGTGATATACCAGACGTCAGATGGCAGTTCTTCGGTGACACTGGTACAGGGTAGTCTGTAGACCCGAGATCGTCATAGAGTCTTGTGTGATTCCCACTGTGTTTTGATTTCCACCTTACCACGTCCAAGAGGGCGTACAAAACGGTGGCTTTTGGGTACAGTCCCGAATCACATGGAGGCAATGAGCGATAGGAGGGGATTCGTCTCTCCAGGTATAGAGAGTTGATGTTGTGCTGTGTTCGATTGGCTATAACTGGAAGTCCCTGGCCAGGGCTGATATAGATATATACTGGTAAGTGTTACCAGTAGTTTCTCGACCTGTTATGAGCCTCACATCGACACGACTTATCGGTTACTGGGGTCTGACGTATACCACCCCTAGACTTGATATGCGACATATCAGACGAACAGACCGGACTGTACGGGAGTGTTACTGATTGGATTCACAGGAGAACGGACAGACTAGCTTGTTGATCTTCTGATCGCTCAATACCTGGGTGGCTGTTACGTTTAGCTGACCGCTTGCAGCTTGTGGGTGTTTGATATGACCATCACCTGCAACCGGCGTATTGACGATTCTTTAGAGTTCTACACAGAGGTTTCTTGGCTCAGGCAAAACGGAGTAGAGGCACATATGTGATATGTGCAGGACCGAGGATAATACGATATGAGATACCGTATTATATTCTCGCGATATTTAGATATGAACCGGAACATCGGATCAAGTGTTGGTTCGATGAATCGGTACATGATATATTATTCGGTTATATTCGATATAGCCGGATCGTCGGATCAAGTGTTGATTCGATGATTTAATGTATAATGATATATATGATATATTGTATTACATTATCTAATATTGGCTCGCTTTATTATTTCATTTTCTCACCGAATTAATATATTGATATATATGCGATATATGTTAATTGTATTATTTTCTTTTGTTGAAAATATATAATATATATGTGATATATATTATTGTGACATGATATGATTTATTATGAAACATGTTTAAGGATGATAAAAAGGGATTAGGGTTTGATTAGGGTTAGCTCCTTCTTGTTCATTCTGGAAGGATTCTCTTTTATCAAGTGTAAGATATTATGGTTGATATTATCTTATGACTCATTATCTAACCTAACCAAACCCTAGCTCTAGTTTATTCTCTATAAAGGTTAAGCCTCTCATCCTTGACCATGGTTTAATAATCAATCATATATTCTTTACTACTATTCATCACAAAAGGAATATATTATTCATTCATCATCTTCTTCTCTCTTGGCTTTGAGAAAGCTTAATAGAAATTCCTTTTGTGATGATTTCTTGTGAGAAATTGATATAAAAAATAGCATAAATACTACTCCATCATCCTCATCTAATCTAGCCCATTAGATTAAGGTGTTCACCTCATTAGAGTGAGAGAGCTTGGGTTATAGCAACTTCGACGTAGATCATCGGAGAAGCGGAACAATACAAGCTAGCATGGATCGTTCGAGTCATGGAGCCTCTCTTGAGTCCGGGAGATCGTGGATCGCGGCGAAGGGACTTATACTCGGAGCTTGTGAAGCGAAGGAGCGGACTACAAAGGTTGTAATCCCTCACACTTAGGTTTAAAGATGTTATCTTGCATGTTAAACCCTAATAATCTAGCAAAGGTCCCGTCTTTGGGTTTTTCGGCACATGTAAAATTTTATTCGGGCATGTTTGATGCTTTATGAACCTTCACAAGAGTGTCTAGGAACCCTGCAGTGGTATCAGAGACTAGCTAGAGCATTAGGCGACGTGTTTACGAAGTTAAAACTCCGATCGAACCCAAACCGACGAAAATGAACCCCTCTCTGGATATTTTTCAAAAATACTATTTTTTCTAAATTAAAAATACCTGAAAAATACAGAAGACAAAAATAAGAACAACAGTGAAATACGACCCATTGATCCGTACAAACGACCGCGGAATCGCGGCCGTACTCTGCTTGGGCCGCGGTTCCGCGGAAGTACTGCTTGATGGGACAATTTTTATTTCACAGTAATTTTTGTTTTTGATTCTTATACAGTTTCTGGTATTTTTATTTTTACTCAAGTGTTGAGTATTCTGGGGTTTATTTTGTAATCATAGATTCGATCGGAAAATTTAAATTCGTTATTATTTCCGGATATTTAGAAACTGTTAAAATGTTCGAACGGATATCATTAACTCATTTTTTCTCGGCACGAAAAACTTTCAAGTGTTGAATTTTTTATCGGGTTTAAATCTTTTGGAAATGCGTGCAAGTTCTGTGGTGGACCCTCTAGAAGACAACAAACCTTAACTCGATTATGTGACCGTCTTGAACTGCCTTTTGAAACTTCGGGTTTGGGGCAGTACGGCGTGCCACATGTGAGGTGTTGGCTTGACCCTTGTACGGCTGGACCGCTACTACTGTGACACATTCCAGATTATTTGAACTCCGCTCAAGTGCTGAGCAATTTGGGAAATTTTGGGTATTTGATTATCTGTTCGAAAAGTTTAATACTGTCTATTTATCTGGAATGTGATACAATATGTGGAATTCATAGAGTTAGGCATGAAATGCGAAGTATGTGATATTTCGGATTTACGATGTCTAAAGTGATTGTGGATTCCAAATATTGTAGTTTTACACTTTCTTTTCTGTGACCGTAAGTGTAGTATGTAGTGGTATTGCCGATTGTCGTTGCTATACATCGACGACGATCGGTGTATGCATACTTACTTACATTGATGATATGAGATATTATGTGTTGCTGAGATATGATATGCAGGATTGTCGCGATTGAATAGCCGGGGGTTTTATGTAAGATGGGAGTTTTTTATTTTCATTCATGTAAATTCAAATGTAATGTAATATTCTTTTATTTGGGGCACTTCCGTATTGAGGTTGATGCCACCAGTGTTGTATATTATTGTCACGACCCGCAGGGTACGGAACGTGACTGGCACTTATTTTACGAAACGTCTCAAGACGTCCGTAAAATAGGTAAGCCAAAGCCCAGAAAACCAAAACCAAATAAGCAAAAGAGTGAAGAGAACCCAATCAATTGAAAGCGAGTTTATCAAATAAGTCATATAAAACCTTTTTTTAAAAACAATATCAATTTTTCCGAAAATTTCGGCAGAGTCTCCTTTGTAAATACTGGCCCCCAAAATGGGTACAACAAAAAATATATATGAATCCAACAAATAAGGCATCCCCAAGCGGGAGCTAGCTCTTCGCCACAAGGCGGTCAGAAATCCCATGCAATATAAAGCAACAACATGCGAAATAATCATAATGAAGCATAAGAAAAACAGCATGTCGACTCAAATGAGCTCGACCCCAAAATACAGCATAAAAGTCCACAAAGCTCACGGTCTCATCTCTAGGTCAATATAAAATAATACTGGTAGATACAGTAGATGGAGTGCACTAGATACAAAGAATATACAAGGTGGTACAAAAATAATAATATAACCCACCTAAGAGCAAAACCTCGAGTCCAGGCAAAGGAGGCAAAAGAAGCAAGTGCGCCCGCCGCTACTGTACTGACGGAGCGGACCTGCAAAAGGCTGTGGCACAACGGGGGTGAGTTGCCAACTCGTGAGTAATAAATAACATCTACACAGGCTATCGAAAGAATGCACACAAGTATCCTAGCATCTAAAATACAGGTAAGGCTGGATGCACTAGCAGGTGTGTATACAACATCAGTGTACTAGCAGGTGCATGTATGCAACATGAATATCTGAGGTCTCAATAGGTGTATATAAGAAACATTTTATCTCTTTTTGTTTTTGAAACTCTTTTAAAATGCCAGCATAATACTCATAGAATCGACAACAATCTGTGTCCAGCAACGACACCTAAAAACTGTCTCAAATCTCATAAATCCATGTCATAGTGTCTCTGGCCTCAGCCATCCGGCTGACCCATCTCAATATCAATATCTCATCCTCTCGCGGCCCCGGTCGGTATCCTCTGGATATCCGCCGTGCCCAATGAAGTCACCGGTAGGTAATCCGTCCCCTGCCAGGCTCATCGTCAGCAACACGAGCTTCTTGCCCGGGGTACCATACCGGGCCCACCATGTACCCGAGACAGTTCATCCAACTCCTCGAAACGGGTCTCGAAAACCACAGCAAACTCATGGTGGACAACACTTACATCACTAGAAAACCGCAATTTACATATTTTAAAATATAATAAGTTTAGAAATTTTGCGGCTTTCCCCCGAAATCCAGTAATATCATAAAATCTCAAGAAATCCTCATAAGTGCATATGTCAATGATAATGAATGCATATGGTATCAATAATCAAGTTGCGATGTGTGATTAATAGATTAGGCATGAACAAATAATATGATGAAGTACATGCACATGAATAGCAATCCTATGATTTCATATTAAGGAATTAAAACAATAGCGCAAGTTTAAGTATCAATTATAGTAAAAGGTTTCAATTTAAAGGTTATCTAGTGTGGTGGCATGGCAATTACCAGGGTGTGTGTGTAAGCATGAATAGTGCTCGTGCTGCATATAAAAACCCTGGCAATGGTGCATGTGTCCTATAGAATGAGTTCGTATATGTATGTCAATATAAGGCATGAATATAGCAAATAATCATACAAGTATTACATCCCTAATTACTAACATTACTAAGAATCTTTTTAAGCTACTAAAACTATCGGGCGACTTGCGCCATCCAACGTTAGTCCCCTGTAGATGTTACATCTACTCACCAGAATCCCTAGCTAGTCACGTCGGTCACCGCTTTCCCCTTTCGAGCCGCGTCTGACGTCTCCGCGACCGAACCTGGAATTTACATCAATACAAACATAATGTTACATATCAAGAACGACGCAATTCCCAAACGAAAATACCATAGTTCACAAGCTAGGTACAACGTGCACAAAGTGCGCGGAACACGCGCGAAAATCGCAAAACTAACTAAAAATCGTCGATTTGGTCGCCCGACCAAACTAAAACCCGATTACTCAAAAATCCGCACTCACACATCCTAAATGTCATAGGATATGCCAACAATATAATCCCGATATCGCAATTAATTCGTCACAATAATTTACATAAAAACCTAATAAGCTAGAAACTTGCAATTTGGAAGAAACATAGAAAATTAGCGACAAAGTTAACACAATCCAACACAACAATCCAAACTAACCCGCTAGCTAGCCATTACACTAATTTTAAACCATTAACTATGCATCAAACCTTAATTCCAACACAAACCCTTCTCTTGATTTTTGGCAATTAGCAACAACAATGAAAATTTCACACAAGTTAACTTAGATTAGCATAACATAAAGCCACTTAAGCAAGTAACCATATAGATTGGTTAAGTAAACAACAAGATTAATTAAAAGATTTAATTAACTAAAACATGTTTTCAAGAAACCCTAGTTAACTCAACCATTAACTTTTAAAAAAAACTAGATTAGGATTAACACTAAAATTAACACTAAACAACTAGATTAAAGAATTCTAACCATATCAACATAAAAGAGTAGAAATTATACCTCAAATTTTTATATATCTAGCAAGAAGAATTTGCCTCAATGATGGCCTCATAGCACCATGATCCAAGCAAGGGAGGTGAAGGAAAAAGGGATGAAGGATGGGATTATTTTGTGAGCTTTAAGTTGCAATTTTTTTGAAGCAAACTTGAAGAATTTTGAAGAAGATGAAAAGAAAAGAGATGAAGGGGAGGGGGCTGCTGGTTTCGGCCAGAGCAAAGGGAGAGGGGAGTGGTGTGGGGTGTGGGAATGGTCACTAGTCAAACTCCCCCAAAGTCAAAGCACCATACCTTCAACATACTATATTTTAAAACCTACACATCAACTCACTTCTTTCTTAACAAAAGAGTTTTTAAAACAAAAGAGAGGGGGAGAATTTCTGCAGTTTGGGCCAGCCAAGGAGA
Organism: Agapanthus africanus; assembly: GCA_030015575.1. NCBI lineage: Eukaryota > Viridiplantae > Streptophyta > Magnoliopsida > Asparagales > Amaryllidaceae > Agapanthus > Agapanthus africanus. The sequence continues at coordinate 82,664,777 of JASDDO010000004.1, read as the reverse complement.
TGTGAGGATGTGGGTGTGAGAGTGCACAAAATTTTTTTTGCAAAAAGACCCCCTACAAGTCCAAAATTGCAAGTTTAAGCTTAAATTCAATAAATTTCGTTTTCTATAATAAAAATTAGTTAAAATCAAAATGAAATACTAAAAATTTATGTTACAACTAGATTTTAATTAACATAATTTTAATGATTAAAATTAGCCCAGAAAAATTTGTATTTATCGCTAATTTAATGTATTTTCTTACCGGCTTAAAATAATATTAAAAAATTGAAAAATAGGGAAAATTTTTTAAATGAACAAAAATTAATAATTAACTCATTAGCTACTAAAAACTAGCAATTACCTATCCAAATTAGGTATAACTAGTCCTAAACTGCAAAATAACAAAAAAGACGGTTTACAGAAAAATACTGAATTTTCACCGATTTTCAGGAAAACTCCAAAACGACTTTTCAAGGCGTTACAATCTTCCCCCTTAAAGAAATTCGGTCCCCGAATTTAAAAATATAACTACGCGTACCTTCAAAGAGATGGGGATATTTCTTCCCCATCTCGCCCTCGGTCTCCCAGGTGACCTCCTCGCTGCTCGGGCCACGCCAAAGGACCTTGACGGTCGGTATAACTTTCGATCTCAACTTCTTCACCTGCCGATCCAGGATGGCCACTGGCTGCTCTGCAAAAGAAAAGTCGCGCTCTAGCTAGACTGTCGGGTGCTGAATCGCATTCGAAGGGTCGTGAAGGTACTTGCGGAGCATTGAAACATGGAAGATGGGGTGAACATCGGGAAAGCTGGGTGGAAGGGCCAAACGATATGCAACAGCGCCAACACGCTCGAGGATCTCGAAAGGACCTACGAATCTAGGGCTAAGCTTCCCCTTTCGCCCAAAACGCATCACGCCCTTCATCGGAGAGACCCTCAGAAAAACATGGTCGCCAACTGCGAACTCTAACCTACGACGGTGCCTGTCTGCATATGATTTCTGCCTGCTCTGAGCCGCTCTCATCCGGTCTCGGATCAACTATATCTTCGCTGTCGTCTCCTCAACAAGCTGCGGCCCTAAAATGCTGCTCTCGCTGAGCTCTGTCCAACAGACGGGCGATCTGCATCTCCTCCCATACAATGCCTCGAAAGGTGCCATCTGAATAGTATCCTGGAAGCTGTTGTTGTAGGAGAACTCCACTAGAGGTAAATGACGATCCCAGCTACCGCCGAAGTCTAAAACGCACGCTCTGAGCATGTCCTCGAGAGTCTGAATGGTCCGCTCTGACTGTCCGTCGGTCTGCGGATGAAACGCTGTGCTGACGCTCAAACGAGTGCCCAAAGCCTCCTGAAGTCTCTGCCAAAGTCGGATAGTGAACTGGGTGCCTCGATCTGACACGATACAAGTCGGTACGCCATGGAACCGCACGATCTCGTCGATGTAAAGCTGGGCATACTGAGCGAAGCTGAAAGTCGTCTTCACTGGCAGGAAGTAAGCCGCTTTCGTCAATCGATCTACGATCACCCAAATGGAGTCGTACCCTCGACTGGTCCTGGGTAGACCCACAACGAAATCCATCGAAATCTGCTCCCATTTCCACTCCGGAATGGGTAACGGCTGTAGCTCTCCTGTGGGCCTCTGGTGCTCGGTCTTGACTTGCTGACAAGTCAGGCATCTCGATACAAACTCCACAATGTCCCTCTTCATCCCGTCCCACCAATAGGTCTCTCTCATATCATGGTACATCTTGGTGGAAACGGGGTGGACACTATACACTGATCGGTGTGCCTCCTCAAGAATGTCGCGCCGTAATCCATCAGCATCTGGTACGCACAGTCTAGATCCATATCGTAAAATCCCCTGATCGTCAATCACGAACTCGGAAAATCTGCCCTGTCCCATCTATGCCATGATCTCTGAGCAACGGTCGTCACTGCGCTGTGCTTCATATATACGGTCAAGCAACTGTGGGCGTGCACGAACATGCGCGAGCTATCCCCCTGTCTGAGTGAACTCGAACTCAACTCGGCTGTCGCATAACATCTGCCAATCTGCTGATGACTGCCTCTGCACTGCGCGCAAAAAGGATAGACTACCCCCGGGCCTCCTACTCTATGCATCTGCCACCACATTCGCCTTGCCTGGGTGATATAAGATCTCGCAGTCGTAGTCTTTCACCAACTCCATCCAACGACGCTGTCTGAGGTTCAGGTCTCGCTGCTGAAATATGTATTTTAAGCTCTTATGGTCTGTGAATATTTGGCACGACTCGCCATATAGGTAATGTCGCCAAATCTTCAATGCAAAGACCACTGCAGCCATCTCTAAATCATGAGTGGGGTAGTTCTGTTCATGCTTCTTCAACCGCCGAGAAGCATATGCGATCACCCTGCCATGCTGCATCAATACGCATCCTAACCCCACTCGCGAAGCATCACAGTAGACCACAAATCCGCCTGATCCCGAAGGCAAAGATAATACCGGCGCCGTAGTCAAACAAGTCCGTAGCTGCTGAAAACTGCGCTCGCACTCCTCTGTCCAAACGAAAGGAACTCCCTTCCGGGTCAAACCGGTCAAAGGTGCAGCTATACGGGAGAAGTCCTGAACAAAACGCCTGTAGTAGCCCGCCAGGCCTAGAAAACTATGGATCTCAGTAACCGATGTAGGTCGGGGCCACTGCTGAACAACCTCAATCTTCTTCGGGTCCACACATATGCCGTCTCTCGTAACCACGTGACCCAAGAATCCGACGCTGTCCAGCCAGAATGCACTCTTGGAGAACTTTGCGAACAGCTGGTGCTCCCTCAGAGTCTGTAACGTAATCTGCAAGTGCTGCTCGTACTCCTCTCTGCTCCGGGAGTACACCAAGATATCGTCGATAAACACGATGATGAACAAGTCAAGATACGGCCTGAATGTACGGTTCATCAAATCCATGAATGCTGCTGGGGCGTTGGTGAGCCCGAACGACATCACCAAAAACTCGTAGTGGCCGTAGCGCGTGCGGAAAGCTGTCCTCGGTACATCCTCCTGTCGAACTCGCAGCTGATGGTATCCTGGTCGTATGTCAATCCTCGAAAAATACCCTGCACCCTGAAGTTGGTCGAACAAATCATCAATGCGTGGCAACGGATACCTGTTCCGAACGGTAACTTTGTTCAGCTGGCGGTAGTCGATGCATAAGCGCAAACTTCCATCCTTTTTCTTGACAAACAGGACCGGAGCACCCCACGGAGAAACACTAGGTCGAATAAGCCCCTTATCTAACAAATCCTGCAACTGATCCTTCAGCTCCCGAAGCTCTGCCGGGGCCATCCGATAAGGCGGTATAGAAATAGGCCACGAGCCGGGAATCAAATCGATGCAGAACTCAACGTCGCGCTCAGGTGGTAGCCCAGGTAGCTCATCAGGGAAAAAATCAGGGAACTCACAAACAACCGGGACCCGGTCCAACGGAACCTCTGCAGCTCGAGTATCACAAATACACGCTAAGAATCCCTGAAATCCCTTCCGCAAGAGCTGACCAGTGCGAAGAGACGAAATCAAGCTGGGAAGGGTGACGCTGCGGTCTCCCTGAATAACAAGGACTGGCTCCCCCGGAAAGCTAAATATGACTGCCTTCTCACGGCAGTCCACCGAAGCATAACAAGTGGCTAGCCAATCCATGCCCAGAAGCACATCAAAGTCCAACATATCGAGGAGAATCAAATCAACCGATGATTCCCTCTCCCCGATACGAACGGAACACAAACGAAATACAAAACGAGCGACAAACGACTCGCCTACCGGAGTAACAACAACAAGCGGATGATCTAACGACGACGACTCATGGCCCAACATCGGTGTGAAGTGTGTAGATACGTACGAATGTGTGGAACCTGGGTCAAAAAATACCCGTGCGTCGAAAGAACAAACTGGCAGGGTACCTGTCACAACGGCATTGGATGCCTGCGCATCCTGCGGTGTCAAAGCAAATACTCGGGCATGTCCTCCACCGATAGAGGGGTGACCTCGACCTCGGCCTCTACCTCCTCGTCCTCTCTGAACAGGACCACCGCGTCCACGGCCTCTGTGTGCACCTAGCTGGCGTGGAGCATCGCCTGTGGTAGGAAGTAGGGCTCTCTGAGGAGGGGGTGGTGATGGTGGTAGGGTCACATGCGGAACGGTCGCCGCTCCCTGTCGTCTCGCCGGACATTCTCTGACAAGATGATGCGGACTCCCTCACCCAAAACACCCTGGCGACGGCTGCTGTCCTGGGGATAAGAACCATATAACTGTCCCCGACCAAATCCTCTGCCAGGCCTATCTCTCGGAAAAAATCTGGCGCGCTGCCTCTGAGACGGTACATCGGTGCGAATCCTCTTCGGCCCAGAAACGGCCGAAGTCTGTGATATGCGTGCCTCCATCCGTAATGCCGTATCCATAGCAGCTGAATAAGTGTCGTAGTGCTGGGCGCCAATGGCAAGATATAGCTGGGCATCAAGTCCCTGTACGAACCGCTTCACCATCTTCTCTTCGGTATCGACCAAATACGGAGCATATCGGGATAACTGTGTAAACTGGATGTCATACTCAGACACCGTCATCCCAGGTGTCTTGACTAAGGCCTCGAAGCTACGAGCTCTGGCGTCACGAACGCTCTCTGGGAGGAAACGAGCTAGAAAGACCGCTGTAAACTCGGCCCACGTCATAGGCGGTAGACCTGCAGCTCAACCTCTCAAGACTGACTCCCACCATGTCTGCGCGAGACCCTCTAGTCGGAAACTCGCAAGCTCTACCCATCGATCATCCGAACATCTCAGCGAACGGCAGATCCTGGCTAAACTGTCAAGGAACATCTGTGGGTCCTCCGCTGCCTCGGTGCCGGTGAATACTGGAGGTCTCATCCTCATGAAATCCTGTAGTGAAACCGGGATGGTCACGGTGGTAGTAGTAGGAGCAGGTATCAAGGTCGTCTGTGATGTAGTAGGTGCGTCATCCGGCCTCGGTGTACGACTGGCTGCAACTAGGGATCCTACCATCTGACGTAGCTCCTGTATGCCCCCCATCATCTGTCGCAACTCCTCCATACCAATCTCGAGCCTATCCATACGGCCTGGGGAAGGTGGATCGGTCTATCCCTGCGGCGTAGGCATACCCCCCTGCTCAGTCCTAGTCTCAGACGAGCCAGCTCGAATCTCGTCTCGAGCGGCAGCCCTCTGTGCCCTCGTAGCCTTCGGCGGCATAGTGGCTGTTACAGGAAAACGGATAGTAAGAACAGTGCAATAGGATCATAGGATACACAGAATTGAAGAAGGAATTTTCAAGCAAGTATATCCTAAAGTCACTTAGGCGGAGTACCGTATCGCAAGTATGCCGCGGACATACACACGCTACGTTACCCTACTTAAGTCACTTACTCCATCTACCAAGGGTCATCCTACACTCAAAAAGGTAAAACCTATCGCTCTGATACCAACTTTGTCACGACCCGCAGGGTACGGAACGTGACTGGCACTTATTTTACGAAACGTCTCAAGACGTCCTTAAAATAGGTAAGCCAAAGCCCAGAAAACCAAAACCAAATAAGCAAAAGAGTGAAGAGAACCCAATCAATTGAAAGCGAGTTTATCAAATAAGTCATATAAAACCTTTTTTTAAAAACAATATCAATTTTTCCGAAAATTTCGGCAGAGTCTCCTTTGTAAATACTGGCCCCCAAAATGGGTACAACAAAAAATATATACGAATCCAACGAATAAGGCATCCCCAAGCGGGAGCTAGCTCTTCGCCACAAGGCGGTCAGAAATCCCACGCAATATAAAGCAACAACAAGCGAAATAATCATAATGAAGCATAAGAAAAACAGCATGTCGACTCAAATGAGCTCGACCCCAAAATACAGCATAAAAGTCCACAAACCTCACGGTCTCATCTCTAGGTCAATATACAATAATACTGGTAGATACAGTAGATGGAGTGCACTAGATACAAAGAATATACAAGGTTGTACAAAAATAATAATATAACCCACCTAAGAGCAAAACCTCGAGTCCAGGCAAAGGAGGCAAAAGAAGCAAGTGCGCCCGCCGCTACTGTACTGACGGAGCGGACCTGCAAAAGGCTGTGGCACAACGGGGGTGAGTTGCCAACTCGTGAGTAATAAATAACATCTACACAGGCTATCGAAAGAATGCACACAGGTATCCTAGCATCTAAAATACAGGTAAGGCTGGATGCACTAGCAGGTGTGTATACAACATCGGTGTACTAGCAGGTGCATGTATGCAACATGAATATCTGAGGTCTCAATAGGTGTATATAAGAAACATTTTATCTCTTTTTGTTTTTGAAACTCTTTTAAAATGCCAGCATAATACTCATAGAATCGACAACAATCTGTGTCCAGCAACGACACCTAAAAACTGTCTCAAATCTCATAAATCCATGTTATAGTGTCTCTGGCCTCAGCCATCCGGCTGACCCATCTCAATATCAATATCTCATCCTCTCGCGGCCCCGGTCGGTATCCTCTGGATATCCGCCGTGCCCAATGAAGTCACCGGTAGGTAATCCGTCCCCTGCCAAGCTCATCGTCAGCAACACGAGCTTCTTGCCCGGGGTACCTTACCGGGCCCACCATGTACCCGAGACGGTTCATCCAACTCCTCGAAACGGGTCTCGAAAACCACAACAAACTCATGGTGGACGACACTTACATCACTAGAAAACCGCAATTTAAATATTTTAAAATATAATAAGTTTAGAAATTTTGCGGCTTTCCCCCGAAATCCAGAAATATCATAAAATCTCAAGAAATCCTCATAAGTGCATATGTCAATGATAATGAATGCATATGGTATCAATAATCAAGTTGCGATGTGTGATTAATAGATTAGGCATGAATAAATAATATGATGAAGTACATGCACATGAATAGCAATCCTACGATTTCATTTTAAGGAATTAAAACAATAGCGCAAGTTTAAGTATCAATTATAGTAAAAGGTTTCAATTTAAAGGTTATCTAGTGTGGTGGCATGACAATTACCAGGGTGTGTGTGTAAGCATGAATAGTGCTCGTGCTGCATATAAAAACCCTGGCAATGGTGCAGGTGTCCTATAGAATGGGTTCGTATATGTATGTCAATATAAGGCATGAATATAGCAAATAATCATACAAGTATTACATCCCTAATTACTAACTTTACTAAGAATCTTTTTAAGCTACTAAAACTATCGGGCGACTTGCGCCATCCAACGATAGTCCCCTGTAGATGTTACATCTACTCACCGGAATCCCTAGCTAGTCACGTCCGATCACCGCTTTCCCCTTTCGAGCCGCGTCTGACGTCTCCGCGACCGAACCTGGAATTTACATCAATACAAACATAAGGTTACATATCAAGAACGACGCAATTCCCTAACGAAAATACCATAGTTCACAAGCTAGGTACAACGTGCACAAAGTGCGCGGAACACGCGCGAAAATCGCAAAACTAACTAAAAATGGTCGATTTGGTCGCCCGACCAAACTAAAACCCGATTACTCAAAAATCCGCACTCACACATCCTAAATGTCATAGGATATGCCAACAATATAATCTAGATATCGCAATTAATTCGTCACAATAATTTACATAAAAACCTAGTAAGCTAGAAACTTGCAATTTGGAACAAACATCGAAAATTAGCGACAAAGTTAACACAATCCAACACAACAATCCAAACTAACCCGCTAGCTAGCCATTACACTAATTTTAAACCATTAACTATGCATCAAACCAGAATTCCAACACAAACCCTTCTCTTGATTTTTGGCAATTAGCAACAACAATGAAAATTTCACACAAGTTAACTTAGATTAGCATAACATCAAGCCACTTAAGCAAGTAACCATATAGATTGGTTAAGTAACCAACAAGATTAATTAAAAGATTTAATTAACTAAAACATGTTTTCAAGAAACCCTAGTTAACTCAACCATTAACTTTTAAAAAAAACTAGATTAGGATTAACACTAAAATTAACACTAAACAACTAGATTAAAGAATTCTAACCATATCAACATAAAAGAGTAGAAATTATACCTCAAATTTTTATAGATCTAGCAAGAAGAATTTGCCTCAATGATGGCCTCATAGCACCATGATCCAAGCAAGGGAGGTGAAGGAAAAAGGGATGAAGGATGGGGTTATTTTGTGAGCTTTAAGTTGCAATTTTTTTGAAGCAAACTTGAAGAATTTTGAAGAAGATGAAAAGAAAAGAGATGAAGGGGAGGGGGCTGCTGGTTTCGGCCAGAGCAAAGGGAGAGGGGAGTGGTGTGGGGTGTGGGAATGGTCACTAGTCAAACTCCCCCAAAGTCAAAGCACCATACCTTCAACATACTATATTTTAAAACCAACACATCAACTCACTTCTTTCTTAACAAAAGAGTTTTTAAAACAAAAGAGAGGGGGAGAATTTATGCAGTTTGGGCCAGCCAAGGAGATGTGAGGATGTGGGTGTGAGAGTGCACAAATTTTTTTTGCAAAAAGCCCTCCTACAAGTCCAAAATTGCAAGTTTAAGCTTAAATTCAATAAATTTCGTTTTCTATAATAAAAATTAGTTAAAATCAAAATGAAATACTAAAAATTTATGTTACAACTAGATTTTAATTAACATAATTTTAATGATTAAAATTAGCCCAGAAAAATTTGTATTTATCGCTAATTTAATGTATTTTCTTACCGGCTTAAAATAATATTAAAAAATTGAAAAATAGGGAAAAATTTTTAAATGAACAAAAATTAATAATTAACTCATTAGCTACTAAAAACTAGCAATTACCTATCCAAATTAGGTATAACTAGTCCTAAACTGCAAAATAACAAAAAAGACGGTTTACAGAAAAATACCGAATTTTCACCGATTTTCAGGAAAACTCCAAAACGACTTTTCAAGGCGTTACAATTTTTTTACTTTTCCGCATTAGGATGGACCCGAGGAGGGGAGCACAGGTGACCAGGTTCTGGGTTCAGTGGGAGACCATCTCGAGGAGTCGAGACCGGGTCTCCTAAACTCCAGAATTGATAGGGTCGCTTGCCGCTCTCGTAGGGGTCCAGGGTGTAGGCTTGGATATTCATCGCGACTGTGGAATCCGTATTTTCTATTGTTGGCTAAATACTAAATACGGACGTCCTAGTATATCCCACATTATATCTATGTTTCTGCTGCGATATCTATGATGTGATCATTTGATATGTTGTGATGGATACAGTATATAGTATATATGATATATTATATAGATGTTACTTATGTTTTACACCTGCACTAGCCCTGCCCTGCTCTGTCATTAGTTACCTAACCTAACGGTGCACGAGGGGACATCGAGGCGAATGCGGATGGCATAAGTGTACGTCGTATTTATCTGTGATGCTTAGGAAGCATAAGCTGATGGGATTTTTTATTAATGAGATTAATAAAAAGAAAAGAAACCTAAAAGATGTTGTAGAATCAAAACTTTATAAAATGGGTAGCTACAGTTTTGCTATGCATAGTGGTATATATGATATACCCTGCACCTTATTCGATGAGGAAAGAGCCGAGATCCTTTCACCGGGAGTGACCTCTTTAGCGAAACTGGCAGATGCTACAAAACTCGGTTTGTCTTTTGATTGCTTTTAGAGTTTTGCTTTGCACAGTGATATATATGATATGTCCTGCACCTTATTCGATGAGGAAAGAGCCGAGATCCCTTTACCGGGAGTGACCTCTTTAGCGAAACAAATGAAAGCCTCAAAAACACTCCATTTCAAAATTTCACATGATTCTACGACGATATCAAGTTCATTACGCTCATGGTTTTTCTAAAAAACCTGCGTAGCCCTCCGTCATTTCAGATAGATATTATTTAGTATTCATGCTATGTTTGTTGACTTAGTCAAGGCGTTTGTACGGTAGCTAAGTAGTGTTTATCTGCTAAAACATGAGATGTGATTGGATTAGGGTATTCGCACGGCCTTGTTGACTCAGTCAAGAGTCGTACGGGTGGGTTTAATTCAATCGGGAAATGTACGGGTTGAACTTGACTTGAGATTTATGGCTTGTTGACTTAGTCGAGGTCATAGATCGCCAGGGGCAAAATATTATCGGGAATTTCAAGTGTTGAAATTTGCAATGAGATTGCATACCTCCTATGATATAGTTGGATCCCGATACCCGCTACGAGTAAGAGTTACTCCTGGGAGAGTTTTACACAGGACAATTAGCCGATCAAGTAGGTGTCTAGAAAAGTGTTAACGGGGTTACGCCTCTAGGAAAATGAGGTTTACTTTAATTAGGTCCGTGCGAAAGCATGGGGAACCTCCCTCAAGTACCGACACTGATCTAGCTGAAAGATTGACGAAATTGTAGGGTGTAATTAATCCCGGCTAATCTTACCTTTTAGGGTTTGAAGGTAGATTTGATAAAAACAGTGGGAGACATCCTGATTAGATAAGATAATAACCAATCTAATCTTGCAAGAGCATACGCTAAAGTGTTTTCTTCTTTCTCTCTCCAGGTAGCGACCATGTCAGGCCATAATCAAGATAATAATATGGATGTATTGACTGAACCCGCTTATTAAACTGAGCAGGGGAACGTTGGACCCGTTCTTTCTTATAAGAGTTATAAGACTGAACAGGAAACAGGAGAATATCTGGATTCTCACGCCGCCCAAAAGAACATGCATGTTGATGCATCTTCTTCAGGTGTGTTAGTTATTGAGAACTGTTTCTCAGTTCACCCTACGTCCTGGGTATTAGATAACGGATCAGGATCCCACATATGTAAATTGTTGCATGGGCTACGTAAAGGTAGAGAACTGGGAAAAGGTGATCATTCCGTTCAAGTAGGGAACGGTGCAAGTATTGCAGCCAAAGAAGTTGGCGAATATCACCTTGTATTGCCAAGTCGTAATACACTGATTCTAAATGAGTACTATTATATACCGAACATGATGTGCAACATTATATCAGTCTCTTTATTAAGTAAAGATGGATATAATTTTGTAGTAAAGGATAATGTTATGAACATATTCCTAGATCAAAAGTTGATTGCATCAGGCTCATTACATAATGGCATATTCATTCTAAATCAGAATACAGTCCTCAATATACAAAACACACATAAAAGGTAAATTTCAGAAATGAACGAATCCTTCTTGTGGCATTGTAGACTTGGTCATATCAATGCGACACGACTGGCTAAGTTACATAATGATGGATATTTGAATCCGTTTGAATTATCATCTTATGATACTTGCCATTCATATCTCAAAGGAAAAATGACCAAAGCTCCATTTAGTGGACACGGAGAAAGAGTTACTGAACTCTTAGGACTGGTACATAGTGATGTATGCGGTCCCATGTCTACGCATGCCAGGAACGGTTCTTCCTACTTTATTACATTCACTGACGATCTCTCTAGATTCGGACATGTGTTCCTGATGAAACACAAGTCTGAAGCTTTGAAGAAATTCAGAGAATATAAGCACGAAGTAGAAAAACAAACGGGCAAAAGTATTAAGATCCTTCGATCTGATCGAGGAGGAGAATACTTAAGCAATGAGTTCCTAGATTATCTAAAATAGAATGGGATTCTCTCTCAGCTTACTCCTCCTTATACACCACAGCACAACGGTGTATCGGAGCGGAGGAATCGCACCCTATTAGATATGGTGCGCTCTATGATGAGTACAGCTGAGTTACCTATTTCCTTCTGGGGGTATGCTCTTGAAACAGCAGCATACCTATTGAATCAAGTTCCAACTAAATCTGTACCTACCACACCATATGAGATATGGAGTGGGAAGAGACCATGTCTTAAAAGAGTTAAGATATGGGGTTGTCTGGCCTATGTCAAAAGGAAAAATCCAGACAAACTCGAGGCACGGTCAGTTCTATGTAAGTTTGTGGGATATCCTAAACATTCAAATGGATATTTTTTCTACCACAGTGAACAACAAAAGGTGTTTATTGCTCAACATGCCATCTTTTTAGAAAACGAATTTCTTGCAAAAGAGATTAGTGGCTCTGAGGTAGACTGGAAGAAGTTCCTGCAACACAAACTGTAACTGAAGATTTAGTGGAACCAGAGAATTCGGTAGTACCCGACGAACCCCAGCCTCTCCGTCGATCTAGTAGGGTTTCTCATCCACCAAAGAGATACTACGGTTTTCTCATTGATTGTGGAAGCGAGGATTGCATCATGGAAGATAATGACTCGACTAGTTTCGAGCAGGCCATCACGAGTGGTGACTCTGTGAAATGGCTGGGTGCAATGCGATCTGAGATGGAATCCATGTACACCAATAAAGTATGGAATTTGGAAAATGCTCCTGAAGGTGTAAAACCCATTGGAAGCAAGTGGATTTTTAAAAAGAAATTTGGTGTAGATGGAAAAGTTGAGACTTTCAAAGCTAGACTTGTAGCAAAAGGTTTTCGTCAACGACCAGGTGTGGATTATGACGAAACCTTTTCTTCAGTGGCTATGCTTAAGTCCATCCGGATCTTACTTGCCATTGCTGCATACCATGACTACGAAATCAGGAAAATGGATGTTAAGACCGCCTTTCTAAATAGTGATTTAGAAGAGTGCGTGTACATGACTCAGCCAGAGGGCTTCGTAGATAGTGGGAGCAGCGGAAAGGTGTGCAAACTGCTTAAATCCATTTATGGGTTAAAGCAAGCATCGCGGAGTTGGAACATCTGTTTTGATGTAGTAGTCAAAGAGTTTGACTTCATCAAAAACATAGATGAACCTTGTATCTATAAGAAGGTAGCAGAGAGTAAGGTTGTCTTCCTCGTATTGTACGTGGATGACATACTCTTGATAGGAAATGATATTCCTATGCTGCAATCAGTCAAGCTCTTCTTATCACAAAGATTCTCAATGAAAGATCTAGGTGATGCCTCCTGCATATTAGGGATTAGGATCTATAGAGATAGATCCAAAAGGATACTGGGATTGTCCCAATCCAGGTACATTGACACTATACTAAAGAGATTTAGTATGGAAGAATCCAAGCGTGGGAACCAACCCATGATCTCTGGACTCACTCTCTCCAAAGAGATGTCCCCTAAGACTGATTTAGAGAGAGCTCGCATGCAAGGGATACCCTATGCTTCGGAAGTAGGCTCTATCATGTATGCGATGCTATGTACCAGACCCGATGTAGCATACTCACTAAGTGTAGTGAGTCGGTATCAAGCAGATCCTGGAGAGAGTCACTGGATAGCTGTGAAGAACATTCTCAAGTACTTGCGAAGTACTAGAGACATGTTCTTGGTGTATGGTAACGGAGAACTCCGGGTGGAGTCCTTTATCGATTCCAGCTTCCAAAGTGATAAGGAAGACTCTAAGTCGCACTCGGGATTTGTCTTTACCCTCAATGGAGGGCCGGTATGTTGGAAGAGTTCCAAACAGGATTCCGTTGCAGACTCGACGATGGAGGCTGAATACATCGCTGCCAACGATGCTGCCAAAGAGGCCGTCTGGATGAAGAAGTTCATTAGTGAACTTGGTGTGGTTCCATCCATTGAGCATCCAATACCTCTGTATTGCGATAACAATGGAGCTGTGGCTTTGTCCAAGGAACCCAGGTCCCATCAGAAGTCCAGACATATTCTGAGGTGGTATCACCTAATCAGGGAGATAGTTGATCGCCGGGAGATCGAGGTCAGGAGAGTAGATACGAAGGACAACACTGCGGATCCACTCACGAAGGCCATTGCCCAGATACAATTTGAAAGATTATTCGGGATGCTAGGTATTCGATACTACAGCAGCTGGCCTTAGTGCAAATGGGAGATTGTTAGTTATGTACATGCCCTAGAGGCCATTGTTGTACATATGATGTATATTATGATGGATGCTTGGATATATACAGAGAGGACTTTCTTGCTCGTCATGATAGTATGCTATTTGGTTTCACTTTATCTTAACATGTTGACTTGTATTGGTTTACTGTCTTTCTCTCACATGTTGATAAAGCCCTTAGGATCTGTACTCGACTACTGGGATTATGATGAGATCATACTAGTGGGGCCACGGTAGTCGATGAGTCATCCTATAAATGTTCCTAGTCGAGGGTATATTGAGACGGGGCATCGATACACCAAAGTAGACTAGCGTATACGCATCTTGACCCATATGATGGGCGATGGATGATCCCATATCCATCGGTGTTTGACATCAAGGATGGTGTACGGGTGCTCAGTGGAGACTGGGTACACTGGAGGGACTCGCCGATAACTCCCAGATGGTGATATACCACACGTCAGATGGCAGTTCTCCGGTGACACTGGTACAGGGTAGTCTGTAGACCCGAGATCGTCATAGAGTCTTGTGTGATTCTCACTTTGTTTTGATTTCCACCTTACCACGTCCAAGAGGGCGTGCAAAACGGTGGCTTTTGGGTACAGTCCCGAATCACAAGGAGGCAATGAGCGATAGGAGGGGATTCGTCTCTCCCGGTATAGGGAGTTGATGTTGTGCTGTGTTCGATTGGCTATAACTGGATGTCCCTGGCCAGGGCTGATATAGAGATATACTGGTAAGTGTTACCAGTAGTTTCTCGACCTGTTATGAGCCTCACAACGACACGACTTATCGGTTACTGGGGTCTGACGTATACCACCCCTAGACTTGATATGCGACATATCAGACGAACAGACCGGACTGTACGGGAGTGTTACTAATTGGATTCACAGGAGAACGGACAGGCTAGCTTGTTGATCTTCTGATCGCTCAATACCTGGGTGGCTGTTACGTTTAGCTGATCGCTTGCAGCTTGTGGATGTTTGATATGATCATCACCTGCTATCGGCGTATTGACGATTCTTTAGAGTCCTACACAGAGGTTTCTTGGCTCAGGCAAAACGGAGTAGAGGCACATATGTGATATGTGCAGGACCGAGGATAATACGATATGAGATACCGTATTATATTCTCGCGATATTTAGATATGAACCGGGACATCGGATCAAGTGTTGATTCGATGAATCGGTACATGATATATTAGTCGGTTATATTCGATATAGCCGGATCGTCGGATCAAGTGTTGATTCGATGATTTAATGTATAATGATATATATGATATATTGTATTACATTATCTAATATTGGCTCGCTTTATTATTTCATTTTCTCACTGAATTAATACATTGATATATATGTGATATATGTTAATTATATTATTTTCTTTTGTTGCAAATATATAATATATATGTGATATATATTATTGTGACATGATATGATTTATTATGAAACATGTTTAAGGATGATAAAAAGGGATTAGGGTTTGATTAGGGTTAGCTCCTTCTTGTTCATTCTAGAAGGATTCTCTTTTGTCAAGTATAAGATATTATGGTTGATATTATCTTATGACTCATTATCTAACCTAACAAAACCCTAGCTCTAGTTTATTCTCTACAAAGGTTAAGCCTCTCATCCTTGACCATGGTTTAATAATCAATCATATATTCTTTACTACTATTCATCACAAAAAGGAATATATTATTCATTCATCATCTTCTTCTCTCTTGGCTTTGAGAAAGCTTACTAGAAATTCCTTTTGTGATGATTTCTTGTGAGAAATTGATATAAAAAGATAGCATAAATACTACTCCATTATCCTCATCTAATCTAGCCAATTAGATTAGGGTGTTCACTTCATTAGAGTGAGAGAGCTTGGGTTATAGCAACTTCGACGTAGATCATCGGAGAAGCGGAACAATACAAGCTAGCATGGATCGTTCGAGTCATGGAGCCTCTCTTGAGTCCGGGAGATCGTGGATCGCGGCGAAGGGACTTCTACTCGGAGCTTGTGAAGCGAAGGAGCGGACTACAAAGGTTGTAATCCCTCACATTTAGGTTTAAAGATGTTATCTTGCATGTTAAACCCTAATAATCTAGCAAAGATCCCGTCTTTGGGTTGTTCGGCACATGTAAAATTTTATTCGGGCATGTTTGATGCTTTATGAACCTTCACAAGAGTGCCTAGGAACCCTACAAAACGTGCCTTAAGTTTGTGCAGAGTCTGGTTTTAAGCATAAGCCGGACAACTCCATATACCTTAACATCATTAAGATATGAACCATTCTATATACAATATAGAAACATAGGCACTAATTTAATTGGAAGCAGATTCAAATCATGCATCTGTCTCCAGTGCATGTCAACTAAGTGGAAGGAGGTCAAAACAGCATTACTCATCTAGAAGTGTATCCACATATGAGTAATATAAAAGAGAAGTAATTTCTCAAAACCATTACTTACAACGGAATACCTAACACAAGTATCTACATCTTCGATCACTTTGAAGAATCCTGATACTTGCAACAAATGGTTCACTACTTTATTCTTATACCTATAACTTCTCAAAACTTGGACCTTGTATTTCAACGAAATACATGTCTAAAACTGAAGAAGTCATGAGTAAACAGAATAGAGTACGAGTACCAACCCCTTTGTCCTTATGGACACTGGACAACATACAATTATTTGTATAAGTCCCCTGAGTTGAATAACTCAAAGCTTGTGCATCGTAGGTTGAAAATTGTACTATGGTTAAGAAGAGTTACACCGTTGTTGAATGCGCCTTACCTAACCATCAACTGATATTGGTAAATGTCACAGATATAATTTCAAAAAGTTATATCTCACTTTATAAAATAAACGTACAGATATATCAGTTTGAAACTGGTGCATAACTACGGATATTCAAAACCAAATATTTGTCGTCAGGAAAAACCAAGATGATTTCCTCAAATATCACCAATTACAACGAATTCCGATATAATGAGGATCAAATCACCAAATTCCCAAAATCTTACTCCCACTCACCATTTGTAACACTATACAGATGTGAGAAACGAATGTGGTAAATACATACCCTGGAGTTTGAATCCAATTGTGAAAACAGTTTTCAATTATCATTGCACAGTAAATCTGAAACATGAAAATGTTTCGAATAGGTAATCTGGTATTCCTAGTAACGCCACTTCCACTATCCTGATTCATGACAGTAACCATATACTTACATGCCCTCTCTGCAATCCCTTTATCATGTCTTTACTTATTACCTTCTGTATACCTTCTTTAGGCTAATTGGTTTTCTTCATTTCCCACCCTTCGGCACCAGCCTAAAATTTGGAAGAAGACTATCCAATAAGCGTAACAGGTGTGTAGGGTGTTTTTCATCACCCCATTGAGATGGGAATACGCGCGCGCTTGTCAGGCGTACTACAGATTCCCCCTGCCTAGGGTAGGCCGGGGTTTAATGATTGTGGGAATCCGAATCTCCGGCAGCCGCGGACTAAGCTGTCGTTAATTACCCCTCGCCTTTGGGGTGAGGGAACCTCCGATTAACGGGTTAAACTGGTCATGCGAACTCAATGTGCAGTGTACGTGTGTTGTGTTTTGAAAGGGGGGTTTGGATATATCGGGAGCCACGCAGAGTTTTTTACGGGGGTCCCGCTACCCGGATAGCGGGCTGGGGGTCAAGGGGGCTAACAGGGACAGTGTCGTGGAGCACGTGTGTGTGCAAATATGTATACATATGTATATGTATATGTATGTACATAAAAAGAGGGGGAAAGGCATCCAAGGGATGCGTGGGGGCAGCGCCTTGGGAGTTGTGCGCTCAGGCGCTAGCATGCCACGTGTCGGCATGTGGGCGCTCTACGCTTGAGTGCAGGGCGCAGTAGCGCAAGCGCGCCACGTGTCGGCACGTGGGCTCTCTGCGCTTGAGCGCAGGGCGCTGTAGCGCAAGCGCGCCACGTGTCGGCACGTGGGCGCTCTGCGCTTCAGCGCCTGACGCTCGAGTGCAAGTACGCCACGTGTCGGCATGGGGGCGACTTGCGCCAGAGCGTTAGTGCGCTCGAGCGTAAGTGCGCCACGTGTCAGCACGGGGGCGACTTGCGCCAGAGCGCTGTGCGCTCGAGCGCAAGTGTGCCACGTGTCGGCACTGGGGCGTCTTGCGCTCGAGCGCTTGCGCTAGAGTGCAAGCGCGCCACGTGTCGGCACTGGGGCGACTTGCGCTCGAGCGCAGGGCGCTATTGTGCAAGCGCGCCACGTGTCGGCACGTGGGCGCTCTGCACTTGAGCGCTGAGCGCTTGAGCGCAAGCGCGCCACGTGTTGGCACGTGGGCGCTCTGCGCTTGAGCGCCGCGAGGAAAAGAGGCTTTTAGCCTAAAAAGATTCTCGGAAGGGAAATCAGAGTGGAGTTGGACTCCTAAGTGTGTTTTTGGGATTAATGGAAGGGGTTCTTCTTCTTCCTCCTCTGTTAGTTGGATCTTGAAGATCAAGAGATGTGGGATCTTGAAGATCAAGAGATGTGAGATCTCAAAATCTCTCCTTTTTGGGATCTAAAGACAGATCCAAGTTCCCCTTTATGGGTTTGGTGGTGAAAAACTATCTTGTTTTTTAAAAGGAAGAGTAAAACTCTTGATTTAATTCAAAAGAAAGAAGAAGGTTTGAGACCTTCAGAAAAGGAAAAGAGACACAAACCCTAGGTTTTTGAGAGAATGAAAAAGTGTATTTTTATTCATCATCATGTTGCCTTATATAGGCTTACATATTTACATATAGCCCCTTGGGCTTTTCAAAAATGGCATTTTAGCCATCCCATGGCTCATGTGCCATTTCATTTTTGCACATAAGCTATGGGCTTACAAAATATTGGCTTTATGCCCATTTTGTTTGCATTCATGCATAAAAAATTACATAAAAATTATTTATTACATGATTTTGTTGTTGGCATGGGGAGGCTGGCTGCGGGCTTGACTTGGGCATGGGCCCGCTTGACCTGGGCTTGGGCCCACCTGGCTTGGGGATGACTTTGATTTTGATTTGGTCAACCGCGGTGTAAATTTTTACCCCAACAAATTGCCCTCCATCAATAAATGCACACAGCATATGTGGGTCGTGTGCATGAAATTGATGGATCTTCTTTTGCGTGGAGGCGACTTGCTATGGTTCCCACTTTTTGGGATGCACTGCCCTTTTTACGACATGGACGGTCGGTTCTGCCCTTTTTGCGACTTGGACGGTCGGCGCTTGACGCGTCTTTGAGACGGAGTGTCCGTGGTAGACGTTTCTCTGACCCGGAGTGATTTTGTTGACGTGCCCCCGGTGCGGAGCGTCGCTGGTTGACGTTTCCCCGAGGCGGAGTATCGGCTGGTTGACGTGTCCCCGAGACAGAGTGTTTGCTTGACGTTTCCCCGATGCGGAGTGTCTGTGTTGGACGTTTCCCCGATGTAGAGTATCGCTGGTTGACGTGTCCCCGGCACGGAGTGTCTTCTTTGACTTTTCCCCGGCACGGAGTGTCGCTGATCGACGTTTCCCCGATGCGGAGTGTCGCTGATCGACGTTTCCCTGATGCGGAGTGTCTGTGTTGGACGTTTCCCCGATGCAGAGTATCGCTGGTTGACGTGTCCCCGGCACGGAGTGTCTGCTTTGACTTTTCCCCGGCATGGAGTGTCGCTGATCGACTTTTCCTCGGCACGGAGTGTCGCTGATCGACTTTTCCCCGGCGCGAAGTGTCGGGTTGACTTTTCCCCGGCACGGAGTGTCGCTGATCGACTTTTCCCCGGTGCGGAGTGTCGCCGGTTGACTTTTCCCCGGCACGGAGTGTCGCTGATCGACTTTCTCCCGGCGCGGAGTGTCGGGTTGACTTTTCCCCGGCACGGAGTGTCGCTGATCGACTTTTCCCTGGCGCGGAGTGTCACTGGTCCACTTTTCCCCGGCACGGAGTGTCGCTGATCGACTTTCCCTGGCGCGGAGTGTCGGGTTTACTTTTCCCCGGCACGGAGTGTCGCTGATCGACTTTTCCTCAGCGCGGAGTGTCGGGTTGACTTTTCCCCGGCACGGAGTGTCGCTGATCGACTTTCCCCGGCCCGGAGTGTCGGGTTGACTTTTCCCTTGCACGGAGTGTTGCTGATCGACTTTTCCCCGGCGCGGAGTGTCGGGTTGACTTTTCCCCAGCACGGAGTGTCGCTGATCGACTTTTCCCCGGCGCGGAGTGTCGGGTTAACTTTTCCCCGGCACGGAGTGTCGCTGATCGACTTTTCCCCGGCGCGGAGTGTCGCTGGTTGACTTTTCCCGGCACGGAGTGTCGCTGATCGACTTTTCCCCGGCGCGGAGTGTCGCTGGTCGACGTTTCCCCGAGGCGGAGTATCGGCTGGTTGACGTGTCCCCGAGACGGAGTGTCTGCTTGACGTTACCCGGAGAAGGAATGTCGCTAGTCGACGTGTCCCCGGCGCGGAGTGTCTGCTGGTTGACGTATCCCCGAGATGGAGTGTCGCTTGTTGACGTGTCCCCTGCACGGAGTGTCGCTGATAGACTTTTCCCCAGCGCGGAGTGTCGCTGGTCGACTTTTCCCCGGCGCGGAGTGTCGCTGGTTGACTTTTCCCCGAGACGGAGTGTCGCTTGTTGACGTGTCCCCGACACGGAGTGTCGCTGATTGACTTTTTCCCGGCACGGGGTGTCGCTGGTTGACTTTTCCCCGAGACGGAGTGTCTACTGTTGGACGTTTCCCCGATACGGAGTGTCGCTGTTGGACGTTTCCCTGATGCGGAGTGTCTGTGTTGGACGTTTCCCCGATGCAGAGTGTCGTTGGTTGACTTTTCCCCGGCACGAAGTGTCGATGATCGACTTTTCCCCGGCACAGAGTGTCGCTGATCGACTTTTCCCCGGCACGGAGTGTCTGGTTGACTTTTCCCCGGCACGGAGTGTCGCTGATCGACTTTTTCCCGGCGCGGAGTGTCGGGTTGACTTTTCCCCGGCACGGAGTGTCGCTGATCGAATTTTCCCCTGCGCGGAGTGTCGCGGGTTGACCTTTCCTCGGCACGGAGTGTCGCTGATCGACTTTTCCCCGACACGAAGTGTCGCTGATCGACTTTTCCCCGTCGCAGAGTGTCGCTGGTTGACGTTTCCCCGAGACGGAGTGTCTGCTTGACGTTTTCCCCATTACGGAGTGTCGCTGTTGGACGTTTCCCTGAGACGGAGTGTCTGTTGTAGAACGTTTCCCCGAGACGGAGTGTCTGCTGTTGGACATTTCCCCGATGCGGAGTGTCGCTGGTTGACATTTCCCCGAGACGGAGTGTCTGTGTTGGACGTTTCCCCGATGCGGAGTGTCGCTGGTTGACGTTTCCCCGAGACGGAGTGTCTGTTGTTGGAATTGGTTGGTTTGATTTGTTTGATTTGAGTTGACATCAGCATCGCTATACTGGAATATGGTACCAGGAGCGAATCATCATCTGTCTTTGAGAGGATTTGGAAATTGGTTTTCTGTCGGCATCTGCATTGCTGCACTGGAATAATGCCAGGAGCAACTCATCATGTGCCCCGGGAGGATTTGGATTTGGTTTTTTTTGTTTGGCATCTGCATTGCTGCACTGGAATAATGCCAGGAGCAACTCATCATGTGCCTCGAGAGGATTTGGATTTGGTTTGTTTGGCATCTGCATTGCTGCACTGGAATAATGCCAGGAGCAACTCATCATGTGCCCCGAGAGGATTTGGGAATTGGTGGCTTAGGAGACAGGTTTAGATCCCTGTCACCTGAGGCTTTTCCATTTTGTGAGCCGTAAGGATCTCACAAAGCATTTTCTCCCTACGGCTCATAAGGATTCCGTAGGTGTATTTTCTCCTTGGGAGTCCTGGGGACTCCTAAGTGTGTTGTTCCTTTGTGAGTCGTAGGGATCTCACGCGGGAATTTTCTCCTCACAAAGTCGAGAGGACTTTGCGAGTGCATTTCATTTCTATTTTTTTTACGAGTTTGCGCCCTTTCGGGTTTTCACAAACTCGCCGACAGTCCTGCTGTTTTTACTCACGGAGCCCTTTCGGGTTTTCATCCGTGCCCATTTTGCTTGTGGACATACCGTTCTTTTTTTTGGAGAGATCGGGATTGTTTTACGCCCGTGGATTGTATACGGTTTTGCAGGATGTATGATCCAGACCGTAGGGCCGGAAGACTTTCGAGATTTTGTTGGCGTCTGCATCGCTGCACTGGAATATGGTACCAGGAGCGACTCATCATTCGCCATTGGGTATGGGATTTGGAATTTGGTTGGCGTCTGCATCGCTTCACTGGAATATGGTACCAGGAGCGACTCATCATTCGCCACTTGGGTATTTGAATTTGGAATTTGGTTGGCGTCTGCATCGCTACACTGGAATATGGTACCAGGAGCGACTCATCATTCGCCACTTGGGGATTGGGGAGCGATAGCTTAGGAGACATGTTTAGATCCCTATCACCTAAGTCTTTTCAATTTTATGGGCCGTGAGGGTCCCATAAAAGCAAATTCTCCCTACGGGTCGTAAGGATCTCATAGGTGTATTTTCTCCTTAGGAGTCGTGGGGACTCCTAAGTGTGTTTTTCCTTCGTGAGTCGTAAGGATCCCACAAAGGTTTGTTGTCCTCATGTATCGTGAGGACACATGAGTGGATTTCCCTTGTTCCCAGTTTAATGACTTAGAGGTCGACTGTTTCCAGTTTAACGACTTAGCGGTCATATGTTTCCAGTTTAAAGACTTAGGGGTCTGTGGTGTCCAGTTTAACGACTTAGCGGTCATCTTTTTCCAGTTTAACGACGTGGTGGTCATCTGTTTCCAGTTTAACGACTTAGAGGTCATCTGTTTACAGTTTAACGACTTGGTGGTCATCTGTTTCTAGTTTAACGACTTGGTGGTCATCTGTTTCCAGTTTAACGACTTCGAGGTCATTTGTTTCCAGTTTAACGACTTGGTGGTCATCTGTTTCCAGTTTAACGACTTAGAGGTCATCTGTTTCCAATTTAACGACGTGGAGGTCATCTGTTTCCAGTTTAACGACGTGGAGGTCATCTGTTTCCAGTTTAACGACGTAGAGGTCATCTGTTTCCAGTTTAATGACTTGGTGGTCATCTATTTCCAGTTTAAAGACTTAGGGGTCTATTGATGGCGAGCTTGGAATTTTGGGGTCGGGGCCGGCATCAGCGTTGCTAACACTGAAGCAGAGGTGCCAGGAGCAATTCATCATTTGCCTATTCCTGTTGGGGGAGCGATAGCTTAGGAGACGGGTTTAGGTCCCTATCGCCTAAGGCTTTTCAATTTTATGGGCCGTGAGGGTCCCATAAAAGCATTTTCTCCCTGCGAGTCGTGAGGATCCCGCAGGTGTATTTTCTCCTTAGGAGTCGTGAGGACTCCTACGTGTGTTTTTCCTTTGTGAGTCGTACGGCTCCCACAAAGGTTTTTTCTCCTCATGTATCATGAGGACACACGAGTGGGTCTTCTCAATGGAGCATAACTCTAAAGGCGGAGACCAGCCGCGTAACTGGTGATTACGGTGGGGCATGGATATGATGAGAATTATTTGAGCCCGTGGATTGTATACGGCAGTCAATTTGGGGACTGGCCGTAGGGCCGGAAGAATTTTGAAAAAATGGATTTTTGTTGGCGTCTGCATCGCTGCACTGGAATATGGTACTAGGAGCAACTCATCATTCGCCAGTTTTTTTTTTGCATTTTTTGTTTTACCGCGATTGCTCTATCATTTCAGCTTTTCTTATCGCGAAGGTCGCGATTGCCCTATCATTTCGGCTATTTATTAGCGGTTGCCCCATCATTTCGGATTTTCTTTATTTTTCTTTTATTTACACATTTTTTGTTTATTTACATACATATATATATTATTTACATTCCCAGTTTAACGACTTAGAGGTCGACGGTTCCCAGTTTAACGACGTGGGGGTCATCTTAGCTTATCCCAGCTCCTTGAACTTTCATCTTGGCGGAGCTGTGTTGATGACCTAGCTCCGTAGCTTGCCGATATATCCGAGGATTGTGAGGTTTTTCCAAGCTTATATTGGTCCTCGGCCCAATCTTTGAAAATATAGCAGTCTTCGATGGTATGACCCACCACTCTATGATATGGGCAGTATACAGGATTGCCGGTCATGTTCATTTCCTGTGGCCTCTTTGGAACAGGCAATTGCAAACCGTTGTTCAAGGCGTCCATGAATATTTTGCGGACTTCATCCCTCCTGAAGGAGTATACCTTCTTCTTTCTCTCCATTGGAGTAGGTGCCTTTACTGATGCTGGTCCTCGAGGCCGATCGGTCTTTGGTTCGCCCTTTTCCGATAATGGCACATGTCTGGGAGGATTAGGTTCCCGAAAGGCTCCGGTCTCCATTTGCATGAAATCGGCGGTCGTAGCTTGACTGTTTGCTAACGCGCCTTTAGACAGTTCTATCTCTCCCGTCTTGTATTGCCTTTCGACCCAATCTTTGAAGACGAAACAGTCCTCAATGGCATGACCTATCACCCTGTGATAGGGGCAATATTTTGGGTCGTCGGTCATATTCTCTTCTTGCGGTCTCTTTGATTCTGGCAGTTGTAGACCGTTTCTGAGGGCGTCCCTGAATATCTTGTGGACCTTTTCCCTCTTGAAGGAATATACCTTTTCCAGCTTCTCTTTCAGAGGCGATTCCCTCCCGGCGTATGTATCGGAGGGACTGGAGGCTGATTGCGGCCGTTTTTCGCAAAGGCGCTCCTCTTTTAGGTTGAAAGGCATATCAGTTGGCTGCCCTCGGGTATCAATCCCTGGCTCATGAGCCAAAATTTGATTCTGCTGTAATTGCAATCGGGCGACTTGGGTCGTGAGATCTGCTACGACGTTTGCCAGCTCGTCGACTTTGGAATAGACCTCGGCCATTTTCTCATCCCTGTCCTGAAATTGCCTTTGAAGCCATTGGAATAATGCTTGTTCTGTAGTTCCGGCTATAATAACCAGGTAATCTTTATTGCCTGAGCTCAATTCCGTAGGAACCACGGGCTCCTCTGGGTTATCGGTCTGAGCGGGCTCTTCATCATTTAGATCGAGCCGATGCTGGATAGCGTCAACCATATCATCACCATGGCTGTGAAGCGTAGGCGGGTTCGTTTCTTCATGTCCGACCATATAGACAGTGCGGAACACATACCCAGCCATCTTTTTGTCTTTGGCGGCTGATTTCGCGGAGCGGTCCGGGCTTTGGAAATTCATAAATTTTAACATGGCAAGAGCCCTAGCCCTTTTGTTGGCTCTGTATCTGAGCCGCTTCTGCCTCAGCTTCTCTGCCTTGAGCGCTTGACAGGCTTCTGCCCTTCGGAAAGCCGCCATAGGCTGAGTGATGGGGAGCCTAGAGAAGATACCCAATTGAGCAGTTGTCGAGGGCACCGCTGGAGCTTGCTCAAGACGCGTTGTAGCTTTATTAGTGTTGATGGCCTTGCCCCCAGCTGGGGCCAAGGAAAGTCGTTCAGACACCGACTTGCGTTTGGGTTGCGGCGTCCTTAAGATCACCACATTTAGTCTCTTTCCTTTCGAGACCGGTCTGTCTGTCACCGGGGCTTGAGGAGCTGGGATGGCTCCAACTGGCATGAACATGATAGAGCCGAATGGTAGTGGCTCCTCCTCCCTGTAGGGTTGCTAGGCACTCGCACAAGGGTCTACGAGGCATCAACCATGCCCGATTTAAAATTTAGCCGTACCGAACAACCCGAATACGGAACTTTAAACTAGAGATTAGGCGAAAACAAGCATGCTAAACACTTTAACACTAAGTGAGAGGGATTACAACCTTTGTAGATCCGGTCCTTCACTTCATATGCTCCGTGTTGTGGTCCCTTCGCTGCGATCATCGGGATCCGGACTCTCGAGAGGTTCCACGAAGAGAAAGATGCAACCTTTGCTTCCGATCTTCGATACTAAGATGATCTACCTTGAAGTTTCTTTAACACAAGCTAACACACATGAAATGATGTGAACACTCTCATCTAAATGGCAAGGGAAGATGAGGATGATGAAGTAGGATTTTTGCTCTCTTTATTTATCTTTTTCTCATATTTATCCATCACAAAAATCAAAGCAAGAAAGCATTTCAAGCAAAGAAGAAGAAGGAAGAAGATGAACAATATCATTTGTGATGAATAATAAAATGTTATCATAATCATTTATGCAACCATGGTTGTAGTAACCATTGTAGAGAGTTTACTAGGGTTAGGGTTTGGGTTAGGTTAAAGGGTGAGTCACAAAGAAATATCTATCATAATATCTTAACAAAGACAAAGTAAAGCTTCTAGAATCAACTAGAAGGTTTAACCCTAATCCAAACCCTAATCATGTTTAAACTCCTCTAAACATGTTGCATTAATAATTATAATATGTTACAATATTATATATCACATATACAATATTTATTGTAACAAAATAAATAATACATTTAACATATATCGCATATATATCAATGTATTACCCGAGTGAGAAAAAGAATCTTTTAGTGAGCAAATATTAGTTAATGCAATTTAATATATCAAATATATTATTATACATTAAATTATCGAATCAACACTTGATCCGACAATCCGGCTATATCGCATATAACCGACTAATATTTATCCGTACCGATTCATCGAATCAACACTTGATCCGATGACCCGGCTGATATCAAATATCGCGAGAATAGAATACGGTATCTCATATTGTATTATCCTCGGTCCCGCACATATCACATATGTGCTCCTACTCCGTTTTGCCTGAGCCTAGAAACCTCTGTGTAGGACTCTAAAGAATCGTCAATATGCCGGCAGTAGGTGATGATCATATCAAACACCCACAAGCTGCAAGCGGTCAGCTAAACGTAACAGCTACCCAGGTATTGAACGCTCAGAAGATCAACAAGCAAGCCTGTACATTCTCCTGTGAATCCAAACAGTAACACTCCCGTACAGTCCGGTCTCGTCGTCTGATATGTCGCATATCTCGCCTAGGGGTGGTAAACGTCAGACCCCAGTAGCTTGATAAGTCGTGTCGATTTGAGGTCTATAACAGTTCGAGAAACTATTGATAACACTTACCAGTAAATCTCAGCAACTCTGGCCAGGGATTTCCGGTTATAGCCAATCGAACACAGCACAACATCAACTCCCTATACCGGGAGAGACGAATCCCCTCCTATCGCTCATTGCCTCCATGTGATTCGGGACTGTACCCAAAAGCCACCTTTTTGAACGCCCTCTTGGACGTGGTATGATGGAAATCAAAGCACAGTGGGAACCACACAAGACTCTATGACGATCTCGGGTCAACAGACTACTCTGTACCAGTGTCACCGGAGAACTGCCATCTGACGTATGGTATAATACCATCTGGGAGTTCTCGGCGAGTCCGTCCAGTGTACCCAGTCTCCACTGAGCACCCGTACACCATCCTTGATGTCAAACACCGATGGATATGGGATCATCCATCGCCCATCATATGGGTCAAGATGCGTATACGCTAGTCTACTCTGGTGTATCGATGCCCTGTCTCGATACACCCTCGACTAGGAACAGTTATAGGATGTACTCGTCGACTACCGTGGCCCCACTAGTATGATCTCATCATAGTCCCAGTAGTCGAGTACACATCCTAAGGGCTTTATCAACATGTAACATAGAGACAATCTGAGTACATGTTAAGATAAAGTACAACCAGATAGCATACTATCATGTCGAGCAAGAAAGTCCTCCCTATATATGTCCAAGCATCCACTACAATATACATCGTATATACAGTAATAGCCTCTAGGGCATACATATAACTAACACTCCCATTGTCGCCCGAGACTGGCCGGAAAGACCGTCCTGGAGTCCATCTTCATCGTGTAGGAGACAGGAGTCTTGCTGAGAGCTGAGATCATCCTTGGAGACATTGTTGGAGAGTGATTGCTTGAAAACCTGCATGAAAAATCATTATTTTAGTTTAAATATAGGTATGTATATTGATTGAGTTCGCATGAACGTTTAACCCGAAATATGGGAGGAGAGATTGGTCCCACCGGGCGTGCCAGAATCTGTAGGGTGTTTTAGTCACCCCATTGAGATGGGAATACGCGCGCGCTTGTCAGGCGTACTATAGATTCCCCCTACCTAGGGTAGGCCGGGGTTTAATGATTGTGGGGATCCGAATCTCCGGCAGCCGCGGACTAAGCTGCCGTTAATTACCCCCTCGCCTTTGGGGCGAGGGAACCTCCGATTAACGGGTTAAACTGGTCATGCGAACTCAATGTGCAGTGTAAGTGTGTTGTGTTTTGAAAGGGGGGGTTTGGATATATCGGGAGCCACACAGAGTTTTTTACGGGGGTCCCGCTACCCGGATAGCGGGCTGGGGGTCAAGGGGGCTAACAGGGACAGTGTCGTGGAGCACGTGTGTATGCAAATATGTATAGATATGTATATGTATATGTATGTACATAAAAAGAGGGGGAAAAGGCATCCAAGGGATGCGTGGGGGCAGCGCCTTGGGTGCTGTGCGCTCAGGCGCTAGCGTGCCACGTGTCGGCACGTGGGCGCTCTGCGCTTGAGCGCAGGGCGCTGTAGCGCAAGCGCGCCACGTGTCGGCACGTAGGCGCTCTGCGCATCAGCGCCTGACGCTCGAGCGCAAGTGCGCCACGTGTCGGCACGGGGGCGACTTGCGCCAGAGCGCTGTGCGCTCGAGCGCAAGTGAGCCACGTGTCGGCACGGGTGCGACTTGCGCTAGAGCGTTGTGCGCTCGAGCGCAAGTGTGCCACGTGTTGGCACTGGGGCGACTTGCGCTCGAGCGCTTGCGCTTGAGCGCAAGAGCGCCACGTGTCGGCACTGGGCCGACTTGCGCTCGAGCGCAGGGCGCTGTTGTACAAGCGCGCCACGTGTCGGCACGAGGGCGCTCTGCGCTTGAGCGCTGAGCGCTTGAGCGCAAGCGCGCCACGTGGGCGCTCTGTGCTTGAGCGCCGGCGAGGAAAAGAGGCTTTTAGCCTAAAAAGATTCTCGGAAGGGAAATCAGAGTGGAGTTGGGCTCCTAAGTGTGTTTTTGGGATTAATGGAAGGGGTTCTTCTTCCTCCTCCTCTGTTAGTTGGATCTTGAAGATCAAGAGATGTGAGATCTCAAAATCTCTCCTTTTTGGGATCTAAAGACAGATCCAAGTTCCCCTTTGTTGGTTTGGTGGTGAAAAACTATCTTGTTTTTGAAAAGGAAGAGTAAAACTCTTGATTTAATTCAAAAGAAAGAAGAAGGTTTGAGACCTTCAGAAAAGGGAAAGAGGCACAAACCCTAGGTTTTTGAGAGAATGAAAAAGTGTATTTTTATTCATCATCATGTTGCCTTATATAGGCTTACATATTTACATATAGCCCCTTGGACTTTACAAAAATGGCATTTTAGCCATCCCATGGCTGATGTACCATTTCATTTTTGCACATAAGCCATGGGCTTACAAAATATTGGCTCTATGCCCATTTTTTTTGCATTCATGCATAAACAATTACATAAAAATTATTTATTACATGATTTTGTTGTTGGCATGGGGAGGCTGGCTGCGGGCTCGACTTGGGCATGGGCCCGCTTGACCTGGGCTTGGGACCACCTGGCTTGGGGTTGACTTTGATTTTGACTTGGTCAACCGCGGTGTAAATTTTTACCCCAACAAGGTGTACACTCCTTATGCTAGGAACCCTCGCAACCTAAGAGAAGGTAATGAGAAAAGACATCTGAATAATCCTATTCTATTTCTCCTGAACCGGAAAACATTCTCGAATCTGGAACGAATTCCTTCGAGTTCGTATGTGACTATACGATGGCATGTCCAAGAATTATGGGCGTTCGTAGTGATACGAAGTGTTCTGGAGAAATCCAAAGTGGATGTGGGAGTAGCAGGGGGGAATACACGGTTTTGTCGTGAATGATAGCAGTCGCAATTTTCTTCGTCGTTATTCTAATCCCTTTATATGTCTTTACTTATTAACTTCTGTACACCACCTTTAGGCTAATTGGTTTTCTTCCTTCCCCACCTTTCGACACCTGCCTATGGTTTAGAGGAAGATTATCCAATAAGCTCAATAGGTGTACCCTCTTCTAATCCCAGGAGCCCTCACAACCTGAGAGAAGGTAAAGGGAAAATACAACCGAATAATCCTATTCAATCTCTCTAGAACCAGAATCCATCCTCGAATCTTGAACAGGTTCCTTCGAGTTCGTATGTAACTATACAATAGATTTATCCAATAGGAGTGGATGTTCATAGTGATACGGGGTGTTCTGGAGAAATGGAAAGGTGCTATAGAACTGGCAATGATATACGCGACACCGTGACATTCCAAAAGCCAAAGTGTTTTAAGAAGGTTCGGTTAACTTGGTTCATGAGTTTTAGTTTAGGGTCGGGCCATGGTCGCTGCCAAAGAGAGAGAGAGAAAAGAAACACTTAGCGTGCACACTAACCTAGATCAGAATGGTTAATCACTTTATCTAATCAGGATGGCTCCCACTATTTTCTCAAATTCTCCTCCAAACCCAAAAGGAGAATTAGTCGGGATCATGTAAAATCACCCGAGGAGTAATCCTACTCATCAGTGGGAATCGGGATCCAACTATCATCGCATGATAACTTGATGGAAGCCACTCAAGTCCCCACACTCCAGATGGTATGCGCAAGCCTGGCAAGTTTCCTTTATGATTGAAACCCCCGATGTGATTTTTACCCCTAGGATCCAAGCGACCTCGAAGAATAATCAACAAATCAAAAGGTCCAAGTCAAGTTCAACCCGTCATTATATTGATTGCGTTAAACCCACCCGCACGACCTGATTGATGTGTAAAATTGTTTTTGTAGTTTAACCGCAATCAGCACGGTGTCGCGTGTACCTAGACCGAGGTGAGTACGGGTCGTCCTCAGGAAAACGTTGAATCTTTTACTCTTACTTTAGATGTGTTGAGAAAGAAAGGAGGGATAAAGAATTTTGAAGAATGGTTTCTAGATCTACGTTAAGCAAGAATGCAAAAATATAGATCTAGATTATTTTAGAGATGTAGTTAATATAATAAGGGGGCTTGTAGGGTTCGTTAGGATTTAGTAGTCATGGACGATTAATTAAAAGTTACCCATTTTATCCTTTAATAGATTTAAAACTAGAACGACGGTGATGCGTGTAGATTAGGGTTTCTGGAGGGAAAAGGAATCCCACTCTTAACCCTTATCTCGATACGGAACTCCGTTCATATCTAGCCTTTACCAAAACAATCATTAATCTAATCTCTAATCGCGGTCGGAACTAACAAAGAATTGTTAGCGCACCCGATTAGGATGTTAATGATTCTTTTGATAAAGTTCATAAACTTTATAGGACTTAAAAAAGGTTTAGGGATGTTCATCATCCATTAGCCTACCCTAATCCTACGAAACCTAACAAGCGGAGAATTACTCGCGCATGTTGGGAGAAAAAGAGATGGAGAGAAAATGCATAATTAAACTACGAAGAAATAGAATAAGAAAAAGAGCTACCTTTATTAATCAACAATATTCATTACACTTTGATCCCTTAGAAAATGATTACAAATACTAGTTTTCTTCTCGATCTCTTCCAAGGAGGTAGACGGATAGTTGATGATCAGCCTGGATGCGTGAGCCGTCTTGGACTCGTGATCTCGTCGGCTTGATGAATTTTTCCAAGGGGCTCTCGGTCTTTATTTATAGTCCCAAAGCCATAAATTTAGATACCTAAATTGGGGACCTTTAGTTAAGATTCCACCTAAAAAATTCCATCCCCTAACTCTTCAACTACGCGGCGGATCTGCGGCATTAAGGGGCTCATGCTGCGGATCCGCGGCCTGATGATCGCCTCCGTTGATCAAACTTCTGGGGATGGCTCCTTGTGACATGTGGCGATCCTTGGAACCTTCAGAATTTGGAAATCTTTTCTTTTCTTCTGCCAGGATTGATTTCTTAATTTTGATTTCTTAATTAGGCAGGTTAGCTTTAACAACTTGATTTCCTTGATTTAAGACCTGAAAATTCTGCACAACAATAATATTTAGTAGACTAAGTCTACTAGGATTAGGTAAATAATATTATATACATTTTCCTACCAAATGCAAATTATAATATATCAACACATGGAAAATAGTATTTTTACAGATAAGCCCTCATATGTATGATATATTATAATAAAGACCTTTTTAAATATGGAAATGGTAGGAAAAATGTAATAACAAATGTGCAGTTTTATCAACTGAACAAATACCCCCAAACTTATCTTTGATCGTCCCGAACAAACTAGTTTATTCAAGAGAAGGAAAAAAAGAAAAGAGAAAACTAAGCACACTTTCGTAGGCAAACACGATGGCACTTAGCACGTGCAACAAGCCGTTAAACCTCTAGGTGTCCCTAGTAGGAGGAGTGTTGTCTCCTGATGGTTTTCAGCGGATTACACCCACAAAATCCTATAATAAAAGAGAGATGGTGAAATTTACATATAAAGATAAGAACCATAAAAGAAAGACTTTGAAAATAAGAGTTTCCAACTACACTAGCTCTTCAGTTGTCATGAGACCTATCTTAATAGTCATGAAAAAATGTTAGAAATCACATTATCCCTCAATAAAACATCGTCTTTATTCTTCATTCCTACCTTTCGTCCAAACATTGATCATATACCCCTACGTGTGTGAAATGACATCCCTACACTCGGAGAATTCAATTCAAGCTATCATACTCTTGTCCATCTACCTCAGTACTTTTTAACTTGATGAATATTTAGATTTGCTCACACATTTTCATGCGACCGTTAATACTTCTTCAGGTACTAACCGACCGATTACTCATGTGCTTGCTGATTCGGTGATAATATTTTCCTCGTCTTGCACCACCTAAGGCTTAGCAGTGACTCCCAGACCAGTTGGCCTTAGGGCACTAGGTGAAGAGGCACCCTCGCTATATTTTTTTTTGCTGCCATGGCGATAACAAAACCAGTGTTCATTTTTCTTTTCACCATTTTTATATTTTCTTCATTTTTTTCATTTCCTTCATACTTTGGCTTTTAGACAAGAGCATTTCAAGGTATCTTCTACTATCCCGAGTTTCAAGACGTGTGTAAGTGCATATAGTAGGGTATCAACATTCAAATGTTTGGCTTCCAGAATAGAAACTATTTTTCAGACTTATTTTTATCCTCAGATTAGTGACTTCCTTCATCTTACTAACCCTTGGGACAACAGCTCATAACTACTTATTACCAGTTCGTTTAAGAAAACTTCTAATTTTCTTGGTTTTCTTAAACTATTCCTATCTTTTGGATGTAATTTTTCACTTTCTATTCTTTTATTATCAAAAAATTCTTGTGCTTATATATAGTATAATGCAAAGTATGTGTAAATAAGCACAAACCTCCCCCAAACCTGTTTACAGCAGTGTCCTCACTGATGTCATCCGTTAAGCTCAAAAACATATAGACTTGGGAGGGAATTATTAATGGGGGCAAGAATATATGATAGTGAAAATCCTCCCCCAAACTTATTTTTGGCTCACAATTTTGTAAAAATCATTTTCTTTCAAGAGCCAAAATATACCACCCTCCCCCAAAACTTGAGTTAAACAATTTTAATCAATTAAAATCATAGGGGGTAAAGTTATTGGTCAAAGTAAAGCCTTACAAAGACCAAAAGTCAACACCAACCATTCAAAAATTTTATCGATGAAGCACCAAGGTTGGTGGAAGAACATGTCACCTTTCGACGTGAAGAAGTGGGGCGGTGATAAGAGGCGTAATGGAAAAGGATTGCGTCTCAATTTGGAGAGACAACACAGTGATAGTAATGATGGATTACTCGCATTATCATGATTGTCCAAAAGAAGGGGTGGAGGTCCAATTTCTTCATCTTGGAGTTGATTCATCTCAACACCCGTGTCTTGTAAAAATGCGAGTTCATCAGCGAAAATTTCCTCTAAGCTTTCATCGATACCCAGAAAAATAATGTCATCAGAAAAAATGGGGTAATCGTCATACTCTATAAAAAGTTCCTTATCAGCGTTAGTTGTTGACCCGGACAACTCGGTGGAAGAGTCCGTGTCAAGCAACAACATATGAAAAGAGTCAGAATTATGAGGTTGATCATATTCGCTGTTGTTGACATCCATTAATTCGACAGAACACACATGAGCATAGGGTTCGGAGAGTTCACTTCCCAACTTGTAAATGTTAAGCTCAATTGACTTCTTTCCAAAGGATAGGGTCATAGAGCCGTTTCTACAATTGATTACTGCGTTGGAAGTGGCCAAAAATGGTCGACCGAGTATCACCGGGATTTAATTGCGTGGGTTTGCCACAGGTTGTGTATCTATAACGATAAAGTCCACAGGGAATATAAATTCCCCGACTTTGATTAACACATCCTCTAGCTCACCCCTAGGTTGGGTGATAGATCGATCGGCCATCTGAAGAGTGCAATGCGCTGGTTTTAACTCTCCGAT
This sequence comes from Agapanthus africanus, assembly GCA_030015575.1. Classification (NCBI taxonomy): domain Eukaryota; kingdom Viridiplantae; phylum Streptophyta; class Magnoliopsida; order Asparagales; family Amaryllidaceae; genus Agapanthus; species Agapanthus africanus. The sequence goes on along the minus strand of JASDDO010000004.1, from coordinate 82,630,518 downwards.
CCCTAATTGCTCATAAACAGAATACGAAAGCAAGTTAACACTAGCACCTAAATCTAGTAGAGCACGATTGATATTTTTACCCACAATAGAAATTGAAATTGTAGGACTTCTGGGGTCCTTTCGTTTCTTGGGTTGTTGTTGTGTAAAAGCAGTGCTCACATTACTCGCAAGGAAAACTTTTTTAGGTACTTGGACTTTTCTCTTCCTAGTGCACAAGTCCTTTAGGATTTTCGCATATGACGGAACTTGTTGAATAGCATCTAGGAGAGGAATGTTTATGTTAACTTGCTTAAAAATTTCCACAATCTTCTCCATTTGTGGACTTGGTTTGTTTCCCCTTAACCTGTTTGGATAAGGTGCTTTATCAATAAGGGTTTGGTCCAACATTGGAGAGGATTATGGGGATGGATTCGATCCCAAAACTGGAGTGGGAATCGACTTAGATAGATTTGGCGAAATGGGCGAAGGGTTCGAGCCTGGGGGAAAACGGAGAATAGGCTCGGGTGAAGGTGGGAGACTAGACGAATTAGGGGAAGAAGAAGAAGCTGGGGTATCATTGGTGTCACTATCATCACATTGCTCACCCACTCGGTTATTCAGCACTTTTCCCGATCTCAACGTGGTAACAGCACTCACATTATAACTTTGTGAGTGGCCAGGATTAGGTATGGGTTGAGATGGGAGTTTCCCTTTTTCTCTCGCACTCATTGCGGCGTTTAACTGTGCGATTTGGTTTTCTATTGATTTAATACTCTCACCATGGGAGGCAGAGTTTTTCGTTATGGTATCAATAGAAGACTTCATCTCAGCCGACAATTGCATGGATTATTTCATGAACAAATCCAAGGTCTGTGCAAGTGAGTTGTCAGTACCGGCAACTTGTGGTGTAGAAATGTTGGCCGGATTTTGGAAATTTTGTGACTGAAAGGGGGGCTGATTCTGTGGTTGTGGTTGCTGTGGAGGAGGTCTTTGATAATTGCTTTGTTGGTTTTGATTCCAAGCAAAGTTAGGATGATTCCTCCATCCTTGATTGTATGTGGAAGAATAAGGATCGTTTCTAGGTCGCTGCTGAAAAGCAGCATTAGTTTGCTCGTGACCTTGAAACGGTGCATTCATAGGATATTCTTCCGTTAAGTGTGAAGGATCCGAACAGCAACCACAGATGGTCTTAGGAAGCGTGACCTGATTTAGGGAGAATGATGAGAATTTGTTCTCAATAGCGTCGAGTTTCTTCTGTATCGCTGCCATTTCGGCTTTTACTGCGATGGAAACATCGATCTGGTGAACACCTCCCCTAGATGAAGGTGATCTTACTCTTTCCCACTGCAAAGTGTGTTCAGCGAGGTCTTCCAGATATTTCCAAGCTTCACAGTCGTCTTTAGACATGAAATTGCATTGACAATTTGTTTCAAGCATCTGCTTTCTTGCTGGATTAATGCCCTAAAAAATAATTCGGCATAAATCCTATCTATTGATTCCATGATGAGGACATTGGACAAGCAGATCTTTGAAACGTTCAAAGCACTTCCAAAATGGTTCATTGGGAAGCTGGGCAAACTGGTTGATCTCGCTCCTAACACGGGCGGTCTTATGGTTTGGGTAAAACTTCTTAAGAAATGCTATGACGAATTCATCCCAATTAGTGATAGAGTGTGCGGCAGTATTGTAAAGCCATTTTTCTGCTAAGTTGCACAGTGTGAATGGGAGAAGACGCAAACGCATAGCATCGACAGTCAACTGTGAAGTACCCATCATTGCGCATACGTTTTCGAATTTGGTGATGAAAACGTACGCGTCTTCTGACTCAAGCCCGTGAAATTTGGGCAGCAGATTGATGTAGTGGGGTTTAATTTTGAAATTATCCCCGTTAGGTAGTGGAAGAGATAGACAAGTAGGAAGGGGACCACGGATAGGATAGCATCTCTCTTGGAGAGAGATGCGCGGTGGATTCTGCGCACCTACGGACGGTGGCAGCGTGGTGTTATAATTTGATGGAGTACCGTCCATCTCGGTCGTGGGGTGTGGTGGGGGAAAAGAAGATGAAGAAGTACCGACCCCGGCGTCGATAGCAGGAACGCGGACAAGACGAGCACTAGGATCCCGTGTCGAGCCGAGCATGAACTAAGCGGGTTTAGTGCAAGTGGCAGCATGTGTATATTTTAAAATTGGCTTGTTTTGAAAAAAAGTGGACTTAAGACAAATCACACAAAAATGCACAAACAACCCTAGAACTAAGGTCACCTAGGTCCAGTCTCTAGACCGCTCCTAGACTTCCAAAGAACAAGCCGCAGGATAAATCCTCTACTGCCTCTTTACTACTCTTGTAGCCAGGTAAGTGCCAGGTGAGTGGGAGGCTCCCCACTACGAAAGTAGTGGTCCTAATTAAGTAACCACTCGCCTTGGACACACTTGCCTAGGCACTACAAAAGTAATGCGGATAAGCGATATATTACCCACGACCTTCGTCTGTCCATAATGAGCGCGACAGTCCTTAGAGTCTGGTCTAGATATTTTTTAAATTAATGTAGGGTTGATGCGGATGCTCGGTTTGTGATTTGTGGGGCTTAGGAAGGGTGATGAAATCCACACCTAATCTTGGTTTGGTCTTTTTCCTCTTAAAGTCCGTATTAAAATATGCAAAAAAAAACCAATCACAAATCTTTTGCAACAAAGATTTTTTTGAGCGGCGCTATTTTGCAAAGAATCCTGCAGAAAATAGATCTTATTCGATTTGAGAGGAGAGAGAAAGAGTTAAGAAAGATACCAGAGAAGTGTGAAACCCTAGATCTCTTGTTTCCTCAAGTCCGTGACTCCAGATCTCCTTGCAAAAACTCACGCACTAATCTTTAAATATGCAATTTGCAGTTTTGTTTTAATAATGATATGAATCGTCTAAGAATTCAACACAAATAATAAGAATAAAAATTACGCACATATCCCCGGCAACGGCGCCATTTGATTGACGTGTAAAATTGTTTTTGTAGTTTAACCGCAATCAGAACGGTTTCGCGTGTAGCTAGACCGAGGTGAGTACGGGTCGTCCTTAGGGAAACGTTGAATCTTTTACTCTTACTTTAGATGTGTTTGTTTACCCCAATCAGAGCAAGGCTCTGTTCAAATTCCGAGGCGGGAAATGAAGCAACGCATCTGATTCCCCCAATCAGAGCAAAACTCTGTTTGAATTTCAAAATTCAAAATTCGAAGCAACGCTTCGGATTCTTTGCGCTGCGCGCAACGCGCCACGTGTCAAAAGCTGATACATCAGCGCAGCGCCCAAGGCAGCGCGCCCAATCAGAGCAAAGCTCTATTTAAAACAAAATTAAAGGAAGCAACGCTTCAGTTGCGCAAGCGCTGCGCTGCGCGACACGTGTCAGCACAGATGCGTTGCGCCGTGCGCTGCGTGACACGTGTCAACGCAGTTGCGCAAGCGCAGTTGCGCTGTGCTTTGCGCTGCTTGACACGTGTCACGCGCTGGGGCGTTTGCGCCAAACAAAATTAAATTCGAGTAAGATTTTTCTGTTCTTGTTAAAACAAGAAGATTGCCTTCTGTAAAACAGAAGCCCTTGGATCAAAGTTCCAACGGTAGGGAAAATTCCCCAAATCACTCAGAGAAAGATCTCTTTAACAAATTTATGGGCACTATATAAAGGCCCCTAGACCCCAAATCAAAGGCATCAACATTGTGAGAAATCAAGAACTTCAAACAGAGAGAACTCTAAAGAAATTTCAAGAAGAAGAAGATAAAAGACCTTTAAGATAGAAGAATTTCTTCTAATACATCATTGATCTAAGAACAAGATCAATGATCTTCAATAAAAAACAAAAAAATAATAGTGCTTTCCACTTATGAACCATTGGTTCTCTGAGATCAAGAAAAATAAGAAACACTTATTTTCTTTGATCTAAATTGGATCAAGAAATCAAACAGTGTTTTGCACTTCTTTTATGAACCATTGGTTCTGGAATCTAAAAGATTCTCAAGTTAATAGTGCCTTGCACTTGCAAAACTGCATTGTTGCGTTCTCAGGTTGGCGCAAGCCACCAGAGAGCGCCACGTGTCAGCATCTGAACCAGTTGCGCTATGCTCTTTCTGAAATAGAGCCTTGCTCTTTGAAACTGGCGCAACTCACCAGAGCACGCCGCATGTCAGCAGCGCAAACGCAGCGCGCTGGCGCAGCGCATTTCGCTTGCGTCATACGTGTCATCACCGCAAGCACTTGCGCTCAGTGATTGGCGCAAAGTGCCTGACAAATGCAATGCATTTCTTTTAAAGGGCCAAGCCCAAATCAGAAAGACCCAGTAGGCCAAAATAAATTGCAAAGCAATAAATAGGCAGAGCCCAAGTAAAATCGATGCTCTGCATCATTTATAAATGGGCAGAGCCCAGAAAAAATTGATGCTCTGCATCCTTTATGGGCTGAACCCAAATAAAAATAAAAAGTAATGCAATGCATTATTTAAACCTGGGCAAAGCCCTAGCACAGGTCTAATAGACCAAAAACAAATAAAAGCGTTGAATATTTTCCAACTGGACTTAGCCCAATCATGGCCGTAAGTCCTCAAATTAAATTGACTGAGCACAGCTGCTCTCTTAAATCAATTTACGACCGGTTTGAGGGTACATCTCCGAACTCCTTTGACTCCTATCATTGTAATCCTTCAACGACATCAGAGAGGTGACGGGTCCCGACAACCACACATCAACACGGACTGTGGGGTCCTTAAGCTCATGGACTTAAGTGTCCTTAAACTAAAGCACGGATTGTGGGATCCTTAAACCCGCGGACTTATGCGTCCTTATACTAAAACACGGACTGTGAGGTCCTTAAACTCATGGAATTAAGCGTCCTTAAACTAAAACACGGACTGTGAGGTCCTTAAACTCATGGACTTAAGCGTCCTTAAACTAAAACATGGATTGTGGGATCCTTGAACCCGCGGACTTATGTGTCCTTAAACTAAAATACGGACCGTGGGGTCCTTAAACCCATGGACTTATGCGTCCTTAAACTACTTATGGACCACCATTTCCTTAAACTAGAATATAGACCACCATGTCCTTAAACTGGAATATGGACCACTATGTCCCTAAACTGGAATACGGACCGCAACGTCCTTAAACTACTTATGGACCGCAATATCCTCAAACTACTTATGGACCACTATGTCCCTAAACTGGAACAATAGAGTCCCCAAATGTTCTTTTGTCGGATCTAAACGATCCCGTTAAGTCGATCTTAGTCTCAAATCGGACTTACGTATCATTAACGAATGTTTAAGTTGATCTTAGCCTAAATATGGCTAACGTATCTTTAAATTGAAACACCAAAACCAAATCTAAGTAAATACAGATTTGGACTAATCCACGTCCTACGGACGACGGCATCACTTAGTCTCCGTATACAATCCACGGGCAATCACAAAAAAAAAACACACGACACGAAGTGAAATTTTGGAGAAGGAGAAATTGGCTACCGCGATGCGGTAGCGAAATTAACTGCAGGGGCTTGCGCCTGCAGGGATGAGCGTCCCCACAATCAAAAAACCCTCAAGCGAGGGGGAATCTGACGAAGTCTGCTACATCGGCCGCATCTGTCTAAACCTCCGACACACTGTCCCTTAAATCAACTTGGCATCTTCGGAGAGGAGGATGGATAAAACCATATAGCATCTGCCCCGAATCCCAGGCTAAGACGTCTCTACGTCGCGTCTCTGTATTCGGAGGGGAACAGATTCTGGCACGCCCGGTGGGACCTTTTCCTCTTTCCACTCCACACTTCGTATGTCGTATACGCGAACGAATCGCGGTTTGTTAATGGTTGCCTTTGGATTTTAAGTTACTAAGATTTGGTCTTTTGCCTGGCGCAAAAATCAAGCATCGATGGCCTCTACCTATTCGAAGTGCTACAACTGCAGCTGCAACTCGCGTCCTGCCTCAACTGGGGGCATAACTTACGGGCCCCAAGCGGCCTCTTTGTTCACCATGCCCGTGGAGCAGATTACTCAAGCCACCACAGGGCTGTTTTTTGGAACCATGCTTCCGCCAACAAGCTTCAGCACCCCTGTGCCCGTACAAGAAGCTCCTAAGAAGTCGGTCTTCGATCGACTTACAGTTACTGCAGCCCCTCTCAACGGGTCGCCCAACACCAGTGCCTCGGTCTTCTCCAGACTGGGCCAAAACTCCTGCGGGCCCACAATGAAGCTTGCCGTCCCAGAAAAGGTTATTCCAAAAAGAGTAGCCAAACATGTTCCTGAAGTCGTCAAGGCGGCTTCTCCGGTTAAGAGATTAGTCTTTACAAGACTGACCGTCCCAACTTCCACTCCTGCTCCTGCGGCTCAGAAGACATCAGTCTTCAATAGGCTGACGCCGGCAATAGCCCCAAACCTGAACAGGGGGCAAGAAGAAGCTGTTTCTATCTCTGAGCCAATACCTACAACTCGTCGCGCCCGACGACGCCACTGGCGCCGGGTAAGGAAGACCGGGGGCAACTTCCCTTCTGGGATGACTCCGCCAGCTCCAACGGTGGAAGTTAACACTGCTGTTCCAACTGGGAACAGCTTCGAGCTACTGAACAGAGTACGCAGAAACTCGCCAACTGCGGTGCTTAAAAGATCTCCTCCACCAGTAGAGACTACCGTGGAAGCAGAAAAACCGGAGCAGCCTCCTCAATCGCTGTCCTCCAGGATATACAAGACATGGCGACGAGTCCGAGAATATGTGATTGATCCTAATTTCTCTCGCCAACACAAAAAGTCGAAAGGTCGGCAAGGAGAAAATCCCCCGGTCAAGCAACGAAAGGCGACGACCGCTTGGGTTCCCAAAGCAACGGCCCCCTCAACTTCTACGGCCCATAAGAGAAGAAGGCCAGAAAAAGTCCTTACACCTATGGCGAATATCAAAGGTGGTGAACCCAAACGCCCTAACTCTGGGGGCATGGTAGTTCATACCGTCTATATGGCGTCTGGTAAAGAGGACAGCCGCATATCAACAGGTCATAGACCGCTCACGCGATCGGTGACCAAAGCGCGGGAGCAGCAACAGAAGCTCCAAGAGATGATGAACATGATGGCCGCACTTACTGGGCCCAAAGAAAACCCTGAAACGTCTTCGGATGAACGCCAGGAACAAGAAACTAACGCCGAATTCCTTCGTCGAATATTGGAGAAGAAGGATAAAGAGGCTGCTGAACAAGCAGCCAACATAAAGCGTATGGGCCTCCTGTTCCAAGACATGGTGGGGATGATGATCCAACAAGATCCTCCGGCCGAAGATCCCCCGATCGTCCTTGAAGACGATAGGGGAGAGACGTCAAATCCTCCGCCAGCTCTGTCAACAGCTAAGGAGGAGACAATCTCCAAAGCCGACTTAGACGAGTACATAGCCCAGCAAATACAGGTTCATCATGCGACTGAAGCAGCCGGCCAGGTCATAAAAATAGGATGGCCGTATCCGAGTTGGTACGACCAAATAAAGTACCCGTCGGGCTACACAATTCCCAAGTTCCATGTCTACAAGGGGACGGGCAATCCTCACCAGCATGTTGCCCAGTTCAGGGCACTCTGCGGCAACACCGGCGGTGATGACAAGCTGTTGCTTCGCCAGTTCATTGGAAGCTTATCGAATACAGCGTTCGAGTGGTACTCTGAGCTTCCGAACGACTCTATCAAGACCTTCGCAGAGATGGAGCTGTTGTTTACTCAGCGTTTTGCAAGCGCCAGTGAACGCACCCCGATGACGGCACAGATTAACGCCAGGGTAAAGCTAGGCAAAACGTGGGTTCAATATGCTATACGGTGGCGGAACATATGGTCGAAGTGCGAGCAGCGCATTGAAGAAGCTCCCGCGGTGGGTATGTTTGTGGGAACCCTTGCAACCATCTCGCAATTTATGATGTTTTTTAAGCCGACTACCTTCCAGGCATTGATTGACAAGCTAGCGCAAATGGATCAGATGGGCCATAGACCCCCTCTTCCAAAGCTAGACTCCCGAAATGACAAGGGGAAGGGAAAAGCGATCGTTGTCGCTAATGCTCAACAACAACCGAGCAACTCGAAGCCGGTTGTTCGTTAAAATAATATGCATCCGTACGTAGCCCTTGAGGAGAGGCTAGGACGTTCTTACTCATTTCCCCGAGATAAAACGAGAAGGTTATTCGAGCTGGCGTTGCGCAACCAACTCATAAATCTGCCGGATCCAAAACGTCTGTCGCAACCAAATGATGTCAATGAGCCCAACTACTGTCCTTATCATCGAGTACTGGGTCATCCAATCGAAGATTGCTTCGTCTTCAAAAATTGGCTTGAAGACCAGTACCAACAGGGCAAGTTCGCGTTATCTGACAAATGGAAGGTGAATCCCCCACAGCCTCACACCTCTAAAAGGATGAATATGCCGGGGGCAACGTGCTCTCTCATTGAAGAAGCTCCTTGGGAGGTTGTACTATCAGCTAAAACAAAGAGGATGCTAAACGATCTTCAAACATGCCCAGCGATTCGGTGGAAGAACCCGTTGGAACCGCAGGTCATTGAGGGGATGTTGAAATCACGTACAACTCCAAAGACCGATAGTGGTGGCCCAAGCATTCATAACCAGCCGTCGAAATCTTCAAAGAAGAAGAAAAGGAAATCAAAGAAGCCCGTGAAGCCAGGCGACAAGCGCACGGACTTGCAAAAACAAATTGACGCGCTGGAGGAATACAACCAGAAGGCACGGACTCCCATTACATTCCAAGAGTTCCTCAATCATGTCTTTCAAGAGGAAGATGAGGGAGAAAGTTCATCTGATGAATCTGAAGAATATGTGGCGAGCTGCCATGTGATCTCCCATTCGTTCATGGACGATGAGGAGACTCCTTGTACTGAAACGCTGGAGGCAGATCCTGAACCAAAAATTCTGGGGCCATCGGATGAAGTAATTGACGCATTCCTCAATGAAGCTCTCTTAAAAAGTAAAGCTGATCAGGAACGCGAGTCGGCCATATTTGAAAGGGCCAAGCGCCAGCGACTTGATGAATGAGCTGAGACGCTCCCGCTGGAGCAAAATACATCCACTACCGACAAAAGCAAATTCAAGATGAAGAAAAGGTTTGCTAAGGCCATATCAATGGGCATGAAGCTACCATCCTCCGAAGGAAACACTAGTGGTGAAGCGGAAATGCACCCCTCCTATTGCTTATATCATCGGAAGATTTCGCACCCCACCGAAGAGTGTAAAGCTTTCGATAGATGGTGGAAAGGATATGTTGCTCATCGACAACATTTTAAGCGGGAAAAGCGTAAAACTCGTCGGGAGCGAGAAAATACGACCGAAGGGCTTAAAAGAACTACTGGCGATTGTCGCATGGTTAACACCGGGGGATCGCGTGTGCCTACATTCGGGAGCAATTCTGATGAGGAGCTGGAGCTTGGCCCTCTCTTTAAAGAGTCCACTTCGGGAAAAGAAGAAGAGCCGAAGGTTTGCGAAAATATCCGGCTGCGTAATCAGACGCTGCCTGAAAAGAATCTCGGACCCTCGAACAGAAAGGATAAAAGGAAAGAAAATGTCTCTGAAGATATCGTCTTAGATGACCAAGTGGTGGAGGAGCTATGTGCCAAAGACCCGCCGAAAAGAAATAAGGTGGATTACAACGTCTTAGCGCATCTGAGGAAGCTACCCTCACAGCTCAGCATTCTTGACGCCCTTTTGCTATCAAAGGAGGCGAGAGATTCGTTAATCAAGGCACTACAGGATCCACAGCAATTCCAAGCTTTCCCGGCCAAGGAAGAGATGGAGGATGAATTGGAGGAAGTGCACACGGCCGATGTCGCTTTTGGTGATGAAGACCTTCTACTTGGGACGTGCGAACACAATCGCCCCCTTTATAACTCAGGATACTATCACGATATAAAGATAGGCAAAATCCTGATCGACAATGGATCCTCCGTTAACCTCCTCAAAGTGCGGGTGTTAAAAGAAATCTGCATGAGCGTCCAGCACCTTGCTCGGGATAAGATTACCATCTCCGGGTTCGACTCCCAGTCATCAAGAACTATTTGGTCTGTGATACTGACACTACGCTTTGGGCTACTCGTCACGGACATTAAGTTCCACGTCATAGACGCCAAGACTTGCTACAACGCTCTGCTCGGCCGACCGTGGTTACACGAGTACAACATCATCCCTTCTACACAACATCTATTTATGAAGTATTCTAAGGATGGTCTCGAGTATACCGTGACGGGAGAACTGAAACTGTTCTCTGTGAACGAGGTCAGCAAATATGAAGATGCCAAATACTTCTTACCGGATTTCGAAGACACGGAGAGGTGTCACAAGCCGGAGAATAAAGCTAACGCCACCATCCCTGTCTTCGGCAGTGATACCGAAGAGGAGGAGGAGATAGTTTATTTGGGCCCGCTCCAATGCAACAAGCCGGGACCATCTGCTCCTACGTTGATCTTTGGTAGTGACTCGGAAGATGAGGTCCATGCTATATTCTCTGCTCGGCCTTCAATACAAACGTTCGCTGACGAAGAGATAAGTCTACAAGTCGCAATGGTGCTAAACAACATAAAGAACTGGATGCACTTGATAGCTACAATGTAGAAGAGCTGCAAATGTTCTATATCCCTCCCAGGCGAGAAGGCGAAAAAGCAATTCTATTCTACCGCTCTGAAGAAACCAGAGTGAAAAAAGAAACCTGGCATGGCGCGGACCCTACGCTTGACAAGCTTCAGCCCATCCGTCTCCCCAGATATTATACAAAGGGCTTGAAGAGGCTGCTAAAACGCCAGGGGATATCCTTCAAGCAGACCGTTCGAAAAGCCAAGTTCTACGACAAAGTCGGGAACGTTCCCGGGACTCAACGCAAGTTGCCTAATAGGAGAATGGAAACAATCGGGCTTGGATACATCCGGTCAAAGAAACGAGAGCTACTCCACGGTTGCTACGTCGTGTATGACTTTGATGAAGAAGCAGATGCTCAATTGGAAGATGCTAATCCTGAACCGGTAAAAGTTCCAGACACAAAAGTGCCCAGCCCGTCGTTCGAAGAACAAATGGACAAACTTATAATGGAGGCTGGTCAAAAAGTCCGAGACGACCATAACCGCGAAATAGTCATCTATGAGAAAGCCAAAACGCGGCGCCTCCTCCAACAGGCCGTGAAAGATGAAAATGCCGCTCCTTGTCAACCTGTTATAAAGAAGGCTCAACGCAGAGGCAGAAACAAGTCGAAACGCGAAAAAGACGCTCAACAGCAACGAAGCGGGGCTAAAAGGCCATGCAAGCGGGAACCAAGCGGTTCCGATCTATCCCTCATGAGAAAAATGGGTCGAGCATACTCTTTTCCTCGGGGCAAGACGAAGAAAATACTTGACCTCGCTCTAAAACATCAGATGCTTACACTGCCAGAGTCTAAACAACCCGAACAAGCAGGCGAAGTCTCTCACCCAGACTATTGCTTTTATCACCGAGTGGTAGGGCATCCTCTCGAAGACTGCTTCACCTTCAAGAATTGGGTCGAAGATCGGTATCAGCTTGGCAAGTTCGCTCTGTCCGACAACTGGAGGGTAGCGCCACCACAAAAGCACGAACCCAAGGCCACGGAAGAAGAACCGGTTCCACATTGGGATTGGAAGAGAATTCGTACTTGTCACGTGATAACGATATCGAAAGGAGAGCCCGAGAACATGGATGACCTTCCCTGGTGCTTTGAAAACAGCAATGACGAGGTGATCTCAGAATTCCCACTAGCGCCAAAAGAGCTGGAAGATGGAATCCATACCACTGCAGATAATCTCAAGAAATTTGAATTGGGAATGGCGAACAACCCGCGACCGGCATTCATTAGTGAGCTGCTGTCTGAAGAGAAGGTGGATTCATTAAAAGACCTGCTTATGCAGCATAAATATTGCTTCGCATGGAACTATTCCGAAATGCCGGGATTAGATCCAGAAATTGCTGTGCACGGGTTGGCAATATCCCCGGATGTCAAGCCAGTCAAAAAGGCGCCGAGAAGAATGCGGCTTGAGCTTGAGATGAGTATCAATGCCGAGGTCAAGAAGAAGCTGATCGACTCTGGCTTCATCCAGGAAGTTCAATACCCTGAATGGATCGCCAACATCGTCCCGGTGATGAAGAAAAATGGGACAGTGCGCATATGCTTGGACTTCCGGGATCTCAATAAAGTCTGCCCGAAGGACGATTTCCCAGTGCCAGTCACCGAACTGATGATAGAAAACACGTCCACTCATGAGATTTTCTCCTTTATGGATGGCTCGTCAGGGTATAATCAGATAAAGATGCATCCTGAAGACCAGAAGCACACCGCCTTCAGGACTCCTTTAGGTATATTCTGCTACAAGGTGAAGCCCTTCGGTTTAAAGAATGCCGGTGCCACCTACCAAAGGGCCATGACGAAGATCTTCGATGACCTTCTACACGAAATCGTCGAATGCTATATGGACGATCTCATGGTTAAAAGAAAATCATACGAGGTACATCTCGAGCAACTGAAAACCATATTTCAACGCCCTCGGCAATACAACTTGAAGATGAACCCTCTCAAGTGCGCATTCGGAGTTTCCTCAAGAAAATTCCTGGGATTCATCGTCCGACACCGGGGTATCGAGATAGATCCGTCGAAGATCAAGGCGATCATGGAAATGCCTCCGCTAAGAACTCTCAAACAGCTGCGGTCTCTCCAAGGAAAGCTCGCCTATATACGGCGATTTATAACCAACCTTTCAGGCAAGTGCCGTCCTTACAGCCACCTGATGAAGAAGTGAACCCCGTTCGTCTGGGATCAAAAATGCCAAAGCGCGCCAGCCGAAATCAAGCAATACCTACAGAACCCGCCAGTGTTGGCTGCTCCGGTCAAGGGAAAACCCCTCATTCTTTATACAACCGCCTTCGAAGGTTCCTTAGGTGCATTGTGGGCACAGGAGAACGATCAAGGGAAAGAAAGAGCACTCTACTACTTAAGTCGAGTTCTACTGGGGGCAGAAAGCAACTACTCCCCCATTGAAAAACACCGCCTGGCGTTGATCTTTGCGATAACAAAGCTCAGACACTATGCGTTGGCGCATGAGGTCCGTCTCATTTCGAAGGTGGACCCTCTTGAATATTTAATGTCAAAGGCCATATTGACGGGACCACTCGCTAATTGGGCCCTGCTCTTGATGGAATTCTCGATAGCGTATCAACCTCTCAAGGCAGTGAAAGGCCAAGCCATCGCCGATTTCCTCGCTGAGCATCCGATACCTGCCGATTCTCCTCTGAATTGCGATCTACCAGACGAACATGCGTTTGATGCGATCAACGGTAGTGATACTCGATGGGAGCTTTTTTTCGATGGAGCATCTTCCATGAAGAAGCGTAAACAAAGTACCCCTATAATCAAATCGGGGGTAGGGCTCATCTTTGTGACTCCACAAGGAGGGATAATACGCTTTGCTTTCTCCCTAACAGAGACGAGGACAAACAATGAAGCCGAATACGAATCTTTGATAGCAGGCCTCGAGATCGCCATCGACATGGGAATTGAAAGCCTCCTCATATACGGAGACTCCCAGCTGGTCGTTAGTCAAGTAAACGGCGACTATCAAACGTGCAAGCCAGAGTTGGTGAAGTACGGCAAAAAGGTGCAACAACTGTTGACCCAAATCCCTTCCTATACTTTGGAAAACATACCGCGCGCGGAAAACAGCAAAGCGGACGCGTTGGCCGAGCTCGCCAAGGAACTGGCTGATGAGAGCCTCGATGATGTAAGAATTGTGGTACAAAGCCGTCGGGTGCTCGCACCAACGGAAATATCTCCGGAATCACCCGAGGAGAAGGGAGCGACTAAGCAAATGGCTATGCAAATAAAAGACCGGGAAAAGGCCGAGGATTGGAGGGAAGTCTTTGTAGACTACTTCTAATACCGTCGAACGCTCGAAGATGCGGCCTCAAGACATCAGCTCATGAAACGAGCTCTGTCTTTCGCCTTCGTCAATGATACTCTGTACAAAAGATCATTTGATTCTCTGTGGTTGAGATGTCTGGGACCTGACGAAGCGAAAAGAGTCGTTCAGGATGTTCATGATGGACTCTGCGGTTCTCACCAAGCAGGCCCAAAGATGAAGTTGAAGATCAAACGGATGGGCTACTACTGGTCCACGATGATTCAAGACTGCCTTAAGTATGCGAAGCAGTGCCACTCATGCCAAATTCATGGGGACTTCATCCACCAACATCCAAATCCACTCCATCCAACAGTGGCTAGCTGGCCATTCGTAATGTGGGGAACTGACATAGTCGGCCCCATCGAACCAGTATCGTCTAGAGGACATCGTTTCATCCTGACGACAACTGACCACTTCTCCAAATGGGAAGAGGCAGTACCGCTGAGGGAAGTGAAGATGGAGAACATCTTCCATTTCTTCAAGACGCACGTTATCTATCGGTTTGGAAATCCGAGACGGATCATCTCCGATAACGGGCCAGCTTATAGAAGCCACAAGATCAGTCGCTTCGCGCAACAACATAATATAGACTGGAGATATTCCTCAGTTTATAATCCACGGGCAAACGGTCTAGCTGAGGCTTTCAATAAAACCTTGACAAAGATTGTGAAGAAGACAGTGTCCCGAAACAAAAAGGACTGGCACGAAAGACTGCAAGAAGCTCTCTGGGCATATCGAACTACGTTCAAGATGGCCACGAACGCAACGCCGTACACGTTGGTATTCGGTACAGAAGCAGTACTCCCCTGGAGATTGAGCTATCCTCTCTACGAATGGCAGTCCACTACGAGCTGACGGACGAAGAAAATGCTCACCTTCGGCTTGAGGAGCTTGATGCCCTTGATGAAACCCGGCTCATAGCGCAACAAAATCTGGAGGCTTATAAAGCAAAGATGACGTGCTCATATGAAAGATTGACCCGGCCAAGGACATTCCGCCAAGGCGAACTCGTGCTAGTGGTCAAAAGGCCTATGATCCCCAATCGCGCCAAGCGGGGAAAGTTGGAGCCAAACTATGAAGGCCCGTACATCATAGACAATGTCTACCAAGGTGGAGCCTATCTACTTATGTATATGCACGGTGAAAGGCCTTTCAGGCCAATAAATGGTCGCTTCCTAAAGAAATACTACGCTTAGAAGGTTACCGCCTAGGTCAATAATAGATGACGACGACTATGTCCGCTCACTATCTTCCTAAGCTCAAACTTTATAAGCGGTAGCCAGCCTTCTCCATAACGGACCGAAACGTCCTTAAACTAATAACAGACCGAAACGTCCTTAAACTAATAACGGACCGAAACGTCCTTAAACAAATGAAGGACCGAAACATCCTTAAACTACTACCGCAGCATCTTTAGGCTGACGAGAAGAATAAAAAAGGTATATAAAATAAAAAATATATAAAAACGGTATGTCCATAAGCAAAAAAGGGCACGGATGAAAACCTGAAAGGGCTCCGTGAGTAAAAACAGCAGGGCTACCGGCGAGTGTTCGTGAAAACACGAAAGGGCGCGACCTCGTAAAAAAAATATATAAAAATAAAAAGAATAAAAAAAACGGTATGTCCATAAGCAAAATGGGCACGGATGAAAACCCGAAAGGGCCCCGTGAGTAAAAACAGCAGGACTACCGGCGAGTGTTTGTGAAAACCCGAAAGGGCGCAACCTCGTTAAAAGACACTTACAGAGTCCCCTCGACCTTGTAAGGAGAAACCACCTGCGTGAGATCCTTACGACTCATAAGGGAGCAGCACACTTAGGGATCCCCACGATTCCTAAGGAGAAAATACACTTGCGAGATCCTCACGACTCGTAAGGAGAACTCTCTTATGGGACCCTCATGGCTCATAAGATTTGAAGGTCTTAAGTTATAGAAACCTAAACCTGTGCTTAAGCAACCCCCACAACTTCCGAGATTGCCCTACAAGTGGTCCAATACTGACCCTTGTATACAATCCACGGGCGCGAATAAACATTTCCCTAACCAAGTCCCATCCGTGACTGGGGATATATACGCATGATGAACGACCCTTGTAGGTCCTCTCGATTTACAAGGAGAAAACCCTCTTGTAGGATCCTTACGACTTACAGAGGAACATACACTTAGGAATCCTCACGATTCCTAAGGAGAAAATACACCTACAAGATCCTCACGACTTGTAGGGAAAAATACCTTTGTGAGACCCATTCGGCTCATGAAGTTAAAAGCCTTAGTCAACGGGACCTTAACCCTGTTCGCTAAGCCACCTTTGTTCGACATCGACGAAGGCAAATGATGATTCGCTCCTGGCAATATCCCAGTTGTAGCGGTGCTGATGCCGAAATTGGTATCTAATTTCAGGTTTACGATGAAAAGCCGATAGGCCGCACATGCATATGAAATAGCCGAAATGATGGTGCAACTTGCAATAAAAAGCATCAAGTAAAAATGTATACAAGCAAAATAGCCGAAATGATTGGGCAACTCGCTATAAAAAACAGCGAGTGAAAATAAAATAAATAGCCGAAATTATTGGGCACCGCGAAAAATAGCCGAAATGATTGGGAAATCGCGACCTTCGCGATATAAAAGCTGAAATGATAGAGTATCGCGGAAATAAAATAAAAAAAAATGATAAAACTTTGGCCTTACAATTGAGATCACATAGGTCCCTATATACAATCCAAGGGCGCAAACAAAGAGGGAACCATACTTTCCCAACAGGCCCCGCCAGAAAACGAAGCCAAATCTCGACGATTCATCTCAACCTCGAAGAAATCAGGGTCTTCGGCAAATCCTTCAATTCAGGGAAACAAGCATCCTTGATGAGAGCCTCCTGATTCGCGTCGACTCGCAGGGAAATCAGTGTCTCCGCGGGAAATTCTCGATTCGTTTCAACACCAGGAAAACAAATATTCTTGGCAAATACCTCAATTCAGGGAAACAACCATCCTTGATGAGAGCCTCCTGATTCGCGTCGACTCGCAGAGAAACCAGTGTCTCCGCAGAAAATTCTCGATTAGTTTCAACACCAGGGAAACAAATATCCTTGGCAAATACCTCAATTCAGGGAAACAAGCATCCTTGATGAGAGCCTCCTGATTCACGTGGACTCGCAGAGAAACCAGTGTCTCCGCGGGAAAATCTCGATTCGTTTCAACACCAGGGAAACAAATATCCTTGGCAAATACCTCAATTCAGGGAAACAAGCATCCTTGATGAGAGCCTCCTGATTCGCGTCGACTAGCAGAGAAACCAGTGTCTCCGCGGGAAATTCTCGATTCATTTCAACACCGGGGAAACAAATATCCTTGGCAAATACCTCAATTCAGGGAAACAAGCATCCTTGATGAGAGCCTCCTGATTCGTGTCGGCTCGCAGAGAAACCAGTGTCTCCGTGGGAAATTCTCGATTCGTTTCAACACCAGGGAAACAAATATCCTTGGCAAATACCTCAATTCAGGGAAACAAGCATCCTTGATGAGAGCCTCCTGATTCGCGTCGACGTGCAGAGAAACCAGTGCCTCCGCAGGAAATTCTTGATTCGTTTCAACACCAGGGAAACAAATATCCTTGGCAAATACCTCAATTCAGGGAAACAATCATCCTTGATGAGAGCCTCCTGATTCGCGTCGACTCGCAGAGAAACTAGTGTCTCCGCAGGAAATTCTCGATTCGTTTCAACACCAGGGAAACAAATATCCTTGGCAAATACCTCAATTCTGGGAAACAAGCATCCTTGATGAGAGCCTCCTGATTCGCATCGACTCGCAGAGAAACCAGTGTCTCCACGGGAAATTCTCGATTCGTTTCAACACCAGGGAAACAAATATCCTTGGCAAATACCTCAATTCAGGGAAACAATCATCCTTGATGAGAGCCTCCTGATTCGCGTCGACTCGCAGAGAAACCAGTGTCTCCGCGGGAAATTCTCGATTCGTTTCAACACCAGGGAAACAAATATCCTTGGCAAATACCTCAATTCAGGGAAACAAGCATCCTTGATGAGAGCCTCCTGATTCGCGTCGACTCGCAGAGAAACCCGTGTCTCCGCGGGAAATTCTCGATTTGTTTCAACACCAGGGAAACAAATATCCTTGGCAAATACCTCAATTCAGGGAAACAAGCATCCTTGATGAGAGCCTCCTGATTCGCGTCGACTCGCAGAGAAACCAGTGTCTCCGCGGGAAATTCTCGATTCGTTTCAACACCAGCGAAACAAATATCCTTGGCAAATACTTCAATTCTGGGAAACAAGCGTCCTTAATGAGAGCCTCCTGATCTGCATCGGCTCGCAGAGAAACCAGTGTCTTCGCGGGAAATTCCTGGTTCGTTTCAACCCCAGGAAAACAAATATCCTTGGCAAATACCTCAATTCAGGGAATCTAGCGTCGTTGATGAGAGCCTCCTGACTCGCGTCGGCTCGCAGAGAAATCAATGTCTCCGTGGGAAATTCCCGATTCGTCTCAACTTGCAAGATGAAGCCTCAGGCAGCAGGGATTAAAAACTTGTTTCCTGAACAATGGGACCCTGCAAGTCGGTCTAAAATGGTCTCTTGCATACTATTTACGGGTCTCACTCTCCAAAGTCGAATTTCGACAAGGAGGGAAACAACCGCTTACGGGTCCTCTCAACTCGTAAGAGGGAAAAATTCTCTTATAAGATCCTTACGACTTATAAGGGAAAACGCGCTTAGGAATCCTAACGATTCCTAAGGAGAAAATACACCTACGAGATCCTCTCGATCCGTAGGGAGAAAAGTCTCTATGAGACCCTCACGGCTCATAAAGTTGAAAAGTCTTAAGTGGCAGATCTGAACCTGCGGCCTAAGCCATCGCTATCTCTTGGAGAAATCTAGATGCTTACTCTATTATCTATCGACCATGTTTATTAAGACAGCATGCGCACAATAAAAGAAAGAAGAAAGTGACGGGAAGAACATCCGATTTACATTTGATCAAGCGTTCGAGACACATTCATTCATGCATAGGCAAAAGACTCAGAACGAAAGATAAGACAAGCTAGAAAAAATAAAAATTTCCATTAATATTGCCAAAATTCTTACAATCATAAAAGCGATAAACGAGAAACATTATTACAATGGAATAACCTCAAATCCAGGGCACGGATTGAGGAATTCAAAAGTAAGGCCATTCAGAGTTCTTCTGGGCTTTCTGATTATTCTCGTGCGCAGCCTCCCGCGCTCCTGTGTGTCAAGATCCTCGGCAAGGCCCCCAGCCTTCGATAAGCAGCGACTATCGTCGTCTGCTAGAAAATTTGATGCAGGATGTCGATGACGCTATCCCTCCGTTTCTTCGAGATCAGCCCCGATAGGTACACTGAATGCACCTTGTCTTCGGCATCATCCAGCGCATTGAGCGGTAGGGCCTCGTGGAACCCCGGGAGTGCTCTCCAAATTGCTCCCAGCACGACTTTCAACAGAGCAGAGCGGCGGGGGAGCAGCCAACCAACACGTGCGTTCAGACGACCCATGACATCCGCACACTGGGCATCCGTAAACTCTTGGTTTTGCTGACGGCCCTGTACACGGATATCCTCGTAGGTGATGAATTCATGCAGACTGTATAGATGCACCGCCCTAATGCCTGAAGGAAACAGCATTTGAAGATCAGCAATGAGAAAAAGCACAGGGAGTTAAACTCCTCGAAAGCAATGCTCTGCGAATAGGGATGACGCCTATCAAATTCAGTAATGAGGAGAATTTGAAGAAAATCCCCTAAGAACATTAAGAGCTTTTCTCTGAGAAGATAATAATAATAATAATAATAATAATAATAATAATAATGTTAAAATGCCATCTTTGGTTTCCAATATCCATGAAGAATTCCTAAGAGTTCTTCTATACGATTTGGATGAAGCAAAGCTTCATTAAAAGAAATTAGGAAAATACAAGGAAAATCTTCTAGAGAGCAAAGCTCCATTAATAGAACCTTAATAGGTTCCCTTTAGTTCTCTTTAGATCCTTTTAGACCTATAGAGCAAAGCTCTGCCAAGTGAAACCCTAAATAGGTTTCCTTTAGATCAGGGATCTATGGAGAGCAAGGCTCTTAAAATTAATTTAATTTAAGCCGAATTAATTTTTACCTAAAATTTTATAGAGTTTTAGCTCTTAAAAGTTCTTAAGCAAGAGCAGGGCTCTGGGCAAAATGCTTATGAAGAGATGATAATCATCTGTTGAGGACCAAAGGTCCTATTTATAGGCACCAAGTGCCCTTTCAACTTCCGAAAGTTACCGCGAAGGTTGGAATTCTGTCACCATTGCGCTCACGTTTTGGGGCCACGTAAGCGCAACAGTGGGGGGCATTTGTTTACCCCAATCAGAGCAAGGCTCTGTTCAAATTCTAAGGCGGGAAATGAAGCAACGCTTCTGATTCTCCCAATCAGAGCAAAGCTCTGTTTGAATTTCAAAATTCAAAATTCGAAGCAGCGCTTCAGATTCTTTGTGCTGCACGCAACGCGCCACGTGTCAAAAGCTGATACATCAGCGCAGCGCCCAAGGCAGCGTGCCCAATCAGAGCAAAGCTCTATTTAAAACAAAATTAAAGGAAGCAACGCTTCAGTTCCGGAAGCGCTGCGCTGCGCGACACGTGTCAGCGCAGATGCACTGCGCCGTGCGGTGCGCGACACGTGTCAGCGCAGATGCGCTCGCGCAATTGCGCTCGCGCAATTGCGCTCGCGCAATTGCGCTGCGCGACACGTGTCAGCGCAGTTGCGCTACGCTCTGCGCTGCTTGACACGTGTCACGCGCTGGGGCGTTTGCGCCAAACAAAATTAAATTCGATTAATATTTTTCTGTTCTTGTTAAAACAAGAAGATTGCCTTCTGTAAAACAGAAGCCCTTGGATCATAGATCCAATGGTGGGGAAAATTCCCCAAATCACTCAGAGAAAGACCTCTTTAACAAATTTATGGGCACTATATAAAGGCCCCTAGACCCCAAATCAAAGGCATCAACATTGTGAGAAATCAAGAACTTCAAACAGAGAGAACTCTGAAGAAATTTCAAGAAGAAGAAGGTAAAAGACCTTTAAGATAGAAGAATTTCTTCTAATAGATCATTGATCTAAGAAAAAGATCAATGATCTTCAATAAAAAACAAAAAAATAATAGTGCTTTGCACTTATGAACCATTGGTTCTCTGAGATCAAGAAAAATAAGAAACACTCGTTTTCTTTGATCTAAATTGGATCAAGAAATCAAAAAGTGCTTTGCACTTCTTTTATAAACCATTGGTTCTGGAATCTAAAAGATTCTCAAGTTAATAGTGCCTTGCACTTGCAAAACTGCACTGTCGCGCTCTCGGGTTGGCGCAAGCCACCAGAAAGCGCCACGTGTCAGCATCTGAACCATTTGCGCTATGCGCTTTTTGAAATAGAGCCTTGCTTTTTGAAACTGGCGCAACTCACCAGAGCACGCCACGTGTCAGCAGCGCAAACGCAGCGCGCTGGCACAGCGCACTGCGCTTGCGTCACACGTGTCATCACCACAAGCACTTGCGCTCAGTGATTGGCGCAAAGTGCCTGACAAATGCAATGCATTTCTTTTAAAGGGCCAGGCCCAAATCAGAAAGACCCAGTAGGCCAAAATAAATTGCAAAGCAATAAATAGGCAGAGCCCAAGTAAAATCGTTGCTCTGCATCATTTATAAATGGGCAGAGCCAAGACAAAATTGATGCTCTGCATCCTTTATGGGCAGAGCCCAAATAAAAATAAAAAGTAATGCAATGCATTATTTAAACCTGGGCAAAGCCCTAGCATAGGTCTAATAGACCAAAAACAAATAAAAGCGTTGAATATTTTCCAACTGGACTTAGCCCAATCATGGCCGTAAGTCCTCAAATTAAATTGACTGAGCAAAGCTGCTCTCTTAAATCAATTTACGACCGGTTCGAGGGTACATCTCCGAACTCCTTTGACTCCTATCGTTGTAATCTTTCAACGACGTCAGAGAGGTGACGGGTCCCGACAACCACACATCAACACGGACTGTAGGGTGCTTAAACTTATGGACTTAAGCATCCTTAAACTAAAGCACGGATTGTGGGATCCTTAAACCCGCGGACTTATGCGTCCTTAAACTAAAACATGGACTGTGAGGTCCTTAAACTCATGCACTTAAGCGTCCCTTAAACTAAAACATGGACTGTGAGGTCCTTAAACTCATGGACTTAAGTGTCCTTAAACTAAAACACGGATTGTGGGATCCTTGAACCCGCGGACTTATGCGTCCTTAAACTAAAATACGGACTGTGGGGTCCTTAAACCCACGGACTTATGCGTCCTTAAACTACTTATGGACCACCATGTCCTTAAACTGGAATATGGAACACCATGTCCCTAAACTGGAATACGGACCGCAACGTCCTTAAACTACCGCAATGTCCTCAAACTACTTATGGACCACTATGTCCCTAAACTGGAACAATAGAGTCCCCAAATGCTCTTTTGTCAGATCTAAACGATCCCGTTAAGTCGATCTTAGTCTCAAATCGGACTAACGTATCCTTAACGAATGTTTAAGTTGATCTTAGCCTAAATATGGCTAACGTATTCTTAAACAAAAACACCAAAATCAAATCTAAGTAAATACGGATTTGGACTAATCCACGTCCTACGGACGACGGCATCACTTAGTCTCCGTATACAATCCACGGGCAATCATAAACAAAACATACACACACGACACGAAGAGAAATTCTGGAGAAGGAGAAAGTGGCTACCGCGATGCGGTAGCGTAATTAACTGCAGGGGCTTGCGCCTGCAGGGAAGAGCATCCCTACAATCAAAAACCCCTCAAGCGAGGGGGAATCTGACGAAGTCTGCTACATCGGCTGCATCTGTCTAAACCTCCGATACACGGTGCCATAAATCAACTTGGCATCTTCGGAGATGGGGACGGATAAAACCATATAGCATCTGCCCTGAATCCCGGGCTAAGACGTCTCGACGTCGCGTCTCTGTATTCGGAGGGGAACAGTGTTGGGAAAGAGAGGAGGGATAAAGAATTTTGAAGAATGGTTTCTAGATCTACGTTAAGCAAGAATGCAAAAATATAGATCTAGATTATTTTAGAGATGTAGTTAATATAATAAGGGGGCTTGTAGGGTTCATTAGGATTTAGTAGTCATGGACGATTAATTAAAAGTTACCCTTTTATCCTTTAATAGATTTAAAACTAGAACGACGGTGATGCGTGTAGATTAGGGTTTCTGGAGGGAAAAGGAATCCCACTCTTAACCCTTATCTCGATACGAAACTCCGTTCATATCTAGCCTTTACCAAAATAATCATTAATCTAATCTCTAATCGCGGTCGGAACTAACAAAGAATTGTTAGCGCGCCCGATTAGGATGTTAATGATTCTTTTGATAAAGTTCATAAACTTTATAGGACTTAAAAAGGTTTAGGGATGTTCATCATCCATTAGCCTACCCTAATCCTATGAACCCTAACAAGCGGAGAATTACTCACGCATGTTGGGAGAAAAAGAGATGGAAAGAAAATGCATAATTAAACTACGAAGAAATAGAATAAGAAAAAGAGCTACCTTTATTAATTAACAATATTCATTACATTTTGATCCCTTAGAAAATGATTACAAATACTAGTTTGCTTCTCGATCTCTTCCAAGGAGGTAGACGAACAGTTGATGATCAGCCTGGCTGCGTGAGCCATCTTGGACTTCGTGATCTCGTCGGCTTGATGAATTTTTCCAAGGGGCTCTCGGTCTTTATTTATAGTCCCAAATACATAAATTTAGATGCCTAAATTGGGGACCTTTAGTTAGGATTCCACCTAAAAATTTCCATCCCCTAACTCTTCAACTACGCGGCAGATTCGCGACATCAAGGGGCTCATGTCGCGGATCCGCGGCCTGATGATCGCCTCCATTGATCAAACTTCTAGGGATGACTCCTTGTGACATGTGGCGATCCTTGGGATCTTCAGAATTTGGAAATCTTTTCTTTTCTTCTGCCAGAATTGATTTCTTAATTTTGATTTCTTAATTACGCAGGTTAGCTTTAACAACTTGATTTCCTTGATTTAAGACCTGAAAATTCTGTACAACAATAATATTTAGTAGACTAAGTCTACTAGGATTAGGTAAATAATATTATATATATTTTACTACCAAATGCTAATTATAATATATCAACACATGGAAAATAGTATTTTTACAGATAAGCCCTCATATGTATGATATATTATAATAAAGACCTTTTAAAATATGGAAATGGTAGGAAAAATGTAATAACAAATATGCAGTTTTATCAACTGAACACGACCCTTGATGAATAATCAACAAAGTCGTACGACCGTCCTAACCAATCCACTTGTCCATGCGACAGAAAAGCATTACAGAGCTACCGCACACTACGCCTCGGCGAATAGCAACGATAAACATAGCGCAAATACTAAGTAATACTAATTTGAAATGACGGAGGGCTATGGCTGGTGTTTGGCGAAAAACCATTAACTTAATGAACTTGATATCGTTGAAGGAACCGAGTGGTTTTACAAATATATAGTGGCGAAAACTTTTGCTAAAGAGGTCATTCCCGGTGAAGGGTTCTCGGCTCTTTCCTCGTCGAATGAGGTGCGGGATATTCCAAACTGAATACCACGATGCAAAGCTGAAGGAACGACTATAGTGAAGTTATTACACTGATGAAAACTTTTACCCAAGGGTCACTCCCGATGAAGGGATATCGGCCCTTGCCTCGTCGAATGAGTTGCTAGATATTCATAACCGAATACTACTGTGCAAAGTAAAAGAGAACGTATGTAATATCAGTTTTTCAAAACTCTTGGTTCCAACAACATCATATATTGCATTGATAAGAATCAATGCAGTCCCATCAATTAATCACACCAGAAAAGAATGAAAATATGATGTACGTATATGCCATCCGCATTCGCCACCGAGTCTCGTCATCACCCGTTAGGTTACTTAACTAACGACAGAGCGGGGACTGGACTAGCCCGGGTGCAAAACATATACGACACCTACTAGTATATATATAAATATATATAACAATCATCCCAGGCATGATATAAAGCAACATCCTAGAAGCAACACAAAATGGTAGATAATCATGAAGCCCAGGTTTCACTTGAGCCGCAAATGAAACCGGATGTTCCCCTATCGTGTGGATAGCCTGTGTAATAAAACCTAGACCCCTACGAGTGCGGCAAGTTACCCGCCAATCCCAGAAGTGAGGCAACCCCAATCAACAACGTGAATGGGCCACCCAACACTTTAAGGAATCCGGTAACTCGAGCACCCCTCCATGGGTCAAACTATACCCCCTAAGAATGTGGCGAATATCCCGACAATTCTAGAGTAAAGTCCCCTCCGTGTCAAAGCCATGAGATACGTACCTGTTTCCCTCTAGAACCCGGCTATTCGTGCATTCCACCGCGGGATAATCCTAGTATAGAAAAGAAAATAATATATAAGGGTGACATCCACCTTAACCCGGTCGTGCCCCAAAACAAATAATATACAAATTGGCAGAGACGGCAGTCCACATGTCGGACGCTCGCCCCGCAATATCAAATGTACAAATGAGTCTAAACTGTACTAACATTGCACCAAAGCTATCCTCCACAATGATCCAACCACGACACAACACAATACAGAACATCAACGTGAATGTCATGTTCGCAAACTCGTCTAAAAGAAAATATAGAAATTAGACGAGTTGTACCGCTCTAATGACATTCACGGTCGCAAATAGTAATGTATGTACTATAAACATTTAAACAGTGTTAAATTATCGATTCGAAACATCCCGAATTTCCCTTGAACAAAATATAACATAATTTCCAAAACGGGAAAAATAAGCAATACCACTGAACCAATATTCCAGAGACTAGACCACCCTACAAAATTCAAATCCAAGCACCACTAAAAAAACTGGCCACACACGTGTTTTCTCAAATATCGCAGGGTCAAAACCAGCGGATGGGGCTCGTTTTTGTAGGGTGTTCTAGTGGTCACTCAAGTAGTCTTCTTCAGTTGCTTAAAAAAAAATTTGAAGACTTTACAAATTGACAGAAACTGGAATGTGCAGTGCACTGTTTTGGGGTTGTTTCAATTTCGATACTTTAACATTATCTAAAACTACTAGTAAGGGATTTACAACCTGGCTCTGATACCATGTTGGGTTACGGCAGCGCCCCGAACATCAAACCGTGGCCAAATGCGGAACAAAAATTTTCTAAACTGGCGCTACCACTACCCAATGACCGGATATACCCTAAACCCTATACTAGCAAGCATATATAAACAATTTAGAATGGTTATACCGAGTTGATCCGTGTCCTTCGGTCTTCAACCATCATCCCAAGCTCTTAGAGGTTGCGGTTCGAGTTTGGTTGACGGTCTTCCTTCATCTACGATCATCCACCTGAGGGAAACGACGCAAGCATCAGCCTCGCCAAGCGAGGCAACCGACGCTCCAAGTGTCACGTCCCGAAAGTACGGAACATGACCGGCACTTAAACTACGAAACGTCTCGAGGCGTACGTAATCTAAGTAAACCGAAAACCCAGAAATCCAAACCAAGAAAAGTAGTAGAGTGAAGGAAAACCAATTTAAATCAAGTAGTTTTAATAGCATAAGCCGAATTATGCGTTTTTAAAAACATGAAATATTTCCTGAAAATTTCGGCAGAGTCTCCTTTGTAAATACTGGCCCCCAAACGGGATACAACATGAATAGTATACGAAATCAATAAAAAGGCATCCCCAAGCGGAAGCTAGCTCTTCGTCAATCGACGGTCATAACCACACAAGCAATATAATATACAACGCCAAGGGCGAGGATCAAAACTCAAAGGAAACTCAAAACCACAAGAAAACCACAGAAATATAACGCACGACTCTAAGGTCGAAAGAATAGCATCTCTGGTCTCTATCTCAAAAAAAATACATTTTTGGTTGATGGAACTTCTAGATACAACAGAGTAATAATATACAAGTTATATAATGGGTGGTACGAAACAAGTAAACCCACCTTCTAGCAAATCATCCGAAGGAAACTATGCCCGCAAGCCGTAATGAAACATGTACGGCGAACCTGCAAGAAACTGGGGCACAACGGGGGTGAGTTGCCAACTCGTGAATAGAAAAACATCTACGGAAAGAAATCGCATAAATAACGCAACCTAGGTCAAAGATCATAATATATCCTCAATTATATATATAACATGCAACCTATAACAAGGCTAGGGTAAATATCTAACCCGAGTGTAATCTCATGTGCCCGTGTCAGTGCCTCAGGTAGCAATATATCATATGAATGAGGTATGAATGCATGGAAACAGAATACATGTAAATGAAGAACTGTTTTCATAATTTAGTGAGATTTCCTTTGTATTTTTAAAATGAGGTATCACAATGAAATCAGCATAAAACAGTGCCTAGCATCGGCACAAAACGTAATCCCAATATCTCGATATCTCTGTATCACAGTCTTTGTACCTCAATATCTAGGGCGCCGTCAGTCCAGACCGGCCCCTACCATCCATCTCAAGACCACGACGGTATCCTCCGGATATCCGACGCGTCGGGTAAAATCACCGGTAGGTAGTGCTCCCCTGCCAGGCTCACATCGTCATCATCACGCGCTTCTTGGCCCGGGGTACCTTACCGGGTCCACCATGTACCCAAAACGGTTCATCCGTCTCCTCGAATCGGGTCTCGAAATCCATCAGCAAACTCATGGTGGACGACTCATACATCATGGGAAAAACCGCACTTTTTTTATTTAAAAAGAAAGAAATCAGTTTATATAAGTTTTGCGGTTTTCCCCCCAAATCCAGAAAATTTCATGGAAATCCGAATCCAAATCATCAATAGCATGTAAAACCATGAATATAAGCATAACAATGAATAACAGTATGCATGAAGTGACAAGTAATAACTACAATGTTAAGCTGGCATATAAGGCAGGTACACTAATATCATGTCAAATTACTAACTAACAAGCTAAGTCAAGCAATAATATTTTCTAAGGTGTACGTGACATGGCAATTACCGATGAAGTTGTGTGTGAGCCGGCAAGTAAGTGTACGTGGTACATACGCATCATCCGTAATAGTGCTGGTGTCCTAACAATATGATATCAACATTGCAATAAGAAATTATAACATAAGTATGCGATGCGAAGCGAACCACAATAATAAGCGGGAGCTGAAAACTAGACGCAACTGTAACTAACCTGCATTAATCTAATAAAAGTCCTACAAATGGTGCCTTTTGAAATAACACGAATCATGGGGTTTTGAAAATAGGGCTACGGTGTTTTTTTCAAAAGATACGTCTTTTGAAATATCTGTAGGAACCCTTGGGCTGTCTTTTAAAATACCCACGATTCGTTAGTTTTTGAAATAGGTAAGAATCGAATCTAATCTAACAACTAAACTAAACTAAAAGGGCTAAGCTAACATGCTGGACTACAGGTAAGGAAACCGCCTAACATCTGAGTCGATCCATATACATACCTGTATATATATTAGTCGGTGATCCCGCCTTAATAATATCATATCCGATACCATATCTACAATCAGACATCCCAAGTCAAGAGTACGGATCAATCATCAAGATATAGCTCGTACGTAAATCCGTCGTGCGGCATCCCCAAATCTGGGTACGGGTCAATATCATATTCCTCACACCATTCCTCTGGTATCCTCTTTATTCAAGATCGTAGTCTAGGGTACTGACCTATGTCTAGTTCAATACTAATATCCTCAAGATACTCATGATCTGACTACTGATTGACAATCTCGTACAAACCGATATCGTCAGCACATATCATCATCAAGGGGTATACATCGCCTGATACGGCCTAATATCAATATCCTAGCATACCATGCCTCATATCACGATCACATGTCGACCATTTTATTTATAACACTATTCACCCGTATCGCCGCCCCAAGATCCTCTATAACATCAGGACGTACCTCAAGTACGAATCCTTCCATATCACCGATATCAACACCACAAAACAAATCTCATCGACTCTGCTCAATCCCAAGTATCATCCTCAAATCCGTATGTGAACACATAGTCCCATTCCCAAGTGAACACATAATTATAAAGAATCCCATGAGCACATATAAATAGGAATGTATGCAAGTATGTATGTGTAGTGCAACACTACCCTAGGGTTCGCAACACTAAATAATCCAACACGCCAATATCCATACTAAACATCGTTATTAATCCCAAATAACATATAATAAATTGTTGGTGTGTATACGCATCCGTATACACCACCACGGACTGCGGGGGTGCTATACGCCATCCACCCGACTTCTCCCCGTAGATATAAATCTACTCACCTGTTCCTCTCTCGCCGGTGCCGACGTCGCCACACGCTTGCTTGTCGTCTCGAAGTCCACATGGGGGTACCTACATATCATAACGTACCGCATCGCATTAAAATCCGACTCATGACCAAAACGACACACGAATCCCACATAGGTCAAAACCTATGGTTGCTTCCACAAATCAACCCAAAAACCCTCGACATCGGCGTACAAACGCCAGACCATCGAGAAAAACCCAAATACACTCATTTGCACATTCACGAACACTAATTTTAATATAAAATAGGTTAAAACTCACAAAAACCCCAAATTCACTTTAAAAGCCGTTTTTCCGAAAAACTAGCAAGCAAAATTTCCCGTTTTAGTACAAAACTCGACGTTTAAACAATTCTAGCGGCCATAATACTTATTAAATAACTTAAATAAGTCATATAACCCATAACCACAATTTAATCTCATCAAACTATATACGTTCAAAAAAAACTAGTTTGCAATTTTACCCAAATTTCAACCATTTTAATAAAAATGCATAAACAACAATTTAGTGTGGATTTACATGATCTAAAATATTAAAATACAATTTAAAATGTTAATAATACCATGGATACCCTAATTATATTTTTATCCCAAATGATTAATTAAATTCCTAAAACCTAGTTAACCAAATTAGTGTAATTATCACAATTTTTAAACTAACAATTAACAACTAGCTACTAACTTGTTTTAACATGTCATAAGAGCTTAAATACATTATACAACCATACACCAATTTCACAAAACCCTAACTTGCATTCAAGTTCTTCTCTTGAATTTTCATCCCACAAACCACAACAACCAATTTAACACTTATAAACAAAATCATATAAGCAACTAATCAACAAACAACCATGGGGCACAAAATTTATACCTCACAAATCCATGATCAAACATGAAATCTAGACCTCCAAAATAAAATCCTTGCACCAAGATCCATGCATCTAAGGCTACACTAAAATGGGTAAGAACTAGATTTAGATTTTGGGATTTTTTTGATGGGTATTTGATGAATTTTTTGAAGCAAAAGAGATGGAACAATGGGGGGAGAAAGAGGGCTGTGGGTGCAGGAATTTTCGGCCAGCAAGGGAGTGGGGGAGGAGAGAGAGGGAGGTGGAGAAAAATGGGGAGAAAAAGACAAAGTCTACAATCCCTTTTGACTTTCTTTCATTTCCCTTTTTCTTTTCTTTTGAAAGGTGAGGTAATTGGAGAGAGAGAGAGAGAGGGGCTGTCAAGGTGGGGCCGGCCATGTGGGGAGGGGGAGAGAGGGTGAGGTGTGGGTGTGTGGGTTAGGGAAAAAGATGAATGTATTACCCCAATTCCCATTAACACTAATTTCACCGAAAAAAAGCCTTTTTCTTCGATATTTTCTAAACCGTTTTAGAAAACGATTTCATTTCAAAAACCACATGATAAAATTTTATTTAATGTTTTATGATGTACAAAATTTGTTTCAACTCATTCCAATTTGTAATTTTCCCTAATTAAATGTATTAGTGACGGCTTAAAATAATAATAAAATTAATTTTTTTCAGAAAATTTGAAATTTCACCAGTGGCTCAATAAACACCAAATACTAGCAATTACATAGCTAGAATAATAATATTTAATTTTATAATAAATATATTTGCATTTTGACTTTTTACAGAAAACCCCCTTATTTTACCGTTTTTTCGAAATTTCACCGAAACGATTTTCAAAACACTACAATCTTCCTCCCTAAAAAAAATTCGGTCCCCGAATTTAAAGTAAAACTCCCCCCAAATACAAAAACATCTAAGCAAAATTATTAAGTCGTCGGGGCTCCGAAACCATAAGTACATAATACGCACCTTAGCGCAATGAGCATGTAACTCAAAATTATACACGTAAATATCAAATCTATATATGTAAATAACTGAAGGAAATGAATGGCAAATATATTCAGATACTGTCCTCTGACTAGTCCTGCCCAGTACGAAAACACATAGCAATATCATAAAAAACGTACTGCTCTATAAGAAAAATCAATCCCAAAATACACGTATGCATACTACGTGTGTCTGGTGCGCACGGAAATTAAAATCCAAATATGTGCCATACATATGCACAGAAACAACATCCAAGTGCATCGGGTGTGCATGAAACATCTGTCGTAGGCAACATGTGTGCCTGACAGCAAAATCAGGTGCATCTGACATGCACGAACAATCTCGATTTAGTGCATCTGGTGTGCACCAAAATCACACTTCAAAACATGCTCGAAAATCCAAATCAGGTGCATCCATCATGCACGAAATCATGAAATCCAATATCAAGTGCCGAACATGCGCAAAATCAAATCAGGTGCACAAGGTGCACAAAACAAATATCGAACACCACCATCGAAATCAAAGTCCGGGGCACCTAAATGCACAACATACGTAACACTGCACTGTAAGCATATATGAACTATACCGCGTGCAAAAACCAAATCGTGTGCGTATATACGCACAAAATCAACTCAAATGCCTAAAACCGTAAAATCACAAACATGTGAAACCAAGCACGAAAACGATATCAAGTGCAACACTGTGCAAAGATCGTAAATCCTCAATCATCAAAATCAAATCATGCGAATAAATCACCCAAAACATCGAAATCAATAATGGCGGAATAGTCTCCGCTCAAGCACTTCCTCTAAGAACCTCTGGCCAATTGTCGTGATCACTCATAGCATGTCTCGTCGACGATCCTGAACTCTGGCCTGCCGGTGTGCGTAACATGACCACTCCTGGGTCCAAGTCTTCTCGTAATTCATTCCAGAAAGGTCCTGTCGAAATCTCTCCCAAATCTCGTCTCTGCCGAACTGTCCGGAAGTCAGCGTCCCTTACCTATATCTGCATCTTGCTCTGGAACGACTGCATACTCATCGTGACTCCTTCTGGAAGGTAAATCCAAGTACCATGCCTCGGCATGAGCATCACATCTCTGATGTCGGCGGAGTGGAACGTCATCTCATCTAGATCTGGTACGAACCTCTTACTTCACTTTCCTCTAATATCGTCTTCTTTGGACTCGTCTCGTCGCGGCTGCATGGACTGAGCTCAAACGGCTATCCTCGTATCTGGAGTCTCCTAAGAAATGCATCTCACCACCTAGCATCCGAATTAAGTCGAGCCATCCGATCGAGTCGTCAAAACCTCATAATCCCCCAAGAGCTCAACATCTTGGGCACAGTTTAATAGTATCGAGTACATACCACAGCATCGGTGGTCCAGCCGTAGAAGGGCAAACCCAAGCCTCACTAATGGCGCCGTAGAACTGCCGCAAACCCGAAGGTTCAAAGGCTTTCACACGGTCATTAAGTCGAGTTAGGGTTTCATTCTTCTAGAGGGACCATAGAATTGCCTGCATGTCTTTCCGACTACTTTAAAATTGGAATAATAGGTTTCTGACATTCGATCGTCTCTGTCGACTCCCAACGTCTCCGCGTGAAGTCGTCTCTAGCTGGAATCAATCTATCTGATGACCTCCAATCGGGGTAGGCGAACGATCCACATGTCCTAGTCATTCATCCTTGATGACTAGCGACCTTCTATCATCTCTTATTACAACTCGTTCTGTACTAACGCCAGCATCTGGGGAAATATCTCGTCGTTCGCAGCACTAACTGGCTCGCTCGTCTGCACGCTGAACAGTGCCTTGACTATCATGAATAAGCA
This sequence comes from Agapanthus africanus, assembly GCA_030015575.1. Taxonomy (NCBI): domain Eukaryota; kingdom Viridiplantae; phylum Streptophyta; class Magnoliopsida; order Asparagales; family Amaryllidaceae; genus Agapanthus; species Agapanthus africanus. The sequence continues at coordinate 82,597,473 of JASDDO010000004.1, read as the reverse complement.
ACACACCAACGGTCATCAAAATCTGGCTGGCCTCTGTCAGTGGCCCAATCCTCTGATACTGATCTGCACGTCCGAGAAATCTCATAAAGGCGATCCGCCAAACGCTCGTGGCGCGGAAACACAGTAAAAAGACACATCTCCGCAATCGTGTGTCGCCGGAATTTCGCCCTGGTCAGTCCTCGTTCGTCACGAGCTCGTGCTGACCGCAACTCTAGCCGTAGCTTTCCCTGCCCGTAATCGTGGCAGCAAAACCATAACTGGTACTGATGAGGCTAGATCGGAATGAATATAATACTGAGCAAAGAAATGTACATCCTAAGGCTTCTTAAGTGGAGTAGCGTATCGTAAATATGCCGCGGAACATACCCACGGTACGTCACTCTACTTTAGTCACATATTCCATCAACCAAAGGTCATCCTACACTCCGAAGGTAAAACCTAACGCTCTGATACCAACTTTGTCACGTCCCGAAAGTACGGAACATGACCGGCACTTAAACTACGAAACGTCTCGAGGCGTACGTAATCTAAATAAACCGAAAACCCAGAAATCCAAACCAAGAAAAGTTGTAGAGTGAAGGAAAACCAATTTAAATCAAGTAGTTTTAATAGCATAAGCCGAATTATGCGTTATTAAAAACATCAAATATTTCCTGAAAATTTCGGCAGAGTCTCCTTTGTAAATACTGGCCCCCAAACGGGATACAACATGAATAGTATACGAAATCAACAAAAAGGCATCCCCAAGCGGGAGCTAGCTCTTCGTCAATCGACGGTCACAACCACACAAGCAATATAATATACAACGCCAAGGGCGAGGATCAAAACTCAAAGGAAACTCAAAACCACAAGAAAACCACAGAAATATAACGCGCGACTCTAAGGTCGAAAGAACAGCATCTCTGGTCTCTATCTCAAAAAAAAAAATACATTTTTGGTTGATGGAACTTCTAGATACAACAGAGTAATAATATACAAGTTATATAATGGGCGGTACGATACAAGTAAACCCACCTACTAGCAAATCATCCGAAGGAAACTATGCCCGCAAGCCGTAATGAAACCTGTACGGCGAACCTGCAAGAAACTGGGGCACAACGGGGGTGAGTTGCCAACTCGTGAATAGAAAAACATCTACGGAAAGAAATCGCATAAATAACGCAAACTAGGTCAAAGATCATAATATATCCTCAATTATATATATAACATGCAACCTATAACAAGGCTAGGGTAAATATCTAACCCGAGTGTAATCTCATGTGCCCGTGTCAGTGCCTCAGGTAGCAATATATCATATGAATGAGGTATGAATGCATGGAAACAGAATACATGTAAATGAGGAACTGTTTTCATAATTTAGTGAGATTTCCTTTGTATTTTTAAAATGAGGTATCACAATGAAATCAGCATAAAACAGTGCCTAGCATCGGCACAAAACGTAATCCCAATATCTCGATATCTCTGTATCACAGTCTTTGTACCTCAATATCTAGGGCGCCGTCAGTCCAGACCGGCCCCTACCATCCATCTCAAGACCACGACGGTATCCTCCGGATATCCGACGCGTCGGGTAAAATCACCGGTAGGTAGTGCTCCCCTGCCAGGCTCACATCGTCATCATCACGCGCTTCTTGCCCCGGGGTACCTTACCGGGTCCACCATGTACCCGAAATGGTTCATCCGTCTCCTCGAATCGGGTCTCGAAATCCATCAGCAAACTCATGGTGGACGACTCATACATCATGGGAAAAACCGCACTTTTTTTATTTAAAAAGAGAGAAATCAGTTTATATAAGTTTTGCGGTTTTCCCCCCAAATCCAGAAAATTTCATGGAAATCCGAATCCAAATCATCAATAGCATGTAAAACCATGAATATAGGCATAACAATGAATAACAGTATGCATGAAGTGACAACTAATAACTACAATGTTAAGCTGGCATATAAGGCAGGTACACTAATATCATGTCAAATTACTAACTAACAAGCTAAGTCAAGCAATAATATTTTCTAAGGTGTACGTGATATGGCAATTACCAATGAAGATGTGTATGAGCCGGCAAGTAAGTGTACGTGGTACATACGCATCATCGGTAATTGTGCTGGTGTCCTAACAATATGATATCAACATTGCAATAAGATATTATAACATATGTATGCGGTGCGAAGCGAACCACAATAATAAGCGGGAGCTGAAAACTAGACGCAACTGTAACTAATTTGCATTAGTCTAATATAAATCCTACAAATGGTGCCTTTTGAAATAACACGAATCATGGGGTTTTGAAAATAGGGCTACGGTGTTTTTATGAAAAGATACGTCTTTTGAAATATCCGTAGGATCCCTTGGGCTGTCTTTTAAAATACCCACGATTCGTTAGTTTTTGAAATAGGTAAGAATCGAATCTAATCTAACAACTAAACTAAACTAAAAGGGCTAAGCTAACAAGCTGGACTATAGGTAAGGAAACAGCCTAACATCTGAGTCGATCCATATACATACCTGTATATATATTAGTCGGTGATCCCGCCACAATAATATCATATTCGATACCATATCTACAATCAGACATCCTAAGTGAAGAGTACGGATCAATCATCTAGATATAGCTCGTACGTAAATTCGTCGTACGGCATCCCCAAATCTGGGTACGGGTCAATATCATATTCCTCACACCATTCCTCTGGTATCCTTTTTATTCAAGATCGTAGTCTAGGGTACTGACCTATGTCTAGTACAATACTAATATCCTCAAGATACTCATGATCTGACTACTGATCGACAATCTCGTACAAACCGATATCGTCAGCACATATCATCATCAAGGGGTATACATCGCCCGATACGGCCTAATATCAATATCCTAGCATATCATGCCTCATATCACGATCACATGTCGACCAATTTATAACACTATTCACCCGTATCGCCGCCCCAAGATCCGCTATAACATCAGGACGTACCACAAGTACGAATCCTGCCATATCACCGATATCACAACCACAAAACAAATCTCATCGACTCAGCTCAATCCCAAGTATCATCCTCAAATCCGTATATGAACACATAGTCCCATACCCATGTGAACACATAACTATAGAGAATCCCATGAGCACATATAAATAGGAATGTATGCAAGTATGTATGTGTAGTGCAACACTACCCTAGGGTTCGCAACACTAAATAATCCAACACACCAATATCCATACTAAACATCGTTATTAATCCCAAATAACATATAATAAATTGTTGGTGTGTATACGCATCCGTATACACCACCACGGACTGCGGGGGAGCTATACGCCATCCACCCGACTTCTCCCCGTAGATATAAATCTACTCACCTGGTCCTCGCTCGCCGGTGCCGACGTCGCCACGCGCTTGCTTGTCGTCTCGAAGTCCATATGGGGGTACCTACTTATCATAACGCACCGCATCGCATTAAAATCCGACTCATGACCAAAACGACACACGAATCCCACATAGGTCAAAACCTATGGTTGCTTCCACAAATCAACCCAAAAACCCTCGACATCGGCGTACAAACGCCAGACCATCGAGAAAAACCCAAATACACTCATTTGGACATTCACGAACACTAATTTTAATATAAAATAGGTTAAAACTCACAAAAACCCCAAATTCACTTTAAAAGCCGTTTTTCCGAAAAACTCGCAAGCAAAATTTCCCGTTTTAGTACAAAACTCAACGTTTAAACAATTCTAGCGGCCATAATACTTATTAAATAACTTAAATAAGTCATATAACCCATAACCACAATTTAATCTCATCAAACTATATACGTTCAAAAAAAACTAGTTTGCAATTTTACCCAAATTTCAACCATTTTAATAAAAATGCATAAACAACAATTTAGTGTGGATTTGCATGATCTAAAATATTAAAATACAATTTAAAATGTTAATAATACCTTGGATACCCTAATTAGATTTTTATCCCAAATGATTAATTAAATTCCCAAAACCTAGTTAACCAAATTAGTGTAATTATCACAATTTTCAAACTAACAATTAACAACTAGCTACTAACTTGTTTTAACATGTCATAAGAGCTTAAATAGATTATACAACCATACACCAATTTCACAAAACCCTAACTTGCATTCAAGTTCTTCTCTTGAATTTTCATCCCACAAACCACAACAACCAATTTAACACTTATAAATAAAATCATATATGCAACTAATCAACAAACAACCATGGGGCACAAAATTTATACCTCACAAATCCATGATCAAACATGAAATCTAGACCTCCAAAATGAAATCATTGCACCAAGATCCATGCATCTAAGGCTACACTAAAATGGGTAAGAACTAGATTTAGATTTTGGGATTTTTTTGATGGGTATTTGATGAATTTTTTGAAGCAAAAGAGATGGAACAATGGGGGGGAGAAAGAGGGCTGTGGGTGCAGGAATTTTCGGCCAGCAAGGGAGTGGGGGAGGAGAGAGAGGGAGGTGGAGAAAAATGGGGAGAAAAAGACAAAGTCTACACCCCCTTTTGACTTTCTTTCATTTCCCTTTTTCTTTTCTTTTCTTTTCTTTTCTTTTGAAAGGTGAGGTAATTGGAGAGAGAGAGAGAGTGGGGCTGTCAAGGTGGGGCCGGCCATGTGGGGAGGGGGAGAGAGGGTGAGGTGTGGATGTGTGAGTTAGGAAAAAAGATGAATGTATTACCCCAATTCCCATTAACACTAATTTCACCGAAAAAAAGCCTTTTTCTTCGATATTTTCTAAACCGTTTTAGCAAACGATTTCATTTCAAAAACGATATGATAAAATTTTATTTAATGTTTTATGATGTAAAAAATTTGTTTCAACTCATTCCAATTTGTAATTTTCCCTAATTAAATGTATTAGTGACGGCTTAAAATAATAATAAAATAAATTTTTTTCAGAAAATTTAAAATTTCACCAGTGGGTCAATAAACATCAAATACTAGCAATTACATAGCTAGAATATGTATATTTAATTTTATAATAAAGATATTTGCATTTTGACTTTTTACAGAAAACCCCCTTATTTTACCGTTTTTTCGAAATTTCACCGAAACGATTTTCAAAACGCTACACCAAGGTTGCTAGCAATGGAGAGTGGAGATGTAGGAATGTGTCACTATAATTTTCCTCTGATCACAAATGCCCCATGAGAAACTCAAGAAGATGAAGAGGAGGTGAGAAAACATGGTGGCATGAGCAACTCAAGAAAGTGGCTAAGTCTTTTTGTGAGTGAGAATGAGCAATGGGAAAAGCATGTGAAGAAAACAAATGAGCCAAGCATCTCAAGAGTGGTGGCCACCTCATCTCTCTCTCAATCATACACAAAAAATATCTCATTTCATTTTTGAATAAAATAAAACATGCCATACCTCTCTACATGCTTAGCAATGTACATGCCACCTCACCCCCTCCACCTCATTTCCTAAAATGATTTTCCAAAAAAAAATCAAATAATGAGGTGTTAAATCTTCTAGAAACTATTCCGTACAAATATGGAATACAACATGGTACACGTATCGAAATATATATATACGCGTATTCGTACAAAAATACGAATAACCAAGAGAGAAAATGAATAGTGAACAATAATACTAGAATATATATATATTATATATATATATATATAAATTATTAAATCAAAACTTGATTTAATAATCTGGCTTAATCCTAAGCCGCTAGTATTATCAACCGTCCGATTAAAGTCTGTGCAGCCTGTACACATATTTAATTGGACACCTGTATGTACCAACATACATCATCTACACCATATCGCATGAACCGTGAAAACCCTCTGTCTGGGACTCTAAAGACTCGTCAATACGCTGGTAGTGGGTTTAACCACAAGCACGTCAGTGGCACTAGCTGTACGTAACGGCTATCCAGGTATTGAGCGAAAGGAAGGCCGACGAGCAAACCCATCCCCTACTGAGCCTGACAGTGACAATATCTGTACAGTCCAGTCTATTCGTCTAAGAGTATCTCATATCGAGTCTAGGGGGTGGATAAAGTCAGACCCCTACTGACACGATAATTCGTGTCGGTATGTAACCCATCACCACCTGAGACACTATCGATCCTGGATCGGTAATTCTCGTTTACCCCGGCCGAGGATTTCTAGTGATGGTCACCCATGCACTGCACGACATCAACCCCTAATACCGGGAGAGACGAATCCCTGACGATCCGCTCACTGCCTCCATGTGGCTCGGGACTGTACCCAACTAAAACCTATTTGCATGACTCCTTTATGCCGTGGTAGGGTAGTAATCAAAGCACAGTGGGAACTCATACGAGACAAATGACGATCTCAGATCGACAGACTAACCTGTACACATGTCATCTGGGAACTGCTATCTGACAATAGGTATAATACCAACTAGCATTTTCCCGGTGAGTTCGTCCAGTGTACTCATAACTCAATGAGCACCAGTATACTATCTTAGGTGAACAAACTAACACCAATGGCTTGTGAGACCTAGCCACCGCCCCTCGTCGGGGTCTCTATCAGTATACACTAGTCTACACTGGAGTATCGATGCATGTTCATATCAGATTTTTGCATTTTTATACCGCCCAATTTTTATCACATTGCATATCGGTAGGTACTCTTGAGCCGTGTTTGCTAGTCAATTGCAGTATACAGGTTCTCGGCTCTAAACGGTGAAATCCATGAAAAAACACGACAAAATCCGGGTTCCTGCCAACCACAGATAAAACACGGGTCTCCGCTCTTTATCCGTCTATTGCCACACACCAGTTTAGGAGACAAAATGGCAAATCGATTGTCACCTTCATGCACAAGGCTCAATGGCAACACAAGTTCCAAGAAATCTACGCGGAGCTCAAGAAAATCTTGACAAAAGATACATGTCCAATCACCTTTTGATCAATAAAAATTCTGGAAGAAATGTGGAGAGATTATCAGAAAAGACATATACCATACTGAAGTACAAAAAAACCCAGGGAAGCACAAAAAGTTGGAGGGCCCAACTCTACCATAGGGCCGCGGATCCGCGGCATAAGGAGGCTTAGGCCACGGTTCCGCGGCCATACTGGCGCCGCAGACAAAGATTTTCCAGAGGTGTTTTGGTCTTTTTATTTGTGTTCTGGTGGTTGCCCTAGGTTTTCATTTTTCAGCCTATAAATAGACCAGAACTTTGTGAGGAAAGGGGTCCATATTCTTGTATTTTATTTTCTAGGTTTAGTTGTTTTCTTCTTCCTCTTCTCATCTCTTCTCCATTAAAACTTGTAGTGAGCTTTGTGAGTGAAGAATGATGAATAAAGAAGAACCGTTTATTATTATGCTTGTCTTATTCTCTTGTTAATTATTGTAATTTTCATTTGTTAACTTAGTTGTTGTTATTTCTTGTTGTTTCTTTCTTCTCTTTTCTTTTATCATTAAAACAACCATGATGCTTACGCTTGATCCTTGCCAAGGTGAGGTCGCAAATAGCTAGTTGTTATCTTCTAATCTCCTTCTTTCTATCTTCCTCTTTTGTTTTGTTTTCTTTTCTTTATGACGTGTGAGTAGTTTCATACTTTTTAGGGTAGGATAAGGGAAGTTTGAGAGAAGGAAATCTCTCTCACTCTTTCCTTGCCCAACAACTTAATTCGACTCCCGTTAATTGAACCACAATCCGCTCCTTACGGCACCCTATCCTACATGATAGCGGTGATTCCGTAGTGAGACCGGTTGTGGTTGAATTAACCGGAGGTTATGGCTAAGAGCCAAGAACGGACGAACAAGCACCAAAAGGAAGAACTTATGCGTTGGAAAGCCTAGCTTATACTCGCAAGTTCCTTCCTAGTCGTGCTAATCCCCGTTGTTGCCGATTACCGTAACACCGATATTAAGAGGGGCAACGAAAGATGTGGGAGACTCCTAACTCAAACTAACCCAATCCTAACCCTAACAAGCTCTCTTTACATATCATTTTAACACTTAGATAATCACAAACAAATATGGACTCTCGGACTTAACTCGTTAAAACACATAGAAAAAGATTCCCATCTCCCTGTGGACGACCCGTACTCAACCGGCTAGCTACAAGCGAAACCGTCTTGATTGCGGTAATTAACTAAACTTGAACACGCAGAATCCCCAACAATCAAATGGCGCCGTTGCCGGGGAGACGGTAGTTTATTTCTTTGTGTAATTTCGAGTTAACTTGTGAATATAAAAACAACCGAAAAACAAAACAAAAAAAATACTTTGTAAAAAAATCATATTGTTATTTTTTATTAGTTTTTGTGCAAGCGTGCAGGAAAATACGGAGTTGAAGTTCAGTGCCAAAGACGTTGGAAGATAGACCCACATTTTGCGGCTACACCGCGACGGATCAAAACGAAGCAAACAGTCTACCTTAAGATTCTGGAGCAGTTCCAGTGAGCAAATCCAGATTCAGGGTCTTAAAAACAGCAGAGGACACCCAAAACAGCCCACACCAGAAAAATAATGCCCCAACTCCCCAGTACTGCCGCGGAACCGCGGCATAAGCTGGCTTAGGCCGCGGATCCGCGGCCACTTGGTGGCTTCAGGGCCCCAAAACTTCTGTAAGTCTCTCTCTTCTCTCTCTCACTCCTCTGGACTCCAATAAATTGTGTTTTCTGCATATTTCTTTGCGCAAACTCTCTTCCCCCTTCCAATAAACTGTTCTTGTGCAGGATTCTTTGCGCCGCGCTAAAAATAAAAATTGTTTGCAGTTGATTTGTTATCGCTTTGCATTCATTAATACGGACTTAAGGTGCTTGAAACCAATTCAGATTGGTTGGGGATTTCATCACCCTTCCTAGGACCCCAGAAATCACAAAAAGCATATGCATTGACCAATGTTAAATTAAAAAATACTAGACTCAGCCCTAAGGACTTCGCGCTCAATAGGACAGAGGACTAGTTACAGGCATCGGCCGTTTATCCTATCTGACTTTTGCGGTGCCTAGGCAAGTGTGACGAAGGCAAGTGGTTATTTAATTAAGGAACTTCGCGAAAGCGTTGGATAACCTCCCACTTACCTGGCACTTATCTGGCCGCATTAGACGGAGAAGAGGCGGTTTGAGGTCCTTTTTCTAGCCCTCTGGAACAGTTAGGAGCAGGTCTAGTTGACCTAGGCGACCCTAGATCTAGGTGAGATTGTGCATATCTTATTTGTGATTGTTTAAAGCCGTAAGTCCGTACATATTTCTGTAAAGATCTTTCTAAAAAAAAGGAAAAAAATCAAAAAAAAAACTTTTATAAAAACTTGCCCTTTGTCGCCAAATCCATTTTTCACCCACCACCCATCGTATTTCTCCATTGACGTTTTCTTACCCTCACCTTCTCCGCTTTGACTATACTAAACTCGTTTAGTGTATGTCCGCTTGGACTCGGGACACTAGCACCCGTCTAGTCCGCGTTACGTTAGTCGCTACCGACTACGCGATCGACTCAGACGTCGATACTCCGTCCACTCCTCTTTCACCCCTTCCTTTGCCGGCCAACTCCGACGTTGACCGGAATTCTGTTCATACGTCTTCACCTTCACCTTCACCAACCTCTTCTTCCGCGATGTCAGGATTTAATCCGAACATCTCTTTGACTACCCCTGGATTGGCTCCACCTCCTACGGAGACCAATAACCCACCACCACCGCCTGCTGTAGCGCCGCAGCGAATCGCGCTCCAGGATCGTTTCTATCCCACCCGTTCTGCACTTCCCACCTACCTTTCTCTTCCACCGGACAATGGGGACAACTTTGAAATTAAGCCCCACTTCATCAACATGCTTCCACGATTTCATGGGCTTGAATCTGAAGATGCCTATATCTTCATCAATAAATTTCAAAATGTCTGTGCCATGATGAAAACCACCCAGCTGTCGGACGATGCTATACGTCTACGGGTCATTCCGTTCACTTTATGCGATCTTGCTGAAAAATGGCTGTATAGCACCGCTTCCCACTCCATAACCAGTTGGGACGAGTTTGTAAAAGCGTTTCTAAAGAAATTTTATCCGAATCATAAAACCGCAAGGATTCGAAATGAAATCAACCAATTCTCTCAGCTTCCTTCTGAACCCTTCTGGAAGTGCTTTGACCGGTACAAAGACCTTCTTGTTCAGTGTCCTCACCACGGTATAGAGAAATGGCAACTTTGCCAAACCTTATACGAGGGCCTGAACCCAGCAACGAAGCAGTTGTTGGAAACCATCTGTCAGGGCCACTTCCTATCGAAATCGGACGAGGAAGCGTGGCAATTCTTTGACGACCTCGCGGAGCAAAAGCTACAATGGGAGAGCACCAGACCGACTTCTTCTTCTTCTACCTCCACTTCTACCGGTCAGTCTAGGGTAGGAATTCACCAACTTGATGTCTCTATTGCGATGAAAGCTGAAATGGCTGCAATAACAAGAAAGCTTGAAGCGATAGAGAGAAAATTTTCTTCTCCTGCTCCTGACCCTATTCTCCCCCTTCGTACCATTTGCGCTTGTTGTTCCGATCCTTCTCACTTGACCGAAGAGTGTCCTTACAATCCACCCTCGCAATGACAGGATCAGGTTAATGCTGCATTTCAGCAAAGACCGAGGAATGATCCATACTCTTCCACCTACAATCCCGGTTGGAGGAACCACCCCAATTTCGCATGGAATTAGAATCAGAATCAATTCCAAGGCAATAATTTCCAAAGGGCCCCTCCGCGGCAACAACAAACTCAGTTTCAGCAGCCCTTCCAACCCCAACCTTTCCAAAATCAGACGAACAACTTTGCACCAAACAATTATTTTCCACCAAACAACTTTGTTCCGTCAAACAACGATAAGGTTTCCTCGCTCGAACGAAGTCTGGAGGCGTTCGTTAAACAATCAACTCAGTCCACCGCCAACATCCAGTCTTCCATTCAGTCCTTAGTGCAACACACTGCCGCTCCCGGGCAAAGCATCAAGACCATCGAGGCCCAGATTGCACAGCTGAACGCGACCTTAAGCGAGCGAGAAAAGGGGAAGCTCCCGTCCCAACCACTCCCAAATCCCGGTCACCCACATAATGCACATGTTGCTCTTGAACAACAGAACCATAATGTGAGTGCCGTGACCACACTGAGATCGGGAAGGATGCTGCAAAACAACATTGGCAAACGGATCAACGATGACACCCCGGCCGCTGCTTCTTCTTCTTCTTCTTCTTCTTCTTCTTCGTCTTCTGAGCCTATTCTCCGTTCTTCACAAGGCTCCCCTTCCTCTTCTTCTGCTCTGAATGGACCCACTTCTCACTCCACGAAAACACCTGTTCTGGGATCCGTTCCAACTCCACAATCTCCTCCTCCAGCATTAGACTCAACCAATTTTCAAAATGTTCCATTTCCAAACCGGTTGAGGTCTAATAAACAAAATCCTCAAATGGAGAAGATTCTGGAGTTATTTAAGAAGGTTAACATTAGCATTCCTCTTTTAGATGCTGTCCAACAAGTCCCGTCCTACGCGAAAATCTTAAAGGACTTGTGCACGAAAAAGAGGAAGTCTCAGGTACCTAAGAAAGTTTTCTTGGCTAGTGCTGTGAGTGATGCCCTTACCCAATCTTTACCGCAAAAACGGAAGGACCCTGGCTGTCCTACGATTTCAATTACCATTGGGGATAAGAACATCAACCGCGCACTATTAGATCTTGGTGCTAGTGCTAACCTACTTCCGTATTCAGTATACGAGCAATTAGGCGTAGGAGAGCTGAAACCCACGCACTGCACTCTCCAAATGGCCGACCGATCGATCACCCATCCTAGGGGTGAACTAGAGGATGTGTTAATCAAAGTAGGGGACTTCATATTCCCCGTTGACTTCATTGTATTAGATACACAGCCTGTAGCTAACCCCCGGAATCAAATTCCGGTGATACTCGGTCGCCCATTTCTTGCAACCTCAAATGCTGTGATCAATTGTCGCAATGGTTCGATGAACCTCTCTTTTGGAAACATGACGATTGAACTCAACATTTTTAGGTTGGGGAATCAGCCCGCCGAACCCAATGCTCATATACTGGACGTCTGCTCGATCCAGGAGATCACCCCAGAAGAGTGTGAATTCGAGGAGTTTCTGTTTGATCACGATAATCTTGACGCCACTAGTGCGTTTCTCTTTGAACCTGCTGTTGTTTCTGCGCCCGACAACGACTACGAGTGTTTCACGTTCTCGAACGATCTTAGCCGCGCACAACCCGAGTATGAATCCTTCGACTTTCCGGATGAGTTACCTGAACCATCCAACTCGGTTTCCTACACTCGTTTTGAACCTTTACTGGAGTCCTTTGAGTTCGAGACCTTTGCACCAATCTTGCCTTCCATCGTTTCACCTCCAACGCTCGAACTCAAGCCTTTGCCGTCTCACCTTAAGTACGCTTACTTAGGTGAGAACGAGACCCTCCCTGTCATCATCTCGGCTTCTCTAGCTTCAGAGCAAGAGAAAGCCCTTCTCGCGGTCTTGCACAGCAACAGGCAAGCTTTTGGCTGGTCCATGGCGGACATCAAGGGGATTAGTCCTCTGATCGTTGAGCATCACATTCATCTGATGGATGATGCCAAACCAGCCCGGGATCCACAAAGACGTCTCAATCCAGTCATGAAAGAGGCTGTGAAGAAGGAGATCGTAAAATGTCTAGATAGTGGTATCATTTACCCTATCTCTGATAGCCAGTGGGTTAACCCCATTCATGTTGTCCCCAAGAAGTCGGGCATCACGGTCATAACCAACGAGGCGAACGAGTTAATCCCTACTCGCACCCAAACTGTGTAGCGAGTATGCATTGATTACAGAAAACTCAACGCCGCAACGCGGAAAGACCACTTTCCGCTACCTTTCATTGATCAGATGCTTGAACGATTGGCCGGACACGAGTACTACTGCTTTCTTGATGGCTACTCCGGCTATAATCAGATTCCCATCGCTGAAAAAGACCAGGACAAGACCACATTCACTTGTCCTTTCGGCACGTTTGCATATCGTCGCATGCCCTTTGGGTTATGCAATGCGCCCGCTACCTTCCAGCGGTGTATGATGGGAATCTTCTCAGACATGGTGGAAAAATTTCTGGAGATTTTCATGGATGATTTCTCCATCTTCGGCGATTCCTTCAACGAGTGTTTGCTGCATCTTGACGCTGTCCTTACCCGATGTAAGGACAAGAATATCACTTTGAATTGGGAGAAATGCCACTTCATGGTGCGCGAAGGTATTGTCTTAGGAAATATCATCTCGCAAAATGGCATAGAGGTTGACAAAGCAAAGATTGAGGTCATTTCCAATCTGCCTCCTCCCCGATGCGTCAGAGATATCCGAGCCTTCCTTGGCCATGCTGGTTTCTATAGACGGTTCATCAAGGACTTTAGCAAGATTGCTAGGCCATTGACTCTTTTGCTGGCCAAGGACACGCCATTCGACTTCAACTCGAGCTGTGTGACTGCATTCGAGTCATTGAAACACTCACTCACTTCTGCTCCCGTTCTTTCTTCACCTGACTGGAAGCACCCATTTGAGATTATGTGCGATGCATCCGACTTTGCCATCGGTGCTGTCCTTGGACAACACATCAACAAGATGCCGCACGTAATCTATTATACGAGCCGAACCCTGAACGACGCCCAACTCAACTATACAACAACTGAGAAGGAATTCTTAGCTGTTGTATTTGCTTTAGAAAAGTTCAGGCCCTACCTCATTGGCTCTCCAGTCATTGTCTACACAGACCATTCTGCTCTGCACCATCTTTTTGCGAAGAAAGATGCAAAATCTCGGTTAATACGTTGGATCCTCTTGCTTCAAGAGTTTGACCTTGTCATTAAGGACAAACGAGGATGTGAAAACGTAGTTGCCGACCATCTCTCACGACTTCCTTCTTCGCCTTCGCTTCCAATTCCGATCAACGACGTTTTCCCGGATGAACAACTCTTGACAGTATCTTGCGAACCCTGGTTCGCAGATATTGTGAACTATTTGGCCACAGGATTACTACCGACTGAATGGTCAAGTCAGGACAGACTTCGCTTCTTATCCCAAGTAAAACACTTTTACTGGGACGAACCCTACTTGTTCAAGTACTGTCTCGACCAGATTATTCGTCGGTGTGTCCCTGACGAGGAATTCAAGAGTGTGCTGTCATTTTGCCACGATCAAGCGTGTGGCGGGCATTTTGGCCCCAGAAAGACAGCTGAGAAGATCATGCAATGTGGTTTCTACTGGCCACAACTTTTCAAAGACGCTCATGACTATTGCAAGACTTGCTCCCGGTGCCAACACTTGGGCCGGATATCCCGGAGGAACGAGATGCCGCTCCAACCGATCTTGGTTGTGGAGATTTTCGACGTTTGGGGGATAGATTTCATGGGGCCGTTTCCCAGCTCTTTCGGGAACTTGTACATCCTTCTCGCTGTTGATTACGTCTCTAAATGGGTCGAGGCTGTGCCCAGCCGGACTAACGACAACAAGGTTGTCGTTAGGTTCCTTAAAGAAAACATTTTCTCCCGGTTTGAGCACCCCCGAGCGATCATTAGTGACAATGGAAGTCATTTCTGCAACAAAACCTTCGAAGCCTTGATGCGGAAATACTCCATTAATCATAAGCTCTCTACGCCCTACCACACCCAAACCTGCGGGCAGGCCGAAGTTTCAAATCGGCAAATCAAGCAGATACTGGAGAAGACGGTTTACAAGAACCGTAAGGATTGGTCGCTGAAACTCACTGATGCCCTTTGGGCCTTTCGAACCGCTTATAAGACCGACCTTGGCATGTCTCCCTATCGGCTTGTGTACGGGAAAGCCTGCCACCTACCTGTCGAAATAGAGCATCGCGTATTTTGGGCGATAAAGGAGCTGAATCTGTCTCTCGAAGATGCGGGCAGCCATCGGAAGCTGCAGTTGAACGAATTAAGCTAGCTTAGGGATGAGGCTTACGATAGCGCGGTTGTCGTTAAGAACCGAACGAAGGTTTTTCACGATAAACACCTTTTGCGAAAAACCTTCGTACCTGGTCAGCAGGTACTGCTTTACGACACCCGACTTCACTTCCATCCAGGAAAGCTCAGATCTCGCAGGAAAGGGCCGTATTTTGTGCGGAATGTGTATCCACAGGGCGCTGTGGATTTGGAAAATCCGAAGGACGGTTCATTTTTCAAAGTAAACGGACACCGATGCAAACCGTACCTTAGCGCCGAACCAACAGAGGATCTCCTGTTCTTACAGGAGCCGGTTTACCCTGCATAATCTTCCTCTGCCTACCTCCAAACTTCGGTTATCCAGCCAAGAACAGTGGACACTGTTCCAAATAAGTTTGGGGGTATGTATAAACCATTCTGTATATATTTGTGTATATTCTTTTTCTTTTTATTTTCTTTAAAAAAAAAATAAAAATTGTGTATCGCTAACCGACATTTTTGGCCCTTCAAATGATCTCTTCATGCAACGACAGTGAGGACACTGTCCGGTTTAAGTTTGGGGGTACGCTCGGTACGCATTTCTTACCTTCGCATTCATATGTATATTTTGCATCTGCATATTAAAATCCATAAAAATCTTAAAATTTTCTAAAAATATAAAAACTTTTCTGTCAAGTTAGCTTGTGGAAGAACTCTGATTCAATATTTCGACGGTTTTTGTTTGAAAAAATAGGAATAACTAAATCTTATGTTTAGATTTTGAAAACCTAAAAGATAACTCTCCTTTGAAGTTAACTATAGCTGATATACGTCTTTACATCACACTACACGTGTCGTGAGTTTTTGGGAATTAGATGACAAGTCTTTTATGTTTAAAAACTTTTAAACAGATAAATGATTTTCTGAGGATCAAATAGGTATGTTCTGAAATAAGTAATGTCAAGAATAGTTTATGAAGTAAAGCGAATATGAAGGAATGTTATTGATGCCGTAATTGGAACTAAGTCTGAAAAATAACCCATCTGAAACTTGATTGGAATGATTACACACCGAACCCACTAAACACGTCTTTTATCCAAAAAAATAATTGAACTGCCGGTTATATCTCCGTTCGTATTAAATCATCTGATTTTCACGCCAAACTGTCTTTTGTTTTTGGACCTAGGTAACTTGAGTAATTAAGTCCGCTGGGGTGTTTCTACACCTAATGCCCTAAAATCAACTGGTTTGGGTGCATTGGCCCAAAGCTCGCTAAGAAGCCTAAAAAGTCCAGATTAAAACAAAGTCAAGCAAGTGTTCTCTCCGAGTTAAAATTCCTAACGGTTCTTTGTGTGAGAATAATCTTGATAAAAGACAGGCTTTTATAAAAAAAAATTAACGGAGATATAAAGGTTTTATTCTATGATAAAGACTATTGCACGTTCACAGAGGTGTGTATGAAATGAAAACAAGAAAAAGGTGGAGTGAAAAATACGACTTAGTTTCCTGTTAAGGAAGATAGAAATTCTGAAGTTGAAACCTTACTGGAAAACGAAACTTGAAAAATGCTTAACTCTTTATAAAACTTATGTGATCCTTTTAAAATTGTTATCTGGGCTTTATTGTGCGACATGATAACTTTAATCGATCCGTCTGGAACTTAACGACACTATTTGCACTGCACATAAAGACATATAAAAGCTGTAGTTAAATAAGAAGCGAGGTGTGAAAAATAAAGGTTCGATAGTCTAGACTTAGGATAATAGGATTGTTATTTTCTGAAACAAAACTTTAGGGTTTGAATCTTAGTTATTTTACAAAACTAGCTTGACCGGATTTTGTGGGTAGTATCCGCTGAAAACCCTCAGGAGACAACACTCCTCCTACTAGGGACACCTAGATGTTTAACGGCTTGTTGCACATGCTCAGTGCAATCGCGTTCCCTGCGAAAGTGAGGTTAGAAAATTTTTTGTGAATAAATTGGCATCGCTCGGGACGAGCAAATGATAAGTTTGGGGGTATTTGTTCATATCAGATTTTTGCATTTTTATACCGCCCAATTTTTATCACATTGCATATCGGTAGGTACTCTTGAGCTGTGTTTGCTAGTCAATTGCAGTATACAGGTTCTCGGCTCTAAACGGTGAAATCCATGAAAAAACACGACAAAATCCGGGTTCCTGCCAACCACAGATAAAACACGGGTCTCCGCTCTTTATCCGTCTATTGCCACACACCAGTTTAGGAGAAAAAATGGCAAATCGATTGTCACCTTCATGCACAAGGTTCAATGGCAACACAAGTTCCAAGAAATCTACGCGGAGCTCAAGAAAATCTTGACAAAAGATACATGTCCAATCACCTTTTGATCAATAAAAATTCTAGAAGAAATGTGGAGAGATTATCAGAAAAGACATATACCATACTAAAGTACAAAGAAAACCAGGGAAGCACAAAAAGTTGGAGGGCCCAACTCTACCATAGGGCCGCGGATCCGCGGCATAAGGAGGCTTAGGCCGCGGTTCCGCGGCCATACTGGCACCGCAGAAAAAGATTTTCCAGGGGTGTTTTGGTCTTTTAATTTGTGTTCTGGTGGTTGTCCTAGGTTTTCATTTTTCAGCCTATAAATAGCCCAGAACTTTGTGAGGAAAGGGGTCCATATTCTTGTATTTTATTTTCTAGGTTTAGTTGTTTTCTTCTTCCTCTTCTCATCTCTTTTCCATTAAAACTTGTAGTGAGCTTTGTGAGTGAAGAATGATGAATAAAGAAGAACCGTTTATTATTATGCTTGTCTTATTCTCTTGTTAATTATTGTAATTTTCATTTGTTAACTTAGTTGTTGTTATTTCTTGTTGTTTCTTTCTTCTCTTTTCTTTTATCATTAAAACAACCATGATGCTTACGCTTGATCCTTGCCAAGGTGAGGTCGCAAATAGCTAGTTGTTATCTTTTAATCTCCTTCTTTCTATCTTCCTCTTTTGTTTTGTTTTCTTTTCATTATGACGTGTGAGTAGTTTCATACTTGTTAGGGTAGGATAAGGGAAGTTTGAGAGAAGGAAATCTCTCTCACTCTTTCCTTGCCCAACAACTTAATTCGACTCCCGTTAATTGAACCACAATCCGCTCCTTACGGCACCCTATCCTACATGATAGCGGTGATTCCGTAGTGAGACCGGTTGTGGTTGAATTAACCGGTGGTTATGGCTAAGAGCCAAGAACGGATGGACAAGCACCAAAAAGAAGAACTTATGCGTTGGAAAGCCTAGCTTATACTCGCAAGTTCCTTCCTAGTCGTGCCAATCCCCGTTGTTGCCGATTACCGTAACACCGATATTAAGAGGGGCAACGAAAGATGTGGGAGACTCCTAACTCAAACTAACCTAATCCTAACCCTAACAAGCTCTCTTTACATATCATTTTAACACTTAGATAATCACAAACAAATCTGGACTCTCGGACTTAACTCGTTAAAACACATAGAAAAAGATTCCTATCTCCCTGTGGACGACCCGTACTCAACCGGCTAGCTACAAGCGAAACCGTCTTGATTGCGGTAATTAACTAAACTTGAACACGCAGAATCCCTAACAATCAATGCACAGTCTCGATACTCCCACGACTAGGGACATTTAAGGATGTTCTTATAGACCCCCAGCTCCGACATATATGATCGCCATCATAATGCTGGTAGTCAAGAAAGAATCATATGGGCTCTATCAACATGTAATAATGATGATAAAGACAAACCAGATAGCATACTATCATCTCGAGTATGACTGTTCTACCGGTATAGGTTCTCCCTTAATCATCATAATCATCTGCCTGCAATTACGATAATTGTCTTGAGGGCACTATAGCCAACAACCAATGGCTTCGAGACCAACCATCACCCCTCGTCAGGGTCTAGAAACGTATACACTAGTCTACTCTAGAGTATCGATGCCCCTTCTCGATACTCTTACAACAAGGGACATTTAAGGATGTGCTTAACGACTACCCAGCTCCCATAAGTATGATCGCCATCGTAACACTGGTAGTCAAGCAAGGATCATAACGACTTTATCAACATGTATAAGAGATATGAAATAACAAGCAAAATATATCACATGTTAGGAATATATATGCCCTAGAGGCTATTATTGTATGATATAGTGGATGCTCGAACATATAAATAGAGGACTTTCTTGCTCGACATGATAGTATGCTATCTGGTTGCTCTTTATCTTAACATGTATACTAGTATTAATATACTTTCTCTCTGATACATGTTGTTAAAACCCTTAGGATATTAGCTTGACTACCAGGACTATGATGCAAATCATACAAGTGGGGCTTGTGTAGTCCGCAAGCACATCCTTTAACAGTTCCTAGTCGAGGGAGTATCGAGATAGGGCATCGATATTCCAGAGTAGAATAGTGTGTACATTTCTTGACCCTGTATGGGGCGATGGTTGATCCCGCATCCATTGGTGTTTGATATGAAAGATTGTACACAGGTGCTCATTAGAGAATGGGTACACCGAACAAGACTCGCTGAAAACTCCTAGATGGTACCATACCTATCATCGGATAGAAGTTCTTTGGTGACACTTGTACAGGTTAGTCTGTAGACCCGAGATCATCATACTGTCTTATGTGGTTTCCACTTTGCTTTGATTTCCTCCAAACCATGGCTCAAAGGAGTCGTGCAAACAGGTGGATTATGGGTACAGTCCCGAGTCACATGGAGGCAACGAGCGATAGGAGGGGTTTCGTCTCTCCCGGTATAGGGAGTTGATGTTGCACTATGCTCGATTGGCTATAACGGCAATTCCTTAGCCAGGGCTGATGAGATTTACTGGTAAGTGCTATCAGTAGTTTCTCCAAAGGTTATAGGCTACATATCGGCATGACTTATCAAGTTACTGGAGTCTGATGATTCCACCCCTAGACTCGATATGCGACATATCAGATGAAGTGACCGGACTGTACAGTAAGTGCTGCTTATAGTCTTTGCGGGAGTTTGGACAAGCTTGCTTGTTGATCTTCTATTCTCTCAATACCTGGGTAGCCGTTACGTCCAGCTAGTACCGCTGACGGCTTATGGGTGACTGATGTGATCATTACCTACTGCTTGCTTATTGACGAGTCTTTAGAATCCCACACGGAGGATTCCTAGCTCAAGCGAAACGAAGTAGGGCACATATGGTGATATGTACGGGAGCTTGATTAAATACGAGTATGTGATACCGTATTCTAATCTCGCGATATTTGATATCAGTCAGGTTATATATGATATAACCGAATTATTGAATCAACTGTTGATCAACGGTATATGTATAAATTGTTAATATATATTTGATATATATTTGTGTATTTGATATTAGCCGGATTATATTTTATATAGCCGGACTATTAAATCAAATGTTGATTTAATAATTTGATATATATATATATATGATATATCTATTAAATAGTATTGAATATAAGACGGTCATATATGATATAACCGGATTATTGAATCAAGTGTTGATTTAATAATGTGATATACATATATATATGATATTAGTCGATTATATATGATATAACCGGATTATTGAATCAAATGTCGATTTAATAATTTAATATATATTAATATATTTGATATATATATATAAACTAATATTAGCTCACTAAACATTTTCTTCTCATTATACATATTAATATATGTGTGATGTATATAAATATATGTATATATATTATTGTATCATGGTTGATGATACATAGAACTAGGATGTATGAGAATCAAATTAGGATTAGTGATGAGTAAATATTGGATTAATTTACGAATTAGTGAAAATGAGAAATTAGTAATATTGTCTTGAATGCTTATGGAAGCATTGAGAAGCCATGACTTACCACTCTCATTTTTTTTATTCATAGATATTTTCCATGCTCATATTATCACTTCACCTAATGGACCTCTCTCCTTCTTCCATGTTCATTCCCATCTCTTTCTTCCTCTCTCTTCTCTAGGTTTTCTTTAGCTGGGAAAAATAAAAGAGAAAGAAGAAAATATTGTGAGAAAAATTCCTACTTCATCAACCTACACATAAATAGCCCTTTTAGTTTAGGTTGTTTGCTTCACTTATTCCTTGATTAGTGAAGAGGTAGCTTGAGTTAGAGTGATTTCAAGGTGGATCATCTTCGTCCTCGAAAATCTCAAAGCAAGCTCGATCCTTTTTTCAAGTGGAGACAAGAAGAATTCTAGGGACTACTACTTGGATCTTAGGGACTACTACTTGGAGCTTCAGAAATGAAGGACCTTTTTTCTACAAAGGTTGTAACCCTCTTCACTTAGTATAGAACTTGCTTTCATGTTTGGAAAACCCTAATACTCTAATTAGATTCTAGGTTAGTGTAACTTAGCACTCTAGATTTTTTAAAAATTGCATACTTGATGCTTGTATAAACATAGTGGTGGTGCTAAGACACACTTTCATGGTATCAGAGCCAAGCTAGAGCATTAGGCATTGTCTAGACGACGTTAAAGTGTTCGATCGAACTTCGAAACGCGCATTTTACCAAGTTTCTGTCCATTTTTCAAATGTTGGAATTTTTCAGATTAAAAATAGTCAGAAAATTGTGTAGGTTATTTTATGGAGCCCCAAGAGATATAAGGGCCCAACTCGACCAAATGACCACGGAACCGCAGCATAACCTAGGGTTTAACCGCGGTTCCACCGCAACTTTGGTGAGTTTGGGACTCCTTTTTCTTATGCTGCTCCGTAGTGATATTTGGCACTTTCTGGGTATTTTTAGTGAGGCTCAAGTTGTTGAGCTCTCTGTGATTTGTGGGTGTTTGATATAACGATCGAAATATTTAACATCGTCTAGATATTTATAATATGTGAAACAATATTTGGAATCCACATTAATTAGTTTTGTGAAAACTAGTTTGTGTTTTGTAAATCTAGCATTTTAGTCTCATTTCATTTGTTGCCACGGAGTTTCGATTCGGATAAAAACTCTGTCGCAATCTCATAATGTATGTGAATAGTCGCCGGGAAACACTACTAGATAGCCACACCCCATAGCCCCAACCAAGTGACTATAGGAGAACTCCGTTGCCAAAAGCATCCACTCGGGTACTCGTGGTCGCGATGTTCCGCCCCGGTGCACTTCGTTAACGGCATCGGGGGTGCGGCAATCTACTAAAGTTCCTGATGAGAATTCGATCATTTAATCGGGAATCTTGTTCAATTACCGGACTTGATATTAAAAAGTGTTTTCAATTCGTGACATAAATACAAGATTTAAAGGGTTAGGTATGAAATCCGAGAAATGAGATATTCCGGGTTTATGATGTCTAAGGAATATGCGGATTCTAATTATTGTAGTTTTTCATTTCTTTTCTGCGACCGTAAGTGTAATATGTAGTGTATCCCCGATCTCATTGCTATACGTCAACGACATTAGGAATACGAATATTTACTTACGTTGATGACATGTGATGTTATGTGTTGCTTGTGATATGTTATATTGGATCGTCGTGATTGAATAGCCGGGGGTTTTACGTGAGATGGGAGTTTTTATATTTTCATTCATGTAAAAAGTTGTATGTAATATTCTTTTATTGAGACGCTTCCGGGTTGAGGATGTTGTCACCGTTGATTTATGTTATTTACTTTTCCGCATTAGGATAGACCCAAGGCGGGGAGCACAAGTATCCAGGTTCTAGAGTCAAGTGGGAGACCATCTCGAGGACTCGAGAACGGGTCTCCTAGCTCTAGAATTAGAAGGGTAACTTGCCGCTCTTGTAAGGGTCTCGGGATGTTGATTTGGCTATTCATCACGACCATGGAATCCGTGTTTTTCATTACTGGCTTAATTTAAAACGCGGACCTCCTAGTATATCCTATATTTCATATGTTTGTTTCTGATGCCTGAGTTTTATGATGTGATTATATAACTGCGTAAGACTAATGCTATATATATGTGATATATATAATAACCGCTGCTTATGTTTAGCACCCGCGGTAGTCCGGCCCCCGCTCTGCCGTTAGTTAAGTAACCTAACGGTGCATGACGGAGCCTATGACGAATGCGGATAACATAAGCGTACGTTCTATTTTCGTTTCTTTTGTGATGTTTAGGAAACATAACTGATGGGACGTCATTAACGAGATTAATAAAAAGAAAAGAATCCTAATGATGTTGTAGAATCAAATTTTTCAAAAAGGTAGCTCTAGTTATTGTTTTGCATAGTGGTATTTCTTTATGAATATCCAGCACCTCATTCGATGAGGAAAGAGCCTAGATCCCTTCACCGGGAGTGACCTCTTTAGTAAAACTAGCAAATGCTACAACCCACTCGGTTTGTATTTGTAACATTTTCAAAAATATATAATATTAATTTTAGGAATTTTTATAATTTAATATTATTTTATTGATTATTTTAATATTAAATCTATAATTAAATGCAAATAAATAGGAAAAATTTGAGGAAAATTCTAAAATAGGGTAAATTAGTGAATTATGACATTTTTAAGTTTTTGTGATTAGTTTGACACTAATTTAGTGCTAATCGCGATTAAAATCGCTAATCGGGTTTTTTCGACTTTTTGTGCAAGACATGCACATATCACTTTTTTTTCTATACTTGTGCATTTTTCTAGCCATGGTTTTTATTTGGGTTTACTATTCTTGTGAGAAGGTTTTGGATTAAAGAGATAAAGGGAAAAAGAAAAAGAAAAAGAGAAAAGAATGAGGGTAGGTGAGAGAGAGAGGTGGACCTTTGACTTAGAACCCTTAGCCATTTCCCTCCCTCTCATTTCTCCCCCTCTTCCTCCTTGTTGCTGCTGCTGCCCTAGCCCCCATTCTCCCCCTCTTCAATCCCTCTCTTCATCTCAAAAACAACCCCAAAACCCCATGTCGGTTTCATTAAAAGTGTGCACGAGCCCGAGACCTTCAAGATGGATCAAGAAAGCATGGATTTTGGCCACTAGGGGCAACTCAAGAAAATTCTTGAGTTGCCAATTGAGGTAATTTTTGAACCATTATCTTAGTTTTAGCTTTACTTATACCCCTATGCAAGTTTAGAATCGAAATCGGGTGATTTGTGGATTTTGGTAAAAACTAGTAAGGGTTGAGGGATTTGTGAGTTGTGATGGGGAATTGAGTTCAATGGAGATCATGTGAGCACCCTAGAGCTAGAAACCCAGTCCAATCCAACCTGAAACCAAAAATACGGAATTTCTGGACTTTCATGTCGGTTTGTGAGTGCTTGTGTGTGCAGGGAAATATGGAGTATACTGGGACATTTCTAGATAAATTAAGCAATACCAGGGACCTAATTGAGACCCCAGGAGGCCACCCCTTGAAGACGAACCCCTTTGGGCATAGGGGGGCCGGCGAGGCCGGGCTTTAGGGGAATGTGGTAGGCCCCTCTGTGGTGAAATCTGTCCATGTTGCCTCCATACCTCATATACACCCTGCATAGCACCCTGGAGTTGTTTATTTGACCTGGTTTGGCCTGAGATGAAATCTAGGATCATTTTCTTTTGTTGCTGCTTTGAAATGTGAATTGGTTTTATGTATTTCGATTTCCAGATTTTGATATTTGTGTGTTATCTCGATCGTGTGACGTTTGTACGTCTATATCGAGTGATTTCGAGTTGTTTTGCGAAGGCTAACCGTAGGTTCTAACCTATAAGCCTTTTAGCGTATCGTGTTGGTTTTAGTGTGTCGTTTCAAGTGTTGAATTGGTTTTGATGCGATGCGATACGTGTGATTTGTGTAGGTACACCGCGACGATCCGAGGCGATGCGGAAGATGACGGTGACACCGACACCGACACGCAGGATACAGGTGAGTAGATTATATCTACAGGGGGAAGTCGGGTGGATGGCGTATAGCACCCCCGCAGTCCGTAATTAGTACTATGTAGTATATTTATATGTGTGATAGTTATAGTGTGTTATGGTTAGTTAGGGGTAGGAATAACTAGCGTAGTTCCTAGTTGCGAACCATAGGATAGATTTGCACCCACACGCATACACTCGTGTGTTGCTTATACTTGCGCTGTACTTGATGATATGGGATGACTTTGGAGATGAGTCGATGATGTGGGCTTTGTGCCGCGAGATCGGTGATTTGATATGATTCGTATTTGGGATACGAAATGTGTTTCTTGCGGGCTTGGGATATGTGTTTACCCCCGCGTGCATACTTCATTGATGGTATCGTTTTGTGCTAGACATAGAGTAGTACCCCAGATTATATGATCTGATGATCGTGATACCTGTTATGTGACGAGATAGTGAGATGTTGACCCGTACCCAGCTATTGGGATGCCGTACGACGATTTACCGTATGAGCTTTACATTGATGACAGATCCGAACTCATGACCTTGAGGATGTCATATGATATACTGTATCGTACGCGATACTATTGAGGCGGGATCACCGACTTATATATATCTATATATCGACTCAGATGTTAGGCGGTTTCCTTACCTGTAGCTCAGCTTGTTAGTTCGGCCGTTTAGTTTAGAGTAGTTGTTAGATTAGATTAGACTCCTACCTTTTTCAAAACTAGCGGGTCATGGGTATTTTAAAAGACAGGTCAAGGGATCTACGGATATTTAAAAAGGCGTATCTTTTCATAAAAACACCGTAGCCCCTATTTTCAAAACCCCATGATTCGTGTTATTTCAAAAGGCACCAATTGTAGGACTTATGTAGATTAATGCAGATTAGTTTTAGTTACGTCTAGTTTCAGCTCCCACTCCCCTTTTGTGGTTCGCTTTGCATCGCATTCCTATATTATGTTTCATACTATATTGTTAATATCATGCTGATAGGACACCAGCACCATTACCGATGATGCGTATGTACCACGCACACTTACTTGCCGGCTCACACACATCTTCATCGGTAATTGCCATGTCACGTACACCTTAGAAAATATTATTGCTTGACATAGTCTATTAGTTAATAGTTTAGACATTGTAGTTATTATCTGCTACTTCCTGCATACTGCTATTCATTGTTATGCCGCATTCATGGATTCTCATGCATATATTCGCTATTTAACGTGCTATTGAGGTTTGGATTTGGATTTCCATGAGATTTTCTGGATTTGGAGGAAAACCGCAAAAACACAAATAAACATATTCTCTCTTTTAAAATAAAAAGTGCGGTTTTTCCATGATGTATGAGTCGTCCACCATGAGTTTGCTGATGGATTTGGAAACCCGATTCGAGGAGACGGATGAACCGTTTCGGGTACATGGTGGACCCGGTACGGTACCCCGGGGCAAGAGGAATGTGGTGATGACGTTGAGCCTGGCAGGGGAGTACTACCTACCGGTGATTTTAGCCGACGCGTCGGATATCCGGAGGATACCGTCGTGGTCTTGAGATTTATGGTAGGGGCCGGTCTGGACTGACGGCGCCCTAGATATTGTGGTCGAGACTTTGAGATATCGGGATATTGGGATTTCGTTTGTGCCGATGCTAGGCACAGTTTTATGCTGATTTCATTATGATACCTCATCTTTTAAATTACAAGGGAAATCTCACTAAAGTTTGAAAACAGTTGCTTCATGTAAATGTATTCTGTTTTTCACGCATTCATATCTCATTCATATGCTATATTGTTATCTGAGGCACTGACACAGACACAGGAGATTGCACTCGGGTTAGATATTTACCCTAACCTTGTTATAGGCTGCATGTTTTATATTGAGGATTTCTTTTTACTGATCGTATTGACCTAGGATTATGTCTTGCTTTCGGTTTCTGCTTGTAGATATTCTCTACTCACGAGTTGGCAACTCACCCCCGTTGTGCCACAGTTCTTGCAGGTTCTGCCGTACAGGTTCTTTTGCGGCATTTCTGGCACATTGCTTCCTTGCGGGTGAATTGCATTTGGTAGGTGGTTTCTTTTGCATCAAGAACCACCATTGTACTTGTATTATTCTTTGTATCTAGAATTCCATCAACCAAAACTTGTATATTGTTTCAGACCTAGACTTAGTGATGTATTATTCGACCTTAGAGTCGCGCTTAGTAGTATTACGGTTTTCTTGTTGCTTTTGAGCTTTCTTTTGGATTTGATCCTCGCCACTTGGCGTTGTATATTATTGTTACATGTGTGGTTATGACCGTCGATTGACGAAGAGCTAGCTCCCGCTTGGGGATGCCTTTATCATTGCATATATTGTTATTCTCATTGTACCCCATTCGGGGCCAGTTTTACAAAAGAAACTCTGCCGAAATTTTTAGAAAAGACTTTACATTTTTTTTAAAATGCACATTCGGCTTAGTTATTTAAAAACCTTGATTTCAAACATGTTTTCTTCACTTCTTTAAACCAGTTTCCTTACTTATTCTTAAAAATGGTTTTAGATTTCTGGGCTTTTGGCTTACTTGGATCAGATGGAGTCCTATAGACTTCATATGGTTCAAGGGCCAGTCACGTGCTCTTCCGGGTCGTGACAAAGTTGGTATCAGAGCGCTAGGTTGACCTTGGTTCGAGTCTAAGTTTGACTATGTGGAGCCTAGGGAGTTATTTATATACGGAACTTAGGCTTGACCTTACGGAACTTAGACTTGGTCGAGGGGGTGTTATACCCGAACTTTCGTCGTATTAGGATGACCCTTGGTTGATGGAATAGGTGACTAAAGTAGAGTAACGTACCGTTGGTATGTTCCGCGGCATACTTACGACACGCCACTCCACTTAAGGAACCTTAGGATGTACATACTTTCGAGATCAGTGATTCTCTTCATATCCAGGATTATTCGTCCATTTGAGATCCCCGATTCTATTAGTTTCATGATCATACCTTCATTGATACTGTCCCTTCCTATGATCATGTATCCACTTTGGATCTGTTGTTTCCCTTCTTGCCACTGGTGTACTCTTTTGATACTCGATTGAGGTTCCTGTCACCGTGTTTGAGCGCAGTTTGGGCTGCTGCTAGGGTTACGGCCGGTGTGAGCTCGTTTGGTACGAGGGCCGACCATTGTGTTTTCTGGTGACATGGGAACGTCTCGAGCTAGTGTTGGTAATTGTGACCTCTAGTGGAGGCGAGTGCTTGGTCTTGCACCGGATGATCGGGCCATTGTTAGAGCTGCCAGTTGAGAGAGGACTGTTGATGTACAGCATACCTCAGAGATTGTGATGTCGCCTACCGTGCAGACAGATGGACCAGCTGTTGCTGAGATTGACAGGATGTTGCTTTCGGAGCTTACGAGCTGAGATTGCCGGAGCTTTCAGGCAGATATGCGACAGATGATAGCTAGTTTACCCGATTTGAGAGACGAAGGTGATTCGTCCGATTTTGCGCCAGAGCGGGCCCAGTTGAGTTGAAGATTTCCAGTGTGGAGAGTCTTACTCAGATCTAGAGCAGACCGATTCAGAGATGACCCCCAATGTGTTGCCTTTCCTGGAGGATTGAGGCACTGTTCGGCGTACAGGCGTATGAGCCAGTTGCTGCTGCAAATGATGAGATATCGCCCAGATGATTGGAGCTACTGCAGCATGAGTATGTTCTTAGAGAGATGATAGCGAGTCGCTAGTCACCGAGGATGAATGACTAGGACGTGTGGTGAGTTCGCTTACCCCGATGCGAGGTCATCAGGTGGATTGTTTCCAGCTAGAGACGACTTCATGCAGGTTCGTTGAGAGTCGATTGAGACGATCGAATGTCAGGAGCCTATTTTCCAAGTTTAAAGTATACGGAAAGACATGCAGGTGATTCTATGGACCCTCTAGAAGAATGAAACCCTAACTCGACTTAATGACCGTGTGAAAGCCTTTGAACCTTCGGGTTTGCGGCGGTTCCTCGGCGCCATTAGTGAGGCTTGGGTTGCCCTTCTACGGCTGGACCACCGACGCTGTGGCATGTACTCGATACTATTAAACTGTACCCGAGATGTGAGCTCTTGGGGGATTATGAAGATCTGACGAGTCGATCGGATGGTTCGACATCTTTCGGATATCGTGATGGGACACTGCTTGGGAGACTCCAGATGCGAGCGTAGCCGTCGGAGCGCAGTTCGTGTAGCCACGATGAGATAAGTCCGAATCAGTCGACATTTGAGCAGAGTGAAGAAAAGAGTTCGTACGAGGTTTCGACGAGATGACGTCCCACTCCGCTGACATCAGAGATGTGATATGCACCCCGAGGCGTGGTATATGGATATATCTTCCAGAACGAAGCGCGATAAGTATGCAGCCGTTCCGGAATAAGCTTTAGCTTCAGCATTGGATGACGACTTCCGGGCAATTCGGCAGGATTGAGATTTGAGAAAGGAACCTCGACAGGACCTTTCTGGAGTACGATATGAGAAGACCTAGACCAGGAGTGGTCGTATTGCGCACACCCAGCAGGCCAGAGTTCGGCATTGTCGACGAGGTAGTTGACCAGGATCGGATAAAGGAACTTAACCAGATGTGTTGCGAATTGATCAAGGACGGACGAGTGATGAGTATTCCTCCGATGGTTGGGGCGTGTTCCCGAGGACCTGTTCGTCCTGGCATCTTCTCTAGAATGATGAAGCTACAGAGTACGCGATTTCGAGTCCGTGCGAGAGACTTCAGATTGACCGTGGCCGAGAACAGTGCAGTGCGTAGTAGCTTGGCGTGACGTCATAGTGGACGACGATAGAGACTGGTGGAACAAGAGGTTCGTGTGAGACACTGACGAGCTGTCATTGCTTCCCGTCGAGACTAGAGACCTGATATGCTTACAGAGACGTTGGGATGTGACCAGTTTCTGAGGAAATATTGTGTTGAGGACACAGATGTCTCTTCAGTGTAAAAAGGTTATGCAATAGAGCCAGCCTCCGTAAAGATCGGCATAGGCGAGATCGGAAGAGACCTTGAGCAGGATTCCTTCCAGGACATTGCTGCAATGATGTTTGCACCCAGGATCAGATGTGTGACGTGCATTCAGAGAGCCAGAGGCCGACGCCAGTGATATGCTGCCTTACGAGTGGTCGTGAGGTTTGACCGAGAGGTGACCAGAGAAGTGCCAGAACGGAATCGTCCCCGTTAGCACATCTGACAGGGCCGATGAGCCGATTGACTGTGAGATTGGTAACCCACAGAGAAGATAAGGACTCAGAGTCAGAGGACGCCAGACCGTGAGCAAGAGGCAAGTAGATATCCTGCGCTGCTAGCAGTGGATGCACCGACTCCTTCGCGACCTCGAAGGAGGAACTACCGACGACGGTATTTATGATTTGTGATTTTGTGATTTGATTATCACGTATCCGTCATTTTGGATTTCGGTATTTTGGGCGTTCTGTTTGCTTGATTTAGTTTTGATGACTGAGTTTCATGATATTGGTTTCATGCACCCACTGGATATTTTTATATTTTGCGCAGAGTTATTAAATTTGAGATATTGATTGAGATTTCATGCCTACCGTATGCAGTGATTTGATTTGCACTTCCAGCGTGGTTTTCATGCACCTTTAGTGTTTTGTTATACGATTTTGGTGCACGCCAGATGCACTAAGTCGGGATTCTTCGTGCATGTCACATGCACCTGATTTTCTTTCTGTCAGGCACACACGTTGCCTACGACAGATGTTCCGTGCACACCAGTTGCACCTAGATGTTGTTTTGTACCTCTGTTTGACACATTTATGGATTTTGATTCCTTGCGCACCAGACGCATAGGATATTTTTATATATGCATTTTGGGGATTGATTTCTAGTAGAGCAGTATATTTTTACGATATTCTCTATGTGTTGATGTTTTCGGAGCCCCGACAAATGGATTATACTGAAATTGTTTTAGTAGTGGGGTTTTAAATTTAAATTCGGGGACCGAATTTCTTTAAGGGGGGTAGATTGTAACATTTTCAAAAATATAAAATATTAATTTTAGGAATTTTTATAATTTAATATTATTTTATTGATTATTTTAATATTAAATCTATAATTAAATGCAAATAAATAGGAAAAATTTGAGGAAAATTCTAAAATAGGGTAAATTAGTGAATTATGACATTTTTAAGTTTTTGTGATTAGTTTGACACTAATTTAGTGCTAATCGCGATTAAAATCGCTAATCGGGTTTTTTCGACTTTTTGTGCAAGACATGCACATATCACTTTTTTTCTACACTTGTGCATTTTTCTAGCCATGGTTTTCATTTGGGTTTACTATTCTTGTGAGAAGGTTTTGGATTAAAGAGATAAAGGGAAAAAGAAAAAGAAAAAGAGAAAAGAATGAGGGTAGGTGAGAGAGAGAGGTGGACCTTTGACTTAGAACCCTTAGCCATTTCCCTCCCTCTCATTTCTCCCCCTCTTCCTCCTTGTTGCTGCTGCTGCCCTAGCCCCCATTCTCCCCCTCTTCAATCCCTCTCTTCATCTCAAAAACAACCCCAAAACCCCATGTCGGTTTCATTAAAAGTGTGCACGAGCCCGAGACCTTCAAGATGGATCAAGAAAGCATGGATTTTGGCCACTAGGGGCAACTCAAGAAAATTCTTGAGTTGCCAATTGAGGTAATTTTTGAACCATTATCTTAGTTTTAGCTTTACTTATACCCCTATGCAAGTTTAGAATCGAAATCGGGTGATTTGTGGATTTTGGTAAAAACTAGTAAGGGTTGAGGGATTTGTGAGTTGTGATGGGGAATTGAGTTCAATGGAGATCATGTGAGCACCCTAGAGCTAGAAACCCAGTCCAATCCAACCTGAAACCAAAAATACGGAATTTCTGGACTTTCATGTCGGTTTGTGAGTGCTTGTGTGTGCAGGGAAATCTGGAGTATACTGGGACATTTCTAGATAAATTAAGCAATACCAGGGACCTAATTGAGACCCCAGGAGGCCACCCCTTGAAGACGAACCCCTTTGGGCATAGGGGGGCCGGCGAGGCCGGGCTTTAGGGGAATGTGTCCGGCCCTTCTGTGGTGAAATCTGTCCATGTTGCCTCCATACCTCATATACACCCTGCATAGCACCCTGGAGTTGTTTATTTGACCTGGTTTGGCCTGAGATGAAATCTGGGATCATTTTCTTTTGTTGCTGCTTTGAAATGTGAATTGGTTTTATGTATTTCGATTTCCAGATTTTGATATTTGTGTGTTATCTCGATCGTGTGACGTTTGTACGTCTATATCGAGTGATTTCGAGTTGTTTTGCGAAGGCTAACCGTAGGTTCTAACCTATAAGCCTTTTAGCGTGTCGTGTTGGTTTTAGTGTGTCATTTCAAGTGTTGAATTGGTTTTGATGCGATGCGATACGTGTGATTTGTGTAGGTACACCGCGACGATCCGAGGTGATGCGGAAGATGACGGTGACACCGACACCAACACGCAGGATACAGGTGAGTAGATTATATCTACAGGGGGAAGTCGGGTGGATGGCGTATAGCACCCCCGCAGTCCATAATTAGTACTATGTAGTATATTTATATGTGTGATAGTTATAGTGTGTTATGGTTAGTTTGGGGTAGGAATAACTAGCGTAGTTCCTAGTTGCGAACCATAGGATAGATTTGCACCCACACGCATACACTCGTGTGTTGCTTATACTTGCGCTGTACTTGATGATATGGGATGACTTTGGAGATGAGTCAATGATGTGGGCTTTGTGCCGCGAGATCGGTGATTTGATATGATTCGTATTTGGGATACGAAATGTGTTTCTTGCGGGCTTGGGATATGTGTTTACCCCCGCATGCATACTTCATTGATGGTATCGTTTTGTGCTAGACATAGAGTAGTACCCCAGATTATATGATCTGATGATCGTGATACCTGTTATGTGACGAGATAGTGAGATGTTGACCCGTACCCAGCTATTGGGATGCCGTACGACGATTTACCGTATGAGCTTTACATTGATGACAGATCCGCACTCAAGACCTTGAGGATGTCATATGATATACTGTATCGTACGCGATACTATTGAGGCGGGATCACCGACTTATATATATCTATATATCGACTCAGATGTTAGGCGGTTTCCTTACCTGTAGCTCAGCTTGTTAGTTCGGCCGTTTAGTTTAGAGTAGTTATTAGATTAGATTAGACTCCTACCTTTTTCAAAACTAGCGGGTCGTGGGTATTTTAAAAGACAGGTCAAGGGATCTACGGATATTTAAAAAGGCGTATCTTTTCATAAAAACACCGTAGCCCCTATTTTCAAAACCCCATGATTCGTGTTATTTCAAAAGGCACCAATTGTAGGACTTATGTAGATTAATGCAGATTAGTTTTAGTTACGTCTAGTTTCAGCTCCCACTCCCCTTTTGTGGTTCGCTTTGCATCGCATTCCTATATTATGTTTCATACTATATTGTTAATATCATGCTGATAGGACACCAGCACCATTACCGATGATGTGTATGTACCACGTACACTTACTTGCCGGCTCACACACATCTTCATCGGTAATTGCCATGTCACGTACACCTTAGAAAATATTATTGCTTGACATAGTCTATTAGTTAATAGTTTAGACATTGTAGTTATTATCTGCTCCTTCCTGCATACTGCTATTCATTGTTATGCCGCATTCATGGATTCTCATGCATATATTCGCTATTTAACGTGCTATTGAGGTTTGGATTTGGATTTCCATGAGATTTTCTGGATTTGGAGGAAAACCGCAAAAACACAAATAAACATATTCTCTCTTTTAAAATAAAAAGTGCGGTTTTCCCATGATGTATGAGTCGTCCACCATGAGTTTGCTGATGGATTTGGAAACCCGATTCGAGGAGACGGATGAACCATTTCGGGTACATGGTGGACCCGGTACGGTACCCCGGGGCAAGAGGAATGTGGTGATGACGTTGAGCCTGGCAGGGGAGTACTTGCTACCGGTGATTTTACCCGACGCGTCGGATATCCGGAGGATACCGTCGTGGTCTTGAGATTTATGGTAGGGGCCGGTCTGGACCGACGGCGCCCTAGATATTGTGGTCGAGACTTTGAGATATCGGGATATTGGGATTTCGTTTGTGCCGATGCTAGGCACAGTTTTATGCTGATTTCATTATGATACCTCATCTTTTAAATTACAAGGGAAATCTCACTAAAGTTTGAAAACAGTTGCTTCATGTAAATGTATTCTGTTTTTCACGCATTCATATCTCATTCATATGCTATATTGTTATCTGAGGCACTGACACAGACACAGGAGATTGCACCCGGGTTAGATATTTACCCTAACCTTGTTATAGGCTGCATGTTTTATATTGAGGATTTCTTTTTACTGATCGTATTGACCTAGAATTATGTCTTGCTTTCGGTTTCTGCTTGTAGATATTCTCTACTCACGAGTTGGCAACTCACCCCCGTTGTGCCACAGTTCTTGCAGGTTCTGCCGTACAGGTTCTTTTGCGGCATTTCTGGCACATTGCTTCCTTGCGGGTGAATTGCATTTGGTAGGTGGTTTCTTTTGCATCAAGAACCACCATTGTACTTGTATTATTCTTTGTATCTAGAATTCCATCAACCAAAACTTGTATATTGTTTCAGACCTAGACTTAGTGATGTATTATTCGACCTTAGAGTCGCGCTTAGTAGTATTACGGTTTTCTTGTTGCTTTTGAGCTTTCTTTTGGATTTGATCCTCGCCACTTGGCGTTGTATATTATTGTTACATGTGTGGTTGTGACCGTCGATTGACGAAGAGCTAGCTCCCGCTTGGGGATGCCTTTATCATTGCATATATTGTTATTCTCATTGTACCCCATTCGGGGCCAGTTTTACAAAAGAAACTCTGCCGAAATTTTTAGAAAAGACTTTACATTTTTTTAAAATGCACATTCGGCTTAGTTATTTAAAAACCTTGATTTCAAACATGTTTTCTTCACTTCTTTAAACCAGTTTCCTTATTCTTAAAAATGGTTTTAGATTTCTGGGCTTTTGGCTTACTTGGATCAGATGGAGTCTTATAGACTTCATATGGTTCAAGGGCCAGTCACGTGCTCTTCCGGGTCGTGACAGTATTAAAAACTACTCGATTTTAAAAGCGGAGCTTAAACCACTCCTTTTCAAATCACCAGATTCTACAATGATATCAAGTTCATTACGCTAAAGGTTTTCTTCAAAACCGGTCGTAGTCCTCCGTCATTTCAGATAAGGACTATTTTGTATTCGTGCTGTGTTTGTTGACCATAGTCAAGGCATAATGTGCGGTAGCTGATTAGTGCTTATCTGTCGCATATGATGCGATTGGATTAGGGTAGTCGTACGGCCTTGTTGACCATAGTTAAGGGTCGTGTGAGTGGGCTTAATTCAATCAAGAAATGACGGGTAGAACTTGACTAGCGGCCAATGGTTTGTTGGCCTCCGTCAAGGTCATAGGTCGTTAGGGGTAAAAACAGATATTGGGAATTTCAAGTGTTGAAATTTGCAATGAGATTGCATACCTTCTCTGAGATAGTTGGATCCCGATACCCACTGCGAGTAAGTGTTATTCCTTGGAGTGTTTTCCACTTTAAAATTAATTAATCTAGTAGGTGTCTAAGAATGGTGTTAACATGGTTATGCCCTGCGGAAATGAGGTTATTTAATTAATTCCATGTGAAAGTATGGGGAGACTCCCTCAGATTACCAATACCTGCCTGGCAGACCGATTGGCGAACTTGTAGGGTGTAATTAATCCCGGCTAGTCTTACCATTTAGGGTTTGAAGAAAGATTTGATAAAAACAGTGGGAGCCATCCTGATTAGATAAGATAATAACCAATCTAATCTTGCAAGAGCGCACGCTAAAGTGTTTTCTTCTCTCTCTCTCTCTAGGTAGAGACCATGACACGTCTTAATCAAGATAATAATATGGATGTATTGACCTAACCCGCTTATTATACTGAGCTGGGGAACGTTGGTTCCGCTTTTTCTTATGATTATTATAAGTCTGAGCAAGGAAAAAGGGGAATATCAGGCTTCCCTCGCAACCCAAAGAAGAAAAAGCATGATGATGCATCTTCTTCGGATGTGTTCGTTACAGAGAACTGTTTCTCAGTATGCTCTACGTCCTGGGTATTGGATACCGGATCAGGATCCCACGTTTGTAATTTGTTACATGGTTTAAGAAGAAATAGAGAACTGGGAAAGGATGATAAGTCTCTCGTAGTAGGGAATGGTGCAATTGTTGCAGCCAAAGCAGTTGGCGAATATCACATTGTAATACCAAATGATAATACGTTGATTTTGAACGACTGTTATTTCGTACCAAAAATGATGTGTAATATAATATCAATTTTTTTATTAGATAAAGAAGGATATAACTTTGTATTAGAGAAAAATGTTATAATCATTTTCTTAAATCAAGTGTTGATTGGGTTAGGTACGATGTATAACGGTATATACGTTCAAAATCAATTACAGTTCTAAACATACAGAACACACAAGAGGAAAAGTTCAAAAATGAACAAATCCTTCTTGTGGCATTGTAGACTTAGTCATATCAATGCGAAAAGACTAGCTAAGTTGCATAAAGATGGATATTTGAATCATTTTGAATTTAGATCTTATGAAACTTGTCAGTCATGTCTCAAAGGGAAGATGACCAAAAACTCTATTTACGGGACACGGAGAAAGAGCTACTGAACTCTTGGGACTGATACATAGTGATGTATATGGTCCTATGTCTACACATGCCAGGAATGGTTCCTCGTACTTTATTACATTCACCGATGATCTTTCTGTAAGTCGATGTCGCACATCCCACGTGTTCGCGGGGAGGTGGAATTTGCAAAAATTGATTTTTACGAGCTTCGCAACACCGACTAGAACCAAGGATCGTCCATAAACCCTAGCTAGCAAACAACATGAGATTTAACTACTCAGAAAGAATGTTATACCTCATGATACAAGTCCTTTGAGTCTTCTCCGCTGTCCTCCTCGTCATCGTACGCTCCAAGGATCGATCCGGATAGTAGCAACTTCGACGGCCTCCTCGAGTCAAAGACGATCCACCCGAGAGTCTATAGTCCGAGCTCCACCTCAAAACCGAGGTAACTAGAGAAACAAGCTTGCTAAACTTGATAGCCTAGGTGATGTAGAGTATGAATATGGATTTATTTGTCTCTTGAAACCCTAGATTACTCAACTCGTGAGATCTTAAGGGTTTTTGAAGTGAGGAAGACGAAGAGAGCTAACATGAGGAAAGAGAAATGATTTTTGATAATGATAATGATAAAAATGAGATGGCTCCCTTAACTTGACTACAAGCATGGCATGAAAAATTTCTCATCCAAAATATCTAGTGCCACAAAACATCTCACAAGAAATATCTAGTCAAATAGTCAAACCAAGTCAAGTGGTCAAACTAAGTCAAATGGTCATACCAAGTCAAATGGTCAAACCAAGTCAAGTAGTCAAAAACAAGTAGCCATGCCTCAATTATCATTTACAAAAATAACAAATACTTTCCTCCACCTCATAATTGTTTTAATCAAGTAAAAGGTCAAAACCCTAATGAGGTGTCTCCTTCTATGCCCCTCTCATCCGTATATACATACCCGCATTCGTGTTCCGAGAAACACGAATACAAAGAGACGAAACTAATCCATCAATATAATACTAGGATCCGGCTTAAACCAAAACCCACTAGTATTATCCTCCCGAACATCATACGCGCACTAGTGCACGTAAGTGATCGAAGAACTGCCGAAAAACCATACAGCATCTACACCTTTCGCCTGGTGCAGGGAAACTCTCTATGTGGGACTCTAAAGTCTCGACACTATGCTGGCAGTGGGGTTAACCACAGGCCGCAAGCAGTACTAGCTGCACGTAACGGTCCCCAGGTAGATGTCGATAAGAAGGCAGATGAGCTAACTCATCTGAACATCTACTGAGCCTGAATGTGACAATCTCTGTACAGTCTGGTATGTTCGTCTAAGAGTATCGCATATCGGGCCTAGGGGCGGTAATCGTCGGACCCCTAATAGCACAATAAGTCGTGTTGGAGAGTAGCCCAATACACCCTGAGAAACTACTGGAATACCTACCAGTAAATCTCGCTTACCTTGGCCAAGGACTTTGTGTAATGGCCTTCCGAACACAGCGCAATATCAACCCCCAATACCGGGAGAG
The DNA here is from genome assembly GCA_030015575.1 of Agapanthus africanus. Taxonomy (NCBI): domain Eukaryota; kingdom Viridiplantae; phylum Streptophyta; class Magnoliopsida; order Asparagales; family Amaryllidaceae; genus Agapanthus; species Agapanthus africanus. Next base: position 82,559,537 of record JASDDO010000004.1, on the reverse strand, counting down.
ACGAATCTTATCTAACCGCCAATGCCTCCAAGTGCTTCGGGACTGCACCCAACTACTACCTATTTACACGACTACATTGAGCCGTGGTAGGGTAGTAATCAAAGTACAGTGGGAACACACTCGAGGCGAAGTAGCATTGTTAAGTCGACGGGCTAAGCTGTACTCATGTCACCTGGGAACTGCTACCCGACGAAAGGTATAATACCCACCGACAGTTCCCGTCGAGTCCTGTCCAGTGTACTCAAAACCTAATAAGAACCTGCATACTATCTCCAGTACGACATACTGCGGGCTGTTGGACAGACCATCTCACCTGCTCGGATGAGAAGCGTATACACTAGTCTACTATGGAGTATCGATGCCCTATCTCGATAATCCTACGACTAGGGACCTGTATAGGATGTGCTTGTAAGTCCACGGTAGCGCCCCGGCCATCTAACAGACGCTAAATGCAGAACAAAAACTTTTTACAACTAGCGCTATCGCGTACTATAACCCGGATCTGCCATTAAAGCTAAACTAACAAACTACAAAGTGGATAGAAATGTTATACCGAACAATCTGAGTCCTTTGGTCTTCAACCATCATCCCACGCTTTGTTGCGGCTGCTCCGATCTCCTGAATCTCCAGTCTTCTCGTCCAGGTGGCACCACGTCGACGGATCTTTAAACGAGCTCCCGCCTCTGAACCGAGGCAACTCGGTCGTCAAGTTTGCTAAAAGAGACGACCAAGATGATGTAGAGAATGAGTAGAGCACTTTGTCTCGTTACGTCCAAAGTCACGGACGAACGGTTAAAGAAGTTGCCCTTTTGGAACTGTGATGGAAATGAAAAGAGCTATGAAATTTCCATACACTATAAACTATATCTTTTCTTAAATGAACAACCATAACCATCACCAAGTGAATGGTTTGCCATATAAAGGAGAGGAGGGAGGTGAGTGTAGGAGAGGGGGAGGTGACCATTAGCACAATGAAAGAATGAGTCATGATACACCCAGTATGAACACAATTAAAACAAAGGATGAATCATCAACTTAGTCACAAAAAACCATTAATGCAATAATCAATGCACTAATAACTCACAAGCCTAGTCACCATCCTAGTCACCATCTAGAAGCTTCCATACTCATCTCAAGAAAAGATAAATCCGCATTTAACCGAATGTTAAATACGGCTGATAGAAAACTGGAAACTGGCAACTTCCAAAAGTGATCCTGAAACGAATTTCAGGATAACCCCGTAACAGTATAAACATACCCGCATTTGTATTACGACCGAATACAAATGCAACTGAGACAAAGATATTATATCTACACATTATAATACTCGGATCCGGCTTAAACCAAAGCCGACCAGTATTATCTTCCCGAAATATGACACGTGCGAAAACGCACGTGCATTTTCCGAACTCTGCCATATAACCATACGGCCTCTACAACGTTTCGCCCGAACTTGGGAAAGTGTCTGTGGGGGACTCTAATGACTCATCAACACACTGGCACTGGGTATAACCTCTAGCACGTCAGAGGTACAGGCTGTACGTAACGGTTGCCTATGTATTGATTGGAAGGGAAGCTGATGAGCGAACTCATCCATAAACCCAACTGAGCCTAACAGTGACAATATACATACAGTCCGGTCCGTTCGTCTATGAGTATCGCATATCTGCCTAGGGGGCTGGTAACGTCATACCCCCATTAGCGGTATAAGTCGTGTCAGAAAGTAGCCCAGAACACCCTGAGATACTACTGGAGTACCTACCAGTAAATCTCCTGCCTCGGCCGAGGGCTTTGTGTAATGGCTTTCCTAGACACAGCGCGATCTCAACCCCAATACCGGGAGAGACGAATCCCATGCCGATCCGCTCACTTGCCTCCATGTGGCTCGGGACTGTACCCAAAAAAGACATGTTTGCACGACTCCTTTGAGCCCTGGTAGGGTAGAAATCAAAGCACAGTGGGAACTCAAACGAGACAAATGACGACCTCAGGTCGATGAACTAACCTGTACACATGTCACCAGGGAACTGCTATCTGACGATATGTATAATACCAACCAGCATGTTCCCGGCGAGTCCTGTCCGGTGCACTCAACCTAATGAGCACCTGTATACATCTTAGGTGATCCTACTGATACCAATGGCTTGTGATACCGGCCATCGCCCCTCGTCGGGGTCTCGACTTTATACACTAGTCTACTCTGGAGTATCGATGCCCTGTCTCGAAACTTCCATGACTAGGGACTCTTTAAGGATATGCTTACAGACCCCAGCTCCCACGTATATGATCGCCATCATACTGCTGGCAGTCAAGCAAGAATCCTATGGGCTCTATCAACATACAATAGCAAACTAAATCATGTATACGATGATAAAAACAAACCAGATAGCATACTATCATCTCGAGCATGACTGTCATATCGGTATAGGTCCTTCCTCAATCATTGTAATCACGTACCTGCGATCCAATAATTGACTTTGAGGGCACTATCTCCAACAGTGCTTATAGACTACCCAGCCCCACTAGTGTGACTTCCATCCTAACGCCAGTAATCAAGCAAAGATCCTGAGGTCTTTACCAATATGTATAAGCGATATGCTAAGAAAACACATGCACATATTGAGGTAGTATACTACCATTTTGAGCAAGACTGTTACTATATCCATGTATATCCCAAGCTCCCATTAAGTAATATACAATCCGGTATGATACAATAATGACCTCTAGGGCATATATCACTAACACTCTCAAGATTCGGACATGTGTTCTTGTTGAAACACAAATCTGAAGCTTTTGGGAAATTCAAGGAATATAAGTATGAAGTTGAGAACCGGATGGGTAAAAGTATTAAAGTCCTTCGATCTGATCGAGGAGGAGAATACTTGAGCACGGAATTTTGAGACTATTTAAAAGAGAATGGGATTCTCTCTCAGCTTAGTTCTCCATATACACCACACCACAATGGAGTATCAGAGCGGAGAAATCGCACCCTATTAGATATGGTGCGCTCTATGATGAGTATTTCTTAGTTACCTATTTCCTTTTGGGATTATGCACTTGAGACAGCTGCATACCTATTGAATAGGGTTCCCACCAAATCAGTGCCTACCACTCCATATGAGATATGGTATGGGAAGAGAACATCTCTTAAACAAGTTAAGATATGGGGTTGTCCGGCCTATGATTAAAAAGCAAAATCCAGAAAAGCTCGAGGCAAGGTCTGTTTTGTGCAAGTTTGTGGGATATCCAAAGAATTCATATGGATATATCTTCTACCACACTGAGGAAAGTGTTTGTTTCTCAATATGCCACCTTTTTAGAAAAGGAATTTCTTGTGAAAGAAATTAGTGGTAATGAGGTAGAACTGGAAGAAGTTCCAGCTACACAAACTATAACTGATAATTTGGTAGAACCGGAGGATTCAATAGTCCCAGACGAACCTTAGCCACTTCACAGATCTAGTAGGGTTCCTCATCCACCTGGGGGATACTGCGGTTTTCTCATAGACGGTGGGAGCGAGGATTGCATCATGGAAGATGATGACCCAACTAGTTTCGAGCAGACTATCACAAGTGAGGACTCTGTGAAATGGCTGGATGCTATGCGATCTAAGATGGAATCCATGTACATCAACAAAGTATAGACTTTGGAAGTTGCTCCTAAAGGGGTAAAACCCATCGGGAGCAAGTGGATCTTTAAGAATAAACTTGGTGTAGATGGAAAGGTTGAGACCTTCAAAGATAGACTTGTAGCAAAAAGTTTTCTTCAACGACCAGGTGTCGACTATGATGAAACCTTTTCTCCAGTGGCTATGCTTAAGTCCATCAGGAACCTACTTGCCATTGCTGCATATCATGACTATGAAATCTGGCAAATGGACGTTAAGACGGCTTTTCTAAATGGTGATTTAGAAGAGAGCGTGTACATAACACAACCAGAGGGCTTCGTAGACAGTGGGAGCAGCGGAAAGGTATGCAAGCTGCTTAATCAATCTACGGATTAAAGCAAGCAACACGGACTTGGAACATCTATTTTGATGTGGCAGTCAAAGAGTTTGACTTCATTAAAAATGTAGATGAACCTTGTATATACAAAAAGGTTGTAGAGAGTAAGGTTGTCTTCCTTGTATTGTACGTGGATGATATAATCTTGATAGGAAATGATGTTCCTATGCTACACTCGGTCAAGCTCTTATTATCATAAAAGTTCTCCATGAAAGATTTAGGTGATGCCTCCTACATCCTGGAAATAAAGATCTATAGAGATAGATCTAAGTGGATGTTGGGATTATCCCAATTCAGGTACATTGACACCATATTAAAGAGGTTTAGTATAGAAGATACTAAGCGTGGTAATTTACCCGCTTGCTCAGGAATCGCTCACTCCAAAGAGATGTCTCTCAAGACTGATTTGGAGAGGGCTCGCATGCAAGGGATACCCTATACTTCTGCAGTTGGGTCAATCATGTGCGCGATGTTATGTAACAGATCGGATGTAGCTTACGCATTGTGTGTGGTTAGTAGGTATCAATCAGATCCTGGAGAGAAGCACTGGACAGATGTGAAGAACATTCTTAAGTACTTGAGAAGGACTAAAGAAATATTCTTGTTGTATGGTAACGGAGAACTCCATGTGGAGTCCTTTACCGATTCGATCTTCCTGAGTGATAAGGACGACAGTAAGTCGGTCTCGGGTTTTGTCTTCACCCTCAATGGAGGGGCGGTATGTTGGAAGAGTTCCAAGCAAGATACCGTAGCAGACTCGACGATGGAGGCTGAATACATCGCTACCAATGATGCTGCCAAAGAAGCTGTCTGGATGAAGAAGTTCATTGCTGAACTTGGTGTGGTTCCTTCTATTGATGATCCAATACCCTTGTATTGTGATAACAATGGAGCTGTGGTTTTGGCCAAGGAACCCTGGTCCCATCAGCGATCAAGACATATTCTTAGACAGTATCACCTGATCCGGGAGATAGTTGATCGCCGTGAAATCGGGGTCAAGAGTGTTGACACGAAGGAAAACACAACGGAACCACTCTTGAAGGCCCTCCTCCAGAAGAAATTTAAGTGACTTTTTTGGGATGTTGGGTATGAGATACTACAACAACTGGCCTTAGTGCAAGGGGGAGATTGTTAGAAATATGTATGCCCTAGAGGCCATTATTGTTTGATATAGTGGATGCTTGGACATATATAGAGAGGACTTTCTTTCTCGACATGATAGTAGGCTATCTGGTTGATCTTTATCTTAACATGTACAATAGTAATATTATACTGTCTATTGTAAGGTTCCTAGGCACCCTCAAGAGGTCTCACAAGGCATCAACCATGCCAATTTCAAAAATTACGGTGCCGAGAAACCCTAGTGCACGGATCGTTTGCTAGAAAACTAGGCGAAAAAGCTAACTAGTTAACACTTAACTATTAGAATACGGATATACAACCTTTGTAGATCCGGTGCTCCACCTCCACGGCTCCGCAATGAAGTCTCCTCGCTGTCCAAGACGGATCCCGGGCTCTAGCGTCGGCTTCGTCGGAGAAATGGCGAGCTAGGTCGTCGATGTCCATGCCGAAGATGATCTACGTCGAAGCATCGCAAGATTAAGCTCTCACTTCCCCAAGTCATGAAACTTGTGAAGGAAACACACTCTACTACTTGGCAAGAGGTAGAGGATGAAGAAATAGGAAGTGGGTAGACTTTAGAATTGGATTTCTCACTCATTTGCTCAATTCACCATTGATGAAGTAAGCTTTTTCTTCTTGAGTTCAAGAAAGAAGAAGAAGAATTGTTATGATATGTTAATTCTAAAATGAAAAGAATAATCCATTCTTATCATCATAGAACCATGGTTTAGTTTAGAGAATTAATCATGGTTGAAAGGTATGGTTAGGGTTAAGGATGAGATAAGAATGGTGGACTAAGTCAAAGCTTCATGAAGCTTTAACTAAACAACAAAAGAAGCCACCATTCTTTTCTCTTTTCCATTTAATTTCCAAAATGAATAAATAGACAAATAAATGAAAAAGAAAACAAAACCCTAATCATAAGTTTAACCATGGTTTAATTCTTTATACTTAACCAAGTAAACATGTATCATCAAACATGATACAATCATTTGCACAAAAAGTATATCATATATACAACTTGTACATCCAAGTGAGAAAATCCTTTAAAGTGAACCAATACTAGTTAGTGCAAAGTAATATATCAAATATATAATTATGCATTAAATCATTAAATCAACACTTGATTCAATGATCCGGTCATGTCGCACACAACCGACTAGTACACGATGTATCGGCTTATCGAATCAACGCTTGAATCGATAACTAGGTTATATCGCATACAACCATTCGATACATTCATCGCGAGAATGAAATACGGTATCACATACACGCATTATTCTCGGTCCCGCACATATCTCATATGCGCTCCTATTTCGTTTCGCTTGAGCCAGGAAACCTCTGTGTAGGACTCTAAAGACTCGTCAATACCCCGGCAGCAGATGATGATCATATCAAACACCCACAAGCCGCAAGCGGTGTGTTAAACGTAACGGCCACCCGGGTATTGAGCGATCAGAAGATCGACGAGCAAGCCCGCTCACACTCCAGTGAATCCTACCAGTAACACTACCGTACAGTCCGGTCTGATCGTCTGATATGTCGCATATCTCTCCTAGGGGTGGTAAACGTCAGACCCCAATAGCTCGATAAGTCGTGTCGATATGAGGTCTATAACAATTCGAGAAACTACTGGTAACACTTACCAATAAATCTCAGCAACCCTGGCCAGGGATTTCCTGTTATAGCCAATCGAACACAGCGCAACATCAACTCCCTATACCGGGAGAGACGAATCCCCTCCTATCGCTCATTGCCTCCATGTGACTCGGGACTGTACCCAAAAACCACCATTTTGCACGCCCTCTTGGACGTGGTAAGATGGAAATCAAAGCACAGTGGGAACCACACAAGACTCTATGACGATCTCGGGTCAACAGACTACTCTGTACCAGTGTCACCAGAGAACTGCCATCTGATGTGAGGTATAATACCATCTGGGAGTTCTCGGTGAGTCCGTCCAGTGTACCCAGTCTTCACTGAGCACCCGTATATCATCTTCGATGTCAAACACCAATGGATATGGGATCATCCATCGCCCATCTGTATGGGTCGAGAAGGTATACGCTAGTCTACTCTGGTATATCGATGCCCCGTCTCGATACACCCACGACTAGGGACTTTGAAGGATGTACTTATGAACTACCATGTCCCCACTAGTATGATCCGCATCATAGTCCAGGTAGTCAAGTACACATCCTAAGGGCTTTACCAACATGTAATAGAGAGACAGTCTGTATACACGTTAAGGTAAAGAGCAACCAGATAGCATACTATCATGTCGAGCAAGAAAGTCCTCCCTATATATGTCCCAGCATCCACTACAATATACATCCTATGTACAGTAATGGCCTCTAGGGCATACATATAACTAACAATCTCCCACTTGCACTAGGGCCATCTGTAGCAGTGGTCGAAGTATCTCATACTCAACCATCCCATAAAAGTCTCTCTCTGGGAATAGGCCTTCGTGAGTGGATCCGCTGCGTTATCCTCTAAGTCTGCTTTCCTTGCCTCGATCACCCTGGAGATCAACCATCTCCATGATCAGGTGATACTGCCTTAGAATATGTCTGGATCACTGATGGGACCGGCGTTCCTTGGCATAAGCCACAACTCCATTGTCTCACAATGGTAGGAACGTAGTTCATCTCATGAACTAATATACGCCCAAACATCCTCTTTGGTAGCATCTTAAGTAGCGATGTATCCAGCCTTTATCGTCTAGTATGTCACGATATCTAGCTTGGAACTCTTCCAACATACCGTCCCTTTACTGAGGGTAAAGACAATGCCTGCGACTGACATTCAGTCGTCTTTATCACCCTGGAACACTTCCAGTGATTCTCCCCAGGATCGATTGATACCATCTCACTACAACTAGTGAGAATCCTAACATCCATTTAGATCTATCTCATAGATCCAAAATCCAGGATTTAGTTGGTATCACTTTGATCCTATGTGGAGAATCATTGTGATAAGCGGAGATTGATCGAGCGTAGCATAGGAAACTCCTTCCCTATCAAGAGTATGCCATCCACGTACTCTACGAGGATCACCACCATACTCCCTACTACCTTTTTGTATATACAAGGTTCATCTACCATTTTGATGATGTCAAACTCTTTGACGGACACATCAAAACAGACGTTCCAACTCCGCGATGCCTGCTTTATCTTATAAAGCATATTGCACACGTTTCCGCTGCTCCCACTGTCTACGAGGACCTCTGGCTGTGTACTTATAGACGCACTCTTCTAAAACATCATTTAGAAAAGCAGTCAAGACACCCTACCACCAGATATCGTAGTCATGGTATGTAGCCGTGGCAAGTAGGATCTGGATGGACTTAAGCATAGCTACTTGAAAAAGGTTTCATTATTATCCATGCCTGGTCAATGACGGAAACCTTTAACAAGTCTAGCTTTGAAAGTCTCAACTTTTCCATTTACACCAAGTAATCTTCTCAAGATATACTTGCTCCTGATGGGGATTTAACCCTTCAGATATAGCAACTAAAGTCCATACTTTGTTGGTGTATAAGGATTCCATCTCAGATCGCTAAACATCCAGCCATTCTTACAGAGTCCCTACTCTTGATGGCCAGCTCGAAACTAGTTGGGTCATCATCTCATGATGCAATCCTCGCTCCCACTGTCATAGAGCAACCGAACTATCTCTCAGGTGGGTGAGGAACCCTACTAGATCGGCGGAGAGGCTGTGGTTCGTTGGAATCTACTGAATCCTTTAGTTCTGTCAAATCATCAGTTGCAGTTTGTATAGCTGGAACATTTCCAGTTGTACATAACTGACATTGCCTGGATCTTGTCCGGATTTTGCTTTTAGATATAGGCTGGACAACCCCAAATCTTAACTAATTTAAGATATGGGCTCTTCCCATTCCATATCACATATGAAATGGTAGGCTACTGATTTGATTAGAACCCTATTCAATAGGTATGTAGCTTCTCAAGTGCATAACCCCCTAAAAGGAAATAGGTAACTCAGTATTACTCATCATAGAGCACACCTTATCATATAGGGTGTATCTGCTCCGCCCCGATATACCATCGTGCTATGGTGTATACAGAGGAGTAATGCTGAGAGAGAATCTCATTCTCCTTTAGAATAGTCCAGGATTTCCGTGCTCAAGTATTCTCCTCCTTGATCTCATCATAGGACATAATACTTATACCCGTATTGGTTCTCTACTTCTATCTTATATTCTGTGAATATCTCAAAAGGTTCAGACTTGTGTTTCAACAGGAACATATGTCTGAATCTCGAGAGATTATCAGAGAATGTAATGAAGTATAAAGAACCGGTCTTGGTATGTGTAGACAGGGGACTTACATACATCAACATGTATCATCCCAAGAGTTCATTAACTCTTTCTCTGTTTCCAGTAAACGGAGCTATGGTCATCTTATCTTTGTGACATGACTGGCGAGTTTCACAAGATGTAAATTCAAACTGATTTAAATATGCATCTAAATGTAACTCAGCTAGTCGGGTCGCATTGATATGACCTAGTCTACAATACCTCAAGAAGAATTCGTTCATTTCTGAACTCTTCCTCTTGTGTTTGTTTCGTATAATAAGAACTGTAGTTTGATTTAGAACGTCAATGCTTTTAGATAACGTGCCTGAACCGATCAACTTTTGATATAGGAAATGTTCAAAACATTATCCAACAATACAAAATTTTATCATTTCTTTACTAATAAAGAGACTGATATGATTTTGTATATCAGGTTCGGTATCTAATAACATTCATTCAGAATCAATGTATTGGTAATACAGGGTGACAGTGACCGACAGACTTGGCTGCAACACTTGCCCCGTTTTCTGCCTCATGAAACTTATCACCCGTTCTCAGTTTTTCTACCCTTTTGTAGCCCTATGTAACATCTTACATATCTGGGATCCTGATCCGGTATCAAATACCCAAGATACAGAGGATACTGAGAAACAGTTCTGTGTAACGAACACGCCCGAAGATGATGCATCAGCATGCACTCTCTTCGTTTGGGCGGAACGGGAATTCTGGTATTCCCCAATTTCCTGCTCTGTCTTATAACAATTATAAGTTGGAGCGGGACCAACGTTCCCCAGCTCAGTATAACAAGCGGGTTCGGTCAATAATCCGTTTTATTATCTTGATTAAGGCGTGATATGGTCGCTACCAGGAGAGAGAGAGAAGAAAACACTCAGCGTGCGCTCTTGCAAGAATAGATTGGTTATTATTTTATCTAATCAGGATGGCTCCCACTGCTTTTTATCAAATCTTCCTTCAAACCCTAAAAGGAAAGACTAGCCGGGATTAATTACACACTACAAGTTCGCCAATCTTTCAGCCAGGCCAGTGTCGGTACTTTGAGGGAGGTCCCCCGTGCTTTCGCACGAACCTAATTAATGTAAACCTCGTTTTCCCAGAGGCGTAACCCCGTTGACACCTTTCTAGACACCTACTTGATCGGCTAATTGTAATGTATAAAACTCTCCCAGGAGTAACTCTTACTCGCAGCGGGTATCGGGATCCAACTATCTCATAGAAGGTATGCAATCTCATTGCAAATTTCAACACTTGAAATTCCCGATAACATTTTACCCCGAACGATCTATGACCTTGACAAGGTCAACAAACCATAGACCGCAAGTCAAGTTCAACCCGTCATTTCTTGATTGAATCAAACCCACCCGCACGACCCTTGACAAGGTCAACAAGGCCGCACGACTACCCTAACCCAATCTGCATCATATGCATAAACAGATAAATACTGGTTAGCTACCGCACACTGCGCCTTGACAAGGTCAACAAACGCAGCACGAATACTAAACAGGACTTATCTGAAATGACGGAGGGCTACGCTAGATTTTTCTGAAAACCTATTGCGTAATGAACTTGATATCGTTGTAGAATCAAATGAAGTTTTGAAATGGAATGATTTTGAGGCTTTTCTAGTTTTGCTAAAGGAGTCACTCCCGGCGAAGGGATCTCGGTCCTTTCCTCGTCGAATGAGGTGCGGGATATATCATATATATCGCTGTGCAAAGCAAAAACTCTTAAAAGCAATCAAAAGACAAACCGAATATGTAGCATCTGCCAGTTATTGCTAAAGGAGTCACTCCCGGTGAAGGGATCTCGGTCCTTTCCTTATCGAATAAGGTGCAGGATATATCACATATACCGCTGTGCAAAGCAAGAACTGTAGCTACCTGTTTTATTTTGAAATTCGATTCTACAACATCTTAGGTTTCTTTTATTTCATTAATCTCATTAATGAATTCCCATCATTTAAAGTACCTAAACATCACAGATAAATACGACGTACACTTATGCCATCCGCATTTGCCTCGATGTCCCCTCGTGCACCGTTAGGTTAGGTAACTAACGGCAGAGCGGGGCAGGGCTAGCACGGGTGTAAAACATAAGTAACGCCTATATAATATATCATATATACTGTATACTGTATCTATCACAGAACATCACATGATCACATCACAGACATCGCAGCAGAAGAAACATATGAAATATTGGATATACTAGGACGTCCGTGTTTTCAATACGAGCCAGTATAAAACACGGATTCCACGGTCGTGATGAATAGCCAATCCCACACCCCTAGACCCCTACGAGAGCGGCAAGCAACCCTGCCAATTCTAGGGTTAGGAGACCCGGACTCGACTCCTCGAGTTGGTCTCCCACTGGACCCCAGAACCCGGTTACTTGTGCCCTCCTCCTTGGGTCTATCCTAGTGCAGAAAAGTAAATAATATACAAACGGTGACAACTTCCGCAACCTGGAAGCGCCCCAATAAAAAGAATATTACATACAAGTTTTTACATGAATGAAAATGAAAAACACTCATCTCACATAAAAACCCCCGGCTATTCGTACACGACGATCCAATATAACATATCCAGCAACACATAACATCACATGTCATCAATGTAAGTAAATATATGCATCCCAATTGTCGTTGACATATAGCAACGAAACCGGCGATATCACATATTACACTTACGGTCACAGAAAAGAAAGTGTAAAACTACAACACTTGGAATCCGCAACCATCTCAGACATCGCATGCCTGACCAAATGAATTACTTAGACATCGCTTGCCTAACAATTATAAACCCCGCATTTTAGTCTCAAAATCGAAAACTATTTTCAATATTAAGTCGGGCAATTCAACAAGATTCCCGACATCCTGATCGAATGCTCGTCGCAAACTTCAGTAGGCGGCCGCACGCCCGATACCGTCGACGAAGTGTACCAAGGCGGAACACCGCTACCGCGAGCACCCGGACGGATGCTTTCGGCGACGGGGTTCTCCTACAGTCACTTGGTCGGGGCTATGGGGTGTAGCTGTCTATTAAGTTTACCCGGCGAGTATCCGCGTACGCTACGTGATTGCGACAGACTTTTGATCACATCAAAATTCCGTGGCAACCGATCAAGTGAGACTAAACTGCTATGTTTATAACATTCATTTAGTTATCTCATAACAATTTGTGAATTCCAATTATTGTATCACATTCCGGATAAATAGAAAATGTCAAACTTTCCGATCAAACAATCGAACACCCAAGTTTTCCCGATACAGATCAACACATGAAATATGAGTCTAACAACATTCAGTTCGTGCCTCAGTACCAACGGTCCAGCCGTAGAAGGGTCAAGCCAACGCCTCACATGTGGCACGCCGTACTGCCCCAAACCCGAAGGTTCAAAGGGCAGTTCAAGACGGTCACATAATCGAGTTAAGGTTTGTTGTCTTCTAGAGGGTCCATCGCGTTACTTGCACTACTTAGAACGTCGTTAAACTACGGAAAAATCCAACACTTGGAAATTTCCCGACAGGGGAAAAATTGGGTATTTATATCCGGTCGAACTTTTTAACATATTCTAAAATTTATCCGGAAAGCCAAATAGACAAAATTTGATACCCCGATCGAAACACCGAATCCCCAAAACAACTCCAGAAAATTCAACTCTTGAAAAAATATCAAAAATACCCAGGAAAACCAGCATAGCATATTATGAATTACTGTACAAATTTGGATGCCACAAACGACAAAACGGCCGCGGTTCCGCCGCACGAGCCATGCTCGTGCCGCGGAAACGCGGCGCATTGATGGAATCAGGCATACGAATTTTGCAGTATCCCTTAGAATTTCCTGCTGATTTTACTGAATATTTTTAATATGGAAAAATCCCAATTTTTGAAAAAAGGACAGAGAGCATGTTTTGAGACGGGTTTCGGGTTCGTTCGGGTTTCAGATTCCGTCTGGACTTCGCCTAAGACTCTAGCTAGGCTCTGATACCACTATAGGGTTCCTAGGCACCCTAAAGAGGTCTCACAAGGCATCAACCATGCCAATTTCAAAAATTACGGTGCCGAGAAACCCTAGTGCACGGATCGTTTGCTAGAAAACTAGGCAAAAAAGCTAACTAGTTAACACTTAACTATGAGAATACGGATATACAACCTTTGTAGATCCGGTGCTCCACCTCCACGGCTCCGAAATGAAGTCTCCTCGCTGTCCAAGACGGATCCCGGGCTCTAGCGTCGGCTACGTCGGAGAAATGGCGAGCTAGGTCGTCGATGTCCATGCCGAAGATGATCTACGTCGAAGCATCGCAAGATCAAGCTCTCACTTCCCCAAGTCATGAAACTTGTGAAGGAAACACACTCTACTACTTGGCAAGAGGTAGAGGATGAAGAAATAGAAAGTGGGTAGACTTTAGAATTGGATTTCTCACTCATTTGCTCAATTCACCATTGATGAAGTAAGCTTTTTCTTCTTGAGTTCAAGGAAGAAGAAGAAGAATTGTTATGATATGTTAATTCTAAAATGAAAAGAATAATCCATTCTTATCATCATAGAACCATGGTTTAGTGTAGAGAATTAATCATGGTTGAAAGGTATGGTTAGGGTTAAGGATGAGATAAGAATGGTGGACTAAGTCAAAGCTTCATGAAGCTTTAACTAAACAACAAAAGAAGCCACCATTCTTTTCTCTTTTCCATTTAATTTCCAAAATGAATAAATAGACAAATAAATGAAAAAGAAAACAAAACCCTAATCATAAGTTTAACCATGGTTTAATTCTTTACACTTAACCAAGTAAACATGTATCATCAAACATGATACAATCATTTGCACAAAAAGTATATCATATATACAACTTGTACATCCAAGTGAGAAAATCCTTTAAAGTGAACCAATACTAGTTAGTGCAAAGTAATATATCAAATATATAATTATGCATTAAATCATTAAATCAACACTTGATTCAATGATCCGGTCATGTCGCACACAACCGACTAGTACACAATGTATCGGCTTATCGAATCAACGCTTGAATCGATAACTAGGTTATATCGCATACAACCATTCGATACATTCATCGCGAGAATGAAATACGGTATCACATACACGCATTATTCTCGGTCCCGCACATATCTCATATGCGCTCCTATTTCGTTTCGCTTGAGCCAGGAAACCTCTGTGTAGGACTCTAAAGACTCGTCAATACCCCGGCAGCAGATGATGATCATATCAAACACCCACAAGCCGCAAGCGGTGTGCTAAACGTAACGGCCACCCGGGTATTGAGCGATCAGAAGATCGACGAGCAAGCCCGCCACACTCCAGTGAATCCAACCAGTAACACTACCATACAGTCCGTTCTGATCGTCTGATATGTCGCATATCTCGCCTAGGGTGGTAAACGTCAGACCCCAATAGCTCGATAAGTCGTGTCGATATGAGGTCTATAACAATTCGAGAAACTACTGGTAACACTTACCAGTAAATCTCAGCAACCCTGGCCAGGGATTTCCTGTTATAGCCAATCGAACACAGCGCAACATCAACTCCCTATACCGGGAGAGACGAATCCCCTCCTATCGCTCATTGCCTCCATGTGACTCGGGACTGTACCCAAAAACCACCGTTTTGCACGCCCTCTTGGACGTGGTAAGATGGAAATCAAAGCACAGTGGGAACCACACAAGACTCTATGACGATCTCGGGTCAACAGACTACTCTGTACCAGTGTCACCAGAGAACTGCCATCTGACGTGAGGTATAATACCATCTGGGAGTTCTCGGCGAGTCCGTCCAGTGTACCCAGTCTTCACTGAGCACCCGTATATCATCTCCGATGTCAAACACCAATGGATATGGGATCATCCATCGCCCATCTGTATGGGTCGAGAAGGTATACGCTAGTCTACTCTGGTATATCGATGCCCCGTCTCGATACACCCACGACTAGGGACTTTGAAGGATGTACTTATGGACTACCATGTCCCCACTAGTATGATCCGCATCATAGTCCAGGTAGTCAAGTACACATCCTAAGGGCTTTACCAACATGTAATAGAGAGACAGTCTGTATACACGTTAAGGTAAAGAGCAACCAGATAGCATACTATCATGTCGAGCAAGAAAGTCCTCCCTATATATGTCCCAGCATCCACTACAATATACATCCTATGTACAGTAATGGCCTCTAGGGCATACATATAACTAACATCTATATGATACATGTTGATAAAGCCCTTAGGATATTAGCTTGACTACCAAGACTATGATGCAGATCATACTGGTGGGGCTTATGTAGTCCACAAGCACATCCTTTAACAGTTCCTAGTCGAGAGAGTATCGAGACAGGGCATCGATATTCCAGAGTAGACAAGTGTGTACGTTTCTTAACCCTGTATGGGACGATGGTTGATCCCATATCCATTGGTGTTTGACATCAAAGATTGTACATATGTGCTCATTAGAGAATAGGTAAACCGAACAGGACTCGCCAAGAACTCTTAGATGGTACCATACATATCATCAGATAGCAGTTCTCTGGTGACACTTGTACATGTTTTTCTGTGGACCTGAAATCGTCATAGAGTCTTATGTGGTTACCACTGTGCTTTGATTTCTTCCCTACCATGGCTCAAAGGAGTCGTGCAAACAGGTGGATTTTGGGTACAGTCCCGAATCATATGGAGGCAATGAGCGATAGGAGGGGTTTCGTCTCTCCCGCTATAGGGAGTTGTTGTTGCGCTATACTCAATTGGCTATAACAGCAAGTCCCAGGCCAGGGATAATGAGATTTACTGGTAAGTGTTATCAGTAGTTTCTCGAAAAGTTATAGGCCACACATCGGCATGACTTATCGAGTTACTGGGGTCTGATGATTCCATCCCTAGACTCGATATGCGACATATCAAACGAAGAGACCGGACTGTACGGTAAGTATTGCTTATAGGTTTTATGGGAGTTTGGACAGCCTTGCTTGTTGATCTTCTATTCGCTCAATATCTGGATAGTCGTTACGTCCAGCTAGTACCGCTGACGGCTTGTGGGTGACTGATGTGATCATTACCTACTGCTGGCGTATTGATGAATCTTTAGAGTCCCACACAGAGGTTTACTAGCTCAAGTGAAACGAGGCAGGGCACATATAGTGATATATACGGGAGCTTGATTAAATACGAGTATATGATACCGTATTCTAATCTTGCGATATTTTATATCAGTCAGGTTATATTTGATATAACCGGATTATTGAATCAAGTGTTGATTCAATGGTATATGTATATGTTGATAATATATATTTGTGTATTTGATATTAACCGGATTATATTTTATATAACCGGATTATTAAATCAAGTGTTGATTTAATAATTTGATATTATATATATATATATATATATATATATATTAACTAGTATTGAATATAAGACGGTCATATGTGAAATAACCGAATTATTGAATCAAGTGTTGATTTAGTAATGTGATATACATATATATATGATATTAGTCGATTATATATGATATAACCGGATTATTGAATCAAGTGTTGATTTAATAATTTAATATATATTAATATATTTGATATATATATATATATATATATTAACTAATATTAGCTCACTAAACCTTTTCTTCTCATTATACATATTAATATATATGTGATATGTATATATATTATTGTATCATGGTTGATGATACATAGAACTAGGATGTATGAGAATCAAATTAGGATTAGTGATGAGTAAATATTGGATTAATTTATGAATTAGTGAAAAATGAGAAATGAGTAATATTGTCTTGAATGCTTGTGGAAGCATTGAGAAGCCATGACTCACCACTCTCATTTTTTTTATTCATAGATATTGTCCATGCTCATATTATCACTTCACCTAATGGACGTCTCTCCTTCTTCCATGTTCATTCCCATCTCTTTCTTCCTCTCTCTTCTCTAGGTTTTCTTGAGCTGGGAAAAATAAAAGAGAAAGAAGAAAAAATATTGTGAGAAAAATTCCGACTTCATCAACCTACACATTAATAGCCCTTTAGTTTAGGTTGTTTGCTTCACTTATTCCTTGATTAGTGAAAAGGTAGCTTGAGTTAGAGAGATTTCAAGGTGGATCATCTTCGGCCTCAAAGATCGCAAAGCAAGCTCGATCCTTTCTTCAAGTGGAGCCAAGAAGAGTTCTAGTGACTACTACTTCGTGCTTAGTGACTGCTACTTGGAGCTTAGGGACTGCTATTTGGAGCTTTAGAAGTGAAGGACTTGGTCTATAAAGGCTGTAACCCTCTTCACTTGGTATAGAACTTGCTTTCATGTTTGGAAAACCCTAATACTCTATTTAGATTCTAGGTTAGTGTAGGTTACACTCTAGATTTTTTTAAAATTGCATACTTGATACTTGTAAAAACCTAGTGGTGGTGCTAAGACACACTTTTAAAAGGAAAACCAAAAAGCATAATATCATATTGAGCAAGATTGTCCTGTACATACATATCCCTAACATCCTATTCAATGAAGGCCTCTAGAGACTTAGTTTGTCTTTATCTTAACATGTGAATATGTTATACTCAATATCACATATGGCGGACACGTATTGATAAAACCCATAGGATTTTGCTTGACTACGAGCGTTATGATGGCGATCATACTTGGTAGTCCATAAGCATATCCTTAAAGGTCCCAAGTCGCAGGAATATCGAGACCGGGCATCGATATTCCGGAGTAGACTTGTGCATACGTTTCTAGACTCCGACGAGGGGCGGTGGTTGGTCCCACAGCCATTGGTGATATCACCTAATATTGTTTACAGGTGCTCACTAGGGGTGTGTACACTGGACGGACTCATTGAGAACCTCTAAATGGTATTATACCTATCATTAGATAGCGGTTCTCAGGCGACATAAGTTCAAGTTAGTCTTTGGACCTAAGATCATCATTTGTCTCATCTGAGTTCCCACTGTGCTTTGATCACTACATGTAACATTTCAGAAATACAAAATATTATTTTTGGAATTTAAATAATAAAATAATTTATTCACGAAAATTATTCGAGTATGAATTTGGGGTTTTCGTAAAATGGTATAATTATATATACCAATATTTGAAAAATAATTGGAATTAATATGAATTATTAATTATAAAGGTATTTATTGGATTTGGACATTTTATAAATAATTATGCAATTAATTATATGCAAGTTTATATTAAACTTGATTAGTGCACTACTAATCATGATTAAGACAAATCAACTTTGTATAAACCATGGCTAGTGCACCATGACATGTTGTGTTGATTCATGCATGGCTTCTTGGTATTTGTAGACTTTGGTTTTTAAATGAGAGAGGAAAAAAGACAAAAGAAAAAGAAAACAAAAGTTGGCATGGAGAGGGGACATGGGGGCATGGGCATAAGAGTGAGAAAGAGAGAGAGAGAGAGAGGGGGATGGCCCATGACCATAGCTCACTTACCCCATTCCTTCTTCATTTCATTCTTCCTTCAACTCCTTCATCTTCATCTCATCGTCCTTCCTCCACCTCACTACCTATGGGAATCATATCCAAAACCTCATCAATACCCATGGGTTCCTTCACAAAAAATGTGCACCACCTCATTCTACACCCCATAACAAGATCAAGTTTGGATTTTAAGGACTTTCAACCATCTTAGAATTTTCTTCAGTTGCTCCTAGAGGTATAACCTTCACTTTTCTTCTTTTTATTTAATTTCTTAACCTCCTAGTTATGTTTAGAGTTCGATTATGCTAGATTAGCGACTTTGGAAATTTCTAGGATGTTTCAGTGGGTAATTTGAGTAGTAGAGATTTAATTGAGCTTTAGTTAGTGAAGTAGATATTTCTAATGTGTCCACGAAACGAAAAAGGGTATCAGTAATGTTATATTATTATTTCGCATTTCTACAATCTATACATATATTGCATGCATATGTAATGATTGTACTCTTATCTAGGTTTAATGATGACAACCGGAGCAGCGAGGGGCAGCAGGAGCACCAGCTGCGGCAGCGGCAGAGGTAGTGCGGTTCTGCCGTCCAGAGAGCCGTGTAGGGAGCTTCAGAGGGCCGGTCTTGCACCCCGATCGGTATCCCCTTCGGATGACTCCTTTTGTATGGACTTTGCAACACATCCAGGTATATTGCGCGCATATTCATTTTGAATGTAATATTATAGATATACACACATATTTATTTCAAAATTACTTATATAGTCAATGTTTAATTGTCTAGCTGTTGGTGGTACGTCCACATCAGAGGCAAAGGCCACTACCGCACCTGCCGGTATGTTTATATATCCTATAGTGCATGCATATTGATTTAGAATATTATATCATAAATATACACATTCTTTTTTCTCTTACTTAAATAATCATTTTTTTATTGTCAGGTGGTGCCTCCACATCTCAGACAGAGGCTACCACCGCACCTGTGGGTATGTTTATATATCCTATATTGCAAGCTTATTGATTTAGAATGTTATATTATTGATATACATATTCATTTTGCAATTACTTATATAATCTATTTTTAATTGTTTAATTATAGGTGGTGCATCCACATCTGGCGCAGAGGCCACTCCGACCACATCCGTACCCTTCGCTCAGTCTGCAGGTTAGTATGAATAAATATAAAATATTTATTCATTTTACATATCCTCTAAGAATAAACATGAATTTCATGTAATTTTATCGTCAATGTTTATTTTCTAGTTGGAGGGGATTCGTCCACGTCCGGGTCACCGGTTGTTCCTTACCGGAGGAACTATCGTCTCGCTCCTGCTGCTGCCCGGGCCTAGGTTCGTGCTATTATCGCCGGAGGTATATATCGCACTTCAATTTTCGTTAATCCTTGATTTTTTAATACCACTTTGTCTTAATATTTCTTGTCTTGATATTTCATGTAGATGCAGAACAGCCCCATCCCAAGAGGGGGACTCGAAGGCCGAATCAGTCCCACAAGCTGAGGCCCGATAGAGCTAGGGGGGAACCATTCCCCCTCTTCTTTACTCCCGATTATCGCTATACTGGCGATTATGCCGAGAGATTCGGCCGGTATATAGAAGATGAGAGCCGTATCCAAAAGAAGTATTCACTTCATGTTGATTGGGGCGATCAGCATCGGTGCTCATTTGCCCTCTTCTAGGATCAGGCTCGGGTATTAATATATATTTTCATTTGACTTATCCAATATATTTATTATTATTTAACTCTTGCGGGTTAAATACTTTTTTTGTATTTGCAGTTGGATTACGACTTTCGGCATGTACCCGACCCTGATCACCCAGAGAGACTGCTCGATCTTCATGCTATGTATCTGGGCATGATGAAGAACATGCAATCAAATGTCTGATACAATAGGAACAAGCTGAAGATCGACCGCTATTTGGTATGGTTGGTGACCCCCGAGGCAGAGAGAGCGGCTCTCTTACATACTCCGGCCTTTGCGAGAGTCGATGTAGATACATGGCCTCTCTTGTGCCAATATTACGACTCTCAGCACAAACAGGTTTGTACTTTAAATATAATTCATTGTTTAGTATATAATTTATTTTTTTGTATTGCTTAATTAGAAACTAAATCTGAATGTGTTGTGCAGAAACAGGCCGATCAAAATAAGGAAAATAGGAAGTCGGGGAAGAGGGGTCGCCCCACTTATACAAGTGGTTCGAGGAACATTACCCATGCCATAGAGGTATCGGTAAATTACAATAGATCTATTTTGATATAATGTAATATTAAGAGTTATTTTATAATATATGTAAATTTTTGGCGAATTGCAGAGAGATCAGACCCTGGCGTAGGGTGGTACACCGAGCATGCTGACCGCGTAACTTGTCGTCCACGGCATCTCGACAGATCCCGCCACGGGCGAGCTTCGATTCTCCGATACCTCTACCCAGGAGTAGTGTTAATATTTATTCTAATTCGAATGAAATTTTTGTTTTGATATGTTCAAATTTAAATGATATATTTATATTTTAATGGTTAATGTGACTGTTGGAGCGGGTGGTGGAGCAAGAGGAGGTATCGGGGATCGATTTTAGTGGATAGAACGATCCGATGCTACTAACCTCGGTCCTAGAGGCCACACACGGAAGGCACCACGGAGGTTGGAAGAGAGGCCGGGGACTGGGTCCTAGCAGGGCCCACATGAGATTGGTCTCCACTCCAGCGATTACTTCCCCTACCCCCCGTAAGCGACGTTTGGAGAATGATGTTGCCGCCTTGAAGACCACCGTCGAGAAGTTGAAGGAGATGTTGGTACGTATATTACTTAATAGTAAAATATTGTATCACATTATAGATAGTAACATATGCAATATTAGTAGCTTGAGCTTATTTGGTTGTAGACTTTGTTTTGATTAATCATACTTAATTAAAACTATCTAATTAAAATAAACTTCGGTTTTCCAAACTAGATACCCAAACGAGGCTTAAGTCCCTAAGTATTTTCATATTGGGGTTTCGCAATAACCTGATAATGATACGAATTCGACTATAATATAATACACCGTTCTTACCCGTTTATTTCACACAAAATTTAACAAATACGACAAGCTATTTCGGCTGCGGCTCCACATGCATCTCCTTCGGCCGTGGCTACGCAAGCCACTACCTCGGCTGCGGTTACATAGGCCGCTCCTGCAGCTCTAGAGCCCACTCAGACTCCCGCACAGTCCGCTCCTTCATTAGTCGGGTTTTTGACGACTTATGGCTGCACCGAGGAGATGTGCCACATTACGACGATTATCAGAGATGGAGGAGCTGGACCGAGATATGGTAGCTTTTTTATATTTTTGAGGATGTATGTACTTATATGATACATATTGTATATATTTTGGACGATATTAGTGGTTGTTTGCTTTTTCACGATTATTTAGATTGATATCGTATTCTGTTTGTTTAATTCTTTTATATATTATGCGTGAGATGTTGGTTATGAATATTTCTGTATTTGGTTATATGATATTTATATTATTGTGCACAGGACGGGAGAAAAACAGGAAGCCTATTTTTTTTTTAAAAAAACCTGATATTGTGTCCCTACGGATTAATTCGTAGGGCCATCTGTTGCCCCTACACAGTTAGCCGTAGGGACAAAATATCAGGATACCTGATATTTTGTCCATATGGACTCAGTAACAGGGGTAAAAGATGCCCCTACGAATTAATCCGTAGGGTCATCTATCAGGCCTTACGGATTACTACAGAAAAGCAAGTATTTTATTTTATAAACCAATAAATTAAATAAAGATTATGTCCATACGGAGTAATTCGTAAGGATAAATGCCCCTACGGAGTAAGACGTAGGGGTAATTATTACTCCGTAGGGGCATGTTCAGGGTGAAGACTTGCACCTGCGGCCTTTGGACCTACGGTGGAGTTTTATGTCCCTACGGATATATCCGTAGGGGCGGTGATTTGCCCCTACGGCTAAATCCATAGGGACAACCCATTATTGTAGTAGTGACATGATCTTAGCCAATCAAGTATATCCATATATATATTCTTGAGGAGAGGGTGAAAATAAATAAGTATTTCCCTGTCAAAGTTGGATATTGTCTATTCTATCATAACGGATCAAGGTTTTGTAAAATTTTGAGTCTAGCTTTTGTAGAAATTTGGATTGTTTGCATGCAAATTTCGGCTTATGCATAATGTTTAAGATATTGTAGAAGCTTAGTGTTTTTTATCTCACAAGACACAAACATACACATTCACATTCTTGATCTCAGGAGAAGTACTTTACTATTTTTATTTTTGTACTTGGTGTTTTAATTCATTGATGATAATTTATTTGTGCTCATGATGTTCTTGTAGGTCATTTTTTGTCCCCATGATTTCCGTTGATAACCAGATGCAGAAACACTTGTATTCGTCAACCGAAAGAAGGAGAATCACTACTACAAATAAGGGTTGCCCCTACGGATTTATCGGTAGGGGCAACCCCCTGCCCTTATGGAGATGTACGTAGGGGCGAAAAAAGACCCCGTAGGTGCAAAGGCCGCAGGTGCAAGTTGAAGCCCTGAACTTGCCTTTACGGGCAAAATCTTGCCCCTACGGAGTTCTATGTAGGTCATGTTTCACCTACGAATTAGGCCGTAGGGTAAAAAAAGTTATATTATTTACGGTTTTTTTAAATATATTAACTGTACCTACGGAGATAGCCGTAGGGCCACGTACTATCCCCTACGAATACCTACGTAGGTACTTATCCGTAGGGGCAAAATATCAGGATTTCTGATATTTTGCCCCTACGGATAACTCCGTAGGGGCGAAGCAATGGCCCCTACGGACATATCCGTAGGGGCACTCCCAATCCCCCTAGTACTGAGATCAGGGTGGAATATCAGTTACTGCTGATATTTTGTTCCTACGGATATAGCCGTAGGGGCAACATGTGTACCTACGGATTAATCCGTAGGTACACATTATCTGTATTTTTTTAAAAAAAAAGGGCTGCCTGATTTTTTCCCGCCCTGTGTACAATAATATATATAATAATAAAATATAAAATTAATCATCACACAATATATATCGCAGTATTCATAATCACATCTCACGCATATAATATACAAAAGAAACCCAAAAACTGAATATGATATAAATATAAACCAATATCATTTCAAAATGTAGTACAATATGTATGATATAAATAAATACATGTTTCAAAATATATGAATCAAAAAGCTACCCTAGCTCGGTCCAGCTCCACCCCTGATAAACGATAGAATCAAGTGCGCCTGCTCCTCGGTCAATAAACCCTGCAATTCGGCGCGTGCGGGAGTCTGAGCGGCCTGTGGAGCTGGCGTTGTGGTCTGCGCAGCCGCCGTCGAGGTAGTCGCTTGCGGAGCCGCGGCTGCGGGAGTCTAAGCGGGCGGTGGAGCTATAGGAGCTGTCTGCGGAACCGCAGCCGATGTAGTAGCTTGCGGAGCCGCAGCCGAAGGAGATGCATGTGGAGGCTCGGTCGATGTACCATGTCGCGTCTGGACCTAACGTGTGTAAGAAGCATGTAAGAACTGTGTATTATTCGAATTCTTATCATTATTAAGTTATTTCGAAACCCCATTTGGATATCTAGTTTGGAAAACCGTTGTTTATTTTAATTACATATGTATGTATGATTAATCAAACTTAAGTCTACAACCAAATAAGCTCAAGCTACGTACTAATTATGGATATGTTGATATCTATAATATGACATGATATTTTACTATAAAGTAGTATACATACCAGCATCTCCTTCAACTCCTGAACGGTGGCCCTCAAGCTCTCCAGTTCCTGATGGACATGTCGGTCACTGGAGACGGAGGAAGTAACCGCCGGGGTGGAGTCCAACCTTATATGGGCCCTGCTAGGGCCTAGTCCCCGGCCTCTCTCCCAACCTCCGTGGTGCCCTCCGTGTGCGGTGTCCAGAACTGGGGTCAGCAGCCTCGGATCGCTCTGTCCGGTAAAATCGATCCCCGAGGCCTCGACCTGCTCAACCACCCGCCCCTACACCCACATTAAGCAGTAAAGTATAAGTATAAAATTTAAACTTGAACCTTCCAAAACTAAAATTTTAAATTTGGGTAGAATAAATATTAACACTTACGCAATACTCCTGGGTAGCGACGTCGGGATATCGAAGCTCACCCGTGGCGGGATTTGTCGAGGTGCCGTGGACGGCAAG
This sequence comes from Agapanthus africanus, assembly GCA_030015575.1. Lineage (NCBI taxonomy): Eukaryota > Viridiplantae > Streptophyta > Magnoliopsida > Asparagales > Amaryllidaceae > Agapanthus > Agapanthus africanus. Next base: position 82,534,391 of record JASDDO010000004.1, on the reverse strand, counting down.
ATATGCGGACAGCACGCTCGGTGTACCACCTGACGCCACGGTCCGAGCTGTCTGCAATATTAGAAAATAACTCTTAATATTAGAAATATTAGAAATATTAGAAAATAACTCTTAATATTGATGAATATCACAAAGGTCGGTTTATTGTAATTTACCGATAACTCCATGGCTCGAGTAATATTCTTCGAGCCACCTGTGTAAGTAGGGCGACCCCTCTTCGCCGACTTCCTGTTCTCTGTATTCTGAGCGGCCTGTTTCTGCACAACGCATTAACATTTAGTTTTCTAATTAAGGAACACAAAAAATAAATTATATCCTAAACAATGAATTACATTTAAAATACATACATGTTTGCGCTGGGAGTCGAAATATTTGCACAATAGAGGCCATGTCTCTACGTCGACTCTTGCAAACGCCGGAGTAGATAGGAGGGCCGCTCTCTCTGCCTCGGGGGTCACCATCTATAGGGAGTAGCAGTCGGCCTTCAGCTCATTCCTGTTGTATCGGACCTTGGCCTGCATGTTCTTCATCAGGCCATTGTACAGAGCATGAAGGTCGAGCACCCTCCCCGGATGATCAGGGTTGGCTACAGGCTGAAAATCGTAATCCAACTAAAAATACAAAAAAAACATTGTTATTAGATTGCAAGTGTTAATAATAAATATGATAAGCGGATAGATCAACTGAAAATATATATTAATACGTACCCGAGCCTGATCAAAGAAGAGGGCGAATAAGCGCTGGTGCGGCTCGCCCCACTCAACATGAAGTGGATAGTTCTTCACGAGCCGGCTCTCGTCCCCCATATACCGGCCGAACCTCTCGGCATGAGGACCGGTATAGCGATAGTCAAGGGTAAAAAAAAGGGGGGAATGCTGCCTCCCCCGTAGCTGTTAGTTATATGTATGCCCTAGAGGCCATTACTGTACATAGGATGTATATTGTAGTGGATGCTGGAACATATATAGGTGGGACTTTCTTTCTCGACATGATAGTACGCTATCTGGTTGCTCTTTATCTTAACATGTATACTTCCAGTCTCTCTATTACATGTTGATGAAGCCCTTAGGATGTGTATTCGACTTCATGGACTATGATGCAGATCATACTAGTGGGGCCCGGGTAGTCCATGAGTACATCCTTCAATGTTCCTAGTCGTGGGAATATCGAGACGGGGCATCGATATTCCAGAGTAGACTAGCGTATATCTTCTCGACCCATGTGATGGGCGATGGATGATCCCATATCCATTGGTGTTTGACAACAGAGATGGTATGCGGGTGATCAGTGATGACTGGGTACACTGAACGGACTCGCCGAGAACTCCCAGATGGTATTATACCTCATGTCAGATGGCAGTTCTCTAGTGACACTGGTACAACTTAGTCTGTTGACCCGAGATCGTCATAGAGTCTTGTGTGTCTCCCACTGTGCTTCGATTTCCACCCTACCACGGCTCTACTGAGTTGTACATACAGGTGGTTTTTGGGTACAGTCCCGATTCACATGGAGGCAATGAGCGATAGGAGGGGATTCGTCTCTCCCGGTATTGGGGGTTGATGTTGCGCTATGCTCGACTGGCCATAACTGGAAATCCCTGGCCAGGGTTGCACTGATTTACTGGTAAGTGTTATCAGTAGTTTCATGCTTGTTATGGACCTTACATCGGCATGACTTATCGAGCTACTGGGGTCTGACGTTTACCACCCCTAGGCGAGATATGCGACATATCAGACGAACAGACCGGACTGTACGGTAAGTGTTGCTGGTTGGATTTACAGGAGTGTGAGTGGGCTTGCTCGTTGATCTTCTGATCGCTCAATACCCGGGTGGCCGTTACGTTTAGCAGACCGCTTGCGGCTTGTGGGTATTTGATATGATCATCACCTGCTGCCGGCGTATTGACGAGTCTTTAGAGTCTTACACAGAGGTTTCCTGGCTCAAGCGAAACGAAATAGGAGCGCATATGAGATATGTGCGGGACCGAGAATAATGCGTGTATGTGATACCGTATTCTATTCTTGTATGCGATATAACCTAGTTATCGAATCGAGGATTGATTCGATAAGTCGATACATTGGATATTAGTCGGTCATATGCGATATGACCGGATCGTTAAATCAAGTGTTGATTTAATGATTCGATATATAATTATATATTTGATATATTACTTTACATTAACTAGTATTTGTTCACTTAAGATGGATTTTCTCACTTGATGTGCACAAGTAGTATATGTGATATATTTTTGTGCACCAGATTGTATCATGTTTGATGATACATGCAAACTTGGGTGTGTGTATGCTTTAAACCATGTTTAGGTTAATGGTTAGGGTTTTAAATTATTCACTTATTCATTTTATTTATTTTCATTATTCCTTTTGGCAAAAATGAAATGGTGCCTAACTTTGTTTCTTGCTTAAGCTTCATGAAGCTTCTTAGCTTTATCTATCATTTTGTTTTTTCCTTAACCCTAACCATTCACCTAAACCCTAGTTTAGTCTCTACACTAGTTACACTAACCCATGGTTGCTATATGATAAGATCACTTGATTTATTATTATTAATTAATTGATTTTATCATCTTTATCATATTCTTTTTCTTCTTCTTCTTCTTTATCAAGAAGAAGAAACCTTGCTACCTCCAATGGTGCAATGATCAAAAGAGTGAGAAATCCAAATCCAAAGTGAACCCACTTCCTATTTCTTCATCCTCTACCACTTACCTTGTAGTAGAGTATGTTATCTTCACAAGTTCTATCACCAAGTGAAGATGGAGCTTGATCTTGAGTTGCCTCGACGTAGATCATCTTCAGCATCGAAGTCGACGACCTAGCCCGATCATTTCTCCGACGAAACCATCGCCAGAGTCCGGGATCCAATGATCGCAGTGGAGGGACGTCATCACGGAGCTAAAGAGGTGGAGTACCGGATCTATAAAAGTTGTAGTCACTTTCTAGTTAAGTTGTTAACTTGCATCTTACGCCTATCCACTAGTTAACCATCTAGCATTAGGGTTCTTTGGCACATAGAAAAATTTGATTTTGCTATATTTGATCTGTTGTGGAACCTCATGTGTGTGTCTAGGAACCCAACAGTAGTATCAGAGCCTAGCTAGAGCCTTAGGCGATGAGTAGACGAAGTTAGAAACCCGATCGAACCCGAAACCCTAATCTAAAACCATTCTCTGTACATTTTTTGAAATCGGGGATTTTTGTGAATTAAAAATATGCAGAAAATTCCGCAGGCTTTTTTAAGAATTACTGTGAAGCACGTGCGCATAACTCGACCAAGTGGCCACGGAACCGCGGCACGAGCATGGCATGTGCGGCAGTTCCACGGCCATATAAGAGCATCTTGTCATTTTCATTGCACAGTAATTCTTATCTGTTAGTGATGTATTTTCTGGGAATTTTTAAATTCTACTCAAGAGTTGAGTATTCTGGGTTGTATTGGGAGTTTGTAGATTCGATCGGATTGTCTAATTTTGTCTATGTGTTTTTCCGGGTAATTTTAGAATATGTTAAAAAGTTCGATCGGATATAAATACCCAATTTTTCCCCTGCCGGGAAATTTCCAACTGTTGGATTTTTCCGTAGTTTAATAACGTTCTAAGTAGTGCAAGTAACGCGATGGACCCTCTAGAAGACAACAAACCTTAACTCGATTATGTGACCGTCTTGAACTGCCCTTTGAACCTTAGGGTTTGGGGCAGTACGGCGTGCCACATGTGAGGCGTTGGCTTGACCCTTCTACGGCTGGACCGTTGGTACTGTGGCATGAAGAGAATGTTCTTAAACTTATTTCATGTGTTGAGCTGTTTCGGGAAAACTTGGGTGTTTGATTGTTCGATCGGAAAGTTTAACATTTTCTATTTATCTGGAATGTGATACAATATTTGGAATCCACATGGAGTTATGAGATAGCTAATTTGAATGTTATAAACATAGCACTTTAGTCTCAAATGATCGGTTGCCACGGGATTTTGATGTGATCAAAAGTCCGTCGCAATCACGAAGCGTACGCGGATACTCGCCGGATAAACTTAATAGATAGCTACACCCCATAGCCCCGACCAAGTGACTGTAGGAGAACCCCGTCGCCGAAAGCATCCGTTCGGGTGCTCGCGGTAGCGGTGTTCCTCCTAGGTGCACTTCGTCGATGGTATCGGGGGTGCGGCCGCCTACTAAAGTTTGCGACGAGCATTCGATCAAAATGTCGGGAATCCTGTTGAATTGCCCGACTTGATATTGAAAAGTGTTTTCGATAATGAGACTAAAATGCGGGGTTTATAATTGTTAGGCATGCGATGTATAAGGAATTCATTTGGTTAGGCATGCGATGTCTAAAGAGTTTGCGGATTCCAACTGTTGTAGTTTTACACTTTCTTTTCTGCGACCGTAAGTGTAATATGTGATATCGCCGGTTTCGTTGCTATATGTCAACGACAATTGGGATGCGCATATTTACTTACGTTGATGACATGTGATGTTATGTGTTGCTGGATATGTTATATTGGATCGTCGTGTTTGAATAGCCGGGGTTTTTTATATGAGATGAGTGTTTTTCATTTTCATTCATGTAAAAACTTGTATGTAATATTCTTTTATTGGGGCACTTCCAGGTTGCGGTAGATGTCACCGTTGATGTATATTATTTACTTTTCCGCATTAGGATAGACCCAAGGAGGGGAGCACAAGTAACCGGGTTCTAGGGTCCAGTGGGAGACCATCTCGAGGAGTCGAGTCCGGGTCTCCTAACCCTAGAATTGGTAGGGTTGCTTGCCGCTCTCGTAGGGGTCTAAGGGTGTGGGATTGGCTATTCGTCATGACCGTGGAATCCGTGTTTTATACTGGCTCGTATTAAAAACACGGACGTCCTAGTATATCCAATATTTCATATGATATTTTCTGCTGCGTTATCTGTAATGTGATATGTTCAGATAGATATAGTATATAGTATATATGATATATTATATAGATGTTGCTTATATTTTACACCCGCGCTAGCCCTGCCCCGCTCTGCCATTAGTTACCTAACCTAACGGTGCAGACGGGACATCGAGGCGAATGCGGATGGCATAAGCGTACGTTATATTTATCCATGATGTTTATGTGGACTTAATGATGGGATAATTCATTAATGTGATTAATGAAAGAAAATAAACCTAAAAGATGTTGTGGAATCGAATTTAAAAATAAAACAGGTAGCTACAGTTCTTGCTTTGCATCGCGGTGTTCCTTGTAGAACATCCTGCACCTTATTCGATAAGGAAAGGACCGAGATCCCTTCACCGGGAGTGACTCCTTTAGCAATAACTGGCAGATGCTATAACCCTCGGTTTGTCTTTTGATTGCTTCTATAGTTTTTTCTTTGTACAGTGGTATATGTGATATATCCTGCACCTTATTCGATGAGGAAAGGGCCGACGATCCCTTCACCGGGAGTGACCCCTTTAGCAAAACTAGAAAAGCCTCAAAAACACTCCATTTAAAACCATTTGATTTCACAGCGAGATCAAGTTCAAAGCGTTAAAGGTTTTCTTAAAAACCATCCGCAACCCTCCGTCATTTTAGGAAGTAGAGTACTTAGTATTCGTATTGTGTTTGTTGACCGTAGTCAAGGCACAGTGTACGGTAGCTAAGTGATGTCTTCCTACACCGCATATAATGCGATTAGTTAGGACAGTCGCGTGACTTTGTTGACCTTAGTTAAGGGTCATGTGGGTGGGTCTAATTAATCACGAAATGATGGGTAGAACTTGACTAGTGCTTTTGTCATGACTCGAAAGTACGGAACATGACCGGCACTTAAACTACGAAACGTCTCGAGGCGTTCGTAATCTAATAAAGCCGAAAACTAAGAAATCCAAACCAAGAAAAATAGTAGAGTGAAGGAAAACCAATTTAAATCAAGTAGTTTTAATAGCATAAGCCGAATTATGCGTTTTTAAAAAAATCAAATATTTCCTGAAAATTTCGGCAGAGTCACCTTTGTAAATACTGGCCCCCAAACGGGATACAACATGAATAGTATACGAAATCAATAAAAAAGGCATCCCCAAGCGGGAGCTAGCTCTTCGTCAATTGACGGTCACAACCACACAAGCAATATAATATACAACGCCAAGGGCGAGGATCAAAACTCAAAAGGAAACTCAAAGCCACAAGAAAATCACAGAAATAAAACGCGCGACTCTAAGGTCGAAAGAATAACACCACTGGTCTCTATCTCAAAAATAAATACATGTTTAGTTGATGGAACTTCTAGATATAACAGAATAATAATATACAAGATATAATGGGTGTACGATACAAATAAACTCACCTACTAGCAAGTCACCCGAAAGAAGCAGTGCCAGCGAAGCCGTAATGAAACCTGTACGGCAAAACCTGCAAGGAACTGTGGCACAACGGGGGTGAGTTGCCAACTCGTGAGTAGAAAAACATCTACGAACAGAAACCGCATGAGCAACGCAAACCTAGGTCAACGATCATAATATATCCTCAAATATATATAACATGCAGCCTATAACAATGACTAGGGTAAATATCTAACCCGAGTGTAATCCCATGTGCCCGTGTCAGTGCCTCAGGTAGCAATATATCATATGAATGAGGTATGAATGCATGAAAACAGAATACATGTAAATGAAGAAACTGTTTTCATAATTTAGTGAGATTTCCTTTGTATTTTTAGAATGAGGTATCATAAATGAAATCGGCATCAACAGTGTCTAGCATCGACACAAAACATAAATCTCAATGTCTCAAAACCTCAGGCTCCGGCTATCCAGACTGGCCTGTATCATCAAATCTCAGTACCTCAATATCTCGAAATCTCAATGTCTCAAACTCAATATCTAAGGCGCCGTCAGTCCAGACCGACCCCTACCATCCATCTCAAGACCACGACGGTATCCTCCGGATATCCGACGCGTCGGGTAAAATCACCGGTAGGTAGTCTCCCCCTGCCAGGCTCATCGTCATCACCACGAGCTTCTTGCCCCGGGGTACCTTACCGGGTCCACCATGTACCCGAAACGGTTCATCCAACTCCTCGAATCGGGTCTCGAAATCCATCAGCAAATTCATGGTGGACGACTCATACATCATGGGAAAAACCGCGCTTTTCATTTAAAAAGAGAAAGAAGAAGTTTGTATATGTTTTGCGGTTTTCCCCAAATCCAGAAAATCTCATGGAAATCCGAATCCAAAACCTCAATAGCACGTAAAAAGTGAATATATGCATGAGAATCCATGAATGCGGCATAACAATGAATAACAGTATGCATGAAGTAGCAGGTAATAACTACAATGTCTAAACTAACATATAAGGCAAGTACACTAATATCATGTCAAAACTACTAGCTAACAAGCTAAATGAAGCAATAATATTCTCTAAGTGTACGTGACATGGCAATTACCGATGAAGATGTGTGTGAGCCGGCAAGTAAGTGTACGTGATACATACGCATCATCGGTAATGGTGCTGGTGTCCTAACCACAAGATATCAACAGTAGAATATGAAGCATAATATAAGCATGTGATGCGGAGCGAACAACAATAATGAGCGGGAGCTGAATATTAGACGCAACGATAACTAATCTGTATTAACCTAATAAAGGTCCTACAATGGTGCCTTTTGAAATAACACGAATCGTGGGGTTTTGAAAATAGGGGCTACGGTGTTTTTAAGAAATGATACGTTTTTTGAAATATCCGTAGAATCCCTTGACTTGTCTTTTAAAATACGCACGATTCGTAAGCTTTGAAATAGGTAGGAACCGAATCTAATCTAACAACTAACTAAACTAAAGGGCTAAGCTACAAGCTAGACTACAGGTAAGGAAACCTCCTAACATCTGAGTCGATACATATACATACCTGTATATATATATTATTCGGTGATCCCACCTCAATAATATCATATCCGATACCATATCTATAATCAGACATCCCAAGTCAAGAGTGCGGATCAATCATCAAGATATAGCTCGTACGTAAATCCGTCGTACGGCATCCCCAATCTGGGTACGGGTCAATATCATATTCCTCACACTATTCCTCTGGTATCCTTTTTATCCAAGATCATAGTCTAGGGTACTAACCTATGTCTAGTACAATACTAATATCCTCAATATACTCATGATCTGACTACTGATCGACAATCTCGTACAAACCGATACCGTCAGCACATAGCATCATCAAGGATCGCCCGATACGGCCTAATATCAATATCCTAGCATATCATGCCTCATATCACGATCACATGTCGACCATTTTATTTATAACACTATTCACCCGTATCGCCGCCCCAAGATCCGCTATAACCCCAGGACGTACCTCAAGTACGAATCCTGCCATATTACCGATATCACAACCACAAAACAAATCTCATCGACTCAGCTCAATCCCAATATTATCCTCAAATCCGTATGTGAACACATAGTCCCATACCCATGTGAACATATAACTATAAAGAATCCCATGAGCACATATAAATAGGAATGTATGTAAGTATGTATGTGTGTATGTGTAGTGCAACACTACCGTAGGGTTCGCAACACTAAAATAATCCAACACACCAATATCCATCCTAAACATCTTTATTAAGCCCAAACAACATATAATAATTGTTGGTATGTATACGCATCCGTATACACCACCACGGACTGCGGGGGTGCTATACGCCATCCACCCGACTTCTCCCCGTAGATATAAATCTACTCACCTGGTCCTCGCTAGCCGGTGCCGACGTCGCCACGCGCTTGCTTGTCGTCTCGAAGTCCACATGGGTACCTACATATCATAACACACCGTATCCCATTATAATCCGACTCATGACCAAAACGACGCATGAATCCCACATAGGTCAAAACCTATGGTTGTTTTCAGAAATCGACCAAAAAACCCTCGACGTCGGCGTACAAACGCCAAACCATCGAGAAAACTCCCAACACACTCATTTGTACAATTACAAACACTAATTATAATATAAAATAGCTTAAAATTTACAAAACCCCAATTTCACTTAAAAGGTCATTTTTCCGAAAATCTAGCAAGCACAAATCACCGTTTTAGTACAAAACTCGATGTATAAAAGAATCTAGCGGCGACAATATTTACTAAATGTCTTAAATAAGTCATAAAAACAACTCCCATAATTTAATCTCGTTAAATTCCAAAAACCTTAAAATTCTAGTTTACAAAATACCTAAATTTTAACAATTTTATAGCAAAATGCACAAACCACAATTTAGGTTGGATTTCCATGAACTAAAGTGTTAAACTACACTTAATAATGTTAATGAAGTCATGAAAAACCTAATTAGATCTTTAATCCCATATTTTAATTAAAATTGTAAAACCTAGTTAGCAATATAGCTTAATTATAACAATATCAACCTAACCATTTGCAAACTAACAATTAGGTTGGGTTTTACAATTCCACAAGATGATAATCTATACTTGATTATCCTAATAGTGATGGTTAAACCCAAATTAGCTTCAAACCATATTCTTGAATTTTCCAATCATGCAATTTGAACCCATATAAAACCTAATTAACACTTAATTAAGCTAACACAAGCATTAATCAACAATTCAACAAAAAGGTCAAGATTTTTATACCTCACAACTCATTGATCCAACTTGAAATCTAGCCCCTCAAATTTCCATCTTGTTCCCTAGATCCATACTAGAATAGTCAAGTAAAAATGGGTAGGGATTAGATTTTGATTTTGTGGAATTTTTGATGCATTTTGGATGATTTTTTGATGGAATTTTGAAGAGAAAAGAGAAGAAGAAATGAGAGGGCTGTTGTTGCTGCAGGTTTCAGCCAAGGGGAAGAGGGAATGGGTGAGGGAGGAGAGAGAGTGAGGTGGAGAAAGTAACATCTAGTCAAAGTCCACTTTTGTTTCTTTTATTTTCTATTCTTTCCTTTTCTTTTCTTTTGAAAAAAATAGGTGATTGGAGAGAGGGAGAGGGGGAGGGCTGTCATGGTAGGGCCGGCCACATGGGGAGAGGGAGAGAGAGTGGGTTTGGGTGTGTGGGTTAGGGAAAAAGATAAATTTATTACCCCAATTCCCATTAACACTAATTTCACCGAAAAAATGCCTTTTTCTTCGATATTTTCTAAACCGTTTTGGCAAACGATTTCGTTTCAAAAACCACATGATAAAATTTTATTTAATGTTTTATGATGTACAAAATTTGTTTCAACTCATTCCAATTTGTAATTTTTGCTTATTAAATGTATTAGTAACGGCTTAAAATAATAATAAAATATTTTTTTTTCAGAAAATTTGAAATTTCACCAGTGGCTCAATAAACACCAAATACTAGTAATTACATAGCTAGAATATCTATATTTAATTTTTATAATAAGATATTTGTATTTTGACTTTTTACAGAAAACCCCCTTATTTTACCGCTTTTTTCGAAATTTCACCGAAACGATTTTCAAAACGTTACAATCTTCCCCCCTTAAAGAAATTCGGTCCCCGAATTTAAATTCAAACTCCCCCCAAATACAAAAACATCTAAGCAAAACCATCAAGTCATCGGGGCTCCGAAATCATAAGTACATAAAACGCATCATAGTGCAATACATGCGCATGAGTAATGGGCAGATAACTCAAAATCAAAACCCCGTCAAGCATCTCGCAAACATCGGAGTCACGGTAAAGACACAAATATCAAATCCAATACAAAACCAATATGATATAACTCGAAACTATACATGTAAATATCAAATCTATATATATAAATATCTGAAGGAAATGAATGCCAAATATATTCAGGTACTGTCCTCTGACTAGTCCTGCCCAGTACGAAAACACATAGCAAATATCATAAAAACGTACCGCTCTATAGGAAAAATCAATCCCAAATACGCGTATGAATACTACGTGCGTCTGGTGCGCACGGAAATCAAAATCCATATACGTGCCATACAAGTGCACAGAAACAAGATCTAAGTGCATCGGGTGTGCACAAAACATCTGTCGTAGGCAACATGTGTGCCTGACAGCAAAATCAGGTGCATCTGACATGCACGAAAAATCTCGATTTAGTGCATCTGGTGTGCACCAAAATCACACTTCAAAACATGCGTCCAACATGCGCGAAAATCCAAATCAGGTGCATCCATCGTGCACGAAATCATGAAATCCAATATCAAGTGTCGAACATGCGCAAAATCAAATCAGGTGCACAAAACAAATATCGAACATCACCATCGAAATCAAAGTCCAGTGCATTTAAATGCACAACATACGTAACACTGCACTGCAAGCATATATGAACTATACCGCGTGCAAAAACCAAATCGTGTGCGTATATACGCACAAAATCAACTCAAATGTCTAAAACCGTAAAATCACAAACATGTGAAACCAAGCAAGAAAACGATATCAAGTGCAACACTGTGCAAAGATCGTAAATCCTCAATCATCAAAATCAAATCATGCGAATAAATCACCCAAAACATCGAAATCAATAATGGTGGAATAGTACCGCTCAAGCGCATCCTGTAAGAATCTCGGGCCAACTGTCGCGGTCACTAATGGGACGTCTCGTCGATGATCATGAGCTCTGGCCTGCTGGTGTGCGTAACAATGACCAATCCTGGGTCAAGGTCTTCTTGTAATTCATTCCAGAAAGGTCCTGTCGGGATCTCTCCCAAATCTCGTCTCTGCCGAACTGTCCGGGGGTCATCCTCCCTTACTAGATCTGTTCTCGTTCCGGAAGGGCTGCATACTCATCGCGACTCCTTCTGGAAGGTATATCCAAGTACAATGCCTCGGCATACGTATCGCATCCCTGATGTCGGCGGAGGGGAACGTCATCATATCCAGATCTTGTACGAACCTCTTACTCCATTTTTCTAATATCGACTGCTCTGGACTCGTCTCGTCGTGGCTGCAAGGACTGAGCTCCAATGACTATCCTCGTATCTGGAGTCTCCCAAGAAATGCATCTCACCACCTAGCATCCAAATTAAGTCGAGCCATCCGATCGAGTCGTCAAAACTTCATAATCCCCCAAGAGCTCAACATCTTGGGCACAGTTTAATAGTATCGAGTACATACCATAGCATCGGTGGTCTAGCCGTAGAAGGGAAAACCCAAGCCTCACTAATGGCGCCGTAGAACTGCCGCAAACCCGAAGGTTCAAAGGCTTTCACACGGTCATTAAGTCGAGTTAGGGTTTCATTCTTCTAGAGGGACCATAGAATTGCCTGCATGTCTTTCCGACTACTTTAAACTTGGAATAATAGGTTTCTGACATTCGATCGTCTCTGTCGACTCTCAACGTCTCCGCGTGAAGTCGTCTCTAGCTGGAATCAATCTATCTGATGACCTCGCATCGGGGTAGGCGAACGAACCACATGTCCTAGTCATTCATCCTCGAGTGACTAGCGACCTTCTATCATCCCTTGGTACAATCTCGTACTATAATAGCTCCAACATATAGGGCGATATCTCGTCACTCGCAGCAGCAACTGGCCCACTCGTCTGCACGCTGAACAGTGCCTCGGCCATCATGAATAAGCAATACACCAACGGTCATCAAAATCTGGCTGGCCTCTGTCGGTGGCCCAATCCTCTGGTACTGATCGGCACGTCCGAGAAATCTCATAAAGGCGATCCGCCAAACGCTCGTGGCACGAAACACAGTAAAAGACACATCTCCGCAATCTTGTGTCGCCAAAATTACGCCCTGGACAGTCCTCGTTCGTGACGAGCTTGTGCTGACCGCAATTCTAACCGTAGCTCTCCTTGCCCGTAATCGTGGCAGCAAACCGTAACTGGTACCGATGAAGCTAGATCAGGAATGAATATAATACTGAACAAAGAAATGTACATCCTAAGGCTTTTTAAGTGGAGTAGCGTATCGTAAGTATGCCGCGGAACATACCCACGGTACGTCACTCTACTTTAGTCACCTATTCCATCAACCAAGGGTCATCCTACGCTCCGAAGGTAAAACCTAACTCTCTGATACCAACTTTGTCATGACCCGAAAGTACGGAACATGACCGGCACTTAAACTACGAAACGTCTCGAGGCGTTCGTAATCTAATAAAGCCGAAAACTAAGAAATCCAAACCAAGAAAAGTAGTAGAGTGAAGGAAAACCAATTTAAATCAAGTAGTTTTAATAGCATAAGCCAAATTATGCGTTTTTAAAAACATCAAATATTTCCTGAAAATTTCGGCAGAGTCACCTTTGTAAATACTGGCCCCCAAACGGGATACAACATGAATAGTATACGAAATCAATAAAAAAGGCATCCCCAAGCGGGAGCTAGCTCTTCGTCAATTGACGGTCACAACCACACAAGCAATATAATATACAATGCCAAGGGCGAGGATCAAAACTCAAAAGGAAACTCAAAGCCACAAGAAAATCACAGAAATAAAACGCGCGACTCTAAGGTCGAAAGAATAACACCACTGGTCTCTATCTCAAAAATAAATACATGTTTAGTTGATGGAACTTCTAGATATAACAGAATAATAATATACAAGATATAATGGAGGTACGATACAAATAAACCCACCTACTAGCAAGTCACCCGAAAGAAGCAGTGCCAGCGAAGCCGTAATGAAACCTGTACGGCAAAACCTGCAAGGAACTGTGGCACAACGGGGGTGAGTTGCCAACTCGTGAGTAGAAAAACATCTACGAACAGAAACCGCATGAGCAACGCAAACCTAGGTCAACGATCATAATATATCCTCAAATATATATAACATGCAGCCTATAACAATGACTAGGGTAAATATCTAACCCGAGTGTAACCCCATGTGCCCGTGTCAGTGCCTCAGGTAGCAATATATCATATGAATGAGGTATGAATGCATGAAAACAGAATACATGTAAATGAAGAAACTATTTTCATAATTTAGTGAGATTTCCTTTGTATTTTTAGAATGAGGTATCATAAATGAAATCGGCATCAACAGTGTCTAGCATCGACACAAAACATAAATCTCAATGTCTCAAAACCTCAGGCTCCGGCTATCCAGACTGGCCTGTATCATCAAATCTCAGTACCTCAATATCTCGAAATCTCAATGTCTCAATCTCAATATCTAAGGCGCCGTCAGTCCAGACCGACCCCTACCATCCATCTCAAGACCACGACGGTATCCTCCGGATATCCGACGCGTCGGGTAAAATCACCGGTAGGTAGTCTCCCCCTGCCAGGCTCATCGTCATCACCACGAGCTTCTTGTGCCGGGGTACCTTACCGGGTCCACCATGTACCCGAAACGGTTCATCCCACTCCTCGAATCGGGTCTCGAAATCCATCAGCAAACACATGGTGGACGACTCATACATCATGGGAAAAACCGCGCTTTTCATTTAAAAAGAGAAAGAAGAAGTTTGTATATGTTTTTCGGTTTTCCCCAAATCCAGAAAATCTCATGGAAATCCGAATCCAAAACCTCAATAGCACGTAAAAAGTGAATATATGCATGAGAATCCATGAATGCGGCATAACAATGAATAACAGTATGCATGAAGTAGCAGGTAATAACTACAATGTCTAAACTAACATATAAGGCAAGTACACTAATATCATGCCAAAACTACTAGCTAACAAGCTAAATGAAGCAATAATATTCTCTAAGTGTACGTGACATGGCAATTACCGATGAAGATGTGTGTGAGCCGGCAAGTAAGTGTACGTGATACATACGCATCATCGGTAATGGTGCTGGTGTCCTAACCACAAGATATCAACAGTAGAATATGAAGCATAATATAAGCATGTGATGCGGAGCGAACAACAATAATGAGCGGGAGCTGAATATTAGACGCAACGATAACTAATCTGTATTAACCTAATAAAGGTCCTACAATGGTGCCTTTTGAAATAACACGAATCGTGGGGTTTTGAAAATAGGGGCTACGGTGTTTTTAAGAAATGATACGTTTTTTGAAATATCCGTAGAATCCCTTGACTTGTCTTTTAAAATACGCACGATTCGTAAGCTTTGAAATAGGTAGGAACCGAATCTAATCTAACAACTAACTAAACTAAAGGGCTAAGCTACAAGCTAGACTACAGGTAAGGAAACCTCCTAACATCTGAGTCGATACATATACATACCTGTATATATATATTATTCGGTGATCCCGCCTCAAAAATATCATATCCGATACCATATCTATATTCAGACATCCCAAGTCAAGAGTGCGGATCAATCATCAAGATATAGCTCGTACGTAAATCCGTCGTACGGCATCCCCAATCTGGGTACGGGTCAATATCATATTCCTCACACTATTCCTCTGGTATCCTTTTTATCCAAGATCATAGTCTAGGGTACTAACCTATGTCTAGTACAATACTAATATCCTCAATATACTCATGATCTGACTACTGATCGACAATCTCGTACAAACCGATACCGTCAGCACACAGCATCATCAAGGATCGCCCGATACGGCCTAATATCAATATCCTAGCATATCATGCCTCATATCACGATCACATGTCGACCATTCTATTTATAACACTATTCACCCGTATCGCCGCCCTAAGATCCGCTATAACCCCAGGACGTACCTCAAGTACGAATCCTGCCATATCACCGATATCACAACCACAAAACAAATCTCATCGACTCAGCTCAATCCCAATATTATCCTCAAATCCGTATGTGAACACATAATGCCATACCCATGTGAACATATAACTATAAAGAATCCCATGAGCACATATAAATAGGAATGTATGTAAGTATGTATGTGTGTATGTGTAGTGCAACACTACCCTAGGGTTCGCAACACTAAAATAATCCAACACACCAATATCCATCCTAAACATCGTTATTAAGCCCAAACAACATATAATAATTGTTGGTGTGTATACGCATCCGTATACACCACCACGGACTGCGGGGGTGCTTTACGCCATCCACCCGACTTCTCCCCGTAGATATAAATCTACTCACCTGGTCCTCGCTAGCCGGTGCCGACGTCGCCACGCGCTTGCTTGTCGTCTCGAAGTCCACATGGGTACCTACATATCATAACACACCGTATCCCATTATAATCCGACTCATGACCAAAACGACGCATGAATCCCACATAGGTCAAAACCTATGGTTACTTTCAGAAATCGACCCAAAAACCCTCGACGTCGGCGTACAAACGCCAAACCATCGAGAAAACACCCAACACACTCATTTTTACAATTACAAGCACTAATTATAATATAAAATAGCTTAAAATTCACAAAACCCCAATTTCACTTAAAAGGTCATTTTTCCGAAAATCTAGCAAGCACAAATCACCGTTTTAGTACAAAACTCGATGTATAAAAGAATCTAGCGGCGACAATATTTACTAAATGTCTTAAATAAGTCATAAAAACAACTCCCATAATTTAATCTCGTTAAATTCCAAAAACCCTAAAATTCTAGTTTACAAAATACCTAAATTTTAACAATTTTATAGCAAAATGCACAAACCACAATTTAGGTTGGATTTCCATGAACTAAAGTGTTAAACTACACTTAATAATGTTAATGAAGTCATGAAAAACCTAATTAGATCTTTAATCCCATATTTTAATTAAATTTGTAAAACCTAGTTAGCAATATAGCTTAATTATAACAATATCAACCTAACCATTTGCAAACTAACAATTAGGTTGGGTTTTACAATTCCACAAGATAATAATCTACACTTGATTATCCTAATAGTGATGGTTAAACCCAAATTAGCTTCAAACCATATTCTTGAATTTTCCAATCATGCAATTTGAACCCATATAAAACCTAATTAACACTTAATTAAGCTAACACAAGCATTAATCAACAATTCAACAAAAAGGTCAAGATTTTTATACCTCACAACTCATTGATCCAACTTGAAATCTAGCCCCTCAAATTTCCATCTTGTTCCCTAGATCCATACTAGAATGGTCAAGTAAAAATGGGTAGGGATTAGATTTTGATTTTGTGGAATTTTTGATGCATTTTGGATGATTTTTTGATGGAATTTTGAAGAGAAAAGAGAAGAAGAAATGAGAGGGCTGTTGTTGCTGCAGGTTTCAGCCAAGGGGAAGAGGGAATGGGTGAGGGAGGAGAGAGAGTGAGGTGGAGAAAGTAACATCTAGTCAAAGTCCACTTTTGTTTCTTTCATTTTCTATTCTTTCCTTTTCTTTTCTTTTGAAAAAAAGAGGTGATTGGAGAGAGGGAGAGGGGGAGGACTGTCATGGTGGGGCCGGCCACATGGGGAGAGGGAGAGAGGGTGGGTGTGGGTGTGTGGGTTAGGGAAAAAGATAAATTTATTACCCCAATTCCCATTAACACTAATTTCACCGAAAAAAAGCCTTTTTCTTCGTTATTTTCTAAACCGTTTTGGCAAACGATTTCGTTTCAAAAACCACATGATAAAATTTTATTTAATGTTTTATGATGTACAAAATTTGTTTCAACTCATTCCAATTTGTAATTTTTCCTAATTAAATGTATTAGTGACGGCTTAAAATAATAATAAAATATTTTTTTTTCAGAAAATTTGAAATTTCACCAGTGGCTCAATAAACACCAAATACTATTAATTACATAGCTAGAATATGTATATTTAATTTTTATAATAAGATATTTGTATTTTGACTTTTTACAGAAAACCCCCTTATTTTACCGATTTTTTCGAAATTTCACCGAAACGATTTTCAAAACGTTACAGCTTATGATTTGTTGACCATAGTTAAGGTCATAGGTGCTAGGGGTAAAAACCTTTATCGGGAGTTTCAAGTGTTGAAATTTGCAATGAGATTGCATACCTTCTATATGATAGTTGTTGGAGATAGTGCCCTCATAGTCAATTATTGGATCGCAGGTACGTGATTGCAATGATTGCGGAGGACCTATCCCGGTAGCACAGTCTTACTCGAGATGATAGTATGCTATCTGATTTGCCTTTATCAGTCGTGTACATGTTCAGGTGACTGATTGTATGTTACACTTTGATAGAGCCCTTAGGATCTTGCTTTACTACCAACAGTATGATGGCGATCATATACGTGAGAGTTGGGTAGTTTATATGCATATCCTTAATTGTGGTCCCTAGTCGTGGGAGTTTCGAGACAGGGCATCGATACTCCGAAGTAGACTAGTGTGTACAGTCGAGACCCCGACGAGGGGCGGTGGCCGGTCTCACAAGCCACTGGTGTCAGTTGGATCACCTAAGATGTATACAGGTGCTCATTGGGTTATGAGTACACCGGACAGGACTCGCCGGGAATCTGCTAGTTAGTATTATATCTACCGTCAGATAGCAGTTCCCTGGTGACATGTGTACAGGTTAGTTCATCGACCTGAGGTCGTCATTTGTCTCGTGTGAGTTCTCACTGTGCTTTGATTTCTACCCTACCACGGCTCAAAGGAGTCGTGCAAACAGGTAGCTTTTGGGTACAGTTCCGAGCCATATGGAGGCACGTGAGCGGATCGGCAGGGGATTCGTCTCTCCCGGTATTGGGGGCGAGGTCGTGCAGTGTCTAGGAGAGCCATTACACAAAGTCCATGGCCATGGCGGGAGATTTACTGGTAGGTACTCCAGTAGTATCTCAGGGTGTAATTGGGCTTCACTCCGACACGACTTATACTGCTATTGTGGGTCTGACGTTACTAGCCCCCTAGGCAGATATGCGATACTCATTGACGAACGGACCGGACTGTATATACATTGTCACTGTTAGGCTCAGTAGGATTTTCCGGATGAGTGCGCTTATCGGCATCCCTTGAGGTCAGTCCGTGGGCAGCCGTTACGCATTGCTAGTGCCGCTGACGGTTTGTGGTTAAACCCACTGCCAGGGTGCTGACGAGTCATTAGAGTCCCCCACAGACAGTTTCCCAAGTTCGGGCGAAACGTTGTAGAGGCCGTATGGTATTATGGCAGGGTTCGGAAAATGCACGTGCGTTTACGCACGTGTCAGTTTTCGGGCAGATAATACTGGTCGGCTTTGGTTTAAGCCGGATCCGAGTATTATATTGAGTAGGTATAATATCTTTGTCTCAGTTGCATTTGTATTCGGTCGTAATACAAATGCGGGTATATTTATACAGTTTCGGGGTTATCCTGAAAGTCGTTTCAGGATCACTTTTGGAAGTTGCCAGTTTCCAGTTTTCTATCAGCCGTCTTTTAACATTCTGTTAAAGACGGATTTATCTTTTCTTCAGATATGATGAGTCGTGCTTCTAGAAGTTTCTAGATATGGTGACTAGGGTGATGACTTGGCTTCATGACTCATTAGGCATTAATGGTGTCATTAAAGCTTTTGGTGACTAGGGTTTTTAGTTCAATGTTTCTAAATGACTCATCCTTTTTCATTAATGCATTTTGTTTTGGCTTAAGATATTTTAGTGAGAAGCTTTTGGTTTATGGTCACCTCCCTCCTCCTACGGTCACCCCCCTCTTCCTTATAAGGTGGCCGGCCCCTCTCTCTCTCTTGATTGATCTCGATTCACTTGATGTTTCATTCGGTTAGAAGAGATATGATAGTTTTGGGGTGTATGGAATTTACAGTTCATTTCATTCCATTCATCCGATTCCCTCGGCAACTTCATTAACCGATCGTCCACGGATTTGGACGAAGTGAAACAAAGTCATCTACTCATTCTCTACATCAATCTTGGTCGTCTCTTTTAGCAAACTTGACGATCGAGTTGCCTCGAGTCAGAGGCGGGAGCCCGTTTAAAGAACCGATCATGTGGTGCCACCTCGACGAAGGAATCGGAGATCGACGAGATCGGAGCAGCCGCAACGGAGCGTGGGATGATGGTTGAAGAACGAAGGACTCGGATCGTTCGGTACAATCTTTCTACACTCTTTACAGTTTGTTAGTTTAGCAATAATGGCAGATCCGGGTTAAAGTATACGATAGCGCCAGTTTAAAAGTTTTTGTCCGCATTTGGCGTCTGTAGACTGCCGGGGCGCTAACGTAGACTTACAGTGGTATCAGAGCCTAACCATTTTGCTATACTAACTTGTGCTAACGCGTTTAAAACATCGATCCGACCGGAAATCGAAAATTGTAAAATCCATGCCCGACAGTTTCTGTTATTTTTAAATGGTCTCAAAATTAAATTCTACATGTCTCAGAAATGTGTGCAGGCTTTTTTAGGAATACTGCAGAAAAACAACGAAGTAATTCGACTGTTCTAGCGCGGATCCGCGGCCCAAGCAAGGGTTTGGCCGCGGATCCGCCGCCGAAAAGTCAAATCAGTTGGTCAATTTTCTACAGTATATTCTATGTTGGATTTTGTGATTTTTGGTATATATATTTTTGGCCCAGGTTATGTTACTGTTCACCAGTAAGCCGTGGGGCGCACTTTTTGATATTTGGTCTTTGGTCGATCGAAATTTAAACACGTTAGTTTACAGTGCTTACATTATATCTCCGACCGGGAATGTCATTTGATCGGTAAACTGCGTCTGATTGCTATAGTTCTTTTAGACGGGTTTGCGAACGTGACTTTCGCGTTGATGTTCTGTATTGTGCTGTGATGTTGCGGATTTGTCATGGTGGATAGCAGTGTGCAATGGTAGTACTGTTTGAGTTTATTTGTACATTTGATATTGCGGGGCGAGCGTCCAACATGTGGACTGCCGTCACTGCCTGTTGTATAATATTCTTTTGGGGCACGACCAGGTTGCGGTCGATGTACCTATTGTACTATTTTTCATTACTGTACTAGGTTTTACCCCGTGTCGGAGTGCACGGATAGCCGGGTTCGGGAAAGCAACGGGTCCACATCTCATGACTTTGAGAGGCAGAGGGGCCCCACTTCAGAATTGGCAGACTATTCGCCGCACTCGTAGGGGGTACAGGTTGACCCAAGGAGGGGTGCTCAATTTACCGGATTCCGTGAAGTGCCGGGTGTTCCATTCACTATGCTGTGGGGACTACCTCGCTTCAGGTTTTGGCGGGTAACTTGCCGCACCCGTAGGGGTCTAGGTTTCATTGCACAGGCTATCCACACGACAGGGGAACGTCGAGTTTCAGCAGCGGCTCTGTGAAACTCGGGGATCCCAGATATCTGTATTGTTCTGTGATGCTTATTACTTTTCTGTAATGTTGCATATTATCACGCCTGGAGCGATTATGTATATTGGTTTATATACTATTAGATGTTGTATATGTTTTACACCCGTGCTAGTCCAGTCCCCGCTCTGTCGTTAGTTAAGTAACCTAACGGGTGATGACGGGACCCAGTGACGAATGCGGATGGCATATACGTACATTTTATTTTCGTTCTTTTCTGGTGTGATTGATTGATGGGACTGCGTTGATTCTGATCAATGCAAAGTAAAACAAACCTGTTTGAGTTGTTGGAACAATTTTAAAAAGGTGTTATTGCAAAGACGTTTTCTTTTGTTATGCATAGCGGTATTCAGTGGAATATCCAGCACCTCATTCGACGAGGCAAGGGCTGATATCCCTTCACCGGGAAAGACCCCTTGGACAGAAGTTTGCGTCAGAGTAATAACTTTACTATAGTCGATTACAAGTTGCTTTGCATAGCGGTATTCAGTGGAATATCCTGCACCTCATTCCACGAGGAAAGAGCCGAGATCCCTTTACCGGGAGTGACCTCTTTAGCAAAAGGTTTTCGCCACTATATTTTAAAAAGCTATCAGGTTCCTTCAGCGATATCAAGTTCACTACGTTAAAGGTTTTTCACCAAAAACCAGTCGTAGCCCTCCGTCGTTTCTTATGGATGGTCAGTAGTATTCAAGCTATGTTTGTTGGCATACGTCAAGGCATAGTGTTTGGTAGCTGCTGGGTATTCATTTGTTGCATAGATAGATGAGTTGGTTTGGGACAGTCGTATTACCTTGTTGGCATACGTCAAGGGTATGTACGGGTGGGTTCAAATTAACAAGATAATGACGGGAAGAACTTGACATGTGACTTATGATTTGTTGGCATACGTCAAGGTCATAAGAGCATGGGGCAAGAAAATGATATCGGGAGTTTCTAAAGAAACTGAAACTTGCCAAGTATGTGCATACCTTCTGGAGTATGAATAACGTGGATGCATTCCATCACGTTAACATGCGATGAGAGTTGGATCCCGATTCCCACTGATGAGTTGGTTTACTCTTCGGGTGATCCCGATTGATTCTTCTTTAGGTTTGGAGGAGAATTTGACAGGACAGTGGGAGGTTTCCGGATTAGATAAAGTGATGACCATTCTGTTCTAGGTTAGAGTGCACGCAGAGTGTTTCTTTTCTCTCTCTCTCTTTGGCAGTGACCTTTGACCGACCCTAGACTATGACTCAGTGACCAGGTTGACCGAACCTTCTTAAAATACTGGCTTTTGGATTGTCTGAGTTGCATAAGTCATTGCCACTCCTTCTTTTACCCTTTGAATTTCTCAGAACACCCGTATTACTACGGATATCCACTTCCATTGGATAGATCCATCGTATGGTTATATACGAACTCGAAGGGACTTCTTCGAGGATGGATCCAGGTTCAGGAGAAATAGAATTGGTTTATTCAGTTGTTTTTTATTATCACCTTCTCTCAGGTTGCGAGAGCTCCTTGGTTTAGGAGAGTACACCTATTACGCTTATTGGATAGTCTTATTCCAAACCATAGGCTGGTGCCGAAAGGTAGGGAATGAAGAAAACCAATTAGCCTAAGTAGGGTGTGCAGAAGGAAATATGTAAAGACAAAATAAAGGGATTAGAAAGAGGGCAAAGTAAATTGCGACTGTTATCATTCACGACCAAAACCGCGTACTTCATCGCCGCTCCTACTTCACCTTTAAAAGAATAAGGTATTATTCAGTTGTCTTTTATCGTCACCTTCTCTCGAGATGCGAGTACTCCTTGGTTTAGGAGGGTACACCTATTATGCTTACTGGATAGTCTTCTTCCAAACCATAAGCTGGTGCCGAACGGTAGGGAAGGAAGAAAACCATTTAGCCTAACGATGGTGTACAGAAGGTAACGACTAAAGACAAATAAAGGGGATTTGGAGAGATGGCAAAGAGATATACGGTTGAAGTCATGAATTGGATTATGGAAGAGGCATTGCTATGAATACCAGGATACCCCTACGAAACATTTTCATGTTTCAGTGCATTGTTAAAGAAAAACTGTTTTTCCCGATTAGACACTTACTCCAAGGGTATGTATTTACCAGGTTTCATTCTCATATCGGTATGGTTTTACAGATGATGAGTGGGAGTAAGATATTGGGAATCAGGTGATTATCCTCATTATATCGGAATTCGTTGCAATTGGTGATATTTGAGGAAATCGCCAGGGTACAGTTTTCAACCTACAACGCACAGGTTTTGAGTTGTTTAACTCAGCGGACTTATACAGAGTATTGTATGTTGTCCTAGTGTCCTTCAGGACAAAGGGGTAGGTCCTCGTACTATGTTCTGTTTACTTATAACTTCTCTAGTATTTAGACGAGTGTTTCGTAGAAATACAAGGTCTAAGTTTTGAGAAGTTGTGGGTATAAGAATAAAGTAGAGAACCAGGTATCACAAGTATCGGGATTCTTCAAAGAGATCGAAGATGTAGATTCTTGTGATTGGTATTCAGATGATAGTGATGGTTTTGAGAAACGTGTTTCTCTTTCAGGTTACTCATAATTGGATGGATTCCTAAGTTGAGTAATGCTGATTAGCCTCTTTCCATTAAGTTGATATGCACTGGAGACAGATGCATGGATTGAATATGGTTCCAATTAAATAAGTGCCAAAGTTTCTATATTGGATATAGAATAGTTCGTACCTTAAAAGATATTAAGGTACGGGGAGTTGTCCAGCTTATGATTAAAACCAGACACTGGATAACTCAGGGCACGTTTCTGTAATGGCTGTTTGTGGGTTGACCCTGGCTATGACGAGGGTTGATATTCTACCATTTGGAAGATCAATAGTGATATTGTTCTTGACTCGCCACAGTTTTAGTAAAAATGGATCTTTTTCAGAAAACAGTAGTGGGAGTATGGTAGAACTGGAAGTGATTCCAGAACCGCGAACGATTACGGAAAAATTAATAGGACCTATATATTCAATCAGGTTTGACATTCCAATAGCCACTCCGCAGGTATGGTAGGCAACCTCAGACGCCCGAGAGGTACTTCGGTAACCTCAGAGACGGTGACAGGGAGGTTCTTATCTACCAAGACTTGACACTACTGTTGTTCCATGATGTGAGACCCGGTAGGAGGGTTGTCATAGTCAGTGGGAGCAGCGGAAGCATAGTGGGCAAGATGCTTATATCTATTTATAGACTTGAGCAGTTATAGCGGAGAAAGATCATCTAATTTTGATGTGACAGTCATGGGTTTGACTTCAATCAGAATAAGGGATGGATCAGTTAAGAAGGTAGTAGGGTGTGATGTCATGGTATCTGGATGACATACACAGAGTAGGAAGTTAAATTCCTATACTACGATCGGTTGGACTGTGGTCGTCGCACAGTTGTTTCTCCAGACAGGATATGGATATAATATTAGACATTCTGGTTTCTGGATCTATGGTTTTAGATCTAGATTTGGGTGGTTTCCCAATGTGGGTACTTTGACAGATATTCTAATGGTTTTTGGAATAGTTGACTCCTAGCATGGTGGTGTACC
This sequence comes from Agapanthus africanus, assembly GCA_030015575.1. NCBI lineage: Eukaryota > Viridiplantae > Streptophyta > Magnoliopsida > Asparagales > Amaryllidaceae > Agapanthus > Agapanthus africanus. Next base: position 82,509,749 of record JASDDO010000004.1, on the reverse strand, counting down.
TGCAGGTGATGGAGTCACCCTCTCTAAAGGTGTCTTACAGACTAAAGGGGAGAGGAATGCGCATGATTGGCAGATCACTTGCTTAGGCAATTGAGTCAATCATGAGATGTCAAGTACCACACCAAATGTTGGTTTTGCACTAGATGCAATAAGTTTGTATTAATCCAATCCTGGAGAAACATAAGGAAGCAGTTTTAGAACATTGGTACATGTTCTACGGATTTGATAACGGCAGCCTCTTTCGGGAGACGGTTATCATTCCAGGCTTCAAAGGTGACATGGATGACAGAGTGATTGTCAGAGTTTTAGTTTTCCCTCTGACGAGGGACAGTATTATGGACAGATGGTTCCAGAGGATACTGTGGGTGGCATGGTGCCGGATACTGATTAGGTTCAGTGATCCATACAGTCTAAGAAGTTTGGATATGGAGTTCATTTATGAACTAAGGTCCCATCAGATATCCAGACATATTCTAAGACAGGTACTACTCAATTCGGGAGATGGCTTTCTCCGCGAACTTGAGATTAAGAGAGATACAGAAAGAAACTTCTAGGCGGATCCACTCACCGAGGCTATTTCTCGAACACAATAGTTTTACAAACGGGCTTTGTGAAACTGATTAGTAGAGGAGTTGGATGTTCGGTTTCACACGGGCTGTGAGTAGTCGACATCGCAATATTAGCCTTGAGTGCAAGTGGGAGATTGTTGGAGATAGTGCCCTCATAGTCAATTATTGGATCGCAGGTACGTGATTGCAATGATTGCGGAGGACCTATCCCGGTAGCACAGTCTTACTCGAGATGATAGTATGCTATCTGGTTTGCCTTTATCAGTCGTGTACATGTTCAGGTGACTGATTGCATGTTACACTTTGATAGAGCCCTTAGGATCTTGCTTTACTACCAACAGTATGATGGCGATCATATACGTGAGAGTTGGGTAGTTTATATGCATATCCTTAATTGTGGTCCCTAGTCGTGGGAGTTTCGAGACAGGGCATCGATACTCCGGAGTAGACTAGTGTGTACAGTCGAGACCCCGACGAGGGGCGGTGGCCGGTCTCACAAGCCACTGGTGTCAGTTGGATCACCTAAGATGTATACAGGTGCTCATTGGGTTATGAGTACACCGGACAGGACTCGCCGGGAATCTGCTAGTTAGTATTATATCTACCGTCAGATAGCAGTTCCCTGGTGACATGTGTACAGGTTAGTTCATCAACCTGAGGTCGTCATTTGTCTCGTGTGAGTTCCCACTGTGCTTTGATTTCTACCCTACCACGGCTCAAAGGAGTCGTGCAAACAGGTAGCTTTTGGGTACAGTCCCGAGCCATATGGAGGCACGTGAGCGGATCGGCAGGGGATTCGTCTCTCCCGGTATTGGGGGCGAGGTCGTGCAGTGTCTAGGAGAGCCATTAAACAAAGTCCATGGCCATAGCAGGAGATTTACTGGTAGGTACTCCAGTAGTATCTCAGGGTGTAATTGGGCTTCACTCCAACACGACTTATACTGCTATTGGGGGTCTGACGTTACTAGCCCCCTAGGCAGATATGCGATACTCATTGACGAACGGACCGGACTGTATATACATTGTCACTATTAGGCTCAGTAGGGTTTTCCGGATGAGTGCGCTCATCGGCATCCCTTGAGGTCAGTCCGTGGGCAGCCGTTACGCATTGCTAGTGCCGCTGACGGTTTGTGGTTAAACCCACTGCCAGGATGCTGACAAGTCATTAGAGTCCCCCACAGACAGTTTCCCAAGTTCGGGCGAAACGTTGTAGAGGCCGTATGGTATTATGGCAGGGTTCGGAAAATGCACGTGCGTTTACGCACGTGTCAGTTTTCGGGCAGATAATACTGGTCGGCTTTGGTTTAAGCCGGATCCGAGTATTATATTGAGTAGGTATAATATCTTTGTCTCAGTTGCATTTGTATTCGGTCGTAATACAAATGCGGGTATATTTATACAGTTTCGGGGTTATCCTGAAAGTCGTTTCAGGATCACTTTTGGAAGTTGCCAGTTTCCAGTTTTCTATCAGCCGTCTTTTAACATTCTGTTAAAGACGGATTTATCTTTTCTTCAGATATGATGAGTCATGCTTCTAGAAGTTTCTAGATATGGTGACTAGGGTGATGACTTGGCTTCATGACTCATTAGGCATTAATGGTGTCATTAAAGCTTTTGGTGACTAGGGTTTTTAGTTCAATGTTTCTAAATGACTCATCCTTTTTCATTAATGCATTTTGTTTTGGCTTAAGATATTTTAGTGAGAAGGTTTTGGTTTATGGTCACCTCCCTCCTCCTACGGTCACCCCCCTCTTCCTTATAAGGTGGCCGGCCCCTCTCTCTCTCTTGATTGATCTCGATTCACTTGATGTTTCATTCGGTTAGAAAAGATATGATAGTTTTGGGGTGTATGGAATTTACAGTTCATTTCATTCCATTCATCCGATTCCCTCGGCAACTTCATTAACCGATCGTCCACGGATTTGGACGAAGTGAGACAAAGTCATCTACTCATTCTCTACATCAATCTTGGTCGTCTCTTTTAGCAAACTTGACGATCGAGTTGCCTCGAGTCAGAGGCGGGAGCCCGTTTAAAGAACCGATCATGTGGTGCCACCTCGACGAAGGAATCGGAGATCGACGAGATCGGAGCAGCCGCAACGGAGCGTGGGATGATGGTTGAAGAACGAAAGACTCGGATCGTTCGGTACAATCTTTCTACACTCTTTACAGTTTGTTAGTTTAGCAATAATGGCAGATCCGGGTTAAAGTATACGATAGCGCCAGTTTAAAAGTTTTTGTTCCGCATTTGGCGTCTGTAGACTGCCGGGGCGCTAACGTAGACTTACAATAGTTGGATCCCGATACCCACTGCGAGTAATTGTTACTCCTGGGAGAGTTTTGCACTTTACAATTAGCCGATCAAGTATGTGTCTAGAAAGGTGTCAACGGGGTTACTCCTCTGGGAAAATGAGGTTTATTGTAATTAGGTCCGTGCGAAAGCACGGGAAACCTCCCTCAAAGTACCGCCACTGGCATGGCTGAAAGATTGGCGAACTTGTAGAGTGTAATTAATCCCGGCTAGTCTTTCCTTTTAAGGTTTGAAGGAAGATTTGATAAAAACAGTGGGAGCCATCCTGATTAGATAAAATAAATAACCAATCTAATCTTGCAAGAGCGCACGCAGAGTGTTTTCTTTTCTATCTCTCCAGGTAGCGACCATATCACGCCTTAATCAAGATAATAATATGGATGTATTGACCGAACCCGCTTGTTATACTGAGCTGGGGAACGTTGGTCCCGCTCCAACTTATAATTGTTATAAGACAGAGCAGGAAATAGGGGAATACCAGAATTCCTATGCCGCCCAAACGAAGAAAGTGCATATGATGCATCTCCTTCGGGTGTGTTCATTATAAAAGACTGTTTCTCAGTGTCCTCTACGTTCTAGGTATTAGATACCGGATCAGGATCCCGCAAATGTAATTCGTTACATAGGGCTACAGAAAGGTAGAGAACTGAGTACGGGTGATAAAGTTTCATGAGACAGAAAACGGGGCAAGTGTTGCAGCCAAGTCTCTTGGTCACTGTCACCCTGTATTACAAATACATTGATTCTGAACAAATGCTATTAGATACCGAACTTGATGTACAAAATCATATCAATCTCTTTATTAGTAAAGAAGGATATAATTTTGTATTGTTGGATAATGTTTTGAACATTTCCTATATCAAAAGTTGATCGGTCAGGCACGTTATCTAAAAGCGTTGACGTTCTAAATCAAACTACAGTTTCTAATATACGGAACACACACAAGAGGAAAAGTTCAGAAATGAACGAATCCTTCTTGAGGCATAGTAGACCAGGTCATATCAATGCGATCCGACTGGCTGAAGTTACATTTAGATGCATATTTAAATTAGTTTGAATTTACATCTTATGAAACTTGCCAGTCATGTCACAAAGATTAGATGACCATAGCTCTGTTTATTAGAAATAGAGAAAGAGTTAGTGAACTCTTGGGACTGATACATAGTGATGTATGCAAGGTCCCCAGTCTACACATGCCAGGACCGGTTCTTTATATTTCATTACATTCCCTGATGATCTCTCAAGATTCAGCCATATGTTCCTGCTGAAACATAAGTCCGAAGCTTTTGAGATAGTCACAGAATATAAGTTGGAAGTAGAGAACCAAAAACCGGGTATAAGTATTATGTCCTTTGATGAGATCAGGGAGGAGAATACTTGTGCATGGAATTCTTGGACTATTCTAAAAGAGAATGAGATTCTCTCTCGGTGTTACTCCTCTGAATACACCACAGCACAACGGTGTATTGGGGCGGAGCAATCGCACCATATTAGATATGGTGTGCTCTATGATGAGTATTACTGAGTTACCTGTTTCTTTTAAGGGGTTGTGCACTTGAGAAGCTGCATACCTATTGAATTAGGTTCGAATAAAATCAGTGCCTACCACTCCATATAAGATATGGTATGGGAAGAGCCTATCTCTTCAGTAAGTTAAGATTTGGGATTGTCCGGCCTATGTCGAAAGCAAAATCCGGACAAGATCGAGACAAGGTCGGTTCTGTAGAACTGGAAAGGTTCCAGCTATACAAACTACAGCTGATGATTTGATGGAACCAAAGGATTCAATAGTCCCCGGCGAACCTCAGCCCCTCCGCCGAACTAGCAAGGTTCCTCACCTGCCTGAGAGATACTTTGGTTTCTCGATGACAGTGGGAGCGAGGATTGCATCATGAGATGATGACCCAACTAGTTTCGAACAGGCCATCGAGAGTAGGGACTCTGTAAGAATGGCTGGATGCTTAGCGATCTGAGATGGAATCCATGTACACCAACAAAGTATGGACTTTGGTTGCTATATCTGAAGGGTTAAATCCCCATCAGGAGCAAGTATATCTTGAGAAGATTACTTGGTGTAGATGGAAAAGTTGAGACTTTCAAAGCTAGACTTGTTAAAGGTTTTCGTCATCGACCAGGCGTGGAAAATGATGAAACCTTTTCCAGTGGCTATGCTTAAGTCCATCCGGATCCTACTTAACATTGCTACATACTATGACTACGATATCTGGTGGTTGGGTGTCATGACTGCTTTTCTAAATACTGATTTAGAAGAGAACGTCTATAGGTACACAGCCAGAGGGCTTCGTAAACAGTGGGAGCTGAGGAAACATGTGCAAGTTGCTTTACAGAATAAAGCAGGCATCGCGGAGTTGAAACGTCTGTTTTGATGTGGTAGTCAAAGTGTTTGACTTCATCAAAATGGTAGATGAACCTTGTATATATAAAAAGGTAGTAGAGAGTAAGGTGGTCATCCTCATATTGTACGTGGACGACATACTCTTAATAGGAAAAGGGTTTCCTATGCTACGCACGGTCAATCTTCTCTTATCACATGGATTCTCCATATAGGATCAAGTTGATACCTCCTAAATCCTGGGATTTGGATCTATGAGATAGATCTAAATAGATGTTAGGCTTTTCACAAAGTTTAGTGAGATGGTAACAATCGATCCTGGGGAGAATTACTGGAAAGGTTCCAGGGTGATAAGGACGACTGAATATCAGTCGCAGACATTGTCTTTACCCTTAGTGGAGAGACGGTATGTTGGAAGAGTTCCAAGCTATATGTCGTGGCAGACTAGACGATAAAGGCTGATGACATCGCTATTAAAGATACTACCAAAGAGGCAGTTTGGGTGTATATTGGTTCATAAGATGAACTTGGTTCCTGCCATTGTGTGACAATGGAAGTGTGGATTTGGCCCAGGAACCCCGATCCCATCAGTGACCCAGACATATTCTGAGGCAGCATCACCTGATCATGGAGATAGTTGATCTCCAGGGTGATCGAGGTTAGGAGAGTAGACTCAGAGGACAACACGGCGGATCCACTCACAAATGCTTTTTTCCAGAGAGAGACTCATATGGGATGGTTGAGTATGTGATACTGCAACCACTGCTACAGATGGCCCTAGTGCAAGTGGGAGATTGTTAGTTATATGTATGCCCTAGAGGCCATTACTGTACATAGGATGTATATTGTAGTGGATGCTGGGACATATATAGGTAGGACATTCTTGCTCGACATGATAGTACGCTATCTGGTTGCTCTATCTTAACATGTATACTTGCAGTCTCTCTATTACATGTTGATAAAGCCCTTAGGATGTGTACTCGACTTCCTGGACTATGATGCAGATCATACTAGTGGGGCCTGGGTAGTCCATGAGTACATCCTTCAATGTTCCTAGTCGTGGGAATATCGAGACGGGGCATCGATATTCCAGAATAGACTAGCGTATATCTTCTCGACCCATGTGATGGGCGATGGATGATCCCATATCCATTGGTGTTTGACATCAGAGATGGTATGCGGGTGCTCAGTGATGACTGGGTACACTGAACGGACTCGCCGAGAACTCCCAGATAGTATTATACCTCACGTCAGATGGCAGTTCTCTGGTGACACTGGTACAGCTTAGTCTGTTGACCCGAGATCGTCATAGAGTCTTGTCTGTCTCCCACTGTGCTTCGATTTCCACCCTACCACGGCTCTACTGAGTTATGCAAACAGGTGGTTTTTGGGTACAGTCCCGATTCACATGGAGGCAATGAGCGATAGGAGGGGATTCGTCTCTCCCAGTATTGGGGGTTGATGTTGCGCTATGCTCGACTGGCCATAACTGGAAATCCCTGGCCAGGGCTACACTGATTTACTGGTAAGTGTTATCAGTAGTTTCATGCTTGTTATGGACCTTACATCGGCATGACTTATCGAGCTACTGGGGTCTGACGTTTACCACCCCTAGACGAGATATGCGACATATCAGACGAACAGACCGGACTGTACGGTAAGTGTTGCTGGTTGGATTCACAGGAGTGTGAGCTGGCTTGCTCGTTGATCTTCTGATCACTCAATACCCGGGTGGCCGTTACGTTTAGCAGACCGCTTGCGGCTTGTGGGTGTTTGATATGATCATCACCTGCTGCCGGCGTATTGACGAGTCTTTAGAGTCCTACACAGAGGTTTCCTGGCTCAAGCGAAACGAAATAGGAGCGCATATGAGATATGTGCGGGACCGAGAATAATGCGTGTATGTGATACCGTATTCTATTCTCGCGATGAATGTATCGATTGGTTGTATGCGATATAACCTAGTTATCGAATCGAGAATTGATTCGATAAGTCGATACATTGGATATTAGTCGGTCATATGCGATATGACCGGATCGTTAAATCAAGTGTTGATTTAATGATTTGATGTATAATTATATATTTGATATATTACTTTACATTAACTAGTATTTGTTCACTTAAGATGGATTTTCTCACTTGATGTGCACAAGTAGTATATGTGATATATTTTTGTGCACCAGATTGTATCATGTTTGATGATACATGCAAACTTGGGTGTGTGTATGCTTTAAACCATGTTTAGGTTAATGGTTAGGGTTTTAAATTATTCACTTATTCATTTTATTTATTTTCTTTATTCCTTTTGGCAAAAATGAAATGGTGGCTAACTTTTTTTCTTGCTTAAGCTTCATGAAGCTTCTTAGCTTTATCTACCATTTTGTTTTTTCCTTAACCCTAACCATTCACCTAAACCCTAGTTTAGTCTCTACACTAGTTACACTAACCCATGGTTGCTATATGATAAGATCATTTGATTTATTATTATTAATTAATTGATTTTATCATTCTTATCATATTCTTTTTCTTTTTCTTCTTTTTCTTCAAGAAGTAGAAACCTTGCTACCTCCAATGGTGCAATGATCAAAAGAGTAAGAAATCCAAATCCAAAGTGAACCCACTTCCTATTTTTTCATCCTCTGCCACTTGCCATTTAGTAGTGTGTGTTATCTTCACAAGTTCTATGACCAAGTGAAGATGGAGCTTGATCTTGAGTTGCCTCGACGTAGATCATCTACGGCATCGAAGTCGACGACCTAGCCCGATCATTTCTCCGACGAAACCATCGCCAGAGTCCGGGATCCGATGATCGCAGCGGAGGGACGTCATCACGGAGCTAAAGAGGTGGAGGACCGGATCTACAAAGGTTGTAGTCACTTTCACTTTCTAGTTAAGTTGTTAACTTGCATCTTTCGCCTATCCTCTAGTTAACGATCTAGCATTAGGGTTCTTTGGCACATAGAAAAATTTGATTTTAGCATGTTTGATCTGTTGTGGAATCTCATGTGTGTGTCTAGGAACCCTACACTAGCTCTGTCAGGCCTCAGCCTATGGGACTGATTCGGGCCTCGAGTCCCCCTCTGGGGATGGGGAGGCCCTGCGTCTGCACGAAATATCAAGACAATCAATATTAAGACAAATTTGTATTAAGAAATCAAGGTTAAACGAAAATTCATGTGTGATATATACCTCCGGTGACTATCGCACGAGCCTGGGCCCGGGCAGCAGCACGAGCGGGACGATAGTTCCTCCGGTGAGGAACAACCGGGGTCCCGGATGCGGACGCATCCCCTCCAACTAGAAAATAAACATTGACGCTAAATTTCCATGAAGTTCATATTTATTCTATAGAGCATATGTAAAATGAATAAATATTTTAAATTTATTCATACTAACCTGCAGACGATGCGGAGGGTACGGAAGTGGCAGGAGCGGTCCCTGCGTCAGATGTGGACGCACCACCTATAATTAGACAATTAAAAATAGATTATATAAGTAATTGCAAAAAGAATGTGTAGATCAATAATATAACATTCTAAATCAATATGCATGCACTATACGATATATAAACATACCCGCAGGTGCGGTGGTGTCACCACCTACAGCTAGACAATAATAAAAATTACTATCTAAGTAAGAGCAAAAGGAATGTGTGTATATTTATGATATAGAATTCTAAATCAATATGCATGCACTATATGATATATAAACATACCTGGAGGAGTGGAAGTGGCATATGTCCCTGATATGGACGTGTCACCAACAACTAGACAATCAAACATTGACAATATAAGTAATTTTGACATAAACATGCATGAATATCTATAATATTACATTCAAAATTGATATGCGAGCAATATACCTGGAGGTGTGGAAAAGTCCACACGGAAGGAGGCATCCGAAGGGGTCTCCGATCTGGGTGCAAGACCGGCCCTCTGAAGCTCCCTACGCAGCTCTCCGGGCGGCAGAACCACTCTGCCTCTGCCTCTGCCGGTGCCGCGGCTGGAGCTCCTGCCACCCCTCGCTGCTCCCGTCATCGTCATCAAATCTAGTCCTGCATATTCTCCTATAAGAAACCCTTGAAACTCCTATAAGAAACCTTGGAACTTCTATAAGAAATCACCTAATATTCTCATAAATTCTTGAAAGGAATATGACTTTGAATATACAAAAAAATAAAGTGAAAATTCGGATCAAGCATCATACTCAGATTTCAGATGACCCCCATCAAAAGACTTCTATAAAGCCAAAGAAGGCAACAGAAAACCATTTTAGTCAATTAGAGAGCGCACCTGCAGTGAGAAGTGGTAAAAGTATCACCCAATAAGGGTGTAATTTACAGAATCAGTTGAAACTTTTGAAAGTCATAGAAGAACCTGACCTGCACAAATCTGATGTATAGTTTCCATTGGACACTAAGAAGTCTCTGAAAGGAAAAGCCAATGTGAAAGCCATCATTAGTTCATATCAGAAGATTGATGTTGAAACAGAGAACAAGGAATGTCATTTTCTTCTTCTTCTGCCACATTACTGTCTTCTCCTTCTTCTTCTGCCACATTACTGTCTTCTCCTTCTTATTATGTGCGCGTGCAAATTCAATGAAAGCAGAAACTCCAGTGACAAACTTAGGTTGCATACGTTGTTGCCAATTCACATACATCCGGTCCTTAACCCTGACGTACTCATGGGCCATGTTAGACTGTATCATATAAATTGTAGGTTATGATGACTATATTGAGAAATCTAAGAACGGGATGGTTACTGACAAAGGAGAAAATCCGTGTATATGCTTTGTGTGTGCGTTTGTCGTTGAAAAGAATAAATTATCGATAATCAAAGTTAGATTTGAGGATACCCATGTATGAGTTGTATTCTATATATGTGTGTTTCAATTTATGATTTCGCTTAAGTGTAGGGTTGTTTTTACTTAAATGCATACATACGCACATATTACATAAACACATGCATACATATCACATGCCACATATGTTCTCCGCCGAAAGACGCGACCGCGACCGGAACATCTTAAATCACTCTCTAATAATACGTTTGTGGTGTATTCTTGTGTGTGTGTTTCGGCTGTTGGGGGTAACCCTTATTTGTAGTAGTGACACACACACACATAAATAATGCAAAATGTTTAAGCAACCCCCTATTTTATAGTGACACACACACATAAATCTTATGTCTAATGACCATAAGATTGTCGGAGACAGTTTTGATGTTTTGTGGGTTTGGTTTTATACTTGGGACAATCCAATGTTGACACACACACATAAATAACAAATTAAAGTAAACTAACTAAGAGGCATGTCTGAGTTTTATACTTGGGATCACAAATAGCATGATGGCTGCAAACAGGTTGCTTGAATACTTGCAGACAATCCAATGTTGCCTCTCCATTTCTATAAATTTTAAACTCCCTGGCAAATTATCATCACTCAGGATTACTTTAGGGCCAGTTTGGCAGCTTCTTGCTTGTGATTCAACATTCAGCTTTTTTTTGATTTGGAACTCAGAGAGTGTTGCAAAACAAATCCAAAACTAAACAAACCTCAAACTAGCTACAGAGAAGGCAAACAGCAAACCCCCATGAAGTTTGGCTTTCAAGGGTTTTCCCACTAAAATACACTTAGATGCAGCACTTTAAGGAAGCTTGCAGCAATATAAAAACTTTTAGGTAGTTTAGTGAAAAACTGTAGTGCTTCAAGATTGTTTAAGTTTTATGTGAGCTTAAGCTGTCATACAGAAATTATCATTGCAAAAATGTTCTCAACCCTAGCTTTTCATGCAACGATACTGGAATATGAGCCTCAGATATGACAGCTTAGGAATCAAAATAAGAAAGAGATTTGGGTTTATCCTAAGTCCAAAGTCAAACGGGCTCTAGAAATATATAAACCCAAAAAAATGACTGCATAAAGATCTCATAGAGATGAAAAAGATGCTATGCAAGCTCTGAACAAATCTTGAACGGAACTTTCACAGGAATTTACAATACCCGACCAGAATCCAATCCTGAGTTTGATGAAGCTTCAGGCCTTCAGCTTCCCCACAGAAAATAGTTAGGGCAACCCCTTTGCAAAACCATAGCTTTCATGCAGAGATGACGCTCATAACATGCCAGCTTCCAAACACATTGAATGATACATAATCTCACATACTCTCTCTCTCTCTCTCTCTCTCTCTCTCTCTCTCAATCAGACAGTTTATATTTGGATTTGAATTTAGGAAAAGAAATAAGATGGCTACAAACCAGCTTGTCTCACCAATCTCATAACTATCAAACTCATAAAAGTGGAAGCTTGAGGGCAAGCCATCATCGCCTCCATTCAATTGAAGCCAAATCATCCACAAAAAATAGAAATAAATATAATAATTTATCGATAGGCAAAATTGCAAGAAACCTATTCAGATTTCTGCATGAAAAAATAAGAGATGTAAAATAAGTAAAAGATTACCAAATGAAATTATCCCATCACTTGAACCCCCTCTCAAGACATTTTAGCAAAAATTCCCCCAGTAATTTTCCTCGTTTTAACCGTTTTATATCATAGAAGAAAGATAAATTTCAACTGTATATACATACATACATACACACACACATCATATACACAGTTTTTGAATGTTGCCAGAATTTCAACAGTAATTCTAGATTTTTCCTAACTCTGAAGGCTTCACAAAAATTTTAAATACAGATAATAATATGATTGAAGAGATCAATCACCAATTTTTTAATGAGGACCAGCTGAAACCCCAAACAGAGCAAGCAAATTACAAAGATCCCAAAAATTTGATGAGAGCATAAAGAATTTAACATCATGATAACAATATAACCAAAATGGCTGAAAGATCTACGATGTCAGACTCGAGTTCTGATACGAAACGGGGCAACCCCAACCCCAATTCTAACCCTAACCCTAACCCCAGCCCCAACCCCAACCCCAACCGCAACCCCCTGCCGAACCCCAACCCCAACCGCAACCCCAGCCCCAGCTCCAACCGCAACCCCAACCCTAACCCTAACCCCAACGGATGCCTCATCGGTACCCAAACCATGAACCCTAGTCCTAAAATAATCAAAAATTTGTTTAATTTAAGATTTCCTAACCTGTGCAGTGGAGGCAATGACGATCGATCGGAGGCGACGAAGAAAAGAGGCGACGAAGAAAACGGAGATGAGGAAGAACCTGCAGGCGGTGGCGACGACGAATCGGCCTGCGCTGGCGACGGCGAGAACGGCGACGAAACACAGGCGATCGGCGGGAACGAGGGTTTGGGGATTTTGGGTTCGCGCGCGATAGGAAAATAATTTTTAGCTAATGAGCGTAGGGATCGATCCGTGCCTTTTTAATTAAATCTCTATTTAGATGCCCCTACGGATAAGTCCGTAGGTTCTTTGTTTGCGGCTCCGTAGGGGCAAACAAAAATTTACGATTTAATATTTTTTAAATTAATATGTAAGGACCGTAGGGGCAACCTGTTGGCCCTATGGACTAATCCGTAGGGCCAAACTAAATCTGCCTCTATGGATTTCGTTATCCGTAGGGGCAACCCCCTATTTTAGTAGTGAATGACGATGACGACGATGTGTGGTTGAGTAAATATTAAAAAAATATTAAATTATAAAAGGTTATATTCCATGGAAAATTGTATATTTGTATTTGTTATATTTTTGTATATAAACAAATGTGAGTAAAGGTATAGATATTTAGATAATTTTTGTTATATATTATATTCATGTATTTCCTTATATATTATATGTGGGATGCTTTAGATATATATTTTTGTAGTTGGGTATATAATATAGTGTGATATAATATTATGTAAAGGGAGGACAAAAAATAGAAGGCGAATTTTTTTTAACATATTAAAAGTTTTTCCCTACGGTTCTAACCGTAGGGCGGTAATTTGGCCCTACGGTTCCCACCGTAGGGGCAAGATACGATTGTTTTTTTTTAAAAAAAGTAAAAAAAACAATTCCCATACAGTGGTAACCGAAGGTGCAGTTACCCCTACGATTCCCACCGTAGGGGCAATTTCATAACCGGTGGAGCATTTATCCTCACCGATTTTGCTATACGGTTCAAAACTTGGGAACTGTAAGGACAGTGGTTTGCCCATATGGTTCCAACTGTATGAACAAGCAATATTCAAAGTAATAATTGTTAGTACTCATAACGTTTAAATTATTGCTGGATTGAGTTTATACTTCACCAAATGCAATTGATTGGCCATTTCATAGATCATACTCCACCACTTTCATGGTAAATTCTTGATGATCTATACACTAAAATTATTTATTTCTGTTGAAGAAATTCAAGAGAGAGAGAGTTGGATCGATTAACTAGAGATCCTTCACTTCAATTAATTTCTTAACATATCTCCTACCCTTTGCAATCTCATTTCTTCTAAAAACGTTAACAAGACTTTTTCAAAACAAAGCCATAATAACTCGTGTTGAAAACACGGCCTTAGCCCTTGATTTCCGATAAGAAGACTAGTTATTCACCGCTTTGTTTAAAATGCAAAGCTGTTAATTGCGAAATAAACTACACTACACGATTCCGTACATTTCTTATCTTTCTTGCATCTTTCTTTACACCACACTACAAGTGGAACGGAAAAACACGTACCCAATTTTTGCATTTCTTGTCGAAACTCTCGGTTTATGATCCAATGTGAGTTTGAGGGGGGCTGTTAAGATATGCATATATCTTTTATTAGGGTTTATCTTTAATTGGGGTTTACGTGGACTATACGTATTAGGGTTTAATCTTATGCGCTATATATAGAGATACATATTGTATATTGTATTTTGATCAATCATTAATAATATTTTTGCTCTTTCAAATTCATTGATTTCTAACGATAGAGTTTTGATTGTTAGGGGATTCTTTCATATAGCATTCTAGAGCAGCACTATATCCTTGAAACACACGGTGACTAACCCTGCTCTTCCTTAAACGTTGTTTACGTGACCTAACTGTTGTATGTAATGACCCGCATTCTTGTGCTTGTTCTCTTAGGCCGGCTGGGGTCGGCAGACGCTTCTCTTGAGCCAGAGAGACAACTAAGGCTGACATTGCATTCTTTGATTTGCCGATGTATTATTAATTCCCCTGCCTTTCATTGGCTTCGGTGGAATGCAAACATCTTTCAAATGAAGCACTACGCATCGCCATCAATACAAACAACTGTTGAAAGAACATTCCAGTCTCTTGTAGATATTATTCTCAAGCTCAAAACAGCTTGCCATGCCTGTTGCCTACAATTGCTAGTGGAGTTTATGATTTAAATCTACAGTATGTAGTGTAATAATTGATTGAATGCCATAAAAGAGTCGCTACAGTGTCTGTGTGTTGATCAAAAGAAGAGGGTTAATGATTTTGGTTCATTGCAGTAGATTATGAGTGTTGCAGAGGTCTCATAGCACTTCAATTACCATTTCTCATTTACGTATATAATCACTTGAATGAGAAAAGATATGAATTCGACAAGCATATTCATGGTATTCATAAACTCAACATGTATAAAGTAAGAGAATAATGGAGGAAAGAGGCCATATATAGGAGGGAATTTACTCCTATGGCGTCCAAAAAACACACCCTCCATAGTGTTTTCCGACGATCAGAATGCATCATCTTCATCGTTATCATCTAAGATGTGGGTACACCAAATTTCATGTGATTCTACAACCTTTTCACCGTTGATTTAGCAATGTAAAAATTTCTATTGTCGGTAAACAGTTAATTTTGAACCCACTAATTCAACGGTGAAAAGGTTTAGAATCACAAGAAATTTGGTGTATCCACATCTTAGATGATAACGATGAAGATGATGCATTCCGATCGTCGGAAAACACGATGGAGGGTGTTTTTTCGACGCCATAGGAGCAAATTCCCTCCTACGACATCTTTCCTCGAGTATTCTCATAATGTAATTAAGCTGTAATTCATATATTAGCTATAGATATAAAAGTAGATTATTGATTAGCTATCATAAGTAATAAATCATGTAGACTGGGGCCATATGTATGACTCCATGCCTTAGTAGAGCACATGTGGCTACATATGTAAAACTAGTTGTGGTCCATGTACCTAACTAGCTACTTATAATTAATTAGCCCAAGCCTATGATGGTGTGGGTATAGGAAATGTAGGGAATGAACATTTCACCAACATTTTGTGATGATATAGCTATGTCTGCTTATCTATATCTACGATTTGAAAATGTTATGTTCATATCTTCACTATTTCTATTAAAGAAGCTTATTTTAACGACTCATGCAGAATGCTTGAAGAACACTTGGTTATTGATAATACTATATGATTAATGACCGGTACAGATATTTATTGGTATGATCGTTCTTTAGTACAATAAAATTTCCACGGGATTTAGAACTTCTTTGGAAATTGCAAATTTATATGATATTTAAATATTTATTTTAAACATATAAAATATACATTTGTGATATATATATATATATATATATATATATATATATATATATATATATATATGAGTGATCCCTTACAAACCGGTCCACGTTTTTTAAAAACGGGAACTTCCGATCTACGACATATTTTAACGATCCGATCGTTTTAAGTTGATCATCCTACTCTCGAATACATGTGTGAAAAATCAAACGATTTAGAAACCTCTAGCCTATGTATCGAATGGCGTTTATGTTGTATTATCGAAAGACATTCATTTTTGCACCATCAATGCATAAACTAAAGATTTTTAAACCCCTTGATTTTTCATACATATATATTTGAGGGTAAGGTGATTAACTTGAACGGATCGGATCGTTAAAATATTTCGTGGACCGAAAGTTCTCGTTTTTAAAAAAAACGCGGACCAATCTGTAATGGATCACTCCTCTCTCTCTCTCTCTCTCTATATATATATATATATATATATATATATATATATATAGAGAGAGAGAGAGAGAGAGAGAGAGACGGCGGGTATTTTTTTAAAAATTAGCCCTTGCCCTAAAGTACACATACCCCCGTATATTTCACCGATCCAATTCGGCCATCTTGATCTACGTATCATGAAATCCCTATGTACAAAAATCTTGGGATTTAAAGATTTCTAACGCGTTAATCAAACAGATAGAAAAATCAACGGTTTTGCGGTATTAGAAAATTGTAGTCGTTTGATTAAAGCGTTAGAAGTATTTAAATCCTGAGATTTTTTGTACATAAGGTTTTTATCATACGTAGACCAAGATGGCCGGCATGGATCGGTGAAATACACGGGGGTATGTGTGTTCTGGGACGAGAGCTCATTTTTTTATAAAGGGCCGCTGGCTCAGATCCCTTTTCACACACACACACACAAGTTATGTATTCTTTCTGTAGGGTTCCTAGGCACACTAATGAAGTCTAACAAGTGATCAAACATGCCCAATTAAAAATTTCATGTGCCTACAAACCCTAATACGGATCGTTAACTAGATGTATAGGCGATGCAATGCAAATAAACGAATTTATAGCTAAAGGGAAGGGGATACAACCTTTGTAGATCCGGTCCTCCACCTTCTAGGCTCCGTGATGACGTCTCTCCGCTGTCCAAATCCATGACTCTAGCATCGGCTTCATCGGAGAAATGGGCGGGCTAGGTCGCCGACTTCGATGCCGAAGATGATCTTCGTCGAGGCATCACAAGATCAAGCTCCAACTTCACCAAGTCATGAAACTTGTGAAGAAAACACCCTATACTACTTGGCAAGAGGTAGAGGATGAAGAAATAGGAAGTGGGTTCACTTTAGAATTTGATTTCTCACTCTTTTTCTCAAGTTGCCATTGATGGTGGCAATGTTTTCTTCTTGTTGAAGATGAAGAAGAAGAAGAAAGAATATGATAAGTATTATCTAAAATAGAAAATAAAATGAATACTTATCATATACCAACCATGGTTAGTTGTAGAGAATAAACTAAGGTTAGTTTGAAGGGTTAGGGTTAAGCATGAAGGCAAAATGGTCACTTGGTCAAAACTTCATGAAGCTTCAACAACAAACAAAAAAAAAGCCACCATTTTCGCTTTTATCTTTTCCAAAATAAATAAACAAAATAAATAAATGAATAAGTAAACAAAACCCTAACCATTCATATAACCATGGTTTAATTCTTTACACAAACCCAAGTGAGCATGTATCATCAAACATGATACAAACAAGTGCACAAAAATATATCACATATACAATGTGCATTTCAAGTGAGAAAATCCTTTTAAAGTGAACCAATACTAGTTAATGCAAAGTAATATATCAAATATATAATTATACATTAAATCATTAAATGAACACTTGATTTAACGATCCGGTCATGTCGCATATAACCGACTAGTATCCAATATATCGACTTATCGAATCAATCCTTGATTCGATAACTAGATTATATCGCATACAACCAATCGATACATTCATCGCGAGAATAGAATACGGTATCTCATACACGCATTATTCTCGGTCCCGCACATATCTCATATGCGCTCCTATTTCGTTTTGCTTGAGCCAGGAAACCTCTGTGTAGGACTCTAAAGACTCGTCAATACGCCGGCAGCAGGTGATGATCATATCAAACACCCACAAGCCGCAAGCGGTCTGGTAAACGTAACGGCCACCCGGGTATTGAGCGATCAGAAGATCGACGAGCAGGCCCGCTCATACTCCTGTGAATCCAACCAGTAACACTTACCGTACAGTCTGGTCTGTTCGTCTGATATGTCGCATATCTCGCCTAGAGGTGGTAAACGTCAGACCATAGTAGCTTGATAAGTCATGCCGACGTAAGGTCCATAACAATCGTGAAACTACTGATAACTCTTACCAGTATATCACTGTAACCCTGGCCAGGGATTTCCTGTTATGGCCAGTCGAGCATAGCGCAACATCAACCCCCATTACCGGGAGAGACGAATCCCCTCTTATCGCTCATTGCCTCCATGTGAATCGGGACTGTACCCAAAAACCACCTATTTGCACGACTCAGTAGAGCCGTGGTAGGATGGAAATCAAAGCACAGTGGGAGACACACAAGACTCTATGACGATCTCGGGTCAACAGACTAAGCTGTACCAGTGTCACCAGAGAACTGCCATCTGACGTGAGGTATAATACCATCTGGGAGTTCTCGGCGAGTCCGTTCAGTATACCCAGACTCCACTGAGCACCCGCATACCATCTCCGATGTCAAACACCAATGGATATGGGATCATCCATCGCCCATCACATGGGTCGAGAAGATATACGCTAGTCTACTCTGGAATATCGATGCCCCGTCTCGATATTCCCACGACTAGGAACATTGAAGGATGTACTCATGGACTACCCAGGCCCCACTAGTACGATCTGCATCATAGTCCTGGAAGTCGAGTACAGATCCTAAGGGCTTTATCAACATGTAACAGAGAGACAGAAAGTATACATGTTAAGATAAAGAGCAACCAGATAGCGTACTATCATGTCGAGCAAGAAAGTCCTACCTATATATGTCCCAGTATCCATTACAATATACATCCAATGTACAGTAATGGCCTCTAGGGCATACATATAACTAACAATCTCCCACTTGCACTAGGGCCATCTGTAGCAGTAGTTGTAGTATCTAATACTCAACCATCTCTTAAAAGTCTCTCTTTGGGAAAAGTCCTTCGTGAGTAGATCCGCCGTGTTGTCCTCTGAGTCTACTCCCCTAACCTCGATCATCCTGGAGATTATCTATTTCCATGATCAGGTGATGCTGCCTCAGAATATGTCTGGGTCACTGATGGGACCAGGGTTCCAGGGCCAAAGCCACACATCCATTGTCACACAATGGTAGGAACCTAGTTCATCTTATGAACCACTATACACTCAAACCGCCTCTTTGGTAGTATCTTAAGTAGCGATGTATCCAGCCTTAATCGTCTAGTATGCCACGGTATCTAGCTTGGAACTCTTCCAACATACCGTCCCTTTACTGAGGGTAAAGATAATGCCTGCGACTGACATTCAGTCGTCCTTATCACCCTGGAACCATTCCAGTGATTCTCCCCAGGATCAACTGTTACTATCTCACTATAGCTAGTGAGAATCCTAACATCCATTTAGATCTATCTCATAGATCCAAAATCCAGGATTTAGGAGGTATCACTTTGATCCTATTGGAGAATCCTTGTGATAAGAGGAGATCGACCGATCGTAGTATAGGAAACTCTTTTCCTATCAAGAGTATGGTGTCCACGTATAATACGAGGATGACTACCTTACTCTCTACTACCGTTTTGTATATACAAGGTTCATCTACTATTTTTGATGAAATCAAACACTTTGACTACCACATCAAAATAGATGTTCCAACTCCGCGATGCCTGCTTTATCCTGTAAAGCATCTTGCACACGTTTCCGCTGCTCCCACTGTTTACGAAGCCCTCTGGCTGTGTTCTTATTGACGTTCTCTTCTAAATCATTATTTAGAAAAGTAGTCATGGCACCCAACCACCAGATATCGCAGTTATGGTATGTAGCAGTGGCAAGTAGGATCTGGATGGACTTAAGCATAGTCCCTAGAAAATGTTTCATCATTATCCACACCTGGTTGATGACTAAAACCTTTAACAAGTCTAGCTTTGAAAGTCTCAACTTTTCCATCTACACCAAGTAATCTTCTCAAGATATACTTGCTCCTGATGGGGATTTAACCCTTCAGATATAGCAATCAAAGTCCATACTTTGTTGGTGTACATGGATTCCATCTTAGATCGCTAAGCATCCAGCCATTCTTACAGAATCCCTACTCTGGATGGCCTGTTCGAAACTAGTTGGGTCATCATCTCATGATGCATTCCTCTCTCCCACTGTCATCGAGAAACCGAGGTATCTCTCAGGCAGGTGAGGAACCCTACCAGATCGGCGGAGAGGCAGAGGTTCGTCGGGGACTATTGAACCCTTTGGTTCTGTCAAATTAGCTGCAGTTTTGTATAGCCGGAACCTTTCCAGTTCTACAGAACTGACCTTACCTCGATTTTGTTCGGATTTTGCTTTTAGACATAGGCCGGACAACCCCAAATCTTTACTCGCTTAAGAGATGGGTTCTTCCCATACCATATCTCATATGGAGTGGTAGGCCCTGATTTGATTCAAACCTAATTCAATAGGTATGCAGCTTCTCAAGCGCATAACTCCCAAAAGGAAATAGGTAACTCAGTAATACTCATCATAGAGCACACCATATCATATAGGGTGCTATTGCTCCGCCCTGATACACCGTTGTGCTGTGGTGTATTCAGAGGAGTAACATTGAGAGAGAATCTCATTTTCCGTTAGAATAGTCCAAGGATTCCATGCACAAGTATTCTCCTCCCTGATCTTATGATAGGACATAATACTTATACCCGTATTTTGGTTCTCTACTTCCAACTTATATTCTGTGAATACCTCAAAAGCTTCGGACTTATGTTTCAACAGGAACATATGACTGAATCTTGAGAGATTATCAGAGAATATAATGAAGTATAAAGAACCAGTCCTGGCATATGTAGACAGGAGACCTTACATACATCATCATGTGTCAGTCCCAAGAGTTCATTAACTCTTTCTCTGTTTCCTATAAACAGGGCTATGTTCATCTAATCTTTGTGACATGACTGGCAAGTATCACAAGATGTAAATTCAAACTGATTTAAATATGCATCTACATGTAACTTTAGCTAGTCGGGTCGCATTGATATGACCTAGTCTACAATGCCTCAAGAAGGATTCACTCATTTCTGAACTCTTCCTCTTGTGTGTGTTCTGTATACTAAAAGCTGTAGTTTGATTTAGAACATTAATGCTTTTAGATAACGTGCCTGAACCGATCAACTTTTGATATTGGAAATGTTCAAAACATTATCCATTAATACAAAATTTTATCATTTCTTTACTAATAAAGAGAATGATATGATTTTGTATATCAGGTTCGGTATCTAATAGCATTTGTTCAGAATCAATGTATTGGTAATACAGGGTGACAGTGACCAACAGACTTGGCTGCAACACTTGCCTCGTTTTCTGTCTCATGAAACTTATCACCCGTTCTCAGTTCTCTACCTATCTGTAGCCCTATGTAACAGATTACATATCTGGGATCCTGATCCGGTATCAATATACCCAGGACGTAGAGGATACAGAGAAACAGTTCTTTGTAACGAACACACCCGAAGATGATGCATCAACATGCACTTTCTTCGTTTGGGCGGCACGGGAAATCTGGTATTCCCCAATTCCTGCTCTGTCTTATAACAATTATAAGTTGGAGCGGGACCAACGTTCCCCAGCTCAGTATAACAAACGGGTTCGGTCAATACATCCATATTATTATCTTGATTAAGGCGTGATATGGTCTCTACCTGGAGAGAGAGAGAAGAAAACACTCTGCGTGCACTCTTGCGAGATTAGATTGGTTATATATTTTATCTAATCAGGATGGCTCCCACTGTTTTTATCAAATCTTCCTTCAAAGCTTAAAAGGAAAGACTAGCCGGGATTAATTACACTCTACAAGTTCGCCAATCTTTCAGCCAGGCCAGTGTCGGTACTTTGAGGGAGGTTCCCCGTGCTTTCGCACGGACCTAATTACAGAAAACCTCATTTTCCCAGAGGCGTAACCCCGTTGACACCTTGCTAGACACCTACTTGATCAGCTAATTGCAAAGTGCAAAACTCTCCCAGGAGTAACAATTACTCGTAGTGGGTATCGGGATCCAACTATCATATAGAAGGTATGCAATCTCATTGCAAATTTCAACACTTGAAACTCCCGATAATGGTTTTTATCCCTAGCACCTATGACCTTGGCTAAGGTCAACAAATCATAGATACTAGTCAAGTTCTACCCGTCATTTCGTGATTAATTAGACCTACCCACATGACCCTTGGCTAAGGTCAACAAAGCCACATGACTGTCCTAACTAATCGCATTATATGCTGTGTATGAAGACATCACTTAGCTACCGCACACTACGCCTCGGCTATGGTCGACAAACGTAGCACGAATACTAAGTACTCTACTTCCTAAAATGACGGAGGGTTGCGAATGGTTTTTGTGAAAACCTTTAACGCTTTGAACTTGATCTCGTTGTGGAATCAAATGTTTTTTAAATGGAATGTTTTTTAGGCTTTTCTAGTTTTGCTAAAGTGGTCACTCCCGGTGAAGGGATCGTCGGCCCTTTCCTCGTCGAATGAGGTGCGGGATATATCATATATATCACTGTGCAAAGCATAAACTATAGAAGCAAACAAAAGACAAATCGAGTGTGTAGCATCTGCCAGTTATTACTAAAGGCGTCACTCCCGGTGAAGGGATCTCGGTCCTTTCCTCATCGAATAAGGTGCAGGATGTTCTTCAATGAACACCGCGATGCAAAGCAAGAACTGTAGCTACCTGTTTTAATTTGAAATTCGATTCCACAACATCAATTAGGTTTATTTTCTTTCATTAATCTCATTAATGAATGTCCCATCATTTAAGTCCACCTAAACATCACAGATAAATATAACGTACGCTTATGCCATCCGCATTTGCCTCGATGTCCCGTCTGCACCGTTAGGTTAGGTAACTAACGCCAGAGCAAGGCAGGGCTAGCGCGGGTGTAAAACATAAGAAACGTCTATATAATATATCGTATATACTATATATAATATTTATCTGAACAAATCACATGATCACATCACAGATAACGCGGCAGAAAAAAAACATATAAAATATTGGATATACTAGGATGTCCGTGTTTTCAATACGAGCAAGTATAAAACACGGATTCCACGGTCGTGATGAATAGCCAATCCCACACCCCTGGACCCCTACGAGAGCGGCAAGCAACCCTACCAATTCTAGGGTTAGGAGACCCGTGTAAGTCCACGTTGCGACCCCCGGTTCTTGCGGGGAGGCGGAAACGGTATAAAAATCAAATTTTTAGCGCATGGGGCAACATGGACTAACAAAGTCGGGATCTTTTCCTAAACTAAAACTAGCAACCATGCTAAAGAGAGTTAGCTACTCGGAAAGGAGGTTATACCTAACTTGAACTCCTTCTTCTTGAAACCTTTGTAGGGGTTGATGGTGCTTTCCTCGTTGCCTTCTTCCGTCAAAGATGGATCCACCTGAGGGTTCAACCTTCGGGCTCTTTCTCGAACTTTGAGTGAACTAGGATCTTCGGCTTGCTAAACCTTTAACCCTAGAGTGAGTAGAGAGTGTCTTTGGGGTGATTTTTTCTCAAGGAGAGGGATTCTCAACACATGAGAAGGATTCTCCTTGAACTAGAGGAGGAAGAAGAAGAAGTGAGGAGAGAGAAGTGTTATGATAGAATGAGCTTTTCTTTTCATTCTACAACCATATCACAAAATGAAAATAATTATCAATTAACAATAATAATAAAATGAAATAGTTGATGGATGGTTTGGAATGACCATTATCATTACATTCTTTAAATGAATTTGCTAGAATCAAAAAGCATCTTTCTTATGTAATGATGATGGTCAAACCTTCAACCATGGTCAACAAGTCAACAAAACCCAACCATGACACAATTTCATTTAATTAATATTATTAATTGATATATCATAATTCCATTAGGGTTTGGAAAAAGACGACTGTCAACTGTGCATACGCACCCGTTCCGAAACCCTAATGAAAATCCTCTTCCTCCGCCTCAATCAACTGTGCATACACACCCGCATTCTTGTTCCAAGGAACATGAATACCATGAGATAAAATCAACCCCAAAACATATACCAGTATTTGGCTCAAACCAGAGCCTTCTAGTAATATCTGTCCGGACTCCAAACGTGCACAAGTGCGCGGATGAGAACGAACCCTATCACAAAACCATGCGACCTCTACTCTGTTTTGCCCAGAGGCGAATAGCCCTCTGTGTGGGACTCTAAAGACTCGACACTACGCTGGCAGTGGGTTTAACCACAGACCGCAAGCGGCACTAGCTGTGCGTAACGATCCCCAGCTAGATGTCGATAAGAAGACTGATGAGGTGAACCCCATCTGAACTCCCACTGAGTCTGAATGTGACAGTCTCCGTACAGTCCGGTCTGTTCGTCTGATACATCGCATGTCGGGCCTAGGGGGTGGTAAACGTCAGTCCCCTAATAGCGGTACAAGTCGTGTCGGAGTGAAGCCCAAAACACTCTGAGATAACACTGGAAGCCTACCAGTATATCTCGCTTGCCCTGGCCAGGGACTACTCGTGTAATGGCTCTCCTAGACACAGCGCGATGTCCACCCCCAATACCGGGAGAGACGAATCCTGTCTAACCGTCACTGCCTCCAAGTGCTTCGGGACTGCACCCAACCATTACCTGTTTGCACGACTCCTTTGAGCCGTGGTAGGGTAGTGATCAAAGTGCAGTGGGAACACACTCGAGGCGAAGTGCCAGTGTCAAGTCAGCGGACTAAGCTGTACTCATGTCACCTGGGAACTGATAACTGACGATAGGTATAATACCAACCTGTCAGTTCCCGACGAGTCCTGTCCAGTGTACTCGTAACCCAACGAGCACCCGTATACTATCTCCAGTACGACGTACTGATGGCTGTGGGACAGACCATCTCCCACACTGGGATGAGAAGCGCATACGCTAGTCTACTCCGGAGTATAGATGCCCTGTCTCGATAGTCCTGCGACTAGGGACCTGTATAAGGATGTGCTTATAGATTACCCAGCCCCCACTAGTGTGACTGCCATCACAACGCTGGTAATCAAGCAAAGATCCTAAGGGCTCCACTAATGCGTATAGGTGATATACTAAAATAAACACATGTACACATTGAAGTAGAAACAAACCAAGTAGCATACTACTATATTGAGCAAGATTGTTTATACAAGGTGAATATCCCAAGCTTCCATTAAGTAATATACAAACTAGTATGATACAGTAATGGCCTCTAGGGCATATACACTAATAACCCGGACTCGACTCCTCGAGATGGTCTCCCACTGGACCCCAGAACCCGGTTACTTGTGCTCCCCTCCTTGGGTCTATCCTAATGCGGAAAAGTAAATAATATACAAAGGGTGACATCTTCCGCAACCTGGAAGTGCCCCAATAAAAGAATATTACATACAAGTTTTTACATGAATGAAAATGAAAAACACTCGTCTCACATAAAAAACCCCGGCTATTCGAACACGACGATCCAATATAACATATCCAGCAACACATAACATCACATGTCATCAACGTAAGTAAATATGCGCATCCCAATTGTCGTTGACATATAGCAACGAAACCGGCGATATCACATATTACACTTACGGTCACAGAAAAGAAAGTGTAAAACTACAACAGTTTGAATCCGCAAACTCTTTAGACATCGCATGCCTAAACAAATGAATTCCTTTGACATCACATGCCTAACAATTATAAACCCCGCATTTTAGTCTCATTATCGAAAACACTTTTCAATATTAAGTCGGACAATTCAACAAGATTCCCGACATTCTGATCGAATGCTCGTCGCAAACTTTAGTAGGCGGCCGCACCCCCGACGACGTCGACGAAGTGCACCAAGGCGGAACACCGCTGCCGCGAGCACCCAAACGGATGCTTTCGGCGACGGGGTTCTCCTACAGTCACTTGGTCGGGGCTTTGGGGTGAGGCTGTCTATTAAGTTTACCCGGCGAGTATCCGCGTACGCTACGTGATTGCGACGGACTTTTGATCACATCAAAATTCTGTGGCAACCGATCAAATGAGACTAAACTGCTGTGTTTATAACATTCATTCAGTTATCTCATAACTACTTGTGAATTCCAATTGTTGTATCACATTCCGGATAAATAGATACGTTAAACTTTCCGATCGAACAATCGAACACCCAAGTTTTCCCGAAACAGCTCAACACATGAAATAAGTCTAAAAACATTCAGTTCATGCCACAGTACCAACGGTCCAGCCGTAGAAGGGTCAAGCCAACGCCTCACATGTGGCACGCCGTACTGCCCCAAACCCGAAGGTTCAAAGGGCAGTTCAAGACGGTCACATAATCGAGTTAAGGTTTGTTGTCTTCTAGAGGGACCATCGCGTTACTTGCACTACTTAGAACGTCGTTAAACTATGGAAAAATCCAATAATTGGAAATTTCCCGGCAGGGGAAAAAGTGGGTATTTATATCCGGTCGAACTTTTTAACATATTCAAAAATATCCGGAAAACACACAGACAAAATTAGACAATCCGATCGAAACACCGAGTCCCCAATACAACCCAGAAAACTCAACTCTTGAGTCCAGATTAAAAATTCCCAGAAAATACAGGAACAAAATATAAGAGTTACTGTGTAAAAACCAATAGGAGAAGCGACAAAGTTGCCGCGGAACCGCCGCATTAGGCATGCTAATGCCGCGGTTCCGCCGCACTTTAATGGAATCAAGTGATCGAACTTCACAGTAATTCTTAGAAATTCCTTGTTCGTTTTCTGCATATTTTTAATTCTAAAAAATCCCCGAATTTCAAAAATGTACAGAGAGCATTTTTTTGGGTTTGGGTTTTGGTTCGATCGGACTTCTAACTCCGTCTACGCATCGCCTATAGCTCTAGCTAGGCTCTGATACAACTGTAGGGTTCCTAGGCACACTAATGAAGTCTCACAAGTGATCAAACATGCCCAATTAAAAATTTCATGTGCCTACAAAACCTAATACGGATCGTTAACTAGATGTATAGGCGATGCAATGCAAATAAACGAATTTATAGCTAAAGGGAAGGGGCTACAACCTTTGTAGATCCGGTCCTCCACCTCCTAGGCTCCGTGATTACGTCCCTCCACTGTCCAAATCCATGACTCTAGCATCGGCTTCATCGGAGAAATGGGCGGGCTAGGTCGCCGACTTCGATGCCGAAGATGATCTACGTCGAGGCATTCACAAGATCAAGCTCCAACTTCACCAAGTCATGAAACTTGTGAATAAAACACCCTATACTACTTGGCAAGAGGTAGAGGATGAAGAAATAGAAAGTGGGTTCACTTTAGAATTTGATTTCTCACTCTTTTTCTCAAGTTGCCATTGATTGTGGCAAGGTTTTCTTCTTGTTGAAGATGAAGAAGAAGAAGAAAGAATATGATAAGTATTATCTAAAATAGAAAATAAAATGAATACTTATCATATACCAACCATGGTTAGTTGTAGAGAATAAACTAAGGTTAGTTTGAAGGGTTAGGGTTAAGCATGAAGACAAAATGGTCACTTGGTCAAAGCTTCATGAAGCTTCAACAACAAACAAAAAAAAAGCCACCATTTTCTCTTATATCTTTTCCAAAATAAATAAACAAAATGAATAAATGAATAAGTAAACAAAACCCTAACCATTCATATAACCATGGTTTAATTCTTTACACAAACCCAAGTGAGCATGTATCATCAAATATGATACAAACAAGTGCACAAAAATATATCACATATACAATGTGCATTTCAAGTGAGAAAATCCTTTTAAAGTGAACCAATACTACTTAATGCAAAGTAATATATCAAATATATAATTATACATTAAATCATTAAATCAACACTTGATTTAACGATCCGGTCATGTCGCATATAACCGACTACTATCCAATGTATCGACTTATCGAATCAATCCTTGATTCGATAACTAGGTTATATCGCATGCAACCAATCGATACATTCATCGCGAGAATAGAATACGATATCACATACACGCATTATTCTCGGTCCCGCACATATCTCATATGCGCTCCTATTTCGTTTTGCTTGAGCCAGGAAACCTCTGTGTAGGACTCTAAAGACTCGTCAATACGCCGGCAGCAGGTGATGATCATATCAAACACCCACAAGACGCAAGCAGTCTGCTAAACGTAACGGCCACCCGGGTATTGAGCGATCAGAAGATCGACGAGCAGGCCCGCTCACACTCCTGTGAATCCAACCAGTAACACTTACCGTACATGTCACGACCCGAAAGGTACGGAACGTGACTGGCACTTAAATTACGAAACGTCTCAAGGCGCCCGTAAAATAAGAAAGCCAAAGCCCAGAAATCAAAACCAAAAAAAGCA
This sequence comes from Agapanthus africanus, assembly GCA_030015575.1. Lineage (NCBI taxonomy): Eukaryota > Viridiplantae > Streptophyta > Magnoliopsida > Asparagales > Amaryllidaceae > Agapanthus > Agapanthus africanus. The sequence goes on along the minus strand of JASDDO010000004.1, from coordinate 82,481,454 downwards.
GAAGAGTGAAGAAAAACCAATCAATTGAAAGCGAGTTTATCAAATAAGTCATATCAAGCCTTTTTAAAAACAATATCAATTTTTCCGAAAATTTCGGCAGAGTCTCCTTTGTAAATACTGGGCCCCAAAATGGGTAAAACAAGAATATAAATGAATCCAACAAATATGGCATCCCCAAGCGGGAGCTAGCTCTTCGCCACAAGGCGGTCACAAATCCCACGCAATAAAAAGCAACAACATGCGAAATAATCATAATGAAGCATAAGAAAAACAGCATGTCGACTCAAGTGAGCTCGACCCCAAAATACAGCATAAAAAGTCCACAAACCTCACAGTCTCATCTCTAGGTCAATATACAACAATACTGGTAGATACAGTAGATGGAGTACTCTAGATACAAAGAATATACAAGGTGGTGCAAAAATAATAATATAACCCACCTAAGAGCGAAACCTCGAGTCCAGGCAAAAGAAGCAAGTGCGCCCGCCGCTACTGTACTGACGGAGCGGACCTGAAAAAATCTATGGCACAACGGAGGTGAGTTGCCAACTCGTGAGTAATAAATAACATCTACACAGGCTATCGAATGCATGCACACAAGCATCCTAGCATCTAAATACAGGTAAGGCAGGACATAATGGCAAGTATATATGCAATATGGATATACTAGCAGGTACGAATGCAATGCGAATCAACTCGTGATCTGAATGTGTACGTATAAGAAATCATGTTTTTCCCTTTAAGAATCTCTTTTGAAATACCAGCACAATACCAATAGAATCAACAAGAACCCGTGTCCAGTAACGACACCACAAAACTATCTCAAATCTCATATATCCATGTCATAGTATCTCTGGCCTCAGCCATCCGGCTGACCCAGCTTAATATCAAAATCTCATCATCTCGCGGCCACGGTCGGTATCCTCTGGATATCCGCCGTGCCAAACAGTCACCGGTAGGTAATCCGTCCCCTGCCAGGCTCAACGTCAACACCACATTCATCTTGCCCCGGGGTACCATACCGGGCCCACCATGTACCCGTGACGGTTCCTCCACTCCTCGACACGGATCTCGAAAACCACAGCAAACTCATGGTGGACGACACTTACATCACTAGAAAACCGCAATTTACATATTTTTTTTAAAAAAGTAATAAGTTTAGAAATTTTGCGGCTTTCCCCCAAAATCCAGAAATATCATAAAATCTCAAGAAGTCCTCGCAAGTGCATATGTCAATGATAATGAATGCATATGGTATCAATAATCAAGTTGCGATGTATGATTAATAGACTAGGCATGAACAAATAATATGATGAAGCACATGCACATGAATAGCAATCCTACGATTTCATTTTAAGGAATTAAAGCAATAGCGCGAGTTTAAGTATCAATTATAGTAAAAGGTTTCAATTTAAAGGTTATCTAGTGTGGTGGCATGGCAATTACCAGGGTGTGTGTGTAAGCATGAATAGTGCTCGTGCTGCATATAAAAACCCTGGCAATGGTGCAGGTGTCCTATAAAAAGGGTTCGCATATGTATGTCAATATAAGGCATGGATGCAGCAAATAATCATATAAGTATTACACCCCTAATTACTAACATCACTAAGAATCTTTTAAGTTACTAAAACTATCGGGCGGCTTGCGCCATCCAACGATAGTCCCCCGTAGATGTTACATCTACTCACCGGAATCCCTAGCTAGCTGTGTCCAATCACCACTTTCCCCTTTCGTGCCGCGTCTGACGTCTCCGCGACCGAACCTGGAATTTACATTAATACAAACATAAGGTTACATATCAAGAACGACGCAAAACCCAAATGAAAACACTAACATTCACAAGCTAGGTACAACGTGCACAAGGTGCGCGGAACACACGCGAAAATCGCAAAAACTGCAAAAATCGCCGATTTGGTCGCCCGGCAAAACTAAAACCCGATTACTCAAAAATCCGCACTCACACATCCTAAAAGTCATAGGATATGCCAACAATATAATCTAGATATCGCAATTAATTTGCCACAATAATATAATAAAAACCTAGTAAGCTAGAAGTTTGCATATTTGGTGCAAACATCGACAATTAGCGATAAAATTAACACAATCCAACACAACAATCCAAACTAACCCACTAGCTAGCCATTACACTAATTTTAAACCATTAACTATGCTTAAAAACCTAATTTCCATAAACAAAACTGTAACACCCGAGCCCAATAATACTATGTATATTACTAGTTGAGGGTTATTTTTTGCTCATTCCAATTTTTCCTGATTTTCTGGTGTTTATTGCTAAATTTTAACCGGTTAAGTCATTTTGGCACATAACAAATTTTAACTCCGAAAATGAAATTTAAGATGTCCATGTTGGCCTACTCGTCGCCACTAGTCGCGTGGTAGCGTCCGCGTGTCGAGATTCCGTTCCGTTCGGCTAAACGGGCCAGTTTGGGCGACTACGCGCGCGTGCAAGTGTCCGACTTGGGGGTATGCATTTTAATCACTAAACACCTCTTTTCAAAATTTGGAACCCGCTTAAAATCCTATAATTTGAATTTGGAACATTTGGGCGCGACCCGGGCTCGATTTGGAAATGTTTCATTTCGCGCCAAAATGGCCATTTAAATTTAATATCTAATATATATATATATTCTAATCTAAAATTCCTAACAGTAAATCCCTCACAATCCTACGCAATTTCCTTCTCAAATCTAATCTCGTGGCCAATCACGAGCTCCTATTGAGCTCGTGGGCCCCCCTCTCTTTCCCTCAGTCTCTCTCACTCATCATCAGAAATCCCTCAATCTCTCTCAAATCTCTCTCTCTCTCTTCCTCTTTATAACCCATGCATGCAGCCGCCCATCGCCTTCCTCCACCACGAGAAACCCACGCGAACCCTAACCCTAGCCTCGCGATCCCACCGCCGACTTCCCCGCGACTTCGCCGTCGCCGCCAGCAACGCCTCCTCGACCGCCGCACCTTCCTCCTCCTGTTCTCCCGACGATCCCGCGCCTGCACCCATTCCCGACCTCGCCTCTAACCCTGCATAGCTGACGTCGACGCCGCCCCTCGCCGCCGACGCCTCCCGCGACACCCTCTCACCCTACTCGACCCAACCTCGTCGTCGTTTCCCTCCTCCCCTCGCCGGACCACCAACCCGAGCCCGTAACCCCTCGCCTAACCTCCGCTGTTCGCCGGAGAAGCGCCGGCGACCTCGTCGACGCCACCTCCGACCACCTACTTCTTCCCCTCGACCACCAGAGCCGACCCCCTCTCCTCCAGCCCGCCGCAGCACCCTATCCCGCGCACCCCGAAGCCTTCAACCCTCGCTGCAGCCGCTGCCGTCGCTTCGCCGGCGTTCTAGTGCCGTCGAGCTCGCCGGGGTCACCTGGTATACCTCTCTGTAAGTGTCCCCTTTCCTTCCTTTGTGCAAATCATTCCCCTTGCTGGTCGTAGTCGCTTGTATCCCATCGTTTTGCTAACTTCGCTCCCTTTTGTCGTTGCCGGAACCCGACCGTGCCGTCTTGGCGAACCCGACGCTCCAGCGAAGCCCCCTGGTCCGTGCGATCTCGTTGACCTCTGTTGGGACTCGATCCGTGGCCCGTGCTTTCACATCGCGTTTCTGCCGACATCGCATCCGTATTCCAGTTTGCAGACCGTCGAGGCAAGTATCTGAATACTTGCTTGAACATGCTAGCGTGCGAGATCTAGTCTTGCCACGCAATTTAATTCACACTATTTAATCCCGTAACTTAATGATGGTAATGGATATCATATTATTGCAGTTATCTTAACCTGGAATCGTTACAACAGTTCCTTGTAATTAACTAACCCACATCACTCCATGCTTTAACTAAATAAAACGACTGAATCAGATCTGCTTGAACTGTTAAACTATTCTTGAGACAATTATTATACTTAGTATAATTTCATGTAGTTCCTTAATTTATAATTGTGAATATTGCTTTACCTTGTGGCTTTTGCACCCTAAAGATGATTGAACCTGTTAATAAGAGAATACAAACATCACTGTAGTTATATGGAACATTGTGATTAATTACTGTTTCCTGCTGTTATTCATTATTGATTGTATACCTGTTGTGAGCACTTACCCGATTGCACGACATATTGACCTGACCCTGCTACACCTGACATATACATACATACCGACTCATCCTGTTGTACCATGACATTACTTGTCTCACGATTTCATGCCTAATGCCGACAAACCTAACCATTCCTGCTGTCGATCCAGACAGACCTACCTTTACTTGACTTTGTGTTGGCATTAGTTCTTGACTACTGAATACCTGACTGACATACATAGTTTGGGGGTATGGGGAAATCAAAGGTGAAACCGACTTGTAACTCAACAGTTCGATACATTGTTCTGATCAGTCTTACGGGCTTGGCCAGCTCCGGAGTGTTGTTGCTGACATCACTCGTCCATCCTACTACCTTTTACTGCTTAGCGGCACGTCTCGGATTCAGCCCCGAGGGTCATGACCGTGGTCCCGGGCACGCACGGGATACTATTGAGTTACATCGACGATTCATCAATTGGTTTCAAAGACTATAGAGTAGAAAACCTGATAGGACAGTTTCGTCACCATTGCACATTACCCTGCTTGTTATCTCTTATCATTGCTTTACTCATGTTCATGCTTGCATTGTTTATTACCATGTTTATACTGTATACTTGATATCATGACGCGCTGACGTCTGGGTTTTGCATGGCCCAGATTCCGTACCACTGTCTACGACCGAGCAGGAGTACTTCAGCCAGCAGGCTGAACTGTGAGTTCCTTAGAGTTTAGTTTATTTATGTCATTCCATTTCCAGATGTGAGCCCGCATTATGGGACATACTGTTTATTCATTGTATTGGATCATTAGCTTCCGCACTTATTGTTTGTTGATTCTTGTTATTATGGATTTGGACATGTATTTAGTTTATTTTATCTTGTTCTTGATATCCTTACAACCGTAATGTGACTGTGGATGGATACTTCCTACCCACAGGTAGCATGGTTGGCTATGTCACGTGCCCAAATCTTGCGTACTCTGGAAAGCGGGGCGTGACATGGTTTTATGGTATCAGAGCCATAGGTTAATTGGGTTGATTCTTTGTAGTTGGGTATCGCACCCGATACACGAATCAGAATACCCGTGATTAGGAAACATGTCCTGCCACTTTGACCGTTTTACCATCCTTGAATCATTCTTCCGGATCATGTCGGCATGCAAACTTACTTTGCATTGTCAAACTTGAAAACCTAACTTCTTGTTATCTCTAGGACTTAGGCGACTTGGGTGGAGTTAAGTAATTGCGGCTATGATACCGCGGCATAGCTACAATGCAGCACTCTATTTAAGTATCTTGGAGTTCTAGCCTTGATCTATACTCGAAAACTATCATCATGCTAATGTGGGTACTTTGATTTCCAGGAATATGGCCGGTCAGAATTTGGTGATGGACCCAGGGCATGTGGTCTTAGCCGCCAGGCAAAGAGTGATAAGGGGATTGCTGGAGAAACTAAAGGAACAACTCGAGCTGGAACCAGCATTTGCACTGGACCCCACGTCCGTACGTAGAAGTATTCCAGTGAACAGGCGCAGCGTGGCACCAATGAAGAAAACAAGTATGGGTGATCGGAAGGGGAGAGTGATCTGTAGATACTGCCATAAACCCGGATATGTGCGAAAGAAGTGTCGTATGAGGCTGTGACTCTGTTTTAGATGTGGAGCGGCAGATCACACCGTTGATGCTTGTCCGTCGAAGCCTCGCACAAAGGATGATACACAGAAGCCTCCGCAGGGACCGTTCCAAGGACAGGAACCGCTTACTCAAGGACCACAGCAGGCTCGAGCGTTCGTGTTGACAACGGAAGAAGCTAAGGCATCGGGAGAAGTGGTTTCAGGTAATTTACTCGTTCATGGTTTTCCCGCTTTGGCATTACTTAATTTCGGAGCATCCCATTGTTTATGTCATCCAAATTTATAACTACACACTCGATCACCTGCACGACCCTGTCTAGTTTCTGGGACATACACACTGGGAATGGGAAAATCATAGCTAGTAAGGAAGGTAGAGATTGTACAGTTGTTGTTTGCGGACGGGAGCTTTTTGCAGATTTCTTGGTGATAGATACGGGCAGTTATGAGGTTGTCTTGGGAATGGATTTTCTTGGCACTTTCCACGCACACATAGATTGTAGGGCAAGGAAAGTAATTTTCCAGATTCCCGGACACTCTGAGTTTATTTTCATTGGAGGAAGCAGTTCTGTCGGGCCAGTCGAGTTTAGGGCTAGGCCGACGAACAATGTTCTTGCGGCTATAGTAGTGGAGAGTAATGAAGAGCCGGCAATTGTCCGCGACTTTATGGATGTGTTTGAAGATATTTCGGGCTTACCGCCAAAGCGAGAAGTGGAGTTTGCGATTGACCTTATTCCTGGTGCAGTGCCAGTATCAAAATCTTATCCGATGGCACCGGTGGAATTGGAAGAAGTTAAGAAACAAGTGGGTGAATTACTCGAGAAGGGATGAATTCGAAGCAGCAACTCACCGTGGGGAGCTCCAATTCTCTTAGTAAAGAAGAAGGATGGCACAAGAAGGATGTGCATTGATTATCGAGAATTGAACCGGGTGACTGTTAAGAATAAGTACCCGATCCCTCGCATTGGAGAATTCTTTGAGCAGCTTAGTGGCGCGAGGGTATTCTCGAAACTGGATTTGCGATCCGGATATCATTGGGTCCTACAGATGTGGAGACAGGAGAAGCTTTTGCGAAGATAAGTAAGTGCGAATTCTGGCTGGAAGAAGTGAAGTTTCTGGGGCATGTCGTGTCGGGCGATGGAATCGCCGTTGATCCCGAGAAGATTGCAGCAGTTCGGGATTGGCCTGTTCCATAGAATGTTGCGGAGATAAGGAGCTTTCTTGGACTCGCCGGATACTACAGAAGATTTGTGGAGAATTTCGCTCGTTTAGCTGAGCCGTTAACCAAGCTTACGCGTAAGGAGGTACCGTTTGTATGGACAGATGGATGTGCATTGGCCTTCGAGACGTTGAAGCAGAAGTTGATAACCGCCCCTATCCTAACCGTACCGGATGATTCAGGAGGACTGGTGATTCACAGCGACGCATCTGGAAAAGGATTGGGATGTGTTTTGACGCAGAATGGGAAAGTCGTCGTTTACGCATCGAGACAGCTGAAGACTCATGAGCAGAACTATCCGACTCATGACTTAGAGCTTGCAGCCGTGATCTTCGCCCTGAAGATTTGGAGACACTACCTTTTGGGCGAGAGAGTTGAAGTCTTTACGGATCACAAGAGTTTGAAATATGTGTTCACTCAGAAGGAGTTGAACATGAGGCAACGCAGATGGTTGGAGCTGATGGCCGACTACGACCTTGATCTTAAGTACCATCCGGGAAAAGTTAACGTCGTGCCAGATGCGCTAAGTCGGTTACCAGCAATTCAGTTATTGACTGCACAGAAAGAGATCATTGAGGAGTTTCGGAGATTTGACTTGGAGGTTGTGCTACCGCGTGCTACAGGACAGTTGATGCAGTTGCAAGTACAATCATCCTTAGTTGAGAAGATTAAAGTGGCGCAATCGCAGGATCCTAGACTGCAAAAGTTTCGAGAGCAGGTTGGAGCTGGACTACGAACCGATTTACTGATCCATGAAGATGGTTCGTTGAGATATGGCAGCCGTGTGTGTGTGCCAAAAGGAGATATGCGTGAAGAGCTTATGAAGGAGGCACACAGTTCAGCTTACTCTGTACATCCAGGAGGGACGAAGATGTACCGAGATATTCGACAGCATTTCTGGTGGGAAGGTATGAAACGGGAAATTGCTCGCTTCGTGGCTAAGTGCTTGGTGTGTCAGCAAGTCAAGGATGAACACCAAAGGGTTGCTGGTTTGTTGCAACCACTTCCGATTCCTCAATGGAAGTGGGAACATATAACCATGGATTTCGTGACGGCTTTACCGCGGAGTCCAAAGGGCAACAATGCTGTATGGGTGATTGTCGATCGGTTGACCAAGGCAGCTCACTTTATTCCTTTTCGGGTTGGTCAATCGACAGAGACTTTGGCAGAGCGGTACATGCAGGAGATTGTCAGATTGCTTGGAGTACCGGTAAGCATCGTGTCCGATCGGGACACTCGGTTCTTGTCGCACTTTTGGAGGAGTTTACAAGAAAGTTTGGGGACTCGGTTGAAGTTTAGCACAGCTTATCATCCTCAGACTGATGGACAATCAGAGAGAACGATCCAGACCCTTGAAGATATGTTGAGGGCTTGCATGTTAGACTTCAAAGGTTCTTGGGAGGATCATCTACACCTGGTGGAGTTTTCGTACAACAACAGCTTCCAAGCAACTACTCAGATGGCCCCGTTTGAAGCACTGTATGGTCGTAAGTGCCGTTCACCTGTTTGTTGGGATGATGTCGGTGAACGAAGGTTACTAGGACCAGATTTGGTGGTACAGACAGTCGAGAAGGTGAATACAATCAGGAAGCATATGAGGGCAGCTCAAGACAGACAGAAGAGTTGGGCCGACACGTCAAGAAGACCTCTAGAGTTCGCCGTGGGTGATTTGGTATTCCTGAAGATATCACCGACTAGAGGGGTGATTCGCTTTGGAAGTCGGGGAAAGCTTAGTCCCCGATTCGTTGGACCCTTCGAGATATTGGAGCGTGTTGGAGAGGTATCGTACAGGTTGGCATTACCGCCGTCATTAGCAGGAGTTCACGACGTGTTTCATGTGTCTCAACTACGGAGGTATGTTCGTGATGAGACTCATGTCTTGGATCATTCGGAGTTGACTGTGCGAGAGGATCTGACTTTCGAGGAGCGACCAGTTGAAATCAAGGATCGAAGAGAAAAGGTTCTTAAGAACAAGGTTATCCCTCTTGTGCTAGTTTCTTGGGGTAATCGATCGCATGGAGAATCCACTTGGGAGCGAGAAGACGAGATCCGGCAGAATTTCCCTCACCTGTTCCAGTAGTTAGCTATCTTGTAATCTTGGAATTTCGAGGACGAAATTCTTTTGTAGTTGGGTATGATGTAACACCCGAGCCCAATAATACTATGTATATTACTAGTTGAGGGTTATTTTTTGCTCATTCCAATTTTTCCTGATTTTCTGGTGTTTATTGCTAAATTTTAACCGGTTAAGTCATTTTGGCACATAACAAATTTTAACTCCGAAAATGAAATTTAAGATGTCCATGTTGGCCTACTCGTCGCCACTAGTCGCGTGGTAGCGTCCGCGTGTCGAGATTCCGTTCCGTTCAGCTAAACGGGCCAGTTTGGGCGACTATGCGCGCGTGCAAGTGTCCGACTTGGGGGCATGCATTTTAATCACTAAACACCTCTTTTCAAAATTTGGAACCCACTTAAAATCCTATAATTTGAATTTGGAACATTTGGGCGCGACCCGGGCTCGATTTGGAAATGTTTCATTTCGCGCCAAAATGGCCATTTAAATTTAATATCTAATATATATATATATATATATATTCTAATCTAAAATTCCTAACAGTAAATCCCTCACAATCCTACGCAATTTCCTTCTCAAATCTAATCTCGTGGCCAATCACGAGCTCCTATTGAGCTCGTGGGCCCCCCCTCTCTTTCCCTCAGTCTCTTTCTCTCATCATCAGAAATCCCTCAATCTCTCTCAAATCTCTCTCTCTCTCTCTCTTCCTCTTTATAACCCATGCATGCAGCCGCCCATCGCCTTCCTCCACCACGAGAAACCCACGCGAACCCTAACCCTAGCCTCGCGATCCCACCGCCGACTTCCCCGCGACTTCGCCGTCGCCGCCAGCAACGCCTCCTCGACCGCCGCACCTTCCTCCTCCTGTTCTCCCGACGATCCCGCGCCTGCACCCATTCCCGACCTCGCCTCCAACCCTGCATTGCCGACGTCGACGCCGCCCCTCGCCGCCGACGCCTCCCGCGACACCCTCTTACCCTACTCGACCCAACCTCGTCGTCGTTTCCCTCCTCCCCTCGCCGGACCACCAACCCGAGCCCATAACCCCTCGCCTAACCTCCGCTGTTCGCCGGAGAAGCGTGCCGGCGACCTCGTCGACGCCACCTCCGACCACCTACTTCTTCCCCTCGACCACCAGAGCCGACTCCCTCTCCTCCAGCTCGCCGCAGCACCCTATCCCGCGCACCCCGAAGCCTTCAACCCTCGCTGCAGCCGCTGCCGTCGCTTCGCCGGCGTTCCAGCGCCATCAAGCTCGCCGGGGTCACCTGGTATACCTCTCTGTAAGTGTCCCCTTTCCTTCCTTTTTGCAAATCATTCCCCTTGCTGGTCGTAGTCGCTTGTATCCCATCGTTTTGCTAACTTCGCTCCCTTTTGTCGTTGCCGGAACCCGACCGTGCCGTCTTGGCGAACCCGACGCTCCAGCGAAGCCCCCTACTCCGTGCGATCTCGTTGACCTCTGTTGGGACTCGATCCGTGGCCCGTGCTTTCACATCGCGTTTCTGCCGACATCGCATCCGTATTCCAGTTTGCAGACCGTCGAGGCAAGTATCTGAATACTTGCTTGAACATGCTAGCGTGCGAGATCTAGTCTTGCCACGCAATTTAATTCACACTATTTAATCCCGTAACTTAATGATGGTAATGGATATCATATTATTGCAGTTATCTTAACCTGGAATCGTTACAACAGTTCCTAGTAATTAACTAACCCACATCACTCCATGCTTTAACTAAATAAAACGACTGAATCAGATCTGCTTGAACTGTTAAACTATTCTTGAGACAATTATTATACTTAGTATAATTTCATGTAGTTCCTTAATTTATAATTGTGAATATTGCTTTACCTTGTGGCTTTTGCACCCTAAAGATGATTGAACCTGTTAATAAGAGAATACAAACATCACTGTAGTTATATGGAACATTGTGATTAATTACTGTTTCCTGCTGTTATTCATTATTGATTGTATACCTGTTGTGAGCACTTACCCGATTGCACGACATATTGACCTGACCCTGCTACACCTGACATATACATACATACCGACTCATCCTGTTGTACCATGACATTACTTGTCTCACGATTTCATGCCTAATGCCGACAAACCTAACCATTCCTGCTGTCGATCCAGACAGACCTACCTTTACTTGACTTTGTGTTGGTATTAGTCCTTGACTACTGAATACCTGACTGACATACATAGTTTGGGGGTATGGGGAAATCAAAGGTGAAACCGACTTGTAACTCAACAGTTCGATACATTGTTCTGATCAGTCTTACGGGCTTGGCCAGCTCCGGAGTGTTGTTGCTGACATCACTCGTCCATCCTACTACCTTTTACTGCTTAGCGGCACGTCTCGGATTCAGCCCCGAGGGTCATGACCGTGGTCCCGGGCACGCACGGGATACTATTGAGTTACATCGACGATTCATCAATTGGTTTCAAAGACTATAGAGTAGAAAACCTGATAGGACAGTTTAGTCACCATTGCACATTACCCTGCTTGTTATCTCTTATCATTGCTTTACTCATGTTCATGCTTGCATTATTTATTACCATGTTTATACTGTATACTTGATATCATGACGCGCTGACGTCTGGGTTTTGCATGGCCCAGATTCCGTACCACTATCTACGACCGAGCAGGAGTACTTCAGCCAGCAGGCTGAACTGTGAGTTCCTTAGAGTTTAGTTTATTTATGTCATTCCATTTCCAGATGTGAGCCCGCATTATGGGACATACTGTTTATTCATTGTATTGGATCATTAGCTTCCGCACTTATTGTTTGTTGATTCTTGTTATTATGGATTTGGACATGTATTTAGTTTATTTTATCTTGTTCTTGATATCCTTACAACCGTAATGTGACTGTGGATGGATACTTCCTACCCACAGGTAGCATGGTTGGCTATGTCACATGCCCAAATCTTGCGTACTCTGGGAAGCGGGGCATGACAAAAACCTTTCTTGATTTTCATAATTAGCAATTTCAATCCAAAACTAAACTTGACAATACCAAATTAACACTAATTTGAAACCCACACAAATAAAGTAACCTCATTAACCTAGATTAGCAAACAACTAGATAGCTAATTAGTTTTAATTAACTAAATAATGGTTTCAAGAAAGCCTAGTTAACTCAACCATTAACTTTAAACAACACTAGAATGAAAATAGCACTAAATTAACACTAAACAACTAGATTAAAGAATTCTAACCATATTAACTTAAAAGAGTAGAAATTATACCTCAAATTTTTATAGATCTAGCAAGAAGAATTTGCCTCAATGATGGCCTCATAGCACCATCATTCCAAGCAAGAGAGGTTAAAGAGAAAGGGGATGAAGAATGAGGTTATTTTGTGAGGTTTAAATTTGGAATTTTTGAAGCAACTTAATGAATTTTTTGAAGAAAATGAAAAGAACAAGGAGATGAAGGGGGGGCTGCTGTAAATTCGGCCAGAAATGAGGGAGTGGGGATGGTGTGGGTGTGGAAAAAAGTCTTGGTCAACTCCCCTCAAAGTCAATGCACCATACCTTCAACATACAATATTTTAAACATACACATTCAACTCAAATCATCCCTAACAAAAGAATTTTAAAACAAAAGAGAGAGGGGGAATTTTCTGCAGTTTGGGATAGCCAAGGAGATGTGAGGATGTGTGTGTGAGAGTGCACAAAAATTTTTTTGCAAAAAGACCCCCTACAAGTCCAAAATTGCAAGTTTAAGCTTAAATTCAATAAATTTCGTTTTTCATAATAAAAATTAGTTAAAACTTAAAATAAATTACTAAAAATTTATGTTACAACTAGATTTTAATTAACATGATTTTAAAGCTTAATTTTAGCCCATTTAAATTTGTATTTATCGCTAATTTAAAGTATTTTCTTACCGGCTTAAAATAATATTAAAAAATTGAAAAATTAGGGAAAATTTTTAAACGACCAGAATTTCATAAGTAACTCATTAGCTGCTAAAAACAAGCAATTACCTATCCATTTTAGGTATAATTAGTCCTAAACTGCAAAATAACAAAAAAAAACGGTTTTCGGAAAAATACCGAATTTTCACCGATTTTCAGGAAAACACCAAAACGACTTTTCAAGGCGTTAAAGTACAGTCCGATCTGTTCGTCTGATATGTCGCATATCTCGCCTAAGGGTGGTAAACGTCAGACCCCAGTAGCTTGATAAGTCATGCCGACGTAAGGTCTATAACAATCGTGAAACTACTGATAACTCTTACCAGTATATCACTGCAACCCTGGCCAGGGATTTCCTGTTATGGCCAGTCGAGCATAGCGCAATATCAACCCCCAATACCAGGAGAGACGAATCCCCTCCTATCGCTCATTGCCTCCATATGAATCGGGACTGTACCCAAAAACCACCTGTTTGCACGACTGAGTAGAGCCGTGGTAGGGTGGAAATCAAAGCACAGTGGGAGACACACAAGACTCTATGACGATCTCGGGTCAACAGACTAAGCTGTACCAGTGTCACCAGAGAACTGCCATCTGACGTGAGGTATAATACCATCTGGGAGTTCTCGGCGAGTCCGTTCAGTGTACCCAGTCTCCACTGAGCACCCGCATACCATCTCCGATGTCAAACACCAATGGATATGGGATCATCCATCGCCCATCACATGGGTCGAGAAGATATACGCTAGTCTACTCTGGAATATCGATGCCCCGTCTCGATATTCCCACGACTAGGAACATTGAAGGATGTACTCATGGACTACCCAGGCCCCACTAGTACGATCTGCATCATAGTCCTGGAAGTCGAGTACAGATCCTATGGGCTTTATCAACATGTAACAGAGAGACAGAAAGTATACATGTTAAGATAAAGAGCAACCAGATAGCGTACTATCATGTCGAGCAAGAAAGTCCTACCTATATATGTCCCAGCATCCATTACAATATACATCCAATGTACAGTAATGGCCTCTAGGGCATACATATAACTAACACTTTCTTTCATGCTATTGTGTGAATATGTATGTGTTGTTAGTGTGATATGCCCTAGAGGCCATTATTGTATAGTACTAGTTTGTATATTACATTTTGGTAGCTTGGGATATATACACGGATTGACATTCTTGCTCAATATGGTAGTATGCTTCTTGGTTTGTATCTATCTTAATATGTGTATGTGTTTCTTTTAACATATCGCTAGTACATACTGATAGAGCCCTTAGGTTCTTTGCTTGACTACCAGCGTTGTGATGGCAGTCACACTAGTGGGGGCTGGGTTATCTATAAGCACATCCTTATACAGGTCCCTGGTCGTAGGATTATCGAGACAGGGCATCGATACTCCAGAGTAGACTAGTGTATACGCTTCTCATCCCAGGAAGGGAGATGGTTTGTCCCACAGCCATCAGTATGTCGTACTGGAGATAGTATGCAGGTGCTCGTTAGGTTACGAGTAAACTGGACAGGACTCGCTGGGAACTGTTGGTTGGTATTATACCTATCGTTAGTTATCAGTTCCCAGGTGACATGAGTACAGCTTAGTCCGTTGACTTGACACTGTTAGTTCGCCTCGAGTGTGTTCCCACTGTTCTTAGATTACTACCCTACCACGGCTCTACTGAGTCGTGCAAACAGGCAGTAGTTGGATGCAGTCCCGAAGCACTTGGAGGCAGTGACGGTTAGACATGATTCGTCTCTCCCGGTATTGGGAGTTGATATCGCGCTGTGTCTAGGAGAGCCATTACACAAAGTCCCTGGCCAGGGCAAGCGAGATTTACTGGTAGTGTTTCCAGTAGATTCTCAGGGTGTTCTGGGCTACACTCCGGCACGACTTGTACCGCTATTACGGGACTGACGTTTATCGCCCCCTAGGCCCGACATGCGATACTCTCAGACGAACAGACCGGACTGTACGGAGATTGTCACATTCAGGCTCAGTAGGAGTTCGGATGGGTTCACCTCATCGGTCTTCTTATCGACTTTGTCACGGCTCGAAAGAGCACGTGACTGGCCCTTGAATCCTATGAAGTCTATAGGACTCCATCTGATCCAAGTAAGCCAAAAGCCCAGAAATCTAAAACCATTTAAGGAGTAGATAAAGGATCTGGTTTTTTTTAGAAGTAGAGAAAGCATGTTTGAAATCAAAGTTTTTCAAATAACTAAGCCGAAAATGCATTTTTAAAATGTGTAGTCTTTTCTGAAAATTTCGGCAGAGTTTCCTTTGTAAAAACTGGCCCGAACGGTTACAACAAGAATAATATATATGCAGTGATAAAAGGCATCCCCAAGAGGGAGCTAGCTCTTCGTCAATCGACGGTCACAACCACGCAGGCAATATAACATACAACGCCGAAGGGCGAGGATCAAAACTCAAAAAAAGAACTCAAAACAGCATGAAAATCATAATACTACTGTAGGGTTCCTAGGCACACTAATGAGGTCTCACAAGGCATCAACCGTGCCAATTTCAAATTTTACGGTGCCGAGAAACCCTAGACTAGATCGTTAACTAGAATTTTAGGCGAAACAAAGCAACTAGTTAACAACTTAACTAAGTGAACGGAAAATACAACCTTTGTAGATCCGTTCCTCCACCTCCATAGCTCCGTGATGATGTCTCCTCGCTGCGATCGTCGGATCCCGGGCTCTAGCGTCGGCTTCATCGGAGAAATGGGCGGGCTAGGTCGTCGACTTCGACACCGAAGATGATCTACGTCGAGGCAACACAAGATCAAGCTCCAACTTCACCAAGTCATGAAACTTATGAAGAAAACACCTTATACTACTTGGCAAGAGGTTGAGGATGAAGAAATAGGAAGTGGGTTCACTTTAGAATTGGATTTCTCACTCTTTTTCTCAAGTTGCCATTAATGGAGGCAAGCTTTCTTCTTGAAGAAGAAGAAGAAGAAGAAAAGAATATGATAAGTTTAAAAAGAATTAACTTAAAAAGAAAATCCCATTCATTCTTATCATAATAGCAACCAAGGTTAAGTGTAGAGAATGAACCAAGGTTAAGTGAATGGTTAGGTTTAGAAGAAGAAGACAAAATGGTCAAAGCTTCTTGAAGCTTCAAAGAAAAGAACAAAAGAAGCAACCATTTCATTTTCTTTCCAAAATAAATAAATGAATAAGTAAATAAATCAAACCCTAACCAATCACTTAATCATGGTTTAAAGTAAACCTACACCAAAGCTTGCATGTATCATCAAACATGATACAAACTAGTGCACAATACTATATCATATATACAATGTGCACTTCAAGTGAGAAAATCCATCTAAAGTGAACAAATACTAGTTAATGTAAAGTAATATATCTAATATATAATTATACATTAAATCATTAAATCAACACTTGATTTAACGATCCGGTCATATCGTATATGATCGACTAATATCTGATGTATCGACTTATCGAATCATCGATTCGATAACTAGGTTATATCACATACAACCATTCGATACATTCATCGCGAGAATAGAATACGGTATCACATACACGCATTATTCTCGGTCACGCGCATATCTCATATGCGCTCCTATTTCGTTTCGCTTGAGCCAGGAAACCTCTGTGTAGGACTCAAAGACTCGTCAATACGCCGGCAGCAGGTGATGATCATATCAAACACCCACAAGCCGCAAGCGGTCTACTAAACGTAACGGCTACCCGGGTATTGAGCGATCAGAAGATCGACGAGCAAGCCCGCTCACACTCCTGTGAATCCAACCAGTAACACTTACCGTACAGTCCGGTCTGTTCGTCTGATATGTCGCATATCTTGCCTAGGGGTGGTAAACGTCAGACCCCAATAGCTCGATAAGTCGTGTCGATGTGAGGTCTATAACAGTTCGAGAAACTACTGGTAACACTTACCAGTAAATCTCAGCAACCCTGGCCAGGGATTTCCGGTTATAGCCAATCGAACACAGCGCAACATCAAATCCCTATACCGGGAGAGACGATTCCCCTCCTATCGCTCATTGCCTCCATGTGATTCGGGACTGTACCCAAAAGCCACCGTTTTGCACGCCCTCTTGGACGTGGTAGGGTGGAAATCAAAGCACAGTGGGAATGATACAAGACTCTATGACGATCTCGGGTCTACAGACTAACCTGTACCAGTGTCACCAGAGAACTGCCATCTGACGTGAGGTATAATACCATCTGGGAGTTCTCGGCGAGTCCGTCCAGTGTACCCAGTCTTCACTGAGCACTCGTATATCATCTCTGATGTCAAACACCAATGGATATGGGATCATCCATCGCCCATCTGTATGGGTCGAGAAGGTATACGCTAGTTTACTCTGGTATATCGATGCCCCATCTCGATACATCCACGACTAAGAACCTTGAAGGATGTACTTATAGACTACCATGTCCCCACTAGTATGATCCGCATCATAGTCCAGGTAGTCAAGTACACATCCTAAGGGCTTTACCAACATGTAACAGAGAGATAATCAGTATACACGTTAAGGTAAAGAGTAACCAGATAGCATACTATCATGTCGAGCAAGAAAGTCCTCCCTATATATGTCCCAGCATCCAATACAATATACATCCTATGTACAGTAATGGCCTCTAGGGCATACATATAACTAACAATCTCCCACTTGCACTAGGGCCATCTGTAGCAGTGGTTGCAGTATCTCATACTCAACCATCCCATAAAAGTCTCTCTCTGGGAAAAGGCCTTTGTGAGTGGATCCGCCGTGTTGTCCTCTGAGTCTGCTCTCCTAACCTCGATCAACCTGGAGATCAACTATCACCATGATCAGGTGATACTGCCTTAGAATATTTCTGGGTCACTGATGGGACCGGGGTTCCTAGGCCAAAGCCACAACTCCACTGTCACACAATAGGAGGAACAAAGTTCATCTCATGAACCAATATACACCCAGACTTCCTCTTTGGTAGCATCTTAAGTAGCGATGTATCCAGCCTTTATCATCTAGTATGCCACGCTATCTAGCTTGGAACTCTTCCAACATATCATCCCTTTACTGTGGGTATAGACAATGCCTGTGACTGACATTCAGTCGTCTTTATCACCCTGGAACCCTTCCAGTGATTCTCCACAGGACCAATTGATACCATCTCACTACAACTAGTGAGTATCCTAATATCCAATTAGATCTATCTCATAGATCCAAAACCCAGGATTTAGTAGGTATCACTTTGATCTTATATGGAGAATCATTGTGATAAGTAGAGATTGACCGAGCGTAGCATAGGAAACTTCTTTCCTATCAAGAGTATGTCATCCACGTACTCTACGAGGATCATCACCATACTCCCTACTACCTTTTTGTATATATAAGGTTCATCTACCATTTTGATGATGTCAAACTCTTTGACTAACTCATCAAAACAGATGTTCCAATTCCGCGATGCCTGCTTCATCACATAAAACATCTTGCACACGTTTCTGCTGCTCCCACTATTTATGAGGCCCTCTGGCTGTGTACTTATAGACGCACTCTTCTAAAACATCATTTAGAAAAGCTGTCATGGCACCCAACCGCCAGATATCGTAGTCATGGTATGTAGCCGCGGCAAGTAGGATCCGGATGGACTTAAGCATAGCTACTTAGAAAAAGGTTTCATCATAAACCACGCCTGGTCGATGACGAAAACCTTTAACAAGTCTAGCTTTGAAAGTCTTAACTTTTCCATCCACACAGGTAATCTTCTCAAGATATACTTGCTCCTGATGGGGATTTAACCCTTCAGATATAGCAACCAAAGTTCATACTTTGCTGGTGTACATGGATTCCATCTCAGATCGCTAAGCATCCAGCCATTCTTACAGAGTCCCACTCCTGATGGCCAGCTCGAAACTAGTTAGGTCATCATCTCAGGATGCATTCCTTGCTCCCACTGTCATAGAGAAATAGAAGTATCTCTCAGGTGGGTGAGGAACCCTACTAGATCGGCGGAGAGGCTGAGGTTCATTGGTCACAATTGAATCCTTTGGTTCTACCAAATCATCAGCTGCAGTTTGTATAGCTGGAACATTTCCAGTTCTACATAACAGACCTTGCCTCGAGCTTGTCCGGATTTTTCTTTTTAGACATAGGCCGGACAACCCCAAATCTTAACTAACTTAAGATATGGGCTCTTCCCTTTCCATATCACATATGAAGCGGTAGGCAACCTTTTTGATTTGAACCCTATTTAATAGGTATGCAGCTTCTCAAGGGCATAATTCCCAAAAGGAAATAGGAAACTCAGCAGTACTCATCATATAGCACACCATATCACATAAGGTGCTATTGCTCCACCCCGATATACCATCGTGCTATGGTGTATACGGAGGAGTAATGCTGAGAGAGAATCTCATTCTTAGAATAGTCCAGGAATCCCGCGCTCAAGTATTCTCCTCCTTGATCATATCAAAGGACATAATACTTATACCCGTTTTTGGTTTTCTACTTCTAACTTATATTCTGTGAATATCTCAAAAGGTTCGGACTTGTGTTTCAACAGGAACATATGTCTGAATCTTGAGAGATTATCAGAAAATATAATGAAGTAAAAAGAACCGGTCTCGGCACGTATATACAGGGGACCTACATGCATCAACATGTATCATCCCAAGAGTTCACTAACTCTTTCTCTGTTTCCTTTAAACGGAGCTATGGTCATCTTATCTCTGTGACATGACTGGCAAGTTTCACAAGATGTAAATTCAAACTAAGTTAAATATACATCCAAATATAACTTCAGCCAGTCGGGTCGCATTGATATGACCTAGTCTACAATGCCTTAAGAAGGATTCGTTCATTTCTGAACTCTTCCTCTTGTGTGTGTTCTATATACTAAGAACTGTAGTTTGATTTAGAACATCAATGCTTTTAGATAACGTGCCTGAACCGATCAACTTTTGATATAGGTAATGTTCAAAACATTATCCAACAATACACAATTTTATCATTTCTTTACTAATAAAAAGACTGATATGATTTTGTATATCAGGTTCGGTATCTAATAGCATTCGTTCAGAATCAATGTATTGGTAATACAGGGTGACAGTGACCGACAGACTTGGCTGCAACACTTGCCCCGTTTTCTGTCTCATGAAACTTATCACCCCGTTCTCAGTTCTCTACCTATCTGTAGCCCTATGTAACAGATTACATATCTGGGATCCTGATCCGGTATCAAATAACCAGGACGTAGAGGATACAGAGAAACAGTTCTTTGTAATGAACACACCCGAAGATGATGCATCAACATGCACTTTCTTCGTTTGGGCGGCACGGGAAATCTGGTATTCCCCAATTCCTGCTCTGTCTTATAACAATTATAAGTTGGAGCGGGACCAACGTTCCCCAGCTCAGTATAACAAGCGGGTTCGGTCAATTATCCGTATTATTATCTTGATTAAGGCGTGACATGGTCTCTACCTGGAGAGAGAGAGAAGAAAACACTTTGCGTGCGCTCTTGCAAGATCAGATTGGTTATTATTTTATCTAATCAGGATGGCTCCCACTGCTTTTAATCAAATCTTCCTTCAAACCTTAAAAGGAAAGACTAGCCGGGATTAATTACACTCTACAAGTTCGCCAATCTTTCAGCCAGGCCAATGTCGGTACTTTGAGGGAGGTTCCCCGTGCTTTCGCACGGACCTAATTACAGAAAACCTCATTTTCCCAGAGGCGTAACCCCGTTGACACCTTTCTAGACACCTACTTGATTGGTTAATTGTAATGTGTAAAACTCTCCTAGGAGTAATAATTACTCGCAGCGGGTATCGGGATCCAACTATCTCATAGAAGGTATGCAATCTCATTGCAAATTTCAACACTTGAAATTCCCGATAATATTTTGCCCCTAACCTCCTATGACCTTGACAAAGGCCAACAAACCATAGGATGCTAGTCAAGTTCAACCCGTCATTTCCTGATTGAATTAAACCCACCCGCACGACCCTTGACAAAGGCCAACAAGGTCGCACGACTACCCTAACCCAATCTGCATCATATGCATAAGCAGATAAGCACCAGTTAGCTACCGCACACTACGCCTTGACAAAGGCCAACAAACGCAGCACGAATACTAACTACTACTTATCTGAAATGACGAAGGGCTACGACAGGTTTTTCTGAAAACCTATTGCGTAAAGAACTTGATATCGTTGTAGGATCGAATGAATTTTTGAAATGGAGTGTTTTTGAGGCTTTTCTAGTTTTGCTAAAGGAGTCACTCCCGGTGAAGGGATCGTCCGTCCTTTACTCGTCGAATGAGGTGCGGGATATATCATATATATCACTGTGCAAAGCAGAAACTATAGAAGCAATTAAAAAACAAACCGAGTGTGTAGCATCTGCCAGTTATCGCTAAAGGAGTCACTCCCGGTGAAGGGATCTCGGTCCTTTCCTTATCGAATAAGGTGCTGGATGTTCTGCAAGGAACACCGCGATGCAAAGCAAGAACTGTAGCTACCTGTTTTATTTAGAAATTCGATTCCACAACATCTTAGGTTTCTTTTCTTTCATTAATCACATTAATGAATTCCCATCATTTAATATACCTAAACATCACAGATAAATACGACGTACACTTATGCCATCCG
The DNA here is from genome assembly GCA_030015575.1 of Agapanthus africanus. Lineage (NCBI taxonomy): Eukaryota > Viridiplantae > Streptophyta > Magnoliopsida > Asparagales > Amaryllidaceae > Agapanthus > Agapanthus africanus. The sequence continues at coordinate 82,459,887 of JASDDO010000004.1, read as the reverse complement.
CATTCGCCTCGATGTCCCCTCGTGCACCGTTAGGTTAGGTAACTAACGACACAGCGGGGCAGGACTAGCGCGGGTGTAAAACATAAGTAACGCCTATATAATATATCATATATACTATATATAGTATCCATCACAGAACATATCACATGATCACATCACAGATATCGCAGCAGAAGAATCATATGAAACATTGGATATACTAGGACGTCCGTGTTTTCAATACGAGCCAGTATAAAACACGGATTCCACGGTCGCGATGAATAGCCAAACCCACACCCCTAGACCCCTACGAGAGCGGCAAGCAACCCTCCCAATTCTAGAGTTAGGAGACCCGGACTCGACTCCTCGAGTTGGTCTCCCACTGGACTCCAGAACCCGGTTACTTGTGCTCCCCTCCTTGGGTCTATCTTAGTGCGGAAAAGTAAATAATATACAAAAGGTGACATCTTCCGCAACCTGAAAGTGCCCCAATAAAAGAATATTACATACAAGCTTTTACATGAATGAAAATGAAAAACACTCATCTCACATAAAAACCCCCGGCTATTCAAACACGACGATCCAATATAACATATCCAGCAACACATAACAACACATGTCATCAACGTAAGTAAACTTGCGTATCCCAATTGTCGTTGACATATAGCAACGAAACCGGCGATATCACATATTACACTTACGGTCACAAAAAAGAATGTGTAAAACTACAACAGTTGGAATTCGCAAACTCTTTAGACATCGCATGCCTAATCAAATGAATTCCTTAGACATCACATGCCTAACAATTATAAACCCTGCATTTTAGTCTCATTATCGAAAACACTTTTCAATATCAAGTCGGGCAATTCAACAGTATTCCCGACATTCTGATCGAATGCTTGTCGCAAACTGTAGTAGACGGCCGCACCCTCGATGCCGTCGACGAAGTGCACCAAGGCGGAACACCGCTGCTGCGAGCACCCGAACGGATGCTTTCGGCGACGGGGTTCTCCTACAGTCACTTGGTCGGGGCTAAGGGGTGTAGCTGTCTATTAAGTTTATCCGGCGAGTATCCGCGTACGCTACGTGATTGCGACGGACTTTTGATCGCATCAAAATTCCGTGGCAACCGATCAAGTGAGACTAAAGTGCTAGATTTATAACATTCATTCAGTTATCTCATAACTTCTTGTGAATTCCAATTATTGTATCCCATTCCAGATAAATAGAAAATGTTAAACTTTCGATCGAACATTCAAACACCCAATTTTTCCCGATACAGCTCAACACATGAAATAGGTTTAAAAACATCCAGTTCATGCCTCAGTACCAACGGTCCAGCCGTAGAAGGGTCAAGCCAACGCCTTACATGTGGCACGCCGTACTGCCCCAAACCCTAAGTTCAAAGGGCAGTTCAAGACGGTCACATAATCGAGTTAAGGTTTGTTGTCTTCTAGAGGGTCCATCGCGTTACTTGCACTACTTAGAACGTCTTTAAACCACGGAAAAATCCAACACTTGGAAATTTTCCGGCAGGGGAAAAATTGGGTGTTTATATCCAGTTGAACTTTTTAACATATTCAAAAATTATCCGGAAAAAACATAGACAAAATTAGACAATCCGATCGAATTAACGAAGTCCCAATACAACCCCAGAAAACCCAACTCTTGAGTAAACATTAAAAATTCCCAGAAAACTCAGCACCTGAATAGACAAATTACTGTGCAAAAATGGAAGCGTAATCTCATAATTTGGCCGCGGAACCGCCGCAGAAGCCATGCTTCTGCCGCGGTTCCTCCGTGCTTTGAGGGTATCGTTTGCTCGTTTTTGCACCGTAATTCTTAGAATCTCCTGCTGAATTTTTTAAGCATTTTTAATCTGGAAAAAACCCAGTTTTTAAAAAAGTCCAGAGAGCATTTTGGAGTTAGGGTTTCGGTTCGATCGGACTTCTAACTCCGTCTACGCATCGCCTAAGGCTCTAGCTAGGCTCTGATACCACTGTAGGGTTCCTAGGCACACTAATGAGGTCTCAACAGGAATCAACCATGCCAATTTCAAATTTTACGGTGCCGAGAAACCCTAGACTAGATCGTTAACTAGAATTTTAGGCGAAACAAAGCAACTAGTTAACAACTTAACTAAGTGAACGGAAAATACAACCTTTGTAGATCCGTTCCTCCATCTCCATAGCTCCGTTATGATGTCTCCTCGCTGCGATCATCGGATCCCGGGCTCTAGCGTCGGCTTCATCGGAGAAATGGGCGGGCTAGGTCGTCGACTTCGACGCCGAAGATGATCTACGTCGAGGCAACACAAGATCAAGCTCCAACTTCACCAAGTCATGAAACTTCTGAAGAAAACACCCTATACTACTTGGCAAGAGGTAGAGGATGAAGAAATAGGAAGTGGGTTCACTTTAGAATTGGATTTCTCACTCTTTTTCTCAAGTTGCCATTAATGGAGGCAAGCTTTCTTCTTGAAGAAGAAGAAGAAGAAGAAGAAGAAGAAGAAAAGAATATGATAAGTTTAAAAAGAATTAACTTAAAAAGAAAATCCCATTCATTCTTATCATAATAGCAACCAAGGTTAAGTGTAGAGAATGAACCAAGGTTAAGTGAATGGTTAGGTTTAGGAGAAGAAGACAAAATGGTCAAAGCTTTTTAAAGCTTCAAAGAAAAGAACAAAAGAAGCAACCATTTCATTTTCTTTCCAAAATAAATAAATGAATAAGTAAATAAATCAAACCCTAACCAATCACTTAATCATGGTTTAAAGTAAACCTACACCCAAGCTTGCATGTATCATCAAACATGATACAAACTAGTGCACAATACTATATCATATATACAATGTGCACTTCAAGTGAGAAAATCCATCTAAAGTGAACAAATACTAGTTAATGTAAAGTAATATATCTAATATATAATTATACATTAAATCATTAAATCAACACTTGATTTAACGATCCGGTCATATCGTATATGATCGACTAATATCTGATGTATCGACTTATCGAATCTTCGATTCGATAACTAGGTTATATCACATACAACCATTCGATACATTCATCGCGAGAATAGAATACGTTATCACATACACGCATTATTCTCGGTCCCGCGCATATCTCATATGCGCTCCTATTTCGTTTCGCTTGATCCAGGAAACCTCTGTGTAGGACTCAAAGACTCGTCAATACGCCGGCAGCAGGTGATGATCATATCAAACACCCACAAGCCGCAAGCGGTCTGCTAAACGTAACGGCCACCCGGGTATTGAGCGATCAGAAGATCGACGAGCAAGCCCGCTCACACTCCTGTGAATCCAACCAGTAACACTTACCATACAGTCCGGTCTGTTCGTCTGATATGTCGCATATCTTTCCTAGGGGTGGTAAATGTCAGACCCCAATAGCTCGATAAGTCATGTCGATGTGAGGTCTATAACAGTTCGAGAAACTACTGGTAACACTTACCAGTAAATCTCAGCAACCCTGGTCAGGGATTTCCGGTTATAGCCAATCGAACACAGCGCAACATCAACTCCCTATACCGGGAGAGACGAATCCCCTCCTATCGCTCATTGCCTCCATGTGATTCGGGACTGTACCCAAAAGACACCGTTTTGCATGCCCTCTTGGACGTGGTAAGGTGGAAATCAAAGCACAGTGGGAATCTTACAAGAGTCTATGACGATCTCGGGTCTACAGACTAACCTGTACCAGTGTCACCAGAGAACTGCCATCTGACGTGAGGTATAATACCATCTGGGAGTTCTCGGCGAGTCCGTCCAGTGTACCCAGTCTTCACTGAGCACCCGTATATCATCTCTGATGTCAAACACCAATGGATATGGGATCATCCATCGCCCATCTGTATGGGTCGAGAAGGTATACGCTAGTCTACTCTGGTATATCGATGCCCCATCTCGATACACCCACGACTAGAGACCTTGAAGGATGTACTTATAGACTACCATATCCCCACTAGTATGATCCGCATCATAGTCCAGGTAGTCAAGTAGACATCCTAAGGGCTTTACCAACATGTAACAGAGAGACAATCAGTATACATGTTAAGGTAAAGAGTAACCAGATAGCATACTATCATGTCGAGCAAGAAAGTCCTCCCTATATATGTCCCATCATCCACTACAATATACATCCTATGTACAGTAATGGCCTCTAGGGCATACATATAACTAACAACTACAACACACGACTCTAAGGTCGAAATAATACATCACTACTTTTCTAAGTCTGAAACAATATACAAATTTTGGTTGATGGAATTCTAGATACAACTGAAAAGTATATGTACAAGGATGGTTCTGATGCAAAAGAACCCACCTACCAAAGTAAGTCACCCGTATGGAAGTAGTGTGCCAGAAAAGCCGCTATGGAAACTTTACGGCAAAAGCTTGTAAGAACTGTGGCACAACGTGGGTGAGTTGCCAACTCGTGAATAGAAAATATCTACAAGCAGAGATCGAATGTATGACCCATTCTAGGTCAATACAATCAGATATAAATAAAGCTCAATATGAATAAGTTTGCAGCATGCTAAACTGGCAATGTAATCTCTATACATGAGTGTAGTGCCAAGTGCTCGGGCCAGTGCCTCAGGTAATAGCATATCATAAATGTGAGGTGTGATCAATGCAATCAAATCTGCATGTACGTGGATCCCGTCCACTCGTCACCCAATGACAATAACCATCATGCATGTAAATATCATCAGCATATGCATGGAAATATAAGGATATAAACCACCTGTGTCCCTCGCGACACGCCAAATCATGGAACCGGAGTGTCCAGCATCGACACTCGAAAACATCATGAAAACTGTGCCCAGCATCGGCACGTAAATCCTCATATAACGGGCTCCGTCAGTCCGGACCAGCCCACGAGCTCCGTCTGCGGAATCGGCCCTCGGCCCCAGCAGTACGCCCATATCCATCTATCGACTCTAGTCAGTATCCTCGGGATAACCGCCAGGTCCAACCAATCTGTAAGTCTACGCTAGCGCCCCGGCAGTCTACAGACGCCAAATACGGAACAAAAACTTTTAAACTTGGCGCTATCGTATACTTTAACCCGGATCTGCCATTATTGCTAAACTAACAAACTGTAAAGAGTGTAGGAAAGTTATACCGAACGATCCGAGTCCTTCGTTCTTCAACCATCATCCCACGCTCCGTTGCGGCTGCTCCGATCTCGTCGATCTCCGATCTCCTCCGTCGAGGTGGCACCACATGATCGGTTCTTTAAACGGGCTCCCGCCTCTGACTCGAGGCAACTCGATCGTCAAGTTTGCTAAAAGAGACGACCAAGAATGATGTAGAGAATGAGTAGATGACTTTGTCTCACTTCGTCCAAGTCCGTGGACGATCGGTTAATGAAGTTGCCGAAGGAATCGGGTGATGGAATGAAATGGACTGTGAAATTCCATACACCGATAAAACCTATCATAATCTTTTCTCTCTAAAATGAAACATCAAGTGAGAGTGAGGAGAGAGAGAGGGCAAGCCATATATAGCAAGAGGGAGGTGACCGTAGGAGAAGGGGGTGACCTTAAGCAAAAGCTTCTCACTTCTAAATATCTTTAAGAAAACAAGAAGCTTTAATGATAAAGGATGAATCACTTAAACACCTCATCAAGCATTAATGAACCATTAAATGCAACCAATGAAAACTTAACACCAATTAATCCTAGTCACCTCATCTAGAACCTTCTAGAAGAATCCACACTCATCTCAAGAAAAGACAAATCCGTCTTTAACCGAATGTTAAAAGACGGCTGATAGAAAACTGGAAACTGGCAACTTCCAAAAGTTATCCTGAAACGAATTTCAGGACAACCCCGAAACTGTATAAATATACCCGCATTTGTATTACGACCGAATACAAATGCAACCGAGATAAAGATATTATACCTACTCAATATAATACTCGGATCCGGCTTAAACCAAAGCCGACCAGTATCAACTGTCCGAAAATCGACACGTGCGTAAACGCACGTGCATTTTCCGAACCCTGCCATAAAACCATACGGCCTCTACAACGTTTCGTCCGAACTTGGGAAACTGTCTGTGGGGAACTCTAATGACTCGTCAGCACCCTAGCAGTGGGTTTAACCACAAACCGTCAGCGGCACTAGCAATGCGTAACGGCTGCCCACGGACTGACCTCAAGGGATGCCGATGAGCGCACTCATCCGGAAAACCCTACTGAGCCTAACAGTGACAATGTATATACAGTCCGGTCCGTTCGTCAATGAGTATCGCATATCCGCCTAGGGGGCTAGTAACGTCAGACCCCCAATAGCAGTATAAGTCATGTCGGAGTGAAGCCCAATACACCCTGAGATACTACTGGAGTACCTACCAGTAAATCTCCTACCATGGCCATGGATTTGTGTAATGGCTCTCCTAGACACAGCACGACCTCGCCCCCAATACCGGGAGAGACGAATCCCCTGCCGATCCGCTCACGTGCCTCCATATGGCTCGGGACTGTACCCAAAAGCTACCTGTTTGCACGACTCCTTTGAGCCGTGGTAGGGTAGAAATCAAAGCACAGTGGGAACTCACACGAGACAAATGACGACCTCAGGTCGATGAACTAACCTGTACACATGTCACCAGGGAACTGCTATCCGACGATAGGTATAGTACTAACTAGCAGATTCCCAGCGAGTCCTGTCCGGTGTACTCATAACCCAATGAGCACCTGTATACATCTTAGGTGATCCAACTGACACCAGTGGCTTGTGAGACCGGCCACCGCCCCTCGTCGGGGTCTCGACTGTACACACTAGTCTACTCCGGAGTATCGATGCCCTGTCTCGAAACTCCCACGACTAGGGACCACAATTAAGGATATGCATATAAACTACCCAACTCTCACGTATATGATCGCCATCATACTGTTGGTAGTAAAGCAAGATCCTAAGGGCTCTATCAAAGTGTAACATGCAATCAGTCACCTGAACATGTACACGACTGATAAAGGCAAACCAGATAGCATACTATCATTTCGAGTAAGACTGTCCTACCGGGATAGGTCCTCCGCAATCATTGCAATCACGTACCTGCGATCCAATAATTGACTATGAGGGCACTATCTCCAACAATCTCCCACTTGCACTCAAGGCTAATATTGCGATGTCGACTACTCACAGCCCGTGTGAAACCGAACATCCAACTCCTCTACTAATCAGTTTCACAAAGCCCGTTTGTAAAACTATTGTGTTCGAGAAATAGCCTCGGTGAGTGGATCCGCCTCGAAGTTTCTTTCTGTATCTCTCTTAATCTCAAGTTCGCGGAGAAAGCCATCTCCCGAATTGAGTAGTACCTGTCTTAGAATATGTCTGGATATCTGATGGGACCTTAGTTCATAAATGAACTTTATATCCAAACTTCTTAGACTGAATCGATCACTGAACCTAATCAGTATCGGGCACCATGCCACCCACAGTATCCTTTGGAACCACCTGTCCATAATACTGTCCCTCGTCAGAGGGAAAACTAAAACTCTGACAATCACTCTGTCATCCATGTCACCTTTGAAGCCTGGAATGATAACCGTCTCCCAAAAGAGGCTGCCGTTATCAAATCCGCAGAACATGTACCAATGTTCTAAAACTGCTTCCTTATGTTTCTCCAGGATTGGATTAATATAAACTTATTGCATCTAGTGCAAAACCAACATTTGGTGTGGTACTTGACATCACATGATTGACTCAATTGCCTAAGTAAGTGATCTGCCAATCATGCACATCCCTCTCCCCTTTAGTCTATACGACACCTTTAGAGAGGGTGACTCTATCACCTGCAGGTACACTACCATGCTAGGAGTCAACTATTCTAAAAACCATTAGAATATCTGTCAAAGTACCCACATTGGGAAACTACCCAAATCCAGATCTAAAACCATAGATCTAGAAACCAGAATGTCAAATATTATATCCATATCCTGTCTGGAGAAACAACTGTGTGACGACCATAGTACAACCGATCGTAGTATAGGAATTTTACTTCCCACTCTGTGTATGTCATCCAGATACCATGACATCACACCCTACTACCTTCTTAACTGATCCATCCCCTATTCTGATTGAAGTCAAACCCATGACTGTCACATCAAAATTAGATGATCTATCTCCGCTATAAGTGCTCAAGTCTATAAATAGATATAAGGATCTTGCCCACTATGCTTCTGCTGCTCCCACTGACTACGACAACCCTCCTACCGGGTCTCATATCCTGGAACAACAGTAGTGTCAAGTCTTGGTAGATAAGAACCTTCCTGTCACCGTCCTTAAGGCTACCGAAGTACCTCTCGGGTGTCTGAGGTTACCTACCATATCTGCGGAGTGGCTATTGGAATGTCAAACCTGATTGAATGTATAGGTCCTATTAAATTTTCCGTAATCGTTCGCGGTTCTGGAATCACTTCCAGTTCTACCATACTCCCACTTCTGTTTTCTGAAAAAGATCCATTTTTACTAAAACTGTGGCGAGTCAAGAACAATATCACTATTGATCTTCCAAATGGTAGAATATCAACCCTCGTCATAGCCAGGGTCAACCCACAAACAGCCACTACAGAAACGTGCCCTGAGTTATCCAGTGTCTGGTTTTAAGCATATGCTGGACAACTCCCCGTACCTTAATTTCTTTTAAGGTACGATCCATTCTATATCCAATACAGAAACTTTGGCACTTATTTAATTGGAACCATATTCAAACCATGCAGCTGTCTCCAGTGCACATCAACTTAATGGAAAGAGGCTAATCAGCATTACTCAACTTAAGAATCCATCCAATTATGAGTAACCTGAAAGAGAAACACGTTTCTCAAAACCATCACTATCATTTGAATACCAATCACAAGAATCTACATCTTCGATCTCTTTGAAGAATCCTTATACTTGTGATACCTGGTTCTCTACTTTATTCTTATACCCATAACTTCTCAAAACTTAGACCATGTATTTCTACGAAACACTCGTCTAAATACTAGAGAAGTTATAAGTAAACAGAACATAGTACGAGGACCTACCCCTTTGTCCTGATGGACACTCGACAACATACAATACTCTGTATAAGTCCGCTGAGTTTAAACAACTCAAAACCTGTGCGTCGTAGGTAGAAAACTGTACCCTGGCGATTTCCTCAAATATCACCAATTACAACGAATTCCGATATAATGAGGATGATCACCTAATTCCCAATATCTTACTCCCACTCATCATCTGTAAAACCATACAGATATGAGAATGAAACCTGGTAAATACATACCCTTGGAGTAAGTGTCTAATCGGGAAAACAGTTTTTCCTTTTAACAATGCACTGAAACATGAAAATGTTTCATAGGGGTATCCTGGTATTCATAGTAATGCCTCTTCCATAATCCAATTCATGACTTCAACCATATATTTTATTGCCGTCTCTCCAAATCCCTTTATTTGTCTTTAGTCATTACCTTCTGTACACCATCGTTAGGCTAAATGGTTTTCTTCCTTCCCTACCGTTCGGCACCAGCCTATGGTTTGGAAGAAGACTATCCAGTAAGCATAATAGGTGTACCCTCCTAAACCAAGGAGTACTCACAACTGAGAGAAGGTGATGATAAAAGACAACTGAATAATACCTTATTCTTTTAAAGGTGAAATAGGAGCGGCGATGAAGTACGCGGTTTTGGTCGTGAATGATATCAGTCGCAATTTACTTTGCCCTCTTTCTAATCCCTTTATTTTGTCTTTACATATTACCTTCTGCACACCCTACTTAGGCTAATTGGTTTTCTTCATCCCTACCTTTCGGCACCAGACTATGGTTTGGAATAAGATTATCCAATAGGCGTAATAGGTGTACTCTCCTAAACCAAGGAGCTCTCGCAACCTGAGAGAAGGTGATAATAAAAGACAACTGAATAAACCAATTCTATTTCTCCTGAACCTGGATCCATCCCCGAAGAAGTCCCTTCGAGTTCGTATATAACCATACGATGGATCTATCCAATGGAAGTGGATATCCGTAGTAATACGGGTGTTCTGAGAAATGCAAAGGGTAAAAGAAGGAGTGGCAATGACTTATGCAACTAAGACAATCCAAAAGCCAGTATTTTAAGAAGGTTCGGTCAACCTGGTCACTGAGTCATAGTCTAGGGTCGGTCAAAGGTCGCTGCCAAAGAGAGAGAGAGAAAAGAAACACTCTGCGTGCACTCTAACCTAGATCAGAATGGTCATCATTTTATCTAATCCGGAAACCTCCCACTGTCCTATCAAATTCTCCTCCAAACCTAAAGAAGAATCAATCGGGATCACCCGAAGAGCAAACCAACTCATCAGTGGGAATCGGGATCCAACTCTCATCCCATGTTAACGTGATGGAATGCATCCACGTTATTCATACTCCAGAAGGTATGCGCATACTTGGCAAGTTTCAGTTTCTTTAGAAACTCCCGATATCATTTTCTTGCCCCATGCTCTTATGACCTTGGCGTATGTCAACAAATCATAAGTCACATGTCAAGTTCTGCCCGTCATTATCTTGTTAATTTGAACCCACCCGTACATACCCTTGACGTATGCCAACAAGGTAATACGACTGTCCCAAACCAACTCATCTATCTATGCAACAAATGAATACCCAGCAGCTACCAAACACTATGCCTTGACGTATGCCAACAAACATAGCTTGAATACTACTGACCATCCATAAGAAACGACGGAGGGCTACGACTGGTTTTTGGCGAAAAAAACCTTTAACGTAGTGAACTTGATATCGCTGAAGGAACCTGATAGCTTTTTATAAAATATAGTGGCGAAAACCTTTTGCTAAAGAGGTCACTCCCGATAAAGGGATCTCGGCTCTTTCCTCGTGGAATGAGGTGCAGGATATTCCACTGAATACCGCTATGCAAAGCAACTTGTAATCGACTATAGTAAAGTTATTACCCTGACGCAAACTTCTGTCCAAGGGGTCTTTCCCGGTGAAGGGATATCAGCCCTTGCCTCGTCGAATGAGGTGCTGGATATTCATACTGAATACCGCTATGCATAACAAAAGAAAACGTCTTTGCAATAACACTTTTTAAAATTGTTCCAACAACTCAAACAGGTTTGTTTTACTTTGCATTGATCAGAATCAATGCAGTCCTATCAATCAATCACACCAGAAAAGAACGAAAATAAAATGTACGTATATACCATCCGCATTCGTCACTGGGTCCCGTCATCACCCGTTAGGTTACTTAACTAACGACAGAGCAGGGACTGGACTAGCGCGGGTGTAAAACATATACAACATCTAATAGTATATAAACCAATATACATAATCGCTCCAGGCGTGATAATATGCAACATTACAGAAAAGTAATAAGCATCACAGAACAATACAGATATCTGGGATCCCCGAGTTTCACAGAGCCGCTGCTGAAACTCGACGTTCCCCTGTCGTGTGGATAGCCTGTGCAATGAAACCTAGACCCCTACGGGTGCGGCAAGTTACCCGCCAAAACCTGAAGCGAGGTAGTCCCCACAGCATAGTGAATGGAACACCCGGCACTTCACGGAATCCGGTAAATTGAGCACCACTCCTTGGGTCAACCTGTACCCCCTACGAGTGCGGCGAATAGTCTGCCAATTCTAGAGTGGGGCCCCTCTGCCTCCCAAAGCCATGAGATGCGGACCCGTTGCCCTCCAGAACCCGGCTATCCGTGCACTCCGTCTCGGGGCAAAACCTAGTACAGTAATGAAAAATAGTACAATAGGTACATCGACCGCAACCTGGTCGTGCCCTAAAAGAATATTATACAACAGGCAGTGACGGCTGTCCACAAGTTGGACGCTCGCCCCGCAATATCAAATGTACAAATAAACTCAGCATGTACTACCATTGCACACTGCTATCCACCACGACAAATCCGCAACATCACAGCACAACACAGAACATCAACGCGAATGTCACGTTCGCAAACCCGTCTAAAAAAACTATAGCAATCAGACGCAGTTTACCGATCAAATGACATTCCCGGTCGGAGATATAATGTAAGCACTGTAAACTAACGTGTTTAAATTTCGATCGACCAAAGTCCAAATATCAAAAAGTGGGCCCCACTGCTTACTGGTGAACAGTAACAAAACCTGGGCCAAAAATATATTTACCAAAAACCCCAAAAACCAACACAGAACCCACTGAGAAAATTTGGGAGCACGTGCTCCCCACGTGGCCGCGGATGGGGGGCCAAACCATGGGTTTGGCCGCTCTTCCGCGGCAGCCTGGAGGGATCACGACCCCAAATTTTGTCGTGGTTCTTAAATATGCCTGCACGGATTTTTAAGATATCCAGAAATCAATTTTGAGACCGTTTAAAATTAACAGAAACTGTCGGGCATAAAAATTGTGATTTTTGCAATTTTCGATTTCCGGTCGGATCGATGTTTGAAACGCGTTAGCACAAGTTAGTATAGAAAAATGGTGAGGCTCTGATACCACTGTAAGTCTACGCTAGCGCCCCGGCAGTCTACAGACGCCAAATGCGGAACAAAAACTTTTAAACTTGGCGCTATCGTATACTTTAACCCGGATTTGCCATTATTGCTAAACTAACAAACTGTAAAGAGTGTAGGAAAGTTATACCGAACGATCCGAGTCCTTCGTTCTTCAACCATCATCCCACGCTCCGTTGCGGCTGCTCCGATCTCGTCGATCTCCGATCTCCTCCGTCGAGGTGGCACCACATGATCGGTTCTTTAAACGGGCTCCCGCCTCTGACTCGAGGCAACTCGATCGTCAAGTTTGCTAAAAGAGACGACCAAGAATGATGTAGAGAATGAGTAGATGATTTTGTCTCACTTCATCCAAGTCCGTGGACGATCGGTTAATGAAGTTGCCGAAGGAATCGGGTGATGGAATGAAATGGACTGTGAAATTCCATACACCGATAAAACCTATCATAATCTTTTCTCTCTAAAATGAAACATCAAGTGAGAGTGAGGAGAGAGAGAGGGCAAGCCATATATAGAAAGAGGGAGGTGACCGTAGGAGAAGGGGGTGACCTTAAGCAAAAGCTTCTCACTTCTAAATATCTTTAAGAAAACAAGAAGCTTTAATGATAAAGGATGAATCACTTAAACACCTCATCAAGCATTAATGAACCATTAAATGCAACCAATGAAAACTTAACACCAATTAATCCTAGTCACCTCATCTAGAACCTTCTAGAAGAATCCACACTCATCTCAAGAAAAGACAAATCCGTCTTTAACCGAATGTTAAAAGACGGCTGATAGAAAACTGGAAACTGGCAACTTCCAAAAGTGATCCTGAAACGAATTTCAGGACAACCCCGAAACTGTATAAATATACCCGCATTTGTATTACGACCGAATACAAATGCAACCGAGACAACGATATTATACCTACTCAATATAATACTCGGATCCGGCTTAAACCAAAGCCGACCAGTATCAACTGTCCGAAAATCGACACGTGCGTAAACGAACGTGCATTTTCCGAACCCTGCCATAAAACCATACGGCCTCTATAACGTTTCGCCCGAACTTGGGAAACTGTCTGTGGGGAACTCTAATGACTCGTCAGCACCCTGGCAGTGGGTTTAACCACAAACCGTCAGCGGCACTAGCAATGCGTAACGGCTGCCCACGGACTGACCTCAAGGGATGCCGATGAGCGCACTCATCCGGAAAACCCTACTGAGCCTAACAGTGACAATGTATATACAGTCCGGTCCGTTCGTCAATGAGTATCGCATATCCTCCTAGGGGGCTAGTAACGTCAGACCCCCAATAACAGTATAAGTCATGTCGGAGTGAAGCCCAATACACCCTGAGATACTACTGGAGTACCTACCAGTAAATCTCCTACCATGGCCATGGATTTGTGTAATGGCTCTCCTAGACACAGCACGACCTCGCCCCCAATGCCGGGAGAGACGAATCCCCTGCCGATCCGCTCACGTGCCTCCATATGGCTCGGGACTGTACCCAAAAGCTACCTGTTTGCACGACTCCTTTGAGCCGTGGTAGGGTAGAAATCAAAGCACAGTGGGAACTCACACGAGACAAATGACGACCTCAGGTCGATGAACTAACCTGTACACATGTCACCAGGGAACTGCTATCCGACGATAGGTATAGTACTAACTAGCAGATTCGCAGCGAGTCCTGTCCGGTGTACTCATAACCAAATGAGCACCTGTATACATCTTAGGTGATCCAACTGACACCAGTGGCTTGTGAGACCGGCCACCGCCCCTCGTCGGGGTCTCGACTGTACACACTAGTCTACTCCGGAGTATCGATGCCCTGTCTCGAAACTCCCACGACTAGGGACCACAATTAAGGATATGCATATAAACTACCCAACTCTCACGTATATGATCGCCATCATACTGTTGGTAGTAAAGCAAGATCCTAAGGGCTCTATCAAAGTGTAACATGCAATCAGTCACCTGAACATGTACACGACTGATAAAGGCAAACCAGATAGCATACTATCATTTCGAGTAAGACTGTCCTACCGGGATAGGTCCTCCGCAATCATTGCAATCACGTACCTGCGATCCAATAATTGACTATGAGGGCACTATCTCCAACACAATCACCGGTAGGTAGTAGTCCTTCTGCCAGGCTCACCGTCTACTACACAGCGAAACCGTTCTCGCGCCGGGGTACCATAGCGGGTCCTCCATGTACCCGCAATCGGTCTCATCCGCCTCCTCGAATCGGGTTTCACATGTCGCTCTCAGCACCGAGAAAACACATGGTGGACGCACTGAAATATCATATCAAGGGTAACCGGGTTTTTAAAACAATTACATATTCTCTTCTGAAATCCGCGCGGTTCCCAAATCCAGAAATATCATGGAAACAACATATCTCAATGAGCATAATCAGAAAGCATAATGTATGCGACATGTAAAAGAAATGTAAGCATATCATTATGTCATGCAAGAATCATATACTGAATGCAACAGTACTACAATGTAGTGACATGGCAATTATCAATGATGAAGTGTGTGAGCCGGCAAACAAGTGTACGTGGAACATACGCATCATCGATAATGGTGCTGGTGTCCGAGCAGCATGACTGTAATATATCAACAACACAAGCGATGCAATGCAAATAGCAGGAATATGCGGAATCGAATAATCAACGCAACAGTAAAGAATCTACCTCAATAAATATATCATGCAGCATTGACATTTGAAATAAGACGAATCGGGGTTTTTAATAAAATAAGTTTTACGGTGTTTTAAGAAAAGATGCTTCATTTGAAAATACACGTAGAATCCCTTTTGCTTATCTTTAAAATATCCCCGATTCGTTAGTTTTTGAAATAGGTATGACTCGGGTCTACTCTAATGTCTACTAAGTAATCTAAACAGGAGGGGTATGAAACCACCTATATCTGAGTCGATATATATATAATAGTCGGTAATCCCGCCTCAATAGTATCACAAACGATATAACATCCTCGAGTCATGAGCGCGGAGCTATCATCAATATAAGCTCGTACGGTAAATCGTCGTAGAACATCCCAATAGCTGGGCACGGGTCAATATCATATTATCTCATCTCATATCAGGTATCACTACCATCATATCACATGATCTAGGGTACAGATCTAAGTCTAGTACAATCGATACCATTTATATAAATGCGTGTGTAAACACATGTCCCAAAGCCCGCCAAAGCACATCCGTCGTATCTCCCATACGAATCCTGTCATATCGCCGATCTCACGGCCTCAAATCGAATCTCATCGACTCAACTCACATCCCAAGTACTATCCTCATAATCTAGTATATGTACACATAGTCCCATAGGTAGGGTTCCTAGGCACACTTGTGAAGGTTCATAAGGCATCAAACATGCCCGGATAAAATTTTAGACGTGCCGAACAACCCAAAGCCGGGATCTTTGCTAGATTATTAGGGTTTAGCATGCAAGATAATATCTTTTTATCTAAGTGTGAGGGATTACAACCTCTGTAGTCCGCTCCTTCGCTTCACAAGCTCCGAGTAGAAGTCCCTTCGCCGCGATCCTCGATCTCCCGGACTCAAGAGAGGCTCCACGACTCGAACGATCCATGCTAGCTTGAAGTGTTCCGAATCTCCGATGATCTATGTCGAAGTTGCAATAACTCAAGCTTTCTCACTCTAAAGAGACGAACACCCTAATCTCATGGGCTAGATGAGATGAGGATGAGGATGAGGGAGTAGTATTTATGCTTTCTTTTTAATTCACTTTCTCACAATTCATCATCACAAATGGAATTTCTAGTGAGCTCAAAATCAAGAGAGAAGAAGATGATAATGAAAAGATAATTCCTTTTGTGATGAATAGAAAAGAAATGTATATGATTGATTATTGAACCATGGTCAAGGATGATAGGCTAAGAGTTTGTAGAGAATAAACTAGAGTTAGGGTTTGGTTAGGTTAGAAATGAGTCATCAAGAAATATTAACCATAATATCTTAACCAAGACAAAAGGAAAAGCTTCTAGAATGTGCAAGAAGAAGCTAACCCTAATCAAACCCAAATCCCATTTAATCATCCTTAAACATGT
The DNA here is from genome assembly GCA_030015575.1 of Agapanthus africanus. Classification (NCBI taxonomy): domain Eukaryota; kingdom Viridiplantae; phylum Streptophyta; class Magnoliopsida; order Asparagales; family Amaryllidaceae; genus Agapanthus; species Agapanthus africanus. The sequence goes on along the minus strand of JASDDO010000004.1, from coordinate 82,443,307 downwards.
TTAATAATAAATCATATCATGTCACAATAATATATATCACATATATATTATATATTTGCTACAAAATAAAATAATACAATTAACATATATCGCATATATATCAATGTATCATCCAGTGAGAAAATGAAATAATAAAGCGAGCCTATATTAGATAATGTAATACAATATATTATATATATTATTATACATTAAATCATCGAATCAACACTTGATCCGACGATCCGGCTATATCGAATATTACCGACTAATATATCATGTACCGATTCATCGAATCAACACATGATCCGATGTCCCGGTTCATATCTAAATATCGCGAGAATATAATACGGTATCTCATATCGCATTATTCTCGGTCCTGCACATATCACATATGTGCCTCTACTCCGTTTCGCCTGAGCCAAGAAACCTCTGTGTAGGACTCTAACGAATCGTCAATACGCCGGTAGCAGGTGATGATCATATCAAACACCCACAAGCTGCAAGCAGTCAGCTAAACGTAACAACCACCTAGGTATTGAGCGATCAGAAGATCAACAAGCTAGCCTGTGCGTTCTCCTGTGAATCCAATCAGTAACACTCCCGTACAGTCCGGTCTGTTCGTCTGATATGTCGCATATCAAGTCTAGGGGTGGTAAACGTCAGACCCCAGTAACCAATAAGTCGTGTCGATGTATGGCTCATAACGGGTCGAGAAACTACTAGTAACACTTACCAGTAAATCTCTATATCAGCCCTGGCCTGGGACTTCCAGTTATAGCCAATCGAACACAGCACAACATCAACTCCCTATACCGGGAGAGACGAATCCCCTCCTATCGCTCATTTCCTCCATGTGATTCGGGACTGTACCCAAAAGCCACCGTTTTACACGCCCTCTTGGACGTGATAAGGTGGAAATCAAAGCACAGTGGGAATCATATAAGACTCTATGACGATCTCGGGTCTACAGACTACCCTGTACCAGTGTCACCGGAGAACTGCTATCTGACGTGTGGTATATCACCATCTGGGAGTTCTCGGCGAGTCCGTCCAGTGTACCCAGTCTCCACTGAGCACCCGTACACCATCTCTGATGTCAAACACCGATGGATATGGGATCATCCATCGCCCATCATATGGGTCAAGATGTGTATACGCTAGTCTACTCTGGTGTATCGATGCCCTGTCTCGATATACCCTCGACTAGGAACAGTTATAGGATGTACTCATCGATTACCATGGCCCCACTAGTATGATCTCATCATAGTCCCAGTAGTCGAGTACAGATCCTAAGGGCTTTATCAACATGTGAGAGAAAAACAGTAAACCAATACAAGTCAACATGTTAAGATAAAGTGAAACCAAATAGCATACTATCATGACGAGCAAGAAAGTCCTCTCTATATATATCCAAGCATCCATTATAATATACATCATATGTACAACAATGGCCTCTAGGGCATATACATAACTAACAATCTCCCACTTGCACTATGGCCAGCTTTTGTAGTATCTCATACCTAGCATCCCAGATAAACTCTCAAACTGTATCTGGGGAATAGCCTTCGTGAATGGATCCACAGTTTTGTCCTTCGTATCTACTCTCCTGACCTCGATCTCCCGACGATCAACTATCTCCCTGATCAGGTGATACCGCCTCAGAATATGTCTGGATTTCTGATGGGATCTGGGTTCCTTGGCCAAAGCCACAGCTCCATTGTTATCGCAATACAGAGGTATTGGATGCTCAATGGATGGAACCACACCAAGTTCACTAATGAACTTCTTGATCCAGACAGCCTCTTTGGCATCATCGTTGGCAGCGATGTATTCAGCCTCCATCGTCGAGTCTGCAACGGTATCCTGTTTGGAACTCTTCCAACATACCGCCCCTCCATTGAGGGTAAAGACAAAACCCGAATGCGACTTAGAGTCGTCCTTATCACTTTGGAAGCTGGAATCGGTAAAGGACTCCACCCGGAGTTCTCCGTTACCATACACCAAGAACATGTCTCTAGTCCTTCGCAAGTACTTGAGAATGTTCTTTACAGCTGTCCAGTGACTCTCTCCAGGATCTGCTTGATACCGACTCACTACGCTTAGTGAGTATGCTACATCGGGTCTGGTACATAGCATCACATACATGATAGAGCCTACTGCCGAAGCATAGGGTATCCCTTGCATGCGAGCTCTCTCCAAATCAGTCTTGGGAGACATCTCTTTGGAGAGAGTGAGTCCAGAGATCGTGGGTTGGTTCCCACGCTTGGATTCTTCCATACTAAACCTCTTTAGTATGGTGTCAATGTACCTGGATTGGGACAATCCCAGTATCCGTTTAGATCTAACTCTATAGATCATGATTCCCAATATGCAGGAGGCATCACCTAGATCTTTCATTGAGAATCTCTGTGATAAGAAGAGCTTGACTGATTGCAGCATAGGAATATCATTTCCTTTTAAGAGTATGTCATCCACGTACAATACGAGGAAGACAACCTTACCCTCTGCTACCTTCTTATAGATACAAGGTTCATCTATATTTTTGATGAAGTCAAACTCTTTGACTACAACATCAAAACAGATGTTCCAACTCCGCGATGCTTGCTTTAACCCATAAATGGATTTAAGCAGCTTGCACACCTTTCCGCTGCTCCCACTATCTACGAAGCCCTCTGGCTGACTCATGTACACGCTCTCTTCTAAATCACCGTTTAGAAAGGCGGTCTTAACATCCATTTGCCAGATTTCATAGTCATGGTATGCAGCAATGGAAAGTAAGATCCGGATGGACTTAAGCATAGCAACTGGAGAAAAGGTTTCGTCATAATCCACACCTGGTCGTTGACGAAAACCCTTTGCTACAAGCCTAGCTTTGAAAGTCTCAACTTTTCCATCTACACCAAATTTCCTTTTAAAAATCCACTTGCTCCCAATGGGTTTTACCCCTTCAGGAGCATTTTCCAAAATCCATACTTTATTGGTGTACATGGATTCCATCTCAGATCGCATTGCATCCAGCCATTTCACAGAGTCACCACTCGTGATGGCCTGCTCGAAACTAGTCGGGTCATCATCTTCCATGATGCAATCCTCGCTTCCACCATCAATGAGAAAACCGTAGTATCTCTCAGGCGGATGAGAAACTCTGCTAGATCGGCGGAGAGGCTGGGGTTCGTCGGGTACTACTGAATCCTCTGGTTCCACTAAATCTTCAGTTGTAGTTTGTGTTGCTGGAACCTCTTCCTGCTCTACCTCATCGCCACTAATTTCTTTTGTAAGAAATTCCTTTTCTAAAAAGGTGGCATGTTGAGCAACAAACACCTTTTGTTGTTCACTGTGGTAGAATAGATATCCATACGAATTGCTTGGATATCCTACAAACTTACAAAGAACTGATCGTGCCTCGAGTTTGTCCGAATTTTGCTTTTTAACATAAGCCGGACAACCCCATATGTTAACTCTTTTAAGAGATGGTCTCTTTCCATTCCATATCTCATATAGAGTGGTAGGCACAGATTTAGTTGGAACTCTATTCAATAGGTATATGGCTGTCTCCAGCGCATACCCCCAGAAGGAAATAGATAACTCAGCTATACTCATCATAGAGCGCACCATATCTAATAGGGTGTGATTCGTCCGCTCTGATACACCGTTGTGCTGTGGTGTATAAGGAGAAGTAAGCTGAGAGAGAATCTTATTCTCTTTTAGATAATCTAGGAACTCATTGCTTAAGTATTCACCTCCTCGATCAGATCGAAGAATCTTAATACTTTTGCCCGTTTGATTCTCTACTTCTTGCTTATATTCTCTGAATTTCTCAAAAGGTTCAGACTTGTGTTTCATCAGGAACACATATCCGAATCTTGAGAGATCGTCAGTGAATGTAATGAAGTAGGAAGAACTGTTCCTGGCATGCGTAGACATGGGACCGCATACATCACTATGTACCAGTCCTAAGAGTTCGGTAACTCTTTCTCCGTGTCCACTAAATGGAGCTTTGGTCATTTTTCCTTTGAGACATGAATGACAAGTATCATAAGATGATAATTCGAACGGATTCAAATAACCATCCTTATGTAACTTAGCCAGTCGTGTCGCATTGATATGACCAAGTCTACAATGCCACAAGAAGGATTCGTTCATTTCTGAACTTTTCCTCTTGTGTGTGTTTTGTATATTGAGGACTGTATTCTAATTTAGAATGAATATGCCATTATGTAACGAGCCTGATGCAATGAACTTTTGATCTAGGAATATGTTCATAACATTATCCTTTACTAGAAAATTATATCCTTCTTTACTCAATAAAGAAACTGATATAATGTTGCACATCATGTTCGGTATATAATAGCACTCATTTAGAATCAGTGTATTACGACTTGGCAATACAAGGTGATATTCGCCAACTGCTTTGGCTGCTTGCACCGTTCCCTACTTGAACGGAATGATCACCTTTTCCCAGTTCTCTACCTTTACGTAGCCCATGTAACAATTTACATATGTGGGATCCTGATCCGGTATCTAATACCCAGGACGTAGGATGAACTGAAAAACAGTTCTCAATAACTAACACACCTGAAGAAGATGCATCAATATGCATGTTCTTTTGGGCGGCCTGAGAATCCAGATATTCTTCTATTCCCTTTTCAGTCTTATAACTCTTATAAGAAAGAACGGGTCCAACGTTCCCCTGCTCAGTATAATAAGCGGGTTCAGTCAATACATCCATATTGTTATCTTGATTATGGCCTGACATGGTCGCTACCTGGAGAGAGAGAGAGAAGAAAACACTTTAGCGTATGCTCTTGCAAGATTAGATTGGTTATTATCTTATCTAATCAGGATGTCTCCCACTGTTTTTATCAAATCTACCTTCAAACCCTAAAAGGTAAGATTAGCCGGGATTAATTAAACCCTACAATTTCGTCAATCTTTCAGCCAGATCAGTGTCGGTACTTTGAGGGAGGTTCCCCGTGATTTCGCATGGACCTAATTAAAGTAAACCTCGTTTTCCCATAGGCGTAACCCCGTTAACACTTTTCTAGACACCTACTTGATCGACTAATTATCCTGTGTAAAACTCTCCCAGGAGTAACTCTTGCTCGCAGTGGGTATCGGGATCCAACTATCTCATAGGAGGTATGCAATCTCATTGCAAATATCAACACTTGAAATTCCCAATAATGCTTTTACTCCTAGCAACTTATGACCTTGGCTAAGGTCAACAAATCATAAGCGCTAGTCAAGTTCAACCCGTCATTTCCTGATTGAATTAAACCCACCCGTACGACCCTTGGCAAAGGTCAACAAAGTCGTACGACTACCCTAACTCAATTACATCTCATGTTTTAGCAGATAAATACTAATTAGCTACCGTACACCACGCCTTGGCTAAGGTCAACAAACGCAGCACGAATACTAACTAGTCTCTATCTGAAATGACGGAGGGCTACGCAGGTTTTTCAGAAAACCCTGAGCGTAATGAACTTGATATCGTCGTAGAATCAAGTGTTTTTGAGGCTTTTCTTAGTTTCGCTAAAGGGGTCACTCCCGGTGAAGGGATCGTCGGCCCTTTCCTCATCGAATAAGGTGCAGGATATATTATATATACCACTGTGCAAAGAAAAACACTAAAAGCTTTCAAAAGACAAACCGCGTTTTGTAGCATCTGCCAGTTTCGCTAAAGAGGTCACTCCCAGTGAAGGGATCTCGGCTCTTTGCCCATCGAATAAGGTGCAGGATATATCGTATATATCACTGTGCAAAGAAAACTGTAGCTACCCTTTTTATAAAGTTTTGATTCTATAACATCTTTAGGTTTCTTTTCTTTTTATTAATCTCATTAATAAAATCCCATCAGCTTATGCTTCCTAAGCATCACAGATAAATATGACGTACACTTATGCCATCCGCATTCGCCTCGATGTCCCCTCGTGCACCGTTAGGTTAGGTAACTAACGACAGAGCAGGGCAGGGCTAGTGCGGCTGTAAAACATAAGTAACATCTATATAATATATCATATATACTATATACTGTATCCATCACAATATATCAAATGATCACATCACAGATATCGCAGCAGAAACATAGATATAATGTGGGATATACTAGGACGTCCGTATTTAGTACTTAGCCAATAATAGAAAATACGGATTCCACAGTCGCGATGAATAGCCAAGCCCACACCCTGGACCCCTACGAGAGCGGCAAGCGACCCTACCAATTCTGGAGTTTAGAAGACCCGGTCTCGACTCCTCGAGATGGCCTCCCACTGAACCCCAGAACCCGGTCACCTGTGCTCCCCTCCTTGGGTCCATCCTAATGCGGAAAAGTAAATAATATACAACACTGGTGGCAGCAACCTCAACCCGGAAGTGCCCCAAATAAAAGAATATTACATTACATTTGAATTTACATGAATGAAAATATAAAACTCTCATCTCACATAAAACCCCCGGCTATTCAATCACGACAATCCTGCACAACATATCTCAGCAACACATAATATCACATATCATCAACGTAAGTAAGTATGCATACACCGATCGTCGCCGATGTATAGCAACGAAGACTGGCAATACAACTACATACTACACTTACGTTCACAGAAAGGAAAGTGTAAAACTACAATATTTGGAATCCACAATCACTTTAGACATCGTAAATCCGAAATATCACATACTTCGCATTTCATGCCTAACTCTATGAATTCCACATATTGTATCACATTCCAGATAAATAGATAGTATTAAACTTTTCGAACAGATAATCAAACACCTAAAATTTCCCAAAGTGCTCAACACTTGAGCGGAGTTCAAATAATCCCAGAATATGTCATAGTACCAGTGATCCAGCCGTAGAAGGGTCAAGCCAACGCCTCACATGTGGCATGCCGTACTGCCCCAAACCCGAAGGTTCAAAAGGCAGTTCAAGACGGTCACATAATCGAGTTAAGGTTTGTTGTCTTCTAGAGGGTCCACCGCTTAACTTGTACAATTTTTCCGAAAGATTTAAACCCAATAAAAATTCAACACTTGAAAGTTTGCCGTGCCGGGATAAAGTGGGTTAATGATATCCGTTCAAACAGTTTAACAGTTTCTAAATATCCGGAAATAATAACGAATTTAAATTTTCCGATCGAATCTACGATTACAAAAGAAACCCCTGAATACTCAACACTTGAGTCAGAATAATAATACCCATAAAATATATACCGGATAAATATGAATTACTGTGCAAAAATGAGGCCCTGATCGCTTTATGCTGCCGCGGTTCCGCGGCCCAAGCGAGGTACGGCCGCGGTTCCGCGGCGGTTTGTATGGATCAGTGGATTATTTTTTCACCGTATTTCTTATTTTTCCCTGCTGTATTTTTCAGGTATTTTTAATTCAGAAAAATCCCAGATTTTGAAAAATTTTCAGAGAGGGGGTTAAATTTGTTGGTTCGAGTTCGATCAGAGTTTTAACTTCGTAAACACGTCGCCTAATGCTCTAGCTAGGCTCTGATACCACTGTAGGGTTCCTAGGCACTCTTGTGAAGGTTCATAAGGCATCAAACATGCTCGGATAAAATTTTAGACGTGCCGAACAACCCAAAGCCGGGATCTTTGCTAGATTATTAGGGTTTAGCATGAAAGATAATATCTTTTTATCTAAGTGTGAGAGATTACAACCTTTGTAGTCCGCTCCTTCGCTTCACAAGCTCCGAGTAGAAGTCCCTTCGCCGCGATCCTCGATCTCCCGGACTCAAGAGAGGCTCCACGACTCGAACGATCCATGCTAGCTTGAAGTGTTCCGAATCTCCGATGATCTACGTCGAAGTTGCAATAACTCAAGCTTTCTCACTCTAAATAGATGAACACCCTAATCTCATGGGCTAGATGAGATGAGAATGAGTGAGTAGTATTTATGCTTTCTTTTTAATTCACTTTTTCACAATTCATCATCACAAATGGAATTTTTAGTGTGCTCAAAATCAAGAGAGAAGAAGATGATAATGAAAAGATAATTCCTTTTGTGATAAATAGAAAAGAAATGTATATGATTGATTATTGAACCATGGTCAAGGATGATAGGCTAAGAGTTTGTAGAGAATAAACTAGAGTTAGGGTTTGGTTAGGTTAGAAATGAGTCATCAAGAAATATCAACCATAATATCTTAACCAAGACAAAAAGAAAAGCTTCTAGAATGTGCAAGAAGAAGCTAACCCTAATCAAACCCTACTCCCAATTAATCATCCTTAAACATGTTTAATAATAAATCATATCATGTCACAATAATATATATCACATATATATTATATATTTGCAACAAAAGAAAATAATACAATTAACATATATCACATATATATCAATGTATCATCCAGTGAGAAAATGAAATAATAAAGCGAGCCTATATTAGATAATGTAATACAATATATCATATATATTATTATACATTAAATCATCGAATCAACACTTGATCCGACGATCCGGCTATATCGAATATTACCGACTAATATATCATGTACCGATTCATCGAATCAACACTTGATCCGATGTCCCGGTTCATATCTAAATATCGCGAAAATATAATACGGTATCTCATATCGCAATATTCTCGGTCCTGCACATATCACATATGTGCCTCTACTCCGTTTCGCCTGAGCCAAGAAACCTCTGTGTAGGACTCTAAAGAATCGTCAATACGCCGGTAGCAGGTGATGATCATATCAAACATCCACAAGCTGCAAGCGGTCAGCTAAACGTAACAGTCACCCAGGTATTGAGCGATCAGAAGATCAACAAGCTAGCCTGTGCGTTCTCCTATAAATCCAATCAGTAACACTCCCGTACAGTCCGGTCTGTTCGTCTGATATGTCGCATATCAATTCTAGGGGTGGTAAACGTCAGACCACAGTAACCGATAAGTCGTGTCGATGTGTGGTTCATAACGGGTCGAGAAACTACTAATAACACTTACCAGTAAATCTCTATATCAGCCCTGGCCAGGGACTTCCAGTTATAGCCAATCGAACACAGCACAACATCAACTCCCTATACCGGGAGAGACGAATCCCCTCCTATCGCTCTTTGCCTCAATGTGATTCGGGACTGTACCCGAAAGCCACCGTTTTACACGCCCTCTTGGACGTGATAAGGTGGAAATCAAAGCACGGTGGGAATCACATAAGACTCTATGACGATTTCGGGTCTACAGACTATCCTGTACCAGTGTCACCGGAGAACTGCCATCTGACGTGTGGTATATCACCATCTAGGAGTTCTCGGCGAGTCCGTCCAGTGTACCCAGTCTCCACTGAGCACCCGTACACTATCTCTGATGTCAAACACCGATGGATATGGGATCATCCATCGCCCATCATATGGGTCAAGATGTGTATACGCTAGTCTACTCTGGTGTATCGATGCCCTGTCTCGATATACCCTCGACTAGGAACAGTTATAGGATGTACTCATCGACTACCATGGCCCCACTAGTATGATCTCATCATAGTCCCAGTAGTCGAGTACAGATCCTAAGGGCTTTATCAACATGTGAGATAAAAACAGTAAACCAATACAAGTCAACATGTTAAGATAAAGTGAAACCAAATAGCATACTATCATGACGAGCAAGAAAGTCTTCTCTATATATATCCAAGCATCCATTATAATATATATCATATGTACAACAATGGCCTCTAGGGCATATACATAACTAACACCATACCCATGTGAACACATACAATTATATATATAATCCCATATACACATGAGAAAGAAAGTATGTAGGCAAGTGTGTGCGTGCGTGTATGGGTGCAACCCCTACTCTAGGGTTTCGCACTACACTAAATCAATCCATCTTATCATCAATAATCTCAAAGAACATATAATAAATATATGTGTGTATACGTATTCGTATACATCACCACGGACTGCGGGGGTGCTATACACCATCCACCCGACTTCCCCCGTAGATATAATCTACTCACTTTGCGTCTTTATCTATCGATGTCACCACGCTTTTGCTTGTCGTCCCGAAGTCTTCATGGGGTACCTACACATTAACGTATCGTAAATGCGTATCAAAACCAATTCAAAACTAAAACGACATACGAAACCCCAAAATGATACGCTATGGTCTATAGGTTAGAACATATGGACAACGCCTTCCAAAACCATCAACAACCCTCGATATCGTCGTATAAACGCCAAGTAGTCGAGGTAAAACACCATACGCAAATTCAGAATTAGAAATACGGAATACAGAAACACGAATCCAAAACAGCAACTAAGGAAATAGGCCCCAGATTTCACCCTAGGTCAAATTAGACAAATCTACACATGCCAGGGGTCTAATCTATACATGTAGGAGCTACAGAACCAGAACGAGGCAAAATGGTGGGGTCCAGGCCGCAATTTGCGGCCAAACAGGAAAAATCTACGGCCTGAAGAAGGAGTTGGGGTCTGGGGTTTTGTGTGGTGGTTCCTGGGTTCCTGCACATCTGTCACGACCCGAAGTACGGAACGCGACCGGCACTTAGATTACGCAGCGTCTAGAGGCTCAACGTATCCTAACTAAGCCGAAGCCCAGAAATCTAAACCATAAAAGAAGAAGAAATAAAGGAAAACATGAAGAAAACAAGTTTAAAAGCATCATCCAATTTTCTCGAAAATTTCGGCAGAGTCTCCTTTGTAAAAACTGGCCCCAAACGGGTACAACAAGTATAAATACATATAAACAAAAAAAGGCATCCCCAAGCGGGAGCTAGCTCTACGCCAACAGGCGGAAACAACCACACCAATGCACAATAGTATACAACGCCAAAGGGCGAGGCACAAAACATAAAAGAAAACCAATCCACCAGATACCATAATAATACAAGCGCGACTCTAAGGTCGAAATAAATAACGGGTCCAGTAAACTTATCAAGTAATACAAGTTTCGTTGATGGAGCTTACTAGATACAAATGAAATAATAAAAGTACAACGGCAGTTCAGATACAAATGAACCAACCTACCGTGCAAATCACCCTGAATGAATAGATGTGCCAGCAAGCTGCCAGGGAAACCTGTACATCGAACCTGTAATAAAATTTGGCACAACGGGGGTGAGTTGCCAACTCTTGAGTAGAAGATATCTGCGAAAAGAAATCGAATGCACGACGCTATCCTAGGTCATAATAATATACTAATATACTACTAGTCATCAAGTAAGACAAGATAATAAGCTACGTGTAAGTGCAAAGCTCCGTGCTCGTGTCAGTGCCTCATATAGTACTATGTCATGTGAATGAGTATGTATGCACCATGAATGTAAAATAACCAATCCTGAAATCTAGATATATCTGTATAAGAAATCTTTAGCTTTTATCATGGTAAAATGTGTATAGAAATCTGAAATATCAACGATGAAATCCATGGAAATCCGTGTCAAGCATCGATACAAAACATGTAAATCTCAAGCCTCAATACCTCATAATCTCAATGTCTCATAGTCTCAATATCTCGGGCTCCGTCAGTCCGGATCCGCCCATATTATCAAATCTCACGACAACGGTCGGTATCCTCCGGATATCCGCCGTGCCAAATATCACCGGTAGGTAGTCCTCCCCTGCCAGGCTCATCGTCTACAACTCGATCTTCTTGCCCCGGAGTACCATACCGGGCCCACCATGTACCCGAGACGGTTCATCCACTCTTCGAATCGGGTCTCGAAATCCACAGAAAACAAGAAATCTCATGGTGTACGACACATACATTACGAGAAAACCGCATCTTATGTTTTAAAAAGAGAGGAGGAGAGAGAGAGAGGGAAGTTTTTATATATTCTTGCGGTTTTCCCCAAAAATCCAGAAATCTCATAGAAATCCAAAATCCCAAAATCATGAGTAAGTATATGATAAGTGTCGGCATATGCCCCATAATACTGCATGATAACATGAAAATGTGAATGCATGAAATGTCTAAGTAATAAATGCCATGTCTATATTAACACCAGAGAGTAATCACAATATTATATCGATCTAGCTGTCAGTTGATTCTATCAATAAAAGATAATATGATCTAAAGTGTACGTGACATAGCAATTACCGATGATGATGTGTGTGAGCCGGCAAATAAGTGTGCGTGGAATATGCGCATCATCGATAATGGTGCTGGTGTCCTAACAGGAAGAGTTTTATACTGATTATAGAAACATATGTATGAACGTGCACCATAATGATTACGGTCTGAAAGTAAAGACAGATGTGTAATAACCACTCATTTGATATACAAGTATAACTACAACTATATGACTCGAGCCTAAACTAGTTTCCATCTAACCTCCTAAGGAACTAAACCTAAGAAACTAGCCGATAAGAAATAATAGTACACCTAAAGTCTGAGTCCATATCTCTAAAAGTCGGCGATTCAGCCTCAATAGCGTCACGTACGTAGTACGACTTTCTCGAATCAAGAGTGCGGATCAATCATCACATCTATGCCTCGTACGGTAAAATCCATCGTACGGCATCCCAATATCGGGGTACAGGTCAAGTATCACCTACGTGTCTCATCATTCGTATAATATCATCATCTAATCATGTCATGATCAAGGTACTGTACTGTAATCGCATACATCAATCATATATCATTGCCAGCATAAATATACATCGTTAATTATCCTGAGAAATGTCATGTCACATGTATCATATTGTGATTGAGTCATATTTATATCATACCGCAATCAAGTCACCTATATGATATTGTAATCAAGTCACACCTATATGATATCGTAATTTCAGGCACAGGTTACAGTCCGGGTTCTATTTTAGAGTCCCATGTACCTAAATATCATCACCACTCATTATTATTTATGTATACCTATTCATTATCTCATTTTTCTAATGATCCGCTAACTTCCTAACATGACTGTATAGCCAAGAATCACGGCATCAAGCCTAGTTATATTGTTTCATCCCCATGTATCATATCACATCCTTGTATCACATATACGTGTTGTGTGTATATATATATACCTACACATAACCCTATATATATACACATATACATATACACAAAGTCAAGTTTCTGTGTGTACGCGTGTGTATCTACCTGAAACCTACAGATCTCCTCCAAGATGTTCATCCTCAGGTAAGGTCTTTCTAAATCAGTCTAGTCTAACATACGGTCATTACTATGGTCCAACTCATCATGAATTTAAGGTCACGTCTGGCTTCTTAATGACAATAAGTACTATTCCTATTCTACGTTTGCGGGTGTGCTAAATGCCATCCACCCGAGTTCCCCCGTAGATATGCATCTACTCACCTGGTCCTTGTCTTCCCAAGACGGTGTCGCCATCTTCTTCTTCATCGCCCGCAGTCCACGTGAGGGGTACCTATACGCAAACATATATAGTATCGTAAACTGAATCACAGACAAAAGTCAAAACGACACACGGAACGCGCATAGGTTAAAACCTATGTCCCATTCACGCAAAAGAACCAAATATCGCTCGATATCGGCGTATAAACGCCGATTGATCGAGATAAAAACCAGTAAACAACCCATAGTTTCAAAACCCATTACTTATAATATAAAACATGATTTAATTCATCGAAACCCTAAAAAGCGATCAAATCATCGAATTCCGGAAAACCTTGAAAATATCAATTTACCGTTTTACTACAAGACTTGACGTTTAACTGAAACTAATGGTCATAAAACTCATTAACCTAACTAGATTATATAAACCCTTCCTATATTTTTAACACCCTAATTTGCATTAAATTGAAATTCTAGTTTGTAAACTTGCCCGATTTCGGTATTTTTAAGCAAAACTTCTCAATTTCACTTCCAAACTGATTTTGCATAACTTAAATCGTTAAACCACTCCATGAAACCATAAGGATGTTCTAAAAGCCTAACTTTATTTTTAATTCCTCATTTTAAACTAATTTTCAAAACCTAGTTTAATTGAATAGCACTATTGTGAAAATTTTCAAATGTAAGCTCGCAATTTGCAACTAGTTTATGTTTCACGCTCACTTAACAAGTTAATCAACACACTAACACCACAATCTAATAATAAAACCCTAATTATAATTTTATCTAACCTATTTATATGTTTTGTAAAAATCTAGTTTGCAAAAGAACCTAATTAAAACAATTTAATTGCAACAACTAGCAAATTTGCTACTAGATTAGGTTTAACATTTCCTAATATGTTAAACTACAATTTTAGATCAATACCCAAGAATGAAAACCCTAATTTGATTTACTAACCAACTCATGAATTTTTCAAGTTTCCAATTTGAACCTAAATTAAACACCAAATTCAATTAAATTGGAGTACTTAACCAACAATTACAACATAGGTAAAGATTTATACCTCACAAATCAAGAGAGCAAACTTGAGATCCAGCCTCTTAAAATGGCCTCCATGCTCTAAGATCCAAGCTAGAAAGGTCATGAAATAATGGTTAAGGTTAAATTTGGAGTTTGTGAGGTTTTATTAGGATTTTGATGGATTTTTTTCTTTGGATTTGAGATGGAAATCAAGTGGAACTTGAAGGGGGCTGCCTCCTCATGAGCTCGGCCAGCACATTTGAGGAGAAGGGGAAAAAATGAGGTGTAGAAATGTCACGACCCGCAGGGTACGGAACGTGACTAACACTTAAGTTTACGAAACATCTCAAGACGTCCGTAAAATAAGTAAGCCAAAGCCCGGAAAACCAAAACCAAATAAGAAAAAGAGTGAAGAGAACCCAATCAATTGAAAAAAGTTTATCAAATAAGTCATATAAAACCTTTTTAGAAACAATATCAATTTTCCTGAAAATTTCGGCAGAGTCTCCTTTGTAAATACTGGCCCCCAAAATGGGTACAACAAGAATGTATATGAATCCAACAAATAAGGCATCCCCAAGCGCGAGCTAGCTCTTCGCCACAAGGCGGTCACAAATCCCACGCAATATAAAGCAACAACATGTGAAATAATCATAAGGAAGCATGAGAAAAACAGCATATCGACTCAAGTGAGCTCGACCCCAAAATACAGCATAAAAGACCACAAATCTCACAGTCTCATCTCTAGGTCAATAAACAACAATATTGGTAGATACAGTAGATGGAGTGCACTAGATACAAAGAATATACAAGGTGGTACAAAAATAATAATATAACCCACCTAAGAGTAAAACCTCGAGTCCAGGCAAAGGAGGCAAAAGAAACAAGTGCGTCCGCCGCTACTATACTGGCGGAGCAGACCTGCAAAAGGCTGTGGCACAACGGGGGTGAGTTGCCAACTCGTGAGTAATAAATAACATCTACACAGGCTATCGAAAGCATGCACACAAGTATCCTAGCATCTAAAATACAGGTAAGGCAGGACGTAATAGCAGGTAGGTATGCAATATGAATATACTAGCAAGTATGAATGCAATGCGAATCAGCTCATGATCTGAATGTGTAAGTATAAGAATCATGTTTTTCCCTTAGGAATCTCTTTTGAAATACCAGCACAATACGAATAGAATCAATAAGAACCTGTGTCCAGCAACGACACCTCAAAACTATCACAAATCTCATATATCCATGTCATAATATCTCTGGCCTCAACCATCCGGCTGACCCATCTCAATATCAATATCTCATCATCTCGCGGCTACGGTCGGTAT
Source organism: Agapanthus africanus (assembly GCA_030015575.1). Classification (NCBI taxonomy): domain Eukaryota; kingdom Viridiplantae; phylum Streptophyta; class Magnoliopsida; order Asparagales; family Amaryllidaceae; genus Agapanthus; species Agapanthus africanus. The sequence goes on along the minus strand of JASDDO010000004.1, from coordinate 82,427,680 downwards.
CCTCTGGATATCCGCCGTCCCAAACAGTCACCGGTAGGTAATCCGTCCCCTGCCAGGCTCATCGTCAGCAACACGAGCTTCTTGCCCCGGGGTATCTTACCGGGCCCACCATGTACCCGAGACGGTTCATCCAACTCCTCGAAACGGGTCTCGAAAACCACAGCAAACACATGATGGACGACACTTACATCACTAGAAAACCGCAATTTACATATTTTAAAAATATAATAAGTTTAGAAATTTTGCGGCTTTCCCCCGAAATCCAGAAATATCATAAAATCTCAAGAAATCCTCATAAGTGCATATGTCAATGATAATGAATGCATATGGTATCAATAATCAAGTTGCAATGTGTGATTAATAGATTAGGCATGAACAAATAATATGATGAAGTGCATGCACATGAATAGCAATCCTACGATTTCATTTTAAGGAATTAAAGCAATAGCGCAAGTTTAAGTATCAATTATAGTAAAAGGTTTCAATTTAAAGGTTATCTAGTGTGGTGGCATGGCAATTACCAGGGTGTGTGTGTAAGCATGAATAGTGCTCGTGCTGCATATAAAAACCCTGGCAATGGTGCAGGTGTCCTATAGAATGGGTTCGTATATGTATGTCAATATAAGGCATGAATATAGCAAATAATCATACAAGTATTACACCCATAATTATTAACATTACTAAGAATCTTTTAAAGCTACTAAAACTATCGGGCGACTTGCGCCATCCAACGATAGTCCCCCGTAGATGTTACATCTACTCACCGGAATCCCTAGCTAGTCACGTCCAATCACCGCTTTCCCCTTTCGAGCCGCGTCTGACGTCTACGCGACCGAACCTGGAATTACATCAATACCAAACATAAGGTTACATATCAAGAACGACGCAATTCCCTAACGAAAATACCATAGTTCACAAGTTAGGTACAACGTGCACAAAGTGCGCGGAACACACGCGAAAATCGCAAAAATCTACTAAAATGTCGATTGGTTGCCCGACCAAACTAAAACCCGAACACTCAAAAATCCGCACTCACACATCCTAAAAGTCATAGGATACGCTAAAAATGTCATCAAGACATCGCAATAATTCATCACAATATTTTAATAAAAACCTAGTAAGCGAGAAATTTGCAATTTGGTGCAAACATCGAAAATTAGCGACAAGGTTAACACAATCCAACACAACAATCCAAACTAATCCACTAGATAGCCACTACACTAATTTTAAACCATTAACTATGCTTCAAAACATATTTTCCACAACCAACCCTTCTCTTGATTTTTGGTAATTAGTAAAACAAGGAAAATATCACACAAAATTAACTTGGATTAGCATAACATCAAGCCACTTAAGCAAAGTAACCTTATAGATTGGTTAAGTAAACAACTAGATTAATTAAATAGATTTAATTAACTAAATAATGGTTTCCTAACCCTAACTAAAATTCAAGACATGAACTAAAAAAAACTAGATTCGAAATTAGCACTAAAATTAACACTAAACAACTCAATTAAAGAATTTTAACCATAGGAACTTAAATGAGTAGAAATTATACCTCAAATTTTATAGATCTAGCAAGACGAATTTGCCTCAATGATGGCCTCATAGCACCATGATTCCAAGCAAGAGAGGCTAAGGAGAAAGGGGAGGAAGAATGGGGTTTAATTTGTGAGTTTAACTTGGAATTTGGAGCAAACTTGAAGAGTTTAACAAGAAGATGCAAAGAAAAAAAAAGATGAAGGGGGGGGCTGCTGGAATTCGGCCAGAACAAGGGAAGGGGGATGGTGTGGGGTGTGGGAGAAAGTCATGGTCAACCCCTACCACCCCACAAAAGACCCATACACAAATAACAATTCAAAATCCTTTAAAAAAAACCTCATTCCCATACAATATAAAAAGTCAAAGGAGCATGGAATTTTTTTCTATGAGCTTCTGGAAATGGGCCGGCCTATGGTGAGGGAAAAGTGGGAGAGAGTGCACAAAATTTTTTTTATGCAAAAAGACCCCGTACAAGTCAAAAATTGCAAGTTTAAGCTTAAATTCAATAAATTTCGTTTTCTATAATAAAAATTAGTTAAAACTTAAAATAAATTACTAAAAATTTATGTTACAACTAGATTTTAATTAACATGATTTTAAAGCTTAAATTTAGCCCATTTAAATTTGTATTTTTCGCTAATTTAATGTATTTTCTTACCGGCTTAAAATAATATTAAAAAAATTGAAAAATAGGGAAATTTTTTTAAATGACCAAAACTTAATAAGTAACTCATTAGCTACTAAAAACAAGCAATTACCTATCCATTTTAGGTATAATTAGTCCTAAACTGCAAAATAACAAAAAAGACGGTTTTCGGAAAAATACCGAATTTTCACCGATTTTCAGGAAAACACCAAAATGACTTTTCAAGGCGTTACAATATTCGCCCCTTAATGAAATTCGGTCCCCGAATTTAAAAATATAACTACGCGTACCTTCAAAGAGATGGGGATATTTCTTCCTCATCTCGCCTTCGGTCTCCCAGGTAACCTCCTCGCTGCTCGGGCTACGCCAAAGGACCTTGATGGTCGGTATAATCTTCGATCTCAACTTCTTCAGCTGCCGATCCTGGATGGCCACCGACTGCTCTGCAAACGAAAGGTCGCGCTCTAGCTGGACTGTCGGGTGCTGAATCGCATGCGAAGGGTCGTGAAGGTACTTGCGGAGCATCGAAACATGGAAGATGGGGTGAACATCGGGAAAGCTGGGTGGAAGGGCCAAACGATATGCAACTGCGCCGACACGCTCGAGGATCTCGAAGGGACCCACAAATCTGGGACTAAGCTTTCCTTTCCGCCCAAATCGCATCACGCCCTTCATCGGAGAGACCCTCAGAAAAACATGATCGCCAACTGCGAACTCTAATCTGCGACGGCACCTGTCCGCATACGATTTCTGCCTGCTCTGAGCCGCTCTCATCCGGTCTCGGATCAACTGTATCTTCGCTGTCATCTCCTCAACAAGCGGCGGCCCCAAAATACTGCTCTCGCTGAGCTCTGTCCAACAGACGGGCGATCTGCATCTCCTCCCATACAATGCCTCGAAAGGTGCCATCTGAATAGTATCCTGGAAGCTGTTGTTGTAGGAGAACTCCACTAGAGGTAAATGACGATCCCAGCTACCGCCGAAGTCTAAAATGCACGCTCTGAGCATGTCCTCGAGAGTCTGAATGGTCCTCTCTGACTGTCCGTCGGTCTGTGGATGAAATGCTGTGCTGAAGCTCAAACGAGTGCCCAAAGCCTCCTGAAGTCTCTGCCAAAGTCGGCTGGTGAACTGGGTGCCTCGATCTGACACAATACAAGTCGGTACGCCATGCAACCGCACGATCTCGTCGATGTAAAGCTGGGCATACTGAGCAAAGCTGAAAGTCGTCTTCACTGGCAGGAAGTGAGCCGCTTTCGTCAATCGATCTACGATCACCCAGATGGAGTCATACCCTCGACCGGTCCTGGGTAGACCCACAACGAAATCCATCGAAATCTGCTCCCATTTCCACTCCGGAATGGGTAACGGCTGTAGCTCTCCTGCGGGCCTCTGGTGCTCGGCCTTGACTTGCTGACAAGTCAGGCATCTCGATACAAACTCCGCAATGTCCCTCTTCATTCCGTCCCACCAGTAGGTCTCTCTCATATCATGGTACATCTTGGTGGAACCGGGGTGGACACTATACACTGATCGGTGTGCCTCCTTAAGAATGTCGCGCCGCAATCCATCAGCATCTGCTACACACAGTCTAGATCCATAGCGTAAAATCCCCTGATCGTCAATCACGAACTCGGAAAATCTGCCCTGTCCCATCCGTTCCATGATCTCTGAGCAACGGTCGTCTCTGCGCTGTGCCTCATATATACGGTCAAGCAACTGTGGGCGTGCACGAACATGCGCGAGCTGTCCCCCTGTCTGAGTGAACTCGAACTAAACTCGGCTATCGCATAACATCTGCCAATCTGCTGACGACTGCCTCTGCACTGCGCGCAAAAAGGATAGACTACCCCCGGGCCTCCTACTCAACGCATCTGCCACCACATTCGCCTTGCCTGGGTGATATAAGATCTCGCAGTCGTAGTCTTTCACCAACTCCATCGAACGACGCTGTCTGAGGTTCAGGTCTCGCTGCTGAAATATGTATTTTAAGCTCTTGTGGTCTGTGAATATTTGGCACGACTCGCCATATAGGTGTTGGAGATAGTGCCCTCATAGTCAATTATTGGATCGCAGGTACGTGATTGCAATGATTGCGGAGGACCTATACCGGTATGACAGTCTTACTCGAGATGATAGTATGCTATCTGGTTTGCCTTTATCAGTCGTGTACATGTTCAGGTGACTGATTGCATGTTACACTTTGATAGAGCCCTTAGGATCTTGCTTTACTACCAACAGTATGATGGCGATCATATACGTGAGAGTTGGGTAGTTTATATGCATATCCTTAATTGTGGTCCCTAGTCGTGGGAGTTTCGAGACAGGGCATCGATACTCCGGAGTAGACTAGTGTGTACAGTCGAGACCCCGACGAGGGGCGGTGGCCGGTCTCACAAGCCACTGGTGTCAGTTGGATCACCTAAGATGTATACAGGTGCTCATTGGGTTATGAGTACACCGGACAGGACTCGCCGGGAATCTGCTAGTTAGTATTATATCTACCGTCAGATAGCAGTTCCCTGGTGACCTGTGTACAGGTTAGTTCATCGACCCGAGGTCGTCATTTGTCTCGTGTGAGTTCCTACTGTGCTTTGATTTCTACCCTACCACGGCTCAAAGGAGTCGTGCAAATAGGTAGCTTTTGGGTACAGTCCCGAGCCATATGGAGGCACGTGAGCGGATCGGCAGGGGATTCGTCTCTCCCGGTATTGGGGGCGAGGTCGTGCTGTGTCTAGGAGAGCCATTACACAAATCCATGGCCATGGTAGGAGATTTACTGGCAGGTACTCCTGTAGTATCTCAGGGTGTATTGAGGCTTCACTCCGACACGACTTATACTGCTATTGGGGGTCTGACGTTACTAGCCCCCTAGGCGGATATGCGATACTCATTGACGAACGGACCGGACTGTATATACATTGTCACTGTTAGGCTCAGCAGGGTTTTCGGAGGAGTTCGCTCATCGGTCTCCCTTGAGTTCGCTCCTCGGCATCCCTTGAGGTCAGTCCATGGGCAGCCGTTACGCATTGCTAGTGCCGCTGACGGTTTGTGGTTAAACCCACTGCCATGGTGCTGACGAGTCATTAGAGTTCCCCACAGACAGTTTCCCAAGTTCGGGCGAAACGTTGTAGAGGCCGTATAGTTTTATGGCAGGGTTCGGAAAATGCACGTGCGTTTACGCACGTGTTATTTTTCGGGCAGATAATACTGGTCGGCTTTGGTTTAAGCCGGATCCGAGTATTATAATGAGTAGGTATAATATTTTTGTCTCAGTTGTATTTGTATTCGGTCGTAATACAAATGCGGGTATATTTATACTGTTTCGGGGTTATCCTGAAAGTTGTTTCAGGATCACTTTTGGAAGTTGCCAGTTTCCAGTTTTCTATCTGCCGTCTTTTAACATTCGGTTAAAGACGGATTTATCTTTTCTTGGATAAGAGTGAGTCGTGCTTCTAGAAGGTTCTAGAATTTGTGACAAGGCTAAGTGACTCATCTTTGCATTTATTAAAGGGTGACTAGGTTTAAGTGAGTCATGCTTTGTATTAAAGCATTTTGTTTTGGTTAAGATATTTTCTTCTTGATATGCTTCATGTTGTGGTCACCCCCCCTCTCCTACGGTCACCCCCTCTCCATATATGAGGCCGGCCCCCTCTCTCTCTCTCACTTGAGTTTTCATTTGCTAGAAAAGATTATGATAGGTTTTATCGGTGTATGGAATTTCACAGTTCATTTCATTCCATCACCCGATTTCCACGGCAACTTCATTAACCGATCGTCCACGGATTTGGACGAAGTGAGACAAAGTCATCTACTCATTCTCTACATCATTCTTGGTCGTCTCTTTTAGCAAACTTGACGATCGAGTTGCCTCGAGTCAGAGGCGGGAGCCCGTTTAAAGAACCGATCATGTGGTGCCACCTCGACGAGAAGATCGGAGATCGACGAGATCGGAGCAGCCGTAACGGAGCGTGGGATGATGGTTGAAGAACGAAGGACTCGGATCGTTCGGTATAACCTTTCTACACTCTTTACAGTTTGTTAGTTTAGCAATAATGGCAGATCCGGGTTAAAGTATACGATAGCACCAGTTTAAAAGTTTTGTTCCGCATTTGGCGTCTGTAGACTGCCGGGGCGCTAGCGTAGACTTACAGTGGTATCAGAGCCTCACCATTTTGCTATACTAACTTGTGCTAACGCGTTTAAAATATCGATCGAACCGCAAAACAAAAATCGCATTTTTCTTGCTTGACAGTTTCTGTTAATTTTAAACGGTGTCCGAAAAATATTTCACACATCTCAGAATACTGTGCAGGGATTTCTAAGAACGTCGTACAAATTTGAGCATGTCAGTCGACAAGACAGCCGCGGAAACGCGGCCAAACCCATGGTTTGGCCGCGCATCCGCGGCAGTCCTGGGCGATCATGCCCCCAAATTTGCACAGTGTGTTCCCCTCTGGAAATTGTGATTTTTGGTATATATCTTTTTGGCCCAGGTTTTGTTACTGTTCACCAGTAAGTCGTAGGGCCCACTTTTTGATATTTGGTCTTTGGTCGATCGAAATTTAAACACGTTAGTTTACAGTGCTTACATTATATCTCCGACCGGGAATGTCATTTGATCGGTAAACCGCGTCTGATTGCTATAGTTCTTTTAGACGGGTTTGCGAACGTGACATTCGCGTTGATGTTCTGTGTTGTGCTGTGATGTTGCGGATTTGTCGTGGTGGATAGCAGTGTGCAATGGTAGTACAGTTTGTGTTTATTTGTACATTTGATATTGCGGGGCGAGCGTCCAACTTGTGGACTGCCGTCACTGCCTGTTGTATAATATTCTTTTGGGGCACGACCAGGTTGCGGTCGATGTACCTTTTGTACTATTTTTCATTACTGTACTAGGTTTTACCCCGCGACGGAGTGCACGGATAGCCGGCTTCGGGAATGCAACGGGTCCGCATCTCATGGCTTTGAGAGGCAGAGGGGTCCCACTCTAGAATTGGCAGACTGTTCGCCGCACTCGTAGGGGGTACAGGTTGACCCAAGGAGGGGTGCTCAATTTACCGGATTCCGTGAAGTGCTGGGTGGTCCATTCACTATGCTGTAGGGGGCTGCCTAATGATCCGCTAACATCCTAACACGACTGTATAGCCAAGAAACACGGCATCAAGCCCAATTATATTGTTCATCCCCATGTATCATATCACATCCTTTTATCACATATACGTGTATATATATACCTACACATAACCCTATATATATATATACATACACTTATACACCAAGTCACGTTTCTGTGTGTGCGTGTGTGTATCTACCTGAAACCTACAGATCTCCTCCAAGATGTTCATCCTCAGGTAAGGTCTTTCTAAATCAGTCTAGTCCAACCTACGGTCATTACTAGGGTCAAACTCATCAAGAATATAAGGTCACATCTGTCTTCCTAATGACAATAAGTACTATTCCTATTCTACGTTTGCGTGGGTGCTAAACGCCATCCACCCGAGTTCCCCCGTAGATATGCATCTACTCACCTGGTCCTTGTCTTCCCAAGACGGTGTCGCCATCCTCTTCTTCATCGCCCGCAGTCCACGTGAGGGGTACCTATACACAAACATATATAGTATCGTAAACTGAATCACGGACAAAAGTCAAAACGACACACGGAACGCGCATAGGTTAAAACTTATGTCCCGTTCACGCAAAAGAACAAAATATCGCTCGATATCGGCGTACAAATGCCGATTGATCGAGATAAAAACCAATAAACAACCCGTAGTTTCAAAACCCATTACTTATAATATAAAACATGATTTAATTCATCGAAACCCTAAAAATCGATCAAATCATCAAATTCCGGAATACCTTGAAAATATCAATTTACCGTTTTACTACAAGACTTGACGTTTAACTGAAACTAATGGTCATAAAACTTATTAAATAGCATAACTAGATTATATAAACCCTTCCTATATTTTTAACACCCTAATTTGCATTAAATTGAAATTCTAGTTTGTAAACTTGCCCGATTTCGGTATTTTTAAGCAAAACTTCTCAATTTCACTTCCAAACTGATTTTGCATAACTTAAATCGTTAAACCACTCCTTGAAACCGTAAGGATGTTCTAAAAGCCTAACTTTATTTTTAATTCCTCATTTTAAACTACTTTTCAAAACCTAGTTTAATTAAATAGCACTATTGTGAAAATTTTCAAATGTAAGATAGCAATTTGCAACTAGTTTATGTTTCACGCTCACTTAACAAGTTAATCTACACACTAACACCACAATCTAATAATAAAACCCTAATTATAATTTTATCTAACCTATTTATATGTTTTTTAAAAATCTAGTTTGCAAAAGAACCTAATTAAAACAATTTAAATGCAACAACTAGAAAATTTGCTACTAGATTAAGTTTAACATTTTCTAATATGTTAAACTACAATTTTAGATCAATACCCAAGAATGAAAACCCTAATTTGATTTACTAACCCATTCTTGAATTTTTCACGTTTCCAATTTGAACCTAAATTAAACACCAAATTCAATTAAATTGGAGTACTTAACCAACAATTACAACATAGGTAAAGATTTATACCTCACAAATCAAGAGAGCAAACTTGAGATCTAGCCTCCCAAAATGGCCTCCATGCTCTAAGATCCAAGCTAGAAAGGTCAAGAAATAAGGGTTAAGATTAAATTTGGAGTTTGTGAGGTTTTATTAGGATTTTGATGTATTTTTTTCTTTGGATTTGAGATGGAAATCAAGTGGAACATGAAGGGGGCTGCCTCCTCATGAGCTCGGCCAGCACATGTGAGGAGAAGGGAAAAAAAATGAGGTGTGAAGATGAGTGTAGAAACTTCCCCCTTATAACATATATTAATTCCTTTCATTAAATTATTAATTTCCTTTCATATATGTTGCATGGAAAACAATATTAGAGAGAGAGAAAAAGGGGGCTGCACAATTCGGCCAAGGCTAAGGAAAAAGGAGAGAGAGAAATGTGAGGAGTGGTGTAGAAACAACCATAATTAATACATCTTTTAATCTCTTTTCCATAATTATTTATTTTTCTTTTCTATTTTAAACTCTTTCCTAATTTTCTAGAACCCTCTTAGCAAACCCATTTCATTTCAAACACCACATGTTACACTTTGGTTTAATGTATCATGATACACAAAACTTGTATTAACCCATTCTAATTTGTAATTTACACTAATTAAATGTATAATTAAAAGCTTATGTTAATATAAAAAAATAATTACTTAAGGAAAATATTTAGGTAAACTAATAATTTATAAGTGACTAAATAAATACCAAATACTACCAATTATATAATTAAAATAAGCATATTTAATTCTATATAAAAAAATATTTATAGTTCAGTTTTATGGAAAATACGGTTTATTTTACCGAAAATCAGAAAATTCACTTAAAGGATTTTATTTATTTAATTATTTATTTATTTATTTTTAAAACGTTACAACATCTCACTGCCCAATCAATTTTATTTCAGGATGTCTTGGGTGATAGCAGATTCCCAAAAACAATCCCAGAATTGCAGCTTTTCCCGATATCGTCTTATAAATCCGTATTCTGGGTTAAAGCTTCAGGTTAGGGTCCAATATAACATCACACCAAGATTCTAAGGTCACATCAAGTCTTAGTTTCACTTCACAACTCAATTTTTTCCTCAAACCCTAACTAGGTTTTTCTTAAGTCCACCAAAACACATAATATCGGTTCTAAGCTAAACATGGGGTATACGAAATGCTAAAAATAAACTAATGATTCAGTAATTATCTCATTGGGCAACTCAAGAATTTTCTTGAGATGCCCCTAGTGGCCAAAATCCTCGCTTTCTTGGTCCAATGTGTAGATCCTGATCTTGTGCACACTTTTAATGAAATGGGGGTACGGTTTTGGTGATGTTTTAGAGGTGTTTTTGTGGCTTGGAGATGGTGGAAAAATGAGGAGCAAGAGCAGCAGCAGCAACGGAGAAAGAGGAAGAGAAATGAGGGAAAGAATGAAGGGAATGGCTAAGTCTTTGGTCAAAATAACCCATACCTCTATATCTCTCACCAACCCTCTTATTATATTTACTTTCCATTTTCTTTTCCCTCAATTTTCTTCTCACTCAAATAGTGAACCCAAATGAACAACCATGGCAAGAAAAATATAACACAAGTGTAGAAAAAGATATGTGCATGTTTTGCACAAAGTTTGCTAAAATCCCGATTAGCGAATTTTAATCGCGATTAGCACTAAATTAGTATATAAATGATCAAAAAAACTTAAAAATGGCATAATTCCATAAAATACCCTATTTTAGAATTTTTCAAAATTTTTCCCTATTTATTTGTATTTAATTATACCGGAATATTAAAATATTCATTAAAATAATATTAAATTATAAAAAATTTCCAAAAATAATATTTTATTATTTTGAAACTTTACAATCTACCCCCCTTAAAGAAATTCGGTCCCCGAATTTAAATTTAAACCCCCAAATACTAAAATATTTCGATACAAATTACAAGTCGTCGGGGCTCCGAATCATCAATACATAAAACATCATAGCGCAATACATGCGCATGAATAATGAGCAGATAACTCAAAAGCAAAACTCCGTCAAGCATCCCGCAATTATCAGAGTCATGGTAAAGACACAAATGTCAAATCCATAACAAAACCAATATGATATAGATCAGAACTATACATGTAGACATCCAATCTATACATGTGAATAGCTGATGTAAATGCATGCCAAATCATTTTAAGTCACCGTGTGATGCGCATAACACTGCACAGTGGCGGACGTCTTTCATAAGAAAATAACCATATATGTATATTTCTTTTGTTTACTATGTACGTTCCGCCGTTTTGAAAACAATTTAGAAGGGTTTCCTTGTTTTTAAAATGTTTCGTGTCATATCGGATACGTAGGTATATGTGCTGAGACTATAGCTCGCTTTTTGGAAATCCCTTCGATAACTATCAATGCATGGAAAAATATATCCAGGTACTGTCCTCTGACTAGTCCTGCTCAATACAAAACGAATATCAAATATCTTAAAAATGTCCTGCTTCATAAGGAATAAATCCCAAAAATGCATATAACACCACCCTGTGCGTCTGGTGTGCACGGAAATCAAAATCCATATATGTGCCAAACAGGTGCACAAAACAACATCTAGGTGCAATGGGTGTGCACGAAGTATCTGTCATAGGCAACGTGTGTGCCTGATAGCCAAATCAGGTGTATCTGACATGCACGAAGAATCTCGATTTAGTGCATCTGGTGTGCACCAAAATCGTATCTCAAAACATACGCCCAACATGCGCGAAAATCCAAATCGGTGCATTCATCATGCACGAATGAAAGTCTAAACCCTGTGCACTCAACATGCACAGAATCCCGAAATCCAATAGCAAACACCGAACATGCGTAAGTCCAATCAAAGCACGGAGTGCAAGAATCAATCATCAATATCAGGGTCAAAATCGACGATATAATGCGGCTCAATCAAAAAATCAGGTGTACCGCGATGGAAAATCTTACAACCGTGTGCATCAGTGTGCATAAATCAAATCAAAACACTAAAAGTGCATGAAAACTATGCTGGAAGCGTAAATCAATTCACCGGCATAAAAATAGGCATGAAATCACAATCGATACGTCAAGAGTAATAACTATGCGCCAGGTATAAATACCCAGTAAGTGCAACCATGGTGCACAAAATCAAATATCATGGAACTCAGTCATCAAGACTAAATCATGCAAACAGAACGCCCAAAATACCGAAATCCAAGGTGACGGATACGTGATAATCAAATCACATAATCACAAATCATAAATACCGCCGTCGGTATATCCTCCCTCAATGTTGAGAAGGTGCCGGTGCATCCAATGCTAGCAGCGCAAGATATCTACTTGCCTCTTGCTCGCGGCTGGCGTCCTCTGCCTCTGGTTCCTTGTCTTCCCTGTGGATTACCAATCTCGCAATCCATCGGCTCATCGGCCCGTCAGGTGTGCTAATGGGAACGATTCCGTTTTGGCACTTCTCTGGTCATCTCTCGGACAATCCTCACGACCACTCGTAAAGGAGTACATCACTGGAGCCGACCTCTTGTCCTCTGAATGCACATCCGACCTTTGATCTTAACGGGGAGTAGTAACAGCTCGTCTGCATCTTGCACGAACTTCTTGTCCCGCTTGTCTGTATCATCGTCCATTTCGACGTCACGTCTCTATTTGCGCACTGCAATGTCCTCGGCTACGGTCCATCCGAAGTCTTTCATACGGACTCGAAATCACGAACTTGTTATCTTCATCATTCCGTAGAAGATATCTGGCCGAACACGTTCTCAGCGTGCATATCGCTTCTCTGATGTCAGCGGAGTGGAACGTCATCACATCGAAATCCCATGCGAACTCTTTACTCTACCTTGTTCCAATGTCGACTGATTCAGACTCATCTACTCGTGGCTGTATGGACTACGTTCCAACGGCTATGCTCTTATCTGGAGTCTCCCAAGCAATATGTCCCATCATATGATATCCGAATGATGTCGAACCATCCGATCGACTCGTCAGAACCTCATAATCCCCCAAGAGCTCAACATCTTGGGTACAGTTTAATAGTATCGAGTACATACCATAGCATGAATGGTCCAGCTGTAGAAGGGAAAACCCAAGCCTCACTAATGGCGCCACGGAACTGCTGCAAACCCTGCGGTTCAAAGGCTTTCACACGGTTATTAAGTCGAGTTAGGGTTTCATTCTTCTAGAGGGTCCATAGAATCGCTTGCATGTCTTTCCGAATACTTTAAACTTGGAAAATGGTTTCCTGACACTCGATCGTCTCTATCGACTCACAACGAATCTGCGTGAAGTCGCCTCTAGCTGGAATCAACCTATCTGATGACCTCGCATCGAGGTAAGCGAACGAACCACATGTCCTAGTCATTCATCCTCGGTGACTAGCGACTTACCATCATATCTCTAAGTATATGCTCATGCCGCAGTAGCTCCAGTCATCTGGGTAATATCTCGTCATTTGCAGCAGCAACTAGCTCATTCGTCCGTACGCTGAACAGCGCCTCAATCATCATGAACAAGCGATATATCAATGGTCATCACATCCTGGCCGGCCTTTATCAGTGGCTCTTTCCTCTGGTACCGACCGGTACATCCGAGAAATCTCGCAACAGCAATCTGTCCAACGCTCATAGTGCGGAAACACAAAAATACGAAGCCTCTATGCAACCGTATGCCTCTAGAAACACGCCCAGGTCAGTCCTCGTCCACGACGAGCTCTTGCTGACGCAACTCGAGCCGTAGCTCACTCTGCCCGTGCAATCGTGCTAGCAAAATCATAACCAGTATCGATGAGGATAGATCATAGGAATGAATATAATACTGTGCAAAGAATTGTACATCCAAAGGTTTCATAAGCGGAGTGGCGTGTCGTAAGTATGCCGCGGAACATACGTATGGTACGCCCCTCTACTTAAGCTACCTACTCCATCAACCAAGGGTCATCCTATTCGACGAAAGTTCGGGTATGATACCCCCTTGACTAAGTCTAAGTTCCGTAAGGTCAAGCCTAAGTTCCGTATATATATAAATGCTCTAGGCTCCTCATAGTCAAAATTAGACTCGAACTAAGGTCAACCTAGCGCTCTGATACCAACTTTGTCATGGCCCTAAAGAGCACTTGACTGGCCCTTGAATCCTATGAAGTCTATAGGACTCCATCGGATCCAAGTAAGCCAAAAGCCCAGAAATCTTAAACCATTTAAGGAGTAAATAAAGGATCTGTTTTTTTAGAAGTAGAGAAAGCATGTTTGAAATCAAAGTTTTTCAAATAACTAAGCCGAAAATGCATTTTTAAAATGTGTAGTCTTTTCTGAAAATTTCGGCAGAGTTTTCTTCATAAAAACTGGCCCCGAACGAGTACAAAAAGAATAATATATATGCAGTGATAAAAGGCATCCCCAAGCAGGAGCTAGCTCTTCGTCAATCGACGGTCACAACCATGTTGACAATATAATATACAACGCCGAAGGGCGAGGATCGAAACTCAGAAAAATAACTCAAAACAGCATGAAAATCGTAATACTACAACGCGCGACTCTAAGGTCAAAATAATACATCACTGTTTTTCTAAGTCTGAAACAATATACAAATTTTGGTTGATGGAATTCTAGATACAACTGAAAAGTATATGTACAAGGGTGGTTCTGATGCAAAAGAACCCACCAACCAAAGCAAGTCACCCGTATGGAAGCAGTGTGCCGGAAAAGCCGCTATGGAAACTGTACGGCAAAAACCTGCAAGAACTGTGGCACAACGGGGGTGAGTTGCCAACTCGTGAATAGAAAATATCTACAAGCAGAGATCGAATGTATGACCCATCCTAGGTCAATACAATCAGATTTAAATAAACCTCAATATGAATAAGTCTGCAGCATGCTAAACTGGCAATGTAATCTCTATACATGAGTGTAGTGCCAAGTGCTCGGGCCAGTTCCTCAGGTAATGGCATATCATAAATGTGAGGTGTGATCAATGTAATCAAATCTGCATGTACGTGGATCCCGTCCACTCGTCACCCAATGACAATAACTATCATGCATGTAAATATCATCAGCATATGCATGGAAATATGAGGATATAAACCACTTGTGTCCCTCGCGACACGTCAAATCATGGAACCGGAGTGTCCAGTATCGACACTCGAAATCATCATGAAAACTATGCCCAGCATCGGCACGTAAATCCTCATATAACGGGCTCCGTCAGTCCGGACCAGCCCACGGGCTCCGTCTGCGGAATTGGCCCTCGGCCCCAGCAGTACGCCCATATCCATCTATCGACTCTGGTCAGTATCCTACGGATAACCGTCAGGTCCAACCAATCACTGGTAGGTAGTAGTTCCTCTGCCAGGCTCACCGTCTACTACACAGCGAAATCGTTCTCGCCCCGGGGTACCATACCGGGTCCACCATGTTGGGCTCCTAGGCACACTAAGGAGGTCTCACAAGTCATCAACCATGCAAATTTGAAATTTTACAAGTGCCGAGAAACCCTAATACGGATTCGTTAACTAGAGATTAGGCGAAAACCGAACAAGTAAACAACTTTACTACGTAGTGAACGGAAATACAACCTTTGTAGATCCGTTCCTCCACCTCCATTGCTCCGTGATGACGTCCCCTCGCTGCGATCATCGGATCCCGGGCTTTAGTGTCGGCTTCATCGGAGAAATGGGCGGGCTAGGTCGTCGACTTCGATGCCGAACATGATCTACGACGAGGCAACACAAAATCAAGCTCCAACTTCACCAAGCCATGAAACTTGTGAAGAAAACACCCTATACTGCTTGGCAAGTGGTAGAGGATAAAGAAATAGGAAGTGGGTTCACTTTATAATTGGATTTCTCACTCTTTTTCTCAAGTCACCATTGATGGTTACAAGCTTCTTCATCTTGAAGAAGAAGAAGAAGAAGCAAAAGAATATGATAAGTTAATATCAAAAAGAAAATAAAATGAATACTTATCATATAGCAACCATAGTTAGGGGTAGAGAATAAACTATAGTTAGGTTGAATGGTTAGGGTTAAGTCAACAAACAAAATGGTCAAGCTTTCAACACTTCATGAACCTTCATGAAAGAAACAAAATAAGCCACCATTCTATTTATCTTTTAAAGAAGAATAAATAAATAAATAAATGAATAAGTAAATAAAATCAAAACCCTAACCATTACATAACCATGGTTTAATCTTAACATACACCCAAACATTCATGTATCATCAAACATGATACAATCAAATGTACAAAAGTATATCACATATACAATATGCACATCAAGTGAGAAAATCCATTTAAAGTGAACCAATACTAGTTAATGCAAAGTAATATATCAAATATATAATTATGCATTAAATCATTAAATCAACACTTGATTTAACGATCCGGTCATATCTCATATAACCGACTAATATCCAATGTATCGGCTTATCGAATCAATCCTTGAATCGATAACTAGGTTATATCGCATACAACCAATCGATACATTCATCGCGAGAATGGAATACGGTATTACATACACGCATTATTCTCGGTCCCGCACATATATCATATGCGCTCCTATTTCGTTTCGCTTGAGCAAGGAAACCTCTGTGTAGGACTCTAAAGACTCGTCAATACGCCGGCAGCAGGTGATGATCATATCAAACACCCACAAGCCGCAAGCGGTCTGCTAAACGTAACGGCCACCGGGGTATTGAGCGATCAGAAGATCGACGAGCAAGCCCGCTCACACTCCTGTGAACCCAACCAGTAACACTTACCGTACAGTCCGGTCTGTTCGTCTGATATGTCGCATATCTTGCCTAGGGGTGGTAAACGTCAGACCCCAATAGCTCGATAAGTCGTGTCGATATGAGGTCTATAACAGTTCGAGAAACTACTGGTAACACTTACCGGTAAATCTCAGCAACCCTGGCCAGGGATTTCTGGTTATAGCCAATCGAACACAGCGCAACATCAACTCCTTATACCGGGAGAGACGAATTCCCTCCTATCGCTCAATGCCTCCATGTGACTCGGGACTGTACCCAAAAACCACCATTTTGCACGCCCTCTTGGACGTGGTAAGGTGGAAATCAAAGCACAGTAGGAATCACACAAGACTCTATGGCGATCTCAGGTCTACAGACTACTCTGTACCAGTGTCACCAGAGAACTGCCATCTGACGTAAGGTATAATACCATCTGGGAGTTCTCGGCGAGTCCGTCCAGTGTACCCAGTCTCCACTGAGCACCCGTATAGCATTTCTGATGTCAAACATCAATGGATATGGGATCATCCATCGCCTATCTGTATGGGTCGAGAAGGTATACGCTAGTCTACTCTGGTATATCGATGCCCCGTCTCGATACACCCACGACTAGGGACCTTGACGGATGTACTTATGGACAACCATGTACCCACTAGTATGATCCGCATGATAGTCCAGGTAGTCAAGTACACATCTTAAGGGCTTTACCAACATGTAACAGAGAGACAATCAATATACACGTTAAGGTAAAGAGCAACCAGATAGCATACTATCATGTCGAGCAAGAAAGTCCTCCCTATATATGTCCCAGCATCCACTACAATATACATCCTATGTACAGTAATGTCCTCTAGGGCATACAACTAACAATCTCCCACTTGCACTAGGGCCATCTGTAGCAGTGGCTGTAGTATCTCATACTCAACCATCCATAATGGTCTCTCTCTGGGAATAGGCCTTCGTGAGTGGATCCGTCGTGTTGTCCTCTGAGTCTACTCTCCTAACCTTGATCGCCCTGGAGATCAACCATCTCCGTGATCAGGTGACACTGCCTAAGAATTATATCTGGATCACTGATGGGACGGGCGTTCCTTGGCATAAGCCACAACTCCATTGTCACTCAATGGCAGGAACGAAGTTCATCTCATGAACTAATATACATCCAGACTGCCTCTTTGGTAGCATCTTAAGTAGCGATGTATCCAGCCTTTATCGTCTAGTATGTCACGGTATCTAGCTTGGAACTCTTCCAACATACCGTCCCTTTACTGAGGGTAATGACAATGCCTATGACTGACTTTCAGTCGTCTTTATCACCCTGGAACCTTTCCAGTGATTCTCCCCAGGATCGATTGATACCATCTCACTACAACTAGTGAGTATCCTAACATCCAATTAGATCTATCTCATAGATCCAAAACCCAGGATTTAGGAGGTATCATTTTGATCCTATATGGAGAATCATTGTGATAAGCGGAGATTTACCGAGCGTTGCATAGGAAACTCCTTCCTTGTCAAGAGTATGTCATCCACGTACTCTACGAGGATCACCACCATACTCCCTACTACCTTTTTGTATATACAAGGTTCATTTACCATTTTGATGATGTCAAACTGTTTGACTAACTCATCAAAACAGATGTTCCAACTCCGCGATGCCTGCTTTATCATATAAAACATCTTGCACACGTTTCCACTGCTCCCACTATTTACGAAGCCCTCTGGCTATGTACTTATAGATACACTCTTCTAAATCAATATTTAGAAAAGCAGTCATGGCACCCAACCGCCAGATATCGTAGTTATGGTATGTAGCCGTGGCAAGTAGGATCTGGATGGACTTAAGCATAGCTACTTGAAAAAGGTTTCATCATTATCCACGCCTGGTCGATGATGAAAACCTTTAACATGTCTAGCTTTGAAAGTCTCAACTTTTCCATGTACACCAAGTAATCTTCTTAAGATGTACTTGCTCCTGATGGGGATTTAACCCTTCAGATAAAGCAACTAAAGTCCATACTTTGTTGGTGTATAAGGATTCCATCTCAGATCGATAAACATCCAGCCATTCTTACAGAGTCCTACTCCTGATGACCAGCTCGAAGCTAGTTGGGTCATCATCTCATGATGCAATTCTCGCTCCCACTATCATAGAGAAACCGAAGTATCTCTCAGGTGGGTGAGGAACCCTACTAGATCGGCGGAGAGGCTGAGATTCGTTGGAATCTACTGAATCATTTGGCTCTATCAAATCATCTGCTGTAGTTTGTATAGTTGGAACGTTTCCAGTTCTACAGAACTGACTTTGCCTCGATCTTGTCCGGATTTTGCTTTTAGACATAGGCCGGACAACCCCAGATCTTAACTAACTTAAGATATGGGCTCTTCCCTTTCCATATCACATATGAAGTGGTAGGCAACTGATTTGATTTGAACCCTATTCAATAGGTATGCAACTTCATAAGTGCATAACTCCCTAAAGGAAATAGGTAACTCAGTAGTACTCATTATATAGCACACCTTATCATATAGGGCGTGATTGCTCTGCCCCGATATACTATCGTGCCATGGTGTATACGGAGGAGTAATGCTGAGAGAGAATCTCATTCTCCTTTATAATGGTCCAGGAATTCCATGTACAAGTATTCTCCTCCCTGATCTCATCATAGGACATAATACTTATACCCGTATTTTGGTTCTCTACTTCTAAATCATAATCTGTGAATATCTCAAAAGGTTCGGACTTGTGTTTCAACAGGAATATATGTCTGAATCTTAAGAGATCATCAGAGAATGTAATGAAGTACAAAGAACCGGTCTTGGCATGTGTAGACAGGGGATCTACATACATCAACATGTATCAATTCCAAAAGTTCACTAATTCTTTCTCTGTTTCCAATAAACAGAGCTATGGTAATCTTATCTTTGTGACATGACTGGCGAGTTTCACAAGATGTAAATTCAAACTAATTTAAATATGCATCTTTATGTAACTCCAGCTAGTCGGGTCGCATTGATATGACCTAGTCCTCAATACCTTAAGAAGGATCCGTTCATTTCTGAACTCATCCTCTTGTGTGTGTTCTATATACTAAGAACCGTAGTTTGATTTAGAACATCAATGCTTTTAGATAACGTGCCTGAATCGATCAACTTTTGATATAGGAAATGTTCAAAACATTATCCATCAATACAAAATTTTATCATTTCTTTACTTATAAAGAGACTGATATGATTTTGTATATCAGGTTCGGCATCTACTAACAACCGTTCAGAATCAATGTATTTATAATACAGGGTGACAGTGACCAACAGACTTGGCTGCAACACTTGCTCCGTTTTCTGCCTCATGAAACTTATCACCCGTTCTCAGTTCTCTACCTATCTGTAGCCCTATGTAACAGATTACATATCTAGGATCCTGATCCGGTATCAAATACCCAGGACGTAGAGGATACTAAGAAACAGTTCTTTATAACGAACACACCCGAAGATGATGCATCATCATGCACTTTCTTCGTTTGGGCGGCATGGGAATCCTGGTATTCCCCTATTTCCTGCTCTGTATTATAACAATTATAAGTTGGAACAGGACCAACATTCCCCAGCTCAGTATAACAAGCGAGTTCGGTCAGTATATCCGTTTTATTATCTTGATTAAGGCGTGATATGGTCGCTACCTGGAGAGAGAGAGAAGAAAACACTCAGCGTATGCTCTTGCAAGATCAGATCGGTTATTATTTTATCTAATCAGGATGGCTCTTACTGTTTTTATCAAATTTTCCTTCAAACCCAAAAAGGAAAGACTAGCCGGGATTAATTACACGCTACAAGTTCGCCAATCTTTCAGCCAGGCCAGTGTCGGTACTTTGAGGGAGGTCCCCTGTGCTTTCGCACGAACCTAATTAATGTAAACCTCGTTTTCCCAGAGGCGTAACCCCGTTAACACCTTTCTAGACACCTACTTGATCGGCTAATTGTAATGTGTAAAACTCTCACAGGAGTAACAATTACTCGCAGTGGGTATCGGGATCCAACCATCTCATAGAGGGTATGCAATCTCATTGCAAATTTCAACACTTGAAATTCCCGATAATATTTTGCCCCTAGCATGCTATGACCTTGACGCATGCCAAACAACCCATAGCCCGCTAGTCAAGTTCAACCCGTACATTTCTTGATTGAATTAAACCCACCCGCACGACCCTTGACGCATGCCAAACAACGCCGTACGAATACCCTAATCCAATCGCATCATATGCTAGCAGATAAGCACTAGTTAGCTACCGTACACTACGCCTTGACGCATGCCAAACTACCGCAGCACGAATACTAACTAGTACTTATCTGAAATGACGGAGGGCTACGACAGGTTTTTCTGAAAACCTATTGCGTAATGAACTTGATATCGTTGTAGGATCGAATGATTTTAAAATGGAGTGTTTTTGAGGCTTTTCTAGTTTTGCTAAAGGGGTCACTCCCGGTGAAGGGATCGTCGGCCCTTTCTTCGTCGAATGAGGTGCGGGATATATCATATATATCACTGTGCAAAGCAGAAACTATAGAAGCAATCAAAAAACAAACCGAGTCTGTAGCATCTGCCAGTTATTGCTAAAGGAGTCACTCCCGGTGAAAGGATCTCGGTCCTTTCCTTATCGAATAAGGTGCAGGATGTTCTACAAGGAACACCGCGATGCAAAGCAAGAACTGTAGCTACCTGTTTTATTTTGAAATTCGATTCTACAACATCTTAGGTTTCTTTTATTTCATTAATCTCATTAATGAAGTCCCATCATTTAAATACCTAAACATCACAGATAAATACGACGTACACTTATGCCATCCGCATTCGCCTCGATGTCCCCTCGTGCACCGTTAGGTTAGGTAACTAACGGCAGAGCAGGGCAGGGCTAGCGCGGGTGTAAAACATAAGTAACATCTATATAATATATCATATATACTATATACAGTATCTATCACAGAACATCACATGATCACATCACAGATATCGCAGCAGAAGAATTATATGAAATATTGGATATACTAGGACGTCCGTGTTTTCAATACGAGCCAGTATAAAACACGGATTCCACGGTCGCGATGAATAGCCAAACCCACACCCCAAGACCCCTACGAGAGCGGCAAGCAACCCTACAAATTCTAGAGTTAGGAGACCCGGACTCGACTCCTCGAGTTGGTCTCCTACTGGACTCCAGAACCCGGTTACTTGTGCCCTCCTCCTTGGGTCTATCCTAGTGCGGAAAAGTAAATAACATACATCAACGGTGACAACTTCCGCAACCTGGAAGTGCCCCAATAAAAGAATATTACATACAAGTTTTTACATGAATGAAAATGAAAAACACTCATCTCACATAATAACCCCCCGGCTATTCAAACACGACGATCCAATATAACATATCCAGCAACACATAACATCACATGTCATCAACGTAAGTAAATATGCGTATCCCAATTGTCGTTGACATATAGCAACGAAACCGGCGATATCACATATTACACTTACGGTCACAGAAAAGAAAGTGTAAAACTACAACTGTTGGAATCCGCAACCTCCTTAGATATCGTATGCATAAACCAATGAATTCCTTAGACATCACAAGCCTAACGATTATAAACCCCGCATTTTAGTCTCATTATCGAAAACACTTTTCAATATCAGGTCGGGAAATTCAACAAGATTCCCGACATCCTGATTGAATGTTCGTCGCAAACTTTAGTAGGCGGCCGCACCCCCGATACCGTCGACGAAGTGCACCAAGGCGGAACACCGCTACCGCGAGCACCTAAACGGATGCTTTCGGCGACGGGGTTCTCCTACAGTCACTTGGTCGGGGCTATGGGGTGTAGCTGTCTATTAAGTTTATCCGGCGAGTATCCGCGTACGCTACGTGATTGCGACGGACTTTTGATCACATCAAAATTCCGTGGCAACCGATCAAGTGAGACTAAAGTGCTATGTTTATAACATTCATTCAGTTATCTCATAACTTCTTGTGGATTCCAAGTATTGTATCTCATTCCAGATAAAATAGAAAATGTTAAACTTTCCGATCGAACATTCAAACACCCAAGTTTTCCCGAAACAGATCAACACATGAAACAAGTTTAAAAACATCCAGTTCATGCCTCTGTACCAACGGTCCAGCCGTAGAAGGGTCAAGCCAATGCCTCACATGTGGCATGCCGTACTGCCCCAAACCCCAAGGTTCAAAGGTCAGTTCAAGACGGTCACATAATCGAGTTAAGGTTTGTTATCTTCTAGAGGGTCCATCGCGTTACTTGCACTACTTTGTAGGGTTCCTAGGCACTCTCAAGAGGTCTCACAAGGCATCAACCATGCCAATTTAAAAAAAAACGGTGCCGAGCTAGTTAACATCTTAACTAAAGTGTAACGGAAATACAACCTTTGTAGATCCGGTGCTCCACCTCCATAGCTCCGTGATGATGTCTCCTCGCTGTCCAAGACGGATCCCGGGCTCTTGCGTCGGCTTCATCTGAGAATGGACGGGCTAGGTCAACGACGACGTGCCGAAGATGATCTACGTCGAGGCATCGCTAGATCAAGCTCCAACTTCACCAAGTCAAGAAAACTTGTGAAGGAAACACACTCTACTACTTGGCAAGAGGTAGAGGATGAAGAAATAGGAGGTGGGTTCACTTTGGAATTGGATTTCTCACTCATTTCATCAAGTTGCCATTGATGGAGGCATGCTTTCTTCAAGTGAAGAAGAAGAAGAAGAAGATGAATAATATGATAAGTATATTTAAAATGAATAATAATCTCAATACTTATCATATGGCAACCATGATTAGGTGTAGAGAATAGACCATGGTTAATTGCAAGGGTTAGGGTTAAACATGAAGACAAAATGGTCACTAGGTCAAAGCTTCAAGAAGCTTCATAAACAAACAAAGAAAGCCACCATTATCTCTTCATTATTTTCTTTTGCTAAAATAAAAAAAATGGATAAATAAATGAATAAATGAAGCAAAAGAAACCCTAACCATTGACCAACCATGGTTTAATCCATACACCAAATTATCATGTATCATCAAACATGATACAATCAAATGCACAAAAGTATATCATATATACAATGTGCACATCAAGTGAGAAAATCCTTTTTAAGTGAACCTATATTAGTTAATGTAAAGTGATATATCAAATATATAATTATACATTAAATCATTAAATCAACACTTGATTTAACGACCCGGTCATATCGCATATAACCGACTAATATCAATAGTAACAACTTATCGAATCAACACTTGATCCGATAACCCGGCTATAAAAGAATATTACATACAAGTTTTTACATGAATGAAAATGAAAAACACTCATCTCACATAAAAACCCCCGGCTATTTGTGCCCTCCTAGTGCGGAAAAGTAAATAATATACATCAACGGTGACAACTTCCGCTACCTGGAAGTGCCCCAATAAAAGAATATTACATACAAGTTTTTATATGAATGAAAATGAAAAACACTCATCTCACATAAAAACCCCCGGCTATTCAAACACGACGATCCAATATAACATATCCAGCAACACATAACATCACATGTCATCAACGTAAGTAAATATGCGCATCCCAATTGTCGTTGACATATAGCAACGAAACCGGCGATATCACATATTACACTTACGGTCACAGAAAAGAAAGTGTAAAACTACAACAGTTGGAATCCGCAACCTGCATAGACATCGCATGCCTAATCAAATGAATTACTTAGACATCGCATGCCTAACAATTATAAACCCCGCATTTTAGTCTCATTATCGAAAACACTTTTCAATATCAAGTCGGGCAATTCAACAAGATTCCCGACATTTTCATCGAATGCTCGTCGCAAACTTTAGTAGACGGTCGCACCCCCGATACCGACGACGAAGTGCACCAAGGCGGAACACCGCTACCGCGAGCACCCGAATGGATGCTTTCGGCGACGGGGTTCTCCTACAGTCACTTGGTCGGGGCTATGGGGTGTAGCTGTCTATTAAGTTTACCCGGCGAGTATCCGCGTACGCTACGTGATTGCGACGGACTTTTGATCACATCAAAATTCCGTGGCAACCGATCAAGTGAGACTAAACTGCTATGTTTATAACATTCATTCAGTTATCTCATAACTTATTATGAATTCCAATTATTGTATCACATTACGGATAAACAGAAAATGTTAAACTTTCCGATGGAACATTCGAACACCCAAGTTTTCCCGATACAGATCAACACATGAAATAAGTCTAAAAACATTCAGTTCGTGCCTCAGTACCAACGGTCCAGCCGTAGAAGGGTCAAGCCAACGCCTCACATGTGGCACGCCGTACTGCCCCAAACCCGAAGGTTCAAAGGGCAGTTCAAGACGGTCACATAATCGAGTTAAGGTTTGTTGTCTTCTAGAGGGTCCATCGCGTTACTTGCACTACTTAGAACGTCGTTAAACTACGGAAAAATCCGACATTTGGAAATTTCCCGACAGGGGAAAATTGGGTATTTATATCCGGTCGAACTTTTTAACATATTCTAAAATTTGTCCGGAAAACACATAGACACAGTTTGATAATCCGATCGAATATACGAAGTCCCAACACAACCCCAGAAAACTCAACTGTTGAGTAAATATTAAAAATTTCCAGAAGACTCAGCACTTCAGGACAGGAATTACTGTGCAAGCCACGTGATGTAACTCAACAAAGTGGCCGCGGAACCGCCGCGAAGCCCATGGTGGGGGCCGCGGTTCCTGGCCTCTGTAGTCGAGTTAGCATCACGTGCTTCACAGTAACTCATATAATTTCCTGCTGAATTTTTTGGCAATTTTTAATGTGGAAAAATCCCAGATTTTAGAAAAAGTCCAGAGAGCTATTTTGGGGTTAGGTTTTCGGTTCGTTCGGGTTTCAAATTCCGTCTAGACTTCGCCTAAGGCTCTAGCTAGGCTCTGATACAACTGTAGGGTTCCTAGGCACTCTCAAGAGGTCTCACAAGGCATCAACCATGCCAATTTCAAAAAAAAAGATGCCGAGAAACCCTAATACGGATCGTTGGCTAGATATAAAGGCGATAATACGAGCTAGTTAACATCTTAACTAAAGTGTAACGGAAATACAACCTTTGTAGATCCGGTGCTCTACCTCCATAGCTCCGTGATGATGTCTCCTCGCTGTCCAAGACGGATCCCGGGCTCTTGCGTCGGCTTCATCGGAGAATGGACTGGCTAGGTCATCGACGACGTGCCGAAGATGATCTATGTCGAGGCATCGCTAGATCAAGCTCCAACTTCACCAAGTCAAGAAAACTTGGGAAGGAAACACACTCTACTACTTCGCAAGAGGTAGAGGATGAAGAAATAGGAGGTGGGTTCACTTTGGAATTGGATTTCTCACTCATTTCATCAAGTTGCCATTGATGGAGGCATGCTTTCTTCAAGTGAAGAAGAAGACAAAGAAGATGAATAATATGATAAGTATATTTAAAATGAATAATAATCTCAATACTTATCATATGACAACCATGATTAGGTGTAGAGAATAGACCATGGTTAATTGCAAGGGTTAGGGTTAAACATGAAGACAAAATGGTCACTAGGTCAAAGCTTCAAGAAGCTTCATAAACAAACAAAGAAAGCCACCATTATCTCTTCATTATTTTCTTTTGCTAAAATAAACAAAATGGATGAATAAATGAATAAATGAAGCAAAAGAAACCCTAACCATTGACCAACCATGGTTTAATCCATACACCAAACTATCATGTATCATCAAACATGATACAATCAAATGCACAAAAGTATATCATATATACAATGTGCACATCAAGTGAGAAAATCCTTTTTAAGTGAACCTATATTAGTTAATGTAAAGTGATATATCAAATATATAATTATACATTAAATCATTAAATCAACACTTGATTTAACGACCCGGTCATATCGCATATAACCGACTAATATCATAGTAACAACTTATCGAATCAACACTTGATCCGATAACCCGGCTATAACGCATATAACCGATCAATGTTACAAATCGCGAGAATGGAATACGGTATCACATACACGCATTATTCTCGGTCCCGCACATATCTCATATGCGCTCCTATTTCGTTTCGCTTGAGCCAGGAAACCTCTGTGTAGGACTCTAAAGACTCTTCAATACGCCGGCAGCAGATGATGATCATATCAAACACCCACAAGCCGCAAGCGGTCTGCTAAACGTAACGGCCACCCGGGTATTGAGCGATCAGAAGATCGATGAGCAAGCCCGCTTACAGTCCAGTGAATCCAACCAGTAACACTACCGTACAGTCAGGTCTGATCGTCTGATATGTCACATATCTCGCCTAGGGGTGGTAAACGTCAGACCCCAATAGCTCGATAAGTCGTGTCGATATGAGGTCTATAACAATTCGAGAAACTACTGGTAACACTTACCAGTAAATCTCAGCAACCCTGGCCAGGGATTTCCTGTTATAGCCAATCGAACACAGCGCAACATCAACCCCCTATACCGGGAGAGACGAATCCCCTCCTATCGCTCATTGCCTCCATGTGACTCGGGACTGTACCCAAAAACCACCGTTTTGCACGCCCTCTTGGACGTGGAAAGATGGAAATCAAAGCACAGTGGGAACCACACAAGACTCTATGACGATCTCGGGTCAACAGACTACTCTGTACCAGTGTCACCAGAGAACTGCCATCTGACGTAAGGTATAATACCATCTGGGAGTTCTCGGCGAGTCCGTCCAGTGTACCCAGTCTCTACTGAGCACCCGTATATCATCTCTGATGTCAAACACCGATGGATATGGGATCATCCATCGCCCATCTGTATGGGTCGAGAAGGTATACGCTGGTCTACTCTGGTATATCGATGCCCCATCTCAATACACCCACGACTAGGGACTTTCAAGGATGTACTTATGGACTACCATGTCCCCACTAATATGATCCGCATCATAGTCCAGGTAGTCAAGTACACATCCTAAGGGCTTTACCAACATGTAACAGAGAGACAATCAGTGTACACGTTAATGTAAAGAGCAACCAGATAGCATACTATCATGTCGAGCAAGAAAGTCCTCCCTATATATGTCCCAGCATCCACTACAATATACATCCAATGTACAGTAATGCCTCTAGGGCATACATATAACTAACACTTAGAACGTCATTAAACTACGGAAATATCCAACACTTGGAAATTTCCCGGCAGGGGAAAAAGTGGGTATTTATATCCGGTCGAACTTTTTAACATATTCAAAAATTACCCGGAAAGACACATAGACAAAATTAGAGATTCCGATCGAATCATTGAGTCCCCAATAGAACCCAGAAAACTCAACTCTTTAGTGCAAATTAAAAATTCCCAGAAAACTCAGCACCTGAAGGGACAAATTACTGTACAAAAATGGAAGTCTAATCTCATTAGTTGGCCGCGGAACCGCCGCAGAAGCCAAGCTTCTGCCGCGGTTCCGCCGCGCTTTAGCCGTATCACTTTATCATTTTTGCACCTTAATTCATAGAATTTCCTGCTGAATTTTTAAAGAATTTTTAATCTGGAAAAAACCCAGTTTTGAAAAAATGTCCAGAGAGGTTGAAAAATTGGGGTTTCGGGTTCGATCGGGTTTCTAACATCGTCTACGCATCGCCTAAGCCTCTAGCTAGGCTCTGATACCACTGTTGGGCTCCTAGGCACACTAAGGAGGTCTCACAAGGCATCAACCATGCCAATTTGAAATTTTACAAGTGCCGAGAAACCCTAATACGGATTCGTTAACTAGAGATTAGGCGAAAACCGAACAAGTAAACAACTTTACTAAGTAGTGAACGGAAATACAACCTTTGTAGATCCGGTCCTCCACCTCCATTGTTCCGTTATGACGTCCCCTCGCTGCGATCATCGGATCCCGGGCTCTAGTGTCGGCTTCATCGGAGAAATGGGCGGGCTAGGTCGTCGACTTCGATGCCGAAGATGATCTACGACGAGGTAACACAAGATCAAGCTCCAACTTCACCAAGCCATGAAACTTGTGAAGAAAACACCCTATAATACTTGGCAATTGGTAGAGGATGAAGAAATAGGATGTGGTTTCACTTTAGAATTAGATTTCTCACTCTTTTTCTCAAGTCACCATTGATGGTTGCAAGCTTCTTCATCTTGAAGAAGAAGAAGAAGAAGCAAAAGAATATGATAAGTTAATCTCAAAAAGAAAATAAAATGAATACTTATCATATAGCAACCATAGTTAGGTGTAGAGAATAAACAATAGTTAGGTTGAATGGTTAGGGTTTATTCAACAAACAAAATGGTCAAGCTTTCAACACTTCATGAAGCTTCATGAAAGAAACAAAATAAGCCACCATTCTATTTATCTTTTAAAGATGAATAAATAAATAAATGAATAAGTAAATAAAATCAAAACCCTAACCATTACATAACCATGGTTTAATCTTAACATACACCCAAACACTCATGTATCATCAAACATGATACAATCAAATGTACAAAAGTATATCACATATACAATGTGCACATCAAGTGAGAAAATCCATTTAAAGTGAACCAATACTAGTTAAGTAATATATCAAATATATAATTATGCATTAAATCATTAAATCAACACTTGATTTAACGATCCGGTCATATCTCATATAACCGACTAATATCCAATGTATCGGCTTATCGAATCAATCCTTGAATCGATAACTAGGTTATATCGCATACAACCAATCGATACATTCATCGCGAGAATGGAATACGGTATCACATACACGCATTATTCTCAGTCCCGCACATATCTCATATGCGCACCTATTTCGTTTCGCTTGAGCCAGGAAACCTCTGTGTAGGACTCTAAAGACTCGTCAATACGCCGGCAGTAGGTGATGATCATATCAAACACCCACAAGCCGCAAGCGGTCTGCTTAACGTAACGGCCACCCGGGTATTGAGCGATCAGAAGATCGACGAGCAAGCCCGCTCACACTCCTGTGAATCCAACCAGTAACACTTACCGTACAGTCCGGTCTGTTCGTCTGATATGTCGCATATCTTGCCTAGGGGTGGTAAACGTCAGACCCCAGTAGCTCGATAAGTCGTGTCGATATGAGGTCTATAACAGTTCGAGAAACTACTGGTTACACTTACCAGTAAATCTCAGCAACCCTGGCCAGGGATTTCCGGTTATAGCTGTTAGTTATATGTATGCCCTAGAGGCCATTACTGTACATAGGATGTATATTGTAGTGGATGCTGGGACGTATATAGGAAGGACTTTCTTGCTCGACATGATAGTATGCTATCTGGTTACTCTTTACCTTAACGTGTACACTGATTGTCTCTTTGTTACATGTTGGTAAAGCCCTTAGGATGTGTACTTGACTACCTGGACTATGATGCGGATCATACTAGTGGGGACATGGTAGTCCATAAGTACATCCTTCAAAGTCCCTAGTCGTGGGTGTATCGAGACGGGGCATCGATATACCAGAGTAGACTAGCGTGTACCTTCTCGACCCATACAGATGGGCGATGGATGATCCCATATCCATCGGTGTTTGACATCAGAGATGATATACGGGTGCTCAGTAGAGACTGGGTACACTGGACGGACTCGCCGAGAACTCCCAGATGGTATTATACCTCACGTCAGATGGTAGTTCTCTGGTGACACTGGTACAGAGTAGTCTGTTGACCCGAGATCGTCATAGAGTCTTGTGTGGTTCCCACTGTGCTTTGATTTCTATCTTACCACGTCCAAGAGGGCGTGCAAACCGGTGGTTTTTGGGTACAGTCCCGAGTCACATGGAGGCAATGAGCGATAGGAGGGGATTCGTCTCTCCCGGTATAGGGGGTTGATGTTGCACTGTGTTCGATTGGCTATAACAGGAAATCCCTGGCCAGGGTTGCTGAGATTTATTGGTAAGTGTTACCAGTAGTTTCTCGAAGTGTTATAGACCTCATATCGACACGACTTATCGAGCTATGGGGGTCTGACGTTTACCACCCCTAGGCAAGATATGCGACATATCAGACGATCAGACCGGACTGTACGGTAGTGTTACTGGTTGGATTTACAGGAGTGTGAGCGGGCTTGCTCGTCGATCTTCTGATCGCTCAATACCCGGGTGGCCGTTACGTTTAGCAGACCGCTTGCGGCTTGTGGGTGTTTGATATGATCATCATCTGCTGCTGGCGTATTGACGAGTCTTTAGAGTCCTACACAGAGGTTTCCTGGCTCAAGCGAAACGAAATAGGAGCGCATATGAGATATGTGCGGGACCGAGAATAATGCGTGTATGTGATACCGTATTTCATTCTCGCGATCAATGTGTCGAATGGTTGTATGCGATATAACCTAGTTATCGATTCAAGCGTTGATTCGATAAGCCGATACATTGTATACTAGTCGGTTGTGTGCGGCATGACCGGATCGTTAAATCAAGTGTTGATTTAATGATTTAATGTATAATTATATATTTGATATATTACTTTGCATTAACTAGTATTGGTTTACTTTAAATGGATTTTCTCACTTGGTTTGTGCACATTATATATGTGATATATTTTTGTGCACTTGTATGTATCATGTTTGATGATGCATGCTAACTTGTGTTTTGTGTAAAGTTTAAACCATGGTCATGTAATGGTTAGGGTTTTCATTTTTATATTTATTTATTTATTTATTTATTCATTTTGGAAAATGATAAGCATAATGCAAAATGGTGGCTCACTTTGGAAGCTTGTTGAAGCTTCATGAAGACTTTGACCAAGTGACCATTTTGTCTCATGCTTAACCCTAGCCATTCCATTCAACCATGATTAAATCTCTACACAGTACCATGGTTAATATTATGATAAGTATGATTTGATTATTGATTTTTAAAAACAACTTATCATAATATTCATCTTCTTCTTCTTCTTCATCACTTGAAGAAACCTTCACTTCATCAATGGTGATTGATGAAAACAAGTGAGAAATCCAATTCTAAAGTCTACCCACTTCCTATTTCTTCATCCTCTACCTCTTGCCAAGTAGTAGAGTGTGTTTCCTTCACAAGTTTTCATGGCTTGGTGAAGGTGGAGCTTGTTCTTGTGATACCTCGACGTAGATCATCTTCGGCATTGAACCGACGATCAAGCCCGCCCATTCTTCGATGAAGCCGATGCTAGAGTTCGGGATTCATTTTGGACAGCGGAGGGAGCTCATCGCGGAGCCGTGGAGGTGGAGCACCGGATCTACAAAGGTTGTATTTCCGTTATCTGATAGTTAAGTGTTAACTAGTTTCATTTTCGCCTAGAAATCTAGTCTAAGATCCGTAGTCGGGTCTCTCGGCACCTAGAATTTTTGAATTTGGCATGATTGATGCCTTGTGAGACCTCACTAGAGTGCCTAGGAACCCTACAGTGGTATCAGAGCCTAGCTAGAGCCTTAGGCGAAGTCTAGACGGAATTTGAAACCCGAACGAACCCGAAAACCCATTTCAAAATTGCTCTCTGTCCATTTTTCAAAAATTGGGATTTTTCCAAATTAAAAATTGCTAAAAAATTCAGCAGGGAAAAATAAGAATTACGATGCAAAATTTTTTCGATGAACAGTATTTATTGCGGCGGAACCGCGGCAGATGCCTAGCTTCTGCGGCGGTTCCGCGGCTATCTGGTGACGTAAGCCCTCATTGTTTGCACAGTAATTCCTGATAAATTATGCTGAGTTTTCTGGGAATTTTTAAAATTTATTTAAGAGTTGATTTTTCTGGGTTGTTTTGGGGATTCGTATATTCGATCGGATTATCAAATTTTGTCTGTTTGGCTTTCCGGGTATTTTTGAATATGTTAAAAAGTTCGACCGGATATAAATACCCAATTTTTCCCCTGTCGGGAAATTTCCAAGTGTCGGATTTTTCCGTAGTTTAACGACGTTCTAAGTAGTGCAAGTAACGCGATGGACCCTCTAGAAGACAACAAACCTTAACTCGATTATGTGACCGTCTTGAACTGCCCTTTGAACCTTCGGGTTTGGGGCAGTACGGCGTGCCACATGTGAGGCGTTGGCTTGACCCTTCTACGGCTGGACCGTTGGTACTGAGGTACGAACTGAATGTTTTTAGACTTATTTCATGTGTTGATCTGTATCGGGAAAACTTGGGTGTTCGAATGTTCAATCGGAAAGTTTAACATTTTCTGTTTATCCATAATGTGATACAATAATTGGAATTCACAATAAGTTATGAGATAACTGAATGAATGTTATAAACATAGCAGTTTAGTCTCACTTGATCGGTTGCCACGGAATTTTGATGTGATCAAAAGTCCATCGCAATCACGTAGCGTACGCGGATACTCGCCGGGTAAACTTAATAGACAGCTACACCCCATAGCCCCGACCAAGTGACTGTAGGAGAACCCCGTCGCCGAAAGCATCCGTTCGGGTGCTCGCGGTGGCGGTGTTCCGCCTTGGTGCACTTCGTCGTCGGTATCGGGGGTGCGACCGCCTACTGAAGTTTGCGACGAGCATTCGATCAAGATGTCGGGAATCTTGTTGAATTACCCGACTTGGTATTGAAAAGTGTTTTCGATAATGGGACTAAAATGCGGGGTTTATAATTGTTAGGCATGCGATGTCTAAGTAATTCATTTGGTCAGGCATGCGATGTCTGAGGTGGTTGCGGATTTCAACTGTTGTAGTTTTACACTTTCTTTTCTGTGACCGTAAGTGTAATATGTGATATCGCCGGTTTCGTTGCTATATGTCAACGACAATTGGGATACGCATGTTTACTTACGTTGATGACATGTGATGTTATGTGTTGCTGGATATGTTATATTGGATCGTCGTGTTTGAATAGCCGGGGGTTTTTATGTGAGATGAGTGTTTTTCATTTTCATTCATGTAAAAACTTGTATGTAATATTCTTTTATTGGGGCACTTCCAGGTTGCGGAAGTTGTCACCGTTGATGTATATTATTTACTTTTCTGCACTAGGATAGACCCAAGGAGGAGGGCACAAGTAACCGGGTTCTGGAGTTCAGTGGGAGACCAACTCGAGGAGTCGAGGCCGGGTCTCCTAACTCTAGAATTGGTAGGGTTGCTTGCCGCTCTCGTAGGGGTCTAGGGGTGTGGGTTTGGCTATTCATCAAGACCGTGGAATCCGTGTTTTATACTGGCTCGTATTGAAAACACGGACGTCCTAGTATATCCAATATTTCATATGATTCTTCTGCTGCGATATCTGTGATGTGATCATGTGATGTTCTGTGATAGATACAGTATATAGTATATATGATATATTATATAGACGTTACTTATGTTTTACACCCGCGCTAGCCCTGCCCCGCTCTGCCGTTAGTTACCTAACCTAACGGTGCACGAGGGGACATCGAGGCGAATGCGGATGGCATAAGTGTACGTCGTATTTATCTGTGATGTTTAGGTACTTAAATGATGGGACTTCATTAATATGATTAATGAAATAAAAGAAACCTAAGATGTTGTAGAATCGAATTTCAAAATAAAACAGGTAGCTACAGTTCTTGCTTTGCACAGCGGTATATACGATATATCCTGCACCTTATTCGATGAGGAAAGGACCGAGATCCCTTCACCGGGAGTGACTCCTTTAGCAATAACTGGCAGATGCTACACACTCGGTTTGTATTTTGATTGCTTTTAAGAGTTTTTGCTTTGCATAGCGATATATATGATATATCCCGCACCTCATTCGACGAGGAAAGGACCGACGATCCCTTCACCGGGAGTGACTCCTTTAGCAAAACTAGAAAAGCCTCAAAAGCACTCCATTTTTAAAATCATTTGATTCTACAACGATATCGAGTTCATTACGCAATAGGTTTTCAGAAAAACCTGTCGTAGCCCTCCGTCATTTCAGATAAGTGGTAGTTAGTATTCGTGCTACGTTTGTTGGCCTGCGTCAAGGCGTAGTGTGCGGTAGCTAACTAGTATTTATCTGCTTATGCATATGATGCAGATTGGATTAGGGTAGTCGTGCGACTTTGTTGGCCTGCGTCAAGGGTCGTGCGGGTGGGTTTAATTCAATCAGGAAATGATGGGTTGAACTTGACTAGCGGACTATGGTTTGTTGGCCTGCGTCAAGGTCATAGGACGATAGGGGCAAAATATTATCGGGAATTTCAAGTGTTGAAATTTGCAATGAGATTGCATACCTTCTATGAGATAGTTGGATCCCGATACCCGCTGCGAGTAATTGTTACTCCTGGGAGAGTTTTACACATTACAATTAGCCGATCAAGTAGGTGTTTAGAAAGGTGTCAACGGGGTTACGCCTCTGGAAAAACGAGGTTTACATTAATTAGGTTCGTGCGAAAGCACGGGGGACCTCCCTCAAAGTACCGACACTGGCCTGGCTGAATGATTGGCGAACTTGTAGTGTGTAATTAATCCCGGCTAGTCTTTCCTTTTAGGGTTTGAAGGAAGATTTGATAAAAAGCAGTGGGAACCATCCTGATTAGATAAAATAATAACCAATCTATTCTTGCAAGAGCGCACGCTGAGTGTTTTCTTCTCTCTCTCTCCTGGTAGCGACCATGTCACGCCTTAATCAAGATAATAATACGGATTATTGACCGAACCCGCTAGTTATACTGAGCTGGGGAACGTTGGTCCCGCTCCAACTTATAATTGTTATAAGACAGAGCAGGAAATTGAGGAATACCAGATTTCCCGTGCCGCCCAAAGGAATAGAGTGCATGCTGATGCATCATCATCGGGTGTGTTCATTATACAGAACTGTTTCTCAGTATCCTCTGCATCCTTGGTATATGATACCGGATCAGGATCCCAGATATGTAAGATGTTACATAGGGCTACAAAAGGGTAGAAAAACTGAGAACGGGTGATAAGTTTCATGAGGCAGAAAACGGGGCAAGTGTTGCAGCCAAGTCTGTCGGTCACTGTCACCCTGTATTACCGATACATTGATTCTGAACGAATGTTATTAGATACCGAACCTGATATATAAAATCATATCACTCTCTTTATTAGTAAAGAAATGATAAAATTTTGTATTGTTGGATAATGTTTTGAACATTTCCTATATCAAAAGTTGATCGGTTCAGGCACGTTATCTAAAAGCATTAATGTTCTAAATCAAACTACAGTTCATAGTATACGGAACACACACAAGAGGAGAAGTTCAGAAATGAACGAATTCTTCTTGAGGTATTGTAGACTAGGTCAGATCAAAGTGACCCGACTAGCTAGAGTTACATATAGATGCATATTTAAATCAGTTTGAATTTACATCTTGTGAAACTCGCCAGTCATGTCACAAAGATAAGATGACCAAAGCTCTGTTTATAGGAAACAGAGAAAGAGTTAGTGAACTCTTGGGATGATACATGTTGATGTATGTTAGGTCCCCTGTCTACACATACCAAGACTGGTTCTTTTTACTTCATTACATTCTCTGATAATCTTTCGAGATTCAGACCTATGTTCCTGTTGAAACACAAGTCCGAACCTTTTAAGATATTCACAGAATATAAGTTAGAAGTAGAGAACCAAAATACGGGTATAAGTATTATGTCCTTTGATGAGATCAAGGAGGAGAATACTTGAGCACGGAAATCCTGGACTATTCTAAAGGAGAATGAGATTCTCTCTCAGCATTACTCCTCCGTATACACCATTGCACGATGGTATATCGGGGCGGAGCAATCACACCCTATATGATATGGTGTGCTCTATGATGAGTACTACTGAGTTACCTTTTTCCTATTGGGTGTTATGCACTTGAGAAGATGCATACCTATTGAATAGGGTTCGAATCAAATCAGATGCCTACCACTTCATATGTGATATGGAAAGGGAAGAGCCCATGTATTAAGCTAGTTAAGATTTGGGGTTGTCCGGCCTTTGTCTAAAAGCAAAATCCGGACAAGCTCGAGGCAAGGTCTGTTATGTAGAACTGGAAATGTTCCAGCCATACAAATTACAGCAGATGATTTGGTACAACCAAAGAATTCAGTAGATGCCAACGAACCTCAGCCTCTCCGCCGATCTAGTAGGGTTCCTCACCCACCTGAGAGATTCTTCGGTTACTCTATGACAGTGGGAGCGAGGATTGCATCATGAGATGATGACCCAACTAGTTTCGAGCTGGCCATCAGGAGTAGGACTCTATCAGGATGGCTGGATGCTTATCGATCTGAGATGGAATCCTTATACACCAACAAAGTATGGACTTTAGTTGCTATATCTGAAGGGTTAAATCCCCATCAAGAGCAAGTATATCTTGAGAAGATTACTTGGTGTACATGGAAAAGTTGAGACTTTCAAAGCTAGACTTGTTAAAGGTTTTCATCATTGACCAGGTATGGATTATGTTGAAACCTTTTCTAAGGATCTATGCTTAAGTCCATCCAGATCCTACTTGCCACGGCTACATACCATGACTACGATATCTGGCGGTTGGGTGCCATGACTGCTTTTCTAAATGATGTTTTAGAAGAGTGCGTCTATAAGTACACAGCCAGAGGTCCTCGTAGACAGTGGGAGCAGCGGAAACGTGTGCAAGATGTTTTATATGATAAAGCAGGCATCGCGGAGTTGGAACATCTGTTTTGATAGATTAGTCAAGGAAGTTGACATCATCTAAATGGTAGATGAACCTTGTATATACAAAAAGGTAGTAGGGAGTATGGTGGTGATCCTCGTGGAGTACGTGGATGACATACTCTTGATAAGAAAGGAGTTTCTTATGCTACGCTCGATCAATCTCCGATTATCACAAAGATTCTCCGTATAGGATCAATGTGATACCTCCTAAATCTTGAGTTTTGGATCTATGAGATAGATCTAATTGGATGTTAGGATACTCACTAGTAGTAGTGAGATGGTATCAATCGATCCTGGGGAGAATCACTGGAAGTGTTCCAGGGTGATAAAGACGACTGAATGTCAGTCGCAGGCATTGTCTTTACCCTCAGTAAAGTGACGGTATGTTGGAAGAGTTCCAAGCTAGATACCGTGACATACTAGACGATAAAGGCACGATACATCGCGACTTAAGATGCTACCAAAGAGGCTGTTTGGATGTATAATGGTTCATGAGATGAACTACGTTCCTACCATTGTGAGACAATGGAGTTGTGGCTTATGCCAAGGAACGCCGGTCCCATCAGTGATCCAGACTTATTCTAAGGCAGTATCACCTGATCATGGAGATGGTTGATCTCCAAGGTGATCGAGGCAAGAAGAGTAGACTCAGAGGATAACACGGCGGATCCACTCACGAAGGCCTATTCCCAAAGAGAGACTTTTATGGGATGGTTGAGTATGAAATACTACAACCACTGCTACAGATGGCCCTAGTGCAAGTGGGAGATTGTTAGTTATATGTATGCCCTAGAGGCCATTACTGTACATAGGATGTATATTGTAGTGGATGCTGGGACGTATATAGGAAGGACTTTCTTGCTCGACATGATAGTATGCTATCTGGTTACTCTTTACCTTAACGTGTACACTGATTGTCTCTCTGTTACATGTTGGTAAAGCCTTTAGGATGTGTACTTGACTACCTGGACTATGATGCGGATCATACTAGTGGGGACATGGTAGTCCATAAGTACATCCTTCAAAGTCCCTAGTCGTGGGTGTATCGAGACGGGGCATCGATATACCAGAGTAGACTAGCGTGTACCTTCTCGATCCATACAGATGGGCGATGGATGATCCCATATCCATCGGTGTTTGACATCAGAGATGATATACGGGTGCTCAGTAGAGACTGGGTACACTGGACGGACTCGCCGAGAACTCCCAGATGGTATTATACCTCACGTCAGATGGCAGTTCTCTGGTGACACTGGTACAGAGTAGTCTGTTGACCCGAGATTGTCATAGAGTCTTGTGTGGTTCCCACTGTGCTTTGATTTCCATCTTACCACGTCCAAGTGGGCGTGCAAACCGGTGGTTTTTGGGTACATTCCCGAGTCACATGGAGGCAATGATCAATAGGAGGGGATTCGTCTCTCCCGGTATAGGGGGTTGATGTTGCACTGTGTTCGATTGGCTATAACAGGAAATCCCTGGCCAGGGTTGCTGAGATTTACTGGTAAGTGTTACCAGTAGTTTCTCGAAGTGTTATAGACCTCATATCGACACGACTTATCGAGCTATTGGGGTCTGACGTTTACCACCCCTAGGCAAGATATGCGACATATCAGACGATCAGACCGGACTGTACGGTAGTGTTACTGGTTGGATTCACAGGAGTGTGAGCGGGCTTGCTCGTCGATCTTCTGATCGCTCAATACCCGGGTGGCCGTTACGTTTAGCAGATCGCTTGCGGCTTGTGGGTGTTTGATATGATCATCATCTGCTGCTGGCGTATTGACGAGTCTTTAGAGTCCTACACAGAGGTTTCCTGGCTCAAGCGAAACGAAATAGGAGTGCATATGAGATATGTGCGGGACCGAGAATAATGCGTGTATGTGATACCGTATTTCATTCTCGTGATCAATGTGTCGAATGGTTGTATGCGATATAACCTAGTTATCGATTCAAGCGTTGATTCGATAAGCCGATACATTGTATACTAGTCGGTTGTGTGCGACATGACCGGATCGTTAAATCAAGTGTTGATTTAATGATTTAATGTATAATTATATATTTGATATATTACTTTGCATTAACTAGTATTGGTTTACTTTAAATGGATTTTCTCACTTGGTTTGTGCACATTATATATGTGATATATTTTTGTGCACTTGTATGTATCATGTTTGATGATGCATGCTAACTTGTGTTTTGTGTAAAGTTTAAACCATGGTCATGTAATGGTTAGGGTTTTCATTTTTATATTTATTTATTTATTTATTTATTCATTTTGGAAAATGATAAGCATAATGCAAAATGGTGGCTCACTTTGGAAGCTTGTTGAAGCTTCATGAAGACTTTGACCAAGTGACCATTTTGTCTCATGCTTAACCCTAGCCATTCCATTCAACCATGATTAAATCTCTACACATTACCATGGTTAATATTATGATAAGTATGATTTGATTATTGATTTTTAAAAACAACTTATCATAATATTCATCTTCTTCTTCTTCTTCATCACTTGAAGAAACCTTCACTTCATCAATGGTGATTGATGAAATCAAGTGAGAAATCCAATTCTAAAGTCTACCCACTTCCTATTTCTTCATCCTCTACCGCTTTCCAAGTAGTAGAGTGTGTTTCCTTCACAAGTTTTCATGGCTTGGTGAAGGTGGAGCTTGTTCTTGTGATACCTCGACGTAGATCATCTTCGGCATTGAACCGACGATCAAGCCCGCCCATTCTTCCATGAAGCCGATGCTAGAGTTCGGGATTCGTTTTAGACAGCGGAGGGAGCTCATCGCGGAGCCGTGGAGGTGGAGCACCGGATCTACAAAGGTTGTATTTCCGTTATCTGATAGTTAAGTGTTAACTAGTTTCATTTTCGCCTAGAAATCTAGTCTAAGATCCGTAGTCGGGTCTCTCGGCACCTAGAATTTTTGAATTTGGCATGATTGATGCCTTGTGAGACCTCACTAGAGTGCCTAGGAACCCTACAATAGCCAATCGAACACAGCGCAACATCAACTCCCTATACCGGGAGAGACGAATCCCCTCCTATCGCTCATTGCCTCCATGTGACTCGGGAATGTACCCAAAAACCACCGTTTTGCACGCCCTCTTGGACGTGGTAAGGTGGAAATCAAAGCACATTGGGAATCACACAAGACTCTATGGCGATCTCGGGTCTACAGACTACTCTGTACCAGTGTCACCAGAGAACTGCCATCTGACGTAAGGTATAATACCATCTGGGAGTTCTCGGCGAGTCCGTCCAGTGTACCCAGTCTCCACTGAGCACCCGTATAACATTTCTGATGTCAAACACCAATGGATATGGGATCTTCTATCGCCCATCTGTATGGGTCGAGAAGGTATATGCTAGTCTACTCTGGTATATCGATGCCCCGTCTCGATACACCCACGACTAGGGACCTTGAAGGATGTACTTATGGACTACCATGTCCCCACTAGTATGATCCGCATCATAGTCCAGGTAGTCAAGTACACATCCTAAAGGCTTTACCAACATGTAACAGAGAGACAATCAGTGTACACGTTAAGGTAAAGAGCAACCAGATAGCATACTATCATGTCGAGCAAGAAAGTCCTCCCTATATATGTCCCAGCATCCACTACAATATACATCCTATATACAGTAATGGCCTCTAGGGCATACATACAACTAATACACCATGTACCCGCAATCGGTCTCATCCGCCTCCTCGAATCGGGTTTCACATGTCGCTCTCAACACCGAGAAAACACATGGTGGACACACTGAAATATCATATCAAGGGTAACCAGGTTTTTAAAACAATTACATATTCTCTTTTGAAATCCCCGCGGTTCCCAAATCCAGAAATATCATGGAAACAACATATCTCAATGCGCATAATCAGAAAGTATAATGTATGCGACATGTAAAAGAAATGTAAGCATATCATTATGTCATTCAAGAATCATATACTAAATGCAACAGTACTACAGTGTAGTGACATGGCAATTATCGATGATGAAGTGTATGAGCCGGCAAACAAGTGTACGTGGGACATACGCATCATCGATAATGGAGCTGGTGTCTGAGCAGCATCACTGTAATATATCAACAACACAAGCGATGCAATGCAAATAGCAGGAATATGCGGAATCGAATAATCAACGCAACAGTAAAGAATCTACCTCAATAAATATATCATGCAGCATTGACATTTGAAATAAGACGAATCGGGGTTTTTAATAAAATAAGTTTTATATTGTTTTAAGAAAAGATGCTTCGTTTGAAAATACACGTAGAATCCCTTTTGCCTATCTTTAAAATATCCCCGATTCGTTAGTTTTTGAAATAGGTATGACTCGGGTCTAGTCTAATGTCTACTAAGTAATCTAAACAGGAGGGGTATGAAACCACCTATATCTGAGTCGATATATATATAATAGTCGGTGATCCCGCCTCAATAGTATCACAAACGATATAACATCCTCGAGTCATGAGCGCGGATCTATCATCAATATAGGCTCGTACGGTAAATCGTCGTAGAGCATCCCAATAGCTGG
This sequence comes from Agapanthus africanus, assembly GCA_030015575.1. Lineage (NCBI taxonomy): Eukaryota > Viridiplantae > Streptophyta > Magnoliopsida > Asparagales > Amaryllidaceae > Agapanthus > Agapanthus africanus. The sequence continues at coordinate 82,385,972 of JASDDO010000004.1, read as the reverse complement.
GTACGGGTCAATATCACATTATCTCATCACATATCAGGTATCACTACCATCATATCACATGATCTAGGGTACAGATCTAAGTCTTGTACAATCGATACCATTTATATAAATGCGTGTGTAAACACACGTCCCAAAGCCCGCGAAAGCATTTCCGTCGTATCTCCCATACGAATCCTGTCATATCGCCGATCTCACGGCCTCAAATCGAATCTCATCGACTCAACTCACATCCCAAGTACTATCCTCATAATCTAGTATATGTACACATAGTCCTATAACCATGTGAACACATACAATTATATATATAATCCCATATACACATGCGAAAGAAAGTATGTAGGCAAGTGTGTGCGTGCGTGTATGGGTGCAACCCCTACTCTAGGGTTTCGCACTACACTAAATCAATCCATCCTATCATCAATAATCTCAAAGAACATATAATAAATATATGTGTGTATATGTATTCGTATACATCACCACGGACTGCGGGGGTACTATACGCCATCCACCCGACTTCCCCCGTAGATATAATCTACTCACCTTGCGTCTTTATCTGTCGACGTCACCACGTTTTTGCTTGTCGCCCCGAAGTCTTCATGGGGTACCTACACATTAACGTATCGCAAATGCGTATCAAAACCAATTCAAAACTAAAATCGCATACGAAACCCCAAAACGATACGCTATGCTCTATAGGTTAGAACATATGGACAACGCCTTCCAAAACCATCAACAACCCTTGATATCGTCGTATAAACGCCAAGTAGTCGAGGTAAAACACCATATGCAAATTCAGAATTAGAAATACGGAATACGGAAACACGAATCCAAAACAGCAACTAAGGAAATAGGCTCCATATTTCACCCTAGGTCAAATTAAACAAATCTACACATGCCAGGGGTCTAATCTATACATGTAGGAGCTACAGAACCAGAACGAGGCAAAATGGTGGGGTCCAGGCCGCAATTTGCGGCCAAACAGGAGAAATCTGCGGCCTGAAGAGGGAGTTGGGGTCTGGGGTTTTGTGTGGTGGTTCCTGGGTTCCTGCACATCTCACTGCCCAATCAATTTCATTTCAGGATGTCTCGGGTGATGGCAGATTCCCAAATACAATCCCAGAATTGCAGCTTTTCCCGATATCGTCTTATAAATCCGTATTCTAGGTTAAAGCTTTAGGTTAGGGTCCAATATAACATCACACCAAGATTCTAAGGTCACATCAAGTCTTAGTTTCACTTCACAACTCAATTTTTTCCTCAAACCCTAACTAGGTTTTCCTTAAGTCCACCAAAACACATAATATCAGTTCTAAGCTAAACATGGGGTATAAGAAATGATAAAACTAAACTAATGATTCAGTAATTACCTCATTTGGCAACTCAAGAATTTTCTTGAGTTTCTCCTAGTGGCCAAAATCCTTGCTTTCTTGGTCCAATGTGTAGATCCTGATCTTGTGGACACTTTTAATGAAATGGGGGTAGGGTTTTGGTGATGTTTTAGAGGTGTTTTTGTGGCTTCGAGAAAGAGGAAAAATGAGGAGCAAGAGCAGCAACAGCAATGGAGAAAGAGGGAGAGAAATGAAGGAAAGAATGAAGGGAATGGCTAAGTCTTTGGTCAAAATAACCCATACCTCTCTCTCTCTCTCACCAACCCTCATATTATATTTACTTTTTCCCTCAATTTCCTTCTCACTCAAATAGTGAACCCAAATGAACAACCATGGTAAGAAAAATGTAACAAAAGTGTAGACAAAGATATGTGCATGTTTTGCACAAAGTTTGCTAAAAATCCGATCAGCGATTTTTAATCGCGATTAGCACTAAATTAGCATATAAATGATCACAAAAACTTTAAAATGGAATAATTCCATAAAATACCTGTCACGACCCGAAAGTACGGAACATGACCGGCACTTAGACTACGAACGTCTCAAGGCGTACGTATGCTAAGTAAGCCGAAACCCAGAAATCCAAACCAAGAGAAGTAGTAGAGAATAGGAAGAACCATATCAAATCAACCTGTATGCAACATAATATACAACGCCTAAAGGCGAGGATCACAACAGAAATGGAACTCAACCAGCAAGAAACTCAAGAAATATAACATGCTACTCTATGGTCGAAAGAATAACATTACCGGTCTCTATCTCAAAAAATACAAGTTTGGTTGATGGAACTTCTAGATACAACTGAAATATAATATACAAGGTATAATGATGGGTAAGATACAATAAACCCACCTACTAGCAAGTCACCCGAAAAGAAACCGTGCCCGCAAAGCCGTAATGAAATCCGTACGGCAACACCTGCAAGAAACTGGGGCACAACGGGGGTGAGTTGCCAACTCGTGAGTAGAAAAAGATCTAGGAACAGAAAATCGCATGAATAACGCAACCTAGGTCAATGATCATAATATATCCTCAATATATGAATAACATGCAGCCTATAACAATTGCTAGGGTAATATCTAACCCGAGTGTGATCTCATGTGCCCGTGTCAGTGCCTCAGGTAGCAATATATCATATGAATGAGGTATGAATGCATGAAAACAGAATACATGTAAATGAAGAAACTGTTTTCATAAATTAGTGAGATTTCCTTTGTATTTTTAAAATGAGGTATCGTAAATGAAATCAGCATCAACAGTGTCTAGCATCGAAACAAAACATAAATCTCAATGTCTCAAAACCTTAGGCTCCGGCCATCCGGACTGGCCTGTATCATCAAATCTCAGTACCTCAATATCTCGAAATCTCAATGTCTCAATCTCAATATCTAGGGCGCCGTCAGTCCAGACCGGCCCTTACCATCCATCTCAAGACCACGACGGTATCCTCCGGATATCCGACGCGTCGGGTAAAATCACCGGTAGGTAGTCTCCCCCTGCCAGGCTCATCGTCATCACCACGAGCTTCTTGCCCCGGGGTACCTTACCGGGTCCACCATGTACCCGAAACGGTTCATCCAACTCCTCGAATCGGGTCTCCAAATCCATCAGCAAACTCATGGTGGACGACTCATACATCATGGGAAAAACCGCGCTTTTTATTTAAAAAGAGAAAGAAGAAGTTTGTATATGTTTTGCGGTTTTCCCCAAATCCAGAAAATCTCATGGAAATCCAAATCCAAAACCTCAATAGCACGTAAAAAGTGAATATATGCATGAGAATCCATGAATGCGGCATAACAATGAATAACAGTATGCATGAGGTAGCAGGTAATAACTACAATGTCTAAACTAACATAAAAGGCAAGTACACTAATATCATGTCTAAACTATTAGCTAACAGGCTATGTCAAGCAATAATATTTTCTAAGGTGTACGTGACATGGCAATTACCGATGAAGATGTGTGTGAGCCGGCAAGTAAGTGTACGTGGTACATACGCATCATCGGTAATGGTGCTGGTGTCCTAACCACAAGAGATCAACAGTAGAATATGAAGCATAATATAAGCATGTGATGCGGAGCAAACAACAATAATGAGCGGGAACTGAATACTAGACGCAACGATAACTAATCTGTTTTAACCTAATATAAGTCCTACAATGGTGCCTTTTGAAATAACACGAATCGTGGGGTTTTGAAAATAGGGGCTACGGTGTTTTTAAGAAAAGATACATTTTTTGAAAAATCCGTAGGATCCCTTAGGCTGTCTTTAAAAATACGCACGATTCGTAAGCTTTGAAATAGGTAGGAACCGAATCTAATCTAACAACTAACTAAACTAAAGGGCTACGCTACAAGCTAGACTACAGGTAAGGAAACCGCCTAACATCTGAGTCGATACATATACATACCTGTATATATATTAGTCGGTGATCCCGCCTCAATAATATCATATCCGATACCATATCTATAATCAGACATCCCAAGTCAAGAGTGGGGATCAATCATCAAGATATAGCTCGTACGTAAATCCGTCGTACGGCATCCCCCAATTCTGGGTACGGGTCAAAATCACATTCATCATACTATTCACCTGGTATCCTCTTTATCAATATCATGATCTGGTACTGATCTACGTCTAGTACAATACTGATATCGCCTAAGTATGCATGCACGTGTGTAAAAACTACGTCAAGGACCCGCTACAACGTCATGTCGTATCTAAGATACGAACCCTGCTATATCACCGATCTCACGGCCTCAAATCAAATCTCATCGACTCAGCTCAATCCCAAGTATCATCCTCAATCCGTATGTGAACACATAGTCCCATACCCATGTGAACCCATAACTATAAAGAATCCCATGAGCACATATCAATAGGAATGTATGCAAGTATGTATGTGTGTATGTGTAGTGCAACACTACCCTAGGGTTCGCAACACTAAGGTAATCCAACACACCAATATCCATCCTAAGCAACGTTATTAATCCCAAATAACATATAATAAATTGTTGGTGTGTATACGCATCCGTATACACCACCACGGACTGCGGGGGTGCTATACGCCATCCACCCGATTTCTCCCCGTAGATATAAATCTACTCACCTGGTCCTCGCTAGCCGGTGCCGACGTCGCCACGCGCTTGCTTGTCGTCTCGAAGTCCGCATGGGGTTACCTACATATCATAACGCACCATATCGCATTAAAACTAAATTCGAAATCGAAACGGCATACGAAAATCAAATTGGCACGCGTATCACGCATAGGTCCAAACCTATCGCCTACGCATGCAAGAATAGTCAAACCAACCCTCGATGTCGATGTATAAACGTCAAACCATCGAGAAAAATCCAATCACACTCATTTGCACATTCACGAACACTAATTTTAATATAAACTAGGTTAAAACTCACAAAAACCCCAATTTCACTTAAAAAGTCATTTTTCCGAAAATCTAGCAAGCACAATTCGCCGTTTTTGTACAAAACATGATATTTAAATGAATGTAGCGGCCAATATACTTATTAAATATCTTAAATAAGTCATAGAAACAATTTCCGGAATTTAATCTCATTAAATTCCAAAACCCCTAATATTCTAGTTTACAAAAATACCCTTTTTAACAATTTCAAAGCAAAAATGCACAAACTACAATCTAGCTTAGATTTGCATGATCTAAAGCATTAAACCACACTTAATAAAGTTAATGAAGTCATGAAAAACCTAAACACATTTTTAATCCCAAGTATTTAACCAAATTCAAAAATCTAGTAGGCAAATTAGCACATTAACACAATTTTTTTTAAACTAACCATTAGCACTAGCTACTAATCTTGTATTAACATGACAAAAAGCCTAAATATAACACACAACCATACACCAATTTTACAAAACCCTAACTTGCATTCAAATTCATAACTTGAATTCCAAAACTTGCAATTAAACTCACATATCCAAATTAACACTTAATTAAATTAGCTTAAGAAATTAGTAACCAATTCAGCAACAAAAATTTTTAGAATTATACCCAAAAACATTTGAAGATCCACAAGCATCCATGGCCTCCCAAAATGCTCTCTTTTCACAAAGATCCATGCTATACGGGCTAAGCTAAAATGGGTAGGAGTCGGATTTGGGTTTTGGGATTTTTTTTGATGGATTTGAGGCAATTTTTGATGAAGTTTGAAGAGAAAAGAGAAGGGAATTGGGGGGGGGGGCTGCTGCTGCTGTAGGAGGGGGGGCTGCTGGAATGGGAGTGGGAGAGGAGAGAGAGGGAGGTAGAGAAAGTGGGGGAAGAAGTCAAAGTCAAGGTAAGGTCAAAAGTCCACCTAATTCACCCATTTTCTTTTCTTTTCATTCATATATTTTCCTTTGAAAATCAAGTGGGGAAAAATATGGTGGTTGCTGAATTCAGCCATGGGGAGAAGTAAGTGGGGGTGTGTGGGTGTGGGTACGGGTGTAGGGTGATGAAAAATGATAAATACAATACCCCAAGCATCCATTTACGCTAAAAAAAAGCCATTTTTCTTCAATAATTTCTAAACCGTTTTGGCAAATGATTTCGTTCCAAAAACCACATGATAAAATTTTATTTAATGTTTTATGATGCACAAAATTTGTTTCAACTCATTCCAATTTGTAATTTTCCCTAATTAAATGTATTAGTGACGGCTTAAAATAATAATAAAATAATATTTTTTTCAGAAAATTTGAAATTTCACCAGCGGCTCAATAAACACCAAATAATAGCAATTACATAGATAGAATATGTATATTTAATTTTTATAATAAGATATTTGTATTTTGACTTTTTACAGAAAACCCCCTTATTTTACCGATTTTTCGAAATTTCACCGAAACGATTTTCAAAACGTTACAATACCCTATTTTAGAATTTTCCTAAAATTTTCCAATTTATTTGTATTTAATTATACCGGAATATTAAAGTATTCATTAAAATAATATTAAATTATAAAAAATTTCAAAAAATAATATTTTATTGTTTTGAAACGTTACAATCTACCCCCCTTAAAGAAATTCGGTCCCCGAATTTAAATTTCAACCCCCAAAAACTAAAATATTTCGATACAAATTACAAGTCGTCGGGACTCCGAATCATTAATACATAAAACATCCTAGCGCAATACACACGCATGAGTAATGAGCAGATAACTCAAAAGCAAAACTCCGTCAAGCATCCCGCAATCATGGGAGTCATGGTAAAGACACAAATGTCAAATCCAAAACAAAACCAATATGATATAGATCAAAACTATACATGTAAACATCCAATCTATACATGTGAATAACTGATGTAAATGCATGCCAAATCTTTTTAAGTCGCCGTGCGATGCGCATAACACTGCATAGTGGCGGACGTCTTTCATAAGAAAATAACCATATATGTATATATCTTTTGTTTACTAAGTAAGTTCCGCCGTTTTGAAAACAATTTAGAAGGGTTTCCTTGTTTTTAAAACGTTTCGTGTTATATCGGACACGTAGGTATATATGCTGAGACTATAGCTCGCTTTTTGGAAATCCCTTCGATAACTATCAATGCATGCAAAAATATATCCAGGTACCGTCCTCTGACTAGTCCTGCTCAATACAAAACGAATATCAAATATCATTAAAATGTACTGCTCCATAAGGAATAAATCCCAAAAATGCACATAACACCACCCTGTGCGTCTGGTGCGCACGGAAATCAAAATCCATATATGTGCCATACAGGTGCACAAAACAACATCTAGGTGCAACGGGTGTGCACGAAGTATCTGTCATAGGCAACGTGTGTGCCTGATAGCCATATCAGGTGCATCTGACATGCACGAAGAATCTCGATTTAGTGCATCTGGTATGCACCAAAATCGTATCTCAAAACATGCGCCCAACATGCACGAAAATCCAAATCGGTGCATCCATCGTGCACGAATGAAAGTCTAAACCCTGCGCACTCAACATGCATGGAATCCCGAAATCCAATAGTAAACGCCGAACATGCGTAAGTCCAATCAAAGCACGGAGTGCAAGAATCAATCATAAATATCAGGGTCAAAATCGACGATATAATGCGGCTCAATCAAAAAATCAGGTGTACCGCGATGGAAAATCTCACAACCGTGTTCATCAGCATGCAAAAATCAAATTAAAACACTAAAAGTGCATGAAAACTATGCTGGAAGCGTAAATCAAATCACCGGCATAAAAATAGGCATGAAATCACAATCGATACCTCAAGAGTAATAACTATGCGCCAGGTATGAATACCCAGTAAGTGCAACCATGGTGCACAAAATCAAATATCATGGAACTCAGTCATCAAGACTAAATCATGCAAACAGAACGCCCAAAATACCGAAATCCAAGGTGACGGATACGTGATAATCAAATCACAAAATCACAAATCATAAATACCGCCGTCGGTATATCCTCCCTCAAATTCGAGAAGGTGCCGGTGCATCCAATGCTAGCAGCACAAGATATCTACTTGCTTCTTGCTCTCGGCTGGCGTCCTCTGCCTCTGGTTCCTTATCATCCCTGTGGATTACCAATCTCGCAATCCATCGGCTCATCGGCCCGTCATGTGTGCTAACGGGAACGATTCCGTTCTGGCACATCTCTGGTCATCTCTCGGTCAATCCACATGACAACTCGTAAAGCAGTACATCACTGGCGCCGACCTCAGGTCCTCTGAATGCACATCCGACTTTTGATCTTAACGAGGAGTAGTAACAGCTCGTCTGCATCTTGCACGAACTTCTTGTCCCGCTTGTCTGTATCATCTTCCATTTCGACGTCGCGTCTCTATTTGCGCACTGCAATGTCCTCGGCTACGGTCCATCCGAAGTCTTTCACACGGACTCGAAATCACGAACTCGGTATCATCATCATTCCGTAGAAGATATCTAGCCGAACACGTCCTCAGCATGCATATCACGTCTCTGATTTCAGCGGAGTGGAACGTCATCACATCGAAATCCCGTGCGAACTCTTTACTCCACCTTGTTCCAATGTCGACTGATTCGGACTCATCTACTCATGGCTGCATGGACTACGTTCCAACGGCTATGCTCGTATCTGGAGTCTCCCAAGCAATATGTCCCATCACATGATATCCGAATGATGTTGAACCATCCGATCGACTCGTCAGAACCTCATAATCCGAATGTAAGTCCACGGTAGTGCCCCGGCCGTCTAACAGACGCCAATATGCGGAACAAAACTATTACGACTGGCGCTATCGCGTATTATAACCCGGATCTGCCATTAAAGCTAAACTAACAAATTGTAAAGAGGGTAGAATTGTTATACCGAACGATCCGAGTCTTTCGGTCTTTAACCATCATCCCACGCTTTGTTGCGGCGGCTTCGATCTTCTGAAACTCCAGTCTCGTCGTCCAGGTGGCACCACGTCGACGGATTTTCAAACGGGCTCCCGCGTCTGAACCGAGGCAACTCGATCGTCAAGTTTGCTAAAAGAGACGACCAAGATGAAGTAGAGAATGAGTAGAACACTTTGTCTCGTTACGTCCAAGGCTATGGACGAACGGTTAATGAAGTTGCCAATTGGAATCGGGTGAATGGAAATTGAACTATGAAATTTCCATACCCTAAATTATCATAATCTTTTTGCCAAATCAATCCATGAACACCCACAAGAGGGGGCCGGCAACTTTATAGAAGAGGGAGGGTGAGTGTAGGAGAGGGGAGGGTGAGTGTAAGCAAAAGATCAAGGAGAAAATATCTTTCATGCAAACAAAAACTCATTAATGCAAATACCACCTTGCAAAAAACATTAATGCATCAAGTGAGTCATTAAATCATTAATGCAAAGTGATGACACACTTAACCTAGTCACCTCTTAAAGAAGCTTCCACACTCATGAAGAAAAGATAAATCCGTATTTAACCGAATGTTAAATACGGGTGATAGAAAACTGGAAATTGGCAACTTCCAAAAGCGATCCCGAAACGAATTTTAGGATAACCCCGTAACAGTATAAACATACCCGCATTTGTATTACGACCGAATACAAATGCAACTGAGACAAAGATATTATATCTACACAGTATAATACTTGGATCCGGCTTAAACCAAAGCCTACCAGTATTATCTACCCGAAAATGACACGTGCGAAAACGCACGTGCATTTTCCGAACCCTGCCATAAAACCATACGGTATCTACAACGTTTCGCCCGAACTTGGGAAAGTGTCTGTGGGGGACTCTAATGGCTCATCAATACACTGGCACTGGGTATAACTACTAGCACGTCAGAGGTACAAGCTGTACGTAACGGTTTGCCTATGTATTGATTGGAAGGGAAGCTGACGAGCGAACTCATCTATAAACCCTACTGAGCCTGACAGTGACAATATCCGTACAGTCCGGAACATTCGTCTATGAGTATCGCATATACGGCCTAGGGGGCCGGTAAACGTCAGACCCCCAATAGCAGTATAAGTCGTGTCAGAGAGCAGCCCAGAACACACTGAGATATTACTGGAATACCTTCCAGTAAATCTCGATTACCATGGCCAGGGATTTCGTGTAATGGCTCTCCTAAACACAGCGCGATCTCACCCCCAATACCGGGAGAGACGAATCCCCGATGATCTGCTCACTGCCTCCATGTGGCTCGGGACTGTACCCAAAATATACCTGTTTGCATGACTCCTTTGACCCGTGGTAGGGTATAAATCAAAGCACAAAGGGAACCCACACGAGACAAATGACGACCTCAGGTCGATGTACTAACCTGGACACATGTCACCAGGGAACTGCTATCTGACGATATGTATAATACCAACTAGTATGTTCCCGGCGAGTCTTATCCGGTGTACTCACAACCTAATGAGCACCTGTATACATCTTAGGTGAACCAACTAACACCAATGGCTTGTGAGACCGGCCACCACCCCTCGTCGGGGTCTCGAATGTATACACTAGTCTACTCTGGAGTATCGATGCCCTGTCTCGAAACTCCCATGACTAGGGATACTTTTAAGGATGTGCTTATAGACCCCAGCTCCTACATATATGATCGCCATCATACTGCTGGTAGTCAAGCAAGAATCCTATGGGCTCTATCAACATCTACATGATGATAAAGACAAACCAGATAGCATACTATCATCTCGAGTAAGACTGTTTTATCGGTATAGGTCCTCCTTCAATCACTGCAATCACGTACCTGCGATCCAATAATTGACTTAGAGGGCAGTAAATCCAAAAATCTCCCACTTGCACTTATGGCTAATTATTGCGATGTCGCTTACTCACAGCTCGTGTGATACCGAACATCCAACTCCTCTACTAATCTGTTTCACAAAACTCATTTGCAAAAACTATTGTGTTCGAAAAATAGCCTCAGTGAGTGGATCCGCTTCGGTGTTTCTTTCTGTATCTCTCTATATCTCAAATTCGCGGAGAAAACCATCTCCCGAATTGAGTAATACCTGTCTTAGAATATTTTTGGATATCTGATGGGACTTAGTTCATAAATGAACTACAAATCCAAACTTCTTAGACTGTATTGATCACTGAACCTAATCAGTATCCAGCACCATGCCTTCCACAGTATCCTCTTGGACCACCTTTCCATAATACTGTCCCTCGTCAGAGGGAAAACTATAACTCTAACAATCACTTTGTCATCCATGTCATCTTTGAAGCCTGGAATGATAACCGTCTCCCGAAAGAGGCTGCCATTATCAAATCCATAGAACATCCATTCATGTTCTAAAACTGCTTCCTGATGTTTCTCCAGGATTGGATTAATATAAACTTATCGCATCTAGTGCAGAAACAACATCTGGTGTGGTACTTGACATCTCATGATTGACTCAATTGCCCAAGCAAGTGATCTGCCAATCATGCACATCCCTTTCCTCTTTAGTCTGTAAGACACCTTTAGAGAGGGTGACTCTATCACCTGCAGGTACACCACCATGCCAGGAGTCAACTATTCTAAAATACTATTAGAATACTGTCAAAGTACCCACACTGGAAAACTACCCAAATCTAGATCTAAAAACATAGATCTTGTATCCAGAATGTCAGATATTACATCCATGTCCTTTGTGGAGAAACAACTGTGTGATGACCACAGTACATCCGATCGTAGTATAAGAATTTTAGTTCCTACTCTGTGTATGTCATCCAAATACTAGGACATCACACCCTACTACCTTCTTAACAGATCCATCCCCTATTCTGATGAAGTCAAAACCCATGACTGTCACATAAAAAATCAGATGATCTATTTCCGCTATATCTGCTCAAGTCTATAAATAGACACTAGCTACTTGTCCACTATGCTTCCGCTGCTCCCACTGACTACAATAATCCTCTGGCAGAATAATATATACGTGTACATCTAAAACTAGTTTAGAATGACGCTATACATATCTTCCTGCCGGGTCTCACAGTCTGGAACAACAGTAGTGTCAAGTCTGGGTAAACAAGAACCTCCCTGTCACCGTCCTTGAGGCTACCGGAGTACCTCTCGGGTGTCTGAGGTTACCCACCATATCTTCGGAGTGGCTATTGGAATGTCAAACCTGATTGAATATATAGGTCCTATTAAACTTTCTGTAATCGTTTTTGGTTCTGGAATCACTTCCAGTTCTACCATGCTCCCACTATTGTTTTCTGAAAAAATCCATTTTATTAAAACTGTGGCGAGTCAAGAACAATATCACTATTGATCTTCCAGATGGTAGAAAATCAACCCTCGTCAAAGCTAGGGTCAACTCTACAAACTGCCATTACAGAAACGTGCCTTGAGTTATCCAGTGTCTGGTTTTAAGTATAAGCTGGACAACTCCCTTTACATTAACATCGTTAAGATATGAAGCATTCTATATCCAATATAGAAACTTTGGCATTTATTTAATTGAAACCAGATTCAAATTATGCAGCTGTCTCCAATGCATATCTTCTTAATGGAGAGAGGCTAATCATCATTACTCAACTTAGGAAGCCATCCAATTATGAGTAACCTGAAAAAGAAACAAGTTTCTCAAAACCATTACTATCAACTGAATACTAATCACAAGAATCTACATCTTCAATCTCTTTGAAGAATCCCGATACTTGTGACACCTGGTTCTCTACTTTATTCTTATACCCGCAACTTCTCAATACTTAGACATTGTATTTCTACGAAACACTTGTCTAAAAGCTAGAGAAGTCGTAAGTAAATAGAACATAGTACGAGGACCAACCCCTTTGTCCTGATGGACATTGGACAACATACAATATTTTGTATAAGTCTGCTGAGTTGAATAACTCAAAAATCTGTGCGTCGTAGGTTGAAAAACTGTCCCTAGGCGATTTCCTCAAATATCACCAATTACAACGAATTCCGATAAAATGAGGATGATCACCCAATTCCCAATAACTTACTCCAACTCAATATCTGTAAAACCATACAGATGTGAGAATCATACCTGGTAAATACATACCCTGGAGTAAGTATCTAATCGGGAAATCAGTTTTCCATTAACATTGCACTGAAACAATAAAATGTTTTGCAGGGGTATTCCTGGTATTCTTTAGTAATGCCTCTTCCATAATCCAAATCATGACTTTAACTGTATATTTCCCTGCCATCTTTCCAATTCCATTTATTTGTCTTTAGTCGTTACCTTCTATGCACCAACATTAGGCTAAATGGTTTTCTTCCTTCCTTACCGTTCGGCACCAGCCTATGGTTTGGAAGAAGAATATCCAGCAAGCATAATAGGTGTACCCTCCTAATCCTAGGAGTACTCGCAACTTGAGAGATGGTGATGATAAAAGACAACTGAATAATACCTTATTCCTATTTCTCTTGAACCAGAATCCATCCTCGAAAAAATATCCTTCGAGTTCGTATATAACCATACGATGGATTTATCCAATAGAATTGGATGTTCGTAGTGATACGAGTTGTTCTGGAGAAATTAAAGGTAAAGTAGGAGTGGCGATGAAATACGTGGTTTGGTCGTGAATGTGAATAGTCGCAATTTACTTTGCTCTCTTTCTAATTCCTTTATCTTGTCTTTACATATTACCTTCTGCACACCCTACTTAGGCTAATTGGTTTTCTTCATTCCTTACCTGTCGGCACCTGCCTATGGTTTGGAATAAGACTATCCAACAAGCGTAATGGGTGTACTCTCCTAAACTAAGGAGCCCTCGCAACTTGAGAGAAGGTGATAATAAAAGACAACTGAATAAACCAATTCCGTTTCTCCTGAATCTGGATCCATCCTCGAAGAAATCCCTTCGAGTTCATATATAACCATACGATGGATCTATCCAATGGAAGTGGATGTCCGTAGTAATACGGGGTGTTCTGAGAAATACAAAGGGTAAAAGAAGGAGAGGCAATGACTTATGCAACTATAGACAATCCAAAATCCAGTATATTTAGAAGGTTCGGTCAACTTGGTCGCTGAGATATAGTCTAGGGTCGGTCAAAGGTCGCTGCCAAAAGAAAGAGAGAAAAGAAACACTCTGCGTGCACTTTAACCTAGATCAGAATGGTTATCACTTTATCTAATAAGGAAACCTCCCACTGTTATCTCAAATTCTCCTCCAAACCTGAAAGAAGAATTAGTCGGGATCAGCTGAAGAGTAAACCAACTCATCAGTGAGAATCGGGATCCAACTATCATCGCATGATAACTTGATGGAAGCCACTCAAGTTAACACACTCCATAAGGTATGCGCAAGTCTGGCAAGTTTCCTGTATGTTTAAAACTCCCGATGTAATTTTTTTTCCCATGCTCTTATGACCTTGACGTAGGCCAACAAATCATAAGCCACATGTTAAGTTCTGCCTGTCGTTGTCCTGATTAATTTAGGTCATCGTACATGCCCTTGATGTAGGCCAACAAGGTTGTACGTCTGTCCTAAACTAATGCATTTATCTATGCAACAAATGAATACCCAGCAGCTACCAAACACTACGCCTTGGCGTAGGCCAACAAACATAGCTTGAATACTACTGACCATCCATAAGAAATGACGGAGGATTAGGGTTGGTTTTTGGCGAAAAACCATTAACGTAATGAACTTGATTTCGTTGAAGGAACCTGATAGCTTTTTTATAAAAATATAGTGGCGAAAACCTTTTGCTAAAGAAGTTACTCCCGGTGAAGGGATCTCGGCTCTTTCCTCGTGGAATGAGGTGCAGGATATTCCAACTGAATACCGCGATGCAAAACAACTTGTGATCGACTATACTTAAGTTATTACCCTGACGCAAACTTCTGCCCAAGGGGTCACTCCCGGTGAAGGGATTTCGGCCCTTGCCTCGTCGAATGAGGTGCAGGATATTCTAACTGAATACCGCTATGCATAACAAAAGGAAACGTCTTTGTAATAACTCTCTTTTAAACTTTGATCCAACAACATCAAATATAGGTTTGTATTATCCTTTCATTGATAAGAATCAATGCAGTCCCATCAAACAATCACACCAGAAAAGAACGAAAATAAAATGTACGTATATGCCATCTGCATTCGTCACTGGGTCCCGTCATCACCCGTTAGGTTACTTAACTAACGACAGTGCGGGGACTGGACTAGCGCGAGTGTAAAACATATACAACATCTAATAGTATATATACTAATATACAATAATCGCTCCAGGCGTGATAAAATGCAACATTACAGAAAAGTAATAAGCATCACAGAACAATACAGATAATCTGGGATCCCCGGGTTTCACAGAGCCGCTACTCAAACCCGACGTTCCCCTGGTCGCGTGGATAGCCTGTGCAATGAAACCTAGACCCTTACGGGTGCGGCAAGTTACCCGCCAAAACCAGAAGCGAGATAGTCCCCACAACATAGTGAATGGAACACCCGGCACTTCACGGAATCCGGTAAATTGAGCACCCCACCTTGGGTCAACCTGTACCCCCTATGAGTGCGGCGAATAGTCTGCCAATTCTAGAGTGAGGCCCCTCTGCCTCTCAAAGCCATGAGATACGGACCCATTGCCCTCCAGAACCCGGCTATCCATGCACTCCGTCGCGGGATAAACCTAGTACAGAAATGAAAATATATACAACGGGTATATCGACCTCACCCCGGTCGTGCCCTAAAAGAATAATATACAAACAGGCAGTGACGACAGTCTACATGTTGGACGCTCGCCCCGCAATATCAAATGTACAAACAAATCCAAACAGCACTACCATTGCACACTGTTATCCACCACGACAAATCCGCAACATCACAGCACATTACAGAACATCAATGCGAATGTCACGTTCGCAAACCCGTCTAAAAGAACTATAGCAATCAGACGCGGTTTACCGATCAAATGACATTCCCGGTCGGAGATATAAAATAAGTACTGCAAACTAACAAGTTTAAAATTTCGATTGACAAAATTTCCCGAAGTGGGCCCAACGTACATCTGCTGTACAGTAACCAAAACTGGGCCCAAAAGAAATATACCAAAAACCACAATTTACAGTGTAGAAGCCCCTGTAAAATTTTGGAGCACTTTTCCAACTAAACGGCCACGGATGCGCGGTCAAACCCTAGGTTTGACCGCGGATCCAGGCTGTTATATGGGATCACGTGTACAAATTTGTACGGTCTGCTTAAAAATGCCTGCTTATATTTCTGTGATATGCAAAATGTATTTTAGAATAGTTTAAAAATCAACAGAAACTGTTAACCCTGGAATTTGCGGTTTTCGAAAATCCGTTCGATCGATATTTTAAACGCGTTAGAACAAGTTAGTATAGCTTAATGGTAAGGCTCTGATACCACTGAAAGTCCACGGTAGCGCCCCGGCCGTCTAACAGACGCCAATATGCGGAACAAAACTTTTACGACTGGCGCTATCGCGAACTATAACCCGGATCTGCCATTAAAGATAAACTAACAAATTGTAAATAGGGTAGAATTGTTATACCGAACGATTCGAGTCCTTCGGTCTTTAACCATCATCCCACGCTTTGTTGCGGTGGCTTCGATCTTCTGAAACTCCAGTCTCGTCGTCCAGGTGGCACCACGTCGACGGATCTTTAAACGGGCTCCCGCCTCTGAACCGAGGCAACTCGATCGTCAAGTTTGCTAAAAGAGACGACCAAGATGAAGTAGAGAATGAGTAGAACACTTTGTCTCGTTACGTCCAAGGCTATGGACGAACGGTTAATGAAGTTGCCAATTGGAATCGGGTTAATGGAAATTGAACTATGAAATTTCCATACCCTAAACTATCATAATCTTTTTGCCAAATCAATCCATGAACACCCACAAGAGGGGGCCGGCCACTTTATAGAAGAGGGAGGGTGAGTGTAGGAGAGGGGAGGGTGAGTGTAAGCAAAAGATCAAGGAGAAAATATCTTTCATGCAAACAAAACCTCATTAATGCAAATACCACCTTGCAAAAAACATTTAATGCATCAAGTGAGTCATTAAATCATTAATGCAAAGTGATGACACACTTAACCTAGTCACCTCTTCAAGAAGCTTCCACACTCATGAAGAAAAGATAAATCCGTATTTAACCGAATGTTAAATACGGGTGATAGAAAACTGGAAACTGACAACTTCCAAAAGCGATCCCGAAACGAATTTCAGGATAACCCCGTAACAGTATAAAAATACCCGCATTGGTATTACGACCGAATACAAATGCAACTGAGACAAAAATATTATATCTACACAGTATAATACTTGGATCCGGCTTAAACCAAAGCCTACCAGTATTATCTACCCGAAAAATGACACGTGCGAGAACGCACGTGCATTTTCTGAACCCTGCCATAAAACCATACGGTATCTACAACGTTTCGCCCAAACATGGGAAAGTGTCTGTGGGGGACTCTAATGGCTCATCAATACACTGGCACTGGGTATAACTACTAGCACGTCAGAGGTACAAGCTGTACGTAACGGTTTGCCTATGTATTGATTGGAAGGGAAGCTGACGAGCGAACTCATCTATAAACCCTACTGAGCCTGACAGTGACAATATCCGTACATTCCGGAACATTCGTCTATGAGTATCGCATATACGGCCTAGGGGGCCGGTAAACGTCAGACCCCCAATAGCAGTATAAGTCGTGTCAGAGAGCAGCCCAGAACATGTTAGTGTATATGCCCTAGGGGCCATTATTGTATCATACTAGTTTGTATATTACTTAATGGAAGCTTGGGATATTCACATGTATATAACAGTCTTGCTAAACATGGTAGTATGCTACTTGGTTTTTCTATCTTAATATGTGAGTATACGTATTGATAGAGCTCTTAGGATCTTGTTTGACTACCGGCGTTGTGATGGCAGTCACACTAGTGGGGGCTGGGTAGTCTACAAGCACATCCTTATTCAGGTCCCTAGTCGTTGGATTATCGAGACAGGGCATCGATACTCCGGAGTAGACTAGTGTGTACGCTTCTCATCCCAGTTGGGGAGATGGTCTGTCCCACAGCCGTCAGTACGTCGTACTGGAGATAGTATAAAGGTGCTCGTTAGGTTACGGGTACACCGGACAGGACTCACAGGGAACTGTTGGTTGGTTTTATACCAGTCGTCAGTGAACAGTTCCCAGGTGACATGAGTACAGCATAGTCCGCAGACTTGACACTGCTACTTTGCCTCGAGTGTATCCCACTGTTCTTAGATTGCTACCCTACCACGGCTCAAAGGAGTCGTGCAAACAGGTAGCAGTTGGGTGCAGTCCCGAGCACTTGGAGGCAGTGGTGGTTAGACAGGATTCGTCTCTCCCGGTATTGGGGGTTGATATCGCGCTGTGTCAGAGAGCCATTACGCAAAGTCCCTGGCCAGGGCAAGCGAGATTTGCTGGTAGGTTCCAGTAGTTTCTCAGGATGTAATGGGCTTCCCTCCGACATGACTTATACCGCTATTAGGGGACTGACGCTTGCCGCCCCTAGGCCCGATATGCGATAGTCTTAGACGAACGGACCAGACTGTATGGAGATTGTCACCTCAGACACAGTAGGAGTTCAGATGGGTTTCCTCATCGGCCTTCTTATCGACATCTACCTAGGGACCGTTATGTACAGCTAGTGCCGCTTGCGGTCTGTGGTTAAACCCACTGCCAGCGTAGTAGTCGAGTCTCTAGAGTCCCACACAGAGAGTTTCCCTACTCCGGGCGAAACGATATAGAGGTCGTATAGTTTTACGACAAGGGTTCGGACGCATACGTGTGTTTACGCACGTACGACTTTCGGACAGTTTTTACCAGTCAGCTTTGGTTTCAGCCAGTTACTGGTATCCGGTTATTGGATTTATACAGTCTAAAGTTTTTCCGTATTTTTGCGGAAAGGAGGGGCGTTCTCGTAATTGCGCGAGAAGCTTCTAGAAGGTGGTGACTAAGGAGGTTTAGGTGGCATATACAATGAATGTGATTAGTGAGTCATATGGATGATTCATACATGTCATTATCCATGGAGATGAATCATCACTAGATATTATCAAGCATGGTTGTTAAATTGATTTATTTTCTTTTCTTGATAAAAAGAAATGCTTGATATATATTATCATAACTCACTATTCTCATTTTATTATTATGTTCATCTTCTCTCTCCTCAAGCTCTCCCTCTTCAAACCCTAATCCTCCCCTCTCATGTGTTGAGTACAAGGATTAGTTAGACTAACTAAACCATAACCCTCACTCTATATCACCTAGCTTCTTTGATTAGCACTTAAAGAAGGTTAGTTGCCTCAAGTTTAGAGGCTATGCTTGGAGTAAAGCTCTCGGGTGGATCGTCTACTAGTTCGAGAAGGCCGAGGAGGAGGTGGAGTTCGCAAAGATGAAGGACACGATTCGTTAGGTATAATCCCTAAACACAGTAGTATAGAACTTCTATGTTTCATGTTAGTTATCGTTTAGCTTCGATTCATGCGGTTAGTCGATGTTTAAGTAAAGAACAAGATCGTTTTTTAAATTTCCGCCTCCCCGCAAGTCGTGGGGTGTTGTACATCGACTTACAGTGGTATCAGAGCCTCGCTAAACAATAAATAACTTACTTGCAAATTTGTATGAATTTCGAACGGAAAAAACGAAACTGGAAAAGCCCGAAATCATCAGTTTCTGTCGATTTTTAAATGAAGTCCAAAAATTTTTCAGGGATGTTCAGAAAGCTTGAAAAGACAGTAGAAGAACACCCAAGAAATTTGGGCCCCTGAATCGCCTAAAGCGCCGCGGAACCGCAGCGGATCCCACCGATCCGCCGCGATTCTGCCGCCGAGTTGGCGATTCTGGAACCCAATTTTCCTGTGTTGCTTCTCTGGAATATTTGGTATTTTCTGGAATTTTTTAATTTTTGCTCAGGTTCAAATTTTACAGAGAAGTATTGGAGCAAAATTAAAAGTGTTTAATCGATCGAAATTATACAGTTTTTGCTTGTTGGATTATATCTGTGTTTGTATAATGTGTTCGTAAACCTCCCCTAACTACTAGTATGTCGGTTGGCAGGGGGTTGCACATTTCTATAATGGATTTTATCTATTTGTGCATATGAACTGTGTTGGACTGTTGTGATGTATAGCCGGGGTTATGTGATGGGTTATTATTTAATTCATTTGATGTAAATGTAATTTGTTGTAATATTATTTTGCGGGGCACATCCAGGTTGCGGTTGTAGCCACCGTTGTATTATTTCATTTTACTGTTTTTGCTCCTAGGATAGACCCAAGGTGGGGTGCAAAAACTGCCGGGTGGGTAGTTTGCCGCACCCGCAGGGGTCTTGGGCATCACAACTGTGTAATCCGTCTTTTGTTGCAGGCTCAAAACAAACACGGATTGCTTGCAAATCCAATTAAGTTCATCTGTGATCTGGAATGAATATCATTGCGTCAGAAGAATGTAAAATATCTATATATATGATAGCTATTTTAGACGTCACTTATGTTTTACACCCGCGCTAGCCCAGCCCTCGCTCTGTCGTTAGTTAAGTAACCTAACGGGTAATGACGGGACGCAGTGGCGAATGCGGATGGCATAAGAGGACGTCATATTTTCGTTGTTCTCTGCAATGATAGGTTAATGATGGGACGCATTATCTATAATGCAAAGAAAAAAACCAAAGTTTTAATCGTTGGAACAATTTAAAAGAAACCACTCGGTCAATTTTAAAACAGATATTTTTAAATGCGGAGCTTTAACCACTCCTTTTAAAAGCTATCAGGTTCCTTCGGTTATATCAAGTTCACTACGTTCACGGTTTCGCCAAAACCATTCGTAGCCCTCCGTCATTTCATTTGGGTATTCAGTAGTATTCAAGCTATGCATTTTGGCCAAAGTCAAGGCATAGTGTTTGGTAGCTGCTGGGTTTTCATTTGTTGCATAAGATAGATGAGTTGGTTTGGGACAGTCGTATTACCATTTGACCAAAGTCAGGGGTATATACGGATGGGTTCAAATTGACAAGATAATGACGGGTAGAACTTGACATGTGACTTATGACATTTTGACCAAAGCCAAGGTCATAAGAGCATGGGGCAAAAACTTTTATCGGGAATTTCTAAAGAAACTGAAATTTGCAAAGAGATGCATACCATTTGGAGTTTGATGAATGTTGGTAGCATTCCTTCAACATTATCATACGATGATATTTGGATCCCGATCCTACTGTGAGTATATGCTACTTATCAGGATATTCGTCACTTAACGATCAATGCTATAAACCTAGTAGGTGTCCAGAAAGGTGTCAGCGGGGTTACGCCCCCAGAGAAAAGAGGTTTTTTAATTAAGGAACTTTGCAAAAGCGTTGGAAAACCTCCCTCGAAGTACCGACACCAGCCTGGCTGAACGGTTAAGCAAGTATTGTACAGTGAGAATAGTCCTGGCTAATTCTTCTTTATGGTTTGAGGAAGGATTCGAGAAACAGTGAGAGCCATCCAGTTTAGATAAACTAAAAACCACTCTAAACTTGCAAAAGCATCATGCTAAAGAGTTTTCTTCTCTCTCTCCTAATTGCAGCGACCCTGAAAATGACTGGACTTAAGTTACTTTTAGAGAAAAATATACTGACAGGGCCAAACTATAAAGATTAGCTGCGGAATATCAAAATAGCTTTGACCTATGACAAATTGGGGTACGTCCTCACCGCTACGGCACTTGCTGTCCCTGGTCCCAAATCCAGTAATGCGGATAAGGAAATCCGCAAAACCTGGGATTTCGATTGCGCGAAAGCCAAGTGCATCGTGCTTGCCTCGATGAACAATGAACATCAGAGGAGGCACGAGGATATGGAACTTGATGCCATATTTCTCCATACAAAGGAACTTTATGGAGAGCAATCTCGTATAGCAAGATACGAGACCTCTAAGAACTTGTTTCGAGCGAAGTTGGCTGTCGGGTCATCGGTAGGAGAACATGTCCTAAAGATGATCGGCTATATAGAAGAGCTCGCAGACCTTGGGACGACTTTGGATAATGAGCTCTATACAGACCTTATTCTCCAGTCCCTTCCTTCCACCTACGCCCAGTTTATCCTGAACTTCAACATTCAAAGAAAAGAAGTTGAACTTCCGGAACTCCTGAACATGTTAAGGAGTGCAGAGGGCACCTTGCATAAGGCAAGGGAAACACCCGCTATGTTTGTTGGCGGTGCATCTTCTTCCGGGTCCAAGGCTAGGGCCAAAGGAAGAAAGAAGAAGGCCGCACCCAGACCTAGAGGAGGTGTAAGTAAGGTGGGAGGGAAGGGAAAGAAAAAGTTTGCGGTACCGGTAGTTGGCGAGGATGAGTGCTTCCGTTGTCACAGGAAAGGGCACTGGAAGAAGGATTGCAAGGCGTGGAACGCCAAGAACCAGGAACCGAAGCAAGCTGTGGCTTCGACTTCAGGTGTTTTTGTAATTGAGAATTGTCTGTCGATCAACTCTACTTCCTGGGTATTGGATACCGGATCAGGATCTCATATTTGCAATTCATTGCAGGCACTGAGAAACCGTAGAGTGCTGAAGGAAAGTGATACGACCCTAAAGGTTGCTAACGGAGCTAGCGTGGGAGCTGCGTCCGTCGGAGATTATCACCTAGGATTGACGAGTGGACACATTTTGGTTTTACATAACTGTTTTTTTGTACCAAGCTTAACGTGTAATATCATATCAGTTTCCTTGTTATCAAATAAATGTTATGATTTCACGTTTGTAAGAGATGTTGTCAACATCCACCTTAATCATGGTTTGATTGGGTCCGGTACACTAAATAACGGTATATATGTTTTAAACCAACTCCAAATTTTCAATGTCCAGAACACACTAAAAAGAAAGTCTCCAGATTTAAATAAAGCTTTCTTATGGCATTGTAGACTGGGTCACATCAATGAGAGAAGGTTGACTAAGTTGCATAGAGAAGGATATTTGGACTCGTTCGAATATCAAACTTATGACACTTGTCAATTTTGTCTCAAAGGAAAGATGACAAAGACTCCATTCACTGGACAAGGAGTAAGAGCGAGCGAGCTCTTAGGACTCATACACAGCGATGTATGTGGTCCAATGTCTACACATGCAAGAGGTGGTTTTTCCTATTTCATTACTTTCACGGATGATTACTCAAGATACGGATTCATTTATCTGATGAAACATAAATCCGAGGCTTTTGAGAAATTCCAAGAGTATAAGAATGAAGTAGAAAACCAAACTGGCAAAAGTATCTGTAGGGTTGCAATGCACGCGTACAAGGGTCTACGAGGCATCAACCATGCTCGATTAAAAATTTAGCCGTGCCGAACAACCCGAATACGGATCTTTAAACTAGAGATTAGGCGAAAACTAACATGTTAACATCTTTAACACTAAGTGAGAGCGATTACAACCTTTGTAGATCCGGTCCTTCACTTCATATGCTCCGTGTTGTGGTCCCTTCGCTGCGATCATCGGGTTCCGGACTCTCGATAGGTTCCACGAAGAGAAAGATGCAACCTTTGCTTCTGATCTTCGATACTAAGATGATCTACCTTGAAGTTTCGTTAACACAAGCTAACACTCATGAAATGATGTGAACACCCTCATCTAAATGGCAAGGGAAGATGAGGATGATGAAGTAGGATTTTTGCTCTCTTTATTTATCTTTTTCTCACATATTTTCATCACAAAATATCAAAGTAAGAAAGCTTTTTGAGCAAGGAAGAAGAAGGAAAAAGATGAACAATATCATTTGTGATGAATAATAAAATGTTATCATAATCATTTATGCAACCATGGTTGTAGTAACCAATGTAGAGAGTTTACTAGGGTTAGGGTTTGGGTTGGGTTAAAGGGTGAGTCAGATATCTATCATAATATCTTAACAAATGACAAAAGAAAAGCTTCTAGAATCAACTAGAAGGTTTAACCCTAATCCAAACCCTAATCTTGTTTAAACTCCTCTAAACATGTTGCATTAATAATTATAATATGTTACAATATTATATATCACATATACAATATTTATTGTAACAAAATAAAATAATACAATTAACATATATCGCATATATATCAATGTATTACCCGAGTGAGAAAAAGAATCTTTTAGTGAGCTAATATTAGTTAATTTCATTTAATATATCATATATATATTATTATACATTAAATTATCGAATCAACACTTGATCCGACAATCTGGCTATATCGCATATAACCGACTAATATTTATCCGTACCGATTCATCGAATCAACACTTGATCCGATGACCCGGCTGATATCAAATATCGCGAGAATATAATACGGTATCTCATATCGTATTATCCTCGGTCCCGCACATATCACATATGTGCCCCTACTCCGTTTTGCCTGAGCCAAGAAATCTCTGTGTAGGACTCTAAAGAATCGTCAATACGCCAGCAGTAGGTGATGATCATATCAAACACCCACAAGCTGCAAGCGGTCATCTAAACGTAACAGCCACCCGGGTATTGAGCGCTCAGAAGATCAACAAGCAAGCCTGCACATTCTCCTGTGAATCCAAACAGTAACACTCCCGTACAGTCCGGTCTCGTCGTCTGATATGTCGCATATCTCGCCTAGGGGTGGTAAACGTCAGACCCCAGTAGCTCGATAAGTCGTGTCGATATGAGGTCTATAACAGTTCGAGAAACTACTGATAACACTTACCAGTAAATCTCAGCAACCCTGGCCAGGGATTTCCGGTTATAGCCAATCGAACACAGCACAACATCAACTCCCTATACCGGGAGAGACGAATGATTCGGGACTGTACCCAAAAGCCACCTTTTTGCACGCCCTCTTGGACGTGGTATGATGGAAATCAAAGCACAGTGGGAATCACACAAGACTCTATGACGATCTCGGGTCAACAGACTACTCTGTACCAGTGTCACCGGAGAACTGCCATCTGACGTGTGGTATAATACCATCTGGGAGTTCTCGGCGAGTCCGTCCAGTGTACCCAGACTCCACTAAGCACCCGTACACCATCCTTGATGTCACACACCGATGGATATGGGATCATCCATCGCCCATCATATGGGTCAAGATGCGTATACGCTAGTCTACTCTGGTGTATCGATGCCCTGTCTCGATACACCCTCGACTAGGAACAGTTATAGGATGTACTCATCGACTACCGTGGCCCCACTAGTATGATCTCATCATAGTCCGAGTAGTCGAGTACATATCCTAAGGGCTTTATCAACATGTAACATAGAGACAATCTGAGTACATGTTAAGATAAAGTACAACCAGATAGCATACTATTATGTCGAGCAAGAAAGTCCTCCCTATATATGTCCTAGCATCCACTACAATATACATCGTATGTACAGTAATGGCCTCTAGGGCATACATATAACTAACAATCTCCCACTTGCACTACGGCCATCTGTTATGGTATCGCATACCCAACAATTAGCTGCGGTTGAAGTATCCCATACTCAACCATCCCATAAAAGTCTCTACTGGGAAAAAGGCTTTTGTGAGTGGATCCGCGCTGTCGTCCTCCGTGTCTACTCTCCTAACCTCGATCTCCCTGGAGATCAACCATCTCCATGATCAGGTGATACTGCCTAAGAATCATATCTGGATTTCTGATGGGACGGTAGTTCCTTGGCAAAAGCCACAACTCCATTGACACACAATGGCAGGAACGAAGTTCATCTTATGAACTTATATATATCCAGACTGCCTCTTTGGTAGCATCCTTGGTAAGGATGTATCTTGCCTTTAAACTTCTATTAAGTCACGGTATCTAGCTTGGAACTCTTCCAACAAACCGTCCCTCCACGGAGGGTATAGACAATGCCTGCGACTGACATTCAGTCGTCCTTCTCAGCCTGGAACCTTTCCAGTGATTCTCCCCAGGATCGATTGATACCATCTCACTACAACAAGTGAGTGTCCTAACATCCAATTAGATCTATGTCATAGATCCAAAACCCATGATTTAGGAGGTATCACTTTGATCCTATATGGAGAATCCTTGTGATAAGCGGAGATTGACCGAGCGTAGCATAGGAAACTCCTTCCCTATCAAGAGTATGTCATCCACGTACTCTACGAGGATCACCACCATACTCTCTACTATCTTTTTGTATATACAAGATTCATCTACCATTTTGATGAAGTCAAACTCTTTGACTACCACATCAAAACAGATGTTCCAACTCCGCGATGCCTGTTTTATTATATAAAACATCTTTCACACGTTTCCGCTGCTCCCACTGTCTACGAAGTCCTCTGGCTGTGTACTTATAGACACTCTTTTCTAAAACATCATTTAGAAAAGCAGTCATGACACCCAACCACCAGATGTCGTAGTCATGGTATGTAGCCGTGGCAAGTAGGATCTGGATGGACTTAAGCATAGCTTTGAAAGTCTCAACTTTTCCATGTACACCAAGTAATCTTCTCAAGATATACTTGCTCCTGATGGGGATTTAACCCTTCAGATAAAGCAACCAAAGTCCATACTTTGTTGGTGTATAAGGATTCCATCTCAGATCGATAAGCATCCAGCCATTCTTACAGAGTCCCACTCCTGATGGCCAGCTCGAAACTAGTTGGGTCATCATCTCATGATGCAATCCTCGCTCCCACTGTCATAGAGAAACCGAAGTATCTCTCTGGTGGGTGAGGAATCCTACTAGATCGGCGGAGAGGCTGAGGTACGTTGGAAACTATTGAATCCTTTGGTTCTACCAAATCATCAGCTGCATTTTGTATAGCTGGAACATTTCCAGTTCTACATAACAGACCTTGCCTCGAGCTTGTCCGGATTTTGCTTTTAGACATAGCCCGGAAAACCCCAAATCTTAACAAGCTTAAGATATGGGCTCTTCCCTTTCCATATCACATATGAAGTGGTAGGCAACTGATTTGATTTGAACCCTATTCAATAGGTATGCAGCTTCTCAAGTGCATAACTCCCAAAAGGAAATAGGCAACTCAGTAGTACTCATCATAGAGCACACCATATCACATAGGGTGCTATTGCTCCGTCCCGATATACCATCGTGCTATGGTGTATACGGAGGAGTAATGCTGAGAGAGAATCTCATTCTCCTTTAGAATAGTCCAGGAATCCCGTGCTCAAGTATTCTCCTCCTTGATCTCATCAAAGGACATAATACTTATACCCGTATTTTGGTTCTCTACTTCTAACTTATATTCTGTGAATATCTCAAAAGGTTCAGACTTATGTTTCAGCAGGAACATATGTCTGAATCTTGAGAGATCATCAGAGAATGTAATGAAGTACAAAGAACCAGTCTTGGCATGTGTAGACAGGGGACCTTCATACATCAGCATGTATCAATCCCAAAAGTTCACTAACTCTTTCTCTGTTTCCAACAAACAGAGCTGTGGTCATCTTATCTTTGTGACATGACAGGCAAGTTTCACAAGATGTAAATTCAAAATAATTTGAATATGCATCTATATGTAACTTCAGCCAGTCGGGTCGCATTGATATGACCTAGTCTACAATACCTCAAGAAGGATTCATTCATTTCTGAACTCTTCCTCTTGTGTGTGTTCCGTATACTAAGAACTGTAGTTTGATTTAGAACGTCAATTCTTTTAGATAACGTGCCTGAACTGATCAACTCTTGATATAGGAAATGTTCAAAACATTATCCAACAATACAAAATTATATCCTTTCTTTACTAATAAAGAGACAGATATGATTTTGTATATCAGGTTCGGTATCTAATAACATTTGTTCAGAATCAATGTATTCTGGTAATACAGGGTGATAGTGACCAACAGAATTGGCTGCAACACTTGCGCCGTTTTCTGTCTCATGAAACTTATCACCCGTTCTCAGTTCTCTACCTATCTGTAGCCCATGTAACAGATTACATATACTGGATCCTAATCCGGTATCACATACCCAGGACGTAAAGGATACTGAGAAACAGTTCTGTGTAATGAACACACCCGAAGATGATGCATCAACATGTACTTTCTTCGTTTGGGCGGCACGGGAATTCTGGTAATCCCCAATTTCCTTCTCTGTCCTATAACAATTATAAGTTGGAGCGGGACCAACGTTCCCCAGCTCAGTATAACAAGCGGGTTCGGTCAATATATCCGTTTTATTATCTTGATTAAGGCGTGATATGGTCGCTATCTGGAGAGAGAGAAAAGAAAACACTCAGCGTATGCTCTTGCAAGATTAGATTGGTTATCTAATATATCTAATCAGGATGTCTCCCACTGTTTTAGTCAAATCTTCCTTCAAACCCTAAAAGGAAAGACTAGCCGGGATTTATTATACGCTACAAGTTTGCCAATCTTTCAGCCAGGCCAGTGTCGGTACTTTGAGGGAGGTCCCCCGTGCTTTCGCACGAACCTAATTAAAGTAAACATCGTTTTCCCAGCGGCGTAACCCCGTTAACACCTTTCTAGACACCTACTTGATCGGCTAATTGTAATGTGTAAAACTCTCCCAGGAGTAACTCTTACTCGCAGCGGGTATCGGGATCCAACTATCTCATAGAAGGTATGCAATCTCATTGCAAATTTCAACACTTGAAATTCCCAATAATATTTTGCCCCAAGCGATCTATGACCTTGACAAGGTCAACAAACCATAGACCGCAAGTCAAGTTCAACCCGTCATTTCCTGATTGAATTAAACCCACCCGCACGACCCTTGACAAGGTCAACAAAGTCGCACGACTACCCTAATCCAATCGCATCATATGCTTATACAGATAAGCAGTAATCAGCTACCGCACACTACGCTTTGACAAGGTCAACAAACGCAGCACGAATACTAACTATTACTTATCTGAAATGACGGAGGGCTACGACGGGTTTTTCAGAAAACCCTTTGCGTAATGAACTTGATATCGTCGTAGAATCGAGTGATTTTTAAATGGAGTGTTTTTGAGGCTTTTCTAGTTTTGCTAAAGGGGTCACTCCCGGTGAAGGGATCGTCGGCCCTTTCCTCATCGAATAAGGTGCAGGATATTTCACAAATATCACTATGCATAGCAAGAACTATAGAAGCAATCAAAAGACAAACTGAGTTTGTAGCATCTGCCAGTTATTGCTAAAGGAGTCACTCCCGGTGAAGGGATCTCGGTCCTTTCCTTATCGAATAAGGTGCTGGATGTTCTACAAGGAACACCGCTATGCAAAGCAAGAACTAGAGCTACCAGTTTTTATAAACAAGTTTCTACAACATCTTAGGTTTGTTTTATTTCATTAATCTCATTACTGAAGTCCCATTTTATTATGCTTCACAAGCATCTCTTTTGAAACGAAATCTGCAATATAACATATATCTCATATATATAATATAAACATTCGTCTCAGGCAGTAATATGATCTCATCACAGAACATTGCAGCAGAAGAAACATATATGAAATATTGGATATACTAGGACGTCCGTGTTTTTAATACGAGCCTGTATAAAACACGGATTCCACGGTCGCGATGAATAGCCAAACCCACATCCCTAGACCCCTACGAGAGCGGCAAGCAACACTGCCAATTCTAGGGTTAGGAGACCAGGTCTCGACTCCTCGAGATGGTCTCCCACTGGACCCTAGAACCCGGTTACTTGTGCTCCCCGCCTTGGGTCTACCTAATGCGGAAAAGTAAATAATATACAACGGTGACATCTTCCGCTACCTGGAAGTGCCCCAACAAAAGAATATTACATACAAATGAATTTTACATGAATGAAAAAGAAAAAACACTCATCTCACATAAAACCCCGGGCTATTCAAAACGCGACGATCCAATATAACATATCACAGCAACACATAATATCTCATATCATCAACGTAAGCAAGTATGCGTATCCCGATTATCGTTGATGTATAGCAACGAAGCCGGCGATACACCACATACTACGCTTACGGTCACAGAAAAGAAAGTGTAAAACTACAACAGTTGGAATCCGCAATCTCTTGAGACATCGCATGCCTAACCAAATGAATTTCTTAGACATCGCATGCCAAACAATTATAAACCCCGCATTTTAGTCTCATTATCGAAAACTCTTTTCAATATCAAGTCAGGCAATTCAACAAGATTCCCGACGTCCTGATCGAATGCTCATCGCAAACTTTAGTAGACGGCCGCACCCCAGATGCCGTCGACGAAGTGCACTAAGGCGGAACACCACTTCCGCGAGCACCCGAACGGATGCTTTCGGTGACTGGGTTCTCCTACAGTCACTTGGTCGGGGCTATGGGGCGTGGCTGTCTATTAAGTTTATCCGGCGAGTATCCGCGTACGCTACGTGATTGTGACGGACTTTTGATCACATCAAAATTCCGTGGCAACCGATCATTTGAGACTAAACTGCTGTGTTTATAATATTCAAATTAGTTATCTCATAACTACCTGTGGATTCCAAATATTGTATCACATTCCAGATAAATAGATAAAGTTAAACTTTCCGATCGAATCATCAAACACCCAAGATTTCCCCAATAAATCTCAACACTTGAAATCAGTTTAAAAACATCCATCACATGCCACAGTACCAATGGTCCAGCCGTAGAAGGGTTAAGCCAACGCCTCACATGTGGCACGCCGTACTGCCCCAAACCCTAAGGTTCAAAAGGCAGTTCAAGACGGTCACAAAATCGAGTTAAGGTTTGTTGTCTTCTAGAGGGTCCACCGAGTTACTTGCACGACTTAGAACATTCTTAAACACGAGAAAAAATCCAACTTTAGAAAAATTTTCCGACAGGGGAAAAAGTGAGTTATTGATATCCGTTCGAACTTTTTAACAGTTTCTAAAAGTTATCCGGACAAAACACAAAGACGCAGTTAAAGTTCTCGATCGAATCATCGAATCCCCAATACAACCCAGAAAATTCAACAGTTGAATAAATATTAAAAATTCCCAGAAAATCCAGAAGCTGAAGTGACAAATTACTGTGCAAAAATGGAGGGATGACGTCATCATTAGGCCGCGGAACCGCCGCATAAGGCATGCTTATGCCGCGGTTCCGCCGCGCTTTAGATGATTTAGCCCCTCGAATTTCACAGTAATTCAACTAAGACCCTGCTGAATTTTTTAGCAATTTTTAATCTGGAAAAAACCCAGTTTTTGAAAAAAGTCCAGAGAGCATTTTGGAAATGGGATTTCGGTTCGATCGGACTTCAAACTTCGTCTAGACTTCGCCTAAAGCTCTAGCTTGGCTCTGATACCACTGTAGGGTTGCAATGCACGTGGAAAAGGGTCTACGAGGCATCAACCATGCCCGATTAAAATTTTAGCCGTGCCGAACAACCCGAATACGGATCTTTAAACAAGAGATTAGGCGAAAACTAACATGTTAACATCTTTAACACAAATGAGAGGGATTACAACCTTTGTAGATCCGGTCCTTCACTTCATATGCTCCGTGTTGTGGTCCCTTCGCTGCGATCATCGGGTTCCGGACTCTCGAGAGGTTCCACGAAGAGAAAGATGCAACCTTTGCTTCCGATCTTCGATACTAAGATGATCTACCTTGAAGTTTCGTTAACACAAGCTAACACTCATGAAATGATGTGAACACCCTCATCTAAATGGCAAGGGAAGATGAGGATGATGAAGTAGGATTTTTGCTCTCTTTATTTATCTTTTTCTCACATATTTTCATCACAAAATATCAAAGCAAGAAAGCTTTTTGAGCAAGGAAGAAGAAGGAAAAAGATGAACAATATCATTTGTGATGAATAATAAAATGTTATCATAATCATTTATGCAACCATGGTTGTAGTAACCAATGTAGAGAGTTTACTAGGGTTAGAGTTTGGGTTGGGTTAAAGGGTGAGTCATAAAAGATATCTATCATAATATCTTAACAAATGACAAAAGAAAAGCTTCTAGAATCAACTAGAAGGTTTAACCCTAATCCAAACCCTAATCATGTTTAAACTCCTCTAAACATGTTGCATTAATAATTATAATATTTTACAATATTATATATCACATATACAATATTTATTGTAACAAAATAAAATAATACAATTAACGTATATCGCATATATATCAATGTATTACCCGAGTGAGAAAAAGAATCTTTTAGTGAGCTAATATTAGTTAATGCCATTTAATATATCATATATATATTATTATACTTTAAATTATCGAATCAACACTTGATCCGACAATCCGGCTATATCGCATATAACCGACTAATATTTATCCGTACTGATTCATCGAATCAACACTTGATCCGATGACCCGGCTGATATCAAATATCGCGAGAATATAATACGGTATCTCATATCATATTATCCTCGGTCCCGCACATATCACATATGTGCCCCTACTCCGTTTCGCCTGAGCCAAGAAACCTCTGTGTAGGACTCTAAAGAATCGTCAATACGCGGGCAGTAGGTGATGATCATATCAAACACCCACAAGCTGCAAGCGGTCAGCTAAACGTAACAGCCACCCGGGTATTGAGCGCTCAGAAGATCAACAAGCAAGCCTGCACATTCTCCTGTGAATCCAAACAGTAACACTCCCATACAGTCCGGTTTCGTCGTCTGATATGTCGCATATCTCGCCAAGGGGTGGTAAACGTCAGACCCAGTAGCTCGATAAGTCGTGTCGATATGAGGTCTATAACAGTTCGAGAAACTACTGATAACACTTACCAGTAAATCTCAGCAACCCTGGCCAGGGATTTCCGGTTATAGCCAATCGAACACAGCACAACATCAACTCCCTATACCGGGAGAGACGAATCCCCTCCTATCGCTCATTGCCTCCATGTGATTCGGGACTGTACCCAAAAGCCACCTTTTTGCACGCCCTCTTGGACGTGGTATGATGGAAATCAAAGCACAGTGGGAATCACACAAGAATCTATGACGATCTCGGGTCAACAGACTACTCTGTACCAGTGTCACCGGAGAACTGCCATCTGACGTGTGGTATAATACCATCTGGGAGTTCTCGGCGAGTCCGTCCAGTGTACCCAGTCTCCACTGAGCACCCGTACACCATCCTTGATGTCACACACCGATGGATATGGGATCATCCATCGCCCATCATATGGGTCAAGATGCGTATACGCTAGTCTACTCTGGTGTATCGATGCCCTGTCTCTATACACCCTCGACTAGGAACAGTTATAGGATGTACTCATCGACTACCGTGGCCCCACTTGCATGATCTCATCATAGTCCCAGTAATCGAGTACATATCCTAAGGGCTTTATTAACATGTAACATAGAGACAATCTGAGTACATGTTAAGATAAAGTACAACCAGATAGCGTACTATCATGTCGAGCAAGAAATTCCTCCCTATATATATCCTAGCATCCACTACAATATACATCGTATGTACAGTAATGGTCTCTAGGGCATACATATAACTAACAGTATCAAGACACTTAGATCTGATCGAGGTGGTGAATACTTGAGTGCCGAGTTCCTAGGTTACCTAAAAGAGAAAGGAATTCTCTCTCAGCTTACTTCTCCATACACTCCACAGCATAACGGTGTATCGGAGAGACGGAATCGAACCCTATTGGATATGGTACGATCCATGATGAGTAATGCTGAGTTACCGCGATCTTTCTGGGGTTATGCGCTAGAATCAGCAGCATATCTTCTGAACAGGGCTCCTACCAAGACTGTGCCTACCACTCCATATCAGATGTGGACTGGGAAGAAACCCCATCTTCAGCATATGAAGATTTGGGGATGTCCAGCTTTTGTTAAAAAGCAGCATGTGGACAAGCTCGAGGCACGATCAGTAAAATGTAAGTTTGTGGGATATCCAAAGAACTCCAAGGGATATTATTTCTATTACGCAGAGGAACAAAAGGTTTTTGTTTCTCGTAATGCCCATTTTCTGGAAAAGCAGTTTTTAGAAAAGGAAATAAGTGGGAGCGAAATAGAACTGGAAGAAATTCCAGAACCACAAGTTGCTACTGAAAGTTTGGTAGAACCGGAAGTTCAAGAAGAACAGGACATTCCCGCACCCCTCCGCAGGAGTAGTAGGCCGTCTCATCCGCCTGAAAGATACTACGGTTTTCTCATAGATGGGGATAGAGAGGATTGCATCATAGATGATGATGAACCTACTGACTTCCAGCAGGCCATCCAGAGCGGCGACTCGGTACGATGGCTAGATGCAATGCGGACCGAAATGGAGTCCATGTACACCAACAAAGTATGGACTTTGGACTTTGCTCCAGATGGGGTAAAACCCATAGGATGCAAATGGATCTTCAAGAAAAAGATTGGTGTAGATGGACAGGTGGAAACCTATAAGGCTAGACTTGTTGCAAAGGGTTTTCGTCAAAGACCTGGTTTGGACTATGACGAAACTTTTTCTCCAGTGGCTATGCTCAAATCCATTCGGGTCATTCTTGCTGTTGCTGCCTTCCATGATTATGAAATCTGGCAGATGGACATAAAGACGGCTTTTCTGAATGGAAATTTAGAAGAGTGCGTTTATATGGATCAGCCAGAGGGTTTCAATCAGAGTGGGAGCAGCGGGAAAGTATGCAAGCTGCTTAAGTCCATTTATGGACTAAAGCAGGCATCGCGGAGTTGGAACATCTGTTTTCATGAGACAGTCAAAGAATATGACTTTATCAAAAATCCAGATGAACCGTGCATATATAGTAAAGTTGTAGCCAGAAGTGTCGTATTCCTCGTCTTGTACGTGGATGATATTCTATTGATAGGAAATGACATTCCTATGCTACAATCTGTCAAAGTATTCTTGTCACACAGGTTCTCCATGAAAGACCTGGGTGATGCCTCTTACATTCTGAGGATCCGGATCTATCGTGATAGATCCAAGAGGATGTTGGGACTTTTGCAGTCCAGGTATATCGACACTGTACTGAAAAGATTCAGTATGGAAGATTCTAAGCACGGTGATCTACCGGCTTGTCACGGAATCACCCTCTCCAAAGAGATGTCTCCCAAGACTGATTTGGAAAGGGAACGCATGTCTATTATACCCTACGCTTCTGCAGTAGGCTCTATAATGTATGCGATGTTGTGCACCAGACCAGATGTAGCTTACGCACTGAGCGTGGTAAGCCGGTATCAGTCAGACCCAGGGGAGAAGAACTGGATAGCAGTAAAGAACATTCTCAAGTACCTGAGAAGGACTAAGGAGATGTTCTTGGTTTACGGCGGAAAAGACCTCAGGTTGGAGGCCTTTGCTGATTCCGGCTTCCAGAGTGATAAGGACAATTCCAAGTCCATGTCGGGTTATGTCTTTACCCTCAATGGAAGGGCGGTGTGCTGGAAGAGTTCCAAGCAGGACACCGTTGCTGACTCAACGATGGAAGCGGAGTATATAGCAGCTTGCGATGCCGCAAAAGAAGCAGTCTGGATGAAGAAGTTCCTAACAGAACTTCAGGTGGTTCCTACCATAGTTGATCCAATACCTCTGTATTGCGACAACAACGGAGCTATAGCTTTAGCGAAGGAACCAAGGTCCCATCAGAAGTCCAGACACATCTTAAGGCGGTATCACCTGATCAGGGAGATCATTGATCGTCAGGAGATCGAGGTTCGGAGAGTTGCTTCTGAAGAGAACATTGCTGATCCATTCACAAAGGCCCTACCTCAGATTCAGTTCGAGAGGCTACTCGAGATCATCGGTCTTCGATATAACAGTACATGGCCCTAGTGCAAGTGGGAGATTGTTAGTGTATATGCCCTAGGGGCCATTATTGTATCATACTAGTTTGTATATTACTTAATGGAAGCTTGGGATATTCACATGTATATAACAGTCTTGCTAAACATGGTAGTATGCTACTTGGTTTTTCTATCTTAATATGTGAGTATACGTATTGATAGAGCTCTTAGGATCTTGCTTGACTACCGGCGTTGTGATGGCAATCACACTAGTGGGGGCTGGGTAGTCTACAAGCACATCCTTATTCAGGTCCCTAGTCGTTGGATTATCGAGACAGGGCATCGATACTCCGGAGTAGACTAGTGTGTACGATTCTCATCCCAGTTGGGGAGATAGTCTGTCCCACAGCCGTCAGTACGTCGTACTGGAGATAGTATACAGGTGCTCGTTAGGTTACGGGTACACCGGACAGGACTCACAGGGAACTGTTGGTTGGTTTTATACCAGTCGTCAGTGAACAGTTCCCAGGTGACATGAGTACAGCAGAGTCCGCAGACTTGACACTGCTACTTCACCTCGAGTGTGTCCCACTGTTCTTAGATTGCTACCCTACCACGGCTCAAAGGAGTCGTGCAAACAGGTAGCAGTTGGGTGCAGTCCCGAGCACTTGGAGGCAGTGGTGGTTAGACAGGATTCGTCTCTCCCGGTATTGGGGGTTGATATCGCGCTGTGTCAGAGAGCCATTACGCACAGTCCCTGGCCAGGGCAAGCGAGATTTGCTGGTAGGTTCCAGTAGTTTCTCAGGGTGTAATGGGCTTCCCTTCGACACGACTTATACCGCTATTAGGGGACTGACGCTTGCCGCCCCCCTAGGCCCGATATGCGATAGTCTTAGACGAACGGACCGGACTGTATGGAGATTGTCACATCAGACTCAGTAGGAGTTCGGATGGGTTTCCTCATCGGCCTTCTTATCGACATCTACCTGGGGACCGTTACGTACAGCTAGTGCCGCTTGCGGTCTGTGGTTAAACCCACTGCCAGCGTAGTAGTCGAGTCTCTAGAGTCCCACACAGAGAGTTTCCCTACTCCGGGCGAAACGATATAGAGGTCGTATGGTTTTACGACAAGGGTTCGGATGCATACGTGTGTTTACACATATACGACTTTCGGACAGTTTTTACCAGTCGGCTTTGGTTTAAGCCTGTTACTGGTATCCGGTTATTGGATTTATACAGTCTAAAGTTTTTCCGTATTTTTGCAGAAAGGAGGGGCGTTCTCGTAATTGCGCGAGAAGCTTCTAGAAGGTTGTGACTAAGGAGGTTTAGGTGGCATATACAATGAATGTGATTAGTGAGTCATATGGATGATTCATACATGTCATTATCCATGGAGATGAATCATCACTAGATATTATCAAGCATGGTTGTTAAATTGATTTATTTTCTTTTCTTGATAAAAAGAAATGCTTGCTATATATTATCATAACTCACTATTCTCATTTTATTATTATGTTCATCTTCTCTCTCCTCAAGCTCTCCCTCTTCAAACCCTAATCCTCCCCTCTCATGTGTTGAGTACAAGGATTAGTTAGACTAACTAAACCATAACCCTCACTCTATATCACCTAGCTTCTTTGATTAGCACTTAAAGAAGGTTAGTTGCCTCAAGTTTAGAGGCTAAGCATGGAGTAAAGCTCTCGGGTGGATCGTCTACTACTTCGAGAAGGCCAAGGAGGAGGTGGAGTTCGCAAAGACGAAGGACACGATTCGTTAGGTATAATCCCTAAACATAGTAGTATAGAACTTCTATGTTTCATGTTAGTTATCGTTTAGCTTCGATTCATGCGGTTAGTCGATGTTTAAGTAAAGAACAAGATCGTTTTTTAAATTTCCGCCTCCCCGCAAGTCGTGGGGTGTTGTACATCGACTTACAGAACACACTGAGATATTACTGGAATACCTTCCAGTAAATCTCGATTACCCTGGCCAGGGATTTCGTGTAATGGCTCTCCTAAACACAGCGCGATCTCACCCCCAATACCGGGAGAGACGAATCCCCGATGATCTGCTCACTGCCTCCATGTGGCTCGGGACTGTACCCAAAATATACCTGTTTGCATGACTCCTTTGACCCGTGGTAGGGTATAAATCAAAGCACAATGGGAACTCACACGAGACAAATGACGACCTCAGGTCGATGAACTAACCTGTACACATGTCACCAGGGAACTGCTATCTGACGATATGTATAATACCAACTAGCATGTTCCCGGCGAGTCCTGTCCGGTGTACTCACAACCTAATGAGCACCTGTATACATCTTAGGTGAACCAACTAACACAAATGGATTGTGAGACCGGCCACCGCCCCTCGTCGGGGTCTCGAATGTATACACTAGTCTACTCTTGAGTATCGATGCCCTGTCTCAAAACTCCCATGACTAGGGATACTTTTAAGGATGTGCTTATAGACCCCATCTCCCACATATATGATTGTCATCATACCGCTGGTTGTCAAGCAAGAATCCTATAGGCTCTATCAACATCTACATGATGATAAAGACAAACCAGATAGCATACTATCATCTCGAGTAAAACTGTTTTATCGGTATAGGTCCTCCTTCAATCATTGCAATCACGTACCTGCGATCCAATAATTGACTTAGAGGGCACTATATCCAACATGGCACAATGGGGGTGAGTTGCCAACTCGTGAATAGAAAATATCTACAAGCAGAGATTGAATGTATGACCCATCCTAGGTCAATACAATCAGATATAAATAAACCTCAATATGAATAAGTCTGCAGCATGCTAAACTGGCAATGTAATCTCTATACATGAGTGTAGTGCCAAGTGCGCGGGCCAGTGCCTCAGGTAATAGCATATCATAAATGTGAGGTGTGATCAATGTAATCAAATCTGCATGTACGTGGATCCCATCCACTCGTCACCCAATGACAATAACCATCATGCACGTAAATATCATCAGCATATGCATGGAAATATGAGGATATAAACCACCTGTGTCCCTCGCGACACGTCAAATCATGGAACCGGAGTGTCCACCATCGACACTCGAAAACATCATGAAAACTGTGCCCAGCATCGGCACGTAAATCCTCATATAACGGGCTCCGTCAGTCTGGACCAGCCCACGGGCTCCGTCTGCGGAATCGGCCCTCGGCCCCAGCAGTACGCCCTTATCCATCTATCGACTCTGGTCAGTATCCTCCGGATAACCGCCAGGTCCAACCAATCACCGGTAGGTCGTAGTCCCTCTGCCAGGCTCACCGTCTACTACACAGCGAAACCATTCTCGCCACGTGGTACCATACCGGGTCCTCCATGTACCCGCAATCGGCCTCATCCGCCTCCTCGAATCGGGTTTCACATGTCGCTCTCAGCACCGAGAAAACACATGGTGGACGCACTGAAATATCATATCAAGGGTAGCCGGGTTTTTAAAACAATTACATATTCTTATTTGAAATCCCCGCGGTTCCCAAATCCAGAAATATCATGGAAACAACATATCTCAATGCACATAATCTGAAAGCTTAATGTATGCGACATGTAAAAGAAATGTAAGCATATCATTATGTCATGCAAGAATCATATACTGAATGCAACAGTACTACAGTGTAGTGACATGGCAATTATCGATGATGAAGTGTGTGAGCCGGTAAACAAGTGTACGTGGGACATACGCATCATCGATAATGGTGCTGGCGTCCGAGCAGCATGACTGTAATATATCAACAACACAAGCGATGCAATGCAAATAGCAGGAATATGCGGAATCGAATAATCAACGCAACAGTAAAGAATATACCTCAATAAATATATCATGCAGCATTGACATTTGAAATAAGACGAATCGGGGTTTTTAATAAAATAAGTTTTACGGTGTTTTAAGAAACGATGCTTCGTTTGAAAATACCCGTAGAATCCCTTTTGCCTATCTTTAAAATATTCCCGATTCGTTAGTTTTTGAAATAGGTATGACTCGGGTCTAGTCTAATGTCTACTAAGTAATCTAAACAGGAGGGGTATGAAACCACCTATATCTAGGTCGATATATATATAATAGTCGGTGATCCCACCTCAATAGTATCACAAACGATATAACATCCTAGAGTCATCAGCGCGGATCTATCATCAATATAGGCTCGTACGGTAAATCGTCGTAGAGCATCCCAATAGCTGGGTACGGGCCAATATCACATTATCTCATCACATATCAGGTATCACTACCATCATATCACATGATCTAGTATACAGATCTAAGTCTAGTACAATCGATACCATCTATATAAATACGTGTGTAAACACACGTCCCAAAGCTCGCCAAAGCATTTCCGTCGTATCTCCCATACGAATCCTGTCATATCGCCGATCTCACGGCCTCAAATCGAATCTCATCGACTCAACTCACATCCCAAGTACTATCCTCATAATCTAGTATATGTACACATAGTCACATACCCATGTCAACACATACAATTATATATATAATCCCATATACACATGCGAAAGAAAGTATGTAGGCAAGTGTGTGCGTGCGTGTATGGGTGCAACCCCTACTCTAGGGTTTCGCACTACACTAAATCAATCCATCCTATCATCAATAATCTCAAAGAACATGTAATAAATATATGTGTATATACGTATTCGTATACATCACCACGGACTGCGGGGGTGCTATACTCCACCCACCCGACTTCCCTCGTAGATATAATCTACTCACCTTGCGTCTTTATCTGTCGACGTCACGACGCTTTTTCTTGTCGTCCCGAAGTCTTCAATGGGTGCCTACACATTAACGTATCAAAACCAATTCAAAACTAAAATGGGATACGAAACCCCAAAACGATACGCTATGGTCTATAGGTTAGAACATATGGACAACGCCTTCCAAAACCATCAACAACCCTCGATATCGTCGTATAAACGCCAAGTAGTCGAGGTAAAACACCATACGCAAATTCAGAATTAGAAATACGGAATACGGAAACATGAATCCAAAACAACAACTAAGGAAATAGGCTCCATATTTCACCCTAGGTCAAATTAGACAAATCTACACATGCCAGGGGTCTAATCTATACATGTAGGAGCTACAGAACCATAACTAGGCAAAATGGTGGGGTCCAGGCCGCAATTTGCGGCCAAACAGGATAAATCTACGGCCTGAAGAAGGAGTTGGGGTCTGGGGTTTTGTGTGGTGGTTCCTGGGTTCCTACACATCTCACTGCCCAATCAATTTTATTTTAGGACGTCTCGGGTGATAGCAGATTCCTAAATACAATCCCAGAATTGCAGCTTTTCCCGATATCATCTTATAAATCCGTATTCTGGGTTAAAGATTCAGGTTAGGGTCCAATATTATATCACACCAAGGTTCTAAGGTCACATCAAGTCTTAGTTTCACTTCACAACTCAATTTTTTCCTCAAACCTTAACTTGGTTTTCCTTAAGTCCACCAAAACACATAATATCGGTTCTAAGCTAAACATGGGGTATAAGAAATGCTAAAACTAAACTAATGATTCAGTAATTACCTCATTTGGCAACTCAAGAATTTTCTTGAGTTGCCCCAAGTGGCCAAAATCCTCGCTTTCTTGGTCTAATGTGTAGATCCTGATCTTGTGCACACTTTTAATGAAATGAGGGTAGGGTTTTGGTGATATTTTAGAGGTGTTTTTGTGGCTTAGAGATGGAGGAAAAATGAGGAGCAAGAGCAGCAACAGCAATGGAGAAAGAGGGAGAGAAATGAGGGAAAGAATGAAGGGAATGGCTAAGTCTTTGGTCAAAATAACCCATACCTCTCTCTCTCACCAACCCTCATATTATTTTTACTTTCCATTTTCTTTTCCCTCAATTTCCTTCTCACTCAAATAGTGAACCCAAATGAACAACCATGGCAAGAAAAATGTAACACAAGTGTAGAAAAAGATATGTGCATGTTTTGCACAAAGTTTGCAAAAAATCCGATTAGCGATTTTTAATCGCGATTAGCACTAAATTAGCATATAAATGATCACAAACTTAAAAATGGCATAATTCCATAAAATATCCTATTTTAGATTTTTCCAAAATTTCCCCCCATTTATTTGTATTTAATTATACCGGAATATTAAAATATTCATTAAAATAATATTAAATTATAAAATTTTTCCAAAAATAATATTTTATTATTTTGAAATGTTACAGGCATCTACTTCGGGACCGTTACGTACAGCTAGTACCGCTTGCGGCCTGTGGTTAAACCCACTACCGGCGTAGTGTCGAGTCTTTAGAGTCCCACATAGAGGGTTGTTCGCCTTTGGGCAAAACAGAATAGAGGTCATATGGTTTTACGACGGGGTTCGTTCACATACGTGCACTTGTGTACGTTTGGTGTCCGGGCAGTTATTACTAGCGGGCTTTGGTATAAGCCAGATCCTAGTATTTGTTTTGGGATTGGTTTTGTCTCATTGTATTCATATTTCTTGGAACACGGATGTGGGTGTGTATACACAGCTGACAGAGGCAGAGGAACCTCATTAGAGTTTTGACCATTGACTTGATTAAAACCAAAATGAGATTAAGGAAATTGATTAATGAGTTTTAATTAGTGATAATTGTATCATAGTTAATTAGGTTTGACCCTTTGACCAAGTTGACCCTTGTTGACTTGGATATTTTTGTGAGCATTCTTAGCATTAATTATGATATGATAAGGGTCAAATCAACATCAATCTTGACAATTTATCCTAATTAAAATTATCATTATTCTTTTTGTTCATATGAGAGAAAGGTTCACATTATTCTCATTCTCTCATGCTCTTTCTCTCTCTTGCAAAGCTCTCTCCTCTTCCTCTCTCAAAGCTCACTTGTTTCATGAGTTGAAAACATAAGCTTTATGAGATAAAACCATCAAGACAACTCTCTACTCATTCTAGGGTTCTTAGTCTAGCAAGCCAAGCACTCTAGTTACTTCTTGGTTGAGGTAGGAGCTCAAGTTAGAGGCCTTCGGGTGGATCTTTCTTCGGCAAAGAGAAGGCGAAGAGGAGGAGCTGTCTACACCACTCCAAAGAGCTAGCAACAAAGAGGACCACAACAAGAAGAGAAGGAGTTTAAGAACTAGGTATAACCATCTTACCTAGTAGCTAGAACTTGTAGTTAGTTTGTTAGTTTTGTTTAGCAAAGATCCTTCATGATTAGTCTATGTTTCCTTGTGATAAAAATATGATTTTTACTCTTTTCGCCTCCCCGTAAGTGCCGGGATGGGTTACATAGACTTACAGTGGTATCAGAGCCTAGCTAAATAACAACTAACATGTTAGCAAAGTGTTTAGAACTTCGATCAGAAAAAAATCGCAAAATACATCAAAAATCAGTGTTTTCTGCCGATTTTAAAAACAGGTCTAAAAATATTTCCAAAGACCTGAAAATTATGCGCAGGGTTTTTAGGAACACCCAAGAAAAACGAGCTCAAGACTCGGTCAGACTGCCGCGGAAGCGCGGCGAAACCATGTGTTTCGCCGCGGATCCGCGGCAGAGTCGACTCGGAGTCAACTCGTTTTTCCTGCAGTGTGTTCTGCTTGATGTTTTGTGATTTTTAAGATGTTTTGTTTCTGCCCAGATTCTTCAAAGAACAGTATTGTATTTGTGGTAGTTTCAAATTGGAACATTGATCGAAATTCTATAAACTTTAGCTAATTGATTATATCTGTGATGTGATATATGTACTGAATGTCGACTAATCGCTATACGTCGATTAGTGGGGGTTGTACATATCTGTGATCTGTGATGTTGGATTGTGTATATGAACTTGTTGGATTGTCGCGGATGAATAGCTGGGGTTGTGAGATAAGAGTTTATTTATCTTTAATTTTATGTAAATTGTAAATTGATGTAATATTATTTTTATGGCCGCACATTTGGGTTGAGTTTGTAGCCGCCATTGTATATTATTTCTTTTACTGTTTTTGCTCCTAGGATAGACCCAAGATGGAGTGCACAAACTACCGGGTACTTTGAAGTGCGGAGTGGCCTACTTACGTTGTTGAGGGAGGTTGCTTCACTTCGGGTACTTGGCGGGTAGTTTGCCGCACCCGTAGGGGTCTAGGTGGGGTTTGGCTATTCATCGCGACCGTGTAATCCGTCTTTCGTTGCAGGCTCGAACGAGACGCGGATTCCTAGCATATCCAATGTGTTCATCTGTGATCTGGAATGGCTATCATTGCATCTGACGAATGTTTATATCTATATATGATATCTAGTAGGCGTTGCTTATGTTTTACATCCGCGCTAGTCCAGCCCCCGCTCTGTCGTTAGTTAAGTAACCTAACGGGTGATGACAGGGCCCAGTGGCGAATGCGGATGGCATAAGCGTACATTATATTTTCGTTGTTTTTTGCAATGGTAGGATTAATTGATGGGACACATTAAATTAATGCAAAGAAAATAAACCAAAGTTGAATCTTTGGAACAATTTCAAAACCACTCGGTTTTTCCCAAAACAGAAAACATTTAAAAAACGCGGAGCTTAAACCACTCCTTTTAAAAGCTATCAGGTTTCTTCGATTATATCAAGTTCACTACGTTCATGGTTTCGCCAAAACCATTCGTAGCCCTCCGTCATTTCATATGGTTAGTCAATAGTATTCAAGCTATGTTTGTTGGCCAAAGTCAAGGCATAGTGATTGGTAGCTATTGGATATTCATATGTAGCATAGATAGATGCGTTGGTTTGGGACAGTCGTACTGCCTTGTTGGCCAAAGTCAAAGGTAGGTACGGATGGGTTCAAATTAA
The DNA here is from genome assembly GCA_030015575.1 of Agapanthus africanus. Taxonomy (NCBI): domain Eukaryota; kingdom Viridiplantae; phylum Streptophyta; class Magnoliopsida; order Asparagales; family Amaryllidaceae; genus Agapanthus; species Agapanthus africanus. Next base: position 82,341,755 of record JASDDO010000004.1, on the reverse strand, counting down.
CCTGGAAAATGACGGGTTGAACTTGACATGTGACTTATGATTTATTGGCCAAAGTCAAGGTCATAAGAGCATGGGGCAAAAATCCACATCGGGAGTTTATAAAGAAACTGAAACTTGCTAGTGTTGCATACCATTTGGAGTGTGATGATTTTGGTAGGATTCCTTCAGCTTTGTCACATGATGATATTTGGATCCCGATCCTGCTGTGAGTATATGCTGCTCTTTGGGAAACTTTCTCACTTAACGATCAATGCTATAAACCAAGTAGGTGTCTAGAAAGGTGTTAGCGGGGCTACGCCCATAGGGAAAAGAGGTTATTTAATTAAGGAACTTCGCTAAAGCGTCGTAAAACCTCCCTCGAAGTACCGACACCGTCCTGGCTGAACGGTTAAGCAAGTATTGTACGGTGAGATCAATCCCGACTAGTTCTTCTTTTATGGTTTGAGGAAGAATTCGAGAAACAGTGGGAGCCATCCTGTTTAGAAAAACTAAAAACCACTCTAAACTTGCCAGAGCATCATGCTAAAGTGTTTCTTCTCTCTCTCCTAATTGCAGCGATCAAACATCATGACCGGCCTTAAGTTACTACTAGATAAAAATATACTGACAGGGCCAAACTACAAAGATTGGCTCAGGAATGTCAAAATGGCAATCACTTATGACAAGTTGGGGTATCTCCTTACCACCAAGGCCCTCGCCGTCCCAGGTCTAAAATCCAGTGTCGCGGATAAGGAAATCCGTAAGACCTGGGAGATTAACAGCGAGAAGGCTAAGTGCCTTGTACTTGCCTCTATGGACAATGAACATCAGAGGAGGCACGAGAATATGGATCTTGAATCCATATTTCTCCATACTAAGGAACTATATGGAGAGCAATCCCGTATCGCCAGATACGAAACCTCGACAAAGTTATTTTCAGCCAGGTTGGCCATCGGATCATCTGTAGCGGAATACGTGCTTAAGATGATTGGCTACATTGAGGAGCTCGCGGACCTCGGGACCACGTTAGAGAGCGAGCTCTACGTTGACTTGATTCTCCAGTCCCTTCCTTCCACCTACGCCCAGTTTATCCTGAACTTCAACATGCAAGGAAAAGAAGTTGAACTTCCGGAACTCCTCAACATGTTGAGGAGTGCAGAGGGCATCCTGCAGAAAGTCAGGGAAACACCCGCTTTGTTTGTTGGAGGAGCTTCCTCTTCTAGGTCCAAGGCGAAAGCCAAAGGAAAGAAGAAGAAGGCCCCCACCAAACCAAGGGGCGGTGTTAGTAAGGTGGAAGCCAAGGGAAAAGCAAAGATAGCGGGACAGCTTGTGGGGAAGGAAGAGTGCTTTTATTGTCACAAGAAAGGACACTGGAAGAAAGATTGCAGGGCTTGGAAGGCCAAGAACAAGGACCCGAAGCAAGTTGTGGTTTTGGCTTCAGGTGTGTATGTTATTGAAAACTGTCTATCAATCAACTCTACTTCCTGGATATTGGATACCGGATCGGGATCTCATATCTGTAATTCTTTTCAGGCACTGAGAAGGCGTAGAGTTTTGAAGGCAGGTGATATGACCCTCAGAGTCGCAAACGGAGCAGGCATGGAGGCTGAGTCCGTGGGGGACTATCACTTGGGATTGACAGATGGACATGTTTTGGTTTTGCGCAACTATTATTTTGTACCCAGTTCGACTTGTAATATCATATCTGTATCTTTAATGTCTAAAAAAGGTTATGATTTTGCATTTGTAAGCAATGTTGTCAACATTCACCTTAATCATGCTTTGATTGGGTCGGGTACATTAAGCAACGGTATATACATATTAAACCAAACGCAAATTTTCAATATCCAGAATACACACAAAAGAAAGTCTCCAGAATTAAATCATGCTTTCTTATGGCATTGTAGACTGGGTCACATCAATGAAACACGATTGACTAAATTACATAAAGAGGGATATTTGGATCCGTTCGAATATCAGTCTTATGCAACTTGTCAATCTTGTCTCATGGGAAAGATGACAAAGGCTCCATTTACTGGACACGGAGTAAGAGCGTGCGAGCTCTTAGGACTCATACACAGCGATGTATGTGGTCCAATGTCGACACAAGCGCGAAGGGGTTATTCTTACTTCATTATTTTTACGGATGATTTTTCAAGGTATGGACATGTCTTCTTAATGAAGTATAAATCCGAGGCCTTTGAAAAATTCCAGGAATATAAGAATGAAGTTGAAAAACAAACCGGCAAGAGTATCAAGACACTGAGATCTGATCGAGGTGGTGAATACTTGCGTGTCGAGTTCCTGGATTACCTAAAAGAGAATGGAATACTCTCTCAACTTACTCCTCCATACACTCCACAACACAACGGTGTATCGGAGAGACGGAACCGAACCATATTGGATATGGTACGTTCCATGATGAGTAACGCTGAGTTACCGCTATTTTTCTAGGGATATGCACTAGAATCAGCTGCATATCTTTTGAATCGAGTTCCAACTAAGTCAGTGCCTACCACACCATATCAGATGTGGAGTGGGAAGAAACCCTATCTTAAACACATTAAGACATGGGGATGTCCAGCTTTTGTCAAAAAGCAGCATGCAGACAAACTCGAGGCACGCTCAGTACATGTAACATTTCAAAATAATAAAATACCATTTTTGGGAAATTTTATAATTTAATATTACTTTGTTGAATATTTTAATAATTCGGTATAATTAAATAAAATAAATGGAGAAAAATTTGGAAAAATTATGGAAAATTCTAAAATAGGGTAATTTAGAGAATTTTGCCATTTTTTAGTTGTTATGATTAGTTATATGCTAATTTAGTGCTAATCGCGATTAAAAATCGCTAATCGGGTTTTCGGGAAATTTTGTGCAAAACATGCACATACCATTTCCTACACTTGTGTTGCATTTTTCTTGCCATGGTTGTTCTTTTGGGGTTCACTATTTGAGTGAGAAGGAATTTGAGGGAAAAGAAAAGAAAGGAAAAAGGAAAAGGATTATAATATGGTGGTAGGTGGATGAGAGAGAGAAAAGAGAGGGGGTAGCTTTGACTTAGCCATTTCCCTTCACTTCCTCAACTCACTTTCTCTCTCCCTCTTCCCCTTCAGCTGCTGCTGCTGCCCCTCATCTCCCTCCCCTTTTCAAGCCCCAAAACATCTCACAAACAACACCAAAACCCTACCCCCATTTCATTAAATGCGTGCACAAGCTCAAGAGCTATAGGATGGACCAAGAAAGCTTTCATTTTGGCGTTGTTGAGGATTCTTGGGGGTCTTATGAGGTAATTCCTTCACAATTAGAGTAGTATTTCTTGTGCTTAAGCTTCGATTCAAGTTTCATATCGATATTGTTTGATTTTATGGACTTGAGGAAAACCTAGTTAGGGTTTGAGGGAAATTGTGTAATAATGTGAATGGAGCTCAGTAGAGGTTAGATAAACACCCTAGTCCGTGAATTGAGACCCCAACCTGAGAGTTGAAACCCGAAATACGGATTTAGAAACCGATATCGGAAAAGTTATGAAATCTGGGAAGCTTTTATGAGATCTGCTATCACCCGAGACATCCTAAAATAAAATTGAGTGGACAGTGATATGTGCAGGTACCCAGGAAGCTACCACCAAGACCCTAGCCTCTAACTCCATGACCCGGCCCCTAATTAATTCCCTCTGGCCGCAAATTGCGGCCAGACCTGCACCAAATTGGGTCGTTTTGGTTCTGCTGCTCCTACATCTGTAGTTTAGGCCCCAGGCAAATATAGATTTGTCTAATTTGACCTAGGGTGAAATCTGAAGCCTATTTCCTTAGTTGCTGTTTTGGATTCGTGTTTCCGTATTCCGTATTTTTAATTCTGAATTTGTGTATTGTGTTTTACCTCGACTATTTGGCGTTTATACGACAATATCGAGGGTTGTTGATGGTTTTGGAAGGCGTTGTCCATTGGTTCTAACCTATAGATCTTAGCGTATCGTTTTGAGATTCATATGCCGTTTTAGTTCGGAATTGGTTTTGATACGCATTTGCGATATGTTAATGTGTAGGTACCCCATGCAGCCTTCGGGACGACAAGCAAACACGTGGTGACGTCGACAATGAAGACGCAAGGTGAGTAGATTATATCTACAAGGGGAAGTCGGGTGGATGGCGTATAGCACCCCGCAGTCCATAGTTGATATACTATATTGTATGATAGTTATAGTGTGTTATGGATATTGTGTTAGGTATATTATGGATAGTTTAGGGTTAGAAGTAAACTAGTGTAGTTCATAGTCGCGAACCCTAGAATATTTTTGTAAGTCCACGTTGCCCACCCCGGTGCTTGCGGGGAGGCGGAAAACGGAATAAAAATCGGATTTTTATCACTTTAGGCAACATGGACTAGACAAATAAGGATCTTTGCTAAACAAAAACAAGCTAAAGCTAACTAGAAACTAGCTAAGGGTAGAATGGTTATACCTAGGGCTTTATGTCCTTCTCTCCTTGCTCCTTGGAGTAGTAGAAAGAGGTCACCTTTGTCGTCTTCTCACGTCGAAGAAAGATCCACCCGAAAGCCTCAACCTTTGGCTTCAACTCCAAGCTAGAAGTAACTAGGGTGCTAGAAGTGCTAATCCTAGAACCCTAGATGAGAGTAGAGATTATCAAGAAGAGGTTTTTCTCAAGCTCAAGTGTTTCTCAACACATGAGAGGGGAGAGCTTGAGGGAGACGAAGAACAAGAGAGAGAAAGTGAATGATAGAATGAGAGAATAAACAACCATTCTCACATATATGTGTGAATCATTATAATTAGATAATTAGTGAGATAATTGTCATGGCTTAAGCAAGACATGACCATTATCATTTCATATTTAATGCTAATTGCAAGGATCAAAGAGCATCTTTTATATGGAATGATGATGGTCAACATGTCAACTAAGGTCAACAAGTCAAGATAGTTAAATGGTCAACAACCATAACCATGCAAAATTATATTAAACTAATATCAAATAACCATAATACACACATAAGCATTAGGGTTAATAAAATGACAATGGTCATTAACCCTAATCAAAGTCCTCTCCCTCTGTCTCAAGCAACTGTGCATACGCACCCGTATTCGTGATCCGAGGAACACGAATACAAAGAGATAAAACCAATCCCAAATCATATAAAAGGATCTGGCTTAAACCAAAGCCCGCTAGTATAAGCTGTCCGGACAACAAACGGGCACAAGTGCGCGGATGTGAACGAACCCTGTCGCAAAACCATGCGACCTCTACTCATTTTGCCTAAAGGCGAATAGCTCTCTGTGTGGGACTCTAAAGACTCGACACTACGCTGGCAGTGGGTTTAACCACAGACCGCAAGCGGCACTAGCTGTACGTAACGGTCCCCAGGTAGATGCCGATAAGAAGACTGACGAGGTGAACCCCATCTGAACTCCTACTGAGCCTGTATGTGACAGTCTCCGTACAGTCCGGTCTGTTCGTCTGATAAATCGCAAGGCGGGACTAGGGGGCGATGAACGTCAGTCCACTAATAGCGGTACAAGCCGTGTCGGAGTGTAGCCCAGAACACCCTGAGATAACACTGGAAACCTACGAGTATATCTCGCTTGCCCTGGCTAGGGACTACTTGTGTAATGGCTCTCCTGGACACAGCGCGATGTCAACCCCCAATACCGGGAGAGGCGAATCCTGTCTAACTGTCACTGCCTCCAAGTGCTTCGGGACTGCACCCAAAAATTACCTGTTTGCTCGACTCCTTTGAGCCGTGGTAGGGTAGTAATCAAAGTGCAGTGGGAACACACTCGAGGCGAAGTGACAGTGTCAAGTCAGCGGACTAAGCTGTACTCATGTCACCTAGGAACTGATAACTGACGATAGGTATAATACCAACCAACAGTTCCCAACGAGTCCTGTCCAGTGTACTCGTAACCTAACGAGCACCCGTATACTATCTCAAGTACGACGTACTGACGGCTGTGGGACAGACCGTCTCCCACACTGGGATGAGAAGCGCATACGCTAGTCTACTCCGGAGTATCGATGCCCTGTCTCGATAGTCCAACGACCAGGGACCAGTATAAGGATGTGCTTATGGATTACCCAGCCCCCACGAGTGTGAGCGCCATCACAACGCTGGTAATCAAGCAAAGATCCTAAGGGCTCTACTAATATGTATATCAGCGATATGCTGAAAAACACATGCACATATTAAAGCAAAGACAAACCAAGTAGTATACTACCATTTCGAGCAAGATTGTATATACAACTGTGAATATCCCAAGCTTCCATCAAGTAATATACAAACTAGTATGATACAGTAATGGCCTCTAGGGCATATACACTAACAATCTCCCACTTGCACTGAGGCCATGTACTGGCGTATCGAAGACCTATCATCTCGATCAGCCGCTCGAACTGAGTCTGGGGCAAGGCCTTGGTGAATGGATCTGCTGTGTTATCTTCTGAAGCAACCCTCCGAACCTCGATCTCCTGGCGATCCACGATCTCCCTGATCAGGTGATACCGCCTCAAGATGTGCTGGATTTCTGATGGGACCTGGGTTCCTTCGCTAAAGCTATAGCCCCGTTGTTGTCGCAATACAGAGGTATTGGGTCAATAATGGACGGAACCACCTGAAGTTCTTTTAAGAACTTCCTCATCCAGACAGCTTCTTTTGCGGCATCAGATGAAGCGATGTATTTCGCTTCCATAGTCGAGTCAGCAACGGTTTCCTGTTTGGAGCTCTTCCAACACACCGCCCCTCCATTGAGGGTAAAGACAAAACCCGACATGGACTTGGAATCATCCTTGTCACTCTGGAAGCTGGAGTCAGCAAAGTCCTCAATCTGGAGGTCTTTTCCTCCATACACCAAGAACATCTCCTTATTCCTTCTCAGGTACTTGAGAATGTTCTTTACCACTATCCAATATTTCTCCCCAGGGTTTGACTGATACCTGCTTGCCACACTCAGTGCATAAGCCACATCCGGTCTGGTACACAACATCACATACATTATAGAGCCTACCGCAGAAGCGTAGGGTATAATAGACATGCGATCCCTCTCCAAATCAGTCTTGGGAGACATCTCTTTGGAGAGGGTGATCCCATGACAAGCCGGTAGATTACCGCGCTTGGAATCTTCCATACTGAATCTCTTCAGTATGGTGTCGATGTACCTGGACTGTGAAAGTCCTAATATCCTCTTGGATCTGTCACGGTAGATCCGGATACCCAGAATGTATGAGGCATCACCCAGGTCTTTCATGGAGAACCTGTGTGACAAGAACCCCTTGACAGATTGTAGCATAGGAATGTCATTTCCTATTAAGAGAATGTCATCCACGTATAAAACGAGGAATACTACAGTTCTCGCTACAAATCTACAATAGATGCATGGTTCATCTGGATTTTTGATAAAGCCAAATTCCTTGACCGTCTCATCAAAACAGATGTTCCAACTCCGCGATGCCTGCTTTAGTCCATAAATGGACTTAAGTAACTTGCACACCTTTCCGCTGCTCCCACTCTGAATGAAACCCTCTGGCTGGTCCATATAGACATACTCCTCTAAATGTCCATTTAGAAAAGCGGTCTTTACGTCCATCTGCCGAATCTCATAATCGTGGAAGGCAGCAATGGCTAGAAGGATCCGAATGGATTTCAGCATAGCTACTGGAGAAAAGGTTTCGTCATAGTCCAAACCAGGTCTTTGACGAAAACCCTTTGCAACCAGTCTAGCTTTATAGGTCTCAACCTGTCCATCTACACCAATCTTCCTTTTGAAGATCCACTTGCATCCTACGGGTTTTACCCCATCTGGAGCAATGTCCAACGTCCATACTTTGTTGGTGTACATGGACTCCATTTCGGTCCGCATTGCATCCAGCCATTTTACCGAGTCGACGCTCTGAATGGCTTGCTGGAAGCTAGTAGGCTCATCACAGTCTATGATGCAATCCTCTCTATCCCCGTTAATGAGAAAACCGTAGTATCTCTCGGGCGGATGAGACTGCCTACTACTCCTGCGGAGTGGCGTGGGAATGTCCTGATCTTTCCAACCCTCTGGTTCTACTAAGCTTTCAGTAATAGCTCGTGGTTATGGAATTTCTTCCAGTTATATTGCGCTCCCACTTATCTGTTTTTCCAAAAACTGAGTTTCCAAGAAGTGGGCATGACGAGAAACAAAAACCTTTTCTTCCTCTTCGCAATAGAAGAAATATCCCTTGGAGTTCTTTGGATATCCCACAAACTTGCACTGTACTGAGCGTGCCTCGAGTTTGTCCGCATGCTGCTTTTTGACAAAAGATGGACATCCCCATGTCTTAATGTAATTAAGATAAGGTCTCTTCCCACACCACATCTGATATGGTGTAGTAGGAACAGTCTTAGTTGGAACTCGGTTCAAAAGGTATGCAGCTGATTCTAGCGCATATCCCCAGAACGATCGCGGCAACTCAGCATTACTCATCATGGACCGTACCATATCCAATAGGGTTCGGTTCCGTCTCTCCGATACACCGTTGTGTTGCGGAGTGTATGGAGGAGTAAGCTGAGAGAGAATTCCATTCTCTTTTAAGTAACCCAGGAACTCGGCACTCAAGTATTCACCACCTCGATCAGATCTTAGTGCCTTGATACTTTTGCATGTTTGTTTTTCTACTTCATTACTATATTCCTGGAACTTTTCAAAAGCTTCGGATTTATGCTTCATCAAGAAGACATGTCTGAACCTTGAGAAATCATCCGTAAAAGTAATGAAGTAAGAATAACCGCTTCGTGCATGTGTAGACATTGGACTGCACACGTCGCTGTGTACGAGTCCCAAGAGCTCGCTCGCTCTTACTCCGTGTCCGGTGAACGGAGTCTTTGTCATCTTTCCTTTGAGACAGGATTGACAAGTTGCATACGATTGATATTCGAACGGATCCAAATATCCTTCTGCATGTAACTTAGTCAACCTTCTCTCATTGATGTGACCCAGTCTACAATGCCATAAGAAAGTTTTATTGATTTCTGGAGACTTTCTTTTGTGTGTATTCTGGACATTGAAAATTTGTGGTTGGTTTAATACGTATATACCGTTGTTCAATGTACCTGACCCAATCAAAACTTGATTAAGGTGAATGTTCACTACATTACTTACAAATGCAAATTCATAACCTTCTTTAGATAATAAAGATACAGAAATGATATTACAGGTTGCATTTGGTACATAATAACAACTACCCAAAACCAAAAAGTGTCCATCCGACAATCTCAGGTGATAGTCCCCCACGGCCTCAGCATCCATGCTAGCACCGTTTGCAACTCTGAGGGTCATGTCACTTGCTTTCAAAACTCTACGCTTTCTCAACGCCTGCAAAGAATTACAGATATGAGATCCTGATCCGGTATCCAATACCCAGGATGTAGAGTTTATTGATAGACTGTTTTCAATAACATACACACCTGAAGCTGAAGCCGCAACTCGCTTCAAATCCTGTGTTCTGGCTTTCCAAGCCTTGCAATCCTGTTTTCAGTGACCACTTTTGTGACAGTAGAAGCATTCTTCCTTCCCCACCAGCTTTCCCGCTATCTTTGTTGCTTTTCCTTTTCCCTTCGTATCCACTTTACTGACACTGCCTCTTGGTTTGGCGGGGGCTTTCTTCTTCTTACCCTTGGCTTTCGCCCTGGATCTAGAAGAGGAAGATCCTCCTACAAACAAAGTGGATGTCTCCCTACCTTTCTGTAGGGTGCCCTCAGCACTCCTCAACATGTTCAGAAGTTCGGAAAGTTCAACCTCTTTTCCTTGTATGTTGAAGTTAAGGATAAACTGGGCGTAAGTGGAAGGAAGGGACTGGAGAATCAAATCAGTATATAGTTCATTCTCCAACGTGGTCCCAAGGTCCGCGAGCTCCTCTATGTAGCCAATCATCTTAAGCACGTGTTCCGCTACCGATGAACCGACGACCAACCTTGCCGAAAACAACTTCTTCGACAGTTCGTATCTGGTGATACGAGACTGCTCTCCATACAGTTCTTTTGTATGAAGAAATATGGACTCTAGGTCCATATTCTCGTGCCTCCTCTGATGTTCGTTGTCCATCGAGGATAGTACGAGGCATTTGGCCTTCGCGCAATCGATCTCCCATGTCTTACGGATTTCCTTATCCACGACGCTGGAGGTGGGACCTGGGACAGGGGGAGCTTTGGTGGTAAGGACATATCTCAACTTTTCGTAAGTGATTGCTATCTTGACATTCCTGAGCCAATCTTTGTAGTTTGGTCCTGTCAATATGTTTTTATCTAGTAATAACTTATGTCCGGTCATGTTGAATGGTCGCTGCAATTAGAAGAGAGAAAAGAAACACTTTAGCATGATGCTCTTGCAAGTTTAGAGTGGTTTTTAGTTTGTCTAAACTGGATGGCTCCCACTGTCTCTCGAATCCCTTCTCACACCGTAAAGAAAGGATTAGTCAGGATCAATCCCACCGTACAATACTTGCTTAACCGTTCAGCCAGGCCAGTGTCGGTACTTCGAGGGAGGTTTTCCAACGCTTTTGCGAAGTTCCTTAATTAAGTAACCTCTTTTACCTGTGGGCGTAGCCCCGCTAACACCTTTCTAGACACCTACTAGGTTTATAGCATTGATCGTTAAGTGAGAGTTTTCCCGAGGAGTAGCATATACTCACAGTAGGATCGGGATCCAAATATCATCCCGTGATAAAACCGAAGGAATCCTACCAGAATTATCACACTCCAAATGGTATGCAGCGGTAGCAAGTTTCAGTGCTTATGAAACTCCCGATGTGTATTTTTGCCCCATGCTCTTATGACCTTGACTTTGGCCAAAATATCATAAGTCACATGTCAAGTTCTACCCGTCATACTCCTAATTAATTTGGACCCACGCGTACCTACCCTTGACTTTGGCCAAAATGGCAGCACGACTGTCCTAAACCAACGCATCTATCTATGCTGCACATGAATACCCAATAGCTACCAATCACTATGCCTTGACTTTGGCCAAAATACATAGCTTGAATACTTTTTGACCATTCATGTGGAATGACGGAGGGCTACGAATGGTTTTGGCGAAACCGTGAACGTAGTGAACTTGATATAATCGATGGAATGAGATAGCTTTTTAAAGGAGTGGTTCAAGCTCCGCATTTAAAAGTTTAGTTTTGAAAAGAACCGAGTGGTTTTCAAAGTGTTCCAATCGACTTTTACTTGGTTTATTTTCTTGCATTAGTTCTTTTAATGCGTCCCATCATTTAATCCTACCATTGCAGAAAACAACCAAAATACGACGTACGCTTATGACATTCGCATTCGCCATGGGGCCCGTCATCACCCGTTAGGTTACTTAACTAACGACAGAGCGGGGGATGGGCTAGCGCGGCTGTAAAACATAAGCAACTCCTAAATAGTTATCATATATAAATATATAGCAATGATAGACATTACAGATCACAGATGAATACATTGGATATACTAGGAATCCGCAATCCGTTCGAGCCTGCAACGAAAAGCGGATTACACGGTCGCGGTGAATAGCCAAATACCCCACCCAAGACTCCTACGGGTGCGGCAAACTACCCGCCAAGTACCCGAAGCGAAGCAACCTCCCTCAACACCGTGAGTAGGCCACTCGGCACTTCGAGATACCCGGTAGTTTGTGCACCCCTCCATGGGTCTATCCTAGGAGCAAAAACAGTAAAAAGAATTATACAATGACGGCTACAACCCCGACCCGGTGGTGCGGCCATACAAATATTATTACATCAATTTACATATTATAATAAAATGAAAGAAAAAGAAACAATCATCTCACATCCACCCCGGCTATTCACCCGCGACAATCCAACGCATTCATATACACATACCAATATCAAACACAGATCACAGATATGTATAACCCCGACTAATCGACATATAGCGATTAGCCGACGTTCAATACATATAAACATCACAGATATAACCCTTTAGTCAAAGTGTAGTGAAGTTCGATAAAAAATATGGATTTATAGGCCCCCAAAAATAAATTTCTTTTCTGGAAAACCTGGGCACATATAAACCATCTTAAAAATCCCAAAACCAAACCAGAAAAACACTGCACCAAACTCGACCCAGAACCGAGCCAAAACGGCCGCGGTTGCGCGGCAATAGCTTGCTATTGCCGCGGAGTCGCGGCGCTTTGGGCGAATCACTGGATCGTTTTTGGTGGCTTTCTTCACAAAACCCTGAGATGATTTTTGGAGTATGATTTATTTTATTTTGAACAGAAAAAATTTTAACAGAAAGTTAGGGTTTTGAAAACTCGGTCCTGCGATTTTTCCGATTGAACTTCCATACACTTTACTACCTAGCTAGTTTATGTTTAGTTAGGCTCTGATACCACTGTAAGTCCACGTTGCCCACCCCGGTGCTTGCAGGGAGGCGGAAAACGGAATAAAAATCGGATTTTTATCACTTTAGGAAACATGGACTAGACAAATAAGGATCTTTGCTAAACAAAAACAAGCTAAAGCTAACTAGAAACTAGCTAAGGGTAGAATGGATATACCTAGGGCTTTATGTCCTTCTCTCCTTGCTCCTTGGAGTAGTAGAAAGAGGTCACCTTTGTCGTCTTCTCACGTCGAAGAAAGATCCACCCGAAAGCCTCAACCTTTGGCTTCAACTCCAAGCTAGAAGTAACTAGGGTGCTAGAAGTGCTAATCCTAGAACCCTAGATGAGAGTAGAGATTATCAAGAAGAGGTTTTTCTCAAGCTCATGTGTTTCTCAACACATGAGAGGGGAGAGCTTGAGGGAGAGGAAGAACAAGAGAGAGAAAGTGAATGATAGAATGAGAGAATAAACAACCACTCTCACATATATGTGTGAATTATTATAATTAGATAATTAGTGAGATAATTGCCATGGCTTAATCAAGACATGACCATTATCATTTCATATTTAATGCTAATTGCAAGGATCAAAGAGCATCTTTTATATGGAATGATGATGGTCAACATGTCAACTTAGGTCAACAAGTCAAGATAGTCAAATGGTCAACAACCATAACCATGCACAATTATATTAAACTAATATCAATTAACCATAATACACACATAAGCATTAGGGTTAATAAAATGACAATGGTCATTAACCCTAATCAAAGTCCTCTCCCTCTGTCTCAAGCAACTGTGCATACGCACCCGTATTCGTGATTCGAGGAACACGAATACAAAGAGATAAAACCAATCCCAAATCATATACTAGGATCTGGCTTAAACCAAATCCCGCTAGTATAAGCTGTCCGGACAACAAACGGGCACAAGTGCACGGATGTGAACGAACCCTGTCGCAAAACCATGCGACCTCTACTCATTTTGCCTAAAGGCGAATAGCTCTCTGTGTGGGACTCTAAAGACTCGACACTACGCTGGCAGTGGGTTTAACCACAGACCGTAAGCGGCACTAGCTGTACGTAACGGTCCCCAGGTAGATGCCGATAAGAATACTGACGAGGTGAATCCCATCTGAACTCCTACTGAGCCTGTATGTGACAGTCTCCGTACAGTCCGGTCTGTTCGTCTGATACATCGCATGGCGGCCCTAGGGGGGCGGTAAATGTCAGTCCCCTAATAGCGGTACAAGCCGTGTCGGAGTGTAGCCTAGAACACCCTGAGATAACACTGGAAACCTACGAGTATATCTCGCTTGCCCTGGCTAGGGACTACTTGTGTAATGGCTCTCCTGGACACAGCGCGATGTCAACCCCCAATACCGGGAGAGGCGAATCCTGTCTAACTGTCACTGCCTCCAAGTGCTTCGGGACTGCACCCAAAAATTACCTGTTTGCTCGACTCCTTTGAGCCGTGGTAGGGTAGTAATCAAAGTGCAGTGGGAACACACTCGAGGCGAAGTGACAGTGTCAAGTCAGCGGACTAAGCTGTACTCATGTCACCTAGGAACTGATAACTGACGATAGGTATAATACCAACCAACAGTTCCCAACGAGTCCTGTCCAGTGTACTCGTAACCTAACGAGCACCCGTATACTATCTCAAGTACGATGTACTGACGGCTGTGGGACAGACCGTCTCCCACACTGGGATGAGAAGCGCATACGCTAGTCTACTCCGGAGTATCGATGCCCTGTCTCGATAGTCCAACGACCAGGGACCAGTATAAGGATGTGCTTATGGATTACCCAGCCCCCACGAGTGTGAGCGCCATCACAACGCTGGTAATCAAGCAAAGATCCTAATGGCTCTACTAATATGTATATCAGCGATATGCTAAAAAACACATGCATATATTAAAGCAGAGACAAACCAAGTAGCATACTACCATTTCGAGCAAGATTGTATATACAACTGTGAATATCCCAAGCTTCCATCAAGTAATATACAAACTAGTATGATACAGTAATGACCTCTAGGGCATATACACTAACAATTTTTACACCCACATGCACACCCTTGCATATTCTTTATACTTACACGGCGTGATGGTGATATTGGATGACATTGGAGATGAGTGGATGATTTTGGACATTATGCCGCGAGATCGGTGATTTGATATGATTCGTAATTGGGATACGACATGTGATCTTTAGCGGGCCTTTGGACGTGTGCTTGCACACACAGTATATTGATGGTATCAGTTGTACTAGACTTAGATTAGTACCCCAGATTATGTGATATGATGATAATGATACCTGATATTTGATGAGAGGAATGTGATATTTACCCGTACCCAGCTATTGGGATGTCGTACGACGATTTACCGTACGAGCTTTATATTGATGATAGATCCCCACTCATGACTTGAGGATGACATATGATATACTGTATCGTACGCAATACTATTGAGGCGGGATCACCGACTATATATATATACCGACTCAGATTTAGGTGGATTCCATACCCCTCCCGGTTGACCTGATACTTAGATCTGTAGTTTGCATAGTAGATGATAGACTAGACCCGAGTCATACTTATTTCAAATGGCAAGCTGCATTACTATTCATTTACCATTCACTCTACGGCTCGCATTGCATTGCATGCTTATATGTTATTGATTCATATTCCTTTGTGCATATGCCTTTACAAAGTTCCATGCTCATATTAGTGTTTCATGTTGCATGTATTATAATTCATGGATTTCGCACTGTGATATGGTTGCATATGATGATTCTGGATTGTTTTACTCCTACGTATATATATCAGTGGTATGGGGCGCTGAAATATATATGTATACCCATAGTATATATATATATTAGTGGTATGGGACGCCGATATATATATACACCTACTTAATATACCATCATGATGATCTATGCAAAGTTATATATGCATGCCCGATATATGAGAGTGAGGGCTGACCCGGACTGAGGGATGCCCGATATATGAGAGTGAGGGCTGGCCCGGACTGACGGATGCCCGATATATGAGAGTGAGGGCTGGCCCGGACTGACGGATGCCCGATATATGCGAGTGAGGGCTGACTCGGACTGACGGATGCCCGATATATGAGAGTGAGGGCTGATCCGGACTGACGGATGCCCGATATATAAGAGTGAGTGCTGACTGACCCGGACTGACGGATGCCCGATATATGATAGTGGGGGCTGACCCGGACTGACAGATGCCCAATATATGATAGTGGGGGCAGACTCGGACTGACGGATGCCCGTTATATGAAAAGGAGCCTATGTGCTCGATATGAGAGGAGCCTTTATGGTCGATGGCATATTATATCTCCCCTACTCCACATTTATTTTATATGCATTGCATTATATATTAGTAGTACCTGATAGAGCACCTTCATGAATGCTGCATACATATCGGATACATGATATATGGGTTTCACTTGATATTGAGATATATAGTTTGTGTCGATACTCGACATTGATGGTCTGATGATTTCATTCATGATATCTGCTGTTTTCATTTTACCGCATACATACATCATATTTATGATATGTTACTACGTGAGGCACTGGCACGAGTACTTGGCACTACACTTATGTTCAGATGTTACATTGCCACTTTTCCATGCTTTAGACTTATTCATTTGAGGTTTATATTATATCTGATCGTTTTGACTTAGGATTATGTCATGCTTTCAATTTCTGCTTGTAGATATTTTCTATTCACGAGTTGGCAACTCACCCCCGTTGTGCCACAGTTCTTGCAGGTTTGCCATACAGGTTCCATAGCGGCATTTCTGGCACACTGCTTTCCTTTGCGGGTGCTTTGCTTGGTAGGTGAGTTCTTTGTATCAAAACCGCCGTTGTACATGTATTATTCATTGTATCTAGAAATTCCATCAACCAAAACTTGTATATTGTTTCTTTACTCTTAAAAAGGGTTTTAGATTTCTGGGCTTTTAGCTTACTTGGATCAGATGGAGTCCTATAGACTTCATATGGTTCAAGGGCCAGTCACGTGCTCTTTCGGGTCGTGACAAAATTGGTATCAGAGTGCTAGGTTAACTTTGGTTCGAGTCTAAGTTTGACTATGTGGAGCCTAGGGTGTCTATATATATACGGAACTTAGGCTTGACCTTACGGAACTTGGACTTAGTCGAGGGGGTATTAGACCCGAACTTTCGTCGCGTAGGATGACCCTTGGTTGATGGAATAGGTGAATAAAGTAGAGTGACGTACCGTGGGTATGTTCCGCGGCATACTTAAGATGCACTACTCCGCTTAAGGAACCTTAGGATGTACATATTTTTGAGATCAGTGATTCTCTTTATATCCATGATTATACATCCATTTGAGATCCTCGGTTCTATTAGTTCCATGATCATACTTTCATTGATGCTGTTCCTTCTTATGATCATGTATCCATTCTGGATCTGTTGTTTTCTCTCTTGTCATTGATCTTCTCTCTTCGATACTCGATTGAGGTTCCTGTCACCATTGTTTGAGCGCAGTGAGCTGCTGCTAGTGCTACGGTCAGGGCGAGCTCGTCTGGTACGAGGGCCGACCGTTGTGTTTTCTGGTGACATGGGAATGTCTCGAGTAAGTATCGGTGATTGTGACCTCTAGTGGAGGCGAGTGCTTGGTTTCGCACTGGATGATCGGACCATTGATAGAGCTGTCAGTTGAGAGAGAACTGTTGATGTATAGCATACCTCAGAGATTATGATGTCGCCTACCGTGCAGACAGATGAACCCGCTGTTGCTGAGATTGATAGGATGTCGCTTCCGGAGCTTACGAGCTGAGATCGCCGGAGCTTCCAGGTAGATATGAGACAGATGATAGCTTGTCTACCTGATTTGAGAGACGAAGGTGATTCGTCCGATTTATGCGCCAGAGCAGGCCCAGTTGATTCGAAGATTTCCAGTGTGGAGAGTCTTACTCAGATCTAGAGCAGACCGATTTAGAGATGACTGCCAATGTATAACCTTTCCTGGAAGATTGAGGCGCTGTTCAGCGTACAGGCGAAGGAGCCAGTTTATGTTGCGAACAACGAGATATTGCCCCAGATGTTGGAGCTACTGTAGCATGAGTATATACTTAGAGATATGATGGACAGTCGCTAGTCACCGAGGGTGAATGACTAGGACATGTGATTCGTTCGCTTACCCAGATGAGAGGTCATCGGATCGATTGCTTCCAGCTAGAGACGACTTCACGCGGAGACGTTGAGAGTTGACAGAGACGATCGAATGTCGGGAACCTGCTATTCCAAGTTTAAAGTATTCGGAAAGACATGCAGGCGATTCTATGGACCCTCTAGAAGAATGAAACCCTAACTCGACTTACAGACCGTGTGGAAGCCTTTGAACCTTAGGGTTTGCGGAAGTTCCGTGGCGCCATTAGTGAGGTTTAGGTTTGCCTTTCTATGGCTGGACCACTGATACTGTGGTATGTACTCAAGATGTTGATCTCTTGGGGGATTATGAGGTTCTGACGAGTCGATCGGATTGTTCGACATCATTCGGATATCATGTGATGGGACACACTGCTTGGGAGACTCCAGATCCGAGCATAGCCATTGGAACGCAGTTCATGCAGCCACGATGAGACGAGTCCGAATTAGTCGACATTGAAGCAGAGTGAAGTAAAGAGTTCACAAGAGGTTTCGACGAGATGACGTTCCTACTCCGTTGACATCACAGATGCGATACGCACGAAGAGGCATTGTATATGGATATACCTCCCAGAAGGAGTTGCGATGACTATGAAGCCATTCTGGAACAAGAATTAGCTCCAGCAATGGACGATGACTTCCGGGCAATTCGGCAGGAATGAGATTTGAGAGAGACCCTGACAGGACCCTTCTGGAATACTATACGAGAAGACCTGGACCCAAGAGATGTCATATTGTGCACACCCAGCAGGCCAGAGTTCGGCATAGTTGACCAGGTTAGGGTAAAGGACCTTATCCAGATGCGTTGCGAGTTGATCGAGGACGGACGAGTATTGAGTATTCCTCCGATGGTTGGGACACGTTCCCGAGGACCTGTTCGGCCAAACATCATCTATAGAATGATAGAGCTACAGAGTACGTGATATCGAGTCCGTGCGAGAGACTTCGGATTGACCGTGGCCGAGAACAGTGCAGTGCTTAGATAGCATGGCGTGACGTCATAGTGGACGACGATAGAGACAAGTGGAACCAAAGGTTCCTGTGAGACACTGACGAGCTGTCTGTAGGGTTCCTAGGCACTCTTGTGAAGGTTCATAAAGCATCAAACATGCCCGAATAAAATTTTAGATGTGCCGAACAACCCAAAGACGGGATCTTTGCTAGAATATTAGGGTTTAGCATGCAAGATAACATCTTTAAAGCTAAGTGTGAGGGATTACAACCTTTGTAGTCCGCTCCTTCGCTTCACAAGCTCCGAGTAGAAGTCCCTTCGCCACGATCCATGATCTCCCGGACTCAAGAGAGGCTCCACGACTCGAACGATCCATGCTATCTTGAAGTGTTCCGCTTCTCCGATGGTCAACGTCGAAGTTGCTACAACCCAAGATTTCACACTCTAAAGAGATGAACACCCTAATCTAATGGGCTAGATTAGATGAGGATGATGGAGTAGTATTTATGCTATCTTTTTAATTCACTTTCTCACAAGAAATCATCACAAAAGGAATTTCTAGTGAGCTCTCTCTCAAAAACTAAAGAGAGAAGAAGATGAAGAATGAAAAGAATAATCCTTTTGTAATGAATAGTAGATAAATGTATATGATTGATTATGGAACCATGGTGAACGATGAGAGGCTAAAACTTTGTAGAGAATAAACTAGAGTTAGGGTTTGGTTAGGTTAAGGATAAGGATCAACCATAATATCTTAACCAAGACAAAAGAGAATCCTTCTAGAATGAACAAGAAGGAGCTAACCCTAATCAAATCCTAATCCCTTTTTATCATCCTTAAACAAGTTTCATAATAAATCATATCATGTCACAATAATATATATCACATATATATTATATATTTGCAACAAAAGAAAATAATACAATTAACATATATCGCATATATATCAATGTATTAATCCGGTGAGAAAATGAAATAATAAAGCGAGCCAATATTAGATAATGTAATACAATATATCATATATATCATTATACATTAAATCATCGAATCAACACTTGATCCGACGATCCGGCTATATCGAATATAACCGAATAATATATCATGTACCGATTCATCGAATCAACACTTGATCCGATGTCCCGATTCATATCTAAATATCGCGAGAATATAATACGGTATCTCATATCACATTATCCTCGGTGCTGCACATATCATATATGTGCCTCTACTCCATTTTGCCTGAGCCAAGAAACCTCTGTGTAGGACTCTAAAGAATCGTCAATACGCCGGTAGCAGGTGATGATCATATCAAACACCCACAAGCAGCAAGCGGTCAGCTAAACGTAACAGCCACCCAGGTATTGAGCGATCAGAAAATCAACAAGCTAGCCTGTCCGTTCTCCTGTGAATCCAATCAGTAACACTCCTGTACAGTCCGGTCTGTTCGTCTGATATGTCGCATATCAAGTTTAGGGATGGTATACGTCAGACCCTAGTAACCGATAAGTCGTGTCGATGTGAGGCTCATAAAAGGTTGAGAAACTACTGGTAACACTTACCAGTATATCTCTATATCAGCCCTGGCCAGGGACTTCCAGTTATAGCCAATCGAACACAGCACAACATCAACTCCCTATACCGGGAGAGACGAATCGCCTCCTATCGCTCATTGCCTCCATGTGATTCGTGACTGTACCCAAAAGCCACCGTTTTGCACGCCCTCTTGGACGTGGTAAGGTGGAAATCAAAGCACAGTGGGAATCACACAAGACTCTATGACGATCTCGGGTCTACAAACTACCCTGTACCAGTGTTACCGGAGAACTACCATCTGACGTGTGGTATATGACCATCTGGGACTTCTCGGCGAGTCCGTCCAGTGTACCCAGTCTCCACTGAGCACCCGTACACCATCTCTGATGTTAAACACCGATGGATATAGGATCATCCATCGCCCATCATATGGGAAAAGATGCGTATACGCTAGTCTTCTTTGGTGTAATCACTCGTCTCAAGCGGGTATGAAGTTGCCATGTTAAGATGTGTAGGAGAAAAAGAACTTTGGAGAGATGTGAGGAATTTTGTAGCAAGCCAAATGTGTGATGAATATTTTTCCCACCCCAAATGAATCTCTCTCTCTCCCTCAAAGAATTGGCTGGCCCCTACAAAAATGGGAGTGTGGAAAAAACAATGAAGGGAGAAGAGTGTAGTAAAGGGAAATGGGTGATCATCAAAAAGCAATCCTCACTCCATCATCAGAACCCTTCATCATCATGAAGTCAAAAGTCAAGCAATCATGAACAATCATGAACCAAGAAGTCAATGTATGGTGGAACCATCATGAAGCTGCTACTTGCAAATAACACCCTCCACTATTCAAATTTGCATGCTTGCAAATAAGCCCTCCTCAACCAATTTTCAGCCAAAGAAACAAACAAAGGAAAATGGCCGAAACGGAATGCAAACTGGCAACTTCAGAAAAACGATCCCGTAATAAATTACAGGAAAACCCCGCGACAGTATATACATACCCGCATTTGTATTCCGACCGAATACAAATGCAATGAGACAAAATCTACACAGTACAATACTAGGATCCGGCTTAAACCAAAGCCCGCTAGTATTATCCGTCCGATCATGATCCGTGCAATACCGCACGTATATGATTGAACCCTGCCATATCTCCATACGGCCTCTACAGCGTTTCTCCCAAAACTTGAGAAACTGTCTGTGGGGGATTCTAAAGACTCGTCAATGCCTTGGCTGCGGATTTAACCATTAGCACGTCAGAGGTATTAGCCATACATAACGGGCTACCAGGTATTCACCAAAAGGGACGTCGATGAGCGAACTCATCCTGACACCCTACTGAGCCTGTCAGTGACAATATCCGTACAGTCCGGTCCGTTCATCTATGAGCATCGCATGGCGGGCCTAGGGGGTTGGTAAAAGTCAGACCCCCAAAAGCGGTACAAGTCGTGTCGGAGTGTAGCCCAGAACACCCTGAGATATTACAGGAATACTTACCAGTAAATCTCCTGCCTTGGCCAAGGACTTCGTGTAATGGCTCTCCTAGACACAGCGTGACCTCACCCCCAATACCGGGAGAGACGAACCCCTGCAGATCCGCTCACTGCCTCCATGTGGCTCGGGACTGTACCCAACTAAAACCTGTTTGCACGACTCCTTTGAGCCGTGGTAGGGTAGTAATCAAAGTACAGTGGAAACTCACACGAGACAAATGACGATCTCAGGTCGATGAACTAACTTGTACACATGTCACCAGCTAACTGCTATCTGACGTCTGGTATAAGAACAACTAGCATGTTCCCGGCGAGTCTTGTCCGGTGTACTCATAACCCAATGAGCACCTGTATACATCTTAGGTGAACCAACTGACACCAGTGGCTTGTGAGACCGGCCACCGCCCCTCGTCGGGGTCTTGACTGTATACACTAGTCTACTCTGGAGTATCGATACACTTTCTCGAAAACTCCCGCGACTAGGGACCTTTTAAGGATGTGCTTATGGACCCCAGCTCCCACGTATATGATCCTCATCATACTGCTGGTCGTCAAGCAAGAATCCTAAGGGCTCTATCAACGTGCAATAGTGATCTGTAAGGTCACCTAAAGCAGTACACGATGATAAAGATAAACCGGATAGCATACTATCATCTTGAGTAAGATTGTCCTACAGGTATAGGTCCTCCCTCAATCATTGCAATCACGTGCCTGTGATCCAATAATTGACTCTGAGGGCACTATCTCCAACAATCTCCCACTTGCACTCAAGGCTAATTATTGCGATGTCGCATACTCACAGCCCGTGTGATACCGAACACCCAACTCCTCTACTAAACAGTCCCACAAAACCCGTTTGCGAAACTATTGCCTTCGAGGAATAGCCTCAGTGAGTGGATCAGCTGTGATGTTTCTTTCTATGTCTCTCTTTATCTCAAGTTCGCGGAGAAAGCCATCTCTTGAAATGAGCAATACCTGTCTTAGAATATGTCTGGATATCTGATGGGACCTAGCTCATAAATGAACTCCAAATCCAAACTTCTTAGACTGTATTGTCGAATGAACTTAATCAGTATCCTGCGCCATGCCTCCCTCAGTATCCGCTTGGATTACCTGTCCAAAACACTGCCCCTCGTCAGAGGGAAAACTACAACTCTGACAGTCACTCTGTCATCCAGGTCACCTTGGAAGCCTGGAATGATAACCGCCTATCGAAAAAGGCTGTTGTTATCATATCCCCAGAACATCTACTTATGTTCTAAAACTGCTTCCGAATGTTTCTCCAGGATTGGATAAATATCAACTTCTTGCATCTAGTGCAAAAACAACATCTGGTGTGGTACTTGACATCTCATGATTGACTCAATTGCATATGCAAGTGATCTGTCAATCATGTACATCCCTCTCCCCTTTAGTCTTTAAGACACCTTTAGAGAGGGTGGCTCCATCACCTGCAGGTACACTACCGTGCCGGGAGTCGTCCATTCTAAAACACATTTAGAATGCTGTCTAGGTACCCAGATTAGGACACTTCCCAAATCTAGATCTAAAACCATAGATCCAGTTACCAGAATGTCTGATATTATATCTATATCCTATGTGGAGAAACCACTGTGTGACAACCAAAGTATAACCGATCGTAGTATAGGAACATCACTTCCTACTCTGTGTATGTCATCCAAATACCAGGACATCACACTCTACTACCTTCTTAACAGATCCATCCCCTATTCTAATGAAGTCAAATATATGACTATCACATCAGAAATAGATGATATATCTCCGCTATATCTTTAGTCTATAAATAGACATAAGCCATATGTCCACCAATGCTTCCGCTGCTCCCACTGACTACGACAACCTTCTGGCAGAGTCATATACACGTGCACTTCTAAAGCTAGTTTAGAACGACGCTATACTCATCCTCCTGCCGGGTCTCGTGTAAGTGCACGGCGGCGCCCCGGCCGTCAATCCGACGCCGGAGTGCGGAAACGATAAACTTTTCAAACTAGAAAACCGGCACCACCGCGCACAAAAATCCCGGATCGGGCCATTGACCTAACTCTAGCAAACATGAGAAAGGGGTAGAATGCTATACCAAGCGATCCGTGTCCTTTGGTCTTCGTCTCCACTCCGATCTCCTCGCGGAATCTCCGGTCGTCGCCTCCTCGTCGAAACGGGCACGACATCGCCGGGTTCTTTTACGGGCTCCCACCTCTGGACCGAGGCAACTCGGGCGCGAAGTTGGCTAGCCGACGCGTCCAAGGTTTGCTGTAGACAAGTGTAGAATCCATTGTCTCTAAGGGGTGAAGTTGCCTTGATGGAGGAATAGAATGAACTATGAACTTTGGAGATGTTGAGTTTTGTGGCAAGTAGAGAAAATGAGATATGAATCATTTTTCACACAAAGAATCCTCTCATCTCTCCTCTAGCAATGTGGCCGGCCCCTCTCCATGTGGGAAAAAGAATGAATCAAAAACAAGAGGAGAAAATGCAAGATAAAGATAAGAAAAATGGTCACTCCAATTTCCCAATCAATCCTTTCTGTCACGACCCAAATTTGGCCCGTAACCGGCACTTAAACTACGTAACGTCTAAAGGCGTACGCAACTTAAGTAAGCCGAAACCCAGAAATCTAAACCACCCAAAACTGGATCAACGGAGAAAAACATAGTTTTAAATATTCGGAAATTTTCAAGTAAAAATCTTTAAGTTTAGTTTTCGTTCTTAAAAATTTCGGCAGCACCTCCTTTGTAAAAACTAACCCCGAAAACGGGTACAACATAGATAATAATAAAAGCATCCCAAACGGGAGCAAATCACGCCCAACGGCGGAGACAACACCATAACATATATACGACGCCGAAGCGAAGAAATATAAAAGAAAACTGCATAAAGAAGTAAAACTTTTCAACAAAAACCGGCTCCCACGAGCACGGCTCCCAAAGTCACCACAAAAGAACACTGAATCCACACAAGTCGTCTCTAAGTCATATACAACATAGTGGTAGATGGAGAATACTAGATCCAACAAAAAAATATACAAAGTACAAACAGATAACCGCAACCCACCTAAAAGAAAAGCTTCACAGCCAACCGTAGCGGTATCCGTAAAAGTAGAGATGAAAAGATGCCCTGCCGCGACTACTCAGAGGGTAAGTCCTGCACAACACTGTGGCACAACGGGGGTGAGTTACCAACTCATGAATAGTAAATAACATCATACAGTAATCGCAAGTATGCACGAACAGCGATCTATCTATCACAAGTAATCCGATAGCATAAGTATGATAAGTGAATATACAACAATCATGTAAAGGTACATCATCAGGGTACTACAACTACATGAAACAATGCATATCAACATAATCCTGAGTGTGGGATGATATAATATAAAATCTCATGCAAAAATCATCAGCATGGAAAAACACCAGTGTCCCTCACTGACACATCAAATCCCAAATCCTCAGGCACCGCATCCTAAGATCGGCCCTCAAATCCTGTATGTCTCACGAAAACCTGAGTGTCAATCACCGACACTCGAAACATCATGAAACCCGTGTCTAGCATCGACACGTAAATCCTCATAACTCAGGCACTGTCACCATGACTAGCCCTGACGAAATGTCATACCTCACTCCGGTCGGTATCTCCATGATAACCGCCGAGTCCAAATACAATCACCGGTAGGTAGTGGTCCCACCGTCAGGTTTATCGTCTACACAACGAAATCACCACTCACCCCGGGGTACCATACCGGGTCCACCATGTACCCGCAGACGGTGGATCCCGCTCCTCGAATCGGGTATCACAAGACAAATCTCAGAACCGAGAAATCACATGGTGGACGCATCAAATATCATATCAAGAGAAACCGGGTTTTCAAACAATACAATGTTTTCTTGAAAATATCCCCCACGGTTCTCAAATCCATAAATCATATGAAATCCATATCTCAATGCGTAAAATCCATATAAAACTGATATATACAACATAAAAAATCAATATGAGCATATAAAGGGAAAAAACCGCTCTTTAAATTGAATCTAACTTTAAAACACATCATGCGGTTCCCAATTCCTTCGAAAATAAATGCAGTATCATATGAAGTGTACATGTAAGTGTAGCAGGGTTTAAGTATCTACATGTAATCATGTACGAGGGTGTACATGTCAATATGTATGCATGATGTATAGGTAATTATAACAAGATATAAGTGAAGTGGAATAGGGTTCACTACCTTAACTATTCCTGCCCAATGCAATATCACGTATGTATGTGTCCACAGTATTTCATATGCACAATAGAATATGAGTTACTACTCTAATCATTCCTATCCACTATCATATCACATATGTAGGTGTTTGTGCGTGTCATGGCAATTACAGACGGTGTGGGTGTAGCATACAATTTAGTGCTCGTGCAACATGAACCGTCAGTAATGTGTTATATCGAAAGGTAAGAGTCAAGTACAACAGATAAAGCTATGCAATGACATTCATATGAAAGTAACTAATATGCAAATACATGCAGCTATCATATCATATTCGCCCCGGCGCATAACGCCATACGGGCGATTTCCCCGTAGATGTTAAATCTACTCACCGATGGTCTCGAGCTAAGAAAATCCGACCACCTGCTTCCCCTTGTCCGCAGCACCCGAAGTCCCTGCTTGCGAACCTAAAATTTCATAAATACAACACATAAGCTAAATATCCTATAATGACGGAAAGACAACGAAACGCGACGAAAACGTCCGGAAAATTACACTGCGCGCTTAGCGCATCTATCGCGCACGATACCGGCCAAAACCCTAATTAGGGTCGCTAAACTATAAAACACCAAGTTTGGACCCCGATCGTCCCGATCGTGCAACATAACACAAAAATTACGAGGAATACACTGGATATAAGCTCGCAACTACCAAACGAACCCTACGTCGGAAAACCCCGAAATCTAGTAAGCAACCTATCGCACTAGATTCAAGATAACACAAATCTAACAATTACAAATACCTTAAAATAGCTTAACTAAGCTATCTAAACCAATCCTATATTTTTTACACTCGCTAATTATGTTTTAGCAAAAATCTAGTAAGCAATTTTGCTTAATTAAACAAAATGCTTATTAGCAAATTTTAACACTTTCTACTAGCTTATTCTTTTCCAAAACACAATTTAACACTTGAATTAAACACTAATCACTTAATCAAAATTTAACCCTAACTTGAATTTCTTAAACCAAATATAATGAATTAATCAAGATTTAAATGCTAAACTAAGCACTTAACTAGTTAACTAAATTAGCTAGTTAAAGATTAAAGCAATTAATTATGGATTAAGGTAAGAAATTATACCTCCTCAAGAACACCAAAAAGAACTTAGATCCATCACTTTAGCCTCCAAAACTCAAGCTTTGATGAAGATCCATGAAGGATTAGTGAAGGAAAAAGGTTTATTATTTATATAGGAATTTTTGGATTTATTTTTGGATATCTTTTTGTGTTTTTGAAAGGAAATGAGAGAGAAATGTGCTTGGAATTATTTTGGACAGAAATGGGGGAGTTAGGGTCGGCCAAGGTGAGTGGGGGGGGGGGTTTGTGTAATATTTTGTGAAGAAAAAGCAAGGAAAAAGAGAATTAAATGCTAATTAATGCATTTTGCCACCATTACACCCTTTTCTTTTAAATTTTAAAACACACCATTAGTCACCAAAAAATATCTAGATTTTTAAAAAGAACATTCTAAAATAATTCTAGTGACAAAATTAATTTATTCACAAAAATAAAAAATTTCCCGATTTACGTGCACAAAACACCGCTTAAAATAATATTTTTTTTCGGGAAAAAAATCTATCTGAACCAAAACCTCCCAAATACTGCCAAAGTTCGCGCACAAGCTTTATTTTGGCCAAATTAGGTGTCGGTAAGCTTATACGGTCGTTTGATCGAAATCGGGTTAAAACGGGAAAAACCGACAATTTTGCCCTAAAACGGGAAAATTCGCAAAACGATTTCTAAAACGTTACAATCTCCCCTCCTTATAGAAATTCGGTCCCCGAATTAAAATTTCATACTAAGCGTACCTTCAAAAAGATGAGGAAATTTCTTCCGCATCTCGCTCTAGGCCTCCCAAGTGATCTCCTCACTAGTCGGGCTACGCCAAAGAACCTTCACAGATGGCAAGACCTTTGACCGAAGTTTCTTCACCTGCCGATCCAAAATAACTATCGGCTGCTTGGTGAACGAAAGATCGCGCTCAAGCTGAACGGTCTCGTGCTGAATCGTGTGAGAAGGATCATGAAGGTATCTACGAAGCATCGACACATGAAAAACGGGGTGAACATCCGGAAAACTGGGCGGGAGCGCCAAACGATAAGCAACAGAACCCACTCGCTCAAGGATCTCGAAAGGACCTACAAATCTGGGACTTAGCTTCCCTCTCTTCCCAAATCGCATAACGCCCTTCATCGGAGAAATCCTCAGGAATACATGATCCCCCACTGCGAACTCAAGTCTGCGACGACGACGGTCGGCATAAGACTTCTGCCTGCACTGGGCTGCTCTCATCCTATCCTGAATCAGCTGGATCTTCTCCGTGGTCTCCTGAACTAGCTGGGGTCCCAAAACCAAACTCTCACTAAGCTCGGTCCAACAGACTGGCGATCGACACTTCCCACCATATAAAGCCTCAAAAGGTGCCATCTGAATAGTCTCCTCAATGCTGTTGTTGTAGGAGAACTCAATCAACGGCAAGTGACGATCCCAACTGCCACCAAAATCAAGCACACATGCACGGAGCATATCCTCCAGAGTCTGTATAGTCCGCTCCGACTGGCCATCGGTCTGTGGATGAAAAGCGGTACTAAAACTCAGCCGGGTACCCAAAGCTTCCTGAAGCTTCTGCCAAAGACGGCTAGTAAACTGGGTGCCTCTGTCGGATACTATGCATGTGGGAACACCGTGCAAACGCACAATCTCATCTATGTATAACTGAGCATACTGAGCATAACCGAAAGTGGTCTTCACTGGAAGAAAGTGAGCCGCTTTCGTCAACCGGTCTACAATAACCCAAATGGTGTCATACCCTCGACTGGTCCTGGGTAGACCCACAATGAAGTCCATGGAAATCTTCTCCCATTTCCACTCCGGAACGGGTAAAGGCTGCAACTCTCCAGCCGGTCTCGGATGCTCAGCCTTGACTTGCTGACAAGTCAGGCACCTCGAAATGAAGTCCGATATATCACGCTTCATCCCTTCCCACCAGTAGAAGTCCCTCAAGTCACGGTACATCTTGGTGGAACCTGGATGAACGCTAAAGGCCGACTGATGTGCCTGCTCTAAGATCTCGCGTCTCAACCCATCAACATCTGGTACACACAAGCGAGTCCCGCATCGTAGCACACCCTGGTCATCAATCATGAACTCCGAAACTCTTCCCTGCCGAACAAGCTCAAGAATCTCAATCAAACGGGCATCACTGGGCTGCGCCTCACGGATACGATCAAAAAGAAGTAGACGGGCGCGGACATGAGCAAGTTGTCCCCCAGCGGAAGTGAACTCGAACTGCACTCTACTATCACACAAGAGCTGCCAATCTGCAAAAGACTGACACTGAACTGCGCTCAACTGGGACAAGCTACCCACGGGCCTACGACTCAAAGCATCAGCTACCACATTCGCCTTGCCCGGGTGATAAAGGATCTCACAATCATAATCCTTCACTAGCTCCATCCATCGGCGCTGTCTCAGGTTCAGATCTCGCTGCTGGAAGATGTACTTCAAACTCTTGTGATCCGTGAAGATCTGACACGACTCTCCGTACAAGTAGTGTCTCCAAATCTTCAACGCAAAGACTACCGCTGCCATCTCAAGATCGTGAGTGGGGTAATTCTGCTCGTGCTTCTTCAGCTGCCTAGAAGCATATGCAATTACCCTATCATGCTGCATCAAAACACAGCCGAGTCCCACTCGAGAAGCATCACAATAAACAACAAAGCCGCCTGATCCAGAAGGTAAAGAAAGAACTGGTGCTGTCGTCAACCGAGTCTTCAACTGTTGAAAACTCTGCTCGCACGCATCAGTCCAGAGAAAAGGAATTCCCTTCCGGGTCAGTCCAGTCAGCGGTGCAGCGATACTCGAGAAATCCTGCACAAAACGGCGGTAATAACCAGCTAAGCCCAAAAAGCTGCGGACCTCCGTCACCGATACAGGTCTGGGCCAAAGCTGTACAGCCTCGATCTTCCTCGGGTCCACAAGAATATCATCACCAGTCACCACATGACCCAGGAAGTCAACTCTATCAAGCCAAAATGCGCACTTTGAGAATTTAGCATACAGCCGGTGCTCTCTCAATATCTGCAAAGTAGTCCTCAAGTGCTGCTCATTCTCCTCATGACTCCTAGAGTAGACCAGTATGTCATCAATAAACACTATAATGAACTGGCCGAGGAACGGCCTGAAAATCCGGTTCATCAGATCCATGAACGCTGCTGGCGCATTGGTGAGTCCGAACGACATCACCAAAAACTCATAATGCCCATAGCGCGTACGAAAAGCAGTCTTCGGAATGTCATCATTCCGAACCCGCAACTGATGATAACCCGAACGCAAATCAATCTTCGAAAAATGTTTCGCACCCTGGAGCTGATCAAATAAATCGTCAATGCGGGGTAATGGATACCTGTTCCGCACAGTAACTCGGTTCAACTGACGATAATCCACACATAGCCTCAAACTGCCGTCCTTCTTCTTGACGAACAGAACAGGAGCTCCCCACGGCGAAACACTCGGACGCACAAGTCCCAAAACAAGCAACTCTTGCAACTGATCTTTAAGCTCTCTAAGCTCTGCCGGAGCCATCCGATAAGGCGGTATAGAAATAGGCTCCGTGCCAGGAATCAGATCAATGCAAAACTCAATATCGCGCTCTGGCGGCAACCCAGGTAACTCATCGGGAAAGACATCGGAAAATTCTCGCACGGTAGAAACCTGGTCCAACGACTCCACCGTAACTCCAGTATCATGAATGAAAGCTAAGAATCCCCGACATCCCCTCCTCAAAAGCCGACTAGCGCACATAACATAAACCAAACTGTGAGGGGCGACACCACGGTCTCCCTGCACAACAAACACTGACTCGCCGGGAAAACAAAATCTAACTGTCTTCTCGCGGCATTCCACGGACGCATAGCAAGTAGCTAGCCAATCCATGCCCAACAGAACGTCGAAGTCCAACATCTTAAGAAGGATCAAGTCGACGGACAGATCTCTGTCTCCTAAGCGGACATCACATGATCGGAACACGTGCCGCGCAACAAACGACTCTCCCACAGGAGTAGTCACTACTAACGGCTGATCTAGGAAACACGACTCTCGGCCTAACCTCGGCACGAAGTGCGTAGAAACATACGAATGCGTAGATCCCGGATCGAAAAGAACATGTGCATCAAAAGAACATAAGGAAAGGGTACCTGAAACCACAGCATTAGACGCCTGAGCGTCCTGGTAAGTCAAGGCAAAAACCCGTGCCTGCCCTCTACCGGCTACTGGCTGTCCTCTGCCTCTGCCACCTCGTCCTCTCGGCACAAAACCACCACGACCACGACCTCTCTGAGTAGGAGTCTGACGCGGCGCAACAACAGGAATAAGAGGCAACGCTCTCTGAGGCGGAGAAGGTGGTAAGGTAACCTGCGGTACTGCTGGCCCTCTCTGACGCACCACAGTACAATTCCGAACAAGATGCTGCAAACTGCCACAACCAAAACATCCATAAGACGGTCGCTGGCCCTCCTGGGAATAAGAACTGAATAACTGGCCACGTCCTACGTCTCTGCTAATCCCCGAATCTGATGGAACTCTGCCTCTGCGGACAAACCTCGGTCCTCGTGCTGGCTCATCCGTACGAGTCCTCTTCGGTTCTGGAACAACCGATGACTCAGCTAGACGCTCCTCCGCCAATAGGGCTGCATCGACAGCTGCCGCATACGTGTCGCAATGCTGAATGCTGATGGCTAGGAACAACTGGGTAAGCAGGCCTCGAACAAACCTCTTCACCCTCATCTCCTCAGTCGCCACCAAGTACGGAGCATACACCGACAGCTCAGTAAACAATACATCATACTCCGACACCGTCATCCCCGGCGTCTGACGTAAAGACTCAAATTTGCGCGCTCGCGCATCCCTGACGCTCGGTGGAAGAAAACGGGCAAGAAACGACGTCACAAACTCAGCCCAGGTCATAGGAGCAAGACCAGTGGCTCTGCCCCTCTCCAACGACTCACACCACTTCTGGGCCATACCCTCCAGCCGGAAACTCGCAAACTCTACCCATCTCTCGTCAGAGCATCGGAGTGAGCGACAAATCCTGGCCATCCGGTCGATGAACGACTGCGGATCCTCAGTAACATCTGTGCCAGTAAACACTGGAGGCCTCAGCCTCATGAACTCCGTCAGTGACACGGTAATAACCTCTGGAGCTGCAACTACGACTGCCTGATCAGTAGGTACCATCGTGGTCCCTGCAACGGGTGGAACAACAGCCTGCCCCTGCGCTCGAATGGCCTCTACTAAAGTCCCCACAATCTGGCGCAGATCCTGCATACCAGCCCCAATCATAGCAATGTGCTCCGGTACCACAGGTGTATCTCCCTGGTCAACCCTCGCCTCAGACGAGTCGACTCTGGCCTCGGCCCTCGCGGCCGCTCTCTGTGCCCTCGTAGTGTTCGACGGCATATGGGCTGGAAATTGAAACAAGATTCGATAAGGAAACGGAAATCGAATCACAAGGATGTATATCAATCACGGAAGGAACATCAATCAATAAGTCCTAAGGTTACTTAGGCGGAGTACCGTGTCGTAAGTATGCCGCGGAACATACACACACTACGCCACTCTGCTTAAGCTACCTACTCTATCATACCGAGGTCATCCTACACTCCGAAAGGTAAAAACCAAGCGCTCTGATACCAACTTTGTCACGACCCAAATTTGGCCCGTAACCGGCACTTAAACTACGTAACGTCTAAAGGCGTACGCAACTTAAGTAAGCCGAAACCCAGAAATCTAAACCACCCAAAACTGGATCAACGGAGAAAAACATAGTTTTAAATATTCGGAAATTTTCAAGTAAAAATCTTTAAGTTTAGTTTTCGTTCTTAAAAATTTCGGCAGCACCTCCTTTGTAAAAACTAACCCCGAAAACGGGTACAACATAGATAATAATAAAAGCATCCCAAACGGGAGCAAATCACGCCCAACGGCGGAGACAACCACCACAACATATATACGACGCCGAAGCGAAGAAATATAAAAGAAAACTGCATAAAGAAGTAAAACTTTTCAACAAAAACCGGCTTCCACGAGCACGGCTCCCAAAGTCACCACAAAAGAACACTGAATCCTCACAAGTCGTCTCTAAGTCATATACAACATAGTGGTAGATGGAGAATACTAGATCCAACAAAAAAATATACAAAGTACAAACAGATAACCGCAACCCACCTAAAAACAAAGCTTCACAGCCAACCGTAGCGGTATCCGTAAAAGTAGAGATGAAAAGATGCCCTGCCGCGACTACTCAGAGGGTAAGTCCTGCACAACACTGTGGCACAACGGGGGTGAGTTGCCAACTCATGAATAGTAAATAACATCATACAGTAATCGCAAGTATGCACGAACAACGATCTATCTATCATAAGTATGATAAGTGAATATGCAACAATCATGTAAAGGTACATCATCAGGGTACTACAACTACATGAAACAATGCATATCAACATAATCCTGAGTGTGGGATGATATAATATAAAATCTCATGCAAAAATCATCAGCATGGAAAAACACCAGTGTTCCTCACTGACACATCAAATCCCAAATCCTCAGGCACCGCATCCTAAGATCGGCCCTCAAATCCTGTATGTCTCACGAAAACCTGAGTGTCAATCACCGACACTCGAAACATCATGAAACCCGTGTCTAGCATCGACACGTAAATCCTCATAACTCAGGCACTGTCACCATGACTAGCCCTGACGAAATGTCATACCTCACTCCGGTCGGTATCTCCATGATAACCGCCGAGTCCAAATACAATCACCGGTAGGTAGTGGTCCCACCGTCAGGTTTATCGTCTACACCACGAAATCACAACTCACCCTGGGGTACCATACCGGGTCCACCATGTACCCGCAGACGGTGCATCACGCTCCTCGAATCGGGTATCACAAGCCAAATCTCATAACCGAGAAATCACATGGTGGATGCATCAAATATCATATCAAGAGAAACCGGGTTTTCAAACAATACAATGTTTTCTTGAAAATATCCCCCACGGTTCTCAAATCCATAAATCATATGAAATCCATATCTCAATGCGTAAAATCCATATAAAACTGATATATGCAACATAAAACAACAATATGAGCATATAAAGGGAAAACCGCTCTTTAAATTGAATCTAACTTTAAAACACATCATGCGGTTCCCAATTCCTTCGAAAATAAATGCAGTATCATATGAAGTGTACATGTAAGTGTAGCAGGGTTTAAGTATCTACATGTAATCAAGTACGAGGGTGTACATGTCAATATGTATGCATGATGTATAGGTAATTATAACAAGATATAAGTGAAGTGGAATAGGGTTCACTACCTTAACTATTCCTGCCCAATGCAATATCACGTATGTATGTGTCCACAGTATTTCATATGCACAATAGAATATGAGTTACTACTCTAATCATTCCTATCCACTATCATATCACATATGTAGGTGTTTGTGCGTGTCATGGCAATTACAGACGGTGTGGGTGTAGCATACAATTTAGTGCTCGTGCAACATGAACCGTCAGTAATGTGTTATATCGAAAGGTACGAGTCAAGTACAATAGATAATGCTATGCAATGACATTCATATGAAAGTAACTAATATGCAAATACATGCAGCTATCATATCATATTCGCCCCGACGCATAACGCCATACGGGCGATTTCCCCGTAGATGTTAAATCTACTCACCGATGGTCTCGAGCTAAGAAAATCCGACCACCTGCTTCCCCTTGTCCGCAGCACCCGAAGTCCCTGCTTGCGAACCTAAAATTTCATAAATACTACACATAAGCTAAATATCCTATAATGACGGAAAGACAACGAAACGCGACGAAAACGTCCGGAAAATTACACTGCTCGCTTAGCGCATTTATCGCGCACGATACCGGCCAAAACCCTAATTAGGGTCGCTAAACTATAAAACACCAAGTCTGGACCCCGATCGTCCCGATCGCGCAACACAACACAAAAATTACGAGGAATACACTGGATATAACCTCGCAACTACCAAACGAACCCTACGTCGGAAAACCCCGAAATCTAGTAAGCAACCTATCGCACTAGATTCAAGATAACACAAATCTAACAATTACAAATACCTTAAAATAGCTTAACTAATCTATCTAAACCAATCCTATATTTTTTACACTCGCTAATTATGTTTTAGCAAAAATCTAGTAAGCAATTTTGCTTAATTAAACAAAATGCTTATTTGCAAATTTTAACACTTTCTACTAGCTTATTCTTTTCCAAAACACAATTTAACACTTGAATTAAACACTAATCACTTAATCAAAATTTAACCCAAAAATGAATTTCTTAAACCAAATATAATGAATTAATCAAGATTTAAATGCTAAACTAAGCACTTAAGTAGTTAACTAAATTAGCTAGTTAAAGATTAAAGCAATTAATTATGGATTAAGGTAAGAAATTATACCTCCTCAAGAACACCAAAAAGAACTTAGATCCATCACTTTAGCCTCCAAAACTCAAGCTTTGATGAAGATCCATGAAGGATTAGTGAAGGAAAAATGTTTAATATTTATATAGGAATTTTTGGATTTATTTTTGGATATCTTTTTGTGTTTTTGAAAGGAAATGAGAAAGAAATGAGCTTGGAATTATTTTCGACAGAAATGGGGGAGTTAGGGTCGGCCAAGGTGAGTGGGGGGGGGGGGGGGTTTGTGTAATATTTTGTGAAGAAAAAGCAAGGAAAAAGAGAATTAAATGCTAATTAATGCATTTTGCCACCATTACACCCTTTTCTTTTAAATTTTAAAACACACCATTAGTCACCAAAAAATATCTAGATTTTTAAAAAGAACATTCTAAAATAATTCTAGTGACAAAATTAATTTATTCACAGAAATAAAAATTTTCCCGATTTACGTGCACAAAACACCGCTTAAAATAATATTTTTTTTCGGGAAAAAAATCTATCTGAACCAAAACCTCCCAAATACTCCTAAATTTCGCGCACAAGCTTTATTTTGGCCAAATTAGGTGTCGGTAAGCTTATACGGTCGTTTGATCGAAATCGGGTTAAAACGGGAAAAACCGACAATTTTGCCCTAAAACGGGAAAATTCGCAAAACGATTTCTAAAACGTTACACTTTCACACACCGTCACATTAAATGCAAGACAAGAGACTAAAATGGAATCTCATCATGAAGGAACTATCATGAAGCTCTCAAATGCAAGAAACCCCCTCCACAATAAGTTATTTGCAAACTTGCAAATAACCCCCTCCACCAGAAAGTCCGGCCGTGATGGAACAAAGGAAAAATGGCCGGAACGGAATACAAACTGGCAACTTCAGAAAACTGATCCCGTAATAAATTACAGGAAAACCCCGCGACCGCATATACATGCCCGCATTTGTATTCCCACTGAACATAAATGCAAAGA
Source organism: Agapanthus africanus (assembly GCA_030015575.1). Taxonomy (NCBI): domain Eukaryota; kingdom Viridiplantae; phylum Streptophyta; class Magnoliopsida; order Asparagales; family Amaryllidaceae; genus Agapanthus; species Agapanthus africanus. The sequence continues at coordinate 82,305,489 of JASDDO010000004.1, read as the reverse complement.
GACAAAATCTACACTGTCTAATACTAGGATCCGGCTTAAACCAAAGCCGGCTAGTAAAATCCGTCTGATCACGATCCGTGCAATACCGCACGTATCTGATCGAACCCTGCCATATCTCCATACGGCCTCTACAGCGTTTTTCCCGAAACTTGAGTAACTATGTGTGGTAGACTCTAAAGACTCGTCAATACTATGGCTGTGGATTTAACTACTAGCACGTCAGAGGTATTAGCCATACGTGACGGGCTACCAGCTATTGACCAAAAGGGACGTCGATGAGCGAACTCATCCTGACACCCTACTGAGCCTGTCAGTGACAATATACGTACAGTCCGGTCCGTTCGTCTATGAGCATCGCATGGCGGGCCTAGGGGGTTGGTAAAAGTCAGACCCCTAAAAGCTGTACAAGTCGTGTCGGAGATCAGCCCAGAACACCCTGAGATACTACTGGAATACCTACCAGTAAATCACCTGCCTTGGCAAAGGACTTTTCATGTACTGGCTCTCCTAGACACAGCGCGACCTCACCCCCAATACCGGGAGAGACGAACCCCTGCAGATCCGCTCACTGCCTCCATGTGGCTCGGGACTGTACCCAACTAAAACTTGTTTGCACGTCTCCTTTGAGCGTGGTAGGGTAGTAATCAAAGCACAGTGGGAACTCACATGAGACAAATGATGATCTCAGGTCGATGAACTAACCTATACACATGTCACCAGGGAACTGATATCTGACGTCAGGTATAATACCAACTAGCAGGTTCCCGGTGAGTCCTGTCCGGTGTACTCATAACCCAATGAGCACCTGTATACATCTTAGGTGAACCAACTGACACCAGTGGCTTATGAGACCGTCCACCGCCCCTCGTCGGGGTCTCAACTATATACACTAGTCTACTCTGGAGTATCGATGCCCTGTCTCGAAACTCCCACGACTAGGGACCTTTTAAGGATGTGCTTATAGACCCCAGCTCCCACGTATATGATCGCCCTCATACTGCTGGCAGTCAAGCAAGAATCCTAGGGGCTCTATCAACGTGTAATAGCGACCTGTAAGGTCACCTAAAGCAGTACACGATGATAAAGATAAACCAGATAGCATACTATCATCTTGAGTAAGACTGTCCTCCCGGTATAGGTCCTCCCTCAATCATTGCAATCACGTGCCTGTGATCCAATAATTGACTCTGAGGGCACTATCTCCAATAATCTCCCACTTGCACTCAAGGCTAATTATTGTGATGTCGCATACTCACTACCCCTGTGATACCGAACACCCAACTCCTCTACTAGTCAGTCTTACAAAGCTCGTTTGCGAAACTATTGCGTTCGAGGAATATCCTCAGTGAGTGGATCTGCTGTGATGTTTCTTTCTATGTCTCTCTTTATCTCAAGTTCGCGGAGAAAGCCATCTCCCGAAATGAGCAATACCTGTCTTAGAATATGTCTGGATATCTGATGGGACCTAGTTCATAAGTGAACTCCAAATCCAAACTTCTTGGACTGTATCGTCAACTGAACTTAATCAGTATCCTGCGCCATCCTTCCCTCAGTATCCACCTGGACCACCTGTCCAAAATACTGCCCCTCGTCAGAGGGAAAACTATAACTCTGACAGCCACTCTGCCATCCAGGTCACCTTGGAAGCATGGAATGATAACCGTCACCTAAAGGAGGCTGTCGTTATCACATCCCTAGAACATTCACTTATGTTCTAAAACTGCTTCCTAATGTTTCTCCAGGATTGGATCAATATCAACTTATTGCATCTACTGCAAAAACAATATCTGGTGTGGTACTTGACATCTCATGATTGACTCAATTGCCTAAGCAAGTGATCAATCAATCATGTACATCCCTCTCCCCTTTAGTCTGTAAGACACCTTTAGAGAGGGTGACTCCATCACCTGCAGGTACACTACCGTGCCAGGAGTCGTCCATTCTAAATACACATAGAATGCTGTCTAAGTACCCTGATTGGGAAACCACCAAAATCTAGATCTATAGATCTAGTAACCAGAATGTCTTGATATTATATCCCTGTCCCATGTGGAGAAACTACTGTGTGATAACCAAAGTATAACCGATCGTAGTATAGGAATTTCACTTCCAACTCTGTGTATGTCAACCAAATACCAGGACATCACACCCTACTACCCTCTTAACAGATCCATCCCCTATTCCGATGAAGTCGAACCTATGTCTGTCACATCAGAAATAGATGATCTATCTCCGCTATATCTTCTTTAGTCTATAAATAGACATAAGCCACCTTTCGACCAATGCTTCCGCTGCTCCCACTGACTACGACAACCCTCTCGCAGAGTCATATGCACGTGCACTTCTAAAGCTAGTTTAGAACGACGCTATACTCATCCTCCTTCCGGGTCTCATAGTCTGGAACAACAGCAATGGCAAGTCTGGGTAAACAAGAACCTCCCCGCCACCGTCCTTGAGCATACCGAAGTACCTCTCGGGTGCCTAAGGTTACCCACCATATCTGCAGAGTGGCCAATGGAATGTCAAACCAGATTGAATCTTTAGGTTCTTATCAAATCTTCAGTAATCGTTTGCGGTTCTGGAATCACTTCCAGTTATACCATACTCGCACTACTGTTTTCTGAAAAAATCCATTTTTATTAAAACTGTGGCGAGTCAAGAACAAAATCACTATTGATCTTCCAGATGGTAGAAAGTCAACCCTCGTCATAGCCCGGGTTAACCCACAAACAGCCATTACAGAAACGTGCCTTGAGTTGTCCAGTGTCTGTTAGTTATATGTATGCCCTAGAGGCCATTACTGTATATTGGATGTATATTGTAGTGGATGCTGGGACATATATAGGTAGGACTTTCTTGCTCGACATGATAGTACGCTATCTGGTTGCTCTTTATCTTAACATGTATACTTTCGGTCTCTCTCTGTTACATGTTGATAAAGCCCTTAGGATGTGTACTCGACTTCCAGGACTATGATGTAGATCATACTAGTGGGGCCTGGGTAGTCCATGAATACATCCTTCAATGTTCCTAGTCATGGGAATATCGAGACGGGGCATCGATATTCCAGAATATACTAGCGTATATCCTCTCGACCCATGTGATGGGTGATGGATGATCCCATATCCATTGGTGTTTGACATCAGAGATGGTATGCGGGTACTCAGTGGTGACTTGGTACATTGAACGGACACGCCGAGAACTCCCAGATGGTATTATACCTCACATCAGATGGCGGTTCTCAGGTGATACTGGTACAGCTTAGTCTGTTGACCCGAGATCGTCATAGAGTCTTATGTGTCTCCCACTTTGCTTTGATTTCCACCCAACCACGGCCCTACTGAGTCGTGCAAACAGATGGTTTTTGGGTACAGTCCCGATTCACATAGAGGCAATGAGCGATAGGAGGGGATTTGTCTTTCCCGGTATTGGGGGTTGATGTTGCGCTATGCTCGACTGGCCATAACTGGAAATCCCTGGCCAGGGTTGCTGTGATATACTGGTAAGAGTTATCAGTAGTTTCACGCTTGTTATGGACCTTACGTCGGCATGACTTATAAAGCTACTGGGGTCTGACGTTTACCACCCCTAGGCGAGATATGCGACATATCAGACGAACAGACCGGACTGTACGGTAAGTGTTACTGGTTGGATTCACAGGAGTGTGAGCAGGCTTGCTCGTTGATCTTCTGATTGCTCAATACCAGGGTGGCCATTACGTTTAGCAGACCGCTTGCGGCTTGTGGGTGTTTGATATGATCATCACCTGCTGCCGGCGTATTGACGAGTCTTTAGAGTCCTACACAGAGGTTTCCTGGCTCAAGCGAAACGAAATAGGAGCGCATATGAGATATGTGCGGGACCGAGAATAATACCAGTATGTGATACTGAATTCTATTCTCGTGATTTGTATCATCGGACGGTTATATAAGATATAGCCGGGTTACCGAATCAAATCTTGATTCGATACATTGATACACTTGATATTAGTCGGTTATATGCAGTATGACCGGATCATTAAATCAAGTGTTGATTTAATGATTTAATGTATAATTATATATTTGATATATTATTTTACATTAACTAGTATTTGTTTACTTAAGATGGATTTTCTCACTTGATGTGCACATTGTATATATGATATAGTTTTGTGCACTAGTTTGTATCATGTTTGATGATACATGCAAACTTGGTTGTTTGTATGCTTTAAACCATGTTTTGGTTAATGGTTAGGGTTTTAAATTATTCACATATTCATTTTATTTACTTTTGGAAAAAATGAAATGGTGGCTAACTTTGTTTTTTGCTTAAGCTTCATGAAGCTTCTTAACTTTATCTACCATTTTGTTTTTTCCTTAACCAAACCATTCACCTAAACCCTAGTTTAGTCTCTACACTAGTTACCTCACCCATGGTTGCATTATAATAAGAATCACTTGGATTTTCTTTAAAAAAAATAATTCTTATCATATTCTTTCTTCTTCTTCAAGAAGAAGAAACCTTGCTATCACCAATGGTGCCATGAGAAAAAGAGTGAGAAATCCAAATCCAAAGTGAACCCACTTCCTATTTCTTCATCCTCTACCACTTGCCATGTAGTGGAGTGTGTTATCTTCACAAGTTTTATGACCAAGTGAAGATGGAGCTTGATCTTGAGTTTCCTCGACGTAGATCATCTTCGGCATCGAAGTCGACGACCTAGCCCACCCATTTCTTCGATGAAACCGACGCTAGAGTCCGGGATCCGATGATCGCAGTGGAGGGATGTCATCATGGAGCTAAAGAGGTAGAGGACCGCATCTACAAAGGTTGTAGTCACTTTCACTTTCTAGTAAAGTTGTTTACTTGCATGTTTCGCCTTACCTCTAGTTAACGATCTAGTTTAGGGTTCTTTGCCACATAGAAAATTTTGAATTGGACATGTTTGATCAGTTGTAGAGTCTCATGGGTGTGCCTAGGAACCCTACAGTGGTATCAGAGCCTAGCTAGAGCTTTAGGCGATGAGTAGACGAAGTTAGAAACCCGATCGAACCTGAAACCCTAATCCAAAACCTTCTCTGTACATTTTTCCAAACAGTGGATTTTTCCAAATTAAAAATATGCAGAAAAATCAGCAGGCGTTTCTAAGGATTACTGTGCAGCACGTGAGCATAACTCTTCTAGATCACCGCGGAACCGCGGCATGAGCATGCCTCCTGCGGCGGTTCCGCGGCCGTACTATCACCTTGTTCATTTCTGTTTGCACAGTAATATCTCTCTATACTTGCTGTGTTTTATGTGTATTTTTATTTTATACTCAAGAGTTGAGTTTTTTGGGAGTTCGTAGATTCGATCGAATTGTCCAAATTTTTCTATGTGTTTTTCCGGATAATTTAGAATATGTTAAAAAGTTCGACCGGATAATACCCAATTTTTCCCCTGCCGGAAAATTTCCATGTGTTGGATTTTTCCGTGGTTTAAGAACGTTCTAAGTAGTGCAAGTAACGCGATGGACCCTCTAGAAGACAACAAGCCTTAACTCGATTATGTGACCGTCTTGAACTGCCCTTTGAACCTTAGGGTTTGGGGCAGTACGGCGTGCCACATGTGAGGCGTTGGCTTGACCCTTCTACGGCTGGACCGTTGGTACTGTGGTATGAAGTGAATGTTTTTAAACTTATTTCATATGTTGAGCTGTTTCGGGAAAACTTTGGTGTTTTGATTGTTTGATCGGAAAGTTTAACATTTTCTATTTATCTGGAATGTGATACAATATTTGGAATCCACAAATAGTTATGAGATAACTGATTTGAATATTATAAATCTAGCAGTTTAGTCTCACTTGATCGGTTGCCAAGGAATTTTGATGTGATCAAAAGTCCGTCGCAATCACGTAGCGTACGCGGATACTCGCCGGATAAACTTAATAGACAGCTACACCCCTTAGCCTCGACCAAGTGACTGTTGGAGAACCCCGTCGCCAAAAAGCATCCGTCCGGGTGCTCGCGGCAGCGGTGTTCCGCCTTAGTGCACTTCGTCGAAGGTATCGAGGGTGCGGCCGTCTACTGAAGTTTGCGACGAACATTCGTTCTGGATGCCGGGAATCCTGTTGAACTGCCCGACTTTATATTGAAAAGTGTTTTCGATAATGAGACTAAAATGCGGGGTTTATAACTGTTAGGCATGCGATGTCTAAGGAATTCATTTGTTTAGGCATGCGATGTCTAAAGCGTTTGCGGATTCCAACTGTTGTAGTTTTACACTTTCTTTTCTGTGACCGTAAGTGTAATATGTGATATCGCCGGTTTCGTTGCTATATGTCAACGACAATTGGGATGCGCATATTTACTTACGTTGATGACATGTGATGTTATGTGTTCCTGGATATGTTATATTGGATCGTCGTGTTTGAATAGCCGGGGTTTTTTTATGTGAGATGAGTGTTTTTCATTTTCCTTCATGTAAAAACTTGTATGTAATATTCTTTTATTGGGGCACTTCCAGGTTGCGGAAGATGTAACCTTTTGTATATTATTTACTTTTCCGCATTAGGATAGACCCAAGGAGGGGAGCACAAGTAACCGGGTTCTAGGGTCCAGTGGGAGACCATCTCGAGGAGTCGAGTCCGGGTCTCCTAACCCTAGAATTGGTAGGGTTGCTTGCCGCTCTCGTAGGGGTCTAGGGGTGTAGGATTGGCTATTCATCACGACCGTGGAATCCGTGTTTTATTCAGGCTCAAAATAAAACACGGATGTCCTAGTATATCCAATATTTCATATGATATTTTCTGCTGCGTTATCTGTGATGTGATCATGTGATTTGTTCAGATAGTTATTGTATATAGTATATATGATATATTATATAGACGTTGCTTATGTTTACACCCGTGCTTGCCCTGCCTCGCTCTGGCGTTAGTTACCTAACCTTACGGAGCAGACGGGACATCGAGGCGAATGCGGATGGCATAAGCGTACGTTATATTTATCTGTGATGTTTAGGTGGACTTAAATGAAGGGACATTCATTAATGAGATTAATGAAAGAAAATAAACCTAAAAGATGTTGTTGAATCGAATTTCAAAATAAAAACAGGTAGCTACAGTTCTTGCTTTGCATCGCGGTGTTCCTTGTAGAACATCCTGCACCTTATTCGATAAGGAAAGGACCGAGATCCCTGCACTGGGAGTGACTCCTTTAGCAATAACTGGTAGATGCTACAACTCTCGGTTTGTCTTTTGATTGCTTCTATAGTTTCTGCTTTGCACAGCGGTATATATGATATATCCTGCACCTTATTCGATGTGGAAAGGGCCGATGATCCCTTCACCGGGAGTGACCCCTTTAGCAAAACTAAAAAAGCCTAAAAGACACTCTATTTAAAAACCATTTGATTCCGCAACGAGATCAAGTTCAAAGCGTTAAAGGTTTTCTCAAAAACCATCCGCAACCCTCCGTCATTTTAGGAAGTAGAGTACTTAGTATTCGTGCTGTGTTTGTTGACCATGGTTAAGGCACAGTGTACGGTAGCTAAGTGATGTCTTCCTACACCGCATATGATGCGATTAGTTAGGACAGTCATGTGGCTTTGTTGTCCTTAGCCAAGGGTCATGTGGGTGGGTCTAATTAATCACGAAATGACGGGTAGAACTTGACTAGTGCTTATGATTTGTTGACCTTAGCCAAGGTCATAGGTGCTAGGGGTAAAATCCATTATCGGGAGTTTCAAGTGTTGAAATTTGCAATGAGATTGCATACCTTCTATATGATAGTTGGATCCCGATACCCACTGCGAGTAATTGTTACTCCTGGGAGAGTTTTGCACTTTATAATTAGCCGATCAAGTAGGTGTCTAGAAAGGTGTCAACGGGGTTACGCCTCTGGGAAAACGAGGTTTACTGTAATTAGGTCCGTGCGAAAGCACGGGGAACCTCCCTCAAAGTACTGACACTGGCCTGGCTGAATGATTGGCGAACTTGTAGAGTGTAATTAATCCCGGCTAGTCTTTCCTTTTAGGGTTTGAAGGAAGATTTGATAAAAACAGTGGGAGCCATCCTGATTAGATAAAATAAATAACCATTCTAAACTTGCAAGAGCGCACGCAGAGTGTTTTCTTCTCTCTCTCTCTCCAGGTAGCGACCATATCACGCCTTAATCAAGATAATAATATGGATGTATTGACCGAACCCGCTTGTTATACTGAGCTGGGGAACGTTGGTCCCGCTCCAACTTATAATTGTTATAAGACAGAGCAGGAAATATGGGAATACCAAAATTCCTATGCCGCCCAAACGAAGAAAGTGCATATGATGCATCTCTTTCGGGTGTGTTCATTATAAAGAACTGTTTCTCAGTGTCCTCTACGTCCTAAGTATTAGATACCGGATCAGGATCCCGCAAATGTAATCCGTTACATAGGGCTACAGAAAGGTAGAGAACTGAGTACGGGTGAAAAGTTTCATGAGACAGAAAACGGGGCAAGTGTTGCAGCCAAGTTTGTTGGTCACTGTCACCCTGTATTACCAGTACATTGATTCTGAACGAATGTTATTAGATACCGAACCTGATATACAAAATCATATCAGTCTATTTATTAGTAAAGAAATGATAAAATTTTGTATTGTTGGCTAATGTTTTGAACATTTCCTATTTCAAAAGTTGATCGGTTCAGGCACGTTATCTAAAATCATTGACATTCTAAATTAAAATACATTTCCTAGTATACAGAACACACACAAGAGGAAGAGTTCAGAAATTAACGGATCCTTCTTGAGGTATTATAGACTAGGTCATATCAATGTGACCCGACTAGCTTAAGTTACACTTAAGATGCATATTTAAATCAGTTTGAATTTACATCTTGTGAAACTTGCCAGCCATGTCACATAGATAAGATGAACATAGCTCTGTTTACTGGAAACAGAGAAAGAGTTAGTGAACTCTTGGGATGATACATGTTGATGTATGTAGATCACCTGTCTACATATGCCAAGACCGGTTCTTTGTATTTCATTACATTCTCTGGTAATCTCTCAAGATTCAGACATAAGTTCCTGTTGAAACACAATTCCGAACCTTTTGAGATATTCACAGAATATAAGTTAGAAATAGAGAACCAAAAACCGGGTATAAGTATTATGTCCTATGATAAGATCAGGGAGGAGAATACTTGTGCATAGAATTCCTGGATTATTCTAAAGGAGAATTAGATTCTCTCTCCGTATTACTCCTTTGAATATACCACAGCACAACAGTGTATCGGGGCGGAGCAATCACACCATATTAGATATGGTGTGCTCTATGATGAGTATTACTGTGTTACCTGTTTCTTTTAAGGGTTTGTGCACTTGAGAAGCTGCATACCTATTGAATTAGGTTCGAATCAAATCAGTGCCTACCACTCAATATAGGATATGGTATGGGAAGAGCCTATCTCTTAAGTAAGTTAAGATTTGAGATTGTCCGGCCTATGTCGAAAGCAAAATCCGGACAACATCGAGGCAAGGTCGGTTCTGTAGAACTGGAAAGATTCCACCTATACAAACAACAGCTAATGATTTGACAGAACCAGAGGATTCAATAGTCCCTGACGAACCTCAGCCTCTCCACCGATCTGGTAGGGTTCCTCATCCGCCAGAGAGATACTTCGGTTTCTCGATGACAGTGGGAGCGAGGAATGCATCATGCGATGATGACCCAACTAGTTTCGAGCAGGCCATCGAAAGTAGGGACTCTGTAAGAATGGATGGATGCTTAGCGATCTGAGACGGAATCCATGTACACCAACAAAGTATATACTTTGGTTGCTATATCTGAAGGGTTAAATCCCCATCAAGAGCAAGTATATCTTGAGAAGATTACTTGGTGTAGATGGAAAAGTTGAGACTTTCAAAGCTAGACTTGTTAAAGGTTTTCGTCATCGACCAGGCGTGGATAATGATGAAACTTTTTCCAGTGGCTATGCTTAAGTCCATCCGGATCCTACTTAACATTGCTGCATACCATGACTACGATATCTGGTGGTTGGGTGCCATGATTGCTTTTCTAAATAATGATTAAAAGAGAACGTCTATAAGTACATAGCCAGAGGGCTTCGTAAACAGTGGGAGCAGCGGAAACGTGTGCAAGTTGCTTTACAGGATAAAGCAGGCATCGCGGAGTTGGAACATCTGTTTTGATGTAGTAGTCAAAGAGTTTGGCTTCATCAAAATGGTAGATGAACCTTGTATGTACAAAAAGGTAGTATGGAGTATGGTGATGATCCTCGTAGAGTACGTGGATGACATACTCTTGATAGGAAAGGAGTTTCCTATGCTACGATCTGTCGATCTCCTCTTATCACATGGATTCGCCAATAGGATCAAAGTGATACCTCCTAAATCCTGGGTTTTGGATCTATGAAATAGATCTGAATGGATGTTAGGATTCTCACTAGCTGTAGTGAGATGGTATCAGTTGATCCTGGGGAGAATCACTGGAAAGGTTCCAGGGTGATAAGGATGACTGAGTGTCAGTCGCAGGCATTCTCTTTACCCTCGGTAAAGGGATGGTATGTTAGAAGAGTTCCAAGCTAGATACCATTGCAAACTAGACGATAAAGGCTGGTAACATCGCTATTAAAGATACTACCAAAGAGGCAGTTTGGGTGTATATTGGTTCATGAGATGAACTGGGTTCCTACAATTGTGTGACAATGGAAGTGTGGCTTTGGCTCATGAACCCTGGTCCCATCAGTCACCCAGACATATTCTGAGGCAGCATCACCTGATCATAGAGATAGTTGATCTCCAGGGTGATCGAGGTTAAGAGAGTAGACTCAGAGGACAACACGGCGGATCCACTCACGAAGGCCTTTTCCCAAAGAGAGACTTTTATGGGATGGTTGAGTATTAGATACAAAAACCACTGCTACAGATGGCCCTAGTGCAAGTGGAAGATTGTTAGTTATATGTATGCCCTAGAGGCCATTACTGTACATTGGATGTATATTGTAGTGGATGCTGGGACATATATAGGTAGGACTTTCTTGCTCGATATGATAGTACGCTATCTGGTTGCTTTTTATCTTAACATGTATACTTTCTGTCTCTCTCTGTTACATGGTGATAAAGCCCTTAGGATGTGTACTCGACTTCCAGGACTATGATGTAGATCATACTAGTGGGGCCTGGGTAGTCCATGAGTACATCCTTCAATGTTCCTAGTCGTGGGAATATCGAGACGGGGCATCGATATTCCAGAGTAGACTAGCGTATATCCTCTCGACCCATGTGATGGGCGATGGATGATCCCATATCCATTAGTGTTTGACATCAGAGATGGTATGTGGGTGCTCAGTGGTGACTGGGTATACTGAACGGACTCGCCGAGAACTCCCAGATGGTATTATACCTCACGTCAGATGGCGGTTCTCTGGTGACACTGGTACAGCTTAGTCTGTTGACCCGAGATCGTCATAGAGTCTTGTGTGTCTCCCACTGTGCTTTGATTTCCACCCTACCACGGCTCTACTGAGTCGTGCAAACAGGTGGTTTTTGGGTACAGTTCCGATTCACATGGAGGCAATGAGCGATAAGAGGGGATTCGTCTCTCCCGGTATTGGGGGTTGATGTTGCGCTATGCTCGACTGGACATAACTGGAAATCCCTGGCCAGGGTTGCTGTGATATACTGGTAAGAGTTATCAGTAGTTTCACGCTTGTTATGGACCTTACGTCGGCATGACTTATCAAGCTACTGGGGTCTGACGTTTACCACCCCTAGGCGAGATATGCGACATATCAGACAAACGGACCGGATTGTACGGTAAGTGTTACTGGTTGGATTCACAGGAGTGTGAGCGGGCTTGCTCGTTGATCTTCTGATCGCTCAATACCCGGGTGGCCGTTACGTTTAGCAGACCGCTTGCGGCTTGTGGGTGTTTGATATGATCATCACCTGCTGCCGGCGTATTGACGAGTCTTTAGAGTCCTACACAGAGGTTTCCTGGCTCAAGCGAAACGAAATAGGAGCGGATATGAGATATGTGCTGGAACAAGAATAATACCAGTATGTGATACTGAATTCTATTCTCGCGATTTGTATCATCGGACGGTTATATAAGATATAGCTGGGTTACCGAATCAAATGTTGATTCGATACATTGATACACTTGATATTAATCGGTTATATGCAGTATGACCGGATCATTAAATCAAGTGTTGATTTAATGATTTAATTTATAATTATATATTTGATATATTATTTTACATTAACTAGTATTTGTTCACTTAAGATGGATTTTCTCACTTGATGTGCACATTGTATATATGATATAGTTTTGTGTACTAGTTTGTATCATGTTTGATAATACATGCAAACTTGGGTGTGTGTATGCTTTAAACCATGTTTAGGTTAATGGTTAGGGTTTTAAATTATTCACTTATTCATTTTATTTACTTTTGGCAAAAATGAAATGGTGGCTAACTTTGTTTTTTGCTTAAGCTTCATGAAGCTTCTTAGCTTTATCTACAATTTTGTTTTTTTCCTTAACCAAACCATTCACCTAAACCCTAGTTTAGTCTCTACACTAGTTACCTCACCCATGCTTGCATTATGATAAGAATCACTTGGATTTTCTTTAAAAAAAATAATTCTTATCATATTCTTTCTTCTTCTTCTTCTTCTTCTTCAAGAAGAATAAACCTTGCTACCTCCATTGGTGCCATGAGAAAAAGAGTGAGAAATCCAAATCCAAAGTGAACCCACTTCCTATTTCTTCATCCTCTACCACTTGCCATGTAGTGGACTGTGTTATCTTCATAAGTTTTATGACTAAGTGAAGATGCAGTTTGATTTTGAGTTGCCTCGACGTAGATCATCTTCGGCATCGAAGTCGACGACCTAGCCCGTCCATTTCTCCGATGAAACCGACGCTAGAGTCCAGGATCCGATGATCGCAGCGGAGGGACGTCATCACGGAGCTAAAGAGGTGGAGGACCGGATCTACAAAGGTTGTAGTCACTTTTACTTTCTAGTAAAGTTGTTTACTTGAACGTTTCGCCTTACCTCTAGTTAACGATCTAGTTTAGGGTTCTTTGGCACATAGAAAATTTTGAATTGGACATGTTTGATCAGTTGTAGAGACTCATAGGTAGGCCTAGGAACCCTACAGTGTTTGGTTTTAAGCATAAGCCGGACAACTCTCTGTATCTTAACAATGTCAAGATATGAACTGTTCTATATCCAATACAGAAACAGAGGCACTAATTTAATTGAACCAGATTCAAATCATGCAGCTGTCTCCAGTGCATGTCAACTAAATGGAAAGATACCGATCAGCGTTACTCAACTTAGGAATGCTTCCAATTATAAGTAACCTGAAAGAGAAGCAAGTTCTCTTAATCATTATTATCAACTGAATACCATTCACAAGTATCTATATCTTCGATTACCTTGAAGAATCCCGATACTTGCAATACCCGGTTCTCTACTTTATTCATATACCTATAACTTCACAAAACTTGGACCTTGTGTTTCTACGAAACACATGTCTAAGACCCAGAGAAGCCATAAGTAAACAGAATCTAGTACGAGTACCAACCCCTCTGTCCTCACGGACACTGGACAACATACAATACTCTGTATAAGTCCCTTGAGTCTAGTGACTCATTCATTATGTGTCGTAGGTTGAAAACTGTACTTATGGTTAAGAAGAATTACACCGCTGCTTAATGCTCCTTACCTAACCATCCACTGATATAGGTAAATGTCATGGACATAGTCTCAAAAAGGTATATCTCACTCTATGAAAATAGACGTACAGATATATCAATTTGATATTGGTGCATAACAACGGATATTCAAAACCAAATATTTGCCGTCCGGCAACCCAGGTGACTTTCTCAAATATCACCAATTGCAACGAATCCCGATATAATGAGGATGATCACCTAATTCCCAATAACTTACTCCCACTCATCATCTTTAAAACCATACAGATGTGAGAATCAAACCTGGTAAATACATACCCTGGAGCAAGTGTCTAATTGGGAAATCAGTTTTCTTTTAACAGTACACAGTGAAACTGAAACATTGAAATGTTTCGATGGGGTATCCGGGTATTCCTAGTAATGCCTCTTCCATTATCCAGATTCACAACTGTAACCGTATAATTCTTTGCCATCTCTCCAAATCCCTTTATATGTCTTTAGGCGTTACCTTCTACACACCCCTTTAGGCCAAATGGTTTTCTTCCTTCCCTACCGTTCGGCACCAGCCTATGGTTTGGAAGAAGACTATCCAATAAGCATAATGGGTGTACTGTCCTAATCCTAGGAGCACTCGCAATGTGAGAAAAGGTGAAGATACGGAGTACTGTCCTAATCTTAGGACAACCGAATAAACCTTATTCCTATTTCTCCTGAACCAGAATCCATCCCCGAACTGGAACAAGTTCCTTTCGAGTTCGTATATAACCATACGATGGAGTATCCAATAAACTGTAGATCTTCGTAGTGATACGGAGTGTCCAGGAGAAATACAACGGTGATTTAGGATTGGCGAGGAAATACTTGGTTTGGTCGTGAATAGCAGTCGCAGTTTACTTTGCCCTCTTACTAATCCCTTCTTTGTCTTAACTTAATACCTTCTGTACACCGTTTAGGCTAATTGGTTTTTTTCATTCCCTACCGGTCGGCACCTGCCTATGGCTTGGAAGAAGACTATCCAATTTGCATAATAGGTGTATTATCTCCTAAACCAAGGAGTACTCGCAATTTGAGAGAAGGTAACACGAAAAGACAACTGAATAGTCCTATTCGTTTTCTCCAGAACCGGAAACCATCCTCGAATTCCTTCAAGTTCGTATATAACCATACGATGGTTTTGTCCAATGGAAGTGGATGTTCGTAGTAATACGGGATGTCCTGGAGAAAAGGGTAAAAGTAGGAGTGGCAATGAGGTTTGCAACTCTGACAATCCAAAAGCCAGTGTTTAAGAAGGTTCGGTTAATTTTGGTCAATGAGTCATAGTCTAGGGTTGGGTCATGGTAGCTGCTAAAGAGAGAGAGAAAAGAAACACTCAGCGTGCACTCTAACCTAGATCAGAATGGTTATCACTTTATCTAATCAGGAAACCTCCCACTGTAACGTCAAATTCTTCCCCAAACCTGAAAGAAGAATTAGTCGGGATCACCCGAGGAGTAAACCAACTCATCAGTGGGAATCGGGATCCAACTTTCATCGCATGATAACGTGACGGAATCCGCTCATGTTATCACACTCCAGAAGGTATGCGCATATCTGGCAAGTTTCAGTTTCTTTAGAAACTCCCGATGTGATTTTTGCCCCATGATCTTATGACCTTGACTATGGCCAACAAATCATAAGTCACATGTCATGTTCTACCCGTCATTGTCCAGGTTAATTTGAACCCACCCGTACAAGCCCTTGACTAGGGCCAACAAGGCTATACGACTGTCCCAAACCAACGCATCTACCTATGCAGCAGAAAGGTAACAAGCAGCAACCATACACTATGCCTTGACTATGGCCAACAAACATAGCATGAATACTACGTGCTACTCGTCTGAAATGACGGAGGGCTACGAATGGTTTCTGGCGAAAACCTTTAACATAATGAACATGATATCGTTGAAGGAACCGGATAGCTTTTAAAAATATAGTGGCGAAAACCTTTGCAAAAGAGGTCACTCCCGGTGAAGGGATCTCGGCTCTTTCCCCGTAGAATGAGGTGCAGGATATTCCAACTGAATACCACGATGCAAAGCAAAAGTAAATGACTATAGTGAAGTTATTGCCATGACGCAAACTTCTGTCCAAGGGGTCACTCCCGGTGAAGGGATCTCGGCCCTTGCCTCGTCGACTGAGGAGCTGGATATTCATAACCGAATACCACTATGCAAAACAAAAGAGAAAGCCCTTTCAATAACAGCTTTTTGAAAAATGTTCCAACAACATCAGAATAGGTTTGTTTATCTTGCATTGATCCGAATCAACGCAGTCCCATCAATTGATCACACCACAAAAGAACGAAAATAATGATGTACGTATATGCCATCCTCATTCGCCACTGGGTCCCGTCATCACCCGTTAGGTTACTTAACTAAAGAAAGAGCGGGGACTGGACTAGCGCAGATGCAAAACATATACAACATCTACTAGTATATATATATCAATATATAATATTCGCTCAAGGCGTGATAAAATGCAACATCACAGAAATGTAATCAGCATCACAGAACAATACAGATATCTGGGATCCCCAGGTTTCACAGAGCCGCTACTGAAACCCGACGTTCCCCTGGTCGTGTGGATAGCCTGTGCAATGAAAATCCTATACCCCTACGGGCGCGGCAAGTTACCCGCCAAAACCTGAAGTGAGGCAGCCCCCTTCAGCAACGTGAATGGACCACCCAGCACTTCACGGAATCCGGTAACTTGGGCACCCCTCCTAGGTCAACCTATACCCCCTACGAGTGCGGCGAATAGCCCGCCAATTCTAGAGTAAAGCCTCCTCCGTCTCAATGTCATAAGATGCAGGCTCGTTGCCCTCTAGAACCCGGCTATCCGTGCACCCCTCCGTGGGGTAATCCTAGTTCAGAAAGTAAAATATACAACGGGTACATCGACCTCGACCCGGTCGTGCCCCAAAAGAATAATATACAAACAGGCAGTGATGGCAGTCCACATGTCGGACGCTCGCCCCGCAATATCAAATGTACATATAAAACAAAACCGTACTACCATTGCATCTAGGTTATCCCCCATGACCAATCCGCAACATCACAGCACACCACAGAACATCAACGTGAATGTCACGTTCGCAAATCCGTCTAAAAGGGCTATAGCAGTTAGACAGGATTTACCGGTCAAATGACATTCACGGTCGCAGATATAATGTAAATACTGTGAACTAACATGTTTAAAATTCTCGATCGATCAAAATTACCGAAATGGGACCCAAGTACTACTGTAGCACTCACAGAAAATCTGGGCCCAAAAAGAATATCCCAAAAGCCCCATTTCCTAACCATAAGCCTACTGTGAAAATTTGGTGCAAAGATAGCACTTTCCCACCGCGGAACTGCGGCCAAACCAGGGATTTGGCCACGTTTCCACGGTCAAACTAAGGAATCTTTTCATCGAATTTTCCCAGAATGCTTAGAATTTCCTTCTTGTGTTTCTGCAATAACCTGAAAAATTTTTAGAGCCCAAAAAATTTCGACAGAAACCTGATGCACACGAAATACGGTTTTTGGGATTTTTGTTCGATCGAGTCTTTAAACATACTAGAGCAAGTAGACAAGGTTAATGGCGTAGCTCTGATACCAGTGTAAGTGCACGGCGGCGCCCCGGCCGTCAATCCGACGCCGGAGTGCGGAAACGATAAACTTTTAAAACGAGAAAACTGGCACCACCGTGCACAAAAATCCCGGATTGGGCCATTAACCTAACTCTAGCAAACATGAGAAAGGGGTAGAATTCTATACCAAGCGATCCGTGTCCTTCGATCTTCGTCTCCACTCCGATCTCCTCGCGAAATCTCCGGTCGTTGCCTCCTCGTCGAAACGGGCACCACATCGCCGGGTTCTTTTACGGGCTCCCACCTCTGGACCGAGGCAACTCGGGCGCGATGTTGGCTAGCCGACGCGTCAAAGGTTTGCTGAAGACAAGTGTAGAATCCGTTGTCTCTAGGGGGTGAAGTTGCCTTGATGGAGGAATAGAATGAACTATGAACTTTGGAGATGTTGAGTTTTGTGGCAAGTAGAGAAAATGAGATATGAATCATTTTTCACACAAAGAATCCTCTCATCTCTCCTCTAGCAATGTGGCCGGCCCCTCTCCATGGGGGAAAAAGAATGAATCAAAAACAAGAGGAGAAAATGCAAGATAAAGATAAGAAAAATGGTCACTCCAATTTCCCAATCAATCCTTTCACACACCATCACATTAAATGCAAGACAAGAGACTAAAATGGAATCTCATCATGAAGGAACTATCATGAAGCTCTCAAATGCAAGAAACCCCCTCCACAATAAGTTATTTGCAAACTTGCAAATAACCCCCTCCACCAGAAAGTCCGGCCGTGAAGGAACAAAGGAAAAATGGCCGGAACAGAATACAAACTGGGAACTTCAGAAAACTGATCCCGTAATAAATTACAGGAAAACCCCGCGACCGCATATAAATACCCGCATTTGTATTCCCACTGAACACAAATGCAAAGAGACAAAATCTACACTGTCTAATACTAGGATCCGTCTTAAACCAAAGCCGGCTAGTAAAATCCATCCGATCACGATCCGTGCAATACCGCACGTATCTGATCGAACCCTGCCATATCTCCATACGGCCTCTACAGCGTTTCGCCCGAAACTTGAGTAACTGTGTGTGGTGGACTCTAAAAACTCGTCAATACTATGGCTGTGGATTTAACCACTAGCACGTCATAGGTATTAGCCATACGTGACGGGCTACCGGCTATTGACCAAAAGGGACGTCGATGAGCGAACTCATCCTGACACCCTACTGAGCCTGTCAGTGACAATATCCGTACAGTCCGGTCCGTTCGTCTATGAGCATCGCAAGGCGGGCCTAGGGGGTTGGTAAAAGTCAGACCCCCAAAAGCAGTACAAGTCGTATCGGAGATAAGCCCAGAAAACCCTGAGATACTACTGGAATACCTACCAGTAAATCTCCTGCCTTGGCCAAGGACTTTTCATGTACTGGCTCTCCTAGACACAACGCGACCTCACCCCCAATACCGGGAGAGACGAACCCCTGCAGATCCGCTCACTGCCTCCATGTGGTTCGGGACTGTACCCAACTAAAACCTGTTTGCACGTCTGCTTTGAGCGTGGTAGGGTAGTAATCAAAGCACAGTGGGAACTCACACGAGACAAATGACGATCTCAGGTCGATGAACTAACATGTACATATGTCACCAGGGAACTGCTATCTGACGTCAGGTATAATACTAACTAGCAGGTTCCCAGCGAGTCCTGTCCGGTGTACTTATAACCTAATGAGCACATGTATACATCTTAGGTGAACCAACTGACACCAGTGGCTTGTAAGACCGGCCACAGCCCCTCGTCGGGGTCTCGACTATATACACTAGTCTACTCTGGAGTATCGATGCCCTGTCTCGAAACTCCCACGACTAGGGACCTTTTAAGGATGTGCTTATAGACCCCAGCACCCACGTATATGATCGCCCTCATACTGCTGGCAGTCAAGGAAGAATCCTAGGGGCTCTATCAACGTGTAATAGCGACCTATAAGGTCACCTAAAGCAGTACACGATGATAAAGATAAACCAGATAGCATACTATCATCTTGAGTAAGACTGTCCTCCCGGTATAGGTCCTCCCTCAATCATTGCAATCACGTGCCTGTGATCCAATAATTGACTCTGAGGGCACTATCTCCAACATCTCATAGTCTGGAACAACAGCAATGGTTAGTCTGGGTAAACAAGAACCTCCCTGCCACCGTCCTTGAGGCTACCGGAGTACCTCTCGGGTGCCTGAGGTTACCCACCTTTTCTGCGGAGTGGCCAATGGAAAGTCAAACCAGATTGAATCTTTAGGTTCTTATCAAATTTTCAGTAATCGTTTGCGGTTCTGGAATCACTTCCAGGTCTATCATACTCCCACTACTGTTTTCTGAAAAAATCCATTTTTGTTAAAACTGTGGCGAGTCTAGAACAATATTACTATTGATCTTCCATATGGAAGAAAGTCAACCCTCGTCATAGCCCGGGTCAACCCACAAACAGCCATTACAGAAACGTGCCTTGAGTTGTCCAAAGTCTGGTTTTAAGCATAAGCCGGACAACTCCCCGTACCTTAACTTCGTTAAGATATGAATTATTCTATATCCAATATAAAAACAGAGGCACTGATTTAATTGGAACCAGATTCAAATCATGCAGCTGTCTCCAGTGCATGTCAATTGAATGGAAAGAGGCCGATCAGCATTACTCAACTTAGGAGTGCTTCCAATTATGAGTAACCTGAAAGAGAAACAAGTTCTCTTAAAACCATTACTATCAACTGAATACCACACACAAGTATCTACATCTTCGATCACCTTGAAGAATCCCGATACTTGCAACACCTGGTTCTCTACTTTATTCATATACCTACAACTTCTCAAAACTTGGACCTTGTGTTTCTACGAAACACTTGTCTAAGAACTAGAGAAGTCATAAGTAAACAGAATATAGTACGAGTACCATCCCCTCTATCCTGATGGATACTGGACAACATACAATACTCTGTATAAGTCCCTTGATTCTAATAAATCATTCCCTGTGTGTCGTAGGTTGAAAACTGTACTTATGGTTAAGAAGAATTACACCGCTATTCAATGCTCCTTACCTAACCATCCATTGATATAGGTAAATGTCATAGACATAATTTCAAAAAGTTATATCTCACTCTATAAAAAATAGACGTACAGATATATCAATTTGAAATTGGTGCATAAGAACGGATATTCTAAACCAAATACTTGCCGTCCGGCAAACAACCCAGGTGACTTCCTCAAATATCACCAATTACAACGAATTCCGATATAGTGAGGATGATCACCTAATTCCCAATAACATACTCCCACCCATCATCTGTAAAACAATATAGATGTGAGAATCATACCTGGTAAATACATACCCTGGAGCAAGGGTTAATTGGGAAATCGGTTTTCTTTTAACAGTACACAGTGAAACTGAAACATTGAAATGTTTCGTAGGGGTATCCGGGTATTCCTAGTAATGCCACTTCCATTAACCAGATTCAAAACTGTAACCGTATATTTCTTTGCCATCCCTCCAAATCCTTTCATATGTCTTTAGTCATTACCTTCTGTACACCCTCTTAGGTTAAATGGTTTTCTTCCTTCCCTACCGTTCGGCACTAGCCTATGGTTTGGAAGAAGACTATCCAATAAGCATAATGGGTGTACTGTCCTAACCCTAGGTGCACTCGCAATGCGAGAGAAGGTGAGGATAAAAGACAACTGAATAAAACCTTATTCCTATTTCTCCTGAACCAGAATCCATCCCCGAACTGGAACAAGTTCCTTTCGAGTTCGTATATAACCATACAATGGAGTTTCCAATAAACTGTGGATCTTCGTAGTGATACGGAGTGTTCTGGAGAAATACACAGGTGATGTAGGATTGGCGAAGCAATACTTGGCTTGGTCGTGAATAGCAGTCGCAAGTTACTTTGTCCTCTTACTAATCCCTTTATTTGTCTTTTCTTAATACCTTCTGCACACCATCGTTAGGCTAATTGGTTTTCTTCATTCCCTACCGTTCGGCACCAGCCTATGGTTTGGAAGAAGACTATCCAATAAGCTTAATAGGTGTGCTGTCCTAATCCAAGGAACACTCGCAATCTGAGAGAAGGTAAAAGGAGAAGACAACTGAATAGTCCTATTCGTTTTCTCCAGAACCAGAAACCATCCTCGAATAAGTTCCTTCGAGTTCGTATATAACCATATGATGGTTTTATTCAATGGAAGTAGATGTTCGTAGTAGTACGGGGTGTTCTGGAGAAAAAGTGTAAAAGTAGGAGTGGCAATGAGGTATGCAACTCTGACAATCCAAAAGCCAGTGTTTAAGAAGTTTCGGTCAACTTGGTCACTGAGTCATAGTCTTGGGTCGGGTCATGGTCGCTGCGAAAGAGAGAGAGAAAAGAAATACTCAGCGTGCACTCTAACCTAGATCAGAATGGTTATCACTTTATCTAATCAGGAAACCTCCCACTGTTACGTCAAATTCTCATCCAAACCTGAAAGAAGAATTAGTCGGGATCACTCGAGGATTAAACCGACTCATCAGTGGGAATCAGGATCTAACTATCATCGCATGATAATGTGCTGGAATCCACTCACGTTATCACACTCCAGAAGGTATGCGCATATCTGGCAAGTTTCAGTTTCTTTAGAAACTCCCGATGTGATTTTTACCCCATGTTCTTATGACCTTGACTAAGGCCAACAAATCATAAGTCACATGTCAATTTCTACCCGTCATGCCCAGGTTAATTTGAACCCACCCGTACAAGCCCTTGACTAGGGCCAACAAGGCTATACGACTTTCCCAAACCAACGCATCTATCTATGCAGCAGAAAGATAACAAGCAGCTACCATACATTATGCCTTGACTAAGGCCGACAAACATAGCATGAATACTATGTGCTACCCGTCTGAAATGAAGGAGGGCTACGAATGGTTTTTGGCGAAAAACTTTTAACGTAATGAACTTGATATCGTTGAAGGAACCGGATAGCTTTTATAAAAATATAGTGGCAAAAACCTTTGCTAAAGAGGTCACTCCCGATGAAGGGATCTCGGCTCTTTCCCCGTAGAATGAGGTGCAGGATATTCCAACTGAATACCATGATGCAAAGCAAAAGGCAATCGGCTATAGTGAAGTTATTACCCTGACGCAAATTTCTGTCCAAGGGTTCACTCCCGGTGATGGGATCTCGGCCCTTGCCTCGTCGACTGAGGTGTTGGATATTCATAACCGAATACCACTGTGCAAAACAAAAGAGAACGTCCTTGCAATAACAGGTTTTTGAAAAATTGTTCCAACAACATCAGAATAGGTTTGTTTTAGCTTGTATTGATCCGAATCAATGCAGTCCCATCAATTGATCACACCAATACAGAACGAAAATAATGATGTACGTATATGCCATCCGCATTCCCCACTGGGTCCCGTCATTACCCGTTAGGTTACTTAACTAACGACAGTGCGGGGGCTGGACTAGTGCGGATGCAAAACATATACAACATCTACTAGTATATATATCAATATATAATATTCGCTCAAGGCGTGATAAAATGCAACATCACAGAAATGTAATAAGCATCACAGAACAATACAGATATCTGGGATCCCCGGGTTTCATAGAGCCGCTACTGAAACCCGACGTTCCACTAGTCGTGTGGATAGCCTGTGCAATGAAATCCTAGACCCCTACGGGCGCGGAAAGTCACCTGCCAAAACCTAAAGCGTGGCAGCCCCCTTCAGCAGCGTGAATGGACCACCCAGCACTCCACAGAATCCGGTAACTTGGGCACACCTCCTTGGATCAACCTGTACCCCGTACGAGTGCGGCGAATAGTCCACCAATTCTAGAGTGAACCCCCCCCGTCTCAATGCCATGAGATGCGGGTCCGTTGCCTTCTAGAACCCAGCTATCCGTGCACCCTTCCGCGGGGTAATCCTAGTACAGAAAATAAAATATACATACAACGGGTACATCGACCTCAGCCCGGTCGTGCCCCAAAAGAATAATATAAAAACAGGCAGAGACGGCAGTCCACATGTCGGACGCTCGCCCCGCAATATCAAATGTACATATACAACCAAACTATACTAACATTGCATCCAGGCTATCCACCACGACAATCCGCAACATCACAACACAACATAGAACATCAACGTGAATGTCACGTTCGTAAAACCGTCTAAAAGGGCTATAGCAGTTAGACAGAATTTACCGATCAAATGACATTCACGGTCGCAGATATAATGTAAATACTGTGAACTAACATGTTTAAAATTTTCGATCGACTAAATTTCCCGAAGTGGGCCCCAAGCACTACTGTAGCACATAAAATAAATCTGGGCCCAAAAAGAATATACCAGAAACCTTATTTTCATGTCATAAACCCACTGTAGAAATTTCGTGTTGTTTGGCCACAGAACGGCGGCGGATCCGCGGCCAAAACGTGGTTTTGGCCGCTGATCCGCCGCTCTACAGTAATATCAGCCGACCAAATTTTCACAAAATGCAAAAACAACCCTGCACGTATTTTTCCAATATACCAAATAATTTTTAGAGCACTGGAAAAATTCGACAGAAACTGTGCTTGAAAATACGTTTTTTGGAAAATCCGATCGATCGAACTTGTAAACATGTTAGAGTAAGCTAGACTAGGTTAATGGCGTGCCTCTGATACCAGTGTAAGTGCATGGCAGCGCCTCGGCTGTCTGAACGAGGCCAAAATGCGGAATCAAAAACTTTTCTATAAACTAGAACCGGCGCTACTGCAGACTTTGAAATCCGGATCGGGCCATTAACCTACTCCTAGCTAACTAGAGAAGGGGTAGATAGATATACCGAGCGATCCGTGTCCTTCGGTCTTCTCATCGTCATTCCGATCACCCCGCGGATTCTCTGGTCTTCATCTCCTCGTCGGAAGAGCACCACATCGCCGGGTTCTTTTACGGGCTCCCACCTCTGGACCGAGGCAACTCGAGCACGAAGTTGGCGAGTCGACGTGCCCAAGGATGCTGTAGGCAAAGTGTAGAATCACTCGTCTCAAGCGGGTATGAAGTTGCCATGTTAAGATGTGTAGGAGAAAAAGAACTTTGGACAGATGTGAGGAATTTTGTAGCAAGCCAAATGTGTGATGAATATTTTTCCCACCCCAAATGAATCTCTCTCTCTCCCTCAAAGAATTGGCCGGCCCCTACAAAAATGGGAGAGTTGAAAAAACAATGAAGGGAGAAGAGTGTAGTAAAGGGAAATGGGTGATCATCATAAAGCAATCCTCACTCCATCATCATAACCCTTCATCATCATCAAGTCAAAAGTCAAGCAATCATGAACAATCAGGAACCAAGAAGTCAATGTATGGTGGAACCATCATGAAGCTACTACTTGAAAATAACACCCTCCACTATTCAAATTTGCATGATTGCAAATAAGCCTTCCTCCACCAATTTTCAGCCAAAGAAACAAACAAAGGAAAATGGCCGAAACGGAATGCAAACTGGGAACTTTAGAAAAACGATCCTGTAATAAATTACAGGAAAACCCCGCGACTGTATATACATACCCGCATTTGTATTCCGACAGAATACAAATGCAATGAGAGAAAATCTACACACTACAATACTAGGATCCGGCTTAAACCAAAGCCCGCTAGTATTATCCGTCCGATCATGATCCGTGCAATACCGCACGTATATGATTGAACCCTGCCATATCTCCATACGGCCTCTACAGCGTTTCGCCCGAAACTTGAGAAACTGTCTGTGGGGGACTCTAAAGACTCGTTAATCCCTTGGCTGTGGATTTAACCACTAGCACGTCAGTGGTATTAGCCATACGTAACGGGCTACCAGGTATTGACCAAAAGGGACGTCGATGAGCGAACTCATCCTGACACCCTACTGAGCCTGTCAGTGACAATGTCCGTACAGTCCGGTCCGTTCGTCTATGAGCATCGCATGGCGGGCCTAAAGGGTTGGTAAAAGTCAGACCCCGAAAAGCGGTACAAGTCGTGTCGGAGTGTAGCCTAGAACACCCTGAAATATTACTGGAATTCCTACCAGTAAATCTCCTGCCTTGGCCAAGGACTTTGTGTAATGGCTCTCCTAGACACAGCGCGACCTCACCCCCAATACCGGGAGAGACGAACCCCTGCAGATCCGCTCACTGCCTCCATGTGGCTTGGGACTGTACCCAACTAAAACCTGTTTGCACGACTCCTTTGATCCGTGGTAGGGTAGTAATCAAAGTACAGTGGGAACTCACACGAGACAAATGACGATCTCAGGTCGATGAACTAACCTGTACACATGTCACCAGGGAACTGCTATCTGACGTCTGGTATAAGAACAACTAGCATGTTCCCGGCGATTCCTGTCCGGTGTACTCATAACCCAATGAGCACCTGTTTACATCTTAGGTGAACCAACTGACACCAGTGGCTTGTGAGACCGGCCACCACCTCTCGTCGGGGTCTCGACTGTATACACTAGTCTACTCTGGAGTATCGATGCCCTGTCTCGAAAACTCCCATGACTAGGGACCTTTTAAGGATGTGCTTATGGACCCCAGCTCCCAAGTATATGATCGCCATCATACTGCTGGTCGTCAAGCAAGAATCCTAAGGGCTCTATTAACGTGCAATAGTGATCTGTAAGGTCACCTAAAGCAGTACACGATGATAAAGATAAACCGGATAGCATACTATCATCTTGAGTAAGATTGGCCTACCGGTATAGGTCGTCCCTTAATCATTGCAATCACGTGCCTGTGATCCAATAATTGACTCTGAGGGTGCTATCTCCAATAATGCCTGCTTCTTGGAAACTGAATTTTTAGAAAATCAGATAAGTGGGAGTGCAATAGAACTGGAAGAAATTCCAGAACCACAAGCTATTACTGAAAGTTTAGTAGAACCAGAAGGTTCGAAAGGACAGGACATTCCTGCGCCACTCCGCAGGAGTAGTAGGTAGTCTCATCCGCCCGAGAGATACTACGGTTTTCTCATAGACGGGGATAGAGAGGATTGCATCATTGATAATGATGAGCCGACTAGCTTCCAGCAGGCCATTCAGAGCACTGACTCGGTAAAATGGATGGATGCAATGCGGACCGAGATAGAGTCCATGTACACCAACAAAGTATGGACTTTGGACGTTGCTCCAGAAGGGGTAAAACCCGTAGGCTGCAAATGGATCTTCAAAAGGAAGATTGGTGTAGATGGACAGGTTGAGACCTATAAGGCTAGACTTGTTGCAAAGTGTTTTCGTCAAAGACCTGGTTTGGACTATGATGAAACCTTTTCTCCAGTGGCTATGCTCAAATCCATTCGGATCCTTCTTGCCATTGCTGCTTTCCACGATTATGAGATTTGGCAGATGGACGTAAAAATAGCTTTTCTAAATGGAAATTTAGAGGAGTGTGTCTATATGGACAGCCAGAGGGTTTCATTCAGAGTGGGAGCAGCGGGAAGGTATGCAAGTTGCTTAAGTCCATTTATGGACTGAAGCAGGCATCGCGGAGTTGGAACATCTGTTTTGATGAGACGGTCAAAGAATTTGGCTTTATCAAAAATCCAAATGAACCATGTATTTATAGTAAGATTGTATCACGAACTGTCGTATTCCTCGTTTTATACGTGGATGACATTCTCTTGATAGGAAATGACATTCCTATGCTACAATCTGTCAAGGGGTTCTTGTCACACAGGTTCTCCATGAAAGACCTGGGTGATGCCTCTTACATTCTGGGGATCCGGATCCATCGTGATAGGTCCAAGAGGATATTAGGACTTTCACAGTCCAGGTACATCGACACCATACTGAAAAGATTCAGTATGGAAGATTCCAAGCGCGGTAATTTACCTGCTTGTCATCGGATCACCCTCTCCAAAGAGATGTCTCCCAAGACTGATTTGGAAAGGGATCGCATGTCTATCATACCCTACGCTTCTGCGGTAGGCTCTATAATGTATGCGATGTTGTGTACCAGACCAGAAGTAGCTTATGCAATGAGTGTAGTAAGACAGTATCAGTCAAACCCTGGGGAGAAGCACTGGATAGCGGTAAAGAACATTCTGAAGTACTTGAGAAGGACTAAGGAAATGTTCTTGGTTTACGGCGGTAAAGACCTCCAGATCGAGGCCTTTGCTGACTCCAGCTTCCAGAGTGACAAGGTTGACTCCAAATCCATGTCGGGTTATGTCTTTACTCTCAATGGAGGGGCGTGTGTTGAAAGAGTTCCAAACAAGAAACCGTTGCTGACTCGACGATGGAAGCGGAGTATACCGCGGCATCTGATGCCGCAAAAGAAGCCGTCTGGATAAGGAAGTTGTTAACAGAACATCAGGTGGTTCCGTCCATTGTTGATCCAATACCTCTGTATTGTAACAACAACGGGGCTATAGCTTTAGCAAAGGAACCCAGGTCCCATAAGAAGTCCAGACACATCTTGAGGCGGTATCATCTGATCAGGGAGATCGTGGATCACCGGGAGATCGAGGTTGAGAGGGTTGCTTCAGAAGATAACACGGCAGATCCATTCACGAAGGCCATTCCTCAGACGCAGTTCGAGAAGCTATTGGAGATGATAGGTCTGCGATATGCCAGCACATGGCCTTAGTGCAAGTGGGAGATTGTTAGTGTGATATGCCCTAGAGGCCATTATTGTATAGTAGTAGTTTGTATATTACATTTTGGAAGCTTGGGATATATACACGGATTGACATTCTTGCTCAATATGGTAGTATGTTACTTGGTTTGTATCTATCTTAATATGTGTATGTGTTTCTTTTAACATATCGATAATACATACTGATAGAGCCCTCAGGATCTTTGCTTGACTACCAGCGTTGTGATGGCAGTCACACTAGTGGGGGCTGGGTAGTCTATAAGCACATCCTTATACAGGTCCCTGGTCGTAGGATTATCAAGACAGAGCATCGATACTCCAGAGTAGACTAGTGTATACGCTTCTCATCCCATGAGGGGAGATGGTCTGTCCCACAGCCATCAGTACGTCGTACTGGAGATAGTATGCAGGTGCTCATTAGGTTACGAGTATACTGGACAGGTCTCGCTGGGAACTGTTGGTTGGTATTACACCTATCGTCAGTTATCAGTTCCCAGGTGACATGAGTACAGCTTAGTCCGTTGACTTGACACTGTCACTTCGCCTCGAGTATGTTCCTACTATTCTTAGATTACTACCTACCACGGCTCTACTGAGTCGTGCAAATAGGTAGTAGTTGGGTGCAGTCCCGAAGCACTTGGAGGCAGTGACGGTTAGACAAGACTCGTCTCTCCCGGTATTGGGAGTTGATATCGCGCTGTGTCTAGGAGAGCCATTACACAAAGTCCCTGGCCAGGGCAAGCGAGATTTACTGGTAGTGTTTCCATTAGATTCTCAGGGTGTTATGGGCTACACTCCGGCATGACTTGTACCGCTATTAGGGGACTGACGTTTACCGCCCCCTAGGCCCGACATGCGATACTCTCAGACGAACAGACCAGACTGTACGGAGATTGTCACATTCAGGCTCAGTAGGAGTTCGGATGGGTTCAACTCATCGGTCTTCTTATCGGCATCTACCTGGTGACCATTACGTACAGCTAGTACCGCTTGCGGCCTGTGGTTAAACCCACTGCCGGCATAGTGTCGAGTCTTTAGAGTCCCACACAGAGGGTTGTTCGCCTTTGGGCATAACAGAGTAGAGGTCGTATGGTTTTACGACGGGGTTCGTTCACTTATGCGCACTTGTGCACGTTTGGTGTCCGGGCAGTTATTACTAGCGGGCTTTGGTTTAAGCCAGATCCTAGTATTTGTTTTGGGATTGGTTTTGTCTCATTGTATTCATGTTCCTTGGAACACGGATGCGGGTGTGTATACACAGTTAACAGAGGCAGAGGAACCTCATTAGGGTTTTGACCATTGACTTGATTAAAACAAAAATGAGATTGAGGAAATTGATTAATGAGTTTTAATTAGTGATAATTGTATCATGGTTAATTAGGTTTGACCCTTTGACCAAGTTGACCCCTGTTGGCTTGGATATTTTTGTGAGCATGCTTAGCATTAATTATGATATGATAAGGGTCAAATCAACATCTACCATGACAATTTATCCTAATTAAAATTATCATTATTCCTTTTGTTCATATGAGAGAAAGGTTCACATTATTCTCATTCTCTCATGCTCTTTCTCTATCTTGCAAAGCTCTCTCCTCTTCCTCTCTCAAAGCTCTCTTATTTCATGAGTTAAAAAACATAAGCTTGGCGAGATAAAACCATAAAGACAACTCTCTACTCATTCTAGGGTTCTTAGTCTAGCAAGCCAAGCACTCTAGTCACTTCTTGGTTGAAGTAGGAGCTCAAGGTAGAGGCCTTCGGGTGTATCTTTCTTCGGTAAGGAGAAGACGAAGAGGATGAACCGTTTACACCACTCCAAGGAGCTAGCAACAAAGAGGACCACAACAAGAAGAGAAGGAGTTCAAGAACTAGGTATAACCATCTTACCTAGTAGCTAGAACTTGTAGTTAATTTGTTAGTTTTGTTTAGCAAAGATCCTTCATGGTTAGTCTATGTTTCCTTGTGATAAAAATCTGATTTTTACTCTTTCCGCCTCCCCGTAAGTACCGGGGTCGGTTACATAGACTTACATGTGTATGTATAAGTTATGTATTCTTTCTTCCTTGCACAGTGGCGCATCTCCGATTTGGATTTCATCCGGAGAAAAACTGAAGGCTCTTATAGAAGAAAGTGGAGATTGGGAACTACTGCAAAGATGAGATGACCCTACGGTCAAGACCATGGGGCAAATCACTGCCCTTACGGTGGAAACCGTACGGGCTAAATTAGTAATCGTGTGGGAAAAAGACGAGGGGGAAGTTTATACCCCATTTTTTATTTTCAAATTATCTTTAAAAAAATAGTAATATATTGCCCCTACGGTTTAGTCTCTATGGGCATCCATTTTCCCCTTCGGAGTGCACCGTAGGGGCTAAGTTCAAAAGTTTTTTAGTTTATTTTTTTAAAAAAAAATTATTTGTCCCTGCAGACTTACCCGTAGGGGTATATATTTGCCTCTACGGATTCTAACGTAGGGGCAAGTATAATAAAATTATAAATTAACTTTCTAAAATATATTTTTAACATGTCCCTACGGTTAGCACCTTAGGGGATAAATATCAGAAAAACTGATATTTATCCCCTACGGTTAAAACCGTAAAGGCATCCACTTGCCCCCACGGTCCTAACCGTAGGGACATATAAAAATATAATAAAAAGTTTCTCCCGTTTTCTTTCCGCCCTGTACAGGATAATATATATAACACACAAGAATACAGTAATATTTATCCTAAACATCTCACACATAATATATATATATATATATATATATTTATATATATATATATATATAATGAAATAACCAAACAAAATGCAAAATCAGAACAAATAATCAAGATATATAACAAACAATAACCATGATATATAATATGTATCAAATATAGTATATATATCACACAAAACTAATATATATATATATATATATATACTGTTGAATATAGTGCCCTCAAGGCAATTATTGTAATTTCAAGTAGGTGATTATGATAATTGAATGATGGCCTATACAGGTAGAACAGTCTTACTCGATATGATAGTATGCTATCTGTTTTGTCAATATCATTATATGTATACGTTTTGATAAAGCCTGTATGATTATTGCCTGATTACCAGTATTATGATGGCGATCTTATATGTGGGAGCTGGGTGGTCGATAAGCATATCCTTAAATATCCATAGTCGAGAGTATCGAGACTGGGTATCGATACTCCGGAGAGGCTAGTGTATATGTTTCGAGACCCCGATGAGGGGCGGTAGAAAGGTCTCACAAGCCATAGGTGTTAAGTCACCTAAGAAGTATATAGGTGCTCATTGGAGGTGAGTACACCGGACGGTCTCGCCGAGAACTACTAGATGGTATTATACCTATCGTTGGATGGAAGTTCTCTTGTGGAATGAGTACAAGTTAGTCCTTTGACCTGAGATCTTCATCTGTCTCGTGTGAGTTTCCACGGTACATAGATTACTACCCTACCACGGCTCAAAGGAGTCATACAAATAGGTTTTAGTTGGGTACAGTCCTGATGGAGGTCTTTTTCGGGTCTCCGTCAGATGTTGTCTTCCGTCGATCTCCCGGTGGATTTTGGAGGTGATCTCCTGTTGCGTGTGGGTCTCAATGGGTTTTGAGGAGATTGGTGGCTTTGAGGAGTTTACGCCGAGTACCAGTAAGGAAGTCTCGGGGTAGTTTGGTACCACCGAAGACCCTCCGACAATCAAGTTAGTACTAAGTCGGAGAAGAGTAACGGCTAAGTGGAGTAAAAAAGGCTTACTTGACCCCTCTGTGATGGGGGTTCATATAGCGGAGGTAGCACGTAGTAGCAGGTGCAAGAAACTCGCTAGCAGTTACGCTCCCGACGTCACGCCCACGTGGAGAGCGGATCACCTATTAATGGGAATCGCGGAGGCGTGGAACGTAGGATGTCGCTGGCGGAGAATCTGCGCATGGCGAGATTCGCAGAGCGGCGGTTACGCCCGTGAGCGGCGGATCTGGTCGGAGGACCGAGGAAGACGGCCTCGGCAAGGGAGCTCGGAGATAAGCAAGTGGGCCGAGGTGTCCTGGTCCTGTGGCAGCTCGGGATGAGCTGGGGGTTCGAGGAGACCAACCTGCAGAGGATCCCGAGGAGGGCCAGCTTGTGCTTGTGGGTCGGGTACAGGGATTGCCTAGTCGGCTCCCGTGGCCCTTACTTCTGAGTTTTGGGACACGTTATCTGCCACGTGTCCAGATCTTGGAGACCGCCAACATTGAGTGTCATCATTAGCCCCCCACTCTTGTCCCGACCAGCTAGCGGGTCGGGTCAGGAGTGGACTGCTAGGCCTCCCGAGGTGAGCTCCTTCCTACAGCTTTGTCGGGACGAGTCCTCGGGCTGTCAGTTGTCTTCTCTGCTAGCGAATCAGGGTGAGATCTCAGCATTTAAAGAAGGTGCACTGGTTTTTGCACTCTGCCGCTGAAGCGACGATCCACGTGCCAACCGTCGATTGGCCGATGCGACGTATGCAGGCCTGCGATGTCTGATGGGATGCGGTCCAGCGCAGGATCGACACATGGAGCGATCGGAGCCACAGGACGCGAGGAGTCGTTTCGGCGGGAGATTACGGGCGTCGTTGGCTGAGGCCGCTTGGAACAATAAATAGGGGTGGGGCCCGTCTTTGGGTCCCTACTCCTTCATATTTCCTTCTTCCAAGGCCTAGTTGCTCGGCGCTCGTCTTCTTTCTCACGCTTTCGACTCCCAAAGATTCCCTTCTTCAAGGTTAGATGTCTTCCTTTGTAGAGTCAATAGATGTTGTAGAAGTAGGTTCTAGGGATCCTTTAGTTGTGTTCGAGTCCCCCCGGGGAGTAGGGGTCAGATCCTCGCCACGGGATCGCGCGGCGGGGGCAGCCCCCAGGGAGGTGGCGTCTGATGCGATCCCCGGCTCCTCGTATTGGGTGAGGCATGAGGACGAGCTCGCCAATGCTCGGGCTCACTTCTACATTCCTTCGTGTTACAAACTCCGACTGGCCAAGGAGGGAGAGAGGGCGGATCAAATACGGGGCCGGGAGATAGCCTTGTATCTGGAAGCTTTTTGGGGCGGAATGCGCCTGCCTTTCTCTCCCGAGGTCGTCGCGGCGCTAAACTTTTTTGGTTTGGCTCTCGGCCAGTTAGTGCCGAACTCGTGGAAGATCCTCCTAGGGTTCTTGATTCGCCTGAAGTTACAGACGGTTCCCTTCAGCCTCTCCCTTCTCGATTCTTCTCTAGTCTTCAAAAGTCACCCTTGTGGTCGAGCGGGCGACCCGAGGTGGGTCTATTTCACTTTCAGAAAGCGGTTGGGGGGCGTCGCCGGGTTCGGGGTCGTAGCCTTGCCCTCTTCTATTCATGATTGGAAGAAGAAATTTTTCTTCGTTTTCCCTCCCAATGGCGAGGACTGGTCCGTGCCTACCAAGTGGTCAAGGGAGAAATGTTTGCCTGGGAACCAGTCCAATGACCCCGCCGCAGTGAGAGTGGCGTCGTGGGAGCCCATCCCCCGACCCAACGTGCTGCAGTCTGAGAGGGTCCTGAGTTGGGCCGGGCTCAGCCCCGTTGAGTTCGTCGTTAAGTTAGGCTTGCTTTTTGATTCGTGTATTGCTCGTGTCGCTGACTTTTTGGTATTCGTTTTGTGCTGGGCCCATAGATTTTGAAGTGCTCAAAGCCTCCATGCGCCAGCCGAGGAAGGTTACGAAGGCTGGGGGCGCCAGCTCTTCTCGCGCGAAGCCTGCCCCGGCTCCACCTTGCCCGGTGGCTGCGTCCTGTGAGCGTTCGGGGGCGGATCCCGCCCCGGGTCCCAGCAGAGTGTCGGGCCGGAAGCGGGCCCTGGTCCTGGAGGAACCGGTCTCGGAGGAGGAGATCGGCTCTCCCCCGGAGCCGCTCAAAAGGAGCTCCCAGAGATCTTCCCGGGGCCGGTCCTCGCCAATCATGGTGGAAGAAGGGGGTCGCTGGTTCTCGGTGCCATCGGGGTTGTCCGTTGCGGATAACCTTCTGCATGAGATAGAGGCATCAGCCGGGGGTAGAGTCCCCGGGGGACCTTCAGTGCTCAGTTGGCGTCCATCGCCCAGGAGTCCGTGCAGGTAAGTGTTTGGTTCTTTGTGAGATTCGATGCCTCCTTCATCTTTTTGATCTCCTTCGTATCTCCCAGGATCTCCAGCACGTCGCTCTCGCCTTGCGTATGGAAGCCGAGGTGGTAGCCCCGGCACTGAAGGCCGCGGGCCAACTTGCTTCGCTGGAAGAGAGCTGATCAGTCGAAAATATTGTATATTTTAGCCGGCAATTTCCTCATCTTTTGCACTCATTTAGAAGTGTACGGCATTCATATTTTACATATTAGCAAAACTGTCGCAAAATATCAGATTACATGTATTAGACCTTAAAACCGGCATTTCTAGGGAAATTGACTGCATTGCATGGCATCGCAATATTTCTATATGTCGCAACCCGTGTTTCGAAGTCTGTGCAGGAAAAGGAAAGCTTGCTCGAACATTACACCGCTCAAAAGATACGTCAACTCACTACTTTCAGATCTGGTATCAATACAAAGGAGAAATCACAATTCAGCATATCATACAAAGCCCTAAACATCAGCCCAAGACCACAGAAGAAAGACCAAAGTCCAAGCTTCCTACATGGCCGCGGATCCGCGGCCAGAGCCAGCTTGTGCCGCGGATCCGCGGCCTACTGATGACATCATCACCTCAAATTTGCACCACAACTCTTGTTTAATCTACTACAGTTCAGAAATGCACTCCAACTTCCAGAAGACTCCAGAGACTTCTACCAGATCAGCAAACACTTTGAGCTTCACTAAATTAGCCTATTATTCTAGAACTTTCCCTAAACCCTAGCTTAAACCCTAAGCTAGTTCCTAACAAACTCCTTCAACAAACTTTGGGAGGGAAACTTCTAATTCAAACCTAAACCTAGGGTTTGGGAGCTCTATAAATAAGACCCTAGGCTCATTATCCAAGAGGGATTATTCAACCTTGACAATTATTCAACCTTGGGAATTATTCATCCAATTAGTGAATCTATCCCCAATCTATCTCTCTCTTCATCTTCTTCTTCCACAAGTCTAGTGATAATGCTTGTGTGAAACCCTAACCCTAATTCCTACCAAAAGTCAAGATCCCGAGTACCCATTAAGTAAGAAGCCCGACAACCTTTACGAGCGAAGCCGATCTTCAACGGAGCAAGCGATCCGAAGCCGATCCACGACTCACGAAGCCGAGCGACGCCCTATCAACAATCTAGATTCTTCTTCTTGTAGTTCTTGAAGCAAATGTAATCAAAATTGTTGAGATAAATAAAGGTGATATTCTTTTATCTTGCTTTCTTTAATTTCTGCATCATGAATTCTTTACAATTAGTAAATCTTTTCTGTGTGGTGATGTGTGAATAAAACTCCGCTCGTCGAGGAGTCGAGACGGTCAATAGAATGATGATGTAACATAGCTTTAATCGATTCTTGAGTCCCACGAGTTTTGTAAACCCTAGCAAGTTCAAGAAACGACGACCCATTTTGTTTCGATGCTTTCTTGATTGACATAGTTCGAAATTAGGGAGTTTGGATCATTTCTTGAATTTGGTAGAGGCTAGAAAAGGAATGATATCGATGAAAGAACAAGGGTTATGAGATGAAACACTAGTTTCACGAGGAAGCCCCAACTCTCGTCGATCATCATCAATCTAGTATCAATTCTTCGAAGGACAAGAACACGATATCTTTAGATTACATCACGACTATCGACCCGATCGATTCCTACGAGCCTCTCTTATATTCTTGATTGTTGATTGGAAATATTATCAAAACACCGATTCTTGATTGTTTATAGTTTCTTGATTCTTGAATAAAGAATAGTGACACTCGAATACAAATCATTCTTGAATCATGTTTTCGTTTATTGTTGCTTAACATTTCATTTCAAGCATATCATAATACAAACGAATCGTGCAATCCCTGTGGACGATCCGCACTCATTCATACACTACAACTGACACCGTAGTTTGATTGCGGTAAATATAATTTTTTTTGATTGTCGATACTTTTTACATATACACGTCAGAAAATAAATCAATCAAAATGGCGCCGTTGCCGGGGATTACGCGCTAATTCGTTTTCATTTTATAGTTTGAATTGAAAGAATTATTCCATTTTACTTCTTGAAATCAAAATTCGTACAAACTCTTATACGTGTGTTGTGAATTGATTGCAAGGTGATCTGGAGCATTCTGTGCTGTGGAAAAATTATTTGGTATATACAAGAGAGTAGAGAAAGGCCACAGAAGCCTTCTGAAGAAAATTGGTGCAGTGATCTGCACATAAGACCGCGGAAGAACGGCCAGAACCTACGATTTGCGGCGGTTCCGCGGCTAGGTTGGGGGTTCTCTGGAAAATTTTGCCTGCAGGTGATTTCTGTATCTCTCCCCTCTTCTCTTTTAGCTCCAACTAATCTTTTCTGCAGGATTCTTTGCAAATAATAGCTGCGCCGCAAAAGCAAATTAAAATTGTGCGTGATTTTG
Source organism: Agapanthus africanus (assembly GCA_030015575.1). NCBI lineage: Eukaryota > Viridiplantae > Streptophyta > Magnoliopsida > Asparagales > Amaryllidaceae > Agapanthus > Agapanthus africanus. The sequence continues at coordinate 82,269,064 of JASDDO010000004.1, read as the reverse complement.
TTTTTCTTGGTTGTTTTGCATTATAAATACGGAATTTAAGGGGCACAGCCAAATCCAAATTAGGTGGGGATTTCATTACCCTTCCTAGGCCCCGAAAACCACCAAACTTGCATCCGCATTGACCCACATTAACTAAAAGAAATCTAGAGATGACTCTAAGGACTGTCGCGCTCATTTAGGACAAGAGAAGGCCGTGGGTAATTCATTGCTTATCCGCGTTTTCCTGTGGTGCCTAAGGCGAGTGTGCCTAAGGCTAGTGGTTATTAATTAGGCCCACTACTTACGTAGTGGAGTACCTTCCCACTTACCTGGCACTTATCCGGCCACAGGGGGACAAAGAGGCAGTGGAGGATTGATCCTGCGACTTGTCTTTTGGCAGTTAGGAGCGGTCTAGAGCCGGACCTAGGTGACCACTAGATTCTAGGGTTTTTGTGCTGCATTTGTTTTGTTGCATCATTTTTTCAAAAATCCGTCCCTTTTTCAAACGCAAACACCGCATTCATTTTACCCCTAATTATAAGCCATCGCTGCCACTTGTACTAACCCTTTTTAGTACAAGATAGGCTGGACACGGGATTCTAGTGCCCGTTTAGTCCGCATACCTTTTATCGACTCCGAAGTCGACATTTCTCCATTTACCTTTTCTTTACCTACTACCACACCCATACCGATGGATCCAAATCCATCAAATTTCTTTAACCCTAATCTGCCACCGTCCGTTGGTGCGCAGAATCCTCCCCACATTTCTCTCCAGGAAAGATGCTATCCACATAGAGGTCCTCTTTCGACCTGCTTATCCACACCACCAGCCAATGGGGATAACTTTGAAATTAAGCCCCAGTATATCAATCTTTTACCTAAATACCACGGACTCGAGACCGAGGACGCTTACGTTTTCATTACCAAATTTGAAAACGTATGCGCAATGATGGGTACGTCACAACTTTCAGTGGATGCGATGCGTCTACGACTTCTTCCATTTACATTGTGCGATATAGCCGAGAAGTGGCTATATAACACTACCGCACATTCTATTACGAATTGGGAAGAATTCGTCGCTGCATTCCTTAAGAAATTTTACCCAATCCAAAAGACGGCTCGAATCCGTAGCGAACTGAACCAATTTGCCCAGCTCCCTACCGAACCATTTTCAAAATACTTTGAACGTTTCAAGGATCTATTGGTTCAATGTCCTCATCACGGCATCCCGAGATGGGAGCTTTACCGAATCATATATGAGGGCAGTAATCCTAACACTAAACAGAGCCTTGAAAACATGTGTCAAGGTACTTTTATGACTAAGGATGATGGGGAAGCTTGGCGATACTTAGAAGAGTTCGCTGAAAAATCACTACAGTGGGAGAGTGGAACCCAACCATTGAATAGGGGTGGCGTACACCAAATAGATGTGTCCATAGGTGTTCGAGCTGAGATGGCAGCAATGCAAAAGAAGCTCGACGCTATGGAACACAAATTTGCAGCAGCCTCCCTTAATCAAATGTCACTTTCCAAAACTGTATGTGGCTGCTGTTCTGATCCGTCTCACTTGACGGAAGAATGTCCGTTTCAAGGTCGTGAGCATACCAATGCCGCATTTCAAAGACCTAGGAACGATCCTTTTTCTTCCACATATAATCAGGGTTGGAGGAATCACCCTAATTTTGCTTGGAACCAATCACAATCATAAAACACGGTTCCAAACCAACACAATTTTCAAAGGGTCCCTCCACCACAACAGCAGCCACAACTTCAATTAAGTCAGCACCCCTTTCAAGCACATAATTTTCAAAATCAGGCCAACACACCTGCACTGTCTTGTCCTTTACAGTTGACCGGAACTGATGAATCCTTTTCCTTTACACAATACATGAATTTGATCTTAACAAATATCATGCAAGTTTCGGCTGAAATGAAATCTTCTGTCGATAAAATTGAGAAAAACTCTGCGTCCCAAAACGAGAGTATTAAATCGATGGAAGAAGAAATTGCACGATTAAAAGCCGAAATGAGTGCAAGAGAGAAAGGGAAACTTCCAGCTCAACCCTTACCCAATCCTGGTTATTCACATCATGTGAATGCAATCACCACGTTGAGATCTGGAAGAGTGCTTGACAATCATGTTGGAGAAGAAGTTGATGATACTGAAAATCATATCAACACCCCGGCTGAGACCTTTCCACACACATACACTCCTAATTCTGACCCCAGTTCTTCTACCCTACCACCTTCTTCCGAGCCTATTCTCCATTTCCCAAAAGGCTCACCATTACAGCCCACCTCTTTTACCCCTCCACGAACGATTCCCACTTCTATTCTGGGATCGGTTCCACACACACTTCCTTCTCCTATGATGGACCCAGCGCTTATTGCTAAAGCACCTTATCCTAATCGGTTAAGGGCTAACACACCAAGTCCACATATGGAGAAGATCACTGAGATGTTTAAACAGGTTAACATCAATATCCCTCTTCTAGATGCTATCCAACAAGTCCCCGCATACGCGAAAGTTCTTAAAGACTTTTGCACTAGAAAGAGGAAGAAACAAATGCCCAAGAAGATATTCATGGCAAAAACAGTAGAAACGGCTTTCCCCCAGCAATTACCAAGGAAACGTAAGGATCCTGGCTATCCTACGATTTCCATTTCTATTGGGGAGAAACACATTAACCGTGCTCTACTAGATCTTGGGGCAAGTGTTAACCTGCTTCCTTTCTCAGTTTATGAACAGTTAGGGATCGGAGAGTTAAAACCATCTCCTTGCACTCTCCAGATGGCTGACCGATCAATCACCAGACCTAGGGTTGAACTAGAGGATGTGTTGATAAAAATCGGGGAATTTATCTTCCCTGTAGACTTTATTGTAATTGATACACAGCCTGTAGCGAACTCACGGAATCAAATTCCGGTGATTTTAGGTCGCCACTTTTTGGCCACTTCCAATGCTATCATCAATTGTCGTAACGGTTCTATGACCCTATCCTTCGGGAACAGGACAATTGAGATGAACATTTACAAGTTAGGAAGTGTACCCTCCGAACCTACTGCTCAGGTCTGTTCTGTCGACTTAATGGATGTCGACAGCAGCGAATTTAATGATCCTCCTGATACTGATCTTGACTCTTTTCATACGTTATTGTTTGACCCAACTATGTATCATACACATACGGACTCTTCCACCAAGATGTCCGGGTCAACAATTAACACTGATTATGAACTGCTTTTAGAGTCTGAAGATCACCTCGCACTTTGTGATGACATTATTCTTCGGGGTATAGATGAAACTTTTGAGGAGATCTTCGCGGATGAACTCGCATTTCTAAAAATCACGGGTGTTGAGACGAATCATGTCCAAATCAATGAAATTGAACCTCCACCCCTTCTTCTGAAATGTAAAAAGAATGCGAGTAATCCATCACACTCAATGCATCGTCTCTCCAATACGAGACGCTCACACACTCTCTTCCACCACTTACCTTTTCCCTACTTTTTCTTCCACCAACCCGAGCACTGCATTGATAAAATTTTTGAATGGTTGGTGTTAACATTCGGTCTTTGCAAAGCTTGGCATCGACCACTGATTTTTGACCCCCACTTGTGATTTTAAAAGATTAATATTGCATAACTCAAGTTTGGGGGGGGTATGTTTTTCTGGCTCCTAAAAAAGAAAATTTTAAGCCAAAAATAAGTTTGGGGAAGGATCTTCACTTAAATATTTTGCCCCCACTAATAAATTCCTCCCAAGCTTACAGGTTTTTCAAGATTTAGCAGATGGCAACAGTGAGGACACTGTTGAAAACAAGTTTGGGGGAGGTTTGTGCTTATTTTCGCATCATTTACATCATACATTGCATAAGCACAAAACATTTTTTTTTTGAAAACCTATAAAAATTTAAAAATTTTCAAAACTATAAAAATATTTTTGTACATAAATAAGATAATAAAAGTTTAGATAGTGAAAAATTACATCCATGAGATTAAAAAAATTTAAGAAAACCAAGAAAATTAGAAGTTTTCTTATACAAACTAGTAATAAGTAGTTATGAGCTGTTGTCCCAAGGGTTAGTAAGATGAAAGACGTCACTAATCTGAGGATAAAAATAAGTCTGAAAAATAGTTTCTATTCTGGAAGCCAAACATTTTGAACGTTGATACCCTGCTATTCGCACTAACACACGTCTTAAAGCCTGGGATAGTAGAGGATACCTTGAAATGCTCTTGTTTCAAAGCCAAAAGTATGAAGGAAATAAAAAAAATGGTGAGAAAAATGGACACTGGTTTTGTTATCACCGAGGGAAATAAAAAAATATATAGCAAGGGTGCTTTTTCACCTAGTGCCCTAAAGCCAACTGGTCTGTGAGTCACTGCTATACCTAAGGTGGTGCAAGACGAGGAAAATACACCAAGTTAGCAAGCACAGGAGTAATCGGTCGGTTAGTACCTCAAGAAGTATTAACGGTCGCATGAAAGTGTGTGAGCAATCTCGTTTATCAAAAAGTACTGAGGTTGATGGGCAAGAGTATGATAGCTTGAATTGAATTCTCCGGGTGTAGGGATGTCCTTTACACACACGCAGGGTTATATGATCGATGTTTGGAAGAAAGATAGGAATGAAGAATAAGACGATGTTTTATTGAGGGAGGACGTGATTTCTAACATCTTTTCATAACCATTAAGATAGGGCTCATGACAACCGAAAAGCTAGCTTAGTTGGAAACCCTAATTTTCAAAGTCTTTCTTCTACAATTCTTTTCTTTAAATGTAATATTCATGATCTTCCTTTTATTATTGGATTTTGTGGGTGCAATCCGCTGAAAACCCTCAGGAGACAACACTCCTCCTACTAGGGACACCTAGAGGTTTAAAGGCTTGTTGCACGTGCTCAGTGCAATCGTGTTGCCTACGAAAGTGTGCTAGTTAGTTTTTCTCTTTCTTTATTTTCTCCTTCTCTTTTTAATAAAACATTCGCTCGAGACGATCGAAATTAAGTTTGGGGGTATTTGATCAGTCGAAAATATTATATATTTTAGCCGGCAATTTCCTTATCTTTTGCACTCGTTTAGAAGTGTACGGCATTCATATTTTACATATTAGCAAAACTGTCGCAAAATATCAGATTACATGTATTAGACCTTAAAACCGGCATTTCTAGGGAAATTGACTGCATTGCATGGCATCGCAATATTTCTATATGTCGCAACCCGTGTTTCGAAGTCTGTGCAGGAAAAGGAAAGCTTGCTCGAACATTACATCGCTCAAAAGATACGTCAACTCACTACTTTCAGATCTGGTATCAATACAAAGGAGAAATCACAATTCAGCATATCATACAAATCCCTAAACATCAGCCCAAGACCACAGAAGAAAGACGAAAGTCCAAGCTTCCTACATGGCCGCGGATCCGCGGCCAGAGCCAGCTTGTGCCGCGGATCCGCGGCCTACTGATGACATCATCACCTCAAATTTGCACCACAACTCCTGTTTAATCTACTACAGTTCAGAAATGCACTCCAACTTCCAGAAGACTCCAGAGACTTCTACCAGATCAGCAAACACTTTGAGCTTCACTAAATTAGCTTATTATTCTAGAACTTTCCCTAAACCCTAGCTTAAACCCTAAGCTAGTTCCTAACAAACTCCTTCAACAAACTTTGGGAGGGAAACTTCTAATTCAAACCTAAACCTAGGGTTTGGAAGCTCTATAAATAAGACCCTAGGCTCATTATCCAAGAGGGATTATTCAACCTTGACAATTATTCAACCTTGGGAATTATTCATCCAATTAGTGAATCTATCCCCAATCTATCTCTCTCTTCACCTTCTTCTTCCACAAGTCTAGTGACAAGGCTTGTGTGAAACCCTAACCCTAATTCCTACCAAAAGTCAAGATCCCGAGTACCCATTAAGCAAGAAGCCCGACAACCTTTACGAGCGAAGCCGATCTTCAACGGAGCAAGCGATCCGAAGCCGATCCACGACTCACGAAGCCGAGCGACGCCCTATCAACAATCTAGATTCTTCTTCTTGTAGTTCTTGAAGCAAATGTAATCAAAACTGTTGAGATAAATAAAGGTGATATTCTTTTATCTTGCTTTCTTTAATTTCTGCATCATGAATTCTTTACAATTAGTAAATCTTTTCTGTGTGGTGATGTGTGAATAAAACTCCGCTCGTCGAGGAGTCGAGACGGTCAATAGAATGATGATGTAACATAGCTTTAATCGATTCTTGAGTCCCACGAGTTTTGTAAACCCTAGCAAGTTCAAGAAACGACGACCCATTTTGTTTCGATGCTTTCTTGATTGATATCGTTCGAAATTGGGGAGTTTGGATCGTTTCTTGAATTTGGTAGAGGCTAGAAAAGGAATGATATCGATTAAAGAACAAGGGTTATGAGATGAAACACTAGTTTCACGAGGAAGCCCCAACTCTCGTCGATCATCATCAATCTAGTATCAATTCTTCGAAGGACAAGAACACGATATCTTTAGATTACATCACGACTATCGACCCGATCGATTCCTACGAGCCTCTCTTATATTCTTGATTGTTGATTGGAAATATTATCAAAACACCGATTCTTGATGGTTTATAGTTTCTTGACTCTTGAATAAAGAATAGTGACACTCGAATACAAATCATTCTTGAATCATGTTTTCGTTTATTGTTGCTTAACATTTCATTTCAAGCATATCATAATACAAACGAATCGTGCAATCCCTGTGGACGATCCACACTCATTCATACACTACAACTGACACCGTAGTTTGATTGCGGTAAATATAATTTTTTTTGATTGTCGATACTTTTTACATATACACGTCAGAAAATAAATCAATCAAGAGCTCCAAGCGGGAGCTGGAGGCGGCGATGGCGAGGGTTGTCGCCTTGGAAGGCGAGGTGGAGGCCGGGAAACGGGAGGTAGCCCGGTACCGCGAGACCGCCATGATTGCCGAGGCCAAGCTCGGGGATGCTCAGGTGCTTGCTGGCAACCTGAAGAAGACGGTGAAGATTCTCCGGAAGGAGCTGGGTGCGGCGGCCGAGGCGGCCGAGTCGGCTAACTTGAAGGCGGCGAAATTGGCCGACCTCTCGGCGGCGAAGGTGGTGGAGGGCTATAAGAAGTCGAAGGACTTCTATGATGACTTGGCCATGGCTACGACCCGTATCTGGGACGATGCCCTCGATGCCGTTAAGGCCCGGATGCCGGAGTTTGCCGACGGAGATCTCCGGGCTGAATTCCTCCTCGCTGACGCTGATGAGCAGGGGGAAGAGGTTCCTGACGAGGAAACCGCCGAGGACCCTGCTCGTCACGTGGTGGTCGTCGAGGACCCTGAGGTCGCGCCTGGCCCCGAGGTCTAAAGCCCCCGTCTTCCTCCTTTATTTCTTTGTTTTTTGGAATTTTGTATGCCTCCAGGCATTTTGTAAAGCTGGGGAGTCCAAAAATACCCTTTGTACCGCCTTTGTCTTTGGTAGTAATAAAATTTTTCTTTGCTTTCATCGAATCCCACTTTATCATCCGTTTGTGAAGAATGCTCGTAAAATGTCTTTGCTTGCACCGTTGCGTTTTCATGTCAGGTTGGCCATCTGTCTACCGATCGTCCGTCAAGTTTATTTCGATCACTTGCCAAGTGCTGCCGATGAGGCATCTCCATGGCCCCGAAGTCGAGCGGGGATCGCTTGGACTTCGATAGACTTGTTTCCCCTTTTTGGGGCCTCGGGTCCACTGCGTTGGTGGGGCTGTAAGAAGCCCACTAAGGATGACCGGGCAGAGAAGCTGCGCGGTTACCTCTTGGTGAGGGCTTTGATCCTTAGTGTTGGAGGGGCTGTAAGAAGCCCACTAAGGATGACCGGGCAGTGAAGCTGCGCGGTTGCCTCTTGGCGAGGGCTTGGATCTCTGGCGTCGTGGGTAGGTAACTACCAGCCTGGGATGAAGGAGCAGGGCAGCCGCTCGGGTGCCTCTTGCGAGGGCCTCGATCCCTGGCGTCATGGGTAGGAAGCTACCAGCCGGAGATGAATGAGCAGGGTAGCTGCTCGGTTGCCTCTTGCGAGTGCTTTGATCCTTCAGGACGGGGACCGAGCTGGGTTACTGCCCAGTGCCTCTTGGCGAGGACTTTGATCCCTGTCGGTTGTGGTAGGAAGTTGCCAGCCGGGGATAGCCGAGCAAGGACTCGACTGCCTCAGGGAGGACTTTGGTCCTTAGCGCGGGAGGGGCTGTAAGAAACCTACCAAGGACCCTTAGCCGGGCAGTGTTTCTGTCCGGTGCTTCTTGGCAAGGGCTTTTGTCCTGAAGGATAGCCGAGCGAGGGATCCTCAGGCTCGACTGCCTCCGGGAGGGCTTTTTGATCCCCGGCGTTGTGGCAGGGAAGCTGCCCGCTGGGGATAGCCAAGCGAGGGATCCTCGGGCTCGACTTCCTCTGAGTGGGCTTTCTGGTCCCTGGCGTTGCGGTAAGGAAGCTACCCACCAGGGATAGCTGAGCGGGGCAGCTGCTCGGCTGATACTTCATGAGGACTCGCCCGACCATCCAGTTACAGGTACGGGGAACATGAATGGTCACGGCGATCGAGTGCACGGCATGCGCATTGAATGCGGGGGGAGGCGAAGCGCCAGGATCGCACCGTTTCAATTCCGCCAGGGAAGACTCGTTGATCGCCGTGTGGCAGCGAATTTTTTCTTCGAAGGAGGGCGATTGTCGAGTTCTGTTGGGGCGCAGCAGGCTATATAAGGCTGAAGGAGTACTGGTTCTTCCATCCTTCATAAACAGGGTGTCGAAAATGCAAGACTTCCCATTTACCATCCTTGACATTATCCACTTCGAAGACGTATACCTTTATGACCAGAACTGCACTGAGGACACGGTGCAGCTGGTCTACGAGAGCATCGAGGACCATTTCGGCCGGCTGCTCCCCCGACGCTCCTCCCTGCTGCAGCTGCTAATGTATTCCATCTGGAGGGCATCGCCGGGGCTTTACAACCCCCTGTCCGAGCAACTATATGACGAGGCCGTGGGCAAGCTGTGGTCCCTGAGGCACTTCGGCCTGATCTCTGCGAACCGGATGGCACACTCAGAGGCGCTCGTCCGCGAGTGCTATGAGCTGAGGCTTGGGATCGACGTGCGCGGGTGGAACCAAGGGGAGAAGTTGGACCTCGCGAGGCCCCGGCTGGCGGAGATCTTTACCGAGTACCACGAGAAGTGCTCGATGTACCCCCTTCCCCCGCTATTGTAATTTTCTTTTCCTTTTTGTGTGTACGGCTGAGTAGCCTATAATACCTTTTGAATAAACAAGGTTTTTCTTTCTTTTTCGCAATGTTCCATTGATCTTTATTAAATTAACAATAGATCCTAGAAAGAGTTTACATTTCCCTAAAAGAAGAGTACAGACTAGTAGATGACTTTACTGGCTCGGCCCGAGTTCCCTGGAGGACTGTTGGCCTCCCTGCTTTGTAGGGTACCTAGGCACACTTAAGAGGTTCCACGAGGCATCAACCATGCCAAATTCAAATTTTTCCGGTGCCAAGAAACCCAAAACTAGATCGATTACTAGAGGTAAGGAGAAAAAGGAAAGCAAGCAAACTACTTTGCTACTAAGTGAATGGAAATACAACCTTTATAGATCCGGTCCTCCACTTCTTTAGCTCCGTGATGACATCCCTTCGCTGCGATCACCGGGATCCCGGACTCTAGCGATGGTTTCGTCGGAGAAATGAGCGGGCTAGGTCGTTGACTTCGATGCCGAAGATGATCTACATCGAGGCAACTCTAACTCAAGCTCCATCTTCACTTGGTCATGAAACATGTGAAGATAACACACTCTACTACATGGCAAGTGGTAGAGGATGAAGAAATAGGAAGTGGGTTCACTTTGGATTTGGATTTCTCACTTTATTTCATCACTTAGAATTTTCTAGCAAGCTTTTCTTTTCTTCATGAAGAAGATGAAGAAGAAGAAAAGAAAAAATGAATTATCAAAATAATAAAACAAGTGAAGACTTATCATCTTGCAACCATGGGTTAGTTTACATTTGTAGAGAATAAACCATAGTTAGTTGTAATGGTTTGGTTAATGAATGTCTTAATCAGGACAAAATGGATGGACTTTTTCAAAGTTGCTACAAGCTTCAAGAAGCTTCAAACCATGATAAAAGAATCCACCATTTTAGAATAATTAAGATAAACAAAAACCAAAATTACAATTAACCATGGTGTATGTCACACACCCACCCATGTTTGCATGTATCATCAATCATGATACAAACTAGTGCACAAAATATATCACATATACAACTTGTGCACTTCAAGTGAGAAAATCAATCTTAAGTGAACAAATACTAGTTAATGTAAAGTAATATATCAAATATATAATTATACATTAAATCATTAAATCAACACTTGATTTAATGATCCGGTCATATTGCATACAACCGACTAATATCAAGTGTATCAATGTATCGAATCAACACTTGATTCGGTAACCCGGCTATATCACATATAACCGTCCGATGATACAAATCGCGAGAATAGAATACAGTATCACATACTGGTATTATTCTCGGTCCTGCACATATCTCATATGCGCTCCTATTTCGTTTCGCTTGAGCCAGGAAACCTCTGTGTAGGACTCTAAAGACTCGTCAATACGCCGGCAGCAGGTGATGATCAAATCAAACACCCACAAGCCGCAAGCGGTCTGCTAAACGTAACGGCCACCCGGGTATTGAGCGATCAGAAGATCAACGAGCAAGCCCACTCACACTCCTGTGAATCCAACCAGTAACACTTACCGTACAGTCCGGTCTCATCGTCTGATATGTCGCATATCTCGCCTAGGGGTGGTAAACGTCAGACCCCAGTAGCTCGATAAGTCGTGTCGATATGAGTTCTATAGCAGTTCGAGAAACTACTGGTAACACTTACCAGTAAATCTCAGCAACCCTGGCCAGGGATTTCCGGTTATAGCCAATCGAACACAGCGCAACATCAACTCCCTATACCGGGAGAGACGAATCCCCTCCTATCGCTCATTGCCTCCATGTGATTCGGGACTGTACCCAAAAACCACCATTTTTCACGCCCTCTTGGACGTGGTAAGGTGGAAATCAAAGCACAGTGGGAATCACACAAGACTCTATGACGATCTCGGGTCTACAGACTAACCTGTACTAGTGTCACCAGAGAACTGCCATCTGACGTAAGGTATAATACCATCTGGGAGTTCTCGGCGAGTCCGTCCAGTGTACCCAGTCTCCATTGAGCACCCGTATATCATCTCTGATGTCAAACACCAATGGATATGGGATCATCCATCGCCCATCTGTATGGGTCGAAAAGGTATACGCTAGTCTACTCTGGTATATCGATGCCCCGTCTCGATACACCCACGACTAGGGACCTTGAAGGATGTACTTATGGACTACCATGTCCCCACTAGTATGATCCGCATCATAGTCCAGGTAGTCAAGTACACATCCTAAGGGCTTTACCAACATGTAACAGAGAGACAATCAGTGTACACGTTAAGAGAAAGAGCAACCATATAGCATACTATCATGTCGAGCAAGAAAGTCCTCCCTATATATGTCCCAGCATCCACTACAATATACATCCTATATACAGTAATGGCCTCTAGGGCATACATATAACTAACATGCTTGGCACAGGGTCGGGGCTCCCTGAGTTCTGTGCTATCCGTCTGCCGAAACGATCATGATCTGACCGGTGGTCAGGTCAGCGGGAGGGCGATGCTGCTCCTGCTCGCGGTCAGCCTGCCATTTGTGTTAGTGTTTATGCCCTAGAAGGCCATTACCGTATCATACTAGCTTGTATATTACTTAATGGAAGCTTGGGATATTCACAGTTATATTGACTGTCTACTTTAATATTTGCATATGTTTCTTGTAACGTATCGCTTATACATATTAGTAGAGCCCTTAGGATCTTTGCTTGATTACCAGCGTTGTGATGGCAGTCATACTAGTGGGGGCTGGGTAGTCTATAAGCAACATCCTATACAGTTCCCTGGTCTTTGGATTATCGAGACTGGGCATCGATACTCCGGAGTAGACTAGTGTGTACGCTTCTCATCCCAGTTAGGGAGATGGTCTGTCCTACGGTCATCAGTACGTCGTACTGGAGATAGTATACAGGTGCTCATTGGGTTACGGGTACACTGGACAAGACTCGCGGGGAACTGTTGGTTGGTATTATACCCGTCGTCAGTTAACAGTTCCTAGGTGACATGAGTACATCATAGTCCGCAGACTTGACATTGCTGCTTCACCTCGAGTGTGTTCCCACTGTTCTTAGATTGCTACCCTACCACGGCTTAAAGGAGTTGTGCAAACAAGTAGCGGTTGGGTGCAGTCCCGAAGTACTTGGAGGCAGTGGTGGTTAGACATGATTCGTCTCTCCTGGTATTGGGAGTTGATATCGCGCTGTGTCAGAGAGCCATTACGCAAAGTCCCTGGCCAGGGCAAGCGAGATTTACTGGTAGGTTTTCCAGTAGTTTCTCAAGGTGTAATGGGCTTCGCTCCGACACGACTTATACCGCTTTTAGGGGACTGACGCTTGCCGCCCCCTATGCCCGATATGGGATAGTCTTAGACGAACAGACCGGACTGTACGGAGATTGTCACAGCAGGCTCAGTAGGAGTTCGGATGGGTTTCCTAATCGGCCTTCTTATCGACATCTACCTGGGGACCGTTACGTATAGCTAGTGCCGCTTGCGTTCTATGTTTAAACCTACTGCCAGCGTAGTGTCGAGTCTTTAGAGTCCCACACAGAGAGTTTCCCTGCTTCGGGTGAAACCATATAGAGGTCGTATAGTTTTACGACAGGGTTCGGACGCATACGTGTTTTTACGCACGTACGATGTTCGGACAGTTTTTACTAGTCGACTTTGGTTTAAGCCAGATTCTAGTATCGGATTATTGGATTTATACAGTCTAAAGTTTTTCCGTGTTTTCACGGATAGGAGGGGCGTTCTCGTAATTTGTCGGGAAGCTTCTAGAAGGATAATGACTTGGAGGGTAAGGTGGCATTTGCATTTATTGGATTAATGAGTCATGAGAGTGAATCATCCATGGAGTTAATGATTCATATGACTCATGTGATGAATCACTTAGTGTATTAATGAAACATGATGATATATCATTATTTGTTATTCATTTAATAATATGATATGTTTCATATATACACAAATGATATCATTTATCCAAAAGGATTCTCATTCTCACCTTCTCTCTCCTCAAGCTCTCTCTCTTCAAACCCCAACCCTAACCTCCCATGTGTTGAGATCAAGGGTTAGCAAGACTAATACATCCATAATCCAACTCTATATCCCCTAGGTTTCTTAGATTAGCACTTTGAGTAACCTAGTTACCTCAAGTTAGAGGTCAAGCTTGGAGTAGGAGCTCTCGGGTGTATCGTTTTTGACTCGAGGAGGCCGTTGAGGTGCCGAGGTTCCAAAGAGCCTACAAGGAGTGGAGGACAGCGATGAAGACCCGAAGGACAAGTAACGTGAGGTATAACTTCGAATCCGAGTAGTTAAACCTTTCGTAGTTTGCTAGTAAATGGTTTAGACATGATCCGTGTGCTCAAGTCCGTGTTACGAAGCTTTGATAATTGTTTTTCATATATTCCGCCTCCTCGCAAGTTCGTGGGGTGCGTGACATGGACTTACAGTGGTATCAGAGACAACTAAACCTTTACTAGCTTGTTAGCAACTAATTAGAACTTCGATCGTCGGAAAAATGCGAAAACTTAACCCCGGAACCCCCTCAGTTTCTGTCAATTTTAAATGTGTCGAAAAAATTATTTGATGTGCCTGAAAATTAACAGCAGTGGATTATAAGAATTCTGGGAAAATACGAGGACCTAACTCGGTAAGACGGCCGCGGATCCGCGGCCGAATGGTGCTTTTGGCCGCGGATCCACCGCCGAGTCAACTCTGAGTTGACTCGGATTTGCACAGTAATTCATATATTTTGGTGTTTTGTTTTCCAGTATATTTTGTTCATGCCCAGGTTACTTCTGTGCTGGCTTGCATTTGGGGTAGACACGGAAAAAGGTTGTCGATCGATATTCTAAGTTATTTGCTAATCGGGTTTTTATCTGTAATGTTTAATGTGTTCGTAAACCTCCCCTAACTGCTAGTATGTCGGTTGGCAGGGGGTTGCACATTTCTGTAATGATTTTACTGTTTATGTATATGAACTTGATTGGATCGTTGTGATGATTAGCCGGGATTTGAGATGGGTTTTATATTCATTCATTCGATGTAAGTTGTAATATGATGTAATATTCTTTTACGGGGCACATCCAGGTTGCGGTTGTAGCCACCGTTGTATTATTTCATTTACTGTTTTTTGCTCCTAGGATAGACCCAAGGTGGGGTAGACAAACTACCGGGTACGTTGAAGTGTTTAGTGGCCTATTCACGTTGTTGAGGGAGACCGCTTCACTTCGGGTACTTGGCAGGTAGTTTGCCGTACCCGTAGGGGTCTAGGGTGGGGTAATGGCTATTCATCACAATTGTGTAATCCGTCTTTCGTTGCAGGCTCGAAGGAAACGCGGATTGCTTGTATATCCAATAATGTTCATCTGTGATCTGGAATGCCTATTATTGCGTCTAACGAATGTACAATATCTATATATGATAGCTATTTAGACGTCACTTATGTTTTACACCCGCGCTAGCCCGGCCCCGCTCTGTCGTTAGTTAAGTAACCTAACGGGTGATGATGGGACCAAGTGGCGAATGCGGATGGCATAAGAATATGTTGTATTTTCATTATTTTCTGCAATGATAGGTTAAATGATGGGACGCATTGTATTAATGCAAAGAAAATAAACCAAAATTGAATCGTTGGAACAAATTTAAAAGAAACCACTCGGTTATTTTAAAAGAGCAGAATATTTAAATTGCGGAGCTTTAACCACTCTTTTTATAAAAAAAGCTATCAAGTTCCTTCGATTATATCAAGTTCACTACGTTCACGGTTTCATCAAAACCAGTCGTAGCCCTCCGTCATTTCTTATGGATAGTCAGTAGTATTCAAGCTATGTTTGTTTGGCCCTTTGTCAAGACATAGTGATTGGTAGCTGCTGGGGTATTCATTTGTTGCATAGATAGATGATTTGGTTTAGGACAGTCGTATTACTTTTTTTTGCCCTTAGTCAAGAGTATATACGGGTGGGTTCAAATTAACAAGATAATGATGGGTAGAACTTGACATGTGACTTATAATTTGTTGGACCTTAGTCAAGGTCATAAGAACATGGGGCAAAAATCCACATCGGGAGTTTCTAAAGAAACTGAAACTTGCTAGTATTGCATACCATTTGGAGTTTGATGAATGTTGGTAGGATTCCTTCAACATTGTCATGTTAGTGTTTATGCCCTAGAAGGCCATTACTGTATCATACTAGTTTGTATATTACTTAATGGAAGCTTGGGATATTCACATGTGTATAACAGTCTTGCTAAACATGGTAGTATGCTACTTGGTTTTTCTATCTTAATAAGTGAGTATACGTATTGATAGAGCTCTTTGGATCTTGCTTGACTACCAGCGTTGTGATGGCAATCACTCTAGTGGGGGCTGGGTAGTTTACAAGCACATCCTTATTCAGGTCCCTAGTCGTAGGATTTTCGAGACAGGGCATCGATACTCCGGAGTAGACTAGTGTGTACGCTTCTCATCCCAGTTGGGGAGATGGTCTGTCCCACAGCCGTCAGTACGTCGTACTGGAGATAGTATGCAGGTGCTCGTTAGGTTACGGGTACACCGGACATGACTTACAGGGAACTGTTGGTTGGTTTTATACCAGTCGTCAGTGAACAGTTCCCAGGTGACATAAGTACAGCATAGTCCGCTGACTTGACACTGCAACTTCGCCTCGAGTGTGTCCCACTGTTCTTAGATTGCTACCCTACCACGGCTCAAAGGAGTCGTGCAAACAGGTAGCAGTTGGGTGCAGTCCCGAGCACTTGGAGGCAGTGGCGGTTAGACAAGATTCGTCTCTCCCGGTATTGGGGGTTGATATCGCGCTGTGTTAGAGAGCCATTAAGCAAAGTCCCTGGCCAGGGCAAGCGAGATTTGCTGGTAGGTTCCAGTAGTTTCTCACGGTGTAATGGGCTATGCTCCGACACGACTTATACCGCTATTAGGGGACTGACGCTTGCTGCCCCCTAGGCCCGATATGCGATAGTCTTAGACGAACGGACCGGACTGTATGGAGATTGTCACAGCAGGCTCAGTAGGAGTTCGGATGGGTTTCCTCATCGGCCTTCTTATCGACATCTACCTGGGGACCGTTACGTACAACTAGTGCCGCTTGCGGTCTGTGGTTAAACCCACTGCCAGCATAGTAGTCGAGTCTCTAGAGTCCAACACAGAGAGTTTCCCTACTTCAGGCAAAACGATATAGAGGTCGTATGGTTTTACGACAAGGGTTCGGACGCATACGTGTGTTTACGGATGTACGACTTTCGGACAGTTTTTACTAGTCGGCTTTGGTTTAAGCCAGTTACTAGTATTCGGTTATTAGATTTATACAGTCTAAAGTTTTTCCGTGTTTTCACGCATAGGAGGGGCGTTCTCGTAATTACGTGAGAAGCTTTAAGAAGATGGTGACTAAGGAGGTTAAGGTGGCATATACATTGAATGAGATTAGTGAGTCATATGAGTGATTCATCTATGTCATTAATGCATCATAAATGCTTAATGACTCATGGTAATGAATCACCATTAGATATTTATGAAGCATGATTATTCATCATTTGATTTTCTTTTCTTGATAAATCTTAATGCTTCATATATATTATGATAACTCATTTTCTCATATCAATGATTATTCTCACCTTCTCTCTCCTCAAGCTCTCTCTCTTCAAACCCTAATCCTCCCCTCTCATGTGTTGAGTACAAGGATTAGTTAGACTACTTAATCCATAACCCTCACTCTATATCATCTAGGTACATTGATTAGCACTTAAAGAAACCTAGTTGCCTCAAGTTTAGAGGCAAAGCTTGGAGTAAAGCTCTCGTGGTGGATCGTCTACTACTTGGAGAAGGTCGAGGAGGAGGTGGAGTTCGTAAAGATGAAGGACACGGTTCTACAGGTATAATCACTTCACATAGTAATTTAGAACTCTTATGTTTGTTGTTAGTTATCGTTTAGCTTCGATTCATGCGGTTAGTCGATGTTTATGCAAAGAACAAGATCGTTTTTCATATTTCCGCCTCCCCGCTAGTAGTGGGGTGTTGTACATCGACTTACAGTGGTATCAGAGCCTCGCTAAACAATAATTAACTCACTTGCAAAATTGTATGAATTTCGAACGGAAAAAACCAAAACCGGAAAACCCCGATATCATAGTTTCTGTCGATTTTTAAATGAGGTCCAAAAATTTTTCAGGGACCTTCAGAAAGCCTTAAATGATAGTAGAAGAACACCCAAGAAAATTGGGCTCATGAATCGGCTAAAGCGCCGCGGAACAGCGGTGAATACCCCCGATCCGCCGCGATTCCGCTGCCGAGTTGCCGATTCACCAGCCCAAATTTCCTGTGTTGGTTCTCTGTGATATTTGGTATTTTCTGGAATTTTTAATTTTTGCTCAGGTTTCAGATTTACAGAGAAGTATTGGAGCAAAATTAAATGTGTTTAATCGATCGAAATTATACAGTATTTGCTTGTTTGATTATATCTGTAATTGTATAATGTGTTCGTAAACCTCCCCTAACTGCTAGTATGTCGGTTGGCAGGGGGTTGCACATTTCTGTAATGGTTTTTACTGTTTGTGTATATGAACTGTGTTGGACTGTTGTGATGATTAGCCAGGGTTAAGTGATGGGTTATTATTTAATTCATTTGATGTAAATGTAATTTGTTGTAATATTATTTTGCGGGGCACATCCAGGTTGCGGTTGTAGCCACCGTTGTATTATTTCATTTTACTGTTTTTGCTCTTAGGATAGACCTAAGGTGGGGTGCACAAACTGCCGGGTGGGTAGTTTGCCGTACCCGTTGGGGTCTTGGGTGGGGTAATGGCTATTCATCACAACTGTGTAATCCGTCTTTTGTTGCAGGCTCAAAACAAACACGGATTGCTTGCAAATCCAATAAAGTTCATCTGAGATCTGGAATCCCTATTATTGCGTCTGACGAATGTACAATATGTATATATGATAGCTATTTAGACGTCACTTATGTTTTACACCCGCGCTAGTCCAGCCCCCGCTCTGTCGTTAGTTAAGTAACCTAACGGGTGATGACGGGACCCCGTGGCGAATGCGGATGGCATAAGAGGACGTTGTATTTTCGTTGTTTTCTGCAATGATAGGTTAAATGATGGGACGCATTATTTATAATGCAAAAAAAATAAACCAAAAGTTAAATCGTTGGAACAATTTAAAAGAAACCACTCGGTTATTTTAAAAGAGCAGAATTTTTAATTGCAGAGCTTTAACCACTCCTTTTAAAAAGCTATCAGGTTCCTTCGATTATATCAAGTTCACTACGTTCATGGTTTCGCCAAAACCAGTCGTAGCCCTCCGACATTTCTTATGGATGGTCAGTAGTATTCAAGCTATGCTTGTTGGCTTTCGTCAAGGCATAGTGATTGGTAGCTGCTGGGGTATTCATTTGTTGCATAGATAGATGAGTTGGTTTGGGACAGTCCTATAACCTTATTGGCTTTCGTCAAGGGTATATACGGGTGGGTTCAAATTAACAAGATAATGATGGGCAGAACTTGACATGTATTTTATGATTTGTTGGCTTTCGTCAAGGTCATAAGAACATGGGGCAAAAATATATATCGGGAATTTCTAAACAAACTGAAATTTGCAAAGAGATGCATACCATTTGGAGTTTGATGAATGTTGGTAGGATTCCATCAACATTATCATACGATGATATTTGGATCCCGATCCTACTGTGAGTATATGCTACTTATCAGGAGATTCGTCACTTAACGATCAATGCTATAAACCAAGTAGGTGTCAAGAAAGGTGTCAGCGGGGTTACGCCCCCAGAGAAAAGAGGTTCTTTAATTAAGGAACTTCGCGAAAGCGTTGGAAAACCTCCCTCGAAGTATCGACACTAGCCTGGCGGAACGGTTAAGCAAGAATTGTACAGTGAGAATAGTCCTGGCTAATTCTTCTTTTATGGTTTGAGGAAGGATTCGAGAAACAGTAGGAGCCATCCAATTTAGATAAATTAAAAACCAATCTAAACTTGCAAGAGCATCATGCTAAAGTGTTTTCTTCTCTCTCTCTCATTGCAGCGACCTTGTGACCAAGACTAGGTTACATCTAGATAACAAGTTGACTGAATCTAACTTATATGACTGGCAAAGGTCTGTCCAGATGACCATTACCTATGACAAGCTGGACCACCCTATTACTACTCAAGATCCCACCGTCCCAGGTCCAGTTTCCACCGTCGCGGATATGGATATCCGTCAGACAAAGGAAAAGGATAAAGCGAAAGCCAAGTGCCTCGTGTTGGCTTCAGTTGATGGTATAAACCAGAAGCAGCACGAGAAGATGGGCTCTGTCTCCATCTTTCTCCATAACAAAGATTTATATGGAGAGCAATCTCATATCGCAAGATATGAGGCCTCGAACGAATTAATTCAAGCGAGGTCGGCTGACGGGTCATCTGTAAGGGACGACGTCCTTACAATGACTAGCTATATTGATGAGCTCAAGAACCTGGAGACCACGTTAGGAAACAGGTCATATGCAGACTTATTTCCACAGTCCCTACCCTCTACTTATACCCTGAAAGAATCCAGGGAGACACAAGCTCTGCTTAATGGGGGACCTTCTTCTTTTACATCCAGGGCGAAAGCAAAGGATGAAAAGAAGAAGACCTCTACAAAGCCGATATACGGTGTCAGCAAAGTAGGAGGAAAGGGAAGAGAAAAAGTTTCGGGACTTGGTATAGGTAAGGAGGGATATTCCTATTGTTATGGGAATGAACATTGGCAGAAGGATTGCAGGGCTTTGGAAGCCAGTAGCCAAGATACGAAGCATGTTGTGGCTTCAGCCTCAAGTGTGTTTGTAATTGAGAACTGTTTGTCAATTAACTCTACTTCCTGGGTACTAGATACCGGAGCAGGATCTCATATATGTAATTCGTTACATGCTTTGAGAAACCGTAAAGTTATAAGGATAGGTGATTTGTCTCTCAGAGTTGCAAACGGAATGAGCGTGGACGCTGAATCCGTGGGAGAATATCGCCTAGGTTTGACAAGTGGGCAGATTTTGATTCAACGTAACTGTCTGTATGTACCTAGTTTGACTTGTAATATCATATCAGTGTCCTCACTTTCAAGAGAGGGATACGACTTTACATTCGTAAGCGATGTAGTTCACATCCACTTAAATCAAGTTCTGATTGGGTCCGGTACATTAGATGACGGTATATACGTATTGAATCAAGCTCATATTTTCAATGTCCAGAACACAGTTAAAAGAAAGTCTCCAGAAATGAATCAGGCTTTCTTATGGCATTGTAGACTAGGTCACATCAATGAAATACGATTAACGAAGTTACATAGAGAAGGATATTTGAATCCGTTCGAATATCAATCTTATGCCACTTATGAATCTTGTCTCATGGGAAAGATGACAAAGACTCCGTTTACTGGACACGGAGTAAGAGCGGACGAGCTCTTAGGACTCGTACACAGTGACGTGTGCGGTCCGATGTCTACACATGCGCGAGGTGGTTATTCCTACCTCATTACTTTAACGTATGATTTCTCTATGTATGGACATGTCTTCTTGTTGAAGCATAAATCCGAGGCCTTTAAGAAATTCCAAGAATACAAGAATGAAGTGGAAAACCAAACAGGCAAAAGTATTAAGACGCTGAGATCTTATCGAGGTGGTGAATACTTAAGTGCCGAGTTCCTGGGTTACTTAAAAGAGAAATGAATTCTCTCTCAGCTTACTCCTTCATACACACCACAACACAACGGTGTATCGGAAAGGAGGAATCGAACCCTATTGGATATGGTTCGTTCCATGATGAGTAAGGCTGAGTTACCGCGATCATTCTGGGGTTATGCGCTAGAATCAGCGGCAAATCTTTTGAACAAGGTTCCAACCAAAACTGTGCCTATCATGCCATATCAGATGTGGAGTGGGAAGAAACCCTGTCTTCAGTACCTGAAGACATGGGGATGTACAGCTTTTGTAAAAAAGCAGCATCCGGACAAGCTCGAGGCACGCTCAGTAGAGTGTAAGTTTGTGGGATATCCAAAGAACTCCATGGGATATTGCTTCTACTACGCAGAGGAACAAAAGGTTTTTGTTTCTCGTCATGCCCGCTTCTTAGAAACTGAATTTTTAGAAAATCAGAAGGGTGGGAGCGCAGTAGAACTGGAAGAAATTCCAGAACCACAAGCTGTTACTGAAAGTTTGGTGGAACAAGAAGTTTCAGAAGAAAGGGACATACCAGTGCCTATCCGCAGAAGTAGTAGGCAGTCTCATCCGCCCGAGAGATACTACGGTTTTCTCATAGACGGGGATAGAGAAGATTGCGTCATTGATAATGACGACCCTACTAGCTTCCAGCAAGCCATTCAGAGCGGCGACTCGGTAAAATGGCTGGATGCGATGCGGACCGAAATGGAGTCCATGTACACTAACAAAGTATGGACTTTGGACACTGCTCCAGATGGGGTGAAACCCGTAGGATGCAAGTGGATCTTCAGAAAGAAGATTGGTGTAGATGGACAGGTTGAAACCTATAAGGCTAGACTTGTTGCAAAGGGTTTCCGTCAAAGACCTGGTTTGGACTATGACGAAACCTTTTCTCCAGTGGCTATGCTGAAATCCATTCGGGTCCTTCTTGCTATTGCTGCCTTCCATGATTATGAGATCTGGCAGATGGACGTAAAGACGGCCTTTCTAAATGGAAATTTAGAAGAGAGCGTCTATATGGATCAGCCAGAGGGATTCATTCAGAGTGGGAGCAGCGGTAAAGTATGCAAGCTGCTTAAGTCCATTTATGGACTAAAGCAGGCATCGCGGAGTTGGAACATCTGTTTTGATGATACTGTCAAAGAATTCGACTTTATCAAAAATCCAGATGAACCATGCATATACAGTAAGATTGTAGGGAAAGTTGTTATATTCCTCGTCTGGTACGTGGATGACATTCTCCTAATAGGAAATGATATTCCTATGCTACAATCAGTCAAAAGATTCTTGTCACAGAAATTCTCCATGAAGGACCTGGGTGATGCCACCTACATTCTGGGGATCCAGATCTATCGTGATAGATCAAAGAGAATGTTGGGACTTTCACAGTCCAGGTACGTAGACACCATATTGAAAAGATTCAGTATGGAAGATTCAAAGCGCGGTAACCTACCGGCTTGTAACGGAATCACCCTCTCCAAAGAGATGTCTCCCAAGACTGATTTGGAAAGAGAACGCATGTCGATTATACCCTACGCTTCTGCGGTAGGCTCTATAATGTATGCGATGTTATGTACCAGACCAGATGTAGCATAGGCATTGAGCGTTGTAAGCCGGTATCAGGCAAACCCAGGGGAGAATCACTGGATAGCAGTAAAGAACATTCTCAAGTGCCTAAGAAGGACTAAGGAGATGTTCTTGGTTTACGGCGGAAAGGACCTCAAGATGGAGGCCTATGCTGATTCCGGCTTCCAGAGTGACAAGGATGACTCCAAGTCCATGTCGGGTTATGTCTTTACCCTCAATGGAGGGGCGGTCTGTTGGAAGAGTTCCAAGCAGGACACCGTTGCTGACTCAACGATGGAAGCGGAGTACATAGCTGCTTGCGATGCCGCAAAAGAAGCTGTCTGGATGAAGAAGTTCCTCACAGAACTTCTGGTGGTTCCTACCAGTGTTGGTCCAATACCTCTGTATTGTGACAACAACGGCGCTATAGCTTTAGCGAAGGAACCCAGGTCCCATCAGAAGTCCAGACACATCTTAAGGTGGTATCACCTGATCAGAGAGATCATAGATCGCCGGGAGATCGAGGTAAAGAGAGTAAAAACAGAGGATAACATTGCTGATCCATTCACTAAGGCCCTACTTCAGATCGAGTTCGAGAGGCTACTCGAGATCATCGGTCTTCGATACGCCAGTACATGGCCCTAGTGCAAGTAGGAGATTGTTAGTGTTTATGCCCTAGAAGTCCATTACTGTATCATACATGTTTGTATATTACTTAATGGAAGCTTGGGATATTCACATGTGTATTACAGTCTTGCTAAACATGGTAGTATGCTACTTGGTTTTTCTATCTTAATATGTGAGTATACGTATTGATAGAGCTCTTAGGATCTTGCTTGACTACCAGCATTGTGATGGCAGTCACACTAGTGGGGGCTGGGTAGTTTACAAGCACATCCTTATTCAGGTCCCTAGTCGTAGGATTATCGAGACAGGGCATCGATACTCCGGAGTAGACTAGTGTGTACGCTTCTCATCCCAGTTGGGGAGATGGTCTGTCCCACAGCCTTCAGTACGTCGTACTGGAGATAGTATGCAGGTGCTCTTTAGGTTACGGGTACACCGGACAGGACTCACATGGAACTGTTGGTTGGTTTTATACCAGTCGTCAGTGAACAGTTCCCAGGTGACATGAGTACTGCATAGTCCGCAGACTTGACACTGCTACTTCGCCTCGAGTGTGTCCCACTGTTCTTAGATTGCTACCCTGCCACGGCTCAAAGGAGTCGTGCAAACAGGTAGCAGTTGGGTGCGGTCTCGAGCACTTGGAGGCAGTGGCGGTTAGACAGGATTCGTCTCTCCCGGTATTGGGGGTTGATATCGCGCCGTGTCAGAGAGCCATTACGCAAAGTCCCTGGCCAGGGCAAGCGAGATTTGCTGGTAGGTTCCAGTAGTTTCTCAGGGTGTAATGGGCTACGCTCCGACACGACTTATACCGCTATTAGGGGATGACGCTTGCCGCCCCCTAGGCCCGATATGCGATAGTCTTAGACGAACGGACCGGATTGTATGGAGATTATCACAGTAGGCTCGGTAGGAGTTCGGATGGGTTTCCTCATCGGCCTTCTTATCGACATCTACCTGGGGACCGTTACGTACAGCTAGTGCCGCTTGCGGTCTGTGGTTAAACCCACTGCCAGCGTAGTAGTCGAGTCTCTAGAGTCCCACACAGAGAGTTTCCCTACTTCAGGCGAAACGATATAGAGGTCGTATGGTTTTACGACAAGGGTTCGGACGCATACGTGTGTTTACGCACGTACGACTTTCGGACAGTTTTTACTAGTCGGCTTTGGTTTAAGCCAGTTACTAGTATCCGGTTATTGGATTTATACAGTCTAAAGTTTTTCCGTGTTTTCACGGAATGGAGGGGCGTTCTCGTAATTGCGCGATAAGCTTCTAGAAGATGGTGACTAAGGAGGTTAAGGTGGCATATACATTGAATGAGATTAGTGAGTCATATGAGTGATTCATCCATGTCATTAATGCATCATAAATGCTTAATGACTCATGGTAATGAATCACCATTAGATATTTATGAAGCATGATTATTCATCATTTGATTTTCTTTTCTTGATAAATCTTAATGCTTCATATATATTATGATAACTCATTTTCTCATATCAATGATTATTCTCACCTTCTCTCTCCTCAAGCTCTCTCTCTTCAAACCCTAATCCTCCCCTCTCATGTGTTGAGTACAAGGATTAGTTAGACTACTTAATCCATAACCCTCACTCTATATCATCTAGGTACTTTGATTAGCACTTAAAGAAACCTAGTTGCCTCAAGTTTAGAGGCAAAGCTTGGAGTAAAGCTCTCGTGGTGGATCGTCTACTACTTGGAGAAGGTCGAGGAGGAGGTGGAGTTCGTGAAGAAGAAGGACACGGTTCTACAGGTATAATCACTTCACCTAGTAGTTTAGAACTCCTATGTTTGTTGTTAGTTATCGTTTAGCTTCGATTCATGCGGTTAGTCGATGTTTATGCAAAGAACAAGATCGTTTTTCATATTTCCGCCTCCCCGCTAGTAGTGGGGTGTTGTACATCGACTTACATGTCATACGATGATATTTGGATCCCGATCCTACTGTGAGTATATTCTACTTATCAGGAGATTCGTCACTTAACGATCAATGTTATAAACCAAGTAGGTGTCGAGAAAGTGTTGGTGTATTTGCCCTAGGGGCCATTATTGTATCATACTTGCATGTATATTACTTAATAGAAGCTTGGGATATTCACAGTTGTATATACGGTCTTGCTAAAAATAGTAGTTTGCTACTTGGTTTGTGTCTACTTTAATATGTGCATATGTTTCTTGTAACGTATCACTTATACATATTAGTAGAGCCCATAAGTTCTTTGCTTGATTACCAGCGTTGTGATAGCAGTCATACTAGTGGGGGCTGGGTAGTCTGTAAGCAACATCCTATACTTGTCCCTAGTCGTAGGATTATCGAGACAGGGCATCGATACTCCAGAGTAGACTAGTGTGTAGGCTTCTCATCCCAGTTGGGGAGATGGTCTGTCCTGCAGCCATCAATACGTCGTACTGGAGATAGTATATAGGTGCTCGTTAGGTTACGGGTACACCGGACAGGACTCGCAGGAGAACTGACTGGATGGTATTTTACCTAACGTCAGATAGCAGTTCTCTGGTGACATGCGTGCAGATAGTCTGTTGACTTAGGGTCGTCATTTGTCTCGTGTGAGTTCCCACTGCGCTTTGAATACTACCCTACCACGGCTCAAAGGAGTCGTGCAAACAGGTTTTAGTTGGGTACAGTCCCGAGCCACATGGAGGCACTGAGCGACTGTTAGGGATTCATCTCTCCCGGTATAGGAAGTTGATATCGCACTGTGATTGGTTGGTTATTACGATAATTCCTTGCCAGGGATGATGGAGAATTACTGGTGGACTGATCAGTAGATTCTCAAATGGTCATGAGCCATACCAGCACGACTTGTACGGTTGTTAGGGGTCTGACGTTCTCCACCTCCCTAAACCATACATGTGATACTCTTAGAAGAACATACCGGACTGCGCGGATATTGTCACGGACAGGTTCAGTAGGAGTTCGGATGGGTTATCTCATAGGCCTTCTTATCGACATCTACCTGGGGACCGTTACGTACAGCTAGTGCCGCTTGCGGTCTGTGGTTAAACCCACTGCCAGCGTAGTGTCGAGTCTTTAGAGTCCCACATAGAGAGTTTCCCTGCTCCAGGCGAAACGATATAGAGGTCGTATGGTTTTACGACAAGGGTTCGAACGCATACGCGTTTAAACGCACGTGCGACGTTCGGACAGTTTTTACTAGCCGGCTTTGGTTTAAGCCAGATTCTAGTATCGGGTTATTGGATTTATACAGTCTAAAGTTTTTCCGTGTTTTCACGGAATGGAGGGGCGTTCTCATAATTTTCCGGGAAGCTTCTAGAAGCATGGTGACTTGGGGGTTAAGGTGGCATAAGCATTTATTGCTTAATGACTCATTTATGTGATTTATCCTTGGTATTAAATGATGCATTAATTAGTTAATGAGTCATATGATGAATCACACAAGGTGAATGAATAAACCATGATGATTAACAATTTATATTATTTATTTTTGATAAATTGTTATGGTTATTAAATTCAAATGAGCTCATTATTCATATTCATTCTTATCATCACCTTCTCTCTCCTCAAGCTCTCTCATTCTTGAAACCCTAACCCTAACCTCTCATGCGTTGAGATCAAGGGTTAGCTAGACTAATACATCCATAACCTCACTCTATATCCCCTAGGTAGCTTAGATTAGCACTTTGAGCAACCTAGTTATCTCAAGTTAGAGATCAAACTTGCACAATGAGCTTTCGGGTGGATCGTCTTTGATTCGAGGAGGCCGTTGAGGTGCCGATGTTCCAAGGAGCCAACGAGGAGTGGAGGACAGCGATGAAGACCTGAAGGACAAGTAACGTGAGGTATAACTTCGAATACGAGCAGTTAAACCTTTCGTAGTTTGCTGGTAACGGTTTAGATACGATTCATGCGCTCAAGTCCGTGTTACGAAGCTTTGATAATCGTTTTTCATATATTCCGCCTCCCCGCAAGTTCGTGGGGTGCGTGACATGGACTTAAAATGGTATCAGAGCCAACCAAACCATTATTAGCTTGTTAGCAACTAATTAGAAGTTCGATCGACAGAGAAACACGAAAACAAAAATCGGAACCCTAACAGTTTCTGTAAATTTTAAACGTGTCGAAAAAAATATTTGATATACCTTAAAATTCACAGCAGGCAAAAATAAGAAAACCGGGAAAATACGAGCTCTCACCTCCTTTAGATGGCCGTGGATCCACGGCACAATAGTGCTTTTGGCCGCGGATCAGCCGCCGAGTCAACTCCGAGTTGACTCGGATTTTCACAGTAATTCATATTTTAGTGTGTTTTGTTTTCCAGTATATTCTGTTTCTGCCCAGGTTGCCTCTGTGCTGATTTTCTTTTGGGGTAGACACGGATAAAGGTAGTCGATCGATATTCTAAATTAATTGCTAATCGGGTTATTTATCTGTAATGTTTAATGTGTTCGTAAACCTCCCCTAACTGCTAGTATGTCGGTTGGCAGGGGGTTGCACATTTCTGTAATGTTTACTGTTTGTGAATATGGACTTGATTGGAATGTTGTGATGATTAGCCGGGGTTTGAGATGTGTTTTATATTCATTCATTCGATGTAAATGTAATATGATGTAATATTCTTTTGCGGGGCGCATCCAGGTTGCGGTTGTAGCCACCGTTGTATTATTTCATTTTTACTATTTTTGCTCTAAGGATAGACTCAAGGTGGGGTGCACAAACTACCGGGTACTTTAAAGTGTTTAGTGGCCTACTCACGTCGTTGAGGGAGACCGCTTCACTTCGGGTACTTGGCGGGTAGTTTGCCGTACCCGTAGGGGTCTGGGGTGGGGTAATGGCTATTCATCACAACTGTGTAATCCGTCTTTTATTGCAGGCTCAAAGCAAATGCGGATTGCTAATATATCCAATAAAGTTCATCTGTGATCTGGAATGCTCATTATTGCGTCTGACGAATGTACAATATCTATATATGATAGCTATTAAACGTCACTTATGTTTTACACCCGTGCTAGCCCAGCCCCCCCAATGTCGTTAGTTAAGTAACCTAACGGGTGATGACGGGACCCCGTGGCGAATGCGGATGGCATAAGAGGACGTGGTATTTTCGTTGTTTTCTGCAATGATAGGATAAATGATGGGACACATTATTATGCAAAGAAAATAAACCAAAAGTTAAGTCGTTGGAACAAATTTAAAAAGAAACCACTAGGTTATTTTAAAAGATCAGAATTTTTAATTACAGAGCATTAACCACTCTTTTTAAAAAGTATCAGGTTCCTTCGATTAAATCAAGTTCACTACGTTCACGGTTTTGCCAAAACCATTCGTAGCCCTGCGTCATTTCTTATGGATGGTCAGTAGTATTCAAGCTATGTTTGTTGGCCCTTAGTCAAGACATAGTGTTTGGTAGCTGCTGGGGTATTCATTTGTTGCATAGATAGATGCGTTGGTTTGGGACAGTCGTATTACTTTGTTGGCCCTTAGTCAAGAGTATGTATGGGTGGGTTCAAATTAACCTGGATAATGACGGGTAGAACTTGACATGTGACTTATGATTTGTTGTCCCTTAGTCAAGGTCATAAGAGCATGGGGCAAAAATTTATATCGGGAATTTCTAAAGAATCTGAAATTTGCAAAGAGAGCATACCATTTTGGAGTTTGATGAATGTTTGTAGGATTCCTTCGACATTATCATACGATGATATTTTGGATCCCGATCCTACTGTGAGTACATGATACTTATCAGGAGATTCGTCACTTAACGATCAATGCTATAAATCAAGTAAGTGTCAGAGGGGCTACGCCCCCCGAGAAAAGAGGTTCTTTAATTAAGAAACTTCGTGAAAGCGTTGGAAAACCTCCCTCAAAGTATCGACACTAGCCTGGCTGAACGGTTGAGCAATAATTGTACGGTGAGAATAGTCCTGGCTAGTTCTTCCTTTGTGGTTTGATGAGGGATTCGAGAAACAGTGGGAGCCATCCTGTTTAGATAAATTAAAAACCACTCTAAACTTGCAAGAGCATCATGCTAAAGTGTTTTCTTCTCTCTCTCTTAATTGCAGCGACCTTGTGACTACGACTAGGTTACATCTAGATAACAAATTGACTGAATCTGACTTATATGACTGGCAAAGGTCTGTCCAGATGTCCATTGCCAATGACAAGCTGGACCACCCTATTACTAGTCTAGATCCCACCGTCCCAGGTCCAGTTTGCACTGTCGCGGATATGGATATCCGTCAGACAAGGGAAAAGGATAAAGCGAAACCCAATTGCCTCGTGTTTGCTTCAGTTGATGGTGTATACCAAAAGCAGCACGAGAAGATGGACTCAGTTTCCATCTTTCTCCATAACAAAGATTTATATGGAGAGCAATCTCATATCGCAAGATATGAGACCTCGAACGAATTAATTCAAGCGAAGATGGATTTCGGGTCATCTGTAGGGGACAACGCCTTACAATGACTAGCTATATTGATGAGCTCCAAGACCTGGAGACCACGTTGGGAAACGAGTCAGTTACTGACTTGATTCTACAGTCTCTGCCTTCTACCCTGAAGGAAACCAGGGAAGTAGAAGGAAAGAGAAGGGCAAAGGTTTCAGTACTGAATGTAGTAAAAGAGGCACGTTCCTATTGTTATGGAATTGGGCATTGGCAGAAGGATTGCAGGGCTAGTAAAGCCAGTAGCCAGGATTAGAAGCATGTTGTGGCTTCAGTTTCGGGTGTGTTTGTGATAGAGAACTGTATGTCAGTTAACCTACTTTCTGGATATTGGATACCGGGTCAGGATCTCACATCTGTAATTCGTTATAGGCTCTGAGAAACCGTAGGGTTATCGGGATAGGTGATATGACCCTCACGGTTGCTAACGGAATGAGCATGAACGCTGAATTCGTAGGGGAATATCATCTTGGACTGACAACTGGGCAGATGTTGGTTCTGCGTAACTGTTTTTATGTACCAGGTACAACTTGTAATATCATATCTGTATCCTTACTATCTAAGGAAGGATATGATTTTACTTTTATAAGCGATGTAGTTCACATCCACCTAAATCAAGTTCTGATTGGGTCAGGTACATTACAAAACGGAATGTACGTATTAAATCAAGCTCAGATTTTCAGTGTCCAGAACACACTTAAAAGAAAGTCTCCGGAAACAAATCAGGCTTTCTTATGGCATTGTAGACTGGGTCACATCAATGAGAGAAGGTTGACTAAGTTACATAGAGAGGGATATTTGAATCCGTTCGAATATCAATCTTATGCTACTTGTGAATCTTGTCTCATAGGAAAGATGACAAAGACTCCGTTTACTGGACACGGAGTAAGAGCAAGCGAGCTCTTGGGACTTGTACACAGTGACGTGTGCGGTCCAATGTCTACACATGCGCGAGGAGGTTATTCCTACTTCATTACTTTTACGGATGATTTCTCTAGGTATGGATATGTCTTCTTAATGAAGCACAAATCCGAGGCCTTTGAGAAATTCCAAGAATACAAGAATGAAGTGGAAAACCAAACCAGCAAAAGTATCAAGACACTAAGATCTGATCGAGGTGGTGAATACTTAAGTGCCGAGTTCCTGGGTTACTTAAAAGAGAATGGAAATCTCTCTCAGCTTACTCCTCCATACACACCACAACACAATGGTGTATCAGAAAGGAGGAATCAAACCCTATTGGATATGGTTCGTTCCATGATGAGTAAGGCTGAGTTACCACGATCATTCTGGGGATATGCACTAGAATCAGCTGCATATCTTTTGAACCAGGTTCCAACCAAAACTGTGCCTACCACACCATATCATATGTGGAGTAGGAAGAAACCCTGTCTAAAACATTTTAAGACATGGGGATGTCCAGCTTTTGTAAAAAGGCAGCATACGGACAAGCTCGATGCACGCTCAGTGCAGTGTAAGTTTGTGGGATATCCAAAGCACTCCAAAGGATATTATTTCTATTACGCAGAGGAACAAAAGGTTTTTGTTTCTCGTCATGCCCATTTCTTAGAAGCTGAATTTTTAGAAAATCAGAAGAATGGGAGCGCAGTAGAACTGGAAGAAATTCCAGAACCACAAACTGTTACTAAAAGTATGGTAGAACCAGAGGTTTCAGAAGAGAGGGACATCCCGACGCCACTCCGCAGGAGTAGTAGGCAATCTCATCCGCCAGAGAGATACTACGGTTTTCTCATAGACGGGGATAGAGAGGATTGCACTATTGACTATAATGAGCCTACTAGCTTCCAGCAAGCCATTCAGAGCGGTGACTCAGTAAAATGGCTGGATGCAATGCGGACCGAAATGGAGTCCATGTTCACTAACAAAGTATGGACTTTGGACATTGCTCCAGATAGGGTGAAACATGTAGCATGCAAATGGATCTTCAGAAAGATGATTGGTGTAGATGGACAAGTTGAAACATATAAGGCTAGACTTGTTGCAAAGGGTTTCTGTCAAAGATCTGGTTTGGACTATGCGAAACCTTTTCTCCAGTAGCTATGCTAAAATCCATCAGGGTCCTTCTTGCTATTGCTGCCTTCCACGATTATGAAATCTGGCAGATGGACGTAAAGACGGCCTTTCTAAATGGAAATTTGGAAGAGAGCGTCTATATGGATCAGCCAGAGGGATCCATTCAGAGTGGGAGAAGCGGTAATGTA
Source organism: Agapanthus africanus (assembly GCA_030015575.1). Lineage (NCBI taxonomy): Eukaryota > Viridiplantae > Streptophyta > Magnoliopsida > Asparagales > Amaryllidaceae > Agapanthus > Agapanthus africanus. The sequence continues at coordinate 82,237,282 of JASDDO010000004.1, read as the reverse complement.
TGCAAGTTGCTTATGTCCATTTATGGATTAAAGCAAGCATCTCGGAGTTGGAACATCTGTTTTGATGATGCTGTCAAAGAATTTGACTGTATCAAAAATCCAGAAGAACCATACATATACAGAAAGATTGTAGGGAGAGTTGTAGTATTCCTCGTCTTGTACGTGGATGACATTCTACTAATAGGAAATGATATTCCTATTTTACAGTTAGTCAAAAGATTCTTGTCACAGAAATTCTCCATGAAGGACCTGGGTGATGCCACCTACATTCTGGGGATCCAGATCTATCGTGATTGATCAAAAAGGATGTTGGGACATTCACAGTCCAGGTACATAGACACCATATTGAAAAGATTCAGTATCGAAGATTCTAAGCACGGTAACCTGCCGGCTTGTCACAGAATCACCCTCTCCAAAGATATGTCTCCCAAGACTGATTTGGAAAGGGATAGCATGTTGATTATACCCTACGCTTCTGCAGTAGGCTCTATAATGTATGTTGTAGGGTTACAAGGCACACTAACGAGGCTCTACAAGGCATCGACCATGCCAAAATTAAATTTTTATGTGCCGAATAACACTAAGCAAGATCGTATACTAGAGTTTAGGCGAATCAATTAGCAAGTAAACAACTTTACTCTAAAGGGATACGAAATACAACCTTTGTAGATCAGTCCTTCACTTCATTTGCTCCTTGTTGAAGTCCCTTCGCTGCGATCATGGATCTCCCGGACCCTTGCATGGCTTCACGAGGCGAAAGGTGCGACCTTTCTTGAAGTCTCCGAGGCCGAAGATGATCTACGTCGAGGGAATTCCGACATAAGCTACTACTTCACTAATTTGAGAATTAGTGAAGCAAACACCCTATACAAGAGTGCTAGTCTTGATGAGGATGGAGAAATAGGAAGTGGGTTCTCTTTGGATTTTTAATTCTTACAAAGTTTCACTCTTTTTTCAAAACCCTAGCAAGCAATTTCTTTTGCTCAATGAAGAAGATGAACAAAAGAAAGGAATGAGGATAATGATCAAGTGAGAAGAGTAACCATGGTGAGTGAGTATCATATACTAACCCTTGTAGAGACTTAACCCTAGGCTAATGGTTATGGTTGGGTTAATAAAAATCCATAGTAAAAACAAAATCAAGTTGGATTAGTCAATGCATCCACAAGCTTCCACAAGCTTCATGTATTTTCAAATCCTCCACTTGATTTTGCAATTACTTTAAATATTAAAAACCCAAAATAAACATTAGCATAGTGTAAGTCTCATACACCCATGGATTGTGTATCATCAACCATGATACAATATGATAACACATTTTAAACATATATCATATATATGTTAAAGTAGTGTACAAGTGAGAAAAACCCTAAAGTGAACAAGTGTTAGTAAATGTAAACTAGTATATCTAATATACAATTATACACTTAATTATTAATCAACACTTGACTTAATAATCCGGTCACATCTCATATAACCGGCTAACATCCATTGTATCGACTTATCGAATCAACACTTGATTCGATAACCCGTCCATATCTTATATAACCGACCGATACATATAGTCGCGAGAATAGAATACGGTATCACATACACGCATTTATTCTCGGTGTCGCACATATCACATATATGCTCCTATTTCATTTTGCGTGAGCCAGTAAAACCTCTGTGTAGGACTCTAAAGACTCGTCAATACGCCGGCAGTAGGTGATGATCACATCACGCACCCACAAGCCGTCAGCGGTACTAGCTGGACGTAACGGCTACCCGGGTATTGAGCGATCAGAAGATCACCAAGCAAGCCCGCTCTAACTCCTGTAAAAGCCAGTCGGTAACACTTCCCGTACAGTCCGGTCTCCTCGTCTGATATATCGCATATCAAGTCTAGGGGTGGTAAACGTCAGACCCCAATAACCGATAAGTCGTGTCGATGTGAGGCCCATAACGGGTCGAGAAACTACTGGTAACACTTACCAGTAAATCTCTAATCAGCCCTGGCCAGGGACTTCCCTGTTACGGCCAATCGAGCACAGCGCAACATCAACCCCCAATACCGGGAGAGACGAAACCCCTCCTATCGCTCATTACCTCCATGTGACTCGGGACTGTACCCAAAAACCACCGTTTTGCACGCCCTAATAGACGTGGTAAGGTGGAAATCAAAGCACAGTGGGAATCACATGAGACTCTATGACGATCTCGGGTCTACAGACTAACCTGCACAAGTGTCACCAAAGAACTGCCATCTGACGTGAGGTATAATAACATCTGGGAGTTCTCGGCGAGTCCGTCCAGTGTACCCAGTCTCCACTGAGCACACGTATACCATCTCTGATGTCAAACACCAATGGATATGAGATCATCCATCGCCCATCTCATGGGTCGAGAAGCGTATATGCTAGTCTACTCTGGTATATCGATGCCCCGTCTCGATACACCCACGACTAGGGACCTTGAAGGATATACTTTTGGACTACCATGTCCCCACTAGTATGATCCGCATCATAGTCCAGGTAGTCAAGTACACATCCTAAGGGCTTTACCAACATGTAACTATAAGACAGTATAAAGAGACAAGTATACATGTTAAGATAAAGAGCAACCAGATAGCATACTATCATTCGAGCAAGAAAGTCCTCTCTATATATGTCCAAGCATCCAATATAATATACATCATCTGTACAATACTGGCCTCTAGGGCATACATACAACTAACAATCTCCCACTTGCACTAGGGCCAGCTGCTGTAGTATCGCATACCGAGCATCCCGAAGTGTCTCTCAAACTGTATTTGGGGAATAGCCTTCGTGAGTGGATCCACTGTGTTATTCTTCGTGTCCACCCTCCTGACCTCGATCTCCCGGCGATCAACTATCTCGCGGATCAGGTGATACCACCTCAGAATATGCCTGGATCGCTGATGGGACCTGGGTTCCTTGGCCAAAGCCACCGCTCCATTGTTATCGCAATACAAAGGTATTGGATGCTCAATGGATGGAACCACTCCAAGTTCAGTAATGAACTTCTTGATCCAGACAGCCTCTTTGGCAGCGATGTATTCAGCCTCCATCATTGAGTCTGCCACGGTTTCCTGCTTGGAACTCTTCCAGCTAACCGCCCCTCCGTAAAGGGTAAAGACAAATCCCGACTGCGACTTAGAGTCGTCCTTATCACTCTGGAAGCTCGAATCGGTAAGGGACTCCACTTGGAGTTCTCCGTTACAATACACCAAGAGCATCTCTTTAGTCCTTCGTAAGTACTTGAGAATGCTCTTCACAGCTGTCCAGTGACTTTCTCCAGGATCAGCTTGATACCTGCTCACTACACTTAGTGAGTATGCTACATTGGGTCTGGTACACAGCATCGCGTACATGATAGAGCCTACAGCCGAAGCATAGGGTATCCCTTGCATGCAAGCTATCTCCAAATCAGTCTTGGGAGACATCTCTTTGGAGAGAGTGAGCCCTGAGATCGTAGGTAAAAACCTACATTTGGACTCTTCCATACTAAACCTCTTTAGTATGGTGTCAATGTACCTGGACTGGGACAATCCCAATATCCTTTTAGATCTATCTCTATAGATCCTAATCCCCAATATGCAGGAGGCATCACCAAGATCTTTCATTGAGAATCTTTATGATAAGAAGAGCTTGACCGATTGCAGCATAGGAATGTCATTTCCTATCAAGAGTATGTCGTCCACGTACAATACGAGGAAGACAACCTTACTCTCTGCCACCATCTTGTAGATACAAGGTTCATCTACATTTTTGACGAAATCAAACTCTTTGATAACGACGTCAAAGCAGATGTTCCAACTCCGCGACGCTTGCATTAATCCATAAATGGATTTAAGCAGCTTGCACACCTTCCCGCTGCTCCCACTATCTACGAAGCCCTCTGGCTGAGTCATGTACACGCACTCTTCTAAATCACCGTTTAGAAAGCCGGTCTTAACATCCATTTGCCAGATTTCGTAGTCATGATATGCAGCGATGGCAAGCATGATCCGGATGGATTTAAGCATAGCCACTGGAGAAAAAGTTTCGTCATAGTCCACACCTGGTCTTTGACGAAAACCCTTTGCAACAAGTCTAGCTTTGAAAGTCTCCACTTTCCCATCTACACCAAGTTTTTTCTTGAAGATCCACTTGCTCCCAATGGGTTTTACCCCTTCAGGAGCAACTTCCAAAGTCCATACTTTGTTGGTGTACATGGATTCCATCTCGGAGCGCATTGCATCCAGCCATTTCACTGAGTCTCCACTCGTGATGGCCTGCTCGAAGCTAGTTGGGTCATCATCAACCATGATGCAATCCTCGCTCCCACCATCAATGAGAAAACCGTAGTATCTCTCAGGTGGGTGAGGAACCTTACTAGATCGGCGGAGTGGCTGGGGTTCATCGGGAACTACCGAATCCTCTGGTTCTACCAAGTCTTCTGTTGTGGTTTGTGTCTCTGGAACCTCTTCCAGTTCTACCTCAATGCCACTAATCTGTTTCATAAGAAAACCTTTTTCTAAGAAAGTGGCATGTCGAGAAACAAACACCTTTTGTTCCTCGGGATGGCAGAAGATATACCCTTGTGAATTTTTGGGATATCCGATAAACTTACATAAGACTGATCTTGCCTCGAGTTTGTCCGGATTTTGTCTTTTGACATAGGCCAGACAACCCCATATCTTAATGTAATTAAGATGTGGTCTCTTCCCTTTCCATATCTCATATGGAGAAGTAGGCACAGATTTGTTAGGAACTCTATTCAATAGGTCTATGGCTGTCTCAAGCGCATATCGCCAGAAGGAAATAGGTAACTCAGATGTACTCATCATTGAGCGCACCATATATAATAGGGTGCGGTTCTTCCGTTCCGATACACCGTTGTGTTGTGGTGTATATGGAGGAGTTAGCTGAGAGAGAATCCCATTCTCCTTTAGGAAGTCCAGAAATTCATTGCTCAAGTATTCACCTCCTCGATCAGATCGAAGGATTTTAATACCTTTCCCGGTTTGGTTCTCGACTTCTTGTTTATATTCTCTAAATTTCTCAAAAGCTTCTGATTTGTGTTTCATCAGGAACACATATCCGAATCTAGAGAGATCATCAGTGAATGTAATGAAGTACGAAGAACTATCCCTGGCATGTGTAGACATGGGACCGCATACATCACTATATACCAGTCCCAAGAGTTCGGTAACTCTTTCTCCGTGTCCCGTAAACGGAGTTTTGGTCATCTTGCCTTTGATACATGACTGGAATGTGTCATAAGATGAAAATTCAAACGGATTTAAATATCCATCCTTATGCAACTTAGCTAGTCGTGTCGCATTGATGTGACCCAGTCTACAATGCCACAAGAAGGATTCATTCATTTCCGAACTCTTCCTCTTGTATGTGTTTGTTATGCTCAGAACTGTTGATTGATTTAGAACATAAATGCCATTGCACAACGTGCCTGATCCAACCAACTTTTGGTTACGGAAAATGTTCATAACATTATCCTGTAGTACAAAATTATATCCCTCTTTACTCAGTAAAGAAACCGATATAATATTTCATATCAGGTTCGGCATGTAATAGCATTCGTTCAGAACCAATCTATTACCAGTTGGTAATACAAGGTGATATTCCCCGACGGTTTTAGCTGCAACAATTGCACCATTTCCAACCCTTATGTCTTTATCACCTTCTCTAAGTTCTCTACCTTTCCTAAGCTCATGTAACTGATTACATATATGGGATCCTGACCCGGTATCCAATACCCAGGACGTAGAGCAAATGGAGAAACAAGTCTCTGTTACGAACACACCCGAAGAAAATGCATCAACATGTACTTTCTTCATTCGGGTGGCATGGGAATCCTGGTATTCCCCTATATCCTGTTCAGTCTTATAACTCTTATAAGAAAGAACGGATCCAACGTTCCCCAGCACAGTATAACATGCAGGTTCGGTCAATACATCCATATTATTATCTTTATTAAGGCATGATATGGTCGCTACCTGGAGAGAGAGAAGAAAACACTTTAGCGTATGCTCTTGCAAGATCAGATTGGTTATTATTTTATCTAATCAGGATGTCTCCCACTGTTTTTATCAAATCTTCCTTCAAACCCTAAAAGGAAAGACTAGCCGGGATTAATTACACCCTACAACTTTGCCAATCTTTCAGCCAGACCAGTGTTGGTACTTTGAGGGAGGTTCCCCGTGCTTTCGCACGGACCTAATTAAAGTAAACCTCGTTTTCCCAGAGGCGTAACCCCGTTGACACCTTTCTAGACACCTACTTGATCGGCTAATTGTCCTGTGTAAAACTCTCCCAGGAGTAACAATTACTCGTAGTGGGTATCGGGATCCAACTATCTCATAGAAGGTATGCAATCACATTGCGAATCTCAACACTTGAAATTCCCGATAATGTTTTTCCCCTAGCGTGCTATGACCTTGACGCATGCCAAACAACCCATAGTCCGCTAGTCAAGTTCAACCCGTACAATTCGTGATTGAATTAAACCCACCCGTACGACCCTTGACGCATGCCAAACAATGCCGTACGAATACCCTAATCCAATCGCATCTCATGCTACAGATAAGTAATAATCATCTACCGTACACTACGCCTTGACGCATGCCAAACTACCGCAGCACGAATACTAAATATTACTTATCTGAATTAACGGAGGGTTACGCAGGTTTTTCAGAAAACCATGAGCGTAAAGAACTTGATATCGTCGTAGAATCATGTGAATTTTGAAATGGAGTGATTTTGAGGCTTTCACTAGTTTTGCTAAAGTGGTCACTCCTGGTGAAGGGATCTCGGCTCTTTCCTTATGGAATAAGGTGCAGGATATATCATATACATCGCTATGCAAAGCAAAACTCCAAAAGCAGTCAAAAGTCAAACTGAGTGTTGTAGCATCTGCCAGTTTTGCTAAAGAGGTCACTCCCGGTGAAGGGATCTCGGCTCTTTCCCGATCGAATAAGGTGCAGGGTATATCATATATACCGCTATGCAAAGCAAAACTGTAGCTACCCTTTTTATTTGAAAATTTGATTTTATAACATCTTTTAGGTTTCTTTTCTTTCATTAATCAAATTAATGAAGTCTCATCATTTAAATCACCTAAACATCACAGATAAATTGTAGGGTTCCTAGGCACACCCATGAGGTTCTACAAGTGATCAAACATGGCCAATTCAAAAAATTTCCTATGTGCCAAGTAACCCTAAGCAAGATCGTAACTAGAGGATAAGCGATGCAAGCAAGCAAACAACTTTATTGCTAAAGGAAAGTGACTACAACCTTTGTAGATCCGGTGCTCCACTTCCTTGGCTCCGTGATGACGTCCCTCCGCTGTACCCATCAGAATCCTAGACTCTCGCGGTGGTTTCATCGGAGAAAAGATCGGGCTAGGTCGTCGACTTCGATGCCGAAGATGATCTACGTCGAAGCAACTCAAGATCAAGCTCCAACTTCACCAAGTCATGAAACGTGTGAAGAAAACACCCTATACTACTTGGCAAGTGATAGAGGATGAAGAAATAGGAAGTGGGTTCACTTTGGATTTGGATTTCTCACTCTTTTTCTCAAGTCACCATTGAAGGTAGCAAAGGTTTTCTTCATCTTGAAGAAGAAGAAGAAGAAGAAAAGAATATGATAAGAATATTGAAAAATAGAAAATAAAGTGATTCTTATCATATTTGCAACCATGGTTTAGTGTAGAGAATAACTATGGTTAGGTGAATGGTTAGGTTTAGAAAAGAAACAAAGTGGTCAAAGCTTCATGAAGCTTCAAAGAAAAAACAAAAGAGGCCACCCTTTTGTTTCTTGCCTTAAAATGAATAAATAAAAATAAATAGATAAGTAAATCAAAACCCTAACCATTAACATAACCATGGTTTAATCATACACACCTAAGTTTGCATGTATCATCAAACATGATACAAACTAGTGCACAAAACTATATCATATATACAATGTGCACATCAAGTGAGAAAATCCATCTTAAATGAACAAATACTAGTTAATGTAAGGTAATATATCAAATATATAATTATACATTAAATCATTAAATCAACACTTGATTTAACGATCCGGTCATACTGCATATAACCGACTAATATCAAGTGTATCAATGTATCGAATCAACATTTGATTCGGTAACCCGGCTATATCACATATAACCGTCCCATGATACATATCGCGAGAATAGAATACAATATCACATACTGGTATTATTCTCGGTCCTGCACATATCTCATATGCGCTCCTATTTTGTTTCGCTTGAGCCAGGAAACCTCTGTGTTGGACTCTAAAGACTCGTCAATACGCCGGCAGCAGATGATGATCATATTAAACACCCACAAGCCGCAAGCTGTCTGCTAAACATAACGGCCATCCGGGTATTGAACGATCAGAAGATCGATGAGCAAGCCCGCTCACACTCCTGTGAATCCAACCAGTAACACTTACCGTACAGTCCGGTCTGTTCGTCTAATATGTCGCATATCTCGCCTAGGGGTGGTAAATGTCAGACCCCAGTAGCTCGATAAGTCATGCCGATATAAGGTCCATAACATAGCATGAAACTACTAATAACACTTACCAGTAGATCACTGCAACCCTGGCCAGGGATTTCCAGTTATGGCCAGTCGAGCATAGCGCAACATCAACCTCCAATACCGGGAGAGACGAATCTCCTCCTATCGCTCATTGCCTCCATGTGAATCGGGACTGTACCCAAAAACCACCTGTTTGCACGACACTGTAGAGCCGTGGTAGGGTGGAAATCAAAGCACAGTGGGAGACACACAAGACTCTATGACGATCTCGGGTCAACAGACTAAGATGTACCAGTGTCACCAGAGAACTGCCATCTGACGTGAGGTATAATACCATCTGGGAGTTCTCGGCGAGTCCGTTCAGTGTACCCAGTCTCTACTGAGCACCCGCATACCATCTCTGATGTCAAACACCAATGGATATGGGATCATCCATCGCCCATCACATGGGTCGAGAAGATATACGCTAGTCTACTCTGGAATATCGATGCCCCGTCTCGATATTCCCACGACTAGGAACATTGAAGGATGTACTCATGGACTACCTAGGCCCCCCTAGTATGATCTGCATCATAGTCCTGGAAGTCGAGTACACATCCTAAGGGCTTTATCAACATGTAACAGAGAGACAGAAAGTGTACATGTTAAGATAAAGTGCAACCAGATAGCGCACTATCATGTCGAGCAAGAAAGTCCTACCTATATATGTCCCAGCATCCACTACAATATACATCCAATGTACAGTAATGGCCTCTAGGGCATACACATAACTAACAATCTCCCACTTGCACTAGGGCCATCTGTAGCAGTGGTTGCAGTATCACATACTCAACCATCCCATAAAAGTCTCTCTTTGGGAAAAGGCTTTTGTGAGTGGATCCGCCGTGTTGTCCTCTGAGTCTACTCTCCTTACCTCGATCACCCTGGAGATCAACTATCTCCATGATCAGGTGATGCTGCCTCAGAATATGTCTGGGTCACTGATGGGATCATGGTTCCTTGGCCAAAGCCACACTTCCATTGTCACACAATGGTAGGAACCTAGTTCATCTCATGAACTAATATACACCCAAACATCCTCTTTGGTAGTATCTTTAATAGCGAAGTTACCAGCCTTTATCGTCTAGTTTTCCACGGTATCTAGCTTGGAACTCTTCCAACATACCGTCCCTTTACTGAGGGTAAAGACAATGCCTGCGACTGACATTCAATCGTCCTTATCACCCTGGAACCTTTCTAGTGATTCTCCCCAGGATCGATTGATACTATCTTACTACAGCTAGTGAGAATCCTAACATCCATTTAGATCTATCTCATAGACCCAAATCCCAGGATTTAGGAGGTATCAACTTTATCCTATATGGAGAATCCATGTGATAAGAGGAGATTGACCGTGCGTAGCATAGGAAACTATTTTCTTATCAAGAGTATGTTGTCCACGTACAATACGAGGATGACCACCTTACTCTCTACTATCTATTTGTATATACAAGGTTCATTTACCATTTTGATGAAGTCAAGCACTTTGAATACCACATCAAAACAGACGTTCCAACTCCGCGATGCCTGCTTTATTCTATAAAGCAACTTACACACGTTTCCGCTGCTCCCACTATTTATGAAGCCCTCTGGCTGTGTTCTTATAGACGTTCTCTTCTAAATCATTATTTAGAAAAGCAGTCATGACACCCAACCACCAGATATCGTAGTCATGGTATGTATCAATGGCAAGTAGGATCTGGATGGACTTAAGCATAGTCCCTGGAAAAGGTTTCATCATTATCCACGCCTGGTCGATGACGAAAACCTTTAACAAGTCTAGCTTTGAAAGACTCAACTTTTCCATCGACACAAGGTAATCTTCTCAAGATATACTTGCTCCTGATGGGGATTTAACCCTTCAGATATCGCAACCAAAGTCCATACTTTGTTGGTGTATATGGATTCCATCTCAGATCGCTAAGCATCCATCCATTCTTACAGAGTCCCTACTCTCTGATATGATAAATAATGCAACTTGTTTAGTGGAGTTTAAACATGATTAGGGTTTGGATTAGGGTTAAACTTTCTAGAAGTTTCTAGAAGGTTTTATTTTGTTTTGTGAAAGATATTTGTTCATGACTCATGCTTTAACCCAACCCAAACCCTAACCCTAGTCTATTCTCTACAATGGTTGTATAATTGATCATTATCTCCTTTTCCTATTCATCACAAAAGGATTAATGAATATTGTTCATCATCTTCTTCCTTCTTCTTCTTTGCTTGAAATCCTTTCTTGCTTTGATTTTTGTGATGGATAAATGTGAGAAAAATATAAATAAAGAGAGCAAAAATCCTACTTCATCATCCTCATCTTCCCTTGCCATTTAGATGAGGGTGTTCACATCATTTCATGAGTGTTAGCTTGTGTTAAAGAAACTTCGAGGTAGATCATCTTAGTATCGAAGATCGGAAGCAAATGTTGCGTCTTTCTCTTCGAGGAACCTCTCGAGAGTCCGGATCCCGATGATCGCAGCGAAGGGACCACAACACGGAGCATATGAAGTGAAAGACCGGATCTACAAAGGTTGTAATCCCTCTCACTTAGTGTTAAAATGTTTAGCATGATAGTTTTCGCCTAATCTCTAGTTTAAAGTTCCGTATTCGGGTTGTTCGGCACGGCTAAATTTTAAATCGGGCATGGTTGATGCCTCGTAGACCCTTGTGCGCGTGCCTAGCAACCCTACAGTGGTATCAGAGCCAAGCTAGAGCTTTAGGCGAAGTTTAGACGGAGTTTGAAATCCGAACGAACCCGGAACCCGATCACAAATTGCTCTCTGGACTTTTTCTAAAATCTGGAGTTTTTCGAAATTAAAAATGCTTAAAAATTTCAGCAGGCAATTTTAAGAATTACGACGCAAAAATATTTTGATGAACAGTAAATCTCGCGGCGGAACCGCGGCAGAAGCATGCCTTCTGCGGCGGTTCCGCGGCGAAAAGGTGACGTCATGGTACACTGTTTGCACAATAACTCCTATTATTTTATGCTGGATTTTCTGGGTATTTTTAAAATTTATTCAAGAGTTGAATTTTCTGAGGTTGTTTTGGGGATTCGGTGTTTCGATCGGAGTATCAGATTTTTTCTATGTGGTTTTCCGGATAATTTTTAGAAACTGTTAAAAAGTTCGAACGGATATCAATAACTCACTTTTCCCCTGTCGGAAATTTTTTCAAAAGTTGGATTTTTCCTCGTGTTTAAGAATGTTCTAAGTCGTGCAAGTAACTCGATGGACCCTCTAGAAGACAACAAACCTTAACTCGATTATTTGACCGTCTTGAACTGCCCTTTGAACCTTAGGGTTTGGAGCAGTACGGCGTGCCACATGTGAGGCGTTGGCTTGACCCTTCTACGGCTGGACCATTGGTATTGTGGCATGTAATGGATGTTTTTAAACTGATTTCAAGTGTTGAAATATATTGGGGAAATCTTGGGTGCTTGATGATTCGATCGGAAAGTTTAACTTTTTCCATTTATCTGGAATGTGATACAATAATTGGAATCCACAGGTAGTTATGAGATAACTGATTTGAATATTATAAACATAGCAGTTTAGTCTCAGATGATCGGTTGCCACGGAATTTTTATGTGATCAAAAGTCCGTCGCAATCACGTAGCGTACGCGGATACTCGCCGGGTAAACTTAATAGACAGCTACGCCCCATAGCCCCGACCAAGTGACTGTAGGAGAACTCCGTCGCCGAAAGCATCTGTTCGGGTGCTCCCGGTAGCGGTGTTCCGCCTTGGTGCACTTCGTCGACGGTATCGGGGGTGCGGCCGTCTACTAAAGTTTGCGACAAGCATTCGATCAGGACGTCGGGAATCTTGTTGAATTGCCCGACTTGATATTGAAAAGAGTTTTCGATAAAGAGACTAAAATGCAGGGTTTATAATTGTTAGGCATGCGATTTCTAAGGAATTCATTTGGTTAGGCATGCGATGTCTAAGGAGATTGCGGATTCCAACTGTTGTAGTTTTACACTTTCTTTTCTGTGACCGTAAGCGTAGTATGTGGTGTATCGCCGGCTTCGTTGCTATACATCAACGATAATCGGGATACGCATACTTGCTTACGTTGATGATATGAGATATTATGTGTTGCTGTGATATGTTGTATTGGATCGTCGCTTTTGAATAGCCGGGGGTTTTATGTGAGATGAGAGTTTTTCTTTTTCATTCATGTAAAATTCATTTGTATGTAATATTCTTTTATTGGGGCACTTCCAGGTAGCGGAAGATGTCACCGTTGTATATTATTTACTTTTCCGCATTAGGTAGACCCAAGGCAGGGAGCACAAGTAACCGGGTTCTAGGGTCCAGTGGGAGACCATCTCGAGGAGTCGGGACCACGTCTCCTAACCCTAGAATTGGCAGTGTTACTTGCCGCTCTCGTAGGGGTCTAGGGATGTGGGTTTTGCTATTCATCGCGACCGTGGAATCCGTGTTTTATACAGGCTCGTATTGAAAACACGGACGTCCTAGTATATCCAATATTTCATATATGTTCTTCTGCTGCAATGTTCTGTGATGAGATCATATTACTGCATGAGACGAATGTTTATATTATATATATATGAGATATATGTTATATTGCAGATTTCGTTTCAAAAGAGATGCTTATGAAGCATAATATAATGGGACTTCATTAATGAGATTAATGAAATAAAAGAAACCTAAAGATGTTGTAGAAACTTGTTTATAAAAACTGGTAGCTACAGTTCTTGCTTTGCATAGTGGTGTTCCTTGCAGAACATCCAGCACCTTATTCGATAAGGAAAGGACAGAGATCCCTTCACCGGGAGTGACTCCTTTAGCAATAACCGGCAGATGCTACAACCCTCGGTTTGTCTTTTGATTGCTACTATAGTTCTTGCTTTGCACAGCGGTATATATGATATATCCTGCACCTTATTCGATGAGGAAAGGGCCGACGATCCCTTCACCGGTAGTGACCCCTTTAGCAAAACTAGAAAAGCCTCAAAAACACTCCATTTAAAATCACTCGATTCTACAACGATATCAAGTTCATTACGCAAAGGGTTTTCATAAAAACCTAGTGTAGCCCTCCGTCATTTCAGATAAGTAATAGTTAGTATTCGTGCTACGTTTGTTGACCTCTGTCAAGGCGTAGTGTGCGGTAGCTGATTAGTGCTTATCTGTATAAGCATATGATGTGATTGATTTAGGGTAGTCGTGCGACCTTGTTGACCTCTGTCAAGGGTCGTGCGGGTGGGTTTACTTCAATTAGGAAATGACGGGTTGAACTTGACTAGCAGCCTATGGTTTGTTGACCTCTGTCAAGGTCATAGGACGCTTGGGGCAAAATATTATTGGGAATTTCAAGTGTTGAAATTTGCAATGAGATTGCATACCTTCTATATGATAGTTGGATCCCGATACCCGCTGTGAGTAAGAGTTACTCCTGGGAAAGTTTTCACATTACAATTGGCCGATCTAGTAGGTGTCTAGAAAGGTGTTAACGGGGTTACGCCTCTGGGAAAACGAGGTTTACATTAATTAGGTTCGTGCGAAAGCACGGGGGACCTCCCTCAAAGTACCGACACTGGCCTGGCTGAAAGATTGGCGAACTTGTAGCCTGTAATTAATCCCTGCTAGTCTTTCCTTTTAGGGTTTGAAGGAAGATTTGACTAAAACAGTGGGAGACATCCTGATTAGATATATTATATAACCAATCTAATCTTGCAAGAGCATACGCTGAGTGTTTTCTTCTCTCTCTCTCAAGATAGCGACCATATCACGCCTTAATCAAGATAATAAAACGCATATATTGACTGAACCCGCTTGTTATACTGAGCTGGGGAACGTTGGTCCCGCTCCAACTTATAATTGTTATAAGACAGAGCAGGAAATTGGGGAATACCAGATTTCCCGTGCCGCCCAAACGAAGAAAGTGCATGCTGATGCATCTTCTTCGGGTGTGTTCATTACACAGAACTGTTTCTCAGTATCCTTTACGTCCTGGGTATGTGATACCGGATCAGGATCCCGTATATGTAATCTGTTATATGGGCTACAGATAGGTAAAGAACTGAGAACGGGTGATAAGTTTCATGAGACAGAAAACGGTGCAAGTGTTGCAGCCAAGTCTGTTGGTCACTGTCACCCTGTATTACCAGAATACATTGATTCTGAACAAATGTTATTAGATACCGAACCTGATATATAAAATCATATAAGTTTCTTTATTAGTAAAGAAAGGATATAATTTTGTATTGTTGGATAATGTTTTGAACATTTCCTATATCAAGAGTTGATCGGTTCAGGCACGTTATCTAAAAGCATTGACGTTCTAAATCAAATTACAGTTCTTAGTATACGGAACACACACAAGAGGAAGAGTTCAGAAATGAACAAATCCTTCTTGAGGCATTGTAGACTAGGTCATATCAATGCGACCCGACTGGCTGAAGTTACATTTAGATGCATGTTTAAATTAGTTTGAATTTACATCTTGTGAAACTTGCCGGTCATGTCACAAAGATAAGATGACCATAGCTCTGTTTATTGGAAAAAGAGAAAGAGTTAGTGAAATTTTGGGATTGATACATGTTGATGTATGAAAGTCCCCTGTCTACATATGCCAGGATCGGTTCTTTGTACTTCATTACATTCTCTGATAATCTCTCAAGATTCAGACATATGTTTCTGCTGAAACACAAGTCCGAAGCTTTTGAGATATTCACAGAATATAAGTTAGAAGTAGAGAACCAAAATACGGGTATAAGTATTATGTCCTTTGATGAGATCAAGGAGGAGAATACTTGAGCACGGAATTCCTGGACTATTCTAAAGGAGAATGAGTTTCTCTCTCAGCATTACTCCTCCGTATATACCATAGCACGATGGTATATCGGGGCGGAGCAATAACACCCTATGTGATATGGTGTGCTCTGTGATGAGTACTACTGAGTTTCCTATTTCCTTTAGGGAGTTATGCACTTGTGAAGTTGCATACCTATTGAATAGGGTTCAAATCAAATCAGTTGTCTACCACTTCATATGTGATATGAAAGGGAAGAGCCCATATCTTAAGTTTGTTAAGATTTGGGGTTGTCCGGCCTATGTCTAAAAGCAAAATCCGGACAAGCTCGAGGCAAGGTCTGTTATGTAGAACTGGAATGGTTCCAGCTATACAAACTGCAGCTGATGATTTGGTAGAACCAAAGGATTCAATAGTTTCCAACGAACCTCAGCCTCTCCGCCGATCTAGTAGGGTTCCTCACCCATCTGAGAGATACTTCGGTTTCTCTATGACAGTGGGAGCAAGGATTGCATCATGAGATGATGACCCAACTAGTTTCGAGCTGGCCATCAGGAGTGGGACTCTGTAAGAATGGCTGGATGCTTATCGATCTGAGATGGAATCCTTATACACCGACAAAGTATGGACTTTGGTTGCTTTATCTGAAGGGTTAAATCCCCATCAGGAGCAAGTATATCTTGAGAAGATTACTTGGTGTACATGGAAAAGTTGAGACTTTCAAAGCTAGACTTGTTAAAGGTTTGCATCATTGACCAGGTATGGATTATGTTGAAACCTTTTTCTAAGGATCTATGCTTAAGTCCATCCAGATCCTACTTGCCACGGCTACATACCATGACTACGTTATCTGGTGGTTGGGTGTCATGACTACTTTTCTAAATGATGTTTTAGAAAAGTGCGTCTATAAGTACACAGCCAGAGGGCTTCGTACACAGTGGGAGCAGCGGAAACATGTGCAAGATGTTTTATATGATAAAACAGGCATCGCGGAGTTGGAACATCTGTTTTGATGTGGTAGTCAAAGAGTTTGACTTCATCAAAATGGTAGATGAACCTTGTATATACGAAAAGGTAGTAGAGAGTATGGTGGTGATCCTCGTAGAGTACGTGGATGACATACTCTTGATAGGGAAAGAGTATCCTATGCTACGATCGGTCAATCTCCGCTTATCACAAGGATTCTCCATATAGGATCAAAGCGATACCTCCTAAATCCAGGGTTTTGGATCTATGAGATAGATCTAATTGGATGTTAGGATACTCACTAGTTGTAGTGAGATGGTATCAATTGATCCTGGGGAGAATCACTGGAAGGGTTCCAGGGTGATAAGGATGACTGAATGTTAGTCGCAGGCATTGTCTACACCCTCAGTGGAGGGACGGTATGTTGGAAGAGTTCCAAGCTATATACCGTGACATACTAGACGATTAAAGGCAAGATACATCGTTACAAAAGATGCTACCAAAGAGGTAGTCTGGATATATATAAGTTCATAAGATGAATTTCGTTCCTACCATTGTGTGACAATGGAGTTGTGGCTTCAGCCAAGGAACTTCCGTCCCATCAGAAATCCATATATAATTCTTAGGCAGTATCACCTGATCATGGAGATGGTTGATCTCCAGGGAGATCAAGGTTAGGAGAGAAGACACAGAGGACAACAACGCGGATCCACTCACGAAGGCCTTTTTCCGGGTAGAGACTCTTACGGGATGGTTGAGTATGAGATACTTCAACCGCAGCTAATTGTTGGGTATGCGATACCATAACAGATGGCCCTAGTGCAAGTGGGAGATTGTTAGTTATATGTATGCCCTAGAGGCCATTACTGTACATATGATGTATATTGTAGTGGATGCTAGGACATATATAGGGAGGACTTTCTTGCTCGACATGATAGTATGCTATCTGGTTGTACTTTATCTTAACATGTACTTTGATTGTCTCTATATTACATGCTGATAAAGCCCTTAGGATATGTACTCGACTACTGGGACTCTGATGAGATCATACTAGTGGGGCCACGGTAGTCGACGAGTACATCCTATAACTGTTCCTAGTCGAGGGTGTATCGAGACAGGGCATCGATGCACCAGAGTAGACTAGCGTATACGCATCTTGACCCATATGATGGGCGATGGATGATCCCATATCCATCGGTGTTTGACATCAAGGATGGTGTACGGGTGCTCAGTGGAGACTGGGTACACTGGACGGACTCACCGAGAACTCCCACATGGTATTATACCATACGTCAGATGGCAGTTCTACGGTGACACTGGTACAGAGTAGTCTGTTGACCTGAGATCGTCATAGAGTCTTGTGTGATTCCCACTGTACTTTGATTTCCATCATACCGCGTCCAAGAGGGTGTGCAAAAAGGTAGCTTTTGGGTACAGTCCCGAATCACATGGAGGCAATGAGCGATAGGAGGGGATTCGTCTCTCCCGGTATAGGGAGTGGATGTTGTGCTGTGTTCGATTGGCTATAACCAGAAATCCCTGGCCAGGGTTGCTGAGATTTACTGGTAAGTGTTATCAGTAGTTTCTCGAACTGTTATAGACCTCATATCGACACGACTTATCGAGCTACTGGGGTCTGACGTTTACCACCCCTAGGCGAGATATGCAACATATCAGACGACGAGACCGGACTGTACGGGAGTGTTACTATTTGGATTCACAGGAGAAGTTACAGGCTTGCTTGTTGATCTTCTGAGCGCTCAATACCTGGGTAGCTGTTACGTTTAGCTGACCGCTTGCAGCTTGTGGGTGATTGATATGATCATCACCTACTGCCGGCGTATTGACGATTCTTTAGAGTCCTACACAGTAGGAGCACATATGTGATATATGCGGGACCGAGGATAATGCGATATGTGATACCGTATTCATTCTCGCGATATTTGATATCAGCCGGGTCATCGGATCAAGTGTTAATTCGATGAATCGGTACGGATAAATATTAGTCGGTTATATGTGTTATAGCCGGATTGTCGGATCAAGTGTTGATTCGATAATTTAATGTATAATAATATATATGATATATTAAATTACATTAACTATTATTTGCTCACTAAAAGATTCTTTTTCTCACTCGGATAATACATTGATATATATGCGATATATGTTAATTGTATTATTTTATTTTGTTACGATAAATATTATATATGTGATATATAATATTGTAACATGATATGATAAATAATGCAACTTGTTTAGTGGAGTTTAAACATGATTAGGGTTTGGATTAGGGTTAAACTTTCTAGAAGTTTCTAGAAGGTTTTATTTTGTTTTGTGAAAGATATTTGTTCATGACTCATGCTTTAACCCAACCCAAACCCTAACCCTAGTCTATTCTCTACAATGGTTAAGTGAACCATGGTTGTATAATTGATCATTATCTCCTTTTCCTATTCATCACAAAAGGATTAATGAATATTGTTCATCATCTTCTTCCTTCTTCTTCTCTGCTTGAAATCCTTTCTTGCTTTGATTTTTGTGATGGATAAATGTGAGAAATATAAATAAAGAGAGCAAAAATCCTACTTCATCATCCTCATCTTCCCTTGCCATTTAGATGAGGGTGTTCACATCATTTCATGAGTGTTAGCTTGTGTTAAAGAAACTTCGAGGTAGATCATCTTAGTATCGAAGATCGGAAGCAAAGGTTGCATCTTTCTCTTCGTGGAACCTCTCGAGAGTCCGGATCCCGATGATCGCAGCGAAGGGACCACAACACGGAGCATATGAAGTGAAGGACCGGATCTACAAAGGTTGTAATCCCTCTCACTTAGTGTTAAAATGTTTAGCATGATAGTTTTCGCCTAATCTCTAGTTTAAAGTTCCGTATTCGGGTTGTTCGGCACGGCTAAATTTTAAATCGGGCATGGTTGATGCCTCGTAGACCCTTGTGCGCGTGCCTAGCAACCCTACAGTCTCGATGACCTGCTCGAATCTAGTTGGGTCATCATCTCATGATGCAATCCTCACTCCCACTGTCATCGAGAAACCGAAGTATCTCTCAGGCAGGTGAGGAACCCTACCAGATCGGCGGAGAGGCTGAGATTCGTCGGGAACTTTTGAATCCTTTGGTTCTGTCAAATCATCAGCAGTTTTGTATAGCTGGAACCTTTCCAGTTCTACAGAACTGACCTTGCCTCGATTTTCTCCAGATTTTTCTTTTGACATAGGCCGGACAATCGCAAATCTTAACTTACTTAAGAGATAGGCTCTTCCCATACCATATCTTATATGGAGTGGTAGGCACTGATTTGATTCGAATCTAATTCAATAGGTATGCAACTTCTCAAGTGCACAACCCCAGAAGGAAATAGGTAACTCAGTAGTACTCATCATAGAGTACACCATATCTAATACGGTGCGATTGCTCCGCCCTGATACACCGTTGTGCTGTGGTGTATTCAGAGGAGTAATACGGAGAGAGAATCTCATTCTCCTTTAGAATAATCCAGGAATTCTATGCACAAGTATTCTCCTCTCTGATCTTATCATAGGACATAATACTTATACCCGGTTTTTGGTTCTCTATTTCTAACTTATATTCTGTGAATATCTCAAAAGGTTCGGACTTGTGTAACATCTTCAAAATAATAAATTATGATTTTTGGGAAATTTTATAATTTAATATTATTTCAATGAATATTTTAATATTCTGGTATAATTAAATACAGATAAATGGAGAAAAATTATGGAAAATTCTAAAATAAGGTATTTTAAGGAATTGCCTCGTTTTCTGTGCATGCCCCCATTTCCTCTAGTTTTGACCCTGAGTATGTCTAGTTTTGACTGATTCCATCTAGGGTGAAATCTGGGTTGATTTTCCTATGTTGGTGTATAATTTGGGACTTGTTTTAGCATGGATTTTGGTATTTGGTGATTCATTCCTGTCGGGTGGCGTTTGGACGTCAACGACAAGTGGATTTTGATTGTGTTTACATGCGAGTCGATAGGTTTTTACCTATGCGGGTAGCGTGTGCTATTTTGGTTTCCGATGTGATTTTCATGTGCTTTAGCATTGTGATATACTTATAGGTACCCCGCGTGATGTTGAGGCAAAGGAGGTGAAGATAGCGACATCGGCTTTGGCACACGAGAAGCAAGGTGAGTAGATTATATCTACAGGGGGAAGTCGGGTGGATGGCGTATAGCACCCCCGCAGTCCGTAGATAGATTATTATGTAGTTATCGTGATATTAGGTGTATTATGGATAGTACAGGGTTAGAAGTGACTAGTGCAGTTCATAGTCGCGAACCCTAGGATAGAATTACACCTATACACACACCCTTGCTTATCACTTGTACTTGCACTATGATTGATGATATGTGATGACTTTGGAGATGAGTCGATGATGTGGGCTTGGTGCCCTGGGATCGATGATTTGATACGATTCATATGTGGGATATGACTTGTGATTCTTGCGGGCTTGGGGTATGTGTTTACCCCCGCATGCATACCTTACTGATGTTACCGTTTTGTACTAGACATAGAGTAGTACTCCAGACTATATGTTCTGATGATGGTGATATCTGTTATGTGATGAGACAGTGAGATGTTGACCCCTACCCAGCTTTTGGGGATGCCGTACGATGATTTACCGTACGTGCCGATATTGATGATAGATCCGCACTCATAACTCGAGGATATCTTATGATATGACATTGAGGCGAGATCACCGACTATATATCTTTATATATATACCGACTCAGATTTAGGTGGTTTCCACACCTACCCCTCCTGTTTGACCTGATACTTAAGTGTAGTTGCATAGTAGATACTTCACTGTGGTGTTGACTACTAGATTTCTGCATCTTCATGCTATTCGCATTGCTGGCATATGTTCATTGCTATATTATTATCATGCTCTTAGGACACCAGCACCATTATCGATGATGCGTATGTTCCACGTACACTATTTGCCGGCTCACACACTTCATCATCGATAATTGCCATGCCACTACACTGTAGTACTATTGCATTCATGAGATGATTCTTCCTTCGACATATGCACATTACTATTCCATGTTGCATGATTTCCGATATGATTACTGTTCTTTACATGTCGCATACGTCATGGATTGACTGCATAGCACATCGCATTGGATTTACTTCCTGATGTTGGATTTTCATGTGATTTCTGGTTTTTGAGGACCGTGGGGTTATTTAAGAAAAGAGGCACTTTTATGAAAACCCGGTACCTCGTGATATGATATTTCGGTGCGTCCACCACGCGTTTTCTCGGTGCTGAGACGTGTGCTTGAAACCCGATTCGAGGAGGTGATGATCCGTTTGCGGGTTCGTGGTGGGCCCGGTATGGTTCCCCTCGGCGAGATTATCGATGGGTTTGCCGATTGAGCCTGGAGGCGGGCGAGTACCTACCGGTGATTGTATTTGAGCTCGGCGGATATCTGGAGGATACCGGCCGCAGTCGAGAGATGGGCTGACCCGTACTGCCGGGGGCCGAGGGCCGATACCGCAGACGGAGCCCAGAGATGGACATGGGTTGACTCGTACTGCCGGGGGCTGAGGGCCGATACCGCCGACGGAGCCCCATATGGATGAGGATTTACGTGTCGATGCTAGGCACGGGTTTTCATGATGTTTTTCCATGATATTGTTTATATCCTCATACTTGCATACTTGATGCTTATCGTCAGTGGGTGACGAGTGGACGGGTTCCACATACATACAGACATGGATTATATACAGACTTGGATCATATACAGACTGGTTTTACATTGATCATACTTTATTTGTATATATAACAGGGTATGAGGGCGCTGTTATATATACCCTTACACCAATATTAGTGGTATGGGACGCTAATATATGTGTATTGATATCATTGATATTTCTTCATGGTTACTTCATGCAGACATACCTTACACTGATGACATGTGATTACCTGAGTACCTGGTACTACATACATGATTAGATGTTACCTTGCCACCCTATTACACTCAGATGTACTCTTGTGGATTATATTATTGATCGTTGACTTAGGTTTATGTCTTGCATTCGGTTTCTGCTTGTAGATGTTTCTATTCACGAGTTGGCAACTCACCCCCGTTGTGCCACAGTTCTTGCAGGTTCTGCCGTACAGGTTCTATTGCGGCATTTCTGGCACACTTTCTTCTTGCGGGTGACTTGCTTTGGTAGGTGGATTCTTTCGCATCAAGAACCACCATTGTATTTATTTATTTCATTGTATCTAGAATTTCCATCAACCAAAACTTGTATTGTTTCATACCTAGACTAGTGATGTATTATTTCGACCTTAGAGTCGCGCTTAGTAGTATTGCGTTTTTTTCTTATTGCTTTTGAGTTTTCTTTGGATTTGATCCTCGCCACTAGGCGTTGTATATTATTGCTGCATATGTGGTTGTGACCGTCGATTGACGAAGAGCTAGCTCCCGCTTGGGGATGCCATTATCATTGCATACATATTGTTATACTTGTTGTACCCCATTCGGGGCCAGTTTTTCAAAAGAAACTCTGCCGAAATTTTTAGAAAAGACTTTATTGTTTTCAAAACGTACCTTCGGCTTAGTTATTTAAAAAACTTGATTTCAAACCTGTATTTCTTCACTTCTTTACACCAGTTTTCTTTACTTATTCTCAAAAATGGTTTTAGATTTCTGGGCTTTTGGCTTACTTGGATCAGATGGAGTCCTATAGGCTTCATATGGTTCAAGGGCCAGTCACGTGCTCTTTCGGGTCGTGACAAAGTTGGTATCAGAGCGCTAGGTTGACCTTGGTTCGAGTCTGAGTTTGACTATGTGGAGCCTAGGGCGTTGTTTATATACGAAACTTAGGCTTGACCTTACGGAACTTAGACTTGGTCGAGGGGGTATTCGACCCGAACATTCGTCGTATTAGGATGACCCTTGGTTGATGGATTAGGTGACTAAAGTAGAGTGACGTACCGTTGGTATGTTCCGCGGCATACTTACGACACGCCACTCCGCTTAAGGAACCATAGGATGTACATACTTTCGAGATCAGTGATTCTCTTCATATCCTGGATTATACATCCATTTGAGATCCCCGATTCTATTAGTTTCATGATCATACCTCCATTGATGCTGTTCCTTCCTATGATCATGTATCCACTTTGGATCTGTTGTTTCCTTTCTTGCCATTGATGTGCTCTCTTTGATACTCGACTGAGGTTCCTGTCGCCATGTTTGAGCGCAGTTTGGGCTGCTGCTAGGGTTACGGCCGGTGTGAGCTCGTTTGGTACGAAGGCCGACCATTGTGTTTTCTGGTGACATGGGAACGTCTCGAGTTAGTGTTGGTGATTGTGACCTCTAGTGGAGGCGAGTGCTTGGTCTTGCACCGGATGATCGGGCCATTGTTAGAGCTGCCAGTTGAGAGAAGACTGTTGATGTACAGCATACCTCAGAGATTGTGATGTCGCCTACCGTGCAGACAGATGGACCAGCTGTGGCTGAGATTGACAGGATGTTGCTTTCGGAGCTTACGAGCTGAGATTGCCGGAGCTTTCGGGCAGTCATGCGACTGATGATAGCTAGTCTACCCGATTTGAGAGACGAAGGTGATTCGTCCAATTTTGCGCCAGAGCGGGCCCAGATGAGTTGAAGATTTCCAGTGTGGAGAGTCTTACTCAGATCTAGAGTAGACCGACTCAGAGATGACCGCTTATGTATTGCCTTTCCTGGAGGATTGAGGCGTTGTTCGGCGTACAGGCGTATGAGCCAGTTGCTACTGCAAATGACGAGATATCGCCCAGATGGTTGGAGCTACTGCAGCATGAGCATGTTCTTGGAGTTATGATAGCGAGTCGCTAGTCACCGAGGATGAATGATTAGGACGTGTGGTGAGTTTGCTTACCCGATGCGAGTCATCAGGTGGATCGATTCCAGATAGAGACGACTTCACGCAGGTTCGTTGAGAGTCGATAGAGACGATCGAATGTCAGGAACCTATTTTCCATGTTTATAGTATACGGAAAGACATGCAGGTGATTCTATGGACCCTCTAGAAGAATGAAACCCTAACTCGACTTAATGACCGTGTGAAGCCTTTGAACCTTCGGGTTTGCGGCGGTTCCTCGGCGCCATTAGTGAGGCTTGAGTTTGCCCTTCTACGGCTGGACCACCGACGCTGTGGCATGTACTCGATACTATTAAACTGTACCCGAGATGTGAGCTCTTGGGGGATTATGAGGATCTGGTGAGTCGATCGGATGGTTCGACATCTTCGGATATCGTGATGGGACACTGCTTGGGAGACTCCAGATGCGAGCATAGCCGTTGGAGCACAGTACATGCAGCCATGATGAGACGAGTCCGAATCAGTCGACATTGACGCAGAGTGAAGAAAAGAGTTCGCAAGATATTTCGACGAGATGACATCCCACTCTGCTGACATCAGAGATGTGATACGCACCCCGAGGCGTGGTATGTGGATAGATCTTCCAGAAAGAAGCGCAATATGTATGCAGCCGTTCCGGAATGAGCTTTAGCTTCAGCATCGGATGACGACTTCCGGGCATTTCGGCAGGTTTGAGATTTGAGAAGGAACCTCGACAGGACCTTTCTGGAGTACGATACGAGAAGACCTAGACCAGGAGTGGTCGTATTGCGCACACCCAGCAGGACAGAGTTCGGCATTGTCGACGGGGTAGTCGACTAAGTTTGGATAAAGGAACTTACCCAGATGCGTTGCGGATTGACCAAGGACGGACGAGTGATAAGTATTCCTCCGATGGTTGGGACGTGTTCCCGAGGACCAGTTCGGCCTGACATCTTCTACGGAATGATGAAGCTACAGAGTACGCGATTTCGAGTCCGTACGAGAGACTTCAGATTGACTGCGGCCGAGAACAGAGCGGTGCATCATAGCTTAGCATGACGCCATAATGGACGGCGATAGATACAGATGGAACAAGAGGTTCGTGTGAGACACTGACGAGCTGTCATTGCTTCCCGTCGAGACTAGAGACCTGATATGCTTACAGAGACGTTGGGATGTGACCAGTTTCTGAGAAAATATTGTGCTGAGGACACAGGTGTCTTTTGAGCGAGAAGAGGTTGTGCAGGAAGGCCAGCCTCTGTACAGATCGGCATAGGCATGCTTGGAAGAGACCTTGAGCAGGATCCCTTCCAGGACATTTGTCACGACCCGAAAGAGCACGTGACTGGCCCTTGAACCATATGAAGTCTATAGGACTCCATCTGATCCAAGTAAGCCAAAAGCCCAGAAATCTAAAAACATTTTTAAGAATAAGTAAAGAAACTGGTTTAAAGAAGTGAAGAAAAACATGTTTGAAATCAAGGTTTTTAAATAACTAAACCGAATATGCATTTTTAAAAACAGTACAGTCTTTTCTAAAAATTTCGGCAGAGTTTCTTTTGTAAAACTGGCCCCGAATGGGGTATAACAAGGATAACAATATATGCAATGATAAAGGCATCCCCAAGCGGGAGCTAGCTCTTCGTCAATCGACGGTCACCACCACACATGCAACAATAATATACAACGCCAAGTGGCGAGGATCAAATCCAAAAGAAAGCTCAAAAGCAACAAGAAAACCGCAACACTACTAAGCGCGACTCTATGGTCGAATAATACATCACTAGTCTAGGTCTGAAACAATATACGAGTTTTGGTTGATGGATATTCTAGATACAATGAATAATATAAATACAACGGCGGTTCTGATACAAAAGAACCCACCTATCCAAGCAAATCACCCAAAAGGAAGCAGTGTGCCAGAAATGCCGCTATAGAACTGTACGGCAAACCTGCAAGAACTGGGGCACAACGGGGGTGAGTTGCCAACTCGTGAATAGAAAGATATCTACAAGCAGAGATCGAATGCATGACCCAACCTAGGTCAATACGATCAGATATAAAGAAACCTCAATATGAATAAAGCTGAAGCATGCTAAACTGGCAATGTAATCTCTATACGTGAATGTAGTGCCAAGTGCTCGTGCTAGTGCCTCAGGTAATAGTATGTCATGAATATGAGGTATGAATGCATGAAAGCAGAATACATGTAAATGAAGAAACTGTTTTCATAATTTAGTGAGATTTCCCTTGTATTTTTAGTTGAGGTATCATAATGAAATCAGCATAAAACAGTGCCTAGCATCGGCACAAAACGTAATCCCAATATCTCGATATCTCTGTATCACAGTCTCTGTACCTCGAAATCTCGAAATCCCAATGTCTCAATCATTATATCTAGGGCGCCGTCAGTCCAGACCGGCCCCTACCATCCATCTCAAGACCACGACGGTATCCTCCGGATATCCGACGCGTCGGGTAAAATCACCGGTAGGTAGTGCTCCCCTGCCAGGCTCACATCGTCATCACCACGCGCTTCTTGCCCCGGAGTACCTTACCGGGTCCACCATGTACCCGAAACGGTTCATCCGTCTCCTCGAATCGGGTTTCCAAATCCATCAGCAAACTCATGGTGGACGACTCATACATCATGGGAAAACCGCACTTTTTATTTTAAAGAGAGAAAAGAAGTTTATATAAGTTTTGCGGTTTTCCCCCAAATCCAGAAAATCTCATGGAAATCCGAATCCAATCCTCAATAGCATGTAAACAGTGCATACAGGCATAAAAATCCAAGAATAATAACATGCATGATGTAACAACTAATAATTACAACGTCTAATCTAGCATATAAGGCAAGTACACTAATATCATGTCTAAATTATTAGCTAACAACCTATGTCGATGCAATAATATTTTCTAAGGTGTACGTGACATGGCAATTACCGATGAAGATGTGTGTGAGCCGGCAAGTAAGTGTACGTGGTACATACGCATCATCGGTAATGGTGCTGGTGTCCTAACAGCATAACATCAATAATGGAGTATGAAACATAATATAAGCATGCGATGCGATGCGATGCGAACCACAATAATGAGCGGAAGCTGAATACTAGACGCAACTATAACTAATCTACATTAATCTAAAATAACCTCTACAATTGGTGCCTTTTGAAATAACACGAATCATGGGGTTTTGAAAATAGGGGCTACGGTGTTTTTATGAAAAGATACGTCTTTTGAAATATCCGTAGGATCCCTTGGGCTGTCTTTTAAAATACCCACGATTCGTTAGTTTTTGAAATAGGTAGGAGTCTAATCTAATCTAACAACCATCCTAAACTATACGGCTGAACTAACAAGTAGAGCTATGGGTGAGGAAACCGCCTAACATCTGAGTCGATACATATACATACATGTATATATATTAGTCGGTGATCACGCCTCAATAATATCATATCCGATACCCTATCTATAATCAGACATCCCAAGTCAAGAGTGCGGATCAATCATCAAAATATAGCTTGTACGTAAATCCGTCGTACGGCATCCCAAATCTGGGTACGGGTCAATATCACATTCATCATACTATTTATCTGGTATCCTCTTTATCAAATGTCATGATCGGGGTACTGATCTACGTCTAGTACAATATTGATACCCTCTATGTATGCATGCAGGTGTAAGAATCACTACGTCAAAAGACCCGCTAAAACATCGTGTCGTATCTCAATACGACCAAATCACATCACCGATCTCCTGGCCTCAAGCCCAATCTCATCGACTCATCTCAAATCCCAAATACTATCCTCAAATCCAGTATATAAACACATAGTCCCATACCCATGTGTAGATATACGCACCATCATATGCACTCTAATAAATGAAAGAATGAATGCAAGTATGTGTGTGTGCAACCACTACTCTAGGGTTCGCACTAAACTAAACCAATATATTCTTATCATCAAAATATCATTATTACCATCAATAACCCTAAACAACACATAATAAATATTCGTGTGTATACGTATTCGTATACATCACAACGGACTGCGGGGGTGCTATACGCCATCCACCCGACTTCTCCCCACAGATATAAATCTACTCACATTGCTTCTCGTGTGCCAAAACCGATGTCGCTATCTTCACCTCCTTTGCCTCAACATCACGCGGGGTACCTACAAGTATATCACAATGCTAAAGCACATGAAAATCACATCGGAAACCAAAATAGCATACGCTACCCGCATAGGTAAAAACCTATCGACTCGCATGTAAACACAATCAAAATCCACTTGTCGTTGACGTCCAAACGCCACCCGACAGGAATGAATCACCAAATACCAAAATCCATGCTAAAACAAGTCCCAAATTATACACCAACATAGGAAAATCAACCCAGATTTCACCCTAGATGGAATCAGTCAAAACTAGACATACTCAGGGTCAAAACTAGAGGAAATGGGGGCATGCACAGAAAACGAAGCAATTCCTTAAAATACCTTATTTTAGAATTTTCCATAATTTTTCCCCATTTATCTGTATTTAATTATACCAGAATATTAAAATATTCATTAAAATAATATTAAATTATAAAATTTCCCAAAAATCATATTTTATTATTTTGAAGACGTTACAATCTACCCCCCTTAAAGAAATTCGGTCCCCGAATTTAAATTTAAACCCCCAAATACTAAAATATTTCAATACAAATTCCAAGTCATCGGGGCTCCGAAATCATCTATACATAAAACATCATAGCGCAATGCATGCGCATGAGTACTGAGCAGATAACTCAAATGCAACACTCCATCAAGCATCCGCAATCATCGGAGTCATGGTAACGACACAATGTCAAATCCAATACAAAATCAATATGATATGGACCAAGACTATACATGTAGACATCCAATCTATACATGTAAATAGCTGATGCAAATGTATGCCAAATCTTTTTAAGTCGCTGTGCGATGCGCGTAACACTGCACAGTGGCGGACGTTTCTCATAAGAAAATAACTATATATGTGTATATATATCCTTTGTTTAATAGGTACGTTCCGCCGTTTTGAAAACAGTTTAGAAGGGTTACCTTGTTTTTAAAACGTTTCGTGTCATATCGGACACGTAGGTATATACTGAGACTATAGCTCGCTTTTCGGAAATCCCTTCGATAACTATCGATGCATGCAAAATATATCCAGGTACTGCCCACTGACTAGTCCTGCTCAGTATGAAAGCAAATATCCAACATCATAAAAATGTACTGCTCCAAAAGGAATAAATCCCAAAAATCACATAACAACACCCTGTGCGTCTGGTGCGCACGGAAATCAAAATCCATATATGTGCTAAACATGTGCACAAAACAACATCTAGGTGCAACGGGTGTGCACGAAGCATCTGTCATAGGCAACGTGTGCCTGGCAGCCAAAACAGGTGCATCTGACATGCACGAAGAATCTCGATTTAGTGCATCTGGTGTGCCCCAAAATCGTATCTCAAAACATGCGCCCAACATGCGCGAAAATCCAAATCGGTGCATCCATCATGCACGAATGAAAATCTAGACCCTGCGCACTCAATATGCACGGAATCACAAAATCCAATAGCAACGTCGAATATGCGTAAGTCCAGTCAAAAGCACGGAGTGCAAGAATCCACATCAATATCACAATCAAAATCGACATACCGAAAGGCATCAAATCGAAGTCAGGTGCAATCGTAATGCACAAAATATAAATCCGGTGCAACAAAGGCACGAAATATAAATCTGATGCGATAAACGCAAGAAACATAAAACTGGTGCGACAAATGCACGAAGTATAGAACTGGTGCATCCCATGCACAAATACCAAGCAATAACTCAAATACGTAAGCAGCAACACCAAGTGTATCCAGATATGAAGAAAATCATAAACGTGTGCAGCTGCGGGCACAAAACACATATCGATACACTACAAGCACATATAAGCTATACCGAGTGCAAAATCAAAACACTAAAATTACATGAAACTCTGCTGGAAGCGTAAATCAAATCACCAGCATAAAATAGGCATGAAATCGCAATCAACAGCTCAAGAGTAATAACTATGTACAAGGTATAAATACCCAGTAGGTGCAACCATGGTGCACAAAATCAAATATCATGAAACTCAGTCATCAAGACTAAATCATGTGAATAGATCGCCCAAAATACCGAAATCCAAAGCAACGGATACGTGATAATCAAATCACAAAATCACAAATCATAATTACCGTCGTCGGTATACCATCCTTCAGGGTCGAGAAGGTACCGGAACATCCGATGCTAGCTGCGCAAGATATCTACTTGCCTCTTGCTCGCGGCTGGCGTCCTCTGCCTCTGGTTCCTGATCTTTCCTGTAGATTACCAATCTCGCAATCCATCGGCTCATCGGCCCGGTCAGGAGTACTGACAGGAACGATTCCGTTCTGGCACTTTCCTGGTCACCTTTCGGTCAATCCTCACGACCGCTCGTAAGGCAGCGTATCACTGGCGTCGGCCTCTGGCTCTCTGAAAGCACGTCACACATCTGATCCTGGGTGCAAACATCATTGCAGCAATGTCCTGGAAGGAATCCTGCTCAAGGTCTCTTCCGATCATGCCTATGCCGATCTGTACAGAGGCTGGCTTCCTACACAACCTCTTCTCGCTCAAAAACACCTGTGTCCTCAGCACAATATTTTCTCGGAAACTGGTCACATTCCAACGTCTCTGTAAGCATATCAGGTCTCTAGTCTCGACGGGAAGCAATGACAGCTCATCAGTGTCTCACACGAACCTCTTGTTCCAACTGTCTCTATCGTCGTCCACTATGACGTCACGCCAAGCTACTACGCACTGCACTGTTCTCGGCCACGGTCAATCTGAAGTCTCTCGCACGGACTCGAAATCGCATATTCTGTAGCTTCATCATTCTGTAGAGGATGTCAGGCCGAACAGGTCCTCGGGAACACGTCCCAACCATCGGAGGAATACTCATCACTCGTCCGTCCCTGATCAATCTGCAACGCATCTGGGTAAGTTCCTTTATCCGAACATGGTCAACTACCTCGTCGACAATGCCGAACTCTGTCCTGCTGGGTGTGCGCAATACGACCACTCCTGGTCTAGGTCTTCTCGTAACGTACTCCAGAAAGGTCCTGTCGAGGTTCCTTTCTCAAATCTCAATCCTGCCGAAATGCCCGGAAGTCATCATCCAATGCTGAAGCTAAAGCTTATTCCGGAACGGCTGCATACCTATCGCGCTTCTCTCTGGAAGATACATCCATATACCACGCCTCGGGGTGCATATCACATCTCTAATGTCAGCGGAGTGGGACGTCATCTCGTCGAAATCTCGTACGAACTCTTTACTCCACCTTGCTCAATGTCGACTGATTCGGACTTAACTCATCGTGGCTACACGAACTGCGCTCCGACGGCTACGCTCGCATCTGGAGTCTCCCAAGCAGTGTCCCATCACGATATCCGAAAGATGTCGAACCATCCGATCGACTCGTCAGATCCTCATAATCTCCCAAGAGATCACATCATGGGTACAGTTTAATAGTATCGAGTACATGCCACAGCGTCGGTGGTCCAGCCGTAGAAGGGCAAACCCAAGCCTCACTAATGGCGCCGAGGAACCGCCGCAAACCCGAAGGTTCAAAGGCTTTCACACGGTCATTAAGTCGAGTTAGGGTTTCATTCTTCTAGAGAGTCCATAGAATCACCTGCATGTCTTTCCGTATACTTTAAACTTGGAAAATGGGCTCCTGACATTCGATCGTCTCTATCGACTCTCAACGAACCTGCGTGAAGTCGTCTCTAGCTGGAAACAATCTATCTGATGACCTCGCATCGGTAAACAAACGAACCACCTGTCCTAGTCATTCATCCTCAGGTGACTAGCGACTCGCTATCATCTCTCTAAGTATATGCTCACGCTGCAGTAGCTCCAACCATCTGGGCGACATCTCGTCATTTGCAGCAGCAACTGGCTTATTCGCCTGTACGTCGAACAACGCCTCAATCCTCCAGGAAAGGCAATACATAGGCGGTCATCTCTGAGTCGGTCTGCTCTAGATCTGAGTAAGACTCTCCACACTGGAAATCTTCAACTCATCAGGGCCCGCTCCGGCGCAAAATCGGACGAATCACCTTCGTCTCTCAAATCGGGTAGACTAGCTATCATCTGTCTCATATCTGCCTGAAAGCTACGGCAATCTCAGCTCGTAAGCTTCGGAAGCGACATCCTGTCAATCTCAGCAACAGCTGGTCCATCTGTCTGCACGGTAGGCGACATCACAATCTCTAAGATATGCTGTACATCAACAGTCCTCTCTCAACTGGCAGCTCTAACAATGGCCCGATCATCCGGTGCAAGACCAAGCACTCGCCTCCACTAGAGGTCACAATCACCAACACTAACTCGAGACGTTCCCATATCACCAGAAAACACAATGGTCGGCCCTCGTACCAAACGAGCTCACACCGGCCGTAACCCTAGCAGCAGCCCAAACTGCCCTCAAACATGGTGACAGGAACCTCAATCGAGTATCAAGGAGAGCACATCAATGGCAAGAAAGGAAACAACAGATCCAAAGTGGATACATGATCATGGGAAGGAACAGCATCAATAAAGGTATGATCATGAAACTAATAGAATCGGGGATCTCAAATGGATGTATAATCCTGGATATAAAGAGGATCACTGATCTCGAAAATATGTACATCCTAAGGTTCCTTAAGCGGAGTGGCGTGTCGTAAGTATGCCGCGGAACATACCAACGGTACGTCACTCTACTTTAGTTACATATTCCATCAACCAAGGGTCATCCTACACGACGAAAGTTCGGGTCTAATACCCCCTCGACCAAGTCTAAGTTCCGTAAGGTCAAGCCTAAGTTCCGTATATATATAAACGCCCTAGGCTCCACATAATCAAACTTAGACTCGAACCAAGGTCAACCTAGCGCTCTGATACCAACTTTGTCACGACCCGAAAGAGCACGTGACTGGCCCTTGAACCATATGAAGTCTATAGGACTCCATCTGATCCAAGTAAGCCAAAAGCCCAGAAATCTAAAAACATTTTTAAGAATAAGTAAAGAAACTGGTTTAAAGAAGTGAAGAAAAACATGTTTGAAATCAAGGTTTTTAAATAACTAAACCGAATATGCATTTTTAAAAACAGTACAGTCTTTTCTAAAAATTTCGGCAGAGTTTCTTTTGTAAAACTGGCCCCGAATGGGGTATAACAAGGATAACAATATATGCAATGATAAAGGCATCCCCAAGCGGGAGCTAGCTCTTCGTCAATCGACGGTCACCACCACACATGCAACAATAATATACAACGCCAAGTGGCGAGGATCAAATCCAAAAGAAAGCTCAAAAGCAACAAGAAAACCGCAACACTACTAAGCGCGACTCTATGGTCGAATAATACATCACTAGTCTAGGTCTGAAACAATATACGAGTTTTGGTTGATGGATATTCTAGATACAATGAATAATATAAATACAACGGCGGTTCTGATACAAAAGAACCCACCTATCCAAGCAAATCACCCAAAAGGAAGCAGTGTGCCAGAAATGCCGCTATAGAACTGTACGGCAAACCTGCAAGAACTGGGGCACAACGGGGGTGAGTTGCCAACTCGTGAATAGAAAGATATCTACAAGCAGAGATCGAATGCATGACCCAACCTAGGTCAATACGATCAGATATAAAGAAACCTCAATATGAATAAAGCTGAAGCATGCTAAACTGGCAATGTAATCTCTATACGTGAATGTAGTGCCAAGTGCTCGTGCTAGTGCCTCAGGTAATAGTATGTCATGAATATGAGGTATGAATGCATGAAAGCAGAATACATGTAAATGAAGAAACTGTTTTCATAATTTAGTGAGATTTCCCTTGTATTTTTAGTTGAGGTATCATAATGAAATCAGCATAAAACAGTGCCTAGCATCGGCACAAAACGTAATCCCAATATCTCGATATCTCTGTATCACAGTCTCTGTACCTCGAAATCTCGAAATCCCAATGTCTCAATCATTATATCTAGGGCGCCGTCAGTCCAGACCGGCCCCTACCATCCATCTCAAGACCACGACGGTATCCTCCGGATATCCGACGCGTCGGGTAAAATCACCGGTAGGTAGTGCTCCCCTGCCAGGCTCACATCGTCATCACCACGCGCTTCTTGCCCCGGAGTACCTTACCGGGTCCACCATGTACCCGAAACGGTTCATCCGTCTCCTCGAATCGGGTTTCCAAATCCATCAGCAAACTCATGGTGGACGACTCATACATCATGGGAAAACCGCACTTTTTATTTTAAAGAGAGAAAAGAAGTTTATATAAGTTTTGCGGTTTTCCCCCAAATCCAGAAAATCTCATGGAAATCCGAATCCAATCCTCAATAGCATGTAAACAGTGCATACAGGCATAAAAATCCAAGAATAATAACATGCATGATGTAACAACTAATAATTACAACGTCTAATCTAGCATATAAGGCAAGTACACTAATATCATGTCTAAATTATTAGCTAACAACCTATGTCGATGCAATAATATTTTCTAAGGTGTACGTGACATGGCAATTACCGATGAAGATGTGTGTGAGCCGGCAAGTAAGTGTACGTGGTACATACGCATCATCGGTAATGGTGCTGGTGTCCTAACAGCATAACATCAATAATGGAGTATGAAACATAATATAAGCATGCGATGCGATGCGATGCGAACCACAATAATGAGCGGAAGCTGAATACTAGACGCAACTATAACTAATCTACATTAATCTAAAATAACCTCTACAATTGGTGCCTTTTGAAATAACACGAATCATGGGGTTTTGAAAATAGGGGCTACGGTGTTTTTATGAAAAGATACGTCTTTTGAAATATCCGTAGGATCCCTTGGGCTGTCTTTTAAAATACCCACGATTCGTTAGTTTTTGAAATAGGTAGGAGTCTAATCTAATCTAACAACCATCCTAAACTATACGGCTGAACTAACAAGTAGAGCTATGGGTGAGGAAACCGCCTAACATCTGAGTCGATACATATACATACATGTATATATATTAGTCGGTGATCACGCCTCAATAATATCATATCCGATACCCTATCTATAATCAGACATCCCAAGTCAAGAGTGCGGATCAATCATCAAAATATAGCTTGTACGTAAATCCGTCGTACGGCATCCCAAATCTGGGTACGGGTCAATATCACATTCATCATACTATTTATCTGGTATCCTCTTTATCAAATGTCATGATCGGGGTACTGATCTACGTCTAGTACAATATTGATACCCTCTATGTATGCATGCAGGTGTAAGAATCACTACGTCAAAAGACCCGCTAAAACATCGTGTCGTATCTCAATACGACCAAATCACATCACCGATCTCCTGGCCTCAAGCCCAATCTCATCGACTCATCTCAAATCCCAAATACTATCCTCAAATCCAGTATATAAACACATAGTCCCATACCCATGTGTAGATATACGCACCATCATATGCACTCTAATAAATGAAAGAATGAATGCAAGTATGTGTGTGTGCAACCACTACTCTAGGGTTCGCACTAAACTAAACCAATATATTCTTATCATCAAAATATCATTATTACCATCAATAACCCTAAACAACACATAATAAATATTCGTGTGTATACGTATTCGTATACATCACAACGGACTGCGGGGGTGCTATACGCCATCCACCCGACTTCTCCCCACAGATATAAATCTACTCACATTGCTTCTCGTGTGCCAAAACCGATGTCGCTATCTTCACCTCCTTTGCCTCAACATCACGCGGGGTACCTACAAGTATATCACAATGCTAAAGCACATGAAAATCACATCGGAAACCAAAATAGCATACGCTACCCGCATAGGTAAAAACCTATCGACTCGCATGTAAACACAATCAAAATCCACTTGTCGTTGACGTCCAAACGCCACCCGACAGGAATGAATCACCAAATACCAAAATCCATGCTAAAACAAGTCCCAAATTATACACCAACATAGGAAAATCAACCCAGATTTCACCCTAGATGGAATCAGTCAAAACTAGACATACTCAGGGTCAAAACTAGAGGAAATGGGGGCATGCACAGAAAACGAAGCAATTCCTTAAAATACCTTATTTTAGAATTTTCCATAATTTTTCCCCATTTATCTGTATTTAATTATACCAGAATATTAAAATATTCATTAAAATAATATTAAATTATAAAATTTCCCAAAAATCATATTTTATTATTTTGAAGACGTTACAACATTGCTGCCATGATGATTGCACCCAGGATCAGATGTGTGACGTGCTTTCAGAGAGCCAGAGGCCGACGCCAGTGATATGCTGCCTTACGAGTGGTCGTGAGGTTTGACCGAGAGGTGACCAGAGAAGTGCCTGAACGGAATCGTCCCCGTTAGCACATCTGACAGGGCCGATGAGCCGGTTGACTGTGAGATTGGAAATCCACGGAGAAGATAAGGACCCAGAGAGCCAGAGGACGCCAGATCGTGAGCAAGAGGCAGGTAGATATCCTGCGCTGCTAGCAGTGGATTGCACCGACTCCTTCTCGACCTTGAAGGAGGAACTACCGACGACGGTATTTATGATTTGTGATTTTGTGATTCGATTATCACGTATCCGTCATTTTGGATTTCGGTATTTTGGGCGTTCTGTTTGCATGATTTAGTTTTGATGACCGAGTTTCATGATATTTGATTTTGTGCACCATGGTTGCACCTACTGGGTATTTATACCTTGTACATAGTTATTACTCTTGAGCTGTTGATTGCGATTTCATGCCTATTTTATGCTGGTGATTTGATTTACGTTTCCAGCAGAGTTTCATGTAATTTTAGTGTTTTGATTTTGCACTCGGTATAGCTTATATGTACTTGTAGTGCATCGATATGTGTTTTGTGCCCGCAGCTGCACACGTTTATGATTTTCTTCATATCTGGATACACTTGGTGTTGCTGCTTACGTATTTGAGTTATTGCTTGGTATTTATGCATGGGATGTACCAGTTCTATACTTCGTGCATTTGTCGCACCAGTTTTATGTTTCTTGCGTTTATCGCATCAGATTTATATTTCGTGCCTTTGTTGCACCGGATTTATATTTTGTGCATTACGATTGCACCTGACTTCGATTTGATGCCTTTCGGTATGTCGATTTTGATTGTGATATTGATGTGGATTCTTGCACTCCGTGCTTTGGGGTTTGACTTACGCATATTCGACGTTGCTATTGGATTTTGTGATTCCGTGCATATTGAGTGCGCAGGGTCTAGATTTTCATTCGTGCATGATGGATGCACCGATTTGGATTTTCGCGCATGTTGGGCGCATGTTTTGAGATACGATTTTGGGGCACACCAGATGCACTAAATCGAGATTCTTCGTGCATTTCAGATGCACCTATTTTGGCTGTCAGGCACACATGTTGTCTATGACAGATGCTTCGTGCACACCCGTTGCACCTAGATGTTGTTTTGTGCACATGTTTAGCGCATATATGGATTTTGATTTCCGTGCGCGTCAGATGCACAGGGTGGTGTTATGTGCATTTTTGGAATTTATTCCTTTTGGAGCAGTACATTTTTATGATGTGGGATATTTGCTTTCATACTGAGCAGGACTAGTCAGTGGACAGTGCCTGGATATATTTTGCATGCATCGATAGTTATCGAAGGGATTTCCGGAAAGCGAGCTATAGTCTCAGTATATACCTACGTGTCCGATATGACACAAAACGTTTTAAAAACAAGGAAACCCTGCTGATTATTTTCAAAATGGTGGAACGTGCTTATTAAACAAAGGATATATATACACATATATAGTTATTTTCTTATGAGAAACGTCCGCCACTGTGCAGTGTTACGAGCATCGCACAGCGACTTAAAAAGATTTGGCATACAGTTGCATCAGCTAATTACATGTATAGATTGGGTGTCTACATGTATAGTCTTGATCCATATCATATTGATTTTGTATTGGATTTGACATTGTGTCGTTACCATAACTCCGATGATTGCGGATGCTTGATGGAGTGTTGCTTTTGAGTTATCTGCTCAGTACTCATGCGCATGCATTGCGCTATGATGTTTTATGTATAGATGATTTCGGAGCCCCGATGACTTGGAATTTGTATTGAAATATTTTAGTATTTGGGGGTTTAAATTTAAATTCGGGGACCGAATTTCTTTAAGGGGGGTAGATTGTAACGTCTTCAAAATAATAAAATATGATTTTTGGGAAATTTTATAATTTAATATTATTTTAATGAATATTTTAATATTCTGGTATAATTAAATACAGATAAATGGAGAAAAATTATGGAAAATTCTAAAATAAGGTATTTTAAGGAATTGCCTCGTTTTCTGTGCATGCCCCCATTTCCTCTAGTTTTGACCCTGAGTATGTCTAGTTTTGACTGATTCCATCTAGGGTGAAATCTGGGTTGATTTTCCTATGTTGGCGTATAATTTGGGACTTGTTTTAGCATGGATTTTGGTATTTGGTGATTCATTCCTGTCGGGTGGCGTTTGGACGTCAACGACAAGTGGATTTTGATTGTGTTTACATGCGAGTCGATAGGTTTTACCTATGCGGGTAGCGTGTGCTATTTTGGTTTCCGATGTGATTTTCATGTGCTTTAGCATTGTGATATACTTATAGGTACCCCGCGTGATGTTGAGGCAAAGGAGGTGAAGATAGCGACATCGGCTTTGGCACACGAGAAGCAAGGTGAGTAGATTATATCTACAGGGGGAAGTCGGGTGGATGGCGTATAGCACCCCCGCAGTCCGTAGATAGATTATTATGTAGTTATCGTGATATTAGGTGTATTATGGATAGTACAGGGTTAGAAGTGACTAGTGCAGTTCATAGTCGCGAACCCTAGGATAGAATTACACCTATACACACACCCTTGCTTATCACTTGTACTTGCACTATGATTGATGATATGTGATGACTTTGGAGATGAGTCGATGATGTGGGCTTGGTGCCCTGGGATCGATGATTTGATACGATTCATATGTGGGATATGACTTGTGATTCTTGGGGGCTTGGTATATGTGTTTACCCCCGCATGCATACCTTACTGATGTTACCGTTTTGTACTAGACATAGAGTAGTACTCCAGACTATATGTTCTGATGATGGTGATATCTGTTATGTGATGAGACAGTGAGATGTTGACCCCTACCCAGCTTTTGGGGATGCCGTACGATGATTTACCGTACGTGCCGATATTGATGATAGATCCGCACTCATAACTCGAGGATATCTTATGATATGACATTGAGGCGAGATCACCGACTATATATCTTTATATATATACCGACTCAGATTTAGGTGGTTTCCACACCTACCCCTCCTGTTTGACCTGATACTTAGGTGTAGTTGCATAGTAGATACTTCACTGTGGTGTTGACTACTAGATTTCTGCATCTTCATGCTATTCGCATTGCTGGCATATGTTCATTGCTATATTATTATCATGCTGTTAGGACACCAGCACCATTATCGATGATGCGTATGTTCCACGTACACTATTTGCCGGCTCACACACTTCATCATCGATAATTGCCATGCCACTACACTGTAGTACTATTGCATTCATGAGATGATTCTTCCTTCGACATATGCACATTACTATTCCATGTTGCATGATTTCCGATATGATTACTGTTCTTTACATGTCGCATACGTCATGGATTGACTGCATAGCACATCGCATTGGATTTACTTCCTGATGTTGGATTTTCATGTGATTTCTGGTTTTTGAGGACCGTGGGGTTATTTAAGAAAAGAGGCACTTTTATGAAAACCCGGTACCTCGTGATATGATATTTCGGTGCGTCCACCACGCGTTTTCTCGGTGCTGAGACGTGTGCTTGAAACCCGATTCGAGGAGGTGATGATCCGTTTGCGGGTTCGTGGTGGGCCCGGTATGGTTCCCCTCGGCGAGATTATCGATGGGTTTGCCGATTGAGCCTGGAGGCGGGCGAGTACCTACCGGTGATTGTATTTGAGCTCGGCGGATATCTGGAGGATACCGGCCGCAGTCGAGAGATGGGCTGACCCGTACTGCCGGGGGCCGAGGGCCGATACCGCAGACGGAGCCCAGAGATGGACATGGGTTGACTCGTACTGCCGGGGGCCGAGGGCCGATACCGCCGACGGAGCCCCATATGGATGAGGATTTACGTGTCGATGCTAGGCACGGGTTTTCATGATGTTTTTCCATGATATTGTTTATATCCTCATACTTGCATACTTGATGCTTATCGTCAGTGGGTGACGAGTGGACGGGTTCCACATACATACAGACATGGATTATATACAGACTTGGATCATATACAGACTGGTTTTACATTGATCATACTTTATTTGTATATATAACAGGGTATGAGGGCGCTGTTATATATACCCTTACACCAATATTAGTGGTATGGGACGCTAATATATGTGTATTGATATCATTGATATTTCTTCATGGTTACTTCATGCAGACATACCTTACACTGATGACATGTGATTACCTGAGTACCTGGCACTACATACATGATTAGATGTTACCTTGCCACCCTATTACACTCAGATGTACTCTTGTGGATTATATTATTGATCGTTGACTTAGGTTTATGTCTTGCATTCGGTTTCTGCTTGTAGATGTTTCTATTCACGAGTTGGCAACTCACCCCCGTTGTGCCACAGTTCTTGCAGGTTCTGCCGTACAGGTTCTATTGCGGCATTTCTGGCACACTTTCTTCTTGCGGGTGACTTGCTTTGGTAGGTGGATTCTTTCGCATCAAGAACCACCATTGTATTTATTTATTTCATTGTATCTAGAATTTCCATCAACCAAAACTTGTATTGTTTCAGACCTAGACTAGTGATGTATTATTTCGACCTTAGAGTCGCGCTTAGTAGTATTGCGTTTTTTTCTTATTGCTTTTGAGTTTTCTTTGGATTTGATCCTCGCCACTAGGCGTTGTATATTATTGCTGCATATGTGGTTGTGACCGTCGATTGACGAAGAGCTAGCTCCCGCTTGGGGATGCCATTATCATTGCATACATATTGTTATACTTGTTGTACCCCATTCGGGGCCAGTTTTTCAAAAGAAACTCTGCCGAAATTTTTAGAAAAGACTTTATTGTTTTCAAAACGTACATTCGGCTTAGTTATTTAAAAACCTTGATTTCAAACTTGTATTTCTTCACTTCTTTAAACCAGTTTTCTTTACTTATTCTCAAAAATGGTTTTAGATTTCTGGGCTTTTGGCTTACTTGGATCAGATGGAGTCCTATAGGCTTCATATGGTTCAAGGGCCAGTCACGTGCTCTTTCGGGTCGTGACAACTTGTGTTTCAACAGGAACATATGTCAGAATCTTGAGAGATTATCAGAGAATGTAATGAAATACAAAGAACTTGTCTTGGCATGTGTAGACAGGGGATCTTACATACATCATCATGTATCAATCCCAAGGGTTTACAAACTCTTTCTCTGTTTCCAATAAACAGAGCTATGGTCATCTTATCTTTGTGACATGACAGGCAAGTTTCACAAGATGTAAATTCAAACTGATTTAAATATGCATCTAAAATGTAACTTCAGCCAGTCGGGTCGCATTGATATGACCTAGTCTACAATGCCTCAAGAAGGATTCGTTCATTTTTGAACTCTTCCTCTTGTGTGTGTTCCGTATACTAAGAACTGTAGTTTGAATTAGAACATCAATGCTTTTAGATAACGTGCCTGAACCGATAAACTTTTGATATAGGAAATGTTTAAAACATTATCCAACAATACAAAATTTTATCATTTCTTTACCTGTAAAGAGACAGATATGATTTTGTATATCAGGTTCGGTATCTAATAACATTCATTCAGAATCAATGTACTAGTAATACAAGGTGACAGTGACCAACAGACTTGGCTGCAACACTTGCCCCGTTTTCTGTCTCATGAAACTTATTACCCGTTCTTAGTTCTTTACCTTTCTGTAGCCCTATTTAACTGATTACATATCTGGGATCCTGATCCGGTATCAAATACCCAGGATGCAGAGGATACTGAGAAACAGTTCATTGTAATGAACACACCCGAAGGAGATGCATCATATGCACTTTCTTCGTTTGGGCGGCATGGGAATCCTGGTATTCCCCTATTTCCTGCTCTGTCTTATAACAATTATAAGTTGGAGCGGGACCAACGTTCCCCAGCTCAGTATAACAAGCGGGTTCGGTCAATACATCCATATTATTATCTTGATTAAGACGTGATATGGTCGCTACCTGGAGAGAGACAAAAGAAAACACTCTGCGTGCGCTCTTGCAAGATTAGATTGGTTATTTATTTTATCTAATCAGGATGGCTCCCACTGTTTTTTATCAAATCTTCCTTCAAACCCTAAAAGGAAAGACTAGCCGGGATTAATTACACTCTGCAAGTTCGCTAATTTTTCAGCCAGGCCAGTGTCGGTACTTTGAGGGAGGTTCCCCGTGCTTTCGCACGGACCTAATTACAGTAAACCCCTATTTCCCGGAGGCGTAACCCCGTTGACACCTTTCTAGACACCTACTTGATCGGCTAATTGTAAAGTGCAAAACACTCCCAGGAGTAACAATTACTCGCAGTGGGTATTGGGATCCAACTATCACAT
Source organism: Agapanthus africanus (assembly GCA_030015575.1). Lineage (NCBI taxonomy): Eukaryota > Viridiplantae > Streptophyta > Magnoliopsida > Asparagales > Amaryllidaceae > Agapanthus > Agapanthus africanus. The sequence continues at coordinate 82,194,337 of JASDDO010000004.1, read as the reverse complement.
AGAAGGTATGCAATCTCATTGCAAATTTCAACACTTGAAACTCCCGATAAAGGTTTTTACCCCTAGCACCTATGACCTTAACTATGGTCAACAAATGATAAGCACTAGTCAAGTTCTACCGGTCATTTCGTGATTAATTAGACCCACCCACATGACCCTTAACTAAGGTCAACAAAGTCACGCGACTGTCCTAACTAATCGCATCATATGCGGTGTAGGAAGACATCACTTAGCTACCGTACACTGTGCCTTGACTAAGGTCAACAAACACAGCATGAATACTAAGTACTCTACTTCCTAAAATGACGGAGGGTTGCAGATAGTTTTTATGAAAACCTTTAACGCTTTGAACTTGATCTCGTTGCGGAATCAAATGGTTTTTAGATGGAGTGTTTTTTAGGCTTTTCTAGTTTTGCTAAAGGGGTCACTCCCGGTGAAGGGATCGTCGGCCCTTTCCTCATCGAATAAGGTGCGGGATATATCATATATATCACTGTGCAAAGCAGAAACTATAGAAGCAATCAAAAGACAAACCGAGTGTGTAGCATCTGCCAGTTATTGCTAAAAGGGTCACTCCCGGTGAAGGGATCGTCGGCCCTTTCCTCATTGAATAAGGTGCAGGATGTTCTACAAGGAACACAGCGATGCAAAGCAAGAACTGTAGCTACCTGTTTTATTTTTGAAATTCGATTCCACAACATCTTTTAGGTTTATTTTTTTTCATTAATCTCATTAATGAATGTCCCATCATTTAAATCCACCTAAATATCACAGATAAATATAACGTACGCTTATGCCATTAGCATTCGCCTCGATGTCCCGTCTGCACCGTTAGGTTAGGTAACTAACGGCAGAGCGGGGCAGGGCTAGCGCGGGTGTAAAACATAAGCAACGTCTATATAATATATCATATATACTATATACTATATATATCTGAATAAATCACATGATCACATCACAGATATCGCAGCAGAAAATATCATATGAAATATTGGATATACTAGGACGTCCGTGTTTTTAATATGAGCCAGTATAAAACACGGATTCCACGGTCATGATGAATATCCATTCCCACACCCCTAGACCCCTACGAGAGCGGCAAGCAACCCTACCAATTCTAGGGTTAGGAGACCCGGACTCGACTCCTCGAGATGGTCTCCCACTGAACCCTCGAACCCGGTTACTTGTGCTCCCCTCCTTGGGTTTATCCTAATGCGGAAAAGTAAATAATATACATCAACGGTGACATCTTCCGCAACCTAGAAGTGCCCCAATAAAAGAATATTACATACAAGTTTTTACATGAATGAAAATGAAAAACACTCATCTCACATAAAAAAAAACCCCGGCTATTCAAACACGACGATCCAATATAACATATCCAGCAACACATAACATCACATATCATAAACGTAAGTAAACATGCGTATCCCAATTGTCGTCGACATATAGCAACGAAACCGGCGATATCACATATTACACTTACGGTCACAGAAAAGAAAGTGTAAAACTAGAACAGTTGGAATCCGCAAACTCTTTAGACATCGCATGCCTAACCAAATGAATTACTTAGACATCACATGCCTAACAATTATAAACCCCGTATTTTAGTCTCATTATCGAAAACTCTTTTCAATATCAAGTTGGGCAATTCAGCAAGATTCCCGACATCCTGATCGAATGCTCGTCGCAAACTTTAGTAGACAGCTTCACCCCCGACGCCGTCGACGAAGTGCACCAAGGCGGAACACCGCTGCCGCGAGCACCCGAACGGATTCTTTCGGCGACGGGGTTCTCCTACAGTCACTTGGTCGGGGCTATGGGGTGAGGCTGTCTATTAAGTTTACCCGGCGAGTATCCGCGTACGCTACGTGATTGCGACGGACTTTTGATCACATCAAAATTCCGTGGCAACCGATCAAGTGAGACTGAAGTGCTATGTCTATAACATTCTAATCAGTTATCTTATAACTACTTGTGGATTCCAAATATTGTATCACATTCCAGATAAAATAGAAAATGTTAAACTTTCCGATCGAACAATCGAACACCCAAGTTTTCCCGAAACAGCTCAACACATGAAATAAGTTTAGAAACATTCACTTCGTGCCTCAGTACCAACGGTCCAGCCGTAGAAGGGTCAAGCCAACGCCTCACATCTGGCACGCCGTAGAACGTCTTTAAACTACGGAAAATCCAACAATTGGAAATTACCCGGCAGGGGAAAAAGTGGGTATTTATATCCGGTCGAACTTTTTAACATATTCTAAAATTACCCGGAAAAACACATAGACAAAATTAGACAATCCGATCTAAACACCGAGTCCCCAATACAACCCAGAAAACTCAACTCTTGAGTGCAGATTAAAACTTCCCAGAGAACAGAGGAAACAGATACGGGCATTACTGTATAAAAATTAATCCCTAATCAGTACAAACGGCCGTGGAACCGCCGCGAATAGCATGGTAAAGACACGGTTCCACGGCGATCTAGTAGAGTTAGGGGTTCGTTTTCTACAGTAACTCTTAGAATTTCATGCCCTATTTTCTGAGAATTTTTAATTCACAAAAATCCACAGTTTTGAAAATTGTCCAGAGAGGGTTGAATGGTTAGGGTTTCGGGTTCGATCGGGTTTCTAATTTCGTCTACTCATCGCCTAAGGCTCTAGCTAGGCTCTGATACCACTGTAGGGTTCCTAGGTACACCCATGAGGTTCTACAAGTGATCAAACATGGCCAATTCAAAAAAAATTATATGTGCCAAGTAACCCTAAGCAAGATCGTAACTAGAGGATAAGCGATGCAAGCAAGTAAACAACTTTATTGCTAAAGGAAAGTGACTACAACCTTTGTAGATCCGGTGCTCCACTTCCTTGGCTCCGTGATGACGTCCCTCCGCTGTACCCATCGGAATCCTAGACTCTCGCGGTGGTTTCATCGGAGAAAAGATCGGGCTAGGTCGTCGACTTCGATGCCGAAGATGATCTACGTCGAGGCAACTCAAGATCAAGCTCCAACTTCACCAAGTCATGAAACTTGTGAAGAAAACACCCTATACTACTTGGTAAGTGGTAGCGGATGAAGAAATAGGAAGTGGGTTCACTTTGGATTTGGATTTCTCACTCTTTTTCTCAAGTCACCATTGAAGGTAGCAAAGGTTTTCTTCATCTTGAAGAAGAAGAAGAAGAAAAGAATATGATAAGAATATTGAAAAATAGAAAATAAAGTGATTCTTATCATATTTGCAACCACGGTTCAGTGTAGAGAATAAACTATAGTTAGGTGAATGGTTAGGTTTAGGAAAGAAACAAAGTGGTCAATGCTTCATGAAGCTTCAAAGAAAAAACAAAAGAAGCCACCCTTTTGTTTCTTTCCTTAAAATGAATAAATATAAATAAATAGATAAGTAAATCAAAACCCTAACCATTAACATAACCATGGTTTAATCATACACACCCAAGTTTGCATGTATCATCAAACTTGATACAAACTTGTGCACAAAACTATATCATATATACAATGTGCACATCAAGTGAGAAAATCCATCTTAAGTGAACAAGTACTAGTTAATGTAAAGTAATATATCAAATATATAATTATACATTAAATCATTAAATCAACACTTGATTTAACGATCCTGTCATACTGCATATAACCGACTAATATCAAGTGTATCAATGTATCGAATCAACATTTGATTCGGTAACCCGGCTATATCACATATAACCGTCCCATGATACATATCGCGAGAATAGAATACAGTATCATATACTGGTATTATTCTCGGTCCAGCACATATCTCATATGCGCTCCTATTTCGTTTCGCTTGAGCCAGGAAACCTCTGTGTAGGACTCTAAAGACTCGGCAATACGCCGGTAGCAGATGATGATCATATCAAACACCCACAAGCCGCAAGCGGTTTGCTAAACGTAACGGCCACCCGGGTATTAAGCGATCAGAAGATCGACGAGCAAGCCCGCTCACACTCTTGTGAATACAACCAGTAACACTTACCGTACAGTCCAGTCTGTTCGTCTGATATGTCGCATATCTCGCTTAGGGGTGGTAAACGTCAGACCCCAGTAGCTTGATAAGTCATGCCGATATAAGGTCCATAACATAGCATGAAAATACTGATAACACTTACCAGTAGATCACTGCAACCCTGGCCAGGGATTTCCAGTTATGGCCAGTCGAGCATAGCGCAACATCAACCCCCAATACCGGGAGAGACGGATCCCCTCCTATCGCTCATTGCCTTCATGTGAATCGGGACTGTACCCAAAAACCACCTGTTTGCACGACTCTGTAGAGCCGTGGTATGGTGGAAATCAAAGCACAGTGGGAGACACACAAGACTCTATGACGATCTCGGGTCAACAGACTAAGCTGTACCAGTGTCACCAGAGAACTGCCATCTGACTTGAGGTATAATACCATCTTGGAGTTCTCGGCGAGTCCGTTCAGTATACCCAGTCTCCACTGAGCACCCACATACCATCTCTGATGTCAAACACCAATGGATATGGGATCATCCATCGCCCATCACATGGGTCGAGAAGATATACGCTAGTCTACTCTGGAATATCGATGCCCCGTCTCGATATTCCCAGACTAGGAATATTGAAGGATGTACTCATGGACTACCTAGGCCCCACTAGTATGATCTGTATCATAGTACTGGAAGTCGAATACACATCCTAAGGGCTTTATCAACATGTTGTAAGTGCACGGCGGCGCCCCGGCCGTCAATCCGACGCCGGAATGCGGAAGCGATGATTTACTTTAACTTTTTAAACCGGCACCACCGCGCACTATAAACCCGGATCGTGCCATTAAACTAGTCCTAGCAATCTAGAGAAGGGGTTAAAGAGATATACCGAGCGATCCGTGTCTTTCGGTCTTCTCATCGTCGTCCCGATCTCCCCGCGGAATCTCCGGTCTCCACCACGTCGCCGGAAGGGCACCACGTCACCGGTTTCTTTTACGGGCTCCCGCCTCTGGACAGAGGCAACTCGGGCATGAAGTTGGCGAGCCGACATGCCCAAGGTTTGCTGTAGAAGTAGTGTAGAAAGGTTGTCTCTTGGGGTTATAGAAGTTGCCATGATGGAGGAATGAGAGAACTTTGGAGGAAAAATTAGCTTTGGATTTTTGGTGCAAGCTCAAAATGAGAACATGAATTTTCCTACTCACAAAATGATTCTCCCCACCCCCCGAATGTGGCCGGCCATATCAAAAATATGGTGGAGGAAAAACAAACACAAGAAGGGAGGTGAGTGTAGGAAAAGAAGAATGGTGACCACACCCCCGAGCAATGATAACAAAGTCACACCATATCAAATCCAACTCTAATCTCAATTAATGCTAAACCATCATGAAAAAGCAAAGATGCTTAACCTATCATAATTCCACAAATGCAAGAAACCCTTCCACAAAAGATAATTTACACAACTGCAAATAATCCCCCCCCATCGGAAAAGTCCGGCCGGGAAGGAATAAAGGAAAACCGGCCGGAACGGAATGCAAACTGGCAACTTCAGAAAACTGATCCCGTAATAAATTACAGGAAAACCCCGATACTGTGTATACACACCCGCATCTGTATTCCGACCGAATACAAATGCAATGAGACAAAATCTACACTGTACTATACTAGCATCCGGCTTAAACCAAAGCCTGCTAGTATTGTCCGTCCGATCCTGATCCGGGCAATACCACACGTATCTGATCGAACCCTGCCATATATCCATACGGCCTCTAGGACTAACCGTCCGATCCTGATGCGTACAATACCGTACATATCTGATCGAACCGTGCCATATCTCCATATGGTCTCTACAGCGTTTCGCCCGAAACTTGAGTAACTGAATGTCGGGGACTCTAAAGACTCGTCAATACTGTGGCTGTGGATTTAACCATAAGCACGTCAGAGGTATTAGCCATATGTGATGGGCTACCAGCTATTGACCAAAAGGTACGTCGATGAGCGAACTCATCCTGACACCCTACTGAGCCTGTCAGTGACAATATTCGTACAATCCGGTCCGTTCGTCTATGAGCATCGCATGGCGGGCCTAGGGGGTTGGTAAAAGTCAGACCCCCAAAAGCGGTAAAAGTCGTGTCGGAGTGTAGCCCAGAACACCCTGAGATACTACTGGAATACCTACCAGTAAATCTCATTACTTGGCCAAGGACTTCGTATAAGGACTCTCCTAGACATAGCGCGACCTCACCCCCAATACCGGGAGAGACGAACCCCTGCAGATCCGCTCACTGCCTCCATGTGGCTCGAGAGTGTACCCAACTAAAACCTGTTTGCATGTCTCCTTTGAGCGTGGCAGGGTAGTAATCAAAGTACAGTGGGAAATCATACGAGACAAATGACGATCCTCAGGTCGATGAACTAACCTGTACACATGTCACTAGGGAACTGCTATCTGATGTCAGGTATAAGACCAACTAGCATATTCCCGGCGAGTCCTGTCCGGTGTACTCATAACCCAATGAGCACCTGTATACATCTTAAGTGAACCAACTGACACCAGTGGCTTGTGAGACCGGCCACCGCCCCTCGTCGGGGTCTCGACAGTATACACTAGTCTACTCTGGAGTATCGATGCCCTGTCTCGAAACTCCCACGACTAGGGACCTTTTAAGGATGTGCTTATAGACCCCAGCTCCCACGTATATGATCGCCCTCATACTGCCGGTAGTCAAGAAAGAATCCTAGGGGCTTTATCAATGTGCAATAGTGACATGTCAAGTCACCTAAAGCAGTACACGATGATAAAGATAAACCAGATAGCATACTACCATCTCGAGTAAGACTGTCCTATCGGGATAGGTTCTCCCTCAATCATTGCAATCACGTGCCTGTGATCCAATAATTGACTCTGAGGGCACTATCTCCAACAATCTCCCACTTGCACTCAAGGCTAATTATTGCGATGTCGCATACTCACAGCCCGTGTGATACCGAACACTCAACTCCTCTACTAGTCAGTCTCACAAAGCTCGTTTGCGAAACTATTGCATTCGAGGAATAGCCTCAGTGAGTGGTTCCGCTTTGATGTTTCTCTCTATGTCTCTCTATATCTCAAGTTCGTGGAGAAACCCATCTCCCGAAATGAGCAATACCTGTCTTAGAATGTGTCTGGATGTCTGATGGGACCTAGCTCATAAATGAACTCCAAATCCAAACTTCTTAGACTGTATCGTCAACTGAACTCAATCAGTATCCTGCGCCATGCCTCCCTCAGTATTGCCTTGGACCACCTGTCCAAAATACTGACCCTCGTCAGAAGGAAAAACTATAACTCTGACAACCTCCATGTCGTCCAGGTCACCTTGGAAGCCTGGAATGATATCTGTCTCCCGCATGAGGCTGTCGTTATCATATCCCTAGAACATCCACTTATGTTCTAAAACTGCTTCCGACTGTTTCTCCAGGATTGGATCAATGTCAACTTATTGCATCTAATGCAAGAACAACATCTGATGTGGTACTTGACATCTTATGATTGACTCAATTGCCTGAGCAAGTGATCTGCCAATCATGCACATCCCTCTCCCCTTTAGTCTGTAAGACACCTTTAGAGAGGGTGACTCCATTACCTGCAGGTACACTACCGTGCCAGGAGTCGTCCATTCTAAATACTCTTAGAATGCTGTCTAAGTACCCTGATTGGGAAACCACCCAAATCTAGATCTAAAACTATAGATCCAGTAACCAGTATGTCTGATATAATGTCCAAGTCCCATGTGGAGAAACCACTTTGTGACGACCAAAGTATAACCGATCGTAGTGTAGGAATATCACTTCCTACTCTGTGTATGTCACCCAAATACCAGGACATCGCACCCTACTACCTTCTCAATAGATCCATACCCTATTCTGATGAAGTCAAACCTATGACTGTCACATCAGAAATAGATGATCTATCTCCGCTATATCTGCTTTAGTCTATAAATAAACATAAGCCACCTGCCCACCAATGCTTCCGCTTCTCCCACTGACTACGACAACCCTCTAGCAGAGTCATATAGACATACATTTCTAAAGCAAGTTTAGAACGACGCTATACTCTTCCTCCTGCCGGGTCTCACAGTCTGGAACAACAGCAATGGCAAGTGTGGGCAAACAAGAATCTCCCTGTCACCGTCCTTGAGGCTACCGGAGTACCTCTCGGGTGCCTGAGGTTACCCACCTTATCTGCGGAGTGGCCAATGGAATGTCAATCCAGATTGAATCTTTAGGTTCCTTATCAAATCTTCAGTAATCGTTTGTGGTTCTGGAATCACTTCCAGTTCTACCATACTCCCACTACTGTTTTCTGAAAAAAAAATCCATTTTTATTAAAACTGTGGCGAGTCTAGAACAATATCACTATTGATCTTCCAGATGGTAGAAAGTCAACCCTCGTCATAGCCTGGGTCAACCCACAAACAGCCATTACAGAAACGTGCCTTGAGTTGTCCAGTGTCTGGTTTTACTCATAAGCCGGACAACTCCCCGTACCTTAACATCGTTAAGATATGAACTGTTCTATATCCAATATAGAACCAGAGGCACTGATTTAATTGAACCAGATTCAAATCATGCAGCTGTCTCTAGTGCATGTCAACTAAATAGAAAGAGGTCGATCAGCGTTACTCAACTTAGGAATGCTTCCAATTATGAGTAACCTGAAAGAGAAGTAAGTTCTCTTAATCATTACTATCAACTGAACACCATACATAAGTATCTACATCTTCGATCACTTCGAACAATCCCGATACTTGCAATACCTGGTTCTCTACTTTATTCAAATACCTATAACTTCTCAAAATTCGGACCCTGTGTTTCCACGAAACACCTGTCTAAAAACTAGAGAAGTCATAAGTAAACCGAATATAGTACGAGGACCAACCCCTCTGTCCTGATGGACCCTGGACAACATACAATACTCTGTATAAGTCCCTTGAGTCTGATAACTCATTCACTGTGTGTCGTAGGTTGAAAACTGTACTTATGGTTAAGAAGAATTACACCGCTGTTTAATGCTCCTTACCTAACCATCCACTGATATAGGTAAATGTCACAGACATAATTTCAAAAAGATATATCTCACTCTATAAAAATAGACGTACAGATGTATCAATTTGAAATTGGTGCATAACAGCGGATATTCAAAACCAAATATTTGTCGTCCGGCAACCAACCGAGGCGACATCCTCAAATATCAACGATTACAATGAATCCCGATATAATGAGGATGATCACCCAATTCCCAATAGCTTACTCCCACTCATCATCTGTAAAACCATACAGATGTGAGAATCATACCTGGTAAATACATACCCTGGAGCAAGTGTCTAACTGGTAATTCAGTTTTCGTTTAACAGTTCACAGTGAAACTGAAACATTGAAATGTTTCGATGGGGTATCCCGGTATTCCTAGTAATGTCTCTTCCATTATCTATATTCACAACTGTAACCGTGTAATTCTTTTCCATCTTTCCAAATCCCTTTATATGTCTTTAGTCATTACCTTCTGTACACCCCTTTAGGCCAAATGGTTTTCTTCCTTCCCTACCGTTCAACACCAGCCTATGGTTTGGAAGAAGACTATCCAATAAGCATAATGGGTGTACTGTCCTAATCCTAGGAGCACTCGCAATGTGAGAGAAGGTGAAGATAAAAGACAACCGAATGAACCTTATTCCTATTTCTCCTGAACCAGGATCCATCCCCGAATTAGAACAAGTTCCTTTCGAGTTCGTATATAACCATACGATGGATTATCCAATAAACTTGGGATCTTCGTAGTGATACGGAGTGTCCTGGAGAAATACAAAGGTGATTTAGGATTGGCGAAGAAATACTTGGTTTGGTCGTGAATAGCAGTCGTAATTTACTTTGCCTTCTTACTAATCCCTTGCTTTGTCTTAACTTAATACCTTCTGCACACCATCGTTATGCTAATTGGTTTTCTTCATTCCCCACCGTTCGGCACCAGCCTAAGGTTTGGAAGAAGACTATCTAATTTGCGTAATAGGTGTACTACTCCTAAACCAAGGAGTACTCGCAACCTGAGAGAAGGTAAAAGGAAAAGACAACTGAATAGTCCTATCCGTTTTCTCCAGAACCGGAAACCATCCTCGAATAAATTCCTTCGAGTTCGTATATAACCATACGATGGTTTTGTCCAATGGAAGTGGACGTTCGTAGTAATACGGGGTGTCCTGGAGAAAAGGGTAAAAGTAGGATTGGCAATGAGGTTTGCAACTCTGACAATCCAAAAGCCAGTGTTTAAGAAGGTTCGGTCAACTTGGTCACTGAGTCATAGTCTTAGGGTCGGGTCAATGGTCGCTGCCAAAGAGAGAGAGAAAAGAAACACTCAGCGTGCACTCTATCCTAGATCAGAATGGTTACCAATATATCTAATCTGGAAACCTCCCACTGTACCGTCAAATTCTCCTCCAAACCTGAAAGAAGAATTAGTCGGGATCACCCGAGGAGTAAACCAACTCATCAGTAGGAATCGGGATCCAACTATCATCGCATGATAATGTGACGGAATCCGCTCATGTCATCACACTCCAGAAGGTATGCGCATATCTGGCAAGTTTCAGTTTCTTTAGAAACTCCCGATGTGATTTTTTACCCCATGCTCTTATGATCTTGACTTTGGCCAACAAATCATAAGTCACATGTCATGTTCTACCCGTCATTGTCCAGGTTGATTTGAACCCACCCGTACAAACCCTTGACTTTAGCCAACAAGGCTATACGACTGTCCCAAACCAACTCATCTATCTATGCTGCATACGAATACCCAATAGCTACCAAACACTGTGCCTTGACTTTGGCCAACAAACACAGCTTGAATACTATTGACTATCCGTATGAAACGACGGAGGGCTATGAATGGTTTCTGGCGAAAACCTTTAACGTAATGAACTTGATATCGTTGAAGGAACCAGATAGCTTTTAAAAATATAGTGACGAAAACCTTTGCTAAAGAGGTCACTCCCGGAGAAGGGATCTCGGCTCTTTCCCCGTAGAATGAGGTGCAGGATATTCCAACTGAATACCACGGTGCAAAGCAAAAGTAATCGGCTATAGTGAAGTTATTGCCCGGACGCAAACTTTTTGTCCAAGGGGTCACTTCCGGTGAAGGGATCTCGGCCTTTGCCTTGTCGACTGAGGAGAAGGATATTCCAACTGAATACCACGATGCAAAACAAAAGAGAACGTCCTTGCAATAACAGATTTTTGAAAAGTGTTCCAACAACATCAGAATAGGTTTGTTTTTAACTTGCATTGATCCGAATCAATGCAGTCCCATCAATTGATGACACCACAAAGAACGAAAATAATGATGTACGTATATGCCATCCGCATTCGCCACTGGGTCCCGTCATTACCCGTTAGGTTACTTAACTAACGACAGAGCGGGGACTGGACTAGCGCGGATGCAAAACATATACAACATCGACTAGTATATATATCAATATATAATATTTCGCTCAAGGCGTGATAAAATGCAACATCACAGAAATGTACAGCATCACAGAACAATACAGATATCTGGGATCCCCGGGTTTCATAGAGCCACTACTGAAACCTGACGTTCCCCTGGTCGTGTGGATAGCCTGTGCAATGAAATCCAAGACCCCTTCAGCACCGTGAATGGACCACCCTGCACTTCACGGAATCTGGTAACTTGGGCACCCCTCCAGGGTCAACCTGTACCCTCTACGAGTACGGCGAATAGCCTGCCAATCCTAGAGTGAAGCCCCCTCCGTCTCAATGCCATGAGATGCAGGCCCGTTGCCCTCTAGAACCCGGCTATCCGTGCACCCCACCTTGGGGTAATCCTAGTACAGAAAGTAAAATATACATACAACGGGTACATCGACCGCAACCTGGTCGTGCCCCAAAATAATAATACAAACAGGCAGTGAGGGCAGTCCACATGTCGGACGCTCGCCCCGCAATTTCAAATATACATAATACAACAAAAACTGTACTAGCATTGCATCCAGGCTATCCCCCACGACCAATCCGCAACATCACAGCACAATCACAGAACATCAACGTGAAAGTCACGTTCGCAAATCCGTCTAACCGGGCTATAACAGTTAGACAGGATTTACCGATCAAGTGACATTCACGGTCGCGGATATAATGTAAATACTGTGAACTAAAGTGTTTAAAATATCTGATCGATCAAATTTTACCAAGTGAGCCCCCAAGCAATACTGTAGTACTCACAGAAATTCTGGGCCCAAACAAAGTATACCAAAACCCCTATTTTCAGCCCATAAGCCCACTGCAAAAAATTGGTGAAGCGAAGCAAAATTCCTGCGGCGGAACCGCGGCCAAAGAGGGGTTATGGCCGCGGTTCCGTAGTCGTATGGAAGGATCAGATCACCAAAATTTTACAGTGTTCTTAGGATTCTCTGCACATCATTCTGCAATACCCTGAAAAATTTTTGGAGACAAAAAAAAAATTTCGACAGAAACTGATTGTACATGAAAACGCGGTTTTGGGATTTTGTTCGATCGGAAATGTAAAACACATTAGACAAAGCTAGACTATGTTAATGGCGAGGCTCTGATACCAATGTAAGTGCACGGCGGCACTCCGGCCGTCAATCCGACGCCGGAATGCGGAAGCGATGATTTACTTTTACTTTTTAAACCGGCACCACCGCGCACTATAAACCCGGATCGTGCCATTAAACTAGTCCTAGCAATCTAGAGAAGGGGTTAGAGAGATATACCGAGCGATCCGTGTCTTCCGGTCTTCTCGTCATCGTCCCGATCTCCCCGCGGAATCTCCGGTCTCCACCACGTCGCCGGAAGGGCACCACGTCGCCGGTTTCTTTTACGGGCTCCCGCCTCTGGACCGAGGCAACTCGGGCACGAAGTTGGCAAGCCGACGTGCCCAAGGTTTTCTGTAGAAGTAGTGTAGAAAGGTTGTCTCTTGGGGTAATAGAAGTTGCCATGATGGAGGAATGAGAGAACTTTGGAGGAAAAATTAGCTTTGGATTTTTGGTGCAAGCTCAAAATGAGAACATGAATTTTCCCACTCACAAAATGATTCCCCCCTCCCCCTGAATGTGGCCGGCCATATCAAAAATATGGTGGAGGAAAAACAAATACAAGAAGGGAGGTGAGTGTAGGAAAAGTAGAATGGTGACCACACCCCCAAGCAATGATAACAAAGTCACACCATATCAAATCCAACTCTAATCTCAATTAATGCTAAACCATCATAAAAAAGCAAAGATGCTTAACCTATCATAATGCCACAAATGCAAGAAACCCCTCCACAAAAGATAATTTGCATAACTGCAAATAACCCCCTCCATCGGAAAAGTCCGGCCGGGAAGGAACAAAGGAAAACCGGCCGGAACGGAATGCAAACTGGCAATTTTAGAAAACTGATCCCGTAATAAATTACAGAAAATCCCCGATACTGTGTATACACACCCGCGTCTGTATTCCGACCGAATACAAATGCAATGAGACAAAATTTACACTGTACTATACTAGCATCTGGCTTAAACCAATGCCTGCTAGTATTGTCCGTCCGATCCTGATCCGTCCGAAACCTGCCATATATCCATACGGCCTCTAGTACTAACCGTCCGATCTTGATGCGTGCAATACCGCACGTATCTGATCGAAGCCTGCCATATCTCCATACGGTCTCTACAGCGTTTCGCCCGAAACTTGAGTAACTGAATATGGGGAACTCTAAAGACTCGTCAATACTATGGCTGTGGATTTAACCACTAGCACGTCAGAGGTATTAGCCATACGTGACGGGCTACCAGCTATTGACCAAAAGGGACGTCGATGAGCGAACTCATCCTGACACCCTTCTGAGCCTGTCAGTGACAATATTCGAACAATCTGGTCCGTTCGTCTATGAGCATCGCATGGCGGGCCTAGGCGGTTGGTAAAAGTCAGACCCCCAAAAGCGGTACAAGTCGTGTCGGAGTGTAGCCCAGAACACCCTGAGATACTACTGGAATACCTACCAGTAAATCTCCTGCCTTGGCCAAGGACTTCGTGTGAGGGCTCTCCCCGACACTGCGCGACCTCACCCCAATACCGGGAGAGACGAACCCCTGCAGATCCGCTCACTGCCTCCATGTGGCTCGGGACTGTACCCAACTAAAACCTGTTTTCACGTCTCCTTTGAGCATCGCATGGCGGGCCTAGGCGGTTGGTAAAAGTCAGACCCCCAAAAGCGTTACAAGTCGTGTCGGAGTGTAGCCCAGAACACCCTGAGATACTACTGGAATACCTACCAGTAAATCTCCTGCCTTGGCCAAGGACTTCGTGTGAGGGCTCTCCCCGACACAGCGCGACCTCACCCCAATACCGGGAGAGACGAACCCCTGCAGATCCGCTCACTGCCTCCATGTGGCTCGGGACTGTACCCAACTAAAACCTGTTTTCACGTCTCCTTTGAGCGTGGAAGGGTAGTAATCAAAGTACAGTGGGAACTCACACGAGACAAATGACGATCCTCAGGTCAATGAACTAACCGTACACATGTCACCAGGGAACTGCTATCTGACGTCAGGTATAAGACCAACTAGCATGTTCCCGGCCAGTCCTGTCCGGTGTACTCATAACCCAATGAGCACCTGTATACATCTTAGGTGAACCAACTGACACCAGTGGCTTGTGAGTGTTAGTTATATGTATGCCCTAGAGGCCATTACTGTACATACGATGTATATTGTAGTGGATGCTAGGACATATATAGGGAGGACTTTCTTGCTCGACATGATAGTATGCTATCTGGTTGTACATTATCTAAACATGTACTCTGATTGTCTTTATATATACATGTTGATAAAGCCCTTAGGATATGTACTCGACTACTGGGACTATGATGAGATCATACTAGTGGGGCCACGGTAGTCGACGAGTACATCCTATAATTGTTCCTAGTCGTGGGTGTATCGAGACAGGGCATCGATGCACCAGAGTAGACTAGCGTATACGCATCTTGACCCATATGATGGGCGATGGATCATCCCATATCCATTGGTGTTTGACATCAAGGATGGTGTACGGGTGCTCAGTGGAGACTTGGTACACTGGACGGACTCGCCGAGAACTCCCAGATGGTATTATACCATACGTCAGATGGCAGTTCTCCGGTGACACTGGTACAGAGTAGTCTGTCGACCCGAGATCGTCATAGAGTCTTGTGTGATTCCCACTGTGCTTTGATTTCCATCATACCACGTCCAAGAGGGCGTGCAAAAAGGTGGCTTTTAGGTACAGCCCCGAATCACATGGAGGCAATAGGAGGGGATTCGTCTCTCCCGGTATAGGGAGTTGATGTTGTGCTGTGTTCGATTGGCTATAACCGGAAATCCCTGGCCAGGGTTGCTGAGATTTACTGGTAAGTGTTAGCAGTAGTTTCTCGAACTGTTATAGACCTCATATCGACACGACTTATCAAGCTACTGAGGTCTGACGTTTACCACCCCTAGGCGAGATATGCAACATATCAGACGACGAGACCGGACTGTACGGGAGTGTTACTGTTTGGATTCACAGGAGAAGTTACAGGCTTGCTTGTTGATCTTCTGAGCGCTCAATACCTGGGTAGCTGTTACGTTTAGCAGACCGCTTGCAGCTTGTGGGTGTTTGATATGATCATCACCTACTGCCGGCGTATTGACGATTCTTTAGAGTCCTACACAGAGGTTTCTTGGCTCAAGCAAAATGGAGTAGGAGCACATATGTGATATGTGCGGGACCAAGGATAATACGATATGAGATACCGTATTCTATTCTCGCGATATTTGCTATCAACCGGGTCATCGGATCAAGTGTTGATTCGATGAATCGGTACGGATAAATATTAATCGGTTATATGCGATATAGCCGGATTGTCGGATCAAGTGTTGATTCGATAATTTAATGTATAATAATATATATGATATGTTAAATTACATTAACTAATATTAGCTCACTAAAAGATTCTTTTTCTCACTCGGGTAATACATTGATATATATGCGATATATGTTAAATGTATTATTTAATTTTGTTACGATAAATATTATATATGTGATATATAATATTGTAACATGATATGATAACTAATGCAACATGTTTAGTGGAGTTTAAACATGATTAGGGTTTGGATTAGGGTTTAGTCTTCTATGTGATTCTAGAAGCTTTTCATTTTGTCATGATAAAGATATTTGTGTGTGACTCATCTTTAACCAAACCCTAACCCTAGTTAATTCTTTACAAAGGTTTACTTGACCATGGTTGCATTATTCATCATATGATTTATTTTTCTATTCAACACAAAAGGAATTCTATCATATTATTCATCTTCTTCTTCCTTCACTCTTCATGAAAAAGCTTGCTAGATTTTTCCAAAGTGATGAATAAATATGAGAAAAAGATAAATAAAGAGAGCAAAAATCCTACTTCATCATCCTCATCTTCCCTTGCCATTTAGATGAGGGTGTTCACATCATTTCATAAGTGTTAGCTTGTGTTAACGGAACTTCAAGGTAGATCATCTTAGTATCGAAGATCGGAAGCAAAGGTTGCATCTTTCTCTTCGTGGAACCTCTCGAGAGTCCGGAACCCGATGATCGCAGCGAAGGGACCACAACACGGAGCATATGAAGTGAAGGACCGGATCTACAAAGGTTGTAATCCCTCTCACTTAGTGTTAAAGTTGTTAACATGTTAGTTTTCGCCTAATCTCTAGTTTAAAGATCCGTATTCGGGTTGTTCGGCACGGCTAAATTTTTAATCGGGCATGGTTGATGCCTCGTAGACCCTTGTGCGCGTGCCTAGCAACCCTACAGTGGTATCAGAGCCAAGCTAGAGCTTTAGGCGAAGTCTAGACGAAGTTTAAAGTCCGATCGAACCCGAAAACCCCGACACGAACCCTTCTCTGTACATTTTCTGAAAATGTGGTTTTTTCCAGATTAAAAATTGCTAAAAAATTCAGCAGGGTCTTAGATGAATTACTGTGAAATTCGAGGGGATAAATCATCTAAAGCGCGGCGGAACCGCGGCATAAGCATGCCTTATGCGGCGGTTCCGCGGCCATATGATGACGTCAGCCCTCCATATTTGCACAGTAATTCCTCTTTCACAGTGCTGAGTTTTATGGGAATTTTTAATATTTATTCAAGAGTTGAATTTCCTGGGGTTGTTTTGGGGATTCGATGATTCGATCGGATTATCAGATATTGTCTATGTGTTTTCCGGATAAATTTTAGAAACTGTTAAAAAGTTCGAACGGATATCAATAACTCACTTTTTCCCCTGTCGGAAAATTTTTCAAAAGTTGGATTTTTTCTCGTGTTTAAGAACGTTCTAAGTCGTGCAAGTAACGCGGTGGACCCTCTAGAAGACAACAAACCTTAACTCGATTATGTGACCGTCTTGAACTGCCTTTAGAACCTTAGGGTTTGGGGCAGTACGGCGTGCCACATGTGAGGCGTTGGCTTGACCCTTCTACGGCTGGACTATTGGTACTGTGGCATGTGATGAATGTTTTTAAACTGATTTCAAGTGTTGAGATATATTGGGGAAATCTTGGGTGTTTGATGATTCAATCGGAAAGTTTAAATTTGTCTATTTATCTGGAATGTGATATAATATTTGGAATCCACAGATAGTTATGAGATAACTAATTTGAATATTATAAACATAGCAGTTTAGTCTCAGATGATCGGTTGCCACGGAATTTTGATGTGATCAAAAGTCCGTTGCAATCACGTAGCGTACGTGGATACTCGCCGGGTAAACTTAATAGACAGCTACGCCCCATAGCCCCGACCAAGTGACTGTAGGAGAACCCCGTCACCGAAAGCATCCGTTCGGGTGCTCGCGGCAGCGGTGTTCCGCCTTAGTGCACTTCGTCGACGGCATCTGGGGTGCGGCCGTTTACTAAAGTTTGCGATGAGCATTCGATCAGGACGTCGGGAATCTTGTTGAATTGCCCGACTTGATATTGAAAAGAGTTTTCGATAATGAGACTAAAATGCGGGGTTTATAATTGTTAGGCATGCGATGACTAAGGAATTCATTTGGTTAGGCATGCGATGTCTAAAGAAGTTGCGGATTCCAACTGTTGTAGTTTTACACTTTCTTTTCTGTGACCGTAAGCGTAGTATGTGGTGTATCGCCGGCTTCGTTGCTATACATCAACGACAATCGGGATACGCATAGTTGCTTACGTTGATGATATGTGATATTATGTGTTGCTGTGATATGTTGTATTGGATCGTCGCTTTTGAATAGCCGGGGGTTTTATGTGAGATGAGAGTTTTTCTTTTTCATTCATGTAAAATTCATTTGTATGTAATATTCTTTCATTGGGGCACTTCCAGGTAGCGGAAGATGTCACCGTTGTATATTATTTACTTTTCCGCATTAGGTAGACCCAAGGCGGGGAGCACAAGTAACCGGGTTTTAGGGTCCAGTGGGAGACCATCTCGAGGAGTCGAGACCGGGTCTCCTAACCCTAGAATTGGCAGTGTTGCTTGCCGCTCTCGTAGGGGTCTAGGGATGTGGGTTTGGCTATTCATCGCGACCGTGGAATCCGTGTTTTATACAGGCTCGTATTGAAAACACGGACGTCCTAGTATATCCAATATTTCATATATGTTCTTCTGCTGCAATGTTCTGTTATGAGATCATATTACTGCCTGAGATGAATGTTTATATTATATATATGAGATATATGTTATATTGCAGATTTCATTTCAAAAGAGATGCTTGTGAAGCATAATAAAATGGGACTTCATTAATGAGATTAATGAAAATAAAAGAAACCTAAGATGTTGTAGAAACTTGTTTAATAAAAACTGGTAGCTCTGGTTCTTGCTTTGCATAGCGGTGTTCCTTGTAGAACATCCAGCACCTTATTCGATAAGGAAAGGACCGAGATCCCTTCACCGAGAGTGACTCCTTTAGCAATAACTGGCAGATGCTACAAACTCGGTCTGTCTTTTGATTGCTTCTATAGTTTTTGCTTTGCATAGTGATATTTGTGAAATATCCTGCACCTTATTCGATGAGGAAAGGGCCGATGATCCCTTCACCGGGAGTGACCCCTTTAGCAAAACTAGAAAAGCCTCAAAAACACTCCATTTAAAATCACTCGATTCTACAACGATATAAAGTTCATTACGCAAAAGGTTTTCTTAAAAACCTGTCGTAGCCCTCCGTCATTTCAGATAAGTAATAGTTAGTATTCGTGCTGCGTTTGTTGACTCAGTCAAGGCGTAGTGTGCGGTAGCTGATTAGTGCTTATCTGCAAAGCATATGATGCGATTGGATTAGGGTAGTCGTGCGGCTTTGTTGACTCAGTCAAGGGTCGTGCGGGTGGGTTTATTTCAATCAAGAAATGACGGGTTGGACTTGACTAGTAGCCTATGGTTTGTTGGCTTTCGTCAAGGTCATAGGATGCTAGGGGTAAAATATTATCGGGAATTTCAAGTGTTGAAATTTGCAATGAGATTGCATACCTTCGATGAGATAGTTGGATCCTGATACCCGCTGCGAGTAAGAGTTACTCCTGGGAGAGTTTTACACATTACAATTAGCCGATCAAGTAGGTGTCTAGAAAGGTGTTAACGGGGTTACGCCCCTGGGAAAACGAGGTTTACATTAATTAGGTTCGTGCGAAAGCACGGGGGACCTCCCTCAAAGTACCGACACTGGCCTGGCTGAAAGATTGGCGAACTTGTAGCGTGTAATTAATCCCGGCTAGTCTTTCCTTTTGGGGTTTGAAGAAAGATTTGATTAAAACAGTGGGAGACATCCTGATTAGATATATTAGATAACCAATCTAATCTTGCAAGAGCATACGCTGAGTGTTTTCTTCTCTCTCTCTCCAGGTAGCGACCATATCACGCCTTAATCAAGATAATAATACGGATATATTGACCAGACCCACTTATTATACTGAGCTGGGGAACGTTGGTCCCGCTCCAACTTATAATTGTTATAAGACAGAGCAGGAAATTGGGGAATACCAGATTTCCCGTGCCGCCCAAACGAAGAAAGTGCATTTTGATGCATCATCTTCGGGTGTGTTCATTACACAGAACTGTTTCTCAGTATCCTTTATGTCCTGGGTATGTGATACCGGATCAGGATCCCGCATATGTAATCTGTTACATGGGCTACAGATAGGTAGAGAACTGAGAACGGGTGATAAGTTTCATGAGACAGAAAACGGTGCAAGTGTTGCAGCCAAGTCTGTTGGTCACTGTCACCCTGTATTACCGGAATACAATGATTCTGAACAAATGTTATTGGATACCGAACCTGATATACAAAATCATATCAGTCTCTTTATTGGTAAAGAAAGGATATAATTTTGTATTGTTGGATAATGTTTTGAACATTTCCTATATCAAGAGTTGATCGGTTCAGGCACGTTATCTAAAAGCATTGACGTTCTAAATCAAACTACAGTTCTTAGTATACGGAACACATACAAGAGGAAGAGTTCAGAAATGAACGAATCCTTCTTAAGGCATTGTAGACTAGGTTATATCAATGCAACCCGACTGGCTGAAGTTACATATAGATGAATATTTAAATTAGTTTGAATTTACATCTTATGAAACTTGCCGGTCATGTCACAAAGATAAGATGACCACAACTCTGTTTATTGGAAACAGAGAAAGAGTTAGTGAACTCTTGGGATTGATACATGCTGATCCCCTGTCTACACATGCCAAGACCGGTTCTTTGTACTTCATTACATTCTATGATGATCTCTCAAGATTCAGACATATGTTCCTGTTGAAACACAAGTCCGAAGCTTTTGAGATATTCACAGAATATAAGTTAGAAGTAGAGAACCAAAATATGGGTATAAGTATTATGTCCTTTGATGAGATCAAGGAGGAGAATACTTGAGCACGGAAATCCTGGACTAATTCTAAAGGAGGATGAGATTCTCTCTCAGCATTACTCCTCCGAATACACCATAGCACGATGGCATATCGGGGCGGAGCGATAGCACCCTATGTGATATGGTGTGCTCTATGATGAGTACTACTGAGTTGCCTATTTCCTTTTGGGAGTTATGCACATGAGAAGCTGCATACCTATTGAATAGGGTTCAAATCAAATCAATTGCCTACCACTTCATATGTGATATGGAAAGGGAAGAGCCCATATCTTAAGTTTGTTAAGATTTGGGGTTGTCCGGCCTATGCCTAAAAACAAAATCCGGAGAAGCTCGAGGCAAGGTCTGTTATGTAGAACTGGAAAGGTTCCAGCTATACAAACTGCAGCTGATGATTTGGTAGAACCAAAGGATTCAATAGTTTCCAACGAACCTCAGCCTCTCTGCCGATCTAGTAGGGTTCCTCACCCACCTGAGAGATACTTCGGTTTCTCTATGACAGTGGGAGCGAGGATTGCATCATGAGATGATGACCCAACTAGTTTTGAGCTGGCCATCAGGAGTGGGACTCTGTAAGAATGGCTGGATGCTTATCGATCTGAGATGGAATCCTTATACACCAACAAAGTATGGACTTTGGTTGCCTTATCTGAAGGGTTAAATCCCCATCAGGAGCAAGTATATCTTGAGAAGATTACTTGGTGTACATGGAAAAGTTGAGACTTTCAAAGCTAGACTTGTTAAAGGTTTGCATCATAGACCAGGTATGGATTATGTTGAAACCTTTTCTAAGGATCTATGCTTAAGTCCATCCAGATCCTACTTGCCACGGCTACATACCATGACTACGATATCTGGTGGTTGGGTGTCATGATTTAGAAGATAGCGTCTATAAGTACACAGCCAGAGGGCTTCGTAGACAGTGGGAGTAGAGGAAACGTGTGCAAGATGTTTTATGTAATAAAACAGGCATCGCGGAGTTGGAACATCTGTTTTAATGTGGTAGTCAAAGAGTTTAACTTCATCAAAATGGTAGATGAACCTTGCATATACGAAAAGGTAGTAGAGAGTATGGTGGTGATCCTTGTTGAGTACGTGGATGACATACTCTTGATAGGGAAGGAGTTTCCTATGCTACGCTCGGTTAATCTCCGCTTATCACAAGGATTCTCCATATAGGATCAAGGTGATACCTCCTAAATCCTAGGTTTTGGATCTATGAGATAGATCTAATTGGATGTTAGGATACTCACTAGTTGTAGTGAGATGGTATCAATCAATCCTGGGGAGAATCACTGGAAAGGTTCCAGGCTGATAAGGACGACTGAATGTCAGTCGCAGGCATTGTCTACACCCTCAGTGGAGGGACGGTATGTTGGAAGAGTTCCAAGCTAGATACCGTGACATACTAGAAGATAAAAGGCAAGATACATCGTTACCAAGGATGCTACCAAAGAGGCAGTCTGGATATTAATTAGTTCATGAGATGAACTTCGTTCCTACCATTGTGTGACAATGGAGTTATGGCTTTAGCCAAGGAACTACCGTCCCATCAGAAATCCAGATATAATTCTTTGGCAGTATCACCTGATCATGGAGATGGTAGATCTCCAGGGAGATCGAGGTTAGGAGAGTAGACACAGAGGACAACAGCGCGGATCCACTCACAAAGGCCTTTTTCCCAGTAGAGACTTTTATGGGATGGTTGAGTATGAGATACTTCAACCGCAGCTAATTGTTGGGTATGCGATACCACAACAGATGGCCCTAGTGCAAGTGGGAGATTGTTAGTTATATGTATGCCCTAGAGGCCATTACTGTACATACGATGTATATTGTAGTGGATGCTAGGACATATATAGGGAGGACTTTCTTGCTCGACATGATAGTATGCTATCTGGTTGTACTTTATCTAAACATATACTCTGATTGTCTCTATATATACATGTTGATAAAGCCCTTAGGATATGTACTCGACTACTGTGACTATGATGAGATCATACTAGTGGGGCCACGGTAGTCGACGAGTACATCCTATAATTGTTCCTAGTCGTGGGTGTATCGAGACAGGGCATCGATGCACCAGAGTAGACTAGTGTATACACATCTTGACCCATATGATGGGCGATGGATGATCCCATATCCATTGGTGTTTGACATCAAGGATGGTGTACGGGTGCTCAGTGGAGACTGGGAACACTGGAAGGACTCGCCGAGAACTCCTAGATGGTATTATACCATACGTCAGATGGCAGTTCTCCGGTGACACTGGTACAGAGTAGTCTGTCGACCCGAGATCGTCATAGAGTCTTGTGTGATTCCCACTGTGCTTTGATTTCCATCATACCACGTCCAAGAGGGCGTTCAAAAAGGTGGCTTTTGGGTACAGTCCCGAATCACATGGAGGCAATGAGCGATAGGAGGGGATTCGTCTCTCCCGGTATAGGGAGTTGATGTTGTGCTGTGTTCGATTGGCTATAACCGGAAATCCCTGGCCAGGGTTGCTGAGATTTACTGGTAAGTGTTATCAGTAGTTTCTCGAACTGTTATAGACCTCATATCGACACGACTTATCAAGCTACTGGGGTCTGACGTTTACCACCCCTAGGCGAGATATGCAACATATCAGACGACGAGACCGGACTGTACGGGAGTGTTACTGTTTAGATTCACAGGAGAAGTTACAGGCTTGCTTGTTGATCTTCTGAGCGTTCAATACCTGGGTAGCTGTTACGTTTAGCTGACGGCTTGCAGCTTGTGGGTGTTTGATATGATCATCACCTACTGCCGGCGTATTGACGATTTTTTAGAGTCCTACACAGAGGTTTCTTGGCTCAGGCAAAACGGAGTAGGAGCACATATATGATCTGTGCGGGACCGAGGATAATACGAGATGAGATACCGTATTCTATTCTCGCGATATTTGATATCAACCGGGTCATCAGATCAAGTGTTGATTCGATGAATCGGTACGGATAAATATTAGTCGGTTATATGCGATATAGCCGGATTGTCGGATCAAGTGTTGATTCGATAATTTAATGTATAATAATATATATGATATATTAAATTATATTAACTAATATTAGCTCACTAAAAGATTCTTTTTCTCACTCGGGTAATACATTGATATATATGCGATATATGTTAAATGTATTATTTAATTTTGTTACGATAAATATTATATATGTGATATATAATATTGTAACATGATATGATAACTAATGCAACATGTTTAGTGGAGTTTAAACATGATTAGGGTTTGGATTAGGGTTTAGTCTTCTAGGTGATTATAGAAGCATTTCATTTTGTCATGATAAAGATATTTATGTGTGACTCATCTTTAACCAAACCCAAATCCTAACCCTAGTTAATTCTCTACAAAGGTTTACTTGACCATGGTTGCATTATTCATCATATGATTTATTTTTCTATTCAACACAAAAGGAATTCTATCATATTATTCATCTTCTTCTTCCTTCACTCTTCATGAAAAAGCTTGCTAGATTTTTCCAAAGTGATGAATAAATATGAGAAAAAGATAAATAAAGAGAGCAAAAATCCTACATCATCATCCTCATCTTCCCTTGCCATTTAGATGAGGGTGTTCACATCATTTCATGAGTGTTAGCTTGTGTTAACGGAACTTCAAGGTAGATCATCTTAGTATCGAAGATCAGAAGCAAAGGTTGCATCTTTCTCTTCGTGGAACCTCTCGAGAGTCCGGAACCCGATGATCGCAGTGAAGGGACCACAACACGGAGCATATGAAGTGAAGGACCGGATCTACAAAGGTTGTAATCCCTCTCACTTAGTGTTAAAGTGTTTAGCATGCTTGTTTTCGCCTAATCTCTAGTTTAAAGTTCCGTATTCGTGTTGTTCGGCACGTCTAATTTTTTAATCGGGCATGGTTGATGCCCCGTAGACCCTTGTGCGCATGCCTAGCAACCCTACAGTGAGATCGGCCACCGCCCCTCGTCGGGGTCTCGACTGTATACACTAGTCTACTCTGGAGTATCGATGCCCTGTCTCGAAACTCCCACGACTAGGGACCTTTTAAGGATGTGCTTATAGACCCTAGCTCCCATGATATGATCGCTCTCATACTGCTGGTAGTCAAGCAAGAATCCTAGGGGCTTTATCAATGTGCAATAGTGACATATCAGGTCACCTAAAGCAGTACATGATGATAAAGATAAACCAGATAGCATACTATCATCTCGAGTAAGACTGTCATACCGGGATAGGTCCTCCCTCAATCATTGCAATCACGTGAATATGATCCAATAATTGACTCTGAGGGTACTATCTCCAACACATGTAACAGAGAGACAGAAAGTGTACATGTTAAGATAAAGAGCAACCAGATAGCGCACTATCATGTCGAGCAAGAAAGTCCTACCTATATATGTCCCAGCATCCACTACAATATACATCCAATGTACAGTAATGGCCTCTAGGGATACATATAACTAACATAAATACGACGTACACTTATGCCATCCGCATTCACCTCGATGTCCCCTCGTGCACCGTTAGGTTAGGTAACTAACGGCAGAGTAGGGCAGGGCTAGCGCGGGTGTAAAACATAAGTAATGCCTATATAATATATCATATATACTATATACAATATCTATCACAGAACATCAAATGATCACATCACAGATATCGCAGCAGAAGAAACATATGAAACATTGGATATACTAGGACGTCCGTGTTTTATTTTGAGCCTCTATAAAACACGGATTCTACGGTCGCGACGAATAGCCAAACCCACACCCCTAGACCCCTACGAGAGCGGCAGGCAACCCTACCAATTATAGGGTTAGGATACCCGAACTCGACTCCTCGAGTTGGTCTCCCACTGGACCCTAGAACCCGGTTACTTGTGCTCCCCTCTTTGGGTCTATCCTAGTGCGGAAAAGTAAATAATATACAAAAGGTGACATCAACCTCGACCCGGAAGTGCCCCAATAAAAGAATATTACAAACATTTAAATTTTACATGAATGAAAATAAAAACTCTCATCTCACATAAAAAAAACCCGGCTATTCAGAACGCGACGATCCAATATAACATATCCAGCAACACAGAACATCACATGTCATCAACGTAAGTAAATATGCGCATCCCAATTGTCATTGACATATAGCAACGAAATCGGCGATATCACATATTACACTTACCGTCGCAGAAAAGAAAGTGTAAAACTACAACATTTGGAATCCACAATTTCTTTCGACATCGTAAATCCGAAATATCACATATTTCGAATTTCATGCCTAACTGTATGAATTCCACATATTGTATCACATTCCAGATAAATAGACAGTATTAAACTTTCCGATCGAATAATCAAATACTCAAGATTTCCATAATAGCTCAACACTTGAGCAGAGTTAAAAGATTCCAGAATACATCACAGTAGCAACGGTCCAGCCGTAGAAGGGTCAAGCCAACGCCTCACATGTGGCATGCCGTACAGCACCAAACCCTAAGGTTCGAAGTGCAGTTCAAAACGGTCACATAATCGAGTTAAGGTTTGTTATCTTCTAGAGGGTCCGTCACATCACTTGTACGTTTTTCCGAAAGATTTAAAACCCGATAAAAATTCAACACTTGAATGTTTTTCGTGCCGGGAAAAAATTGAGTTAATGATATCCGTTCGAACATTTTAATACTTTCTAAATTATCCGAAAAACCTTAACAAAACTAAATTCTCCGATCGAATCGATGGTTACAAAATGAACCCCTGAATACTCAACACTTGAGTCAGTTTAAAAATACCCATAAAATAACACAATCAGAAACAAGAATTACTGTGCAAACAAACTGTCAACGTCTCACTGTACGGCAGCGGTTCCGCGGCACAAGCAGGGTATTGCGGCGGAACCGCGGCGGTCCGTATAGATTACGTCATAATTTTTGCGCCGTAATTCTTAGAAATCCCTGCTGTATTTTTAAAGTATTTTAAATTCACAAAAATCCCAGATTTTAAAAATTGTCCAGAGAGGGGTCGTTTTGTCGTATTCGGGTTCGTTCGGAGTTTTAACTTCGTTAACGCATCGTCTAATGCTCTAGCTAGGCTCGGATACCACTGTAGGATTACAAGGCACACTAACGAGGCTCTACAAGGCTTCGACCGTGCCAAAATTAAATTTTTATGTGCCGAATAACACTAAGTAAGATCGTATACTAGAGTTTAGGCAAATCAATTAGCAAGTAAACAACTTTACTCTAAAGGGATACGAAATACAACCTTTGTAGATCAGTCCTTCACTTCATTTGCTCCTTGTTGAAGTCCCTTCGCTGCGATCGTGGATCTCCCGGACCCTTGCATGGCTTCACGAGGCGAAAGGTGCGACCTTGCTTGAAGTCTCTGAGGCCGAAGATGATCTACGTCGAGGGAATTCCGACTCAAGCTACTACTTCACTAATTTGAGAATTAGTGAAGAAAACACCCTATACAAGTGTGCCAGTCTTGATGAGGATAGAGAAATAGGAAGTGGTTTCTCTTTGGATTTTTAATTCTCACAAAGTTTCACTCTTTTTTCAAAACCCTATCAAGCAATTTCTTTTGCTCAATGAAGAAGATGAACAAAAGAAAGGAATGAGGATAATGATCAAGTGAGAAGAGTAACCATGGTGAGTGAGTATCATATACTAACCCTTGTAGAGACTTAACCCTATGCTAATGGTTATGGTTGGGTTAATAAAAATCCATAGTAAAAACAAAATCAAGTTGGATTAGTCAATGCATCCACAAGCTTCCACAAGCTTCATGTATTTTCAAATCCTCCACTTGATTTTGCAATTACTTTAAATATTAAAAACCCAAAATAAACATTAGCATAGTATAAGTCTCATACACCCATGGATTGTGTATCATCATGTCACGACCCGAAAGTACGGAACATGACCGGCACTTAAACTACAAACGTCTCGAGGCGTACGTAATCTAAGTGAGCCGAAAACCCAGAAATCCAAACTAAGAAAAGTAGTAGAGTGAAGGAAAACCAATTTAAAACAAGTAGTTTAATAGCATAAGTCAAATTATGCGGTTTTAAAAAAAACATCAAATATTTCCCGAAAATTTCGGCAGAGTCTCCTTTGTAAATACTGGCCCCCAAACGGGATACAACATGAATAGTATACGAAATGAATAAAAAGGCATCCCCAAGTGGGAGCTAGCTCTTCGTCAATCGACGGTCACAACCACACAAGCAATATAATATACAACGCCAACGGCGAGGATCAAAATTCAAAAGGAAACTCAAAACCACTAGAAAATCATAGAAATATAACGCGCGACTCTAAGGTCGAAGGAATAACATCACTGGTCTCTATCTCAAAATAAATACATGTTTGGTTGATGGAACTCCTAGATACAACAGAATAATGATATACAAGATATATAATGGGGGTACGATACAAGTAAACCCACCTACTAGAAAGTCACCCGGAAATGGGAAGCAGTGCCAGCAAAGCCGTAATGAAACCTGTACGGCAAAACGTGCAAGAAACCGGGGCACAACGGTGGTGAGTTGCCAACTCGTGAATAGAAAAACATCTACGGAAAGAAATCGCATAAATAACGCAACCTAGGTCAATGATCATAATATATCCTCAAATATATAACCAGCAACCCATAACAATGGTTAGGGAAAATATCTAACCCAAGTGTAAATCCAAGTGCCCGTGTCAGTTCCTCAGGTAGCAATGTATGAATGCATGAAATCGAATGCATGTAATGAAGAAAACTGCTTTCATAAATCAGTGACATTTCTGTATTTTAAAAGTGAGGTACCATAAATGAAATCAGCATAAAACAGTGCCCAGCATCGACACAAAACAAGTGTCCAAATATCTCGATATCTCTGTATCACAATCTCTTTACCTCAATATCTCAAAATCTCAATATCTCAATCACAATATCTAGGGCGCCGTCAATCCAGACCGGCCCTTACCATCCATCTCACGACCACGACGGTATCCTCCGGATATCCGACGCGTCGGGAAAAATCACCGGTCGGTAGTGCTCCCCTGCCAGGCTCAACGTCAACAACACGATCCTCTTGCCCCGGGATACCGCACCGGGCCCACCATATACCCGAAACGGTTCCTCCACTCCTTGAATCGGGTCTCGAAATCCATCAGCAAACTCATGGTGGACGACTCATACATCATGGGAAAACCGCACTTTTTATTTAAAAGAGAGGGAAGAAGCTTATACAAGTTTTGCGGTTTTCCCCCAAATCTAGAAAATCTCATAGAAATCTGAATCATCAAAAGCATGTAAAACCATGAATATAAGCATGAGCATCCATGAATACGGCATATAATGAATAACAGTATGCACGAAGTGACAAGTAACAACTACAATGTTTAAACTAGCATATAATGCAAGCAACTAATCATCATGTCAAAATTACTAGTTAACAAGCTACATTAGGCGATAATATTTTCTAAGGTGTGCGTGACATGGCAATTACCGATGAAGATGTGTGTGAGCCGGCAAGCAAGTATACGTGGTACATACGCATCATCGGTAATGGTGCTGGTGTCCTAACAATATGATATCAACAACGCAATAAGAAATTATAATATAAGTATGCGATGCGGAGCGAACAGTAATAATGAGCGGGAGCTAAATACTAAACACAACGATAACTAATCTGCATTACCCTAATATAAATCCTACAAATGGTGCCTTTTGAAATAACATGAATCATGGGGTTTTGAAAATAGGGGCTACGGTGTTTTTATGAAAAGATACGTCTTTTGAAATATCCGTAGGATCCCTTGGACTGTCTTTTAAAATACCCACGATTCGTTAGTTTTTGAAATAGGTAAGAATCGAATCTAATCTAACAACTAAACTAATCTAAAGGGCTAAACTAACAAGCTGGACTACAGGTAAGAAAACCGCCTAACATCTGAGTCGATACATATACATGCCTGTATATATATTAGTCGGTGATCCCGCCTCAATAATATCATATCCAATACCATATCTAAAATCAGACATCCCAAGTCAAGAGTGCGGATCAATCATCAAAATATAGCTCGTACGTAAATTCGTCGTACGGCATCCCCAAATCTGGGTACGGGTCAATATCATATTCATCACACTATTCATCCGGTATCCTCTTTATCAAAGATCAAAGTCTAAGGTACTGACCTAGGTCTAGTACAATACTGATATCATCAATATAGTCCTGATCTGGCTACTGATCGACAGTCGCGTACAAACGAATATCATCAGCACATATCATCATCAAGGGGTATACATCGCCCGATACGGCCTAATATCAATATCCTAGCATATCATGCCTCATATCACGATCACATGTCGACCATTTTATTTATAACACTATTCACCCGTATCGTCGCCCCAAGATCCGCTATAACACCAGGACGTACCTCAAGTACGAATCCGGCCATATCACCGATATCACAACCTCAACACAAATCTCATCGACTCATCTCAATCCCAAGTATCATTCTCAAATCCGTTTGTGAACACATAGTCCCATACCTATGTGAACACATAACTATATATATTCCCGTAAACACAAATGGAAGAAGAATGTATGCAAGTATGGGTGGGTGTGTGCATGTATGGTGCGACCACTACTCTAGGGTTTCACGATACTAAACCATCCATATTTATCATCAATAAACTTAACAATATATATATGTGTGTATACGTGTTCGTATACATCACCACGAACTGCGGGGGTGCTATACGCCATCCACCCGACTTCTCCCCGTAGATATAAATCTACTCACCTGGTCCTCGCTCGCCGGTGCCGACGTCGCCACGCGCTTACTTGTCGTCTCGAAGTACACATGGGGTACCTACATATCATAACGCACCGTATCGCATTAAAACCAAATTCGAAATCGAAACGGCATACGAAAATCAAATCGGCACGCGCATCACGCATAGGTCAAAACCTATCGCCTACGCATGCAAGAACAGCCAAACTAACTCTCGATGTCGATGTACAACGTCAGACCATCGAGAAAAAACCCAAATACACTCATTTGCACATTCACGAACACTAATTTTAATATAAAATAGGTTAAAACTCACAAAAACCCCAATTTCACTTAAAAAGTCATTTTTCCGAAAATCTAGCAAGAACAAATCACCGTTTTAGTACAAAACTCGATTTATAAACGAATCTAGCGGCCACAATATTCACTAAATATCTTACATAAGTCATAAAAACAATTCCCATAATTTAATCTCGTTCAATTCCAAAATCCCTAAAATTCTAGTTTACAAAATACCTAAATTTTATCAATTTTAAAGCAAAAATGCACAAACTACAATCTAGCTTGGATTTTCATGAACTAAAGTATTAAACTACACTTTAAAATGTTAATAATGCCATGAATACCCTAATTAGATTTCTGTCTCCATTATTTAATCAAATTCCAAAAACCTAGTTTGCTTAAAAACTTGATTTGGACAAATTAAATGCAACAATTTACATAATAGCAAAAAGATTAGGTTTTCCAAACCTTAAGAGGTTCAACTACACAATTAAAGCATGAAAAATTTATCAAAACCCTTATCTTGACCCAAACCCAATTCCTTACAATTTCAACTTGAAGGGTAAACCAAATTAACACCTAATTAAACACTTAATTAAGCTAACATAAGCAATAATCAACAATTTAACAATAAGGTTAAAATTATACCTCCATAATTTTATTGATCTCACAAGAAATCTAGCCTCCCAAAATGCTCGCTTTTCACCAAGATCCAAGCTTGAATGGCAAAGGAATAATGGGTAGGGATTATATTTTGAGTTTGCTTTGATTTGTGTTGATTTTGGTTGATTTTTGAATGAATTTGGAGGTGAAGGAAGATGAAGACTTGAAGAAAATGGGGGGGGGGGCTGCCAACAGATCAGTTTTGGCCAGGAGAGGAGAGGGATGAGGTGTGGTGTGGGGGTGGGTGAAGATAAGGGGACAAAAGAAGACCAAGTCAACAAAAGACCATACTTATATATATATACCCTTTCTTCTCATTTCTTTTCATTTCTTTTCTTTTAGCCATTCAAGTGAGAAAATGAGGGGGCACTAGGGGCTGCTGATTTGGAAAGGAGAGAGAGGGTGTGGGTGAGTGTTGGTGAGGAAAAAAGATAAATGTATTACCCCAATTCCCATTAACACTAATTTCACCGAAAAAAGCCTTTTTCGATATTTTCTAAACCGTTTTGGCAAACGATTTCATTTCAAAACCATATGATAAAATTTTATTTAATGTTTTATGATGGACAAAATTTGTTTCAACTCATTCCAATTTGTAATTTTCCCTAATTAAATGTATTAGTGACGGCTTAAAATAATATTAAAATAATATTTTTTTCAGAAAATTTGAAATTTCACTTGTGGCTCAATAAATACCAAATACTAGCAATTACATAGCTAGAATATATATATTTAATTTTATAATAAAGATATTTGCATTTTGACTTTTTACAGAAAACCCCCATTATTTTACCGTTTTTTCGAAATTTCACCGAAAAGATTTTCAAAACGTTACAATCTTCCCCTCTTAAAGAAATTCGGTCCCCGAATTTAAATTAAAACTCCCCCCCAATACTAAAATATTTCAGCCAAAACTATCAAATTGCCGGGGCTCCGAAATCATAAATACATAAACACATCATAGCGCAATGCATGCGCATGAGTAATGAGTAGATAACTCGAAATCAAAACTCCGTCAAGCATCCCGCAATCATCGGAGTCAAGGTGAAGACACGAATGCCAAATCTCAAGCAAGACCGATATGCTATAAATCAGAACTATACATGCAAATATCAGGAAGAAATGCATGCCAAATCCTTTAAGTTGCTGTGCAATGCACATAACACTGCACAGTGGCGGACGTCTATCATAAGAAAATAACTATATGTTAGTTATATGTATGCCCTATAGGCCATTACTGTACATACGATGTATATTGTAATGGATGCTTGGACATATATAGGGAGGACTTTCTTGCTCGACATGATAGTATGCTATCTGGTTGTACTTTATCTTAACATGTACTCTGATTGTCTCTATATTACATGTTGATAAAGCCCTTAGGATATGTACTCGACTACTGGGACTATGATGAGATCATACTAGTGGGGCCACGGTAGTCGAAGAGTACATCCTATAATTGTTCCTAGTCGTGGGTGTATCGAGACAGGGCATCGATGCACCAGAGTAGACTAGCGTATACGCATCTTGACCCATATGATGGGCGATGGATGATCCCATATCCATCGGTGTTTGACATCAAGGATGGTGTACGGGTGCTCAGTGGAGACTGGGTACACTGGACGGACTCGCCGAGAACTCCCAGATGGTATTATACATCACGTCAGATGGCAGTTCTCCGGTGACACTGGTACAGAGTAGTCTGTTGACCCGAGATCGTCATAGGGTCTTGTGTGATTCCCACTGTGCTTTGATTTCCATCATACCACGTCCAAGAGGGCATGCAAAAAGGTGGCTTTTGGGTACAGTCCCGAATCACATGGAGGCAATGAGCGATAGGAGGGGATTCATCTCTCCCGGTATAGGGAGTTGATGTTGTGCTGTGTTCGATTGACTTTAACCGGAAATCCCTGGCCAGGGTTGCTGAGATTTACTGGTAAGTGTTATCAGTAGTTTCTCGAACTGTTATAGACCTCATATCGACACGACTTATCAAGCTACTGGGGTCTGACGTTTACCACCACTAGGCGAGATATGCGACATATCAGACGACGAGACCGGACTGTACGGGAGTGTTACTGTTTGGATTCACAGGAGAATGTACAGGCTTGCTTGTTGATTTTCTGAGCGCTCAATACCTGGGTAGCTGTTACGTTTAGCTGACCGCTTGCAGCTTGTGGGTGTTTGATATGATCATCACCTAGTGCCGGCGTATTGACGATTCTTTAGAGTCCTACACAGAGGTTTCTTGGCTCAGGCGAAACGGAGTAGGGGCACATATGTGATATGTGCGGGACCGAGGATAATGCGGTATGTGATATCGTATTGTATTCTCGCGATATTTGAAATCAGCCGGGTCATCGGATCAAGAGTTGATTCGATGAATCGGTACGGATAAATATTAGTCGGTTATATGCGATATAGCCGGATTGTCGGATCAAGTGTTGATTCGATAATTTAATGTATAATAATATATATGATATATTAAATTACATTATATAATATTAGCTCACTAAAAGATTCTTTTTCTCACTCGGGTAATACATTGATATATATGCGATATATGTTAATTGTATTATTTTATTTGGTAACAATAAATATTATATATATGTGATATATAATATTGTAACATGATATGATTACTAATGCAACATGTTTAGTAGAGATTAAACATGGTTAGGGTTTGATTAGGGTTAAACCTTTCTAGATGTTTCTAGAAGGTTTTCTTTTTGTTTTAGAAAAGATATTTTAGCATGATATTTGTTAACCCAACCACACCCTTTAACCCTAGTTCAATCTCTACAATGGTTACTTGACCATGGTTGCATAATTCATCATTATCTCCTTTGCATTATTCATCACAAAAGGAATTCTATTATTGTTCATCTTCTTCCTTCATTCTCTTCATGAAAAAGCTTACTAGTTTTTCTAAAGTGATGAATAAAAATGAGAAAAAGATAAATAAAGAGAGCAAAAATCCTACTTCATCATCCTCATCATCCCTTTCCATTTAGATGAGGGTGTTCACATCATTTCAAGAGTGTTAGCTTGTGTTAACGAAACTTCAAGGTAGATCATCTTAGTATCGAAGATCGGAAGCAAAGGTTGAATCTTTCTCTTCGTGGAACCTCTCGAGAGTCCGGAACCCGATGATCGCAGCGAAGGGACCACAACACGGAGCATATGAAGTGAAGGACCGGATCTACAAAGGTTGTAATCCCTCTCACTTAGTGTTAAAGTTGTTAACATGTTAGTTTTCGCCTAATCTCTAGTTTAAAGATCCGTATTCGGGTTGTTCGGCACGGCTAAATTTTTAATCGGGCATGGTTGATGCCTCGTAGACCCTTGTGCGCGTGCATAGCAACCCTACAGTAGTATCAGAGCCAAGTTAGAGCTTTAGGCGAAGTCTAGACGAAGTTTAAAGTCCGATCGAACGCCGAAACCCCGACACGGAACCCTTTCTGTACATTTTTCAAAAATGTGGTTTTTTCTGAATTAAAAATTCTCAGAAAATTAGGCAGGAAAAACTAAGAATTACTGTGAAGTACGGACTTCTAATTTGCCAAAATGACCGCGGAACCGCGGCGAAAGCATGGATTTTGCGGCGGTGCCGCGGCCAAAATTTCGAGTTAGTCCCTGAAATTTCTTGTATTTATTCTTAGGTCCTTTCTTAGCAATTTTTTCTGTGAATATTTTTATTCCACTCATGTGTTTAGTTTTCAAGGGTTGTATTGGGGACTCGATGTTTCGATCGAATAATTTTAACTTTGTTTAGTTTGTCCGGATAATTTTAGAAACTGTTAAAAAGTTCGAACGGATATCAATAACTCACTTTTTCCCCTGTCGGAAAATTTTTCAAAAGTTGGATTTTTTCTCGTGTTTAAGAACGTTCTAAGTCGTGCAAGTAACGCGGTGGACCCTCTAGAAGACAACAAACCTTAACTCGATTATGTGACCGTCTTGAACTGCCTTTTGAACCTTAGGGTTTGGGGCAGTACGGCGTGCCACATGTGAGGCATTGGCTTGACCCTTCTACGGCTGGACCATTGGTACTGTGGCATGTGATGGATGTTTTTAAACTGATTTCAAGTGTTGAGATATATTGGGGAATCTTAGGTGTTTGATGATTCGATCGGAAAGTTTAACTTTGTCTATTTATCTGGAATGTGATACAATATTTGGAATCCACAGGTAGTTATGAGATAACTGATTTGAATATTATAGACATAGTAGTTTAGTCTCAGATGATCGGTTGCCCCGGAATTTTGATGTGATCAAAAGTCCGTCGCAATCACGTAGAGTATGCGGATACTCGCCGGGTAAACTTAATAGACAACTACGCCCCAAAGCCCTGACCAAGTGACTGTAGGAGAACCCCGTCACCGAAAGCATCCGTTCGGGTGCTCGCGGCAGCGGTGTTCCGCCTTAGTGCACTTCATCGACGGCATCTGGGGGTGCGGCCGTCTACTAAAGTTTGCGACGAGCATTCGATCAGGACGTCGGGAATCTAGTTGAATTCCCCGACTTGACATTGAAAAGAGTTTTCGATAATGAGACTAAAATGCGGGGTTTATAATTATTAGACATGCGATGTCTAAAGAATTCATTTGGTTAGGCATGCGATGTCTAAGAAGGTTGCGGATTCCAACTGTTGTAGTTTTACACTTTCTTTTCTGTGACCGTAAGCGTAGTATGTGGTGTATCGCCGGCTTCGTTGCTATACATCAACGACAATCGGGATACGCATACTTGATTACGTTGATGATATGAGATATTATGTGTTGCTGTGATATGTTGTATTAGATCGTCGCGTTTGAATAGCCGGGGGTTTTATGTGAGATGAGAGTTTTTTCTTTTTCATTCATGTAAAATTCATTTGTATGTAATATTCTTTTATTGGGGCACTTCCAGGTAGCGGAAGATGTCACCGTTGTATATTATTTACTTTTCCGCATTAGGTAGACCCAAGGCGGGGAGCACAAGTAACCGGGTTCTAGGGTCCAGGGGGAGACCATCTCGAGGAGTCGAGACCGGGTCTCCTAACACTAGAATTGGCAGTGTTACCTGCCGCTCTCGTAGGGGTCTAGGGATGTGGGTTTGGCTATTCATCGCGATCGTGGAATCCGTGTTTTATACAGGCTCGTATTGAAAACACGGACGTCCTAGTATATCCAATATTTCATTTATGTTCTTCTGCTGCAATGTTCTGTGATGAGATCATATTACTGCCTGAGACGAATGTTTATATTATATATATATATATATATATGAGATATATGTTATATTGCAGATTTCGTTTCAACTGTGATGCTTGTGAAGCATAATAAAATGGGACTTCATTAATGAGATTAATGAAATAAAAGAAACCTAAGATGTTGTAGAAACTTGTTTAAAAACTGGTAGCTCTAGTTCTTGCTTTGCATAGCGGTGTTCCTTGTAGAACATCCAGCACCTTATTCGATAAGGAAAGGACCGAGATCCCTTCACCGGGAGTGACTCCTTTAGTAATAACTGGCAGATGCTACAAACTCGGTCTGTCTTTTGATTGCTTCTATAGTTCTTGCTTTGCACAGAGGTATATATATGATATATCCTGCACCTTATTCGATGAGGAAAGGGCCGACGATCCCTTCACCGGGAGTGACCCCTTTAGCAAAACTAGAAAAGCCTTAAAAACACTCCATTTAAAATCACTCGATTCTACAACGATATCAAGTTCATTACGCAAAGGGTTTTCTGAAAAACCCGTCGTAGCCCTCCGTCATTTCAGATAAGTACTGGTTAGTATTCGTGCTACGTTTGTTGACCTTAGCCAAGGCGTAGTGTGCGGTAGCTGATTAGTGCTTATCTGTATAAGCATATGATGGATTGAGTTAGGGTAGTCGTGCGACTTTGTTGACCTTAGCCAAGGGTCGTGCGGGTGGGTTTAATTCAATCGGGAAATGACGGGTTGAACTTGGCTAGCACTTATGATTTGTTGACCTTAGCCAAGGTCATAAGATGCTAGGGGTAAAATATTATTGGGGATTTCAAGTGTTGAAATTTGCAATGAGATTGCATACCTTCTATGAGATAGTTGGATCCCGATACCCGCTGCGAGTAAGAGTTACTCCTGGGAGAGTTTTACACATTACAATTAGTCGATCAAGTTGGTGTCTAGAAAGGTGTTAACGGGGTTACGCCTCTGGGAAAATGAGGTTTACATTAATTAGGTTCGTGCGAAATCATGGGGGACCTCCCTCAAAGTACCGACACTGGCCTGGCTGAAAGATTGGCAAACTTGTAGTGTGTAATTAATCCCGGCTAGTCTTTCCTTTTAGGGTTTGAAGGAAGATTTGACTAAAACAGTGGGAGACATCCTGATTAGATTTATTAGATAACCAATCTAATCTTGCAAGAGCATACGCTGAGTGTTTTCTTCTCTCTCTCTCCAGGTAGCGACTATATCACGCCTTAATCAAGATAATAATACGGATATATTGACCGAACCCGCTTGTTATACTGAGCCGGGGAACGTTGGTCCCGCTCCAACTTATAATTGTTATAAGACAGAGCAGGAAATTGGGGATTACCAGAATTCCCGTGCCGCCCAAACGAAGAAAGTGCATGTTGATGCATCATCTTCGGGTGTGTTCATTATACAGAACTGTTTCTCAGTATCCTTTACGTCCTGGGTATGTGATACCGGATCAGGATCCCGCATATGTAATCTGTTACATGGGTTACAGAAAGGTAGAGAACTGAGAACGGGTGATAAGTTTCATGAGACAGAAAACGGTGCAAGTGTTGCGGCCAAGTCTGTTGGTCACCATCACCCTGTATTACATGAATACATTGATTCTGAATGAATGTTATTAGATACCGAACCTGATATACAAAATCATATCAGTCTCTTTATTAGTAAAGAAGTGATATAATTTTGTATTGTTGGATAATCTTTTGAACATTTCCTATATCAAGAGTTGATCGGTTCAGGCACGTTATCTAAAAGCATAGACGTTCTAAATCAAACTACAGTTCTTAGTATACAGAACACACACAAGAGTAAGAGTTCAGCAATGAATGAATCCTTCTTGAGGCATTGTAGACTAGGTCATATCAATGCGACCCGACAGGCTGAAGTTACATTTAGATGCATGTTTAAATTAGTTTGAATTTACATCTTGTGAAACTTGCCGGTCATGTCACAAAGATAAGATGATTACAGCTCTGTTTATTAGAAACAGAGAAAGAGTTAGTGAACTGTTGGGATTGATACATGCTGATGTATGAAGGTCCCCTGTCTACACATGCCAAGACTGGTTATTTGTACTTCATTACATTCTCTGATGATCTCTCAAGATTCAGACATATGTTCCTGCTGAAACACAAGTCTGAACCTTTTGAGATATTCACAGAATATAAGTTAGAAGTAGAGAACCAAAATAAGGGTATAAGTATTATGTCCTTTGATGAGATCAAGGAGGAGAATACTTGAGCACGGAATTCCTGGACTATTCTAAAGGAGAATGAGATTCTCTCTCAGCATTACTCCTCCGTATACACCATAGCACGATGGTATATCGGGGCGGAGCGAACTCACCCTATTAGATATGGTGTGCTCTATGATGAGTACTACTGAGTTTCTTATTTCCTTTTGGGAGTTATGCACTTGATAAGCTGCATACCTATTGAATAAGGTTCAAATCAAATCAGTTACCTACCACTTCATATGTGATATGGAAAGGGAAGAGCCCATATCTTAAGTAAGTTAAGATTTGGGGTTGTCCGGCCTTTGTCTAAAAGAAAAATCCGGACAAGCTCGAGGTAAGGTCTGTTATGTAGAACTGGAATGGTTCCAGCTATACAAACTGCAGCTGATGATTTGGTAGAACCAAAGGATTCAATAGTTTCCAACGAACCTCAGCCTATCCGCCGATCTAGTAGGGTTCCTCACCCACCTGAGAGGTACTTCGGTTTCTCTATGACAGTGGGAGCGAGGATTGCATCATGAGATGATGACCCAACTAGTTTCGAGCAGGCCATCAGGAGTGAGACTCTGTAAGAATGGCTGGATGCTTAACGATCTGAGATGGAATCCTTATACACCAACAAAGTATGGACTTTGGTTGCTTTATCTGAAGGGTTAAATCCCCATCAGGAGCGACTATATCTTGAGAAGATTACTTGGTGTACATGGAAAAGTTGAGACTTTCAAAGCTATGCTTAAGTCCATCAAGATCCTATTTGCCACGGCTACATACCATGACTACGATATCTGGTGGTTGGGTGTCATGACTGCTTTTCTAAATCTTGATTTGCAAGAGAGCGTCTATAAGTACACAGCCAGAGGGCTTCGTAAACAGTGGGAGCAGCGGAAACGTGTGCAAGATGTTTTATATGATAAAACAGGCATCGCGGAGTTGGAATGTCTGTTTTGATGTGGTAGTCAAAGAGTTTGACTTCATCAAAATGGTAGATGAACCTTGTATATACGAAAAGGTTGTAGGGAGTATGGTGGTGATCCTCGTAGAGTACGTGGATGACATATTCTTGATAGGGAAGGAGTTTCCTATGCTACGCTCGGTCAATCTCCGCTTATCACAAGGATTCTCCATATAGGATCAAAGTGATACCTCCTAAATCCTGGGTTTTGGA
The DNA here is from genome assembly GCA_030015575.1 of Agapanthus africanus. Taxonomy (NCBI): domain Eukaryota; kingdom Viridiplantae; phylum Streptophyta; class Magnoliopsida; order Asparagales; family Amaryllidaceae; genus Agapanthus; species Agapanthus africanus. The sequence goes on along the minus strand of JASDDO010000004.1, from coordinate 82,154,042 downwards.
TCTATGAGATAGATCTAATTGGATGTTAGGACACTCACTAGTTGTAGTGAGATGGTATCAATCGATCCTGTGGAGAATCACTGGAAAGGTTCCAGGGTGATAAGGACGACTGAATGTCAGTCGCAGGCATTGTCTATACCCTCCGTGGAGGGACGGTATGTTGGAAGAGTTCCAAGCTAGATACAGTGACATACTAGCCGATTAAAGGCAAGATACATCGTTACCAAGGATGCTACCAAAAGAGGCAGTCTGGATATTTATAAGTTCATGCGATGAACTTCGTTCCTACCATTGTGAGACGATGGAGTTGTGGCTTATGCCAAGGAACGCCCGTCCCATCAGAAATCCAGATATAATTCTTAGGCAGTATCACCTGATCTTGGAGATGGTTGATCTCTAGGGAGATCGAGGTAAGGAGAGTAGATACAGAGGACAACAGCGCGGATCCACTCACAAAGGCCTTTTTCCCAGTAGAGACTTTTACGAGATGGTTGAGTATGAGATACTTTAACCGCAGCTAATTGTTGGGTATGCGATACCATAACAGATGGCCCTAGTGCAAGTGGGAGATTGTTAGTTATATGTATGCCCTAGAGGCCATTACTGTACATACGATGTATATTGTAAGGGATGCTTGGACATATATAGGGAGGAATTTCTTGCTCGACATGATAGTATGCTATCTGGTTGTACTTTATCTTAACATGTACTCTGATAGTCTGTATATTACATATTGATAAAGCCCTTAGGATATGTACTCGACTACTGGGACTATGATGAGATCTTACTAGTGGGGCCACGGTAGTCGACGAGTACATCCTATAATTGTTCCTAGTCGTGGGTGTATCGAGACAGGGCATCGATGCACCAGAGTAGACTAGCGTATACGCATCTTGACCCATATGATGGGCGATGGATGATCCCATATCCATCAGTGTTTGCAATCAAGGATGGTGTATGGGTGCTCAGTGGAGACTGGGTACACTGGACGGACTCGCCGAGAACTCCCAGATGGTATTATACCTTACGTCAGATGGCAGTTCTCCGGTGACACTGGTACAGAGTAGTCTGTTGACCTGAGATCGTCATAGAGTCTTGTGTGATTCCCACTGTGCTTTGATTTCCATCATACCACGTCCAAGAGGGCGTGCAAAAAGGTGGCTTTTGGGTACAGTCCCGAATCACATGGAGGCAATGAGCGATAGGAGGGGATTCGTCTCTCCCGGTATAGGGATTGATGTTGTGCTGTGTTCGATTGGCTATAACCGGAAATCCCTGGCCAGGGTTGCTGAGATTTACTGGTAAGTGTTATCAGTAGTTTCTCAAACTGTTATAGACCTCATATCGACACGACTTATCATGCTACTGGGGTCTGACGTTTACCACCCCTAGGCGAGATATGCGACATATCAGACGACGAGACCGGACTGTACGGGAGTGTTACTGTTTGGATTCACAGGAGAATGTACAGGCTTGCTTGTTGATCATCTGAGTGCTCAATACCTGGGTAGCTGTTACGTTTAGCTGACCGCTTGCAGCTTGTGGGTGTTTGATATGATCATCACCTACTGCTGGCGTTTTGACGATTCTTTAGAGTCCTACACAGAGGTTTCTTGGCTCAGGCGAAACGGAGTAGGGGCACATATGTGATATGTGCGGGACCGAAGATAATGCGGTATGTGATATCGTATTGTATTCTCGTGATATTTGATATCAGCCGGGTCATCGGATCAAGAGTTGATTCGATAAATCGGTACGGATAAATATTAGTCGGTTATATGCGATATAGCCGGATTGTCGGATCAAGTGTTGATTCGATAATTTAATGTATGATAATATATATGATATATTAAATTACATTATCTAATATTAGCTCACTAAAAGATTCTTTTTCTCACTCGGGTAATACATTGATATAAATGCCATATATGTTAATTGTATTATTTTATTTGGTTACAATAAATATTATATATATGTGATATATAATATTGTAACATGATATGATTACTAATGCAACATGTTTAGTAGAGATTAAACATGGTTAGGGCTTGATTAGGGTTAAACCTTTCTAGATGTTTCTAGAAGGTTTTCTTTTTTGTTTTGGAAAAGATATTTTAGCATGATATTTCTTAACCCAACCACACCCTTTAACCCTAGTTCAATCTCTACAATAGTTACTTGACCATGGTTGCATAATTCATCATTATCTCCTTTGCATTATTCATCACAAAAGGAATTCTGTTATTGTTCATCTTCTTCCTTCATTCTCTTCATAAAAAAGCTTACTAGTTTTTCTAAAGTGATGAATAAATATGAGAAAAAGATAAATAGAGAGAGAGAAAATCCTACTTCATCATCCTCATCTTCCATTGCCCTTTAGATGAAGGTGTTCACATCATTTCATGAGTGTTAGCTTGTGTTAACGAAATTTCAAGGTAGATCATCTTAGTATCGAAGATCGGAAGCAAAGGTTGCATCTTTCTCTTCGTGGAACCTCTCGAGAGTCCGGAACCCGATGATCGCAGCGAAGGGACCACAACACGGAGCATATGAAGTGAAGGACTGGATCTACAAAGGTTGTAATCCCTCTCACTTAGTGTTAAAGGTGTTAACATGTTAGTTTTCTCCTAGTCTCTAGTTTAAACATCCGTATTCGGGTTGTTCGGCACGGCTAAATTTTTAATCGGGCATGGTTGATGCCTCGTAAACCCTTGTGCGCGTGCATAGCAACCCTACACTATATACATATATACCTTTGTTTGAAATGTATGTTCCGCCGTTTTGGGAAACAATTTAGAAGGGTTTTCCTTGTTTTAAATGTTTCGCGTCATATCAGACACGTAGGTAAATACTGAGACTATAGCTCGCTTTTTTTTGGAATTCCCTTCAATAGCTATCAATGCATGCAAAATACATTCAGGTACTGTCCTCTGACTAGTCCTGCTTAGTACGAAAACACATCGCAATCATCATAAAAAAACGTACTGTTCTATAAGAAATAAATCCCAAAATATGCATATAAATGCTACGTGTGTCTGGTGCGCATGACAATCAAAATCCATATATGTGCCATATAAGTGCATAGAAACAAGATCTAAGTGCATCGGGTGTGCACAAAGCATCTGTCGTAGGCAACGTGTGTGCCTGACAGCAAAATCAGGTGCATCTAACATGCACGAAAAAAATCTCGATTTAGTGCATCTGGTGTGCACCAAAATCGCATCTCAAGACATGCGCTTAACATGCGCGAAAACCCAAAACTAGGGGCATCCATCATGCACAAAATCATAAAATCCAATATCAAGCGCCGAACATGCGCAAAATCAAATCAGGTGCACAAGGTGCACAAAAAAAATATCGAGTATCAGAATCGAAATCGAAGTCCAGTGCATCTAAGTGCACAAAAGGCGTATCACTGCATTGCAAGCATATATAAACTATACAGAGTGCAGGAACCAAATCGTGTGCGTGCATACGCACAAATTCAACTCAAATGTCTAAAACCGTAAAATCACAAACATGTGAAACCAAATCACGAAAACGATATCAAGTGCAACACTGTGCAAAGATCGTAAATCCTCAATCATCAAAATCAAATCATGCAAATAAATCACCCAAAACATCGAAATCAATAATGGCGGAATAGTACCGCTCAAGTGCATCCTCTAAGAATCTCGGGTCAACTATCGCGGTCACTAGTGGGACGTCTCGTCGATGATCATAAACTCTGGCCTGCTGGTGTGCGTAACAATGACCACTCCTGGGTCAAGGTCTTCACTGTGAATTACCAATCTCTCGGTCCATCGGCTCATCGGCCCTGTCAGGTGTGCTAATGGGGATGATTCCGTTCTGGCACTTCTCTGGTCATCTCTCGGTCAATCATCGCGACCACTCGTAAGACAGCATATCACTGGCGTCGGCCTCTGGCTCTCTGAATGTACGTGACACATCTGATCCTGGGTGCAAGTATCATTGCAGCAGTGTCCTGGAAGGAATCCTGCTCACGGTCTCTTCCATATCTCGTCTCTGCCAACTGTCCGGAAGTCATCGTCCTTTCCTATATCTGCATCTTGCTCTGGAACGACTGCATACTCATCGCGACTCCTTCTGGAAGGTAAATCCAAGTACCATGCCTCGGCATGCGCATCGCATCTCTGATGTCGACGGAGTGGAACGTCATCTCATCTAGATCTGGTACGAACCTCTTACTTCACTTTTCTCTAATGTCGTCTGCTTTGGACTCGTCTCATCGCGGCTGCATGGACTGAGCTCCAACGGCTATCCTCGTATCGGGAGTCTCCCAAGAAATGCGTCTCACCACCTAGCATCCGAATTAAGTCGAGCCATCCGATCGAGTCATCAAAACCTCATAATCCCCCAAGAGCTCAACATCTTGGGCACAGTTTAATAGTATTAAGTATATACCACAGCATCGGTGGTCCAGCCGTAGAAGGGCAAATCCAAGCCTCACTAATGGTACCGTAGAACTTCCGCAAACCCGAAGGTTCAAAGGCTTTCACACGGTCATTAAGTCGAGTTAGGGTTTCATTTTTCTAGAAGGTCCATAGAATTGCCTGCATGTCTTTCCGAATACTTTAAACTTGGAATAATAGGTTTCTGACATTCGATCGTCTCTGTCGACTCTCAACGTCTCCGCGTGAAGTCGTCTCTAGCTGGAATCAATCTATCTGATGACCTCGCATGGGATAGGCGAACGAACCACATGTCCTAGTCATTCATCCTCGGGTGACTAGCGACCTTCTATCATCTCTGAGTACAACCTGTACTGCAATAGCTCCAACATATGGGGCGATATCTCGTCGCTCGCAGCAACAACTGGCTCACTCTTCTGCACGCTGAACAGTGCCTCACTCATCATGAGTAAGCAATACACCAACGGTCATCAAAATCTGGCTGGCCTCTCTAGTGGCTCATTCCTCTAGTGTCGATCAGTACATCCGAGTAACCTCATAAAGCCGATCAGCCAAACGCTCGTGGCGCGGAAACACAGTAAAAAGACACATCTCTGCAATCGTGTGTCGCCGGAATTTCGCCCTAGTCAGTCCTCGTTCGTGACGAGCTCGTGCTGACCGCTACTCTAGCTGTAGCTCTCCCTGCCCGTAATCGTGGCAGCAAAACCATAACTGGTACTGATGAGGCTAGATCGGAATGAATATAATACTGAGCAAAGAAATGTACATCCTAAGGCTTCTTAAGTGGAGTAGCGTATCGTAAATATGCCGCGGAACATACCTACGATACGTCACTCTACTTTAGTCACCTATTCCATCAACCAAGGGTCATCCTACGCTCCGAAGGTAAAACCTAACGTTCGGATACCAACTTTGTCACGACCCGAAAGTACGGAACATGACCGGCACTTAAACTACGAACGTCTCGAGGCGTACGTAATCTAAGTGAGCCGAAAACCCAGAAATCCAAACCAAGAAAAGTAGTAGAGTAAAGGAAAACCAATTTAAAACAAGTAGTTTAATAGCATAAGCCGAATTATGCGGTTTTAAAAAAACATCAAATATTTCCCGAAAATTTCGGCAGAGTCTCCTTTGTAAATACTGGCCTCCAAACGGGATACAACATGAATAGTATACGAAATCAATAAAAGGGCATCCCCAAGCGGGAGCTAGCTCTTCGTCAATCGACGGTCACAACCACACAAGCAATATAATATACAATGCCTGTTGGCTATAGTGCCCTCAAGGCAATTATCATAGTCGCGGACTTGTGATTATGATGATTGAGTGAGGACCTATACCGATAAAACAGTCTTACTCAAGATGATAGTATGCTATCTGGTTTGTCTTTATCATCATATACATGCTGATAAAGCCTATAGGATTCTTGCTTGACTGCCAGCATTGTGATGGCGATCACATACGTAGGAGCTGGGGGTCCATAAGCACATCCTTAAATGTCCCTAGTCGTAGGAGTATCGAGACCGGGCATCGGTACTCCAGCGTAGACTAGTGTATACTGATCGAGACCCCGACGAGGGGCGGTGGCCTGGTCTCACAAACCATTGGTGTTAATTTTTTCACCTAAAATAGTATACAGGTGCTCATTGGGTTATGAGTACACTGGACGGACTCGCCGGGAACCTGCTAGTTGGTATTATACCTATTGTCAGATAGCAGTTCCCAAGCGACATGTGTACAGGTTAGTCTGTCGACCTGAGATCGTCATTTGTCTCGTGTGAGTTCCCACTGTGCTTTGATTACTACCCTACCACGGCTCAAAGGAGTCGTGCAAACAGGTTTTAGTTGGATACAGTCCCGAGCCACATGGAGGCAGTGATCGGATCGTCGGGGATTCGTCTCTCCCGGTATTGGGGGTTGATGTCGCGTTGTGTATGGATGGCCATCACCATAAATCCGTGGCCACGGTGGACGAGAATTACCGATCCAGGATCGATAGTTTCTCTGGTGGTGATGGGTTTCATACCGGCACTAAATGTCGCGTTGTTGGGGGTCTGAATTTATCCACCCCCCTAGACTCGATATGCGATACTCTTAGAAGAACAGACCGGACTGTACGGATATTGTCACTGACAGGCTCAGTAGGGGTTCAGGATGAGTTTGCTCGTCGGCCTCCCTTTCGCTCAATACCTGGGTAGCCGTTACGTACAGCTAGTGCCGCTGACGTGCTTGTGGTTAAACCACTGCCAGCGTATTGACGAGTCTTTAGAGTCCCACACAGAGGGTTTTCACGGTTCAGGCGATATGGTGTACATGAGGTATGTTGATACATATAGGTGTCCGATTAAATATGTGCAAGTGCTGCGCAGACTTTAATCGGACGGTTGATAATACTAGCGGCTTAGGATTAAGCCAGTTTATTAAATCAGGTTTTGATTTAATAATTTATATATGTATTTGTATATACGTATTCTAGTATTATTGTTCACTATTCGTTTTCTCTCTCGGCTATTCGTATTTTGGTACGAATACGCGTATATGTATTTCGATACTTGTACCGGGAAGTATTCCGTATTTTATACGGAATAGCTTCTAAAAGATGCCACCTCATTTATATGTTTTTCCATTTATGGAAATTCATTTGTTTTATATTTATGGGGTGGAAAAGGTGATGTGATTTGTGGCATGGGTTTTGGCATGGACTAAGGTATGGTGCACATTTGTTTAATGGTTGCACATTGTTTAATTGAAAAAGAAAATGATATTCTTTTGGGTGAATGGGGAGAGGGGGGCCGGCCACTATTGGGAGAAAGGGGTTTTCATTTTGGTTTTTGATGTATGATTGATGATTATGCTAGCCCACTCTTTCATTCACAAAAAGAAACTTAACCATTTTCCTTTGTTCATGCAAAAGCCTCATCACCTCCTTCTTCTTCTTCTTTGGTTGCTCCCATGAGCACATGGATGAGAGAAAATATAGTGACACTTTCCTACACCTCGACTCTCCATCGTTAGCAACTTTGGAGAGCCGGTAGTCTCGTTCGTCGAGCTGGAGCTTGCGCTGTTTCCCTCGGGTGGATCATCGGAGATGGAGGAAGACCGGTAACCAAACTTCGTCAAAGGATCGCTAGGAGCTTGGAATGAAGACCGAAGGACTTGGATCATCTTGGTATAACAATTCTAACTCTTAGTTTAGCTCGCTAGTATAGGGTTTAAGGTCGATCCGGAAATCGGGTACGGGTAGCACCGGTTTAGAAAATTTTCGTTCCGTATTTTGGCTGCGTTTTGACGGCCGGGGCGCTGCCGGGACCCTTCATGGTATCAGAGCCACCTTTTAAACCCCCTACTAGCTTGTTTAGACGTGCTTAAAAGATCGATCGACGGATTTTTCCGAAAACACGATTCCAAATTTCTCTTTGCTGTCGATTTTTAAATGTGTTCAAAAAATTATTTCACATATCTTAAAAATCCGTGCAGGAAATTTTACGGATACAAAAAAAATTTGAGCCCCTGAAGCCTCTAAAGCGCCGCGGAACCGCCGCACTAACCCCCCTTTTGCGGCAGATCCGCGGCCGTTTAGTGGCGACGGGCTTCCAAATTTTTACTGTAGCCCAGAGACTTGGAATTGTGATTTTTTTGATATTCTGTTTTGGCCCAGGTTTCAGTGAAGTGTTGTTTTACTATTGGGGCCAATTTAGAACTTTGTCGATCGATATTTAAGTGTGCGTTTATCAGTACTTACATTTCTATCTGCGACCGTGAATGTCATTTGATCGGTAAACTCGTCTAATTGCTATATGTCTTTTAGACGGGTTTGCGAACGTGACATTCACGTTGATGTTCTGTAATGTGCTATGATGTTGGTTGGATCGTCGTGGTGGATAGCAATGGTGCAATGATAGTACAGTTTCATTTTATTTGTACATTTGTTATTGCGGGGTGAGCGTCCGACATGTGGACTGTCGTCACTGCCCGTTTGTATATTATTCTTTTAGGGCACGACCGGGCTGAGGTCGATGTCACCCTTGTATATTATTTTATTTTCTGTACTAGGATTACCCCGAGGTGGAGTGCACGAATAGCCGGGTTCTAGAGGGCAACTGGTCCGCATCTCAAGGCATTCAGACGGAGGGGACCCTACTCTAGAGTTGGCGGGCTATTCGCCGCACTCGTAGGGGGTATAGGTGACCCAGGAGGGGTGCTCAAGTTACCGGATTCCGTGAAGTGCTGGGTTGTCCATTCACGTTGCTGAAGGGGGCTGCCTCACTTCTGGTTTTGGCGGGTAACTTGTCGCGCTCGTAGGGGTCTAGGTTTCATTGCACAGGCTATCCACACGACAGGGAACGCCGGGTCTCACTTGCGGCTCAAGTGAAACCCGGGGCTCCAGATTATCCACCATTCTGTGTTGCTTCTGTGATGTTTCTGTGATGTTTCTTTATATCATGCCTGGGACGAATGTTATATATATATTTATATATACTAGTAGATGTTGTATATATTTTGCACCCGCGCTAGCCCAGTCCCCGCTCTGTCGTTAGTTAAGTAACCTAACGGGTGATGACGGGACCCAGTGGCGAATGCGGATGGCATATACGTACATTTTATTTTCGTTGTTTTCTGGTGTGATTAATTGATGGGACTGCATTGATTCTTATCATTGCAAGGATAAAACAAACCTATTTATATGATGTTGTTGGAACCAAGTTTTTAAAAACTGACATTGCAGACGTACACTTTTGCTTTGCATCGTGGTATTCATTTGGAATTCCTGCACCTCATTCGACGAGGCAAGGGCCGAGATCTCTTCGTCGGGAGTGACCCCTTGGGTAAAAGTTTGCGTCAACATAATAACTTTACTATAGTCATTTCCTTTTGCTTTGCGTCGTGGTATTCATTTGGAATATCCTGCACCTCATTCTACGGGGAAAGAGCCGAGATCCCTTCATCGGGAATGACCTCTTTAACAAAAGTTTTCACCACTATATATTTATAAAACCACTTGGATTCCTTCAACGAGATCAAGTTCATTACGTTAAAGGTTTTTCGCCAAAAACCAGCCGTAGCCCTCCGTCATTTCTTATGAGTACTATTTGGTATTCGTGCTATGTTTGTTGGCAAGCGTCAAGGCATAGTGTGCGGTAGCTGAATAATACTTATCTGTAGCATGGATATGCGATTGATCGGGACAGTCGTACAGCTTTGTTGGCAAGCGTCAAGGGCTTGTGCGGGTGGGTTCGAGTTAATCCAGGACAATGACGGGTTGAACTTGACTAGTGACCTATAATTTGTTGGCAAGTGTCAAGGTTATAGGTCGTTAGGGGTAAAAATCATATCGGGAGTTTCAAACATACAGGAAATTTGCCAGGCCTGAGCATACCTTCTGGAGTGTGGTGACTTGAGTGGCTTCCATCAAGTTATCATGCGATGATAGTTGGATCCCGATTCCCACTGATGAGTAGGATTACTCCTCGGGTGATTCCGACTAATTCTCCTTTTAGGTTTGGAGGAGAATTCGAGGAAACAGTGGGAGCCATCCAGATTAGATAAAATGATCAACCATTCTGATCTAGGTTAGAGTGCACGCTGAGTGTTTCTTTTCTCTCTCTCTGGCTGCGACTATGACCCGACCTTTGACTAAAACTCATGAAACCAAGTTAACCGAACCTTCTTAAAACACTTTGGATTTTGGAATGCCACGGTGTCGCATACATCATTGCCACTTCTATATCACCTTTTTCATTTCTCCAGAACACCCCGTATTACTACGAATGTCCACTTCCATTGGATAAATTCATCGTATGGTTATATACGAACTCGAAGGAACTTTTTCGAGGATGGATTCTGGTTCTGGAGAGATTGAATAGGTTTATTCGGTTGTCTTTTCTCTTCACCTTCTCTCAGGTTGTGAGGGCTACTAGGATTAGGAGAGGGTACACCTATTGAGCTTATTGGATAGTCTTCTTCCAAACCATAGGCAGGTGCCGAACGGTAGGGAAGGAAGAAAACCAATTAAGCTTAAGTGTAGTGTACAGAAGGTAATAAGTAAAGACATGTAAAGGGATTAGAACAATGGCAAAAGAAATACGATCACCATCATTCACGATAAAGACCGGGTATACCCCTGCCACTCCTACATCCACTTTGCTTTTCTCCAGAACACCCCGTATTATTACGAACATCCATTTCCATTGGATAAATCCATCGTATGGTTATATACGAACTCGAAGGAACTTTTTCGAGGATGGATTCTGGTTCTGGAAAGATTGAATAGGATTATTCAGATGTCTTTTCCCATTACCTTCTCTCAGGTTGCGAGGGCTCCTAGGATTAGGAGAGTACACCTATTATGCTTATTGGATAGTCTTCTTCCAAACCTTAGGCTGGTGCCGAAGGGTAGGGAATGAAGAAAACCAATTAGCGTAAAGAAGGAGTACAGAAGGTAATAAGTAAAGACATAATAAAGGGATTGGAGTGAGGGCAGGTAAGTATATGGTTACTGTCATGAATCAGGATAATGAAAGAGGCGTTACTAGGAATACCGGGTTAACCCTTTTGAAACATTTTCATGTTTCAGTTTCACTGTGCGATGTTAATTAATAACTGTTTTCCCAGTTGGAATCTAACTCCAGGGTATGTATTTACCAGATCAGTTTCTCACATCTGTATGATATTATAGATGCTGAGTGGGAGTAAGATATTGGGAATTGGGTGATTAGATCCTCATTATGTCGGAATTCGTTGTAATTAGTGATATTTGAGGAAATCATCTGGATTTTGCCGGATGGCAAATATTTGGTTATGAATATCCGTTGTTATGCACCAATTTCAAACTGATATATCTGTACATTTATTTTATAAAGTGAGATATAACTTTTTGATATTGTGTCTATGGCATTTACCTATATCAGTTGGTGATTAGGTAAGGTGCATTCAACAGCGGTGTAATTCTTCTTAACCATAGTACAGTTTTTCAGCCTACAACGCACAGAGTTTGAGTTATTGAACTCAGTGGACTTGTACAAAGTATTGTATGTTGTCCAGTGTCGATTACGACAATGGGGTAGGTACTCATACTATATTCTGTTTACTTGTGACTTCTCCAGTTCTGGACAAGTATTTCGTTGAAATGCATGGTCCAGATTTTGAGAAGTTATAGGTATAAGAATAAAGTAAAGAACCATTTGTTGGAAGTATCAGGATTCCTCGATGAAGTCGAAAATGTAGATACTTGTGTTTGGTATTCCGCTGATAGTAATGGTTTTGAGAACTTGCTTCTCTTTCGGGTTACTCATATGTGGATGTACTCCTAGATGAGTAATGTTGATTGTCCTCTTTCCATTTGGTTCATATGCACTGGAGACAGCTGCATAATTTTGAATCTAGTTCAAATTAGATTAGTGCTTTTGTTTCTATATTAGGTATATATAGAATCAATTTATATCTTAACGATGTTAAGGTATAGGGAGTTGTTCGGCTGATGCTTAAAACCAGAATCCGGATAAACTTTAGGCACGTTTCAGTAATGGCTGTTTGTGGGTTATCCCTGGCTTTGACGAGGGATAATTTTCTACCATCAGGAAGATCAATATCTATATTGTTCTTGACTCGCCGCTGTTTTAATAAAATGGACTTTTTCAGAAAACACAAGTGGGAGTATGGTAGAACAGGAAGTTATTCCAGAACTACAAACGATTACTGGAAATTTAATAGAACATAAGGATTCAATTGGATGTGATGTTCCATTAGCCACTCCGCAGATTTTGGTGGGTAACCTCAGGCACCCGAAAGGTACTTCGGTCTTCTCAGAGACGGTGACAGGGAGGTTCTTGTTTACCCAGACTTGCCATTGTTGTTGTTCTGGACTATAAGACCCGGCAGGAGGATGAGTATAGCATCGTTCTAAACTAGCTTTAGAAGTGCACGTGTATATGACTCTGCCAGAGGGTTGTTGTAGTCAGTGGGAGCAGCGGAAGCATAGTGGGCAAGTAGCTTATGTCTATTCATAGACTAAAGCAGCTATAGCGGAAATAGATCATCTAATTTTGATGAGACAGTCATAGGCTTTGACTTCATCAGAATAGGAGATGGATCTGCTAAGAAGGTAGTAGAGAGTGATGTCCAGGTATTGGGATGACATGCACTTGATAGGAAAGGATATTCCTATACTACGATCGGTTATACTATGGTTGTCACAAAGTTGTTTCTCCACATTGGATATGGATATAATATCAGGTTTTCTGGTTCCTAGATCTATGGTTTTAGATCTAGATTTGGGAAGCTTCCTAATCTGGGTACTTTGACATTAAATGGATGACTCCTGGCATGGTGATGTACCTGCTGGTGATGGAGTCACCCTCTCTAAAGGTGTCTTACAGACTAAAGGGGAGAGGGATCTGCATGATTAGCATATCACTTGCTTAGGCAATTGAGTTAATCATGAAATGTCAAGTACCACACCAGATATTGTTCTTGTACTAGATGCAATAAGCAGATATATCAATACAATTGTGGAGAAACATTGGGAAGCAGTTTATGAACATAAATGGATGTTCTCAAGAAATGATTACGGCAGCCTCCTTCAGGAGACGGTTATCATTTCAGGCTTCTAAGGTGACCTGGATGACAGAGTGACTGTCAGAGTTATAGTTTTCCCTCTTTTGAGGGACAGTTTGTTGGACAGGTGGTCCAAGAGGATACTGAGGAAAGGCAAGGCGCATGACACTGATTAAATTCAGTGGACGATACAGTCTAAGTAGTTTGCTGGATTTGGAGTTCATTCGTGAACTGGGTCCCATCAGATATCCAGATATATTCTAAGACAAGTATTGCTCATTTCGGGAGATAGTTTTCTCCGCGAAGTTGAGATTAAGAGAGATACAGAAAGAAACATTAGAGCGGATCCACTCACTGAGGCTATTTCTCGAACGCAATCATTTTCGCAAACAGGCTTTGCGAAACTGATTAGTAGAGAAGTTGGGTGTTCGGTATCACACGGGCTGTGAGTATGAGACTTCGCAATAATTGGCCTTAAGTGCAAGTGGGAGATTGTTGGCTATAGTGCCCTCAAGGCAATTATCATAGTCGCGGACTTGTGATTATGATGATTGAGTGAGGACCTATACCGATAAAACGGTCTTACTCAAGATGATAGTATGCTATCTGGTTTGTCTTTATCATCATATACATGTTGATAAAGCCCATAGGATTCTTGCTTGACTGCCAGCATTGTGATGGCGATCACATACGTGGGAGCTGGGGGTCCATAAGCACATCCTTAAATCTCCCTAGTCGTAGGAGTATCGAGACCGGGCATCGGTACTCCAGTGTAGACTAGTGTATACTGATCAAGACCCCGATGAGGGACAGTGGCCAGGTCTCACAAACCATTGGTGTTAGTTTGTTCACCTAAGATAGTATACAGGTGCTCATTGGGTTATGAGTACACTGGACGGACTCGCCAGGAACCTGCTAGTTGGTATTATACCTATTGTCAGATAGCAGTTCCCAGGTTACATGTGTACAGGTTAGTCTGTCGACCTGAGATCGTCATTTGTCTCGTGTGAGTTCCCACTGTGCTTTGATTACTACCCTACCACGGCTCAAAGGAGTCGTGCAAACAGGTTTTAGTTGGGTACAGTCCCGAGCCACATGGAGGCAGTGATCGGATCGTCGGGGATTCGTCTCTCCCGGTATTGGGGGTTGATGTCGCGTTGTGTACGGATGGCCATCACCATAAATCCGTGGCCACGGTGGACGAGAATTACGGATCCAGGATCGATAGTTTCTCAGGTGGTGATGGGTTTCATACCGGCACTAAATGTCGCGTTGTTGGGGGTCTGACTTTATCCACCCCCTAGACTCGATATGCGATACTCTTAGACGAACAGACCGGACTGTACGGATATTGTCACTGACCGGCTCAGTAGGGGTTCAGGATGAGTTTGCTCGTCAGCCTCCCTTTCGCTCAATACCTGGGTAGCCGTTACGTACAGCTAGTGCCGCTGACGTGCTTGTGGTTAAACCTACTGCCAGCGTATTGACGAGTCTTTAGAGTCCCACACAGAGGGTTTTCACGGTTCAGGCGATATGGTGTACATGAGGTATGTTGATACATACAGGTGTTCGATTAAATATGTGCAAGTGCTGCGCAGACTTTAATCGGACGGTTGATAATACTAGCGGCTTAGGATTAAGCCAGTTTATTAAATCAGGTTTTGATTTAATAATTTATATATGTATTTGTATATACGTATTCTAGTATTATTTTTCACTATTCGTTTTCTCTCTCGGCTATTCGTATTTTGGTACGAATACGCGTATATGTATTTCGATACTTGTACCGGGAAGTATTCCGTATTTTATACGGAATAGCTTCTAGAAGATGCCACCTCATTTATATGTTTTTCCATTAATGGAAATTCATTTGTTTTATATTTATGAGGTGGAAAAGGTGATGTGATTTGTGGCATGGGTTTTGGCATAGACTAAGGTATGGTGCACATTTGTTTAATGGTTGCACATTGTTTAATTGAAAAAGAAAATGATATTCTTTTGGGTGAATGGGGAGAGGGGGGGCCGGCCACTATTGGGAGAAAGGGGTTTTCATTTTGGTTTTTGATGTATGATTGATGATTATGCTAGCCCACTCTCTCATTCACAAAAAGAAACTTAACCATTTTCCTTTGTTCATGCAAAAGCCTCATCACCTCCTTCTTCTTCTTCTTTGGTTGCTCCCATGAGCACATGGATGAGAGAAAATATAGTGGCACTTTCCTACACCTCGACTCTCCATCGTTAGCAACTTTGGAGAGCCGGTAGTCTCGTTCGTCGAGCTGGAGCTTGCGCCGTTTCCCTCGGGTGGATCAACGGAGATGGAGGAAGACCGGCAACCAAACTTCGTCAAAGGATCGCTAGGAGCTTGGAATGAAGACCGAAGGACTTGGATCATCTCGGTATAACAATTCTAACTCTTAGTTTAGCTCGCTAGTATAGGGTTTAAGGTCGATCCGGAAATCGGGTACCGGTAGCGCCGGTTTAGAAAATTTTCGTTCCGCATTTTGGCCTCGTTTTGACGGCCGGGGCGCTGCCGGGACCCTTCAACGCCCACGGCGAGGATCAAAATTCAAAAGGAAACTCAAAACCACAAGAAAACCACAGAAATATAACGCGCAACTCAAAGGTCGAAGGAATAACATCACTGGTCTCTATCTCAAAATAAATACATGTTTGGTAGATGGAACTCCTAGATACAACAGAATAATGATATACAAGATATATAATGGGGGTACGATACAAGTAAACCCACCTACTAGCAAGTCACCCGGAAATGGGAAACAGTGCCAGCAAAGCCGTGATGAAACCTGTACGGCAAAACCTGCAAGAAACCGGGGCACAACGGGGGTGAGTTGCCAACTCATGAATAGAAAAACATCTACGGAAAGAAATCGCATAAATAACGCAACCTAGGTCAATGATCATAATATATCCTCGAATATATAACCAGCAACCCATAACAATGGTTAGGGCAAATATCTAACCCAAGTGTAAATCCAAGTGCCCGTGTCAGTGCCTCAGGTAGCAATGTATGAATGCATGAAACAGAAAGCATGTACTGAAGAAAACTGCTTTCATAAATCAGTGAGATTTCTGTATTTTAAAAGTGAGGTACCATAAATGAAATCAGCATAAAACAGTGCCCAGCATCGACACAAAACAAGTGTCCAAATATCTCGATATCTCTGTATTACAATCAATATTCCTCAATATCTCAAAATCTCAAAATCTCAATCACAATATCTAGGGCGCCGTCAATCCAGACCGGCCCCTACCATCCATCTCAAGACCACGATGGTATCCTCCGGATATCCGACACGTCGGGAAAAATCACCGGTCGGTAGTGCTCCCCTGCCAGGCTCAACGTCAACAACACGATCCTCTTGCCCTGGGGTACCGCACCGGGCCCACCATGTACCCAAAACGGTTCCTCCACTCCTCAAATCGGGTCTCGAAATCCATCAGCAAACTCATGGTGGACGACTCATACATCATGGGAAAACCGCACTTTTTATTTAAAAGAGAGGGAAGAAGCTTATACAAGTTTTGCGGTTTTCCCCCAAATCCAGAAAATCTCATAGAAATCTGAATCATCAAAAGCATGTAAAACCATGAATATAAGCATGAGCATCCATGAATACGGCATATAATGAATAACAGTATGCACGAAGTGACAAGTAACAACTACAATGTTTAAACTAGCATATAATGCAAGCAACTAATTATCATGTCAAAATTACTAGTTAACAAGCTACATTAGGCGATAATATTTTCTAAGGTGTGCGTGACATGGAAATTACCGATGAAGAAGTGTGTGAGTTGGCAAGCATGTGTACGTGGTACATACGCATCATCGGTAATGGTGCTGGTGTCCTAACAGTATGATATCAACAATGCAATAAGAAATTATAATATAAGTATGCGATGCGGAGCGAACAGTAATAATGAGCGGGAGCTAAATACTAAATACAATGATAACTAATCTGCATTACCCTAATATAAATCCTACAAATGGTGCCTTTTGAAATAACACGAATCATGGGGTTTTGAAAATAGGGGCAACGGTGTTTTTATGAAAAGATACGTCTTTTGAATTATCCGTAGGATCCCTTGGGCTGTCTTTTAAAATACCCACGATTTGTTAGTTTTTGAAATAGGTAAGAATCGAATCTAATCTAACAACTAAACTAAACTAAAGGGCTAAGCTAACAAGCTGGACTACAGGGAAGGAAACCGCCTAACATCTGAGTCGATACATATACATGCCTGTATATATATTAGTCGGTGATCCCGCCTCAATAATATCATATCCGATACCATATCTAAAATCAGACATCCCAAGTCAAGAGTGCGGATCAATCATCAAAATATAGCTCGTACGTAAATCCGTCGTACGGCATCCCCAAATCTGGGTACGGGTCAATATCATATTCATCACACTATTCATCCGGTATCCTCTTTATCAAAGATCAAAGTCTAAGGTACTGACCTAGGTCTAGTACAATACTGATATCATCAATATAGTCCTGATCTGGCTACTGATCGACAGTCTCGTACAAACGGATATCATCAGCACATATCATCATCAAGGGGTATACATCGCCCGATACGGTCTAATATCAATATCCTAGCATATCATGCCTCATATCACGATCACATGTTGACAATTTTATTTATAACACTATTCACCCGTATCGTCGCCCCAAGATCCTCTATAACACCAGGACGTACCTCAAGTACGAATCCGGCCATATCACCGATATCACAACCTCAACACAAATCTCATCGACTCATCTCAATCCCAAGTATCATTCTCAAATCCGTTTGTGAACACATAGTCCCATACCTATGTGAACACATAACTATATATATTCTCTTAAACACAAATGGAAGAAGAATGTATGCAAGTATGGGTGGGTGTGTGCATGTATGGTGCGACCACTACTCTAGGGTTTCGCGATACTAAACCATCCATATTTATCATCAATAAACTCAACAATATATAAACAATATATATATGTGTGTATACGTGTTCGTATACATCACCACGAACTGCGGGGGTGCTATACGCCATCCACCCGACTTCTCCCCGTAGATATAAATCTACTCACCTGGTCCTCGCTCGCCGGTGCCGACGTCGCCACGCGCTTGCTTGTCGTCTCGAAGTACACATGGGGTACCTACATATCATAACGCACCGTATCGCATTAAAACCAAATTCGAATTCGAAACGGCATACGAAAATCAAATCGGCACGCGTATCACGCATAGGTCAAAACCTATCGCCTACGCATGCAAGAACAGCCAAACCAACTCTCGATGTCGATGTACAACGTCAGACCATCGAGAAAAAACCTAAATACACTCATTTGCACATTCACGAACACTAATTTTAATATAAAATAGGTTAAAACTCACAAAAACCCCAATTTCACTTAAAAAGTCATTTTTCCGAAAATCTAGCAAGCACAAATCACCGTTTTAGTACAAAACTCGATGTATAAACGAATCTAGCGGCCACAATATTCACTAAATATCTTACATAAGTCATAAAAACAATTCCCATAATTTAATCTCGTTCAATTCCAAAAACCCTAAAATTCTAGTTTACAAAATACCTAAATTTTAACAATTTTACAGCAAAAATGCACAAACTACAATCTAGCTTGGATTTTCATGAACTAAAGTATTAAACTACACTTTAAAATGTTAATAATGCCATGAATACCCTAATTAGATTTTTGTCTCCATTATTTAATCAAATTCCAAAAACCTAGTTTGCTTAAAAACTTGATTTGGACAAATTAAATGCACCAATTTACATAATAACAACAAGATTAGGTTTTCCAAACCTTAAGAGGTTCAACTATACAATTAAAGCATCAACAATTTATAAAAACCCTTATCTTGACCGAAACCCAATTCCTTACAATTTCAACTTGAAGGGTAAACCAAATTAACACCTAATTAAACACTTAATTAAGCTAACATAAGCAATAATCAACAATTTAACTATAAGGTTAAAATTATACCTCCATAATTTTATTGATCTCACAAGAAATCTAGCCTCACAAAATACTCTCTTTTCACCAAGATCCAAGCTTGAATGACAAAGGAATAATGGGTAGGGATTAGATTTTGAGTTTGCTTTGATTTGTGTTGATTTTGGTTGATTTTTGAATGAATTTGGAGGTGAAGGAAGATGAAGACTTGAAGAAAATGTGGGGCTGCCAACAGATCAGTTTCGGCCAGGAGAGGAGAGGGGTGAGGTGTGGTGTGGGGGTGGGTGAAGTCAAGGGGAGAAAAGAAGACCAAGTCAACAAAAGACCATACTTATATATATATATATATATATATATATATATATATATATATATATATATATACCCTTTCTTCTCATTTCTTTTCATTTCTTTTCTTTTAGCCATTCAAGTGAGAAAATGAGGGGGAACTAGGGGCTGCTAATTTGGAGAGGGGAGAGAGGGTGTGGGTGAGTGTGGGTGAGGGAAAAAGATAAATGTATTACCCCAATTCCCATTAACACTAATTTCACCGAAAAAAGCCTTTTTCTTCGATATTTTCTAAACTGTTTTGGCAAACGATTTCATTTCAAAAACCACATGATAAAATTTTATTTAATGTTTTATGATGCACAAAATTTGTTTCAACTCATTCCAATTTGTAATTTTCCCTAATTAAATGTATTAGTGACGGCTTAAAATAATATTAAAATAATATTTTTTCAGAAAATTTGAAATATCACCAGTGGCTCAATAAACACCAAATACTAGCAATTACATAGCTAGAATATGTATATTTAATTTTATAATAAATATATTTGCATTTTGACTTTTTACAGAAAACCCCCCTTATTTTACCGTTTTTTCGAAATTTCACCGAAACGATTTTCAAAACGTTACACATCAACCATGATACAATATGATAACACATTTTAAACATATATCATATATATGTTAAAGTAGTGTACAAGTGAGAAAACCCCTAAAGTGAACAAGTGTTAGTAAATGTAAACTAGTATATCTAATATACTATTATACACTTAATTATTAAATCAACACTTGACTTAATAATCCGGTCACATCTCATATAACCGGCTAACATCCATTGTATCGACTTATCGAATCAACACTTGATTCGATATCCCGGCCATATCATATATAACCGACTGATTAGTCGAAAATATTGCATCTTTTTACCGGCAATTTCCTCATCATTTGCATTCATATAGAAGTGTTCGGCATTCATATTTCACATATTAGCAAATCTGTCGCAAAATATCAGATTACATGTGTTAGACCTTAAAACCGGCATTTCTAAGGAAATTGACTACAGTTCATGGCATCGCATCATCTCTATATTGCGCAACGCTTATTTTGAGATTTGTGCAGGAAAACCCGGAAGTAAAGCTAAAAATTTACATGGTGCTGATCAAACATTACACCAACTCAAAGTTTGTAGATCTGGTAGCAATCCAAAAGGCAAAACACAATTCCACATATCAGATAAAGCCCCAAAGTTTAGCCCAAAGCAACACTGGAATTTTGAAGCCACCAAGAACCAACATGGCCGCGGAACCGCGGCCGGAGCTGGCTTGCGCCGCGGTTCCGCGGCAGCTTAGACACGTCAGCAACTCATTTCAGCTTCATAATTCCCACCTCACTTCCAGAAGCTCTTCAAGCCACTTAAAGTTCCAGAAGACTCCAGAGACTTCTGCCAGATCAGCAAACTAGGGTTTCTAAGCTTAATTAATCCTAGCTTAAACCCTAAGCTAGCTCCTAACAAACTCTTTCTAGAAACTCCTCAACAAACTTTTGGAGGGAATTGTAATTTCAAACCTAGACCTATGGTTTGGGAAGTCTATAAATAGAAGCCTAGACCTAGGGTTATGAATCTAATCATCTATCCCCCAATCTAGTATCAAACTAGAGCCATTCTATCTCTTACCTCATCTTCTTCTTCCACAAGTCTAGTGAAAAGGCTTGTGTGAAACCCTAACCCTAATCCAATCCACAAATACCCACTTCAAGATTCATGGAGTTCAAGCCAAGCAAGTCTTCTACAACCCTTTAGAAGCAAAGCCGGACTTCATCGGAGCACGAGATCGAAGCGATCCAAGACTCAAGAAGCCGAGCAATGCAAGATTCGACGAGCGATGTCCCTTCCTCTTGTAATTCTTGAGAGTTGTAACTTCTTGTTGATGTAATAAAGGTGAAGATTCTTTAAACTTGTTTACATTTTAATTCTAGCATCATGATTTCATTTCGATTCTTGAATGTATTCTTTGCGATGATGTGTGAATAAACTCAGCTCGTGGAGGAATCGAGATGATCGTAGAACGATGATGTTGATAAATCTTTAAACGTTTTCTTAAGTCCTAAAGAGGTTGTAAATTCTTGAAAATAGAATGATCGATGATCTAGATCAATGTGAAATGGGTTCTTGATTCTTTTTCGCACGATCTAGAGAATCAACGATCGATCATTGTATTTTCAAGAAGCTATCTAGTGAATGTGATTCATCGAAAGGAAAAAGGATAGGACGAAGAACCCTAATTCTTCACAAGATCCTTAAACCTCGATCAATCGACATCGTGTTAGCATCAATTCGTCAATGGATAAGAAACGTTGATTTCTAATCTTCATCACATCTACAATCTAATCGATTCCTACGAGTTTTACTTCAAATCTTGAAACCCAAAAGTGATTGGAATTCTATTGAAACTCGATTCTTGATGTTTATCATTTTCTTGATTCTTGATTAGAATAGTGACACTTGAAACATTTGATAAAATCTTGAATCATGTTTTCTTTTCTCTTCGATTAACTTTTCAATTCAAACAAATCAAATATAAAAACGAATCGCACAATCCCTGTGGACGATCCGCACTCGCTTATGATCTACAACCGACACCGTAATTGATTGTGGTCAAATAAAATTCTTTGATTGTGAACTTTATTCATTTTCTAATTACCGACACAAAGAGACTCTTATCGATCAAATGGCGCCGAAATCGGGGAGTATTTGAATTGATACTTTTACATACACAATCCGGAAAATAAATCAATCAAATGGCGCCGTTGCCGGGGATCGCGCGCTAATTCATTTTATATCAAAGTTTGAATTGAAAGATTTATTTCATTGTGATTTTTGAGGTCAAAATTCGTGCAAACCCTAAACAATTTGTTGTGTTTCATTGCAAGGAGATCTGGAGCTTGCTGGGAATTTGGAAATTTTTTTGGAAAATACCAGAGAGCAGAGGGAGTCTACAGAAGCTCCCTGAAAAAGTTTTGTTCAGTGATCACACCATCCAACAGCGGAAGCGCGGCCTAAGTGCCCATTTGCGGCGGAACCGCGGCAAGCTTGGGGAATCTCTGTGCCAAATTGCTTCAGGTAACTTCTTACCTTCTCCTCTCTCCTCTTTTTAGCTCCAACTAATACTTTGCTGCAGGATTCTTTGCAAATAATCGCAGCTCGTAAATTGCAAAATTAAATTTGTGCGTGATTTTGTTTCTTGGTTGTTTGCATTTAAAATACTGATATTAAGGGGCACGACCAAATCCAAATTAGGTGGGGATTTCATTACCCTTCCTCGGCCCCGAAAACCACAATACTTGCATCCGCATTGACCCCAATTAACTAAAAAATATCTAGAGATGACTCTAAGGACCGTCGCGCTCACTTAGGACAAGAGAAGGTCGTGGGTAATTCAGTGCTTATCCGCATTTTCTCGTGGTGCCTAGGCAAGTGTGTCGAAGGCTAGTGGTTATTAATTAGGCCCACTACTTACGTAGTGGAATACCTTCCCACTTACCTGGCACTTACCTGGCCACAGGGGGACAAAGAGGCAGTGGAGGATTCTATCCCGCGACTTGTCTTTTGGCAGTTAGGAGCGGTCTAGAGCCGGACCTAGGTGACCACTAGATTCTAGGGTTTTGTGTGCTGCATTTGTTGTGTCGCATCATTTTTTTCAAAAATCCGTCCCTTTTTCAAAAGCAAACACTACATTCATTTACCCCTAATTATAAGTCAACGCTGCTACTTGTACTAACCCTTTTTAGTACAAGATAGGCTGGACACGGAATTCTAGTGCCCGTTTAGTCCGCGTACCCTTTATCAACTCCGAAGTCGATATTTCTCCATTTACCTTTTCTTTACCCACAACCACACCCACACAGATGGATCCGACTCCATCAAATTTCTTTAACCCTAATCTGCCGCCGTCCATTGGTGCGCAGAATCCACCCCGCATCTCTCTCCAGGAGAGGTGCTACCCTATTCGAGGTCCTCTTTCGACCTGCTTATCCACACCACCAGCCAATGGGGATAACTTTGAGATTAAACCCCAATACATCAACCTTTTACCCAAATTCCACGGACTCGAGACTGAGGAAGCTTACGTTTTCATTACCAAATTTGAAAACGTATGTGCAATGATGGGTACGTCACAATTTTCAGTGGATGCTATGCGTCTACGACTTTTTCCATTTACCTTATACGATATAGCCGAGAAGTGGCTATATAACACTACCGCACACTCTATTACAAATTGGGAAGAATTCGTCGCTGCATTCCTTAAGAAATTTTACCCAATACAAAAGACAGCTCGAATCCGTAGCGAACTGAATCAATTTGCCAAGCTCCCTGCTGAACCATTCTCTAAATGCTTTGAACATTTCAAGGATCTATTGGTTCAATGTCCTCATCACGGCATCCCGAGATGGGAGCTTTGCTGAATCATAAATGTAACATTTCAAAAAGATAAAGTATTAATTTTGGGAATTTTTATAATTTAATATTATTTTATTGAATATTTTAATATTTTGGTATTATTAAATACAAATAAATAGGAAAAAAAATTGAGAAAAATTATGGAAAATTATGGAAAATTCTAAAATTGGGTAATTATTAGAATTTTGGCATTTTTAGATTTTTTATGATCATTTATATGCTAAATTAGTGCTAATCGCGATTAAAAATTTCTAATCCGATTTTTGGCGTTTTTGTGCAAAACATGCACATATCTTTTTTTCCACACTTGTGCATTTTCTTGCCATGGTTTGTTTTGGGATTACTATTTGAGTGAGAAGGGTTTTAAAAGGAAAAGGAAAAAGAAAAGGAAAAGAATAAAGAAATTGGTAGTTGGTGAGAGAGAGAGATATGGGCTTCATTGACTAAAGACTTAGCCATTCGTCTTCCCTTCATTTCCTCCCTCTTTTCCTCTCTCCTGCTGCTGCTCCTGCACCTCCTTTCCCTCCCCTCTTCAAGCTCCAAAACACCTCTAAAACAACCCCAAAACCCAATCTCCATTTCATTAAATGTGTGCACAATCCCTAGATCTACACTTGGAGCTAAAGAAACAAGGATTTTGGCCACTAGGGGCAACTCAAGAATTTTCTTGAGTTGCTAAATGAGGTAATTTCTGGATCATTAGATTAGTTTTTGCATTACTTATACCCCTATGTTAAAAGTGAATCAATATTGTGTGATATTGTGGACTTGAGGATAACCAAGTTAGGATTTGAGGGAATTTGGTGTGGTATTGTGAAATTGAGCTCAGTAGAGGTTTTACAAACTCCCTAGTGTATGAATTGAAACCCAAACCTGAAGCTTTAACCCAGAATACGGATTTTAGAAACCGATATCGGAGAATTTGTGAAATCTGTGTAGTGTTTATGGAATCTGCTATCACCCGAGACACCCTAAAATAAAATTGAGTGGACAGTGGGATGTGCAGGCATCCAGGAAGCAAACCCCAAGACCCCAGCTCCCATTTCTTCTTCCCGGACGCCAATTTATTCCCATTGGCCGCAATTTGCGGCCTGGGTCCCACCATTTTGGCTCGTATTGGTTCTGTAGCTCCTACATGTTTATGTTAGACCCCTGGTATATTTAGATTTGTATAAATTGACCTAGGGTGAAATCTGGGACATACTTCCTAAGTTGCTGTTTTGGATTCGTGTTTCCGTATTCCGTATTTTTAATTCTGCATTAGTGTCTTGTGATTTACCTCGACTATTTGGCGTTTATACGACGATATAGAGGATTTATTGATGGTTTTGAAGGCGTGCCATAGGTTCTAACCTATAGGCCCCTTATCGTATCGTTTTGGATTTCGTGTGCCGTTTTAGCTTTGATTTGGTTTTAATGCGCATATACGACACTTGATGTGTAGGTACCACATGAAGACTTCGGGATGACAAGCAAACGCGTGGTGGCATCGAAAGATAAAGACGCAAGGTGAGTAGATTATATCTACAGGGGGAAGTCGGGTGGATGGCGTATAGCACCCCCGTAGTCCGTAGTATATATATGTATATGATAGCTAGGTGTACTATGGATAGTGTAGGGTTAGAAGTGACTAGTGTAGTTCATAGTCGCGAACCCTAGAGTAGATTTACACCTGCACGCACATCTTTGCATATTCATTATACTTGCACTGTGTTTGATGATATTGGATGACATTGGAGATGAGTCGATGATGTTGGGCATGGTGCCGTGAGATCGGGGATTTGATGTGATTCGTATTTGAGGATACGATACGTGATCTCTAGCGGGCCTTGGGACGTGTGCTTGCACACGCTGTAGTTTGATGGTATCAGTTGTACTAGACTTAGACCAGTACCCCAGATTATATGTTATGATGATAGTGATACCAGAAATGTGATGAGATAGTGTGATTTTAACCCGTACTCAGCTATTGTTGGAGATAGTGCCCTCATAGTCAATTATTGGATCGCAGGTACGTGATTGCAATGATTGCGGATGACCTATCCCGGTAGGACAGTCTTACTCGAAATGATAGTATGCTATCTGGTTTGCCTTTATCAGTCGTGTACATGTTCAGGTGACTGATTGCATGTTACACTTTGATAGAGCCCTTAGGATCTTGCTTTACTACCAACTGTATGAGGGCGATCATATACGTGAGAGTTGGGTAGTTTAGATGCATATCCTTAATTGTGGTCCCTAGTCGTGGGAGTTTTGAGACAGGGCATCGATACTCCGGAGTAGACTAGTGTATACAGTCGAGACCCCATCAAGGGGCGGTGGCCGGTCTCACAAGCCACTGGTATCAGTTGGATCACCTAAGATGTATACAGGTGCTCATTGGGTTATGAGTACACCGGACAGGACTCGCCGGGAATCTGCTAGTTAGTATTATATCTACCGTCAGATAGCAGTTCCCTGGTGACATGTGTACAGGTTAGTTCATCGACCTGAGGTCGTCATTTTTCTCGTGTGAGTTCCCACTGTGCTTTGATTTCTACCCTACCACGGCTCAAAGGAGTCGTGCAAACAGGTAGCTTTTGGGTACAGTCCCGAGCCATATGGAGGCACGTGAGCGGATCGGCAGGGGATTCGTCTCTCCCGGTATTGGGGGCGAGATCGTGCTGTGTCTAGGAGAGCCATTACACAAAGCCCACGGCCGTGGCAGGAGATTTACTGGTAGGTACTCCAGTAGTATCTCAGGGTGTTATTGGGCTTCACTCCGACACGACTTATACTGCTTCTGGGGGTCTGACGTTACTAGCCCTCTAGGCGGATATGCGATACTCATTGACGAACGGACCGGACTGTATATACATTGTCACTGTTAGGCTCAGTAGGGTTTTCGGAGGAGTTCGCTCATCGGTCTCCCTTGAGTTCGCTCCTCGGCCACCCTTGAGGTCAGTCCGTGGGCAGCCGTTATGCATTGCTAGTGCCGCTGACGGTTTGTGGTTAAACCCACTGCCAGGGTGCTGACGAGTCATTAGAGTTCCCCACAGGCAGTTTTCCAAGTTCGGGCGAAATGTTGTAGAGGCCGTATGGTTTTATGGCAGGGTTCGGAAAATGCACGTGCGTTTACGCACGTGTCAGTTTTCGGGCAGTTGATACTGGTCGGCTTTGGTTTAAGCCGGATCCGAGTATTATATTGAGTAGGTATAATATCTTTGTCTCAGTTGCATTTGTATTCGGTTGTAATACAAATGCGGGTATATTTATACAGTTTCGGGGTTATCCTGAAAGTTGTTTCAGGATCACTTTTGGAAGTTGCCAGTTTCCAGTTTTCTATCAGCCGTCTTTTAACATTTGGTTAAAGACGGATTTATCTTTTCTTCAGATATGGTGAGTCGAGCTTCTAGAAGGTTCTAGAAGGTTCTAGAATTTGTGACTAAGCTTTGTGACTCATGCTTTGATTTCATTACTTTCTTGTTTTGCTTAAGATCTTTAAGCAAGATATTTATTTGTGTTCACATATGATATTTATCATATGGTCACCCCCCTCTCCTACGGTCACCCCCTCTCTCTTTATAAGAGGCCGGCCCCTCTCTCTCTCTTAAGGTTGTTGATTTCATCGGTTAGAAAAGATATGATAGTTTTGGGGTGTATGGAATTCACAGCTCATTTCATTCTATCACCCGATTTCCACGGCAACTTCATTAACCGATCGTCCACGGATTTGGACGAAGTGAGACAAAGTCATCTACTCATTCTCTACATCAATCTTGGTCGTCTCTTTTAGCAAACTTGACGATCGAGTTGCCTCGAGTCAGAGGCGGGAGCCCGTTTAAAGAACCGATCATGTGGTGCCACCTCGACGAGGACATCGGAGATCGACGAGATCGGAGCAGCCGCAACGGAGCGTGGGATGATGGTTGAAGAACGAAGGACTCGGATCGTTCGGTATAACCATTCTACACTCTTTACAGTTTGTTAGTTTAGCAATAATGGCAGATCCGGGTTAAAGCATACGATAGCGCCAGTTTAAAAGTTTTGTTCCGCATTTTGGCGTCTGTAGACGGCCAGGGCGCTAGCGTAGACTTACAGTGGTATCAGAGCCTAACCATTTTGCTATACTAACTTGTGCTAACGTGTTCAAAACTTCGATCGAACCGAAAAAACCAAAACTGCAAAAATCCTACCTGACAGTTTCTGTTAATTTTAAACGGTCTCAAAATTTATTTCTGGATGTCTTAAAAATCTGTGCAGGGAATTCTAAGAGCCACGACGAAATTTGGGGATGTGATCCCTCCATGCCGCCGCGGAAGGGCGGCCAAACCCATGGTTTGGCCGCGCAACCGCGGCCACGTGGGGAGCACGTGCTCCCAAATTTTGTCAGGGTGTTCTGTGTTGGATTTTGGGGTTTTTGGTATATAAAGTTTTGGCCCAGATTTTGTTACTGTTCACCAGTAAGCAGTGGGTCCCACTTTTTGATAATTGGTCTTTGGTCGATCGTAATTTAAACACGTTAGTTTACAGTGCTTACATTATATCTCCGACCGGGAATGTCATTTGATCGGTAAACCGCGTTTAATTGCTATAGTTCTTTTAGACGGGTTTGCGAACGTGACATTCGCGTTGATGTTCTGTGTTGTGCTGTGATGTTGCGGATTTGTCGTGGTGGATAGCAGTGTGCAATGGTAGTACAGTTTGAGTTTAATTGTACATTTGATATTGCGGGGCGAGCGTCCAACTTGTGGACTGCCGTCACTGCCTGTTGTATAATATTCTTTTTAGGGCACGGCCAGGTTGCGGTCGATGTACCTATTGTACTATTTTTCATTACTGTACTAGGTTTTGCCCCGCGATGGAGTGCAAGGATAGCCGGGTTCGGGAAAGCAACGGGTCCGCATCTCATGGCTTTGAGAGGCAGAGGGGCCCCACTTCAGAATTGGCAGACTATTCGCCGCACTCGTAGGGGGTACAGGTTGACCCAAGGAGGGGTGCTCAATTTACCGGATTCCGTGAAGTGCCGGGTGTTCCATTCACTATGCTGTGGGGGACTGCCTCGCTTCAGGTTTTGGCGGGTAACTTGCCGCACCCGTAGGGGTCTAGGTTTCATTGCACAGGCTATCCACACGACAGGGGAACGTCGAGTTTCAGCAGCGGCTCTGTGAAACTCGGGGATCCCAGATTATCTGTATTGTTCTGTGATGCTTATTACTTTTCTGTAATGTTGCATATTATCACGCCTGGAGCGATTATGTATATTGGTTTATATACTATTAGATGTTGTATATGTTTTACACCCGCGCTAGTCCAGTCCCCGCTCTGTCGTTAGTTAAGTAACCTAACGGGTTATGACGGGACCCAGTGACGAATGCGGATGGCATATACGTACATTTTATTTTCGTTCTTTTCTGGTGTGATTGATTGATGGGACTGCGTTGATTCTGATCAATGCAAAGTAAAAACAAACCTGTATACAGTTGTTGGAACAATTTAAAAAGTGTTATTGCAAAGACGTTTTCTTTTGTTATGCATAGCGGTATTCAGTGGAATATCCTGCACCTCATTCGACGGGGCAAGGGCCGATATCCCTTCACCGGGACTGATCCCTTGGGCAGAAGTTTGCGTCAGGGTAATAACTTCACTATAGTCGATTACATGTTGCTTTGCATAGCGGTATTCAGTGGAATATCCTGCACCTCATTCCACGAGGAAAGAGCCGAGATCCCTTTACCGGGAGTGACCTCTTTAGCAAAAGGTTTTCGCCACTATATTTTAAAAAGCTATCAGGTTCCTTCAGCGATATCAAGTTCACTACGCTAAAGGTTTTTCGCCAAAAACCAGCCGTAGCCCTCCGTCATTTCATATGGATGGTCAGTAGTATTCAAGCTATGTTGGTCTAGCCCTTAGCTAGGACATAGTGATTGGTAGCTGCTGGGGTGTTCACATGTTGCATAGATAGATGAGTTGGTTTGGGACAGTCGTACAGCCTTGTTGGCCCTTAGTCAAGGGCGAGTACGGGTGGGTTCAAATTAACAAGATAATGATGGGAAGAACTTGACATGTGACTTATGGTGGGCTGGCCCTTAGTCACGATCATAAGAGCATGGGGCAAAAACTATATCGGGAGTTTCTAAAGAAACTGAAACTTGCCAAGTATGCGCATACCATCTGGAGTATGAGTAACGTGGATGCATTCCATCACGTTATCATGCGATGAGAGTTGGATCCCGATTCCCACTGATGAGTTGGTTTACTCTTCGGGTGATCCCGATTGATTCTTCTTTAGGTTTGGAGGAGAATTTGACAGGACAGTGGGAGGTTTCCGGATTAGATAAAATGATAACCATTCTGATCTAGGTTAGAGTGCACGCAGAGTGTTTCTTTTCTCTCTCTCTCTCTTTGGCAGCGACCTTTGACCGACCCTAGACTATGACTCAGTGACCAGGTTGACCGAACCTTCTTAAAATACTGGCTTTTGGATTGTCTGAGTTGCATAAGTCATTGCCACTCCTTCTTTTACCCTTTGAATTTCTCAGAACACCCGTATTACTACGGATATCCACTTCCATTGGATAGAGCCATCGTATGGTTATATACGAACTCGAAGGAACTTCTTCGGGGATGGATCAAGGTTCAGGAGAAATAGAATTGGTTTATTCAGTTGTCTTTTATTATCACCTTCTCTCAGGTTGCGAGAGCTCCTTGGTTTATGAGAGTACACCTATTACGCTTATTGGATAGTCTTATTCCAAACCATAGGCTGGTGCCGAAAGGTAGGGAATGAAGAAAACCAATTAGCCTAAGTAGGGTGTGCAGAAGGCAATATGTAAAGACAAAATAAAGGGATTAGAAAGTGGGCAAAGTAAATTGCGACTGATATCATTCACGACCAAAACCGCGTACTTCATCGCCGCTCCTATTTCACCTTTAAAAAGAATAAGGTATTATTCAGTTGTCTTTTATCGTCACCTTCTCTCGAGATGCGAGTACTCCTTGGTTTAGGAGGGTACACCTATTATGCTTACTGGATAGTCTTCTTCCAAACCATAGGCTGGTGCCGAACGGTAGGGAAGGAAGAAAACCAGTTAGCCTAACGATGGTGTACAGAAGGTAACGACTAAAGACAAATAAAGGTATTTGGAGAGACGGCAATAAAATATACGGTTGAAGTCATGAATTGGATTATGGAAGAGGCATTGCTATGAATACCAGGATACCCCTACGAAACATCTTCATGTTTCAGTGCATTGTTAAAGGAAAAACTGTTTTCCCGATTAGACACTTACTCCAAGGGTATGTATTTACCAGGTTTCATTCTCATATCTGTATGGTTTTACAGATGATGAGTGGGAGTAAGATATTGGGAATTAGGTGATCATCCTCATTATATCGGAATTCGTTGTAATTGGTGATATTTGAGGAAATCGCCAGGGTACAGTTTTCTGCCTACGACGCACAAGTTTTGAGTTGTTTAACTCAGCGGACTTATACAGAGTATTGTATGTTGTCCAAGTGTCCTTCAGGACAAAGGGGTAGGTCCTCGTACTTTGTTCTGTTTACTTATAACTTCTCTAGTATTTAGACAAGTGTTTCGTAGAAATACAAGGTCTAAGTTTTGAGAAGTTGTGGTATAAGAATAAAGTAGAGAACCAGGTATCACAAGTATCGGGATTCTTCAAAGAGATCGAAGATGTAGATTCTTGTGATTGGTATTCAGATGATAGTGATGGTTTTGAGAAACGTGTTTCTCTTTCAGGTTACTCATAATTGGATGGATTCCTAAGTTGAGTAATGCTGATTAGCCTCTTTCCATTAAAGTTGATATGCACTGGAGACAGCTGCATGATTCGAATATGGTTCCAATTAAATAAGTGCCAAAGTTTCTGTATTGGATATAGAATGGATCGTACCTTAAAAGAAACTAAGGTATGGGGAGTTGTCCAGCTTATGCTTAAAACCAGACACTGGATAACTCAGGGCACGGTTCTGTAATGGCTGTTTGTGGGTTGACCCTGGCTATGACGAGGGTTGATATTCTACCATTTGGAAGATCAATAGTGATATTGTTCTTGACTCGCCACAGTTTTAGTAAAAATGGATCTTTTTCAGAAAACAGTAGTGGGAGTATGGTAGAACTGGAAGTGATTCCAGAACCGCGAACGATTACGGAAAATTTAATAGGACCTATATATTAAATCAGGTTTGACATTCCAATAGCCACTCCGCCGGTATGGTAGGTAACCTCAGACACCCGAGAGGTACTTCGGTAGGCTCAAGGACGGTGACAGGGAGGTTCTTATCTACCCAGACTTGACACTACTGTTGTTCCAGGATATGAGACCCGGTAGGAGGGTTGTCGTAGTCAGTGGGAGCAGCGGAAGAATAGTGGGCAAGATGCTTATATCTATTTATAGACTTGAGCAGTTATAGCGGAGATAGATCATCTAATTTTGATATGACAGTCATGGGTTTGACTTCAATCAGAATAAGGGGTGGATCAGTTAAGAAGGTAGTAGGCTGTGATGTCATGGTATTTGGATGACATACACAGAATAGGATGTAAAATTCCTATACTACGATCGGTTGTACTGTGGTCGTCACACAGTTGTTTCTCCAGACAGGACATGGATATAATATTTGACATTCTGGTTTCTGGATCTATGGTTTTAGATCCGGATTTGGGTAGTTTCCCAATGTGAGTACTTTGACAGATATTCTAATGGTTTTTGGAATAGTTGACTCCTAGCATGGTAGTGTACCTGCAGGTGATGGAGTCACCCCTCTCTAAAGGTGTCGTATAGACTAAAGGGGAGAGGGATGTGCATGATTCGCAGATCACTTGCTTAGGCAATTGAGTCAATCATGAGATGTCAAGTACCACACCAAATGTTAGTTTTGCACTAGATGCAATAAGTTTGTATTAATCCAATCCTGGAAAAACATAAGGAAGCAGTTTTAGAACATTGGTACATGTTCTACGGATTTGATAACGGCAGCCTCTTTCGGGAGACGGTTATCATTCCAGGCTTCAAAGGTGACATGGATGACAGAGTGATTGTCAGAGTTTTTAGTTTTCCCTCTGACGAGGGACAGTATTATGGACAGGTGGTCCAAGAGGATACTGTGGGGAGCAAGGTGCCCGATACTGATTAGGTTCAGTGATCGATACAGTCTAAGAAGTTTGGATATGGAGTTCATTTATGAACTAAGGTCCCATCAGATATCCAGACATATTCTAAGACAGGTACTACTCAATTCGGGAGATGGCTTTCTCCGCGAACTTGAGATTTAGAGAGATATTGAAAGATACTTCTAGGCGGATCCACTCACTGAGGCTATTTCTCGAACACAATAGTTTTACAAACGGGCTTTGTGAAACTGATTAGTAGAGGAGTTGGATGTTCGGTTTCACACGGGCTGTGAGTAGTCGACATCGCAATATTAGCCTTGAGTGCAAGTGGGAGATTGTTGGAGATAGTGCCCTCATAGTCAATTATTGGATCGCAGGTACGTGATTGCAATGATTGCGGATGACCTATCCCGGTAGGACAGTCTTACTCGAAATGATAGTATGCTATCTGGTTTGCCTTTATCAGTCGTGTACATGTTCAGGTGACTGATTGCATGTTACACTTTGATAGAGCCCTTAGGATCTTGCTTTACTACCAACTGTATGAGGGCGATCATATACGTGAGAGTTGGGTAGTTTAGATGCATATCCTTAATTGTGGTCCCTAGTCGTGGGAGTTTCGAGACAGGGCATCGATACTCCGGAGTAGACTAGTGTATACAGTCGAGACCCCGTCAAGGGACGGTGGCCGGTCTCACAAGCCACTGGTATCAGTTGGATCACCTAAGATGTATACAGGTGCTCATTGGGTTATGAGTACACCGGACAGGACTCGCCGGGAATCTGCTAGTTAGTATTATATCTACCGTCAGATAGCAGTTCCCTGGTGACATGTGTACAGGTTAGTTCATCGACCTGAGGTCGTCATTTGTCTCGTGTGAGTTCCCACTGTGCTTTGATTTCTACCCTACCACGGCTCAAAGGAGTCGTGCAAACAGGTAGCTTTTGGTACAGTCCCGAGCCATATGGAGGCACGTGAGCGGATCGGCAGGGGATTCGTCTCTCCCGGTATTGGGGGCGAGATCGTGCTGTGTCTAGGAGAGCCATTACACAAAGCCCACGGCCGTGGCAGGAGATTTACTGGTAGGTACTCCAGTAGTATCTCAGGGTGTTATTGGGCTTCACTCCGACACGACTTATACTGCTTCTGGGGGTCTGACGTTACTAGCCCTCTAGGCGGATATGCGATACTCATTGACGAACGGACCGGACTGTATATACATTGTCATTGTTAGGCTCAGTAGGGTTTTCGGAGGAGTTCGCTCATCGGTCTCCCTTGAGTTCGCTCCTCGGCCACCCTTGAGGTCAGTCCGTGGGCAGCCGTTATGCATTGCTAGTGCCGCTGACGGTTTGTGGTTAAACCCACTGCCAGGGTGCTGACGAGTCATTAGAGTTCCCCACAGGCAGTTTTCCAAGTTCGGGCGAAATGTTGTAGAGGCCGTATGGTTTTATGGCAGGGTTCGGAAAATGCACGTGCGTTTACGCACGTGTCAGTTTTCGGGCAGTTGATACTGGTCGGCTTTGGTTTAAGCCGGATCCGAGTATTATATTGAGTAGGTATAATATCTTTGTCTCAGTTGCATTTGTATTCGGTTGTAATACAAATGCGGGTATATTTATACAGTTTCGGGGTTATCCTGAAAGTTGTTTCAGGATCACTTTTGGAAGTTGCCAGTTTCCAGTTTTCTATCAGCCGTCTTTTAACATTTGGTTAAAGACGGATTTATCTTTTCTTCAGATATGGTGAGTCGAGCTTCTAGAAGGTTCTAGAAGGTTCTAGAATTTGTGACTAAGCTTTGTGACTCATGC
The DNA here is from genome assembly GCA_030015575.1 of Agapanthus africanus. Lineage (NCBI taxonomy): Eukaryota > Viridiplantae > Streptophyta > Magnoliopsida > Asparagales > Amaryllidaceae > Agapanthus > Agapanthus africanus. The sequence goes on along the minus strand of JASDDO010000004.1, from coordinate 82,119,383 downwards.
TTTGATTTCATTACTTTCTTGTTTTGCTTAAGATCTTTAAGCAAGATATTTATTTGTGTTCACATATGATATTTATCATATGGTCACCCCCCTCTCCTACGGTCACCCCCTCTCTCTTTATAAGAGGCCGGCCCCTCTCTCTCTCTTAAGGTTGTTGATTTCATCGGTTAGAAAAGATATGATAGTTTTGGGGTGTATGGAATTCACAGCTCATTTCATTCTATCACCCGATTTCCACGGCAACTTCATTAACCGATCGTCCACGGATTTGGACGAAGTGAGACAAAGTCATCTACTCATTCTCTACATCAATCTTGGTCGTCACTTTTAGCAAACTTGACGATCGAGTTGCCTCGAGTCAGAGGCGGGAGCCCGTTTAAAGAACCGATCATGTGGTGCCACCTCGACGAGGACATCGGAGATCGACGAGATCGGAGCAGCCGCAACGGAGCGTGGGATGATGGTTGAAGAACGAAGGACTCGGATCGTTCGGTATAACCATTCTACACTCTTTACAGTTTGTTAGTTTAGCAATAATGGCAGATCCGGGTTAAAGCATACGATAGCGCCAGTTTAAAAGTTTTGTTCCGCATTTTGGCGTCTGTAGACGGCCAGGGCGCTAGCGTAGACTTACAATTGGGATGCCGTACGACGATTTACCGTATGAGCTTTACATTGATGATAGATCCGCACTCATGACTTGAGGATGTCATATGATATACTGTATCGTACGCGATACTATTGAGGCGGAATCACCGACTATTATCTATATATATATCGACTCAGATGTTAGGCGGTTTCCTTACCTGTAGCCCAGCTGGTTAGTTCAGCCGTATAGTTTAGTGTAGTTGTTAGATTAGATTAACCTCCTACCTATTTCAAAACTAGCGGGTCGTGGGTATTTTTAAAAGACAGGTCAAGGGATCTACGGATATTTCAAAAGGCGTATCTTTTCATAAAAACACCGTAGCCCCTATTTTCAAAACCCCATGATTCGTGTTATTTCAAAAGGCACCATTTGTAGGACTTATATTAGATTAATGCAGATTAGTTATAGTTACGTCTAGTTTCAGCTCCCACTCATTTTTGTGGTTCGCTTTGCATCGCATTCTTATATTATGTTTCATACTCCATTATTGATATCATGCTGATAGGACACCAGCACCATTACCGATGATGCGTATGTACCACGTACACTTACTTGCCGGCTCACACACATCTTCGTCGGTAATTGCCATGTCACGTACACCTTAGAAAATATTATTGCTTGACATAGCCTATTAGCTAATAGTTTAGACATGATATTAGTGTACTTGCCTTATATGTTAGTTTAGACATTGTAGTTATTACCTGCTACTTCATGCATACTGTTATTCATTGTTATGCCGCATTCATGGATTCTCATGCATATATTCACTATTTTACGTGTTATTGAGGTTTTGGATTTGGATTTGGATTTCCGTGAGATTTTCTGGATTTGGAGGAAAACCGCAAAAACACAAATAAAAATATTCTCTCTTTTAAATAAAAAGTGCGGTTTTCCCATGATGTATGAGTCGTCCACCATGAGTTTGCTGATGGATTTGGAAACCCGATTCGAGGAGACGGATGAACCGTTTCGGGTACATGGTGGACCCGGTGCGGTACCCCGGGGCAAGATGAATGTGGTGATGACGTTGAGCCTGGCAGTGGAGCACTACCTACCGGTGATTTTACCCGATGCGTCGGATATCCGGAGGATACCGTCGTGGTCTTGAGATGGATGGTAGGGGCCGGTCTGGACTGACGGCACCCTAGATATTGTGGTTGAGACTTTGAGATATCGAGATATTGGGATTACGTTTTGTGCCGATGCTAGGCACAGTTTTATGCTGATTCATTATGATACCTCATTTTAAAAATACAAAGGAAATCTCACTAATTTATGAAAACAGTTTCTTCATGTACATGTATTCTGTTTTCATGCATTCATATCTCATTCATATGATATATTGCTACCTGATGCACTGACGCAGGCACATGAGATTGCACTCGGGTTAGATATTTACCCTAGCCTTGTTATAGGTTGCATGTTATATATTGAGGATTTTATATACTGATCGTATTGACCTAGGATTATGTCTTGCTTTCGGTTTCTGCTTGTAGATATTCTATATTCACGAGTTGGCAACTCACCCCTGTTGTGCCACAGTTCTTGCAGGTTCTGCCGTACAGGTTCCTTTGTGGCATTTCTGGCACATTGCTTCCTTGCGGGTGAATTGCATTTGGTAGGTGGTTTCTTTTGCATCAAGAACCACCATTGTACTTGTATTATTCTTTGTATCTAGAATTCCATCAACCAAAACTTGTATATTGTTTCAGACTTAGACATTAGTGATGTATTTTTCGACCTTAGAGTCGCGCTTAGCAGTATTACGGTTTTCATGTTATTTTGAGTTTTGATCCTCGCCCTTCGGCGTTGTATATTATTATTGCTTGCGTGGTTATGACCGTCGTTTGACGAAGAGCTAGCTCCTGCTTGGGGATGCCTTTTATCATTGCATATATATATTATTCTTGTTGTACCCCGTTCGGGACCAGTATTTATAAAAGAGACTCTGCCGAAATTTTTAGAAAAGACTTGACATATTAAAAATGCATTTTTGGCTTTAGTTATTTAAAAACCTTGACTTCAACATGTTTTCTTTCACTTCTTTAAACCAGTTTTCCTTACTCTTAAAATGGTTTTAGATTTCTGGGCTTTTGGCTTACTTGGATCACATGGAGTCCTATAGACTTCATATGGTTCAAGGGCCAGTCACGTGCTCTTTCGGGTCGTGACAATAAATGAGGGCAGTAACCCTAACACTAAACAGAGCCTTGAAAACATGTGTCAAGGTACCTTCATGACCAAGGATGATGGGGAAGTTTGGCGATATTTAGAAGAGTTCGCTGAAAATTCTTTACAGTGGAAAGTCCATCATTTAGGAGTGACAATAACCAATCGGATGTTTCCATAGGAGTTAGAGCTGACATTTCAGCTATACACAAGAAACTCGAGACTATGGAAAAAAAAATTTTAGCCGCCTCCCTTAATCAAATGTCACTTTCCAAAACTGTATGTGGCTGCTGTTCTGATCCGTCTCACTTGACGGAAGAATGTCCATTTCAAGGTCGTGAGCATACCAATGCCGCATTTCAAAGACCTAGAAACGATCCTTTTTCTTCCACATATAATCAGGGTCGGAGGAATCACCCAAATTTTTCTTGGAACCAATCACAATCTCAAAACACGGTTCCAAACCAAAACAATTTCCAAAGGGTCCCTCCACCACAACAGCAACCACAACTTCAATTGAGTCAGCACCCCTTTCAAGCACATAATTTTCAAATCCGGTCAACACACCTGCACTGTCTAGTCCTTTACAGTTGACCGGAACTGATGAATTCTCTTCTTTTGCACAATACATGAATTTGGTCTTATCAAATATCATGCAAGTTTCGGCTGAAATGAAGTCTTCTGTCAATAAAATTGAGAAAAACTCTGCGTCCCAAAACGAGAGTATTAAATCGATGGAAGAAGAAATTGCACGATTAAAAGCCGAAATTAGTGCAAGAGAGAAAGGGAAACTTCCAGCTCAACCCTTACCCAATCCTGGTTATTCACATTATGTGAATGCAATCACCACGTTGAGATCTGGAAGAGTGCTTGACAATCATGTTGGGGAAGAAGTTGATGATATTGACAATCCTATCAACACTCCGGCTGAGACCTTTCCACACGCAGACACTTCTAATTCTAACCCCAGTTCTTCTACCCCACCACCTTCTTCCGATCCTATTCTTCGTTTCCCAAAAGGCTCGCTACTTCAGCCGACCTCTTTTACTCCTCCACGGACGATTCCCACTTCTATTCTGGGATCGGTTCCACACACACTTCCTTCTCCTATGATGGACCCAGCACTTATTGCTAAAGCACCTTATCCTAATCGGAGAAGATCACTGAGATGTTTAAACAGGTTAACATCAATATCAATCTTCTAGATACTATCCAACAAGTCCCTGCATATGCGAAAGTTCTTAAAGACTTGTGCACTAGAAAGAGGAAGAAACAAATGCCCAAGAAGATATTCATGGCAAAACCAGTAGACACGGCTTTCCCCCATCAATTACCGAGGAAACGTAAGGATCCTGGATATCCTACGATTTCCATCTCTATTGGGGAGAAACACATTAACCGTGCTCTACTAGATCTTGGGGCAAGTGTTAACCTGCTTCCTTTCTCAGTTTATGAGCAGTTAGGGATCGGAGAGTTGAAACCATCTCCTTGCACTCTCCAGATGGCTGACCGATCAATCACCAGACCTAGGGGTGAACTAGAGGATGTGTTAATAAAAATCGGGGAATTTATATTCCCTGTAGACTTTATTGTAATTGATACACAGCCTGTAGCGAACTCACGGAATCAAATTCCGGTGATTTTAGGTCGCCCCTTTTTGGCCACTTCCAACGCTATCATCAATTGTCGTAACAGTTCTATGACCCTATCCTTCGGGAAAAGGACAATTGAGATGAACATTTACAAGTTAGGAAGTGTACCCTCCGAACCTACTGCTCAGGTCTGTTCTGTCGACTTAATGGATGTCGACAGCAGCGAATTTAATGACCCTCATAATACCGATCTTGACTCTTTTCATACGTTATTGTTTGACCCAACTATATATCATACACATACGGACTCTTCCACCGAGATATCCGGGTCAACAATTAACACGGATTATGAACTGTTTTTAGAGTCTGAAGATCACCCCGCACTTTGTAATGACATTATTCTTCGGGGTATTGATGAAACTTTTGAGGAGATCTTCGCTGATGAACTCTCATTTCTAAAAAGCACGGGTGTTGAGATGAATCATCTACCAATCAATGAAATTGAACCTCCACCCCTTCATATGGACTGTAAAAAGAATGCGAGTAATCCATCACATACACTACATCATCTCTCCAAAATGAGACGCGCACACATTCTATTCCACCACTTACCCTTTCCCTACTTCTTCTTCCACCAACCCGAGCACTGCATTGATAAAATTTTGAATGGTTGGTGTTAACCTTCGGTCTTTGCAAAGCTTGGCATCGACCAATGATTTTTGACCCCCACTTGTGATTTTCAAAGCTTAACATTGCATAACTTAAGATTGGGGGGATGTTTTTCTGGCTCCTAAAAGAATTTTTACAAAATGATGAGCCAAAAATAAGTTTGGGGGAGGTTCTTCACTTAAATATTTTGCCCCCACTAATAAATTCCTCCCAAGCTTACAAGTTTTTCGAGATTTAGCAGATGGCAACAGTGAGGACACTGTTGAAAACAAGTTTGGGGGAGGTTTGTGCTTATTTTCGCATCATTTGCATATCATTTGCATAAGCACAAAACATTTTTTTTTCAAAACCTATAAAAATTTAAAAATTTTCAAAAAGATAAAAATATTTTTTGTACATAAATAAGATAATAAAAGTTTAGATAGTGAACAATTACATCCATGAGATTAGAAAAATTTAAGAAAACTAAGAAAATTAGAAGTTTTCTTATACGAACTTGTAATAAGTAGTTATGAGCCGTTGTCCCAAGGGTTAGTAAGATGAAAGACGTCACTAATCTGAGGATAAAAATAAGTCTGAAAAATAGTTTCTATTCTGGAAGCCAAACATTTTGAACGTTGATACCCTGCTATTCGCACTTACACACGTCTTAAAGCCTAGGATAGTAGAGGATACCTTGAAATGCTCTTGTCTTAAAGCCAAAAGTATGAAAGAAAAAAAAAAGTGAATAAAAATTATAAAGTGGTGAGAAAAATGGACACTGGTTTTGTTATCACCAAGGGCAATAAAAAATATATAGCGAGGGTGCTTCTTCACCTAGTGCCCTAAGGCCAACTGGTCTGGGAGTCACTGCTATGCCTGAGGTGGTGCAAGACGAGGAAAATACACCAAGTAAGCAAGCATAGGAGTAATCGGTCGGTTAGTACCTCAAGAAGTATTAACGGTCGTATGAAAGTGTGTGAGCAATCTCATCTAAATATTCATTAATTAAAAAGTACCGAGGCTGATGGGCAAGAGTATGACAGCTTGAATTGAATTCTCCGGGTATAGGGATGTCTTTACACACACGCAGGGTTATATGATCGATGTTTGGAATAAAGATAGGAAGGAAGAATAAGACGATGTTTTATTGAGGGAGGACGTGATTTCCGATATCTTTTCATGACCATTAAGATAGGGCTCAAGACAACCGAAAAGCTAGCTTAGTTGGAAACCCTAATTTTCAAAGTCTTTCTTCCACAATTCTTTTCTTTAAATGTAATATTCATGATCTTTCTTTTATTATTGGATTTTGTGGGTGCAATCCGCTGAAAACCCTCAGGAGACAACACTCCTCCTACTAGGGACACCTAGAGGTTTAAATGCTTGTTGCATGTGCTCAGTGCAATCGTGTTGCCTACGAAAGTGTGCTGGTTAGTTTTTTCTCTTTCTTTATTTTCTCCTTTTCTTCTTAATAAAAAAGTTCGCTCGAGACGATCGAAATTAAGTTTGGGGGAATTTGATTAGTCGAAAATATTGCATCTTTTTACCAGCAATTTCCTCATCATTTGCATTCATATAGAAGTGTTCGGCATTCATATTTCACATATTAGCAAATCTGTCGCAAAATATCCGATTACATGTGTTAGACCTTAAAACCGGCATTTCTAAGGAAATTGACTACAGTTCATGGCATCACATCATCTCTATATTGCGCAACGCTTGTTTTGAGATCTGTGCAGGAAAACCCGAAGTAAAGCCAAAAATTTACATGGTGCTGATCAAACATTACACCAACTCAAAGTTGGTAGATCTGGTAGCAATCCAAAAGGCAAAACACAATTCCACATATCAGATAAAGCCCCAAAGTTTAGCCCAAAGCAGCACTGGAATTTTGAAGCCACCAAGAGCCAACATGGCTGCGGAACCGCGGCCGGAGCTGGCTTGCGCCGCGGTTCCGCGGCAGCTTAGACACGTCAGCAACTCATTTTAGCTTCATAATTCCCACCTCACTTCCAGAAGCTCTTCAAGCCACTTAAAGTTCTAGAAGACTCCAGAGACTTCTGCCAGATCAGCAAACTAGGGTTTCTAAGCTTAATTAATCCTAGCTTAAACCCTAAGCTAGCTCCTAACAAACTCTTTCTAGAAACTCCTCAACAAACTTTTGGAGGGAATTGTAATTTCAAACCTAGACCTAGGGTTTGGGAAGTCTATAAATAGAAGCCTAGACCTAGGGTTATGAATCTAATCATCTATCCCCCAATCTAGTATCAAACTAGAGCCATTCTATCTCTTACCTCATCTTCTTCTTCCACAAGTCTAGTGAAAAGGCTTGTGTGAAACCCTAACCCTAATCCAATCCACAAATACCCACTTCAAGATTCATGGAGTTCAAGCCAAGCAAGTCTTCTACAACCCTTTAGAAACAAAGCCGGACTTCATCGGAGCACGAGATCGAAGCGATCCATGACTCAAGAAGCCGAGCAATGCAAGATTCGACGAGCGATGTTCCTTCCTCTTGTAATTCTTGAGAGTTGTAACTTCTTGTTGATGTAATAAAGGTGAAGATTCTTTAAACATGTTTACATTTTAATTCTAGCATCATGATTTCATTTCGATTCTTGAATGTATTCTTTGCGATGATGTGTGAATAAACTCCGCTCGTGGAGGAATCGAGATGATCGAAGAAAGATGATGTTGATAAATCTTTAAACGTTTTCATAATTCCTAAAGCGGTTGTAAATTCTTGAAAATAGAATGATCGATGATCTAGATCAATGTGAAATGGGTTCTTGATTCTTTTTTGCACGATCTAGAGAATCAACGATCGATCATTGTATTTTCAAGAAGCTATCTAGTGAATATGATTCATCGAAAGGACAAAGGATAGGACGAAGAACCCTAATTCTTCGCAAGATCCTTAAACCTCGATCAATCGACATCGTGTTAGCATCAATTCGTCAATGGATAAGAAACGTTGATTTCTACTCTTCATCACATCTACAATCTAATCGATTCCTACGAGTTTTACTTCAAATCTTGAAACCCTAAAGTGATTGGAATTCTATTGAAACTCGATTCTTGATGTTTATCATTTTCTTGATTCTTGATTAGAATAGTGACACTTGAAACATTTGATAAAATCTTGAATCATGTTTTCTTTTCTCTTCGATTAACTTTTCAATTCAAACAAATCAAATATAAAAACGAATCGCACAATCCCTGTGGACGATCCTCACTCGCTTATGATCTACAACCGACACCGTAATTGATTGCGGTCAAATATAATTCTTTGATTGTGAACTTTATTCATTTTCTAATTACCGACACAAAGAGACTCTTATCGATCAAATGGCGCCGAAATCGGGGACTATTTGAATTGATACTTTTACATACACAATCCGAAAAATAAATCAATCACCGACCGATACATATAGTCGGGAGAATAGAATACGGTATCACATACACGCATTTATTCTCGGTGTCGCACATACCACATACGTGCTCCTATTTCGTTTTGCCTGAGCCAGTAAAACCTCTGTGTAGGACTCTAAAGACTCGTCAATACGCCGGCAGTAGGTGATGATCACATCACGCACCTACAATCCGTCAGCGGTACTAGCTGGACGTAACGGCTACCCGGGTATTGAGCGATCAGAAGATCAGCAAGCAAGCGCGCTCCAACTCCTGTAAAAGCCAGTCGGCAACACTTCCCGTACAGTCCGGTCTCCTCGTCTGATATGTCGCATATCAAGTCTAGGGGAGGTAAACGTCAGACCCCAAAAACCGATAAGTCGTGCCGATGTGAGGCTCATAACGGGTCGAGAAACTACTGGTAACACTTACCAGTAAATCTCTAATCAGCCCTGGCCAGGGACTTCCCTGTTACGGCCAATCGAGCACAGCGCAACATCAACCCCCAATACCGGGAGAGATGAAACCCCTCCTATCGCTCATTGCCTCCATATGACTCGGGACTGTACCTAAAAACCACCGTTTTGCATGCCCTCATAGACGTGGTAAGGTGGAAATCAAAGTACAGTGGGAATCACACGAGACTCTATGACGATCTCGGGTCTACAGACTAACCTGCACAAGTGTCACCAGAGAACTGCCATCTGACGTGAGGTATAATACCATATGGGAGTTCTCGGCGAGTCCGTCCAGTGCACCCAGTCTCCACTGAGCACTCGTATACCATTTATGATGTCAAACACCAATGGATATGGGATCATCCATTGCCTATCTCATTGGTCGAGAAGCGTATACGCTAGTCTACTCTGGTATATCGATGCCCCGTTTCGATACACCCACGACTAGGGACCTTGAAGGATGTACTTATGGACTACCATGTCCCCACTAGTTTGATCTGCATCATAGTCCAGGTAGTCAAGTACACATCCTAAGGGCTTTACCAACATGTAACGATAAGACAGTATAAAGAGACAAGTATACATGTTAAGATAAAGAGCAACCAGATAGCATACTATCATATCGAGCAAGAAAGTCCTCTTTATATATGTCCAAGCATCCAATATAATATACATCATCTGTACAATACTGGCCTCTAGGGCATACATACAACTAACATATGCGATGTTATGTACCAGACTAGATGTAGCATACGCATTAAGCGTTGTAAGCCGGTATCAGGCAAACCCAGGGGAGAAACACTGGATAGCCGTAAAGAACATTCTCAAGTACCTGAGGAGGACTAATGATATGTTCTTGGTGTATGGCGGAAAAGACCTCCAAATGGAGGCCTTTGCCGACTCCGGCTTCCAGAGTGACAAGGATGACTCCAAATCCATGTTGGGTTATGTCTTTACCCTCAACGGAGGGTCGGTCTGTTGGAAGAGTTCCAAGCAGGAGACCGTTGCTGACTCAACAATAGAAGCAGAGTACATAGCTGCTTGCGATGCCGCAAAAGAAGCTGTCTGGATGAAGAAGTTCCTCACAGAACTTCAGGTGGTTCCTACCAGTGTTGGTCCAATACCTCTGTATTGTGACAACAATGGCGCTATAGCTTTAGCGAAGGAACCCAGGTTCCATCAGAAGTCCAGACACATCTTAAAGCGGTATCACCTGATCAGGGAGATCGTAGATTGCCGGGAGATCGAGGTGAAAAGAGTAGAGACGGAGAATAACATTGCTGATCCATTCACAAAGGCCATTCCTCAGACACAGTTCGAGAGGCTATTCGAGATGATAGGTCTACGATATGCCAGCTCATGGCCCTAGTGCAAGTGGGAGATTGTTGGTGTATATGCCCTAGGGGCCATTATTGTATCATACTTGCATGTATATTACTTAATGGAAGCTTGGGATATTCACAGTTGTATATACAGTCTTGCTAAAAATAGTAGTATGCTACTTGGTTTGTGTCTGCTTTAATATGTGCATATTTTTCTTGTAACGTATCACTTATACATATTAGTAGAGCCCATAGGTTCTTTGCTTGATTACCAGCATTGTGATGGCAGTCACACTAGTAGGGGCTGGGTAGTCTATAAGCAACATCCTATACTTGTCCCTAGTCGTAGGATTATCGAGACAGGGCATCGATACTCCAGAGTAGACTAGTGTGTACGCTTCTCATCCCAGTTGGGGAGATGGTCTGTCCTACAGCCATCAGTACGTCGTACTGGAGATAGTATACAGGTGCTCGTTAGGTTACGGGTACACCTGACAAGACTCGCAGGAGAACTGACTGGATGGTATTATACCTAACGTCAGATAGCAGTTCTCAGGTGACATGTGTGCAGATAGTCTGTTGACTTAGGGTCGTTTTTTGTCTCGTGTGAGTTCCTACTGTGCTTTGATTACTACCCTACCACGGCTCAAAGGAGTCGTGCAAACAGGTTTTAGTTGGGTACAGTCCTGAGCCACATGGAGGTAGTGAGCGATTGTTAGGGATTCGTCTCTCCCGGTATAGGGAGTTGATATCGCACTGTGATTGGTTGGTCATTACCATAAGTCCCTGGCCATGGCTGATGGAGAATTACTGGTGGACTGATCAGTAGATTCTCAAATGGTCATGAGCCATACCAGCACGACTTGTACGGTTATTAGGGGTCCAAATTTCTCCACCTACCTAGACCATACATGCGATACTCTTAGACGAACAGACCAGACTGCGCGGATATTATCACAGACAGGCTCA